>OY728145.1:1492698811-1494091509 GCA_963277665.1 Viscum album
AACCATTCTGAACATAGAAATATCATTTTCAAAACAACATGGTATTATTTAAATGATATATCATTTCAATATGACCATAAATTAATTTATGGATATTAATTTAATGATATCTTAACCCCTAAAGTTTTCTAAACCGACCTATGATACCAACTATAAGGCCCGAACCTTAAACATTACATAATCTTGAGTTAAGTCAAGAATTCATATTGAGGATCTTTTTTTGTTTATAGTTTTATAGAATTAGGCCATAACTATTACATTACATATCCAAATTACAAATTAGACACTTCTACTCTATCCAAATTTTTTTCACAACAATAAAAATCCTTAAGTAAAACAAGAATTATTTTCTTGATATAAATATTATGGAATTTTTCCTTTCTCTTACTGTTCCTTATACCATGTGTAAAATATTTCAAAAACTTAGGATGAGAATAAAAATCTTTTAAGGGATATAAAATAAGGAAATAAAACATTAGTCCATCAATACATACAAATCAGTAAAATCATATGTTTCACTCATAAAACTTAATCTCTTTAGCATACCTTATGATATCATAATATTTACGAATAACACATAGAAATAATAAATCTTAAAGGTAACTTGTGTCATATTTTACACACTTATACTGTAGATTTCATAGCTACATAGGGAGTTACGTTTGGAATACCTTTCACAGTATATTGGGTAAATCTCTTAGGATAAATATTAACATTTACCTTCATCACGTTACCCAATTCATTGGAGAGATATCACAAGCTCATATTCACTAGGTTTATCATGAAACCACTTGTATTTGGTTTATCACTTAACCAACCGTCAAATATCCAAGTACAATTTCATAATCATAACACATAAAACAAGCATAATGGAAAGATAACATTTCTATATTCCAATCACAATATAAAATTTCAAGATATTGACATAATAAATGATTTCTCAAAACCATATTAAATAACAAAATACCTAAAAAGGGTACATGGTATTTATTTTCCTTTTAAAAACTTTATGTCTTGTTATGGAATCCAAATATCAAATAATGCTCGCAGCGGCAGAAAGGTCATTGTTGTTGCATACGTTAAAAAGAAACATTATTTTTATCCTTCAGAAAAATTATACATAGAAAAAAGATTCAATTTTAATGAAATTAAAAGTAAAAAGGGTTTTTATACCATATAAAATAATTTCATTTATAAATCAAAATATGCCTTAATGAAAGATGTTGAGACGAAGTCCATTACCATGAGTCCGACTTGCCTCGTTCGCTCTTTATATTCTTGAATAATAAACTTAGGTTAATTTATACTTGATTCAGAACATTTGTCAAGTTTATTATCCATTTTATATTACTTATCATCATGTTATAAAAATTAATTAATTAATTATGTTCATATCGGTCATTTTGTTGATATTCGGTACTTGAGCCGAAAATGAACTTATTATAATTACAAATTGTCTATGTGGTAAAAATTACATTAACTATAGAATAATATTCATGATTTACATATTATATGTATTCATTATATATGTATTTATAATAGTCCATAACATTTTGAGATAAGAAATTAAATGCACCATTCATGTAGATGGTAATCCGTACGTACACATGAACGCTACTTTCATTTATTTTTCATATTTAAAGGAATAAAAACTTAATGATACATAGGTATATTATAATTATAGTATAATATAATGTTTTATATAAATTACATAATTTTATTAATGTCATCTTTATACATTTCATGTATTCCAGGAACGAGTCATATCACTTTGAGGGGGCGGTAGTCTGCACTTCCTCAAATGAAATTATCGTATTTAGATATTATGGAAAGAATAATGGTGTGATTTAAATAAAAAAACAGAAGACTAGATACAATATAAATATAATATATATCATATATAAATACAGTTCCATTATAATTTCCACCATGAGATGTGGTAGGGGAAAATCGAATAATCATCGTTTCATGAGGCAGTAGTTCTCCGTAAACAGAAATAGTATGTCTGTATCCATTAGATAGAGGTGTGTGTAAGTGTAGTGATAATAATTATCATAATAAAATCCTAGTATATTGAGGAAACTATTTTTGTTATGTAATCAAATAATAATAATAGAATAGGGAGTGAAGAATTAAAATAATGGAAATTACTTTAGATAATGCGCTACCTCTTAAAATGTGTAACTCCCTTTGATTTGAGACAAAAGGCTTTCTTGAATTGCCATATTCTTAATTTAAGGATTCTAGGAGTAAAAGGGGGATATTGGGATCTTATTTGGGTATATTTTGGATCAGACATGGGTCTTGAGATGTGTGAGTTATGTGGGTAGAGGTGGTGGAATTTTATAAGAGGGAGGAGGGGCACTTTAGGAACGTTTTGAACTATTATTTTATTAAAAAATTATTTTCGGTTTCAAATGGTCCCAAAGTAATTTATTTTCAATATAAGATAATTTTGGGTCTAATACATCTCAACAAATAGGTTTTAGACAAGTCTAGGTAAAAAATTTTAAGATATCTTTTAGCTTTAACCCTCATTTAACTAATTTAACTATTACCATGTCTTCTTGTATATTCATACTATATGGTTGATATAGTTACTATAAAATTCCAATCAAACCTCAAGTGATTGATTAAAAAAAATTTAAACATTATTTAACTCATTTAGACGAATCTTATATTTTTAGGACTATTATATCAATTTATAAAATAGTATTTGTTTTAAAAACTAATTTATGTCAATTTTTTTACTATTCATATCATCACTTTTTAAAAACACATAAAAACTTGATTATTTCAAAAAAAGTTAATTAATTCAAATATAAAAAGTCATAAAAATCCATAAAATTTTTGTGTGGTGTAAATTGTTTTTAAATAAATTTATTTTAATATTTATAATTTCATTTATTTAAATCATTCATTAATAAGGAAATCACTACATCATCATTGTGTCCTAAATATATTTATTTATTTGATGTATAAAAATTATAAATAAAATATCATGATTTAGGATAGTTGTTTAGATTTATAATTACTATTTATTGTTTAAGAGTTCACTTATATAACCCCATATAAAAAAATTAGAATAAAGACATGTTTATGTTATATTTTTCTTTACTTTAAATTAATTCTTATAAAATATCATTTTTACATCAAAGTCACTTCATGGGGTCCAAAAATCGACCCAAGGATGACCATGGTTGGAAATATTTTATACAATTAGATTATGACAAGTGTTAGGGCATTTTAATATTATTATAATACTATTTTTTACCTTTATTTACCAGATTTAGCCTTTAACCATAGTAAATAAAATAATTATTGAAGTTACTATTCATTATGTATAATAATAAAAGGTACCTATTTAAAAAATTTGGACGTCCTGATTCCAAATACGGAATCCATTTTTCCAAATTCAAAATTTATAATTTTCATTAATTAATTTAAAATTAATTCGCATGGTCAAAATCAAAAAATGAGTTATTGAGAAGTAATAACTATCAAAAGATTGATATGCGTTTATGTCTAATTTAAAATAGAAATTAATTCTAATGACCAAAATTGGATTAAATTATAAAAATATAATCTAATTTAACTTTAAAACCAATTAAAAGTAAAATCTAACTATATAAATAAATTAGATGAAAAGACATTTTTGACTTAAAATGTGGTATTTTTCACTATTCATTAAAAATGAACTTTATCAGAAAACTACCAAAAAAATAACCAAAGTAAATTTTGATGTTCCGCTTATATATAAGAAGTTTATTTTGTCAAATAAAACATATAAAATTGAAAAAAAAACTAGATTTAAAAAGGGTTCCCCATCAAAAGGCGGTAAAAGGACCTTTTAAAAATATCAGAGTATTTCATGCTTAAAATCAGATTCGTTCTTATTTTAAGCCTTTAAAATTTATCGGATAAATGTAATAAAATTTAAAAAAAAATTATAATAATATTTTAGTTAGTTCTATTTATTATCTTTAATACAATGACTAGGCGTTAACTACCATTTAAAATAATAATATTATTATATTACTTTTTGGTATAACTAGAAGTTATTTGCAGTATAAGATTTCAAAGAAAACTGTTGTTGTGTATTGAGTATACTATTGGAAAAAGAATCCACTTTAATGAAAAAATAATATCCTATTCATAAATATTAATAGAAATTATAAATTATTATTCTATAAATACACAGGTTGTTAAAATATTCTTTATTTTATTTAAATAAAAAACATATTTCTATTTTTTCAAATTGTTTTGAAAAATTGTTTTAAATGAAACGAGTGTTTTGATATCTATAAATATTTTTCTTATGGGAGTAATATATATCTCTGAACCACCCTTTTCTTTGGGTTATGAAATTTGTCCCTCTAAATAGATTTATTTATCTTTGAAGTTATGGAATTTTTCTAAATTATGTATATATATGTCTCTAACATACATACCTAGCTTATTCCACCATACTTTGATGGGGTAATATAATCCTTATGTTCATTTCCCATACGAATTAATTATTATATTTCCTTGATTATGACATGAGGCAATATTATGAAACCTATTTCATTCCATGGGAAATTTTTTGGATTATTCCTTATGATTTATTTTCTTTCTCATCCCACATAATCATGAACATTTTATGATGGGTGAACCTAAATAGTGCTTAAATTCATAGGGTAAAACTTTTTTCTCCTGATATGTTATATATAGGATTAAGGAGTAAACCTAATCCATTATACTACTCTTTCTACCATGTGATTTCATCTTTGCTGTTATCCTTGACTTAATATTATGTAATGTTTTATGTTGCTTCCAGATTTGATGTTTTTCCATTATATTCTGATTCCATATTCTTTATGTTATGATCTCATGTGATTACTTAGGATCTTATGTTTAAAGTAAAGTATATGAAACTTTTTTATGGTGAATGTATAATTTTTTTTGAAAAAGTTTTCATAACTTTTTCCTCATTTCAAAATAATCTTTAGGTTTTTTATTTTTTCCATTATTATTTCTTATAAAAAGTTTTATGAAATAATATGGGTAGAAAAGTTGATTTCTTCGATAATAAAATGTTTATTTTTATCTCAAATTTTAGTTTTGAAAAAGATAAATATTATATAAGTTTTCATGAACTAAAATGTTTCTTTATTTCTTTTTATATATCCCTTAATGAGATTTTTGTGCACATACAATGTTTTAAAATGGATTTCATTTGTTTTAAGGATGAGTAGGTACAATGATGATTTCAAGATGAAAATCATGAAGATGGGTCAATAAAATAAAACTTATTGTATAATAATTTGTTTTTTTGTGGGGAAAATAAATACTAAGTAGATGTGTTCACTCTGTGATGTAATATTTATTTATATAGGGATGAAGGCCTAATTATCTAAAAATATCAGCCATAAAGACCCTAAAATTTAAGAAACTTAATTATTAATATAAAACTCAATATTATGTAATGTTTAAGGTATGTTCCTTCCAAATTTTGAAGTAAAGTAGTAATTTAAAGTAGTGGGAGTGTAACCTTTTTATAAGTTAAGAGGAGGGTGATTTTGGAAGTACCCTTTAGATTCTAAATAATGTAAAGTTACTATTCAAGTTTCAAAGGATCACAAATTGATAAAAGAGGAAGGGAAATGAGGTTTTGTTGAGATACACCTCAATGATTTCAGTTATGGGCATAATATATGGGCCTTTAGTGCCATGGAAAACTCAAATTTTATTATTAATTTATGAATAATCATTAATAAAAATGTAAATACATCATGTCCAATGAAAACCTCAAATTAATTTACTAAAGAAAAATTTAGGAACCAGAAGAATATTATCTTTACATGTAATTTATAATTAATCTATGAATAAATATATAATTACCCCAACATGTAATTCTCCTTTAGTTAATGATATAGTTTACTAGATATCCTTGAAATATCATTTCACTATAGTATACAAGTGAATAATCCCACTAGAATTTATCTACACATTCACCACAATCTCTTAATTTCCCCATAGAATCAACAGGTACTATCATAGACGATCCTGGTAACTTTCATTATTCATGGTTGATCATAGTAGAAATCTTCTAAAAGGATAAAAAAACTCTTGAGGCTACCTCAATGGATTGAGAGATAAGGAAGAGAGAGTAATTTCTAGATCTCTATATCTGTAGATCTCTCTCTAGGGTTTTGAACGATTATCTCTCTATACACTGTGCACAATAAGAGTGATTATAGAGATTTATATAATTAGATATTTATTATGGAAGGTTTAAGGTTGGAAAACTACACACAATCCATTTCCTTACTTTATAATTCTTAGTTGACCCCATATAGAATAAGAATATTAATAATATTTTTAAACTCTTGACATGAGAAAAAATTTAATAACATAAATAAAAATAATTTATACCATTTAAAATCAGACCGTGATGGTCAGTCTATTTTCCCTCTTTAATATTTACTAATCATTTAATAATGACTATTTATTAAATAAATAAATATCACTACATTATTTATTAAAAAATAAAATAAAATAAATATTATATTCTCCAAACCTAGAAAAAATATTTAATATTATTATTTAATTCAATTATTATTTTAAACATTTTTGATTAAATTATGAAGATTAACCTAACCTGAATAAATATTATTTATTCTAACTTACTAAATTCAATACTTTAATTTTAATTGATATTGAAGATACAATTATTGTGTGATTCTATAGGCCTATTTCGTATTGGCATTAGGAATAACCATCTAAATACCAAGGTTATCATTTAGAAACATTCTAAGGATCCCATAGAGAAAAAAGTTAATGTCATAATGAAATCTAATTTGTGGAGAATGATTATAGTGTAATATATTCAGTTTATCATGTTATCTCAAATCCATTAGGTTGAATGTTGGTTCCATCAACCTATATGATATATGTATCCTTATTTAAAATTAAGAAAATAAAATCACCCATTGAAAACTAGGGGCATGTATTTATCTAGGAAATTCCATTCCTTTTAAAGTGCCTAATATATCAACCTATGTAAAGGGACAGAAGGAATAAATCATTTCTCACATTATCCATCAATGCAATATCAATTGTGAGGAACCCAATGTATCCAAACTCACCACAAGAATATGTCATCAGGTTTTCATCATTAAATAAACTTACATAAGTCATGATATCCATTAATTATAATATTAAAGTATATGGATCACTAAACACTTCCCTAGATAGGTTCATCCAATGAAAGATACAAAGTATGTTTCCTATTAATGTGTATTTTCCATAACCTCATATCTTAAAGATTACCAAGGAATAACACCATCAAAAGGTGTATTAATTTCTTATAATCCTCCTAACCCTGATATAACATATCATCTATGTCCTATCAGACAAGATCATCATACATAGAACAATATTCTGGAATAATCTTGTGGTACCTCTAGGTTCTCATTATATCAGAAAACTATTATGATCTTTCATTGAAACTTAAATTATTACTAGATTTTAAAATTAAATTTACATATAAAGGAACAATAGTAACCTGATAAGATACTTAAATAAAAATGAATACATGTAATCAAGTACTAAGGAATTAGCATCTGGAAACCAACTCCAACAGACTACCACTTTCACTAGACACAACTGATAACAAATCTAAACCCACTATATCTCACATGATACTCATTCCTCTGCTGATATAGAGTGTCCATCATGGGATCCTCTACATTTTCCTCCATAGATACTCTTCTCACCATAACTTCACTTCATTGAGAAAAATCCATAAAGAGGTGAAACTTCTGAAGTATGATCTTTATTTATTGATGTGACTGTGAGTCTTTATAAAGGGAAATTTCTACAATATTATCATAGTAAATTGTGATATGGTATTGAATGATAGGCACCAAATCAAGATATTGTAAAAAGTTATGAATCCAAAATGCATTCTTGGCAGCATCGAAAGACACAATATACCCATAATCTACAATATAATCAATGAAAACTGACTGATTTGATCTTTTCTAGCTCAAAACTCCTCTATTAAGAATAATTACATATTTATAATGTGATTTTAGATCATTATGATCTTTATAGAAGCTATAATTTGTATAACACTTTATTATTATCACTTTATATCCTCCACACACTAGGAATATATTCTTAGTTCACCTTATATACTTAAGGATAACCTTAATAGTAGTCCAATAATGTTCACCGAAATATTTTTTGACATATTCCTATAAAGATAAAATCGTATGAAACATCAATACTAATTCATAACATGTCATAAATGATATATATTATCCCAAAATCATGTGGTATCTTACTCATTCTATCTCATTGATCTTGTTTTTCAGGAAATAATTTCTCAGAAACATCCATACCATGTGACACTAGAACCAATTACATCTTGGATTTTTCTCAACCTAACCTCTTCACTATATGGTCAATTAATATACCTTGACTTACTCCAAACTGCCTATTGGATCTATCATGCATGATTTTGATCCTTAGAATTTAGGATTCTTCACCTAAGTCCTTCATGGAGAAGCACTTTCTCAACCATTCCTTAACCTCTTATAAGGCTATTATATAATTTCTAATTAGTAATATGTCATAAAAATATACTATTATGAAAAAAAACTATACTCCAACTAAACTACTTATAAATACATGGATCACATTCATTCTTAATGAACCCAAATTATTTTATGGATTCATCGAACCAAATATTTCAGGATCTGGATTCTTACTTTAATCCATAAATGGATCTCTTCCACTTGTATAACTTTTTGGTATTTCTTGTACTCAAAAACTCCTATGGTTGTATATTATACACATTCTCCTAAGGGTTCCCATTAATGAAATCAGTTCTGACATGAATTTACCAAATCTCATAGTTATGGAAAGATATTATGGAAAGAATAATCTTGATGGATTTAAACATCAAAACTAGAGGAAATTTATCATCATACTCAATTCATTGATATTATATAAACCCTTTAACCACTAGGTCTACATTATAGGTATTTTCCTTACCTTCAATGTATATTTCCTGATTGAATACCCATTTAAATCCAATGATATTGACATTAACTGGAGGATTGATCAGAACACAAATTTATTTTGATACATGGAATCCATCACATAATTCAGGGATTATTTTCATCTAGCTGCCTTTGAGATCTATACTAACTCATTGTATTATAAAGGATCATTATTGTCAACCAATAATGATTCACTATCATTGGTAACTAGAAAACCATATCTCTAAGGTTTTGTAACCAATCTAACTCTTATACATAATTCTTTTTTAGAAAAAACTTCCTCCATGGGGACTTGTGGAATTTATTACTATAGTAAATTTGTATATCTTGAGAATAAACTTCATTGACATCAATATTTCTCCTACAATCCTCCATGAGGATGTGATCAATATCAAGAAAGAAAACCTTTCTTATGATGATTACTTTCTTATCTGAATGTTTTTATAGATAGAATCCCATTTTTTCTATGGGATACCATATAAAGATACACATCATGACTTGAGGTGCTATTTTATTTCTTGATCTTTCATTAAAAAATGGATTGAAACCCCATGTATATACATGTGAAAAAATAGGTTTCTTTCCACTCTATAACTCAAGGGGAATATAATCTACCACTTTTATTGCTACTTAGTTTAGTAAGCATGATTCCATCTAAAATGAATATCCCAAAAAGGATAACGAAATTTTTTCATGAGTAATCGTTGACCTTACCATATCCAGTAGTGTGAATTTCCTCCTTTCATTAAAACTATTACACTATGGATTATAAGGTAGGGTGATTTGAGATAAAATACCACACTCCTATAGAAACATGATAAATTATGGGTTAAGATATTCACCATATCAATCCAATTAAAACTTCATTATCTTCTTACCAAATTTATTCTCAACTTCATTCTTGAACTCTTTGAACTTATAAAAGGATTTAGACTTATAAATGATATGGTATATATAACCATAACTACTCCAATATTCCATAAAACTAATAAAGTACAAGAATCCACATCTTTCTTCTACATGAAAAGGACCACACACGTTAGTGTTTTCAAATTATTGAATCACAGTTCCCCTTTCACCTTGACCACTAAATGGGGATTTGGTTATCGTACCTTGTAAATAAGAATGAAATTGGTCAGGTGGTTTAAGAATAAAATAGTCGAAGTAAACATATTGATAGAACTATAGAAAATACTTCTTATTTAAATAACCAAGATAGAGATTCCACTAATGGGTGTTATATGATTCATGTGTATTTGTTTCATTATTAATTTTTAATAATTGATTTTTGTAATTTAATATATAAATACCATTATTCAATTGTGTTATACCATAACATATTATATATTTGTAAAAGTAGAATATCTTATTTCCAAAAATGAAAATAAATCCATCCATGGCTAAACAAGAAACATACATGATGTTCTGGGTAACACTAGTTACATAATAACATTTTTTCAAAGAGGAAATTAATTATGGTTGTAATGTGTAATGATAGTATTTAATAGCTAGAAAAATAATCCTCACTCCATTGGAAACCAATAGACCCACCTTGCCTCTAACAACCTTTAAAAATCAACTTGGTTTCTATATTTGGATACATATGTGAGAAAAACAAGTAATATATAATTAATAACATACATAAATTGAAATATTACACTTGATAATGAATGGACTTAAAGAGTCCCCTTACATCTTTGTTTGGGTGAAATTCCACAACTAGTGGCCCTAATTTCCACATGAAAAACTTGTCTTATCATGTTCATTTCATGGAATCTAGATCCTCTTCTTCTTGGAAGGACTATAATCTAGAGCCTTGGAATTAGAATGATTTTTGGGCCATTTTTCTTATTCATCTTCTTTTTCCCCAAAAGTAATATAGTTTTATCATGACCCATATATTTATAAACTTGGTGAATAAGAGTAAGAAGTTTCAAAAGTGTCTTCTCACTATTTATCATATTATAATTCATTATAAAATAGGCGATGTTTTTATTTAGTTAGGATAGAATTATATCTATACATAGATCATTATGGATCTTAAACCCCAAGATATTCAATTTCTCAATATAGAAAATCATCTTGACTACATGTGGCGAAACTAGTACCGACACTAAAATATTGGTGGTGAATACTACATTGAAGATATCCTATTTCTCAGATCTCTCCTTCTCTCAATATATATCCCAATGAAGAGAAATGATTCTATGCTCATCCATACCATTATATTTCTATAAAATATCATTAGATTTTAAGGATAACATGAAATATTATACTTCCATTATGTCATACAAATGTTTTACATAGAGGGATACTTCTTCCTTACTGGACTATTTGGAAAGTGACTTGGAAGTGGGATTTCCAACATTTATAATTTCTATTTTTGGCATAGTATAACACATAATTTCATATACCATTCCAAGAAATTCACTCCAGGTAAAATGATATCCTTCTATATTATTTATCAAAGTGATATTTTAAAAATAATTTGATCTTCCATTTATAAAAATTAAGAAAAGATAATTATTACTTTAGTTTGATTATAAAAAAATTCTTAGTAAATTTAAATTTAATTAAATTCTATTAATCGACCAATATTTTTTCAAAACCATATATCCATCACTATAAATTATGTAATATATTTTCACTTAGATATTATAGTGTCAAGGATTTATATTCCCCTTCACTTACCCTAGACTTGGGTATGAAAAGTTAGTTATAGGGTTTTAGTTAGGTGTTACTTTCCAACTAAATTAACTTACATTTCATTCATCGGTTGAGTGGACTTCTCAATAGTAGAATCCTGGTTAAAGATTTTCTCAATCCTTTCCTCATAGTTATATGAATTCCTAATTGGGTAGTCAACCCTTACTATAAACTAAGTTAATCCAGCTCAAAATATTAATCTAAAAGTACCATGATAATCGAAACCACTCCAAATTGGGTTTGTCAAACATTTTTAACTATAAGGTCGATTATAACTTATTTAGTAGAAGGATACACTAGTTAAAGGATTTTTACCTTTATTACTAAATCCCAATTTATCTTATCACATAAATTTTTAATATTAAGTAGATTTCACTTAAGAAATTAATGATGTCTGATAAAATTTATGCATAATCTAGTTATATTTTATTCCACCTTATATTCCTATTATTTAATTTACTACGTAATCATCCAAAAACATAAATAATTAACCATGAAACTGAAATAAATAAAATATAAGTGTCCTAATCATGATATTATCTAATGGTTTGTTTATCTATATAATGATAAACTATCCCTGGACCTTAGGAGAAAACAAATCGAACCTTATCCTGGTTTGTATTGTAGCATTCCACCTTGGTTCCTTCATATTTCCATCAATTAGTTTCACATAAATTCCTAGACTTGGACTGTAATGATCCACTATTTTCATACATAGATATTACATTTAAATATATAAATATTCATTACATAGCATAAAAAACCATTCCATAAATATAGGGCTTTAGTGTCTTTGAAAAATTGTAAAAATTAATAATTGGTTTATAAAACATCTAAATCCTCTCCCACTTATTTCTTTATAACTAGAACAATTTTTGACATATCATATATTATACCTTTCTTCAAATATTAGGGAAAATAAACATAAGAAAAAGTGATATTAGATGATCATTAAAGATAAACATATGAGATATCAATCCATGATCATATTACAACATATCATAAGAATAGGTTTATGTGGTCATGATTATAAATTTTGAAGTTCATACTCAAGATTTCATACATCATAAACATGATTCATAGTATAAACATTACCATTTCAGAAAATATAGAACTAAAGAGTGATAAATCATTATAAATCAATAATGATCCACAAGATCATGTCATAAAAGTGTTGAAACATCACAAATAGATAAAAATATTTCATATTTAAAGGTTAAATACCAATAACATCAACATAGTGAATCAGGACACACCTGTTTCCCATCATGGATCAGGATGTACATGTTTCCCATAGTTGATTAGGAAGCGACTATTTCCAATAGTGGATTAATCCCATCAACTTATTTCCCTTTTCTATCTCATGATATATACTGATTTAACAAAATAAATAGAGGAATATTTAAGTCCCACACATCACATAATGAAAACCATACAAATGTGTTCCATAATACCATAAATCCTATTAGAACCCATGAAAATAAATTGGGTTTCATAAACCTTTTATCATAGAGTAGCCTATGAAAAAGAAACAAGTTTCATAAATATCATTCCATTATAACTATAAAACAACCATAAAGATAATAAGGATAATATCCTTTAATAATGTCCCAATTAAATCAAAACTAACATAAAACAATGTTATCTTAGATGGAAAATAATTTTGAAAAATCAATTGAAATAATTCTTGAAAAGAATAAAATTTTGATTTTGAAATCATTTTTATTTAAAGATAATCACAATTATAATGGAAAAAATTATATTTTAAGTGAAACTTATAAGATTTTAAAGGAAACATCAAATCATTATAGATTCATGATTGTCGAAAAAACCACTAATTCCATATAATTTAAAGAAAATATCCTTCAATATTTTTTTCCAAAAAAGACACAAAGAACCTTATTTAAAAAATAGTGAAAATAATCCTTTCAAAACATTAATTTAAAAGTAAAAAATGAGTAAAAAAGTATTTAAAAATCATAATATAACAGTAAAAACATTTTCAGAAATAATTTTAGAAAACATGTAAATGGAAGGAAAATAGATTTTTAAGTGAAACTTTAAAAAAGATAATTTTTTTAAAAGAAATCCCATTATAAACATAATGTCATTGAAGTGAAAATTAATCAAATGAATTGATTATGTGTATCAGATTTAAGTCCAAATAAGAAAAGTTAACATAAAAAATAAGATAATCAAAATTCATTTCAAACATAATATTAACATGGAATAATCAATGAAGTAAAAGTTTAACCTAATGAATTGAAATTGAGTTAAGAAATCTCTTTCCAATTTGTAATCAGTCAAATCGTATGCCCCATAAAAGTAATAATTATAAAATGTTTCATTGAATAACATTAATATAATTATATTCATGATACAATATATGAAAGTGTATTATATACACTACAAAAAATAAATAAGTGGTGTATAAGGCATATATCTCATAGAAGAAAAAGTGAGATGAGAAACCCTTACCTCAAACTTCTATTTAGTTTTTCATACATTAACCTACTATATAAAGTTTTAAAGAATGTTAATATTTTATTCCAAATAAATATTAATTCTTATTAAACCTTATATGATACTTTTATAACATATTACCACCCAAAAATTAATAATATTTCATTATTTTTATTGTTTTAGGTGTGTTTGTTTCAGGGTTTCATGGTTGGTTCATTTGTGTATAATTATGGATTTTATTTTAAAATGAAAATAAAACTCTATAAGAAAAATTAAATGTTATTCATGAACTTATATAAGATTAAATTTTCTCATATATCATTTTTATTTCTGACACGAGGATGATTAATTTGATAAAATATTAATGAAAAATGTTTAGTTTAATTTTAGTAGTTTTTTAGAACCTCACGAACTAGTTTCATTTTATTTAATAATATATATATATATATATATATTTATATATATTAGTTCCAAAACATTAAATAGTTAATTATATACCTTTTAAAATCTTATTTTATTGGAAAAATAATTTTACGACCAACCTTGAAGGTAGTAATATAAAACTAAAAATCATTGTCCAGGGAGACAGTTAACTACCATAATTTGGACAATGGTTTTGTTTCTTTGAATAAGAGGAGATAAGAAATGGGATGGATATAAGATATTACATTATAAATAAAAAAATAAATTATATACATGATACTGGAGACATTATTCTTTGATTAATAATAGAGGTTAAGATAAGGTAGAAAAAGAAATGAAATTAAGAGAGGTTGTTTGAGAAAGGTACCTCTTTAATATCACCTCCTTGAATGACCCATTATAGAACATGGAATTGGTATTTGGGTGAGAGAAAAAGAACTTGGATATGTTGAGAGTGGGTAGGAGAGGTTTTGGAAGATATTATAAAAGTTTCAAGGCTTTTTAGGACAAATCGGGTGGTGAGGAGTGGTATTTATACTTGAGGAGGGATTGTTTTAAGTTATTAAATAATGGTAATTTTATATTTAAATGCAACCACATTTGGGTGGAATTAATTAAAAATAATTTTGATGATAAATAATTTTTAAAGGTATAATAAGTCTAAAAAACATCAAAAACCCATTTACTGTTTTATTTTTTTTAGGTATTTGAGGCTTTTACCATTTAACTTTAACTTGCTACATTATTTTTCCTATATTACGATAAATATTTTTTTTACTATAGTAAAATTTTTACGCGTAAAAATAAAAATACTTGATAAAATAATTTTTAAATCCTAATTCTAAATATGATTTTTTTTTAAATTCACAATTCATATGTTTCAAAATTACATTTAAAATTAAACTATCCAAACACAACGAAAAACAGTTTTTTTGGAAAAATATGTTTTTATGCCCAAAAATGTTTTTATACAAAAATATGGTAAAAATATTGTTAAAATGTAAATAATAATATTATATGTATCTAAAATTTACAAATTTTAATTTTATATAAATTTAAAATCATAAAATTACTCTTAAATATAAAGAAAATGGGTGTTTTAAAAAATCGGTATATTTTGTATTCACCGAAAATTAAACAACTCTAAAAATGCCCAAAAATTTATACTAAGAAATTTTTTACATGATGATTCCAAAATTTTTGTTCATTTTATAAAATATAATTTCAAAAAATTTCCAAAATTAATTATATTTAGTTTCACATAGAGAGAAATAAGAAATATTTTTTTGAAGAGAACATATATTTGATGAATAAAATAAATTTACTAAAAATTATGTGGCTATTTATTAAGAATAAATTATTTTTTATTGAAAATTAAATTCATGTATATCTCATAATATAGTTAATACTACCCACAACTTCCAATTTAATGGCTAGTTGAAAATGTTTTTTACTTTTATGTTGCAGTTCTTTTAATCTTAGGGTTACGTGAAATGTAAACTGTCAAAGAAATTAAATTTATTTAAAAATATATATACAATAAAATATTGGGATGTTATATTATTCCCCATTAAAATGATTTTCACCCTCCAAATTATTCACTCAGATACAAAAATATAAGGATACCTATTCCTCATCACATCCTTAGGTTCCCACGTAGCTTCATCAAATTGGTGGTTTCACCATAAAACTTTAACCGGGTGTGTGGTATTTTATTATATAACTTTATCTCAATGATCCATAATCTCTATCAATTATTCTTCATAAAAAATATATTTCTCTAGTGGTAAGAAATATGGGTTTAGTACATGTGAAGTATTTGTTATATACTTCCTCAGGAGAGATACGTGGAACACATCATGAACAAGATAGAGATTCAGTGGAAGAGCTAATCAATAATCTACCATCCTGGTATGATTAAGAATTTCAAAATCATTTTATCATTAATCTTCCTAACAACATTTTGTATCTCTTAATTGGCACACACAAAAAATGTGAACATAATTATAATTTATTCTTTTGAAACATGGAAATATCCTTAATTACTATAAAAACTTAGTAAAAACATGCATGCTTTCAAAAGTTATCTCTTTCCTTATACCATAAATCAAAAAAATTACTAAATTAAATCCATAAACCACTTTTCATCATATTACTAATCAGTTCCAAGGTCATCAATACTATCCCATTTGTTTTGTCACAAAAGATATCTATTTATCTCATTATTATCCAACAACATGCCCATATTAAGGTTTATCTCTCCCTCAATCAGATGTTCTATAAAAAACATCATGATAACACCGTAATAGATTTTCATGGTTACTAGTACCATTCAACATATACTTTCAAATGATTATGGAAAAAATATATTTTTTTTTAATTTTCATTATTCCATAATTCCATACAATTACTTCAGCAACATTATAAACACTGAATCATTACACTTACTTCGTAAATGATTAGCTAGGATTTTTAATTTTATTCCTTAACACTTATTTCATATCATATGTCATTCTTAGTCTCTTCATCATCAGTAATATAACCATTACTCATACAAAATTTCAAATTCTCTCCCTAAGAATCCCCCCAGGGTATCGATTTACATAATTCCCACACATTACAAATTTAAAACATTTAACTATTGACGATGCCTTAGTAATACAATTATTCTCATCAACAATGTTAACTGAACCTTTAACTTTTACATTAAAATTTATTTATTTGTGTTCTTATTTTCTAAACCCAAATAATATTGTAGTTATTTTGAAACATTCTCTTTGATTCCTCTTCCCACATGCTTTACATGAGGAAAATTGAACTTTCTTTCCTCTTTGGTCACCATGAAACTCCATATTTCTATTATTAGATGGGACATGAAACTCACCAAAGTTTGAGATTATTTATCAAATTAAGAGATTGATTATTAAAAATAATAATAAGGTTTCTAATTCTGAATCCCATTTTATTTGGTTTCTCATGAGTAAGATCCTTCCATTGTCCACCATATTCATCATTAACATGAATTCTCATGGTTCTAGCCATTATCTAAAAACAAAAATAATAGTATGATAAACACTAATCATAGTAAGAAAACCATATAATAAAGGGAAATTATATATAAAATTTTAATATATGACACCTTTGGTTTTACATAGGTTATTCATAATTTTTACCAACACTCTAGGATGGTAACCTAGACTTACCCTTAGGGTTCTTACTAAGGTTTTCTCATCCTAGTTTCCAAGAGGTTAACTAACCTTGTTTTGATACCAACAATAACAACCCATTTTATTCATACATAGATATTACATCTAAATATATGAAAATTAATTATATAAAAACACAAAACCACACCCAAACCATATAGGTTTAGTGTCTTTGGAAACTTTGAAACATAATAAATTTGGTTCATAAAACATCCGCATCGTCTCTATCAAATTAGTTATTTTATTTTGAGGTATTTTATCTTTTATTTGGGTCCTATATTTGTTATGTGATTTTGTCATGTTTTTTTGAGATAAAATAGTGGTTTTAGATATGGAAAGGAGGTGGTACATGCTTGGATAATAGTTATTAGAAACAATGTACTAGCCTAATAGAAATCGTGCACCCTAGAAAGTGGAACTGTCCATGTTGCACGACCCATCACACAGCCGTGTGGGATAATTGTTTGCCTAGGATAATGACACTATCTGAGGAACACTATTAGGTGTATGAACATTTTTACTTATTTAAGAAATTGTGAAAACTCTTTTACTCTTATACAGAGGTTCCTCATGATTGGTTCATGATTTAAAAGACTGTGAAACCAAACCACGAAGCCTACAAAAGCTTTAAAATATTGGAATTTCATAAACTACCCTGCCCTAATTTTAACTCCAAATCGCTCTTAAATCACCCCATTCAGCCTCCCCATCCCAAGGAATGACTCCCCCTTACTCTCCTCTCCCTTATACTCCATTGTATTGGGTTATTTTTCTTCTGATCTTAAATGAACCTTCATGTAAGCCTTTCCTCTTCTATTTTATTCTCTTATATTGGGAACTTATTCTTTATCTCTTAGTTTCTATTTCTCCAGCAAGATTTTTGACCAAAATTGGGTTCAATATTGATTCCTTAGGTTAAATATTCATGGTTGTGATGTGTTATTTCCTTTATAGGGTCTCTCCATGGTGCAATTAGTTTTAAAATGGTTTTCTAAAGTTTCTCAAGTGAAAGGGAGGTGGTTCCATGATTTAACATTGTTTAATGATTTTTTTTTATTTTTGATTCGGTATCAAAATGAGTTATATAAATTTTTTGGGTGGTGTGAAACATGTTATCAAAGGATTGCGGTGTACATAAGGTTTTAATAATGATTATCCTATTTGAAAGTGGTTGTTTCCCATGTGTAATTCAATTGTTAGAATTATGGTTGTATAAGAGGTGGTTTATGTGAAATTAGGAATGAAATTGATAATAAGGGAATCCTAGGTATCTAGGTGGGTATACTAGGTATAGTATGTTAGTAAATTCATTAGGTTAGAGGCTCGGTCCCCTTAATAGGATTATGTAATAACACTAACAAAACATACATGTGATGGGGATTGGAGGATTGAGAAGGAATGATGCATCTGGGAGATGGTCTGATCATTAAGATTAAAATGATCCTAGGACCCCTATAACTCTAGTTACTTAAGAAATTCATATGGTTCTCATGCAATGCTTATAGCTCAGCTTATTTTGGTATTTTCATTCTTTTTTTTAAATTCAAAGCACATTTAATTTAAAATTGTATTTTTTTTATTAAAAACTTGTATAATAATTTTTCTTATAATATTAATTCATGGAATATATTTTGGTGGTATCCTTCTAGGAATTATTTCCTACACCCTACATACAACCACAAGTGTATGTAGACCATGTTATGTTTGACTAAGGTAAAGATAGGGTTCTCCATTGTGGTGATCGTGGTTCTATGTTCTCGTATTATTTTTGTTGGTGGGTGTTGGTGGTGGTGGAATAGAGTGTCTAACCACATAACACATTGATATTTTGATTGTCTAGTCAGTTAACTTCCCCGTTTTGGTATTTTGGTATTTTGGTATTTTGGTTTTTGGTTAAAAATGTAAAAATGTTAAACTCTTATTAGATATGATTATGGTTATGGTTATGGTTATTTTTATGGTGTGATGTATTATTCTTTTTCATTGTTTATGGTTGATTCTCATCAGTGAAATCATTCCCAAGGATGTTGTTTTATTCCCATGAACTAGTATCCATACCATGGGAATTAGTAATACCCTCTGGTCTATGCTATAGGCCCGCTCGTGCATCGAGTTGGATGGATGCTCAGTCTGGTTTGAGAGAAAATTAGGATCAGAGGAGATTTTTCTCTTTATTGGGTCATGTTATTATGGAGAGTCTAGATAAATTAGAGATAAGGCTATCTGTCCTTGATTTTATAGTTTCAAGTTGGGTTTTCTGGCCGACAAACCTCATGGTAGGCCTTGGGTCACCATGGGATGTTTTGGATTGGTTTTAATCCTTCTCTAGGTGAGATGTATAGGCTGCTGATTTTTTATAAACACTTAGATTAGGTCGACTGTTTTGACTTATTATTTTCCTTTTTAGGGTTTTATTTTGATTTATGGATGTGTTTGAAAATCTATTTCTCTGAAAATATTATGGATGTTTTATTGATGGTTACCTTTTTGTTTTTCAATTTTTATAGCATCAAGCCTTCCTAAAGACTACCTGTGAAAGTGTTAGAAGAGACTATAGAGAGATTTACCTCAGAATTTGACCATGTATTAGTGAAATAAGTGGTTTAGGATATTAAACCGTTGGATCAATAAGTAGGATCTGGTCTTTTTAATGCTAAGGAATCCAGAATAAGAATGGAATATGATAAATCTCATGATTTTCCCAAGAACAACCCTCCATCCTTCTGGGGTAGAATAGACCCCTAAGAAGCTGAGGATTGGACTGAAAAGATCAAGAGGTTTTTTTTGGTTTCATGATACTCTATATATGGTTAATGTGAGGTTTTATTTGGTTAGGTTAGAAGAGCATTACCTTAATTTATTCTTTAATCAGACTTTGGTTTGACTTTCTGAGGATGAAAAGTTTTCATGATGGGAAGAATTTCCACATTCATTATTTTATTTTTCTATATTTTCTCTTTTATTTTTTGTATTATTTTTGTTATGTGTCTTTCCAAAGTGTTTTGATAAAAAATGGTGGTTTTGGGATGGACATGAGGTGGTTCAAATTTAGTAGAAATCGTGTTCCAACTCAGTGGAAACTATGGGCCCTGAATAGTGGCATTGTCAAAGTCGCATGACCTAGTGCACAAGAATGTGAGATAACTATGTGCCTTGGAAAGTGGGACCATATGAGGTGAACGACGAGGTAAATCAGAGTCCACCCTCTCCTATAAAATCATGTGGACTCTTTTCCTCTTAGATAGAGGAACTGCATAACTAGTGTACAATCTAGAAGACTGTGCAGACAAACCATGCGACCTTCCAGATCTTTAAAAATTTGGAATTTTATAAATTATACATCCCTTATTCTAAACCCAATTAACTTGTAAGTCACCACATTCAGCCACCCCAGCTTTAGGAATGCCTCCCCCTTCCTCCTCTTTCCTTTAGAATCTATTTTCTTGGGTAATTTGGTTTGGGATCTCCAAGTAACCTTCTGGTAAGCCTTTACTCTTCACTTTTATAATTTTTTCTGGTATCTTCTTATTTATCTCTTGGTTTATATTTCTTCAGTAAGGGTTTTAACCTAATTTGGGTTTAGTATTGATTCTTTGGTTTAAATATTTATGGTTGTTATGTTATATTTTCCTTATATGATCTCTACTTGGGGTTGTTGTAATTTTCAACTAGTTTTTGAGAGTTTCTCAAGTGAAAGGTAGGTGGTTCCCTTAATTATCATTGTTTTATGATTTTAGTATGATTTATTTGGTTTTATAATGATTTATATAATTTTTTTGGTGGTGAGAAACATGTTTTAAAAACATTATGCTCTGTGTAACGGTTTAAAAATGATTCACCTATTGGAAAGTGTTTTTTCCATGTGTGTTTTAGTTGTTGGAATTGTGGTTGTGTAAGACGTGGTTTATGTGAAATAGGGAATGAAATTGAGAAAAAGGTAATCCTAGGTATATATTTGGGAATACTAGGTCTATTACATTAGGTGAGTTAGTAGATATGAGGCCCGATCTCCAAAAGGGGATTATGTAACAATACTAACTAAACATATATGTGATAGAGATTAGAGTCTCTAGTAGGACCATTATGTTTGGGATATGGTTTGATCACCGGGAATAAAAGGATCCAAGGATCCCACTATTAAAAGTGCCTTAACTATTTTCCATGGTGCTCATGATAGTATAATTGTTCATGTTTTTGTAGTATTTGATTTATTTTTATTTTAAATTAAAATCATGTTTATTTAAAACTGTATCTTTCTTTTTCTTAAAAACTTGTATGTTAATTTTTATTTAATGCTAATTCATGGAATATATTTTTATGGTGTTCTACTGAGAATTGTGGGTCGTGTCATATATACACCCTCGACTGTATGTAAACCTTATTATGTTTTACCCAGGAAAAGGATTGGTTCCCCGTGGTGGTGATGGTGGTTCTATGTGATTGTGGTTCCTTTATTGGTTGGTGTTGGTAGTGGTGGCATGGGGTTTCCATCCGCATACAAAATGAAGGTTTTGGTGGTTTAGTTGGTTCACTTACCTATTTAGGTATTTTTTCTGTTAAAAATATAAAATGGTTGAATCTTGTTAGATGTTCTTTTGGTTATGGTTATTATTTATGATTTGATGTATTATTCTTATGAATTTTTTATTGTTTATTATCATGGGAGAAATCATTACCAATGATGTTTTTTGATGCCCAGGAACTAGTTTCTATCCATTGGGGATCTGGAACACCCTTCATAACATGCATCGGTCTAGGTCGGGCATCGAGTTAGACAGAATCCCGACTTGGTTCATGACAGTATCCAACTAATTCCTTCATAACTATCACCCTTTTTAACATATCATATGTAATACCTTTATTTATATCTTGGGGAAAAGAAACATAAGAAATGGTGAGCTTAGATTCTAGGTAAGGATAAACCTAAAAGATATCAATCCATGATCATACGAAATCATAAGATAAAAATAGGGTTATGTGACCATGATCATAACTTATGAAGTTCACACGCCACATGTCATAGATTTTAAATTTGATTCATGGTATACACTTTATCATTTCCAAAAACATGGACCATAAGAGTGATAAATTATCATAAATCAGTCATGATCCATAAGCTCATGTCATAAAAGTTTTCAACCATTATAAATATAGTAATCCATTCCATATGTCAAGCTTAACTACCAAGAGAATAAACATAGTGTATTATGACACACCTATTTCTCATATTGGATCAGGATACACTTGTTTTCTATAGGGGATCTGGATTCACCTTTTTCCATTAGTGGATCAAGCCCATCGATTTGTTTTCCATTGATATCTTATGAGATATAAATATTTAACCAATGAATTGAAAGAAAATATAGGTCACACCCATCACATAATAAAAACCATACAATGTGTTCCATAAGAACATAAATCACATCATAACCCATGAAAATAAGTTGGGCTTTATAGAAATTTCATCATAGCATAACTATTGAAAAATAAACTGGTTTCATAAATATCATTCCATCATAAAAATAAACCAACCATAAAGAGAATAAATATATTATCCAAGAATAATATCCATAGTAAAGCATATGTTATATAAAATAATGTTATCTTAGATGGAAAATAATTTTTGTAGATCACTTGAACTAATTATTGGAAAAAATAACTTTTCATTTTTAAATCATTTATTTTTAAATATTAATGTTATTATAAAGAATAAAAAATTATTTTAAATGAAACTTTAAAGATTTTAAATGGAATATCAAATTATTAAGTCATCATGACTACGATAAAATCCACTCATTCCATATATGTTAAAAACATTCCTATAGTATTTTTTGTTGAGAAAATCACAAAGAACCTCATTTAAAAAAAATACAAGAAGAATATTTTCCAACCATTTAGTAAAAAGTCAAACATGATTGAAAATTAATTTAAAAAATAATAATTGAATATTAAAAAAAATTGAAAACAATTTTAGAAAAAATTTACATGGGAGAAAAAGAGAGTTTTAAGGGAAACATTAAAAAAGATATTTTTTTAAAAAATAATTTCCCTTATAAATATCATATCATTGAAGTGATAATTAATAAAATGAATCAATGATGTGTATCCTAAGTAAATCCACATAAAAAACTAGAAATAAAACATAATATAATCATAATTACTCTCACACATAATCTTAATATGGTATAATCAATGAAGTAAATGTTTAACCCAATGAATGAAAAATGAGTTAAAAAATCCTTTACCACTTTGTAATTAGTTGAATCATATACCCCATTAAATTAATAATTATTAAATGAAACATTGGAAACCATGAATATAATGATATTCATGATACGGTATATCAAAGGTTAGTATATACACCACAAAAAGTAAATAAGTTATGAATAAGGCATCTATCTCAAACAAGTAAAAGTGAGAAAAGAAACCCTTACCTCACTCTTCTATTTAGATTGGAATTCATTAAACTAATTTATCAAGGTTAAAAAAATGTTATTAATTCATTCCAGAACAATATTAATATTTAAAATACCTTATATGATAATTTTATAACATCTTACGACATGTTCATTAATAATATTTCATTACTTGCATTGTTTGGGGTGTGTTCATTTCATGGTTTCATGGTCTGTTCATTTATGTATAATAATGGATTTACAGTAAAATGGAAAAAAACCATAGAAGTTAAATGAAATGGTATTCATTAACTTAAACCGTTTAAATGGTCCCATATATCATTTTTCTTTCTGACATGAGGCTAATTCATTTGATAAAATGTTAATGATAAATGTTTAGTTTAATTTGGCGGTTTTTCGGTTCGCGAATTGGTTTCATTTTATTTAGTATTATGTACATATATTAGTTAAATAGCATGAAATATGTTATAATACAACTATTAAAATAATATTTAACCATAATAATACATTTATGACTATCCTTGAAGGCGGTAATAGAAATAGAAAAATCATTATCCACAGAGAAAGTTAACCACCATAATTTGGTAAATAGTCTTGTTTCTTTAAATAAGAAAAGATAAAAAAGGGATGTATATATGATATAAAATTATAAATATAAAATTCCATTATATACATGTTAGTGTATTTATTATAATTTTATGGATTATGGAGGTGAATAGAAGGTATAAAAAATGGAATTAAGAGTGGTTTTTTTGAGAAAGTTACCTATTGAATATCACCTCCTCGAAGGACCCCTTAAGTAACATGGAATTGGTATTTGGGTGAGACCATAAGGAATTTTATGTGGGTATAGTTGTTCAAAGAGGGTTTTTAAGATATTTGAAAATATCCAGGGCATTTCAGAAGAAAGGGGGTGGCAAGGAGTCGTATCTATACTTGAGTGGGGTTGGTTTTAAGTGATTAAATAATGATTATTTTATATTTAAAGACAACCACATTTGAGTGGATGTAAATCCCAAAAAAACATGATAGTAATTAAGGTTTTAAATATTGGTTATAGTTGATAAAAACATAAAACAACCCTTTAATTTTTTATTTTTTAGGTTTTTAAGCTTTTACCTCTTACCATTATCACACTACATTATTTTACCTATACTACTGTAAATATTATTTTTACCATGGTAAATTGTTTATACATAACAATGAAAATAAAATTATAAAATAATTTGGAAATAATAATTCGAAATATGGAATCCATTTTTAAAAATTCAAAATATAGAAGTTTAAAAATTACATTTAAAATTAAACTATAAAAAACTAATGAAAAATATTTTTTTTTGGAAAAACGTGTCTTAAGCCCAAAAAAGTACTTATACCAATATAAGGTATAAATATTGTTTAAATGTAATTAATTATATTATATATAACTAAAAATTAATTAATTTACTTTGACATCAATTTAAAATCAAAAAATTAATTTTAAAAATAAAGAAAATGAGGGTTTTATAAAAATTAGTATTTTTTCTACCCACTGAAAAATTAATCTTTTTATAAAATTATAAACAATTAATCCTAAGATTATTTTGATATTCTAAATCCAAAAATGATTTTTATTTTACCAAATACATTTTCTAAAATCATTAAAAATTTATTATTTTGATTTTCTCACATAAGGCAATAAAAATCAATTTTTTTGAAGAAAACATATATTTGATGAGTAAAATGACTTCACTAAAAATTAAGTGTTTATTTACTAAGAATAAATAAATTTTTATTAAACATGAAATTCATATATATCTCATAATATAGTAAATACTCTCCACCGCCTACCAATTTAATGACTTGTTTATAACAGCCTTGTTAATAGTATGATGCGATTCATTTAAGATCGGTGTTTCATGAAATATAAACAATAGAAGAAATTAAATTTATTTTAAAAGAGACATACCATAAAATCATGGGGTGTTATATGGACCAACTATTATCACATAGGAACTCCATACTCACATAATATTTTACTCACACATAAGTGAGGGGATCCAATTGATTAGATATATGGGGTTTAAATAAAAGAAACCATGAGAACACAAAACATTACATAATAAGAAGGAGGGAATGACATGTAGGCCATGTATATTAATTTTAACATAATATATTAAAACAATTCAATCGCATATATATTTTTGGTATAATATCATGATCATCCACATAATATTTATAGAGCATACATTCTCATTCTAGTTATCAATTACTTTGATTCATTTATTAATTAAGATAATGAGCCACAAATTAATCCAATTAATTAAATTTATCTTAATTCCATCCAAAAATACTTACCAAACCATCATCAATAATTTAAAAAAATAATTTCATTTAAAATTGATGAAGTACATAAGTTTACTTAGAGAAAACTATGTGTGCTTATCCAAAATTGTAATACAGAAATATATTTAATATTTAATTTTCAATCATATGACATGGTGTGTACTATCAAATAAATGACACACAGAACACATTTGAATGGGTTTGATTATATATTTAAATTTTATCCACATAAAATTGGGAACACTATTTGCAGTAGACTACACACAATATACTATTTTACACATCATGATATTTCCATTACCTATGTATGCAATACACACCTAGGGTCTATGCATATTACCTTCCATAAATTAGTTTGAGTTACATGATTTGTTTTCCTTATTACATGGTGAGTGGAATCAAAGTTGTACAATAAGTCAGTCCCTATGTTGTGTATCTGATACATGGATCAATGGGACACCCCATGTTCTCAACTGTGAGAAGTCGGGTATTATATGTTGTGTATAGTGGTTACGCGATGTATAGTTCTTCAAGCTATGCACCATTATATTCATATCTACACACTGATATGCTTTATTCAGACCATAGGACCAATTTTATTAGATCTAACCTGATAGGGTAAAATGTATATGAGAAAATCTAACACATGATATGTATTTGGGAGGTACACACCATGTACTCAGGTTTTGTTTAGAGAAAAAACTTTGTCACCTCTATATGGTGTTTTTAAAATATTTATTAATTTTTTATTCTTAACCTTTTATTGGTTTTGTTTGAGAGAATTATGAAGGAAATATATGTTGATGTTAGATATGAAAAAAATTGATATAAGTAAAAAATACATGAAAATGAAAATAATCAATGAATAATAAATAATTATGAATTAAACATGTGACTTCTATAATACCAATTGTGGGTTCTAGGCATAGTGGAAACACCTTTAGTTGAATATCTAACTCATCATTTAGTCTTAATTTATGAATAATAATTACTACACATTACAAATAATTTAATTTACAAAAAAAATATAAATTAATTCAATAAATAAAAATACTAGAACCAGAATAGTAGGATCTTTAGATGTAATTTATAACTAACTTATGAATAGATATAGAATTATCTAACATTTTATTTCTTCTTTCATTGATTATCTAATTTACTACACCTAATTGAACATTGTTTTTTCCTAGGATTCATGTATAGAATCTCTCTAGAGATGATCTACACATATACCACAATATCTAAAAATATCTATAGAATCGATGGGTGCTTGCACAACCAATCCTGATCACTCGAGTTATTCATAGTTTATCATAGCAGAAATATTCTTGAAGGATAAATGACACTTGATGTTGTCTCTAGGTCTTGAGAGAGGATAGAGTAGAAGCATGTTCTGGATCTCTAGATCCCTATATCTCTCTCTAGGTATTGATAGAGTCTCCCTCTATCTATTTTACACAAAAGAGTATTTATAGAAAGTGATATAATTAGATATTTATTATGGAAGGTTTAGGGTTGTAGAATTGCACAAAACCCTTTTCGCTGCATTAAAATTCTTACTTGACCTCATGTCTAATAATAAAAAAACAATATTATTAATATATTTACATGAATAAAATTTAAAAATATAAATAAAAAACATTTATAACATTTATAATTAGAACAATAATCTCTGTCTATTTTCCCTCCTCGAAATTTATCAATCCTTTAATAATAATTATTTATTTAATAAATAAATATCAATACATTATTCATCGATAAATATAAAATAATAAATATTTTATTCTAAAAACCTTCCAAAAAAATATTTATTATTATTTAACTCAATTATTATTTTGAATAACATGTGAATAAGTTATGGTGATCAATAAAACCTGAATAAATATTATTTATTATAACTTATTAAATTAAATTCTTTAATTTAACTGAGATATATACTTAGTGTGTGACCCACTATGACTCTTGATGAATGAAATTATATAGAACCACATAAAGTCGAAGGATAGTGTCTATAAACATCCATTGGATACCATTTAGAAAGAAGTTAATATCACAATGATATCCAATTTCTTATAAGTGCTTATCATTTAATATAATCCATTTATTATGATATCTCAAATCCAATAGGTTACCATCAAACTATATGCTAAATGTATCTATCTTTGAAATTTTGAAAATGAACTCACCCATTGAACACCATAGACATATATTTATCTAAGAAGTTCCATTCCCATCAAAGGGCCTGAGATATCAACTTTTGTTAAGAAATAGAGGGGATAAATCCTTTCTTGAATTATCCATTATTGCAATATCACATGTGATATACCCAATATATCCTACCACACTGTAAGAATATTTCATATTGGAATTAATCAATACATCAAAGTACATGAGTCATGATATCAATTAATGATAATATTAAATTATAAGGATCAATACAAAGGTTCACAGATAGGAACATCTAATGACACATAGAAATGCGGATTTTCTATTAATGGGTATTTTATTATAACCTCATATATTATAAATTACCATGGGATAACCCCATGATATTGTTCTTAAATGTATAATGATCCTCCTACGCCTGATATCCTATATCATATGTGTCTCATTAAAAAATATCATCTGACCATAGAATGATATTCATGAATGATGTTGTGGAACCACTAGGTTCTCACGATAATGGGGAACTGCTTTGACCTTTCAGTACAACACACATTTCTAGGATAATATCATATGAAAATTTTATATAGATGAAAAATAATAATGTGATAACAATCATCACTAATAATGAAACATATAATAAAGTACCAAGGAATTTTGTTCTAGGGTACCAACTCTAAAAAACACCCACTTGAACTAGAGCCAAATGACAACAAATCTTAGTATACTAGCTCCCACTTTATATTCATGCATTTTCTAAGATAGAGCCTTCATCAAGGGGTCTGATATGTTTTCCTCCATGGATACTCTACTCACTGAAAATTCACCTCAATGATAAAAATATCTCAAGAGATGAAACTTCTAAAGTATTTGTTTTTTCCTTTGATGTGACCTTGAATCTTTGGAAAGGGCCATTGATGTAGTGTTACCATATTAAAAAATGATAGGGTCTTGACATCTAGGAACCAAATCAAGATCTTTGAGAATGTTTTAAATCTATATTTCTTCCTTATATACATCACAAGCTGGAATATACTTGGAATCTACTGTAGAATCAGTGAAAACTGATTTTTTTAACTTCTCTAGCTCACAAATCCTCCATTGAGACACAATACATTTGTAGAATACGACTTAAAATCATTATAATATAACTAAAAGTTAGTATCTTTATAACACCTAATTAATAGATCTTAATCTTCTCCATACACTAGAAAAATATCCTTTGTTCATCATAGATTCTTAAAGATATCCTTAATGGAAGTCAAATTCGATTCACATAGATCTGATAGATATATTACTACCATGATCAACTCATAGGGAATATCAATAATCATTTATAACATTTAATTAAAGATAAATCATATAATAGAATCATATGTGATATTACTCATTCTCTCACTTTCCTCTTGTCTCTAAGGACACATTTTCTAGGAAAGATTTTTTCCATATGACACTAGAACTAATACTATCTTAGATTGTTCCATACTAAACCTATTTAGTATCTAGTAATTTTATATACCTTAACTTAGTCCAAGTAGCCTCTTGGATCTATCAAACATGATTTTTATCACTATAATGTAGGTTCCTTCAGCTATTCCATCATGGTGAATCACTTTCTCAACCATGCCTTAACTTCCTATAAGTATGGTATATCATTTCCATGTAGTAATATGTCATCATCATACACTACTATGAAAACAAATATAATAACACAAAACCAATTACAAAAACATGGATCATATTCATTCTTAATGAAATGAAAATCTTATATGGCTTCATTGAATTATATATTTCATGACCTGGATTCTTTCTTTAATCTATAAATAGATATTTAAAACTTATATACCTTTTTTGAATTTCTTTGAGTCACAAAACCATCGATTTTTGTTATATAAACATCTTATATAAGGTTACTATTAAGGATATAAGTTATGAAATCCATTTTCCAAATCTAATAGTCAATGAAATTTATTATGGAAAGCATAATCATAATGGATTTAAATATGGTAAGTAGAGAAAAGATTTTTTTATTTTCAATGCATTTACGTTTTCTAAACCTTTCAAAAACTAAGTATGTTTTATAGGTATTTAATTTACCTTTCATGTTTAGTCTTATATTTAATACCCACTTACACCCAATAGGGTTTACATCAATGGGAATATTGATCAGAAGCCATTTTTTTTGTACATGGAATCCATATTAAAATTAATGGATTCTAACCATCTTATAGCCTCTAAGATACCTACTACCACCTTGTAGGAGAGAGGATTGTTATTGTCAACCAATAATAATTCACCATCATTAGTGACTAGAATATCATACCTCTCTGGTTATCTTGCCTATATTTATCTCTTATATAGTATGTTTTTTAGGAATTACTTCATTTATAGGGACCTGTGGAATCCGTTACTATAACAACTCTTATGTATGTTGATAATTAACTTCATCAAAAAAAATCTTTATCCTAGTTTCCTCTTTGAAGATGTTCTCCCTCTCAAGAAAGATGACATGTCTTGTGATTGTCACTTCCTTATCCAAAGGGTTGTATAAATAAAATCCCCTTGTTTCTTTGGTATACGTATCATTATTAGAAGGAGATCTCGATAACCCTAGCCCTTCAAGGTTTCTCTCTTCTCCTCGGTGATGATAGTGCCGGAAGAGGAGCCTCCCCCTTTGTGGGGGAGGGGGAATCGTCATCCCATGAGGGATCTGGGTTCTTCCTTCCTTTCTCTAACCCAGAACTTCTTCCCCCTTTACTAGAAGCTTTGTTATGCCCAAAATTCCCTGATCATCTCGATGGACTTCCTAACCTTCAACTCTCATCCTATGAGTCTGCGGAAACATCAGATCTCTTGAATTGCACTCTGGTCGCTCATTTTAAGAATAGGAGACCTTTAGTTGATGATTTTGACCAGTTTTTCTTCAGCTATTGGGACCTTCAAGAAAGAGCGATTATTGGCTTGCCCGAAAGCCAAAATATCATGATTCGGTCTGAATCGGAGGCAGATCTCATTAAGGAATGGTCGAGGGAAACACATAACTTCAACGAACATCATTTCTTACTCCTATGGTGGTCTTTCAATTTGCACATGAACCGTGACTCTCCTTCTACGGCGGTTTGGGTAAGCTTTCCCTATCTCCCTTTACCTTTTTAGAACCCTTCGGTGATTCGAATGCTAGGAAACCTTGTAGGAAGATACCTTTTCTCTGATAGCCGCACTGAGGTTGTGTGTCACCCAGTTAACCCTCGGGTCTGTGTTGAGATGGATGCTTCCTGTTTTCCATTTGATCATCTGTGGATTATGATTGGTGAGGAGTACATGTTTACGCAACAGGTGATTTATGAAAATTAGACTAAGTTATTTCTTTCTTGAAAGCGTTTGGGCCACCCTTTGGAGGCTTGCCGAAGGAGAAGAACTACTCATGCATTGGAGGTAAGTCATAGGGGGAATTAGGTTACTGCAAGTAAAGATGATTCTTCACAGAGTAAGGATCCTGAGGATGGTGCGACAACTGGTTTGGTTAGGAGGCTTCGGGGTCCAAAGACGGGGGACCTCACCCGTTAAGTCCTGTAGTGATGGAACTCCCATATGGTGTTCATAAGGTGATGATGGAGGATGTTAATGGTTCTGAAACATCAAATACTATGATAACTCAGGGTAACCCAACATTAGCTGAAGTGTTCAGCGGGTTATTGTAGGATTTGGAGGGATCATCTAATCACAATTCTCGGAAGGATACTGGCTCGGGTTATAAAGAGGATAGTTTGGAGCAACGCATGGATAGAGAGAAAATAGTTAAAGTCTAGAGGGTGGGGGCAAGGAATTCAATTCAAGCATGGCCATTCCAAACAATTTTGGGGGGTTCTAGAGGCTTAGAACCTTCTTCCATGCCCTTTATAACATTGAGAAACAGTTTTGAAGGCATTTCGAAAGGAATTCTTGAAGAGGATTTGGATGCTGATGTAGTGGAAGGTGGTGATGCCGATGGGGCCTGGGTGAAAGGGCACAATGAAGTAAGGTTAGAACACGAGGCAGTGCCTACATCTGTGGAAGAGGATGCTAATGTAGATGGGTGTCTTGCCTTGATTGATAGTAACATGCTGGACTAAAGGAGGGGGAATGATATTGGTTGTAACGATAATGCCTCGATAAACAAAGGGAGGGCTGTTTCTGGGGGTAATAAAGAAAATAGGAGTGGTCTAACCTACCTTTCCTATAGTGACATTGTGCATAATGGGATCAAAAGGATGATTGATTGTGAAGGAGTGCTATCTACTACACCAATAAGAAGAGCAAGAAAGTATTACTCTTACCTACCACGGATGGTGAGTACCAGAACATCCTTTAAATAGGATAGAGGGGTGATTATAACTTTCAAAAAATATAGCTTGATTAAGAAAACTTTCCCAGTGAAACCTTTACTAGACCAGATAAGAAACCATGAGCAAAGTGATTATATTTTGAGGCAGCATAAATCGGCCTCTTAATGGGAATCAGATACAGCAGAAGAGGAATCTTGTGTGGGATGCAGAGTGGATTATGGGTATTATGATTTGTAGTCCCGTGCAGGTTTTTTTTGGTTTGTGGTTGTTCTTCATGTGCTTGTTTTGTGAGTATATGAAGTCATGATCTGGTACGAGTTAAGGGTTGTGCGGTTCTCACTTTCCAAAAATGATTTGAAATAAAAAAATCAATTTTTAGTCAGTCCTTGGTATACCCTATAAATATACACTTATTAATTACGATGCTAGTTTATTTCTTGATATAGTCTTTACAAATTCTTTTCAACCCCATTCATGAACATGTGAAAAAATGAGTTTCTTTCCACAACATAAATAGAAGGGAATACCATTGTCCACTTTAGTTGGTAATCAGTTTAATAATTATAATACTTTCTATAATTCATATCCCAAAGAGGATATTAGACAGTTTGTGTAACTCATCATCAACCTTACTATATCCAGTAATTTATAATTCCTCCATTCACTATCACCATTACACTATGGTTTATAAATTAGAGTGAATTGATATATAATCCCACAATTAAGTAAGAATTTGGTAAAGTCTTGGTTAAGATATTCATCACCTAAATCTAATCAAAGTTTCTTTATCTTCTTACCAATATGATTCTAATATTCATTATTGAACTCTTTGAAATTTTAATGGGATTCATAGTTATACCCCATCAAGTATATATAACCATACCTACTCAAGTCATTGGTAAAATTAGTAAAGTATAAGATTCCACCTCTAGATTATACTTGAAAATTTACACCCAAGTTAATGTGTCCCAATTCTAGAATCTCTATGGCCCCTTCACCTTGACCACATATTGGTGTTTTTATCATCTTACCTTGTAAACAAGAATGACATATTTCAAGTGGCCTAAGATCAAAATATTCTAATTAACAATCCTCATAAAGCCGTTTCAAATGCTTCTGGTTTACATGGATAAGATGGTGATTCCATAACTAGGTGTTTTATGATTTTCACATATTTTTTTCATTATAAATTTCCAATATATTTTTTAATTATTTAATACATAAAGATCATTATTAAATTCTGGCATTCCATAAAACATGTTATCTTTATAAAAGTAGTAGCTCTTATTTCCAAATAAACAAATAAATATATTTATGTTTAAATAAGAAATAAATATGATGTTTTTGGTGATAATAGAAGCATAATAATAACTCTTTAAAACAAAAATTACTTCTATTATAAATGTGAGATGGTAGTCTCAAATAGATAGAGTATACATCCTCATTTCATTAGTAGCATATATATCAAACTCACATCTGGAAAACATCCGAAATCTATATGGTTCCTAAATTTGGATACTTTTATGAAAACCAAAAGTAGTATATAATACCCAACATATAAATATTGAAATACTACACTCGATAATAAATCAACTGAATATAAAAATTTCTTCATTGGCTTGGTGAAATTCCTCTTCCAGTGGCCCTACTTGCCACATGCAAAACAAGGTTGATTCTAACATAAGTAGTGTATGACTATGTTGAATTAATATTTTGGTTGAGGGATTTTACTGGCTATGTTAGCAATAAATAATAAGGGAATATATGAAGATGTAAAATATTAAAAAAATTATATAAGTAAAAGAAAACAAAAGATCATGAAAATAATCAATGAATAATGAATAATTATAAATTAAAAATATTACCACCATGATTCCAACTGTAGGTTTTGGGAACAATAGAAGTGAATTTTTGGCAATGAAAACCTGGATTTCAGACTTAATTTATGAATATTCCCTGCTACACATGAAAAATAACATCATTTTTAATGAAAAATACTGATTACATGACAAAAAAGTACATGAACCAAAAGAGGAGGATCTTCACATGTAATTTATAATTTATTTATGATTAGATATATAACTACATTAACTTGTAATTAAATTTTTTAGATTATCTAGTTAACTATATAACATAAAACCATAATTGTGCCATAGGATACAACTACCAAATCCTTTTAGAAGTGATCCACACAAGCTCCATACTCTCTGAATGTCACCATATAATTACTGGGTTCTTGCACGACTGATCCTGATTTCTTACATTGGTCATGGTTAATTGAAATAAAATTCTTCATGAAGGGTAAATAAATCTTAATTTTCTCTCTCTAGAATGATAGTGGAGGTAATAAAGCACATTATAGATATCTAGATATCTATCTATCTCTCTTGGGATTGATAGAGCCTCTATATATCTTTTGTGCACAATAAAAATGATTCTCTAAAGTAATATAATTATATATTTATTAGGGAATTTTTAGGATTTGAAAATTTCCCAAAATCCATTTATGTACTTTCAAATTTTTTTGTTGACTCCACGTCCAATAATAATAATAATAATAATAATTTCATTACAATTAGAACACCTAAAGAATATAAATAAACACCAGCTATTCCATTTCTCATTGGACTATTAATCTTGATTGGTTCTCATTGATATTTACCGATCCTTGACTAATTCATATTTATTTAATAAATAAATATCACTACATTATTCATTGGTAAATATAATATAATAAATGTTACATTCAGTAAACCTTTCAATACAATTTTTACTATCATTATTTAACTCACTCATTATTTTGAATAACTTTTGATTAAATTATGACAACCAACCAATCCCAAATAAATATGACTTTTTATAACTTGTTAAATTAGAAACCTAAATTTAACTAAGACTGTGGACACACTTAGTGCGTGATTCTATAGGCCTCTATCTCAATGGATCTGGGAATAACTACCTAAATTCTATGGTTAGATTATAGAAACACACCAAGGATCCCATGAGAAACAATTTAATGTCACAATGAAATCAAATTTCTTATTAACACTTACCATGTAATATAATATCTTTATCATGGTATTTCAAATCCATAAAGTTACATGCTGGTGATCATGAATGTATGATGGCTTACCATGTAATATAATACCTTCATCATGACATCTCAAATCTAGAAGGTTACTTGTTGGTGCCATTAAACTATATGATCAATGTTGCTTTCTTGGACTTTTCAAAAATAAACTCTGAAATTGAACACAATGGGCATGTATTTTTCCAAGTAGTTACATTCCTATCAAAGGGAATAATATATTAACTTCTATTAAGGTATAAAAATAAATCCTTTATTCCATTATCCATTAATGAAATATTAGCCATGAAGTACCCAACATATCCAACCTCACCATGAGCATATTTTATCATAGTTTTCATCAATAAATCAAAGTACATGAGTCATGATATCCATTAATGATAATATTAAAGTCTAAGGATCGATAAAAACATCCAAATATAGGAATATAAAATGAAAAATTGAAATATGGATTTCTAATTAAGAAGTTTGTTCTTATAACCTCATATATTAGATATTACCAAGGGAGAACACCCCGATAAGGGGTCTTAATTTATTATGAGCCTTATATCACTAATAGTCTATATCATTTTTATACCTTTAGAAAATATCATTCGGGCTTATAAAAATATTCAACAATGATTTTGTGCCACCTCTATATTCTCATTATAGTAGGGAACTACTATGACCTTTTAGTGTGACATACATTCTTAGGATATTGTCACATAAAAATGTCATGTAGAGGAACAATAATAATTTAATAAGAAACTTCATTAATAATGAAAACACATAATAAGGTACTAATTAATTTGGTTCTATGGCACCAGATGAAACAAATAATCCATATAAAGATATGTATTCAACAAGTTTTGGATCATTTCTTCTCAGTAAATAATTTTTTACCAATTATACTCTTACCAAGGTAATTAATTTTTAAACGTAGTAATAAATTTCAATTACAAAAATTAAAATTTAATTATTATATACTTTAAAAGTTATAATTTTAAATTTTAATATAATTTATCAAATAAAATTTCTAATGTTGTGAAACAGTAATTTTAAAACAAATTCATGTAACATGTAAAAACATTTTTTTAGGAAAAATGCGTTTTTAATATTACAATTTATATGTAAGATAAAATTTTCAATGAATTTTATTTTTAGTGTAGAACTTATATTATTATAAAACAAATAAATTTTATGTCAATTTAAAATCAAGATAAAAACTAATTTTACCAAAATAATGCTTAATTAAATTAAAATAAAAAAACAATTTATATTAGGGAAAAATATTACTTAACCTCCAAAACGATATGTAATGCCCCGACCTCAGTTACCCAAAGTTGGTTCCTTATTACATAAAATTGGAATGATAAAAAAAGATTAAGTCTTGAAATACTGATTAGTTTAGTAGCCTTAGAATCACTAGATACATTCATAAAGTTAACATTACATCATAAAGTGAAAAACTACAACAACATCTTGTCTCCATAAACCAAACTCATATACCTTCCTACTATCCCTGTAGGTCATTCATAAAATACTTCCTCAAATCTTGGGAAAAATAAAACATAGAAAGGGGTGAGCTCATATTCTTAGTAAGGATAACAATACAGTGGAAACTTTCATAAATAAGCATAATCATTTAAGGCAATGTATAACTAAAACAAAAGCCTTTTAAAATTGAACTTCAGCATAATATGGAAAAAATAAAATGAAATAATTCCATTTACTTATTCACATTGATATTCTACTAGTCGAATTAATCACATGCAATATCAATAACCACTTTCATAATGATGGAATGCATAATGCCATGCTATCATACCACATAGTCAAGACCTTGTGCCAAGACTACAAATAATATTTTGTCAAGGCCTTGTGCCAAAACACTAGTTTTTCTCATGAGACCTACCGATGCATCGAGGAGCTATAGAGGGCTCCACCAGTCACTTATTAAGTCCAATGCATTCCTCATATGAACAGGTTTAAACATAACATAAACATTCATATTAAAACTAGCATACAAAATGTCAATACTTTCTCCATAAACCATGAATGGTATAAAAATAACACATCCATAGTCAAACATATCACAAAACCTTAAATACTAAATTAATGTTTTGTATCATAATAAATCAACTTCAAATAAGATTAAAATCCATCAAAGGATGTTGACATAGATGAAATCTAAACTATTTGAGGGAAATACTTCTTTTTTTAAATCATTTAAAAGCAACATAATTATAAAATAAAAAATTTACTTTGAAAATATTCTTATAATATTGTAAGGGAAGCTTTGACAAATTTTTAATGGTGGAAAATAGCCGCACCTGCCGTATAAGTTAAAAAAAAGACATTCTTATATTAATTTTGTCGAAAAGGTTAAAAAGGACTTTGTTTAGAAAACGACAGAAAGATTCCTTTATAAACTTATTATAAAAAGTCAAAGAAGGGCATAAATGACTTTAAAACATAGTATTTAAAATATTAATAATGATTTGAAATACATTTTTAAGAAACATGGATGTGGATGATAAAGAGGTCCCAGTAGATAATTACGTATAAACAACCTCAGATAATGAAGAGATTGTGAAATAAACCCTTACCTTGTACTTTTCCTTGGTCAAGGGTATGTTAACCTCATTTATAATGGTGAAATAATTGTTATTAAATTATAAAATAATCGTATACATTGATATGATATCATATATGATCTTTTAACATTGTTGTGTTAATAATATCTTAGTATTATTATCGTTTCGGGTGTTAACTTACTCATTTTCTTTTATATGTTTTCTTATATAAGACGTGATTGTTATGGATAGTTTTTATATTATTCATATCCAGAATGATATCAATTCCTTAAATATTGTTTTTAATCATCAAATGAAAATTATTCTTGAATGGATACGATGGGGAATGAATCTCATCGTGTTCATCGAGACGGTAGTCTATACGTACACACGAGCGACAATATCATTCTTTTGATATTAAAATCATATATAATTGGATGTTATATCATATATAAAGAATCATTATAATATTATATTTATTATTTACTTCAATTACACATCATTATCATACCCATCCAAATAATAATGTTTTGAATAACAATTACACCACGACGTGGAGACGGTAATCCGTACGTACACACGTATGGTGACATGTAATTCAAAGGATGGATAAAATACTAAATATGGTCGCACCATATTTATAATAACATCACAGTATATAGAAGATACTGGAGTGATTATTTTAGAATGGAAATAACAAATAAAGAAGAAGTGGAAGAAGAAAGGAACTTGAAAGAGGGTGGTTAAAACATTACCTCTTCTTCGGGTTCTTCCTTTTGATTTGATCAAAAGGGTTCCTTAGGATGGCTTTCTGATCAAAATAATAACTCTAGGTTGAAGTGAGGTAAGTTTAGTGAATATTCGATCAGGAGTTGGCCGATCCAAAAGGCTTTTAATGTATGAATTTGAGAGAATGGGGAGTGCCCTTTTATAAGAGGGGTGAGGGGAACCTTAGGAAAAACTTAAAATGTTATTTTATAATAAATTAATATTCAGTTTATAATGGCTCCAAAGTGACTTATTTCTATGATAAGGTGGGGAGGGGTAAAAATAATTTAAACCAATATATTTTAGATAGGTTTGTGTAACTATATTTACCTTATCATTTATATTTAACTCTTAGTTAAATAGTTTGACATTTACCATGTCTCTTTGTATTTTTATATTATATGGTTAATAAACTTACTATAAAAGGCAAGAAAACCCCAAATGGTTCATTATTAATATATATAACCTTAACTAACTCATTTGGATGAATCTTAGATTTTTAAGAATAGAATATCAATTAATAACATAATATTTTTTTTAAATACTCCTTTATGTCAATTTTCACACTATTTAATAATTTATTTTTGATAAAGTCCTAAAAACATTATTAATTCGAAATAAATTCATTTAATCTATACTAACATGTCATATTAACCTATAAAATTAGTTTATGGCATCAAAACGTTCAATTTATATTAATTATAACATTTATAATACCATTTATTTGATTATTTCATTAATAAGGAAAATATTGCATCATCATTGTATCATAAATAAATTTTATTATTCAATGTCTAAAAATTATAAATAAAATATCATTATGTAGGAAATATTTTTTTATTTCTAAATAATATTTATAATCTAATTTTTTATATGTATAACCCTATATAAAAAATGTTTTAGTTATTGAAATTTGATTTTATCCTTTTTAACTCTTCTTTGAATTAAATAATAATAAATGTCCTAATCTAATCCAAGTAAAACAAATTGGTTCATATTTTATTCCTAAGGTTTTTTGGTCGAATTATTCTTATCCAATAGAATTATTATATTTGTTAGGGTAATAATAATATCATTTTACCCTAAATTGGCCTATTTACTTTTAACTATGGTAAATAAACGTAAAAAGTTACTATTCACCAAAAATTATTTTTATCTTATTAAAACAAATTTTACTCCTTGATATTAACTATGTCTCTTGGATTTTCAAAATTCCACTCACCGAAGTGGTAAAATTAATTTTTATGTGAATTTACAAATTCTCCTAGGAGATAGGAAAAAGAAGGTGAAAAGTTCAATACAATTTTTATATATCTAAAATTATTATAAACTGACTTCAACGAATTGCATTGAATTTATATATTTATTATGTATATATTTTGACCTAAAATAAATTTAAATAAAATAAATAATTATTTAAAAAAAAATTTGGTTTTAAACTATAACTCAGTGTTTTCACTATTCATCAAAAATTGAAATTTTTCAGAAAAATACAAAAAATTCACCCTAAGATAATTTTGATATTCTGAATCTAAAAATAATGTCCAATTTGAAAGATAAAACTTATAAAATTTCGAAAATTGGGTATTACTATTTATAACATCTAGTTTGATTGGTTGTGGTGTGTGTTAGAACTTGAAGTTGCGTACAACACACACTACTGTATTATTCAAAGAGAAGCATACCTTGTAAGCTTGGGGTGTTACATTCTACCCTCCTTCAAATAATTTCATCCTATAAATTTCTAGAATACTACCACATGAAAAGACTCTGGTGTTTCTTCATCATAAGTTCCTCAGGTTCCCACATTGACTCTTCCATCTTATGGTTTCTCCATAGAACTTTTACCAGACGAGTCATCTGGTTTCTCAACACTTGTTATATGGTATCAAGAATCCTGATGGGATCTACGCAATAAGACAGATTGGGTTCCAGTTCTACTTCTTCATATGTGAGTACATGCATTGGGTTAGGCATGTATTTTCTCAACAGTGATACGTGGAACACATCATGAACATTGGAGAGACTTGAAGGCATTTCCAAACGGTAAGATATTGCACCAATTCGTTCTAGAATTTCGAAAGGTCCTATGTACCTGGGACTCAATTTACCCTTCTTACCGAAACGTATAACACCCTTCCATGGATATACCGTCAATAAAACATGATCTCCTACATGGAATTCCAAATCCTTCCTTCGGTTATCAGCATAGCTCTTCTGCCTACTTTGAGCTGCTTTGATGTGGGTTTGGATTACCTTCACCTTTTCCATCATTTCCTTCACCAGTTCTGGGACTATGAGTTTTCTTTCACCAACAAGGTTGGTGTGGGACATCTCTTTCTGTATAAAGCTTCATATGGTGCCATATGAATACTCAAATGGAAGATATTGTTATAAGAAAATTCTAGCAGAGGTAAATATTGATCCCACATACCCTGAAAGTCAAGTGAGAAAGATCTCAACATGTCTTCTAAGGTTTGAATAGTCCATTCTGATTGTCCATCTGTTTGAGAGTGGTAGGCAGTGCTCAAATGAAGTTCAGTATCCAAGGACTTCTGAAGACTCTTCCATAATCTTGAAGTAAAATGGGGATCACGATTAGAAATAATCGATAGGGGTACTCCATGGAGTCTCACAAATTCATTAATATATAGTCTTTCTAGACATTCAAGTGGTAAATCTTCCCTTATAGCAAGAAAATGTGCTGACTTGGTAAGATGATAACAATGACCCATATTGCATCGTTCCTTCTAGGTACCTTTGGTAGTCCCATTACAAAGTCCATACTAATATTATCCCATTTCCACTCAGGTATGAGAAGAGGTTGCATCACTCCTCTAGGCTATTGTCTTCCAGCATTCACTTGTTGACAAACCATATATCTTGACACAAAATCAGCAATCTCCCTCTTTATGTTTTCCCACCAAAAATGTTCCTTCAAATATCTATACATCTTAGTGCTACCAGGGTGTATAGAGAAATTGGAATTATGAGCATCATCCAAAAATTCCCTTTTTAGATCAGGTATATCGGGAACACAAAGTCTCTTCCCAAATTTCAAAATTCTATCTTCAAATGAAAAGTCACTCAATCTCCCATCATTCACAGCTTTAATCTTCTTTTGAAACTCTTCATCACCGGTTTGAGAACTCTTTATCCTTTCTAGTAAAGATGGTTTGGAAACCATTTGAAAAAGCATTGATGTTTTACCTTCCATGGTGATTCCCATATCCATATTTACTAGATCCATGTATATAGGATGCTTTTCAACTCTCATATTGTTCAAAACTCTATGATCCATTCTACTCAAAGAATATTCCACCTTATTTAACTTCCCCAGGTGGTAGTATATTGTGATATCATAATCCTTGAGTAATTCAAGACATCTCCTTTGCCTCATGTTGAGTTATTTTTGTGAGAAAATATACTTTAAACTCTTGTGATCAGTATACATATCATATTTTTACCATAGAGACAATGTCTCCAATATTCAAAGCAAATATTACAGTTGCTAACTCAAGATCATGAGTAGGATAGTTTTTCTCATGAAGTTTTAGCTGTCGTGATGCATAGGCAATAACCCTATCATTTTTTATAAGGACACAACCAAGTCTTTTCTTTGAAGCATCACTATAAATAACGAATCAATCACTCCTCGATGGTAGAGTCAATATAGGATCATTGACTAATCTTCTCTTCAGTTATTCAAAACATTCTTCACACTCTTTTTTTTCAAAAAAATTTAACCCCTTTACGTGTGAGCTTTGTTAATGAGTTAGCCAATCAGGAAAAATTATGGGCGAAACTCCGATAATAACCTGCTAAACCAATAAAACTGCGTACCTCAGTTATACTCATCGGTTCTGGCCATTCTTAGATTGCCTTGGTCTTAGAAGGATCAACAGAAATTACATCCTTTGAGACAATATGGACAAGAAAAGAAATCTCCTGAAGCCAAAATTCACAGTTGCTAAACTTCCCATATAATTCATGTCTTCTAAGAGTCTTCATGATAATGAGCAAGTGATTTTTATGATCTCCGTAGCTTTTGGAGTATACCAAGATATCATAAATATATACCACTACAAAATCATCAAGGTATTCCTTGAAAACCATGTTCATTAGATCCATGAAAACAGAGGGTGCATTAGTCATCCCAAAAGGCATTACTGTAAACTCGTACTGCCCGTACCTGGTTCGAAATTCTGTCTTCAGAATGTCTTCCTTATTCACACACAACTGATGGTATCCAGATCAAAGTTCAATCATTGAAAAATATTGAGCTCCATGAAGTTGGTCAAATAAATCATCAATGTGAGGAAGGTGATACTTTCTCTTTATTGTTATAGCATTGATTTCCCTTTAGTCGATACATAACCTCATAGATCCATATTTCTTCTTAATAAAAAGGATAGGGGCTCCCCATGGAGAAACACTAGGGAGAATAAATATCTTAGTACCCAATAACTCTAGTTGTTTCTTTAGTTCAAATAATTCCACAATGTCCATTCTATAATGGGTCTTCGATATAGGTCTTGAACCATGAATTAAATGAATGGAAAACTCAATTTCTCATTCTAGAGGATGTCCAGGTAAATCTTCCAGAAACACATCTAAATATTATTTCACTATAGGTACATCCTCTATTTGAACATTCATTTCATCAACCACAGTTAGTTCATTCTCTTCCTTCCCAATAATTGAATCTAGTTGAGCTACTGGGGGTGGATCTAAATAAGAATCAGGTGGTGACGATTTTGCTCTAAAGATAAGGTGTTCTTTATTATCATCATCAAAAATCATAACCTCCTTCTTCTTACAATAAATCGTCACATTGTGGTCCAAAAGCCAATCCATACCAAGGATTATATCAAATTCAATCAAGGGTATGACGATGAGATCAACATATAAAGAACATTTATATGCTCTAATGGGGACTGATTCACAATTTTTTTTTGCAATGATACTTCCCTTAAGAGTTTTGACAAAAAACTCCCTTTTTAAATCAAATTGGAAATATCTAATTTTATTAGAAAACTGGGAAGATATGAAATAATGTGATGATCCAGAATCAAATAAAGCATTTTCTATACTTGAGGAAACCATTAAATTACCTGCCACCATGTCTTTCAGAGCTTCTACCTCAGCAGTAGTGATAGAATAAGCTTGGACTTGATCCTTTGGCCTTTTCTGAGGTATGTTCCCCTGATGCTTAGGAAATTCATTTGCATAATGTCCCATCTCCCTGAAATTGTAGCATTGAACATCGATTGCTTCCTTCTTCCCCTTGTAATCACGAGCTTGGTGGCCTTTTTCACCAAACTTGTAACAGACTCCCATTCCCTTCAAGCAAGTACCGGGGTGTTTCTTAACACATTTACTGCAATACGGATATTCAAATTTTCCCTTCTACCCCTTATTTCCATTTCTAGAGTGATCAACAGATCTCTTCTTCTCTTGCTTTTCTTTAAAGTCATAAGACATAGAAAATTCTTTTTCTATCTTGATAGCACATGAGACAATATCTTCGTACGACAAGAAGGTTTGTGAGACTAATGCTCGTTGGAGAAACGGTTTTAACCCATCAAAGAAACGATCAATCTTACTTCCTGAGTTATGTATATAATATGCAGCATGCCTCACTATCCTTGTAAAGTTAGCCTCATACTTTGCGACATTCTCAACCTCATTTTGCCTCAGACTCAGAAATTTCCTTTCCATATCTAAATGATGGTCATGAGGAAATTATTTTTCTAATAAAATCTCATTAAACACCATCCATTCCATATTTTATATTTCATCATCTTCCTTCATGTTTTGAATCAATGACCACCATTGATCAACATCTCCAGTGAGGTGGTAAACTGCCATGATAACTTTCTCATTTTCACTACTCCCCAAGGCATTGAATATTTTCTCTAAGGAATTTATCCATTGCTCAGCTACTAGTGGATTTGTACCCCCATTGAATGTTGGTGGTTTTTGCCTCATGAGGCTATCTAATATTGATCCTCCACACTATGGATCAGGGTGATCCATATGAGTAAGGTTATTATTCATAACATGAGTGAGTTTTCCCAGTATGGTGATAAGCTAATAAACACTAGTTATATCCCCAGCTCCACTATAATTATCTTGAACAGGATGTAAATCCCTACATGGAGTGTGTTAATTGATACGTTTTCCATTCATTCCACTAGGTTCTATTTCTAAATAATGGCATAAACCAGATAAGTTTATGAATCGAAATACATAATTTCAAACTTGTAAAACACTTAACATAAATTGAATAGTTTATGGATATAATCCATAATAATAAAAATGTTTTCTTTGAGGAAGTATATACTCATAAACCCTTCATAATGGTTTTTAAATAAAATGAGAATTATCCTAAGCATATCCCCCGGGAGTGTCGTAACCAAGAGTGCAGCAAGGCCTATTGTCATGCACCAGTTCCGGTTCGAGTCTAGCTCAAAGTGGTGTTTTTAGGTTTTACCCCTAGGTACATCTATACCAGATCTGCCTCGACCTGATCGTATCCAGGAAGAGATGTCTTTCTCAGAAAACTCACAAAATCTCTAAAATACCAAAATTCTAGGAAGTTATTCTATAATAATCCTCAATGTCCATCTTAGGTCTATGTTCTCTAATCAGAGTTTATCTAAATATAGCTTCCAATGTTTGTACTAAACTTCCTCGGATACCAACTATAACGCCCGGACCCCAGTTACCTAGAGTCAGTGAATTATTACATAACATTGGCATGATCACAAAAGATCAAGTCTCAAAATACCAATTAGTTTAGTAGCCTTGTAAAAACTAGATACATTCATAAAGTTTACATTACATCATAAAGTAAAAAACTACAACAACATCTTGTCTCCATAGACCACACTCATATCCCCTCATACTATCCCTGAAGGTCATTCATAAAATACTTCCACACATCCTTGGAAAAATTAAACAAAGAAAGGGGTGAGCTCAGATGCCCAGTAAGGATAACAATATAGCGGAAACTTTCATAAGTAATCATAAACATTTAATGAAATGTATAACTAAAACAAAAGACTTTTAAATTTGAACTTAAACATAATATGGAAAAAATAAAATGAAATAATTCCATTTACTTATTCACATGGATATACTACTAGTCGAATTAATCACATGCAGTATCAATAACCACTTTCATAATGATGGAATGCATAATTCCAGAAAATCATACCACATAATCAAGGCCTTGTTCCAAGACTAAAAATAAGATTTTGTCAAGGCCTTGTGCCAAGACACTAGTTTGTCTCATCAGACCTACCGATGCATCGAGGTGCTATAGCAGGCTCCACCTGTCACTTATTAAGGCCAATGCATTCCTCATATGAACAGGTTTAAACATAACATAGACATTCATATTAAAACTATCATGTGAAATGTCAATTCATTATCCATAAACCATGAATGGTATAAAAATAACACATCCACAGTCAAACATATCACAAAATCTTCAATACTATATGAAAGTTTTGTATCATAATAAATCAACTTCAAATAAGCTTAAAATCCATCAGAGGATGTTGACATAGATGAAATAAAAACTATTTGAGAGAAATATCTCTTATTTTTTGAAATCATTTAAAAGACACATAATTATAAAATAAAAAATTTACTTTTAAAATATTCTTATATTCTTTTAAGGGAATCTTTGACAATTTTATAACGGCAGAAAATATCCGCACCCACCTTATAAGTTAAAAAAAGTCATTCTTACCTTAATTTTGTCGAAAAGGTTAAAAAGGACCTTGTTTGGAAAATGACAGAAATAATACCTAATAAACTTCTTATAAAAAGTAAAAAAAGGGTATAAATGAATTTAAACCATAGTCTTTAAAATATTAATAATTTTTTGACATACATTTTTAAGAAATAGGGATGTGGATGATAAAGAGGTCCCAGTAGATAATTACGTATAAACAACCTCGGATAATGAAGAGATTGTGAAATAAACCCTTACCTTGTACTTTTCCTTGGTAGAGGGTAGGTTAACCTCCTGTATAATGGGGAAATAATAGTTATTAAATTATACAATAATCATATACATTGATATGATATCATATATGATCTTTTAACATTGCTGTGTTAATAATATCTTAGTATTATCATCGTTTCGGGTGTTAACTTACTCATTTTATTTTATATGTTTTGTTATATAAGCCATGTTTGTTATGGATAGGTTAAATCTTATTAATATCCATAATTATATCATGTCCTTAAACATTATTTTTAATCATAAAATGAAAATTATTCTTTAATGGATACGATGTGGAATGAATCTCATCACATTCGTGGAGACGGTAGTCCGTACGTAAACAAGAGTGATAATATCATTATTTTGATATTAAAATCGTATATAATTGGATGGTATATCATATAAACAATAATAATTATAATTTTATATTAATTGTTTACTTAAATTACACATAATTATCATACCCATCCAAATAATAATGTTTTGAATAACAATTACACCACGATGTGGAGGCGGTAAGCCATACGTACGTACGTATGGTGACATGTCAGTAAAAGGATGGATAGAATACTGAAAATTGTTGTACCATATTTATAATAACATCAAAATATATAGAAGATACTGGATTTATTATTTTATAATAGAAATAACAAAGAAAGAAGAAGTGGAAGAAGAAAGGAACTTGAAAGAGTGTGGTGAAAAAAATTACCTCTTCTTCGGGTTCTTCCATTTGATTTGATCGACCGGGTTCCTTAGGTTTGCTTTATGATCAAACTAAGGACTCTAGTTTGAAGTGAGGTAAGTGTAGAGAATATTTTTGCAGGGGGTTTCAGAGCCAAAAAGCTTTTAATGTATGAATTTGAGAGAATGAGGAGTGCCCTTTTATAAGAGGGGTGAGGGGAACCTTAGGAAAAACTTAAAATGTTATTTTATAATAAATTAATATTCAGTTTATAATGGCTCCAAAGTGACTTATTTCTATGATAAGGTGGGGAGGGGTCAAAATCATTTAAACCAATATATTTTAGATAGGTTTGTGTCACTATATTTACCTTATCATTTATATTTAACTCTTAGTTAAATAGTTTGACATTTACCATGTCTCTTTGTATTTTTATATTATATGGTTAATAAACTTACTATAAAAGGCAAGAAAACCCCAAATGGTTAATTATTAATATATATAACCTTAACTAACTCATTTGGCTGAATCTTAGATTTTTAAGAATAGAATATCAATTAATAATATAATATTTTTTTTAAATACTCCTTTATGTCAATTTTCACACTATTTAATAATTGATTTTTGATAAAGTCCTAAAAACATTATTAATTCGAAATAAATTCATTTAATCTATACTAACATGTCATATTAACCAATAAAATTAGTGTATGGCATCAAAACGTTCAAATTATATTTATTATAACATTTATAATACCATTTATTTGATTATTTCATTAATAAGGAAAATATTGCATCATCATTGTATCATAAATAAATTTTATTATTCAATGTCTAAAAATTATAAATAAAATATAATTAGGTAGGAAATATTTTTTTATTTCTAAATAATATTTATAATCTAATTTTTTATATGTATAACCCTATATAAAAAATGTTTTAGTTATTGAAATTTGATTTTATCCTTTTTAACTCTTCTTTGAATTAAATAATAATAAATGTCCTAATCTAATCCACGTAAAACAAATTGGTTCATATTTTATTCCTAATGTTTTTTGGTCTAATTATTCTTATCCAATAGAATTATTATATTTGTTAGGGTAATAATAATATCATTTTACCCTTAATTGGCCTATTTACTTTTAACTATGGTAAATTAACGTAAAAAGTTACTATTCACCAAAAATTATTTTTATCTTATTAAAACAAATTTTACTCCTTGATATTAACTATGTCTCTGGGATTTTCAAAATTCCACTCACCGAAGTGGTAAAATTAATTTTTATGTGAATTTGCAAATTCTCCTAGGAGATGGGCAAAAGAAGGTGAAAAGTTCAATACAATTTTTATATATCTAAAATTATTATAAACTGACTTCAACGAATAACATTGAATTTATATATATATTATGTATATATTTTGACCTAAAATAAATTTAAATAAAATAAATAATTATTTAAATAAAAATTTGGTTTTAAACTATAACTCAGTGTTTTCACTATTCATCAAAAATTGAAATTTTTCAGAAAAATACAAAAAATTCACCCTAAGATAATTTTGATATTCTGAATCTAAAAATAATGTCCAATTTGAAAGATAAAACTTATAAAATTTCGAAAATTGGGTATTACAATTTATAACATCTAGTTTGATTGGTTGTGGTGTGTGTTAGAACTTGAAGTTGCGTACAACACACACTACTGTATTATTCAAAGAGAAGCATACCTTGTAAGCTTGGGGTGTTACATTCTACCCTCCTTCAAATAATTTCATCCTATAAATTTCTAGAATACTACCACATGAAAAGACTCTGGTGTTTCTTCATCATAAGTTCCTCAGGTTCCCACATTGACTCTTCCATCTTATGGTTTCTCCATAGAACTTTTACCAGACGAGTCATCTGGTTTCTCAGCACTTGTTCTCTGGTATCAAGAATCCTGATGGGCTCTACGCAATAAGACAGATTGGGTTCCAGTTCTACTTCTTCATATGTGAGTACATGCATTGGGTTAGGCATGTATTTTCTCAACAGTGATACGTGGAACACATCATGAACTTTGGAGAGACTTGGAGGCATTGCCAAACGGTAAGCTACTGCACCAATTCGTTCTAGAATTTCGAAAGGTCCTATATACCTGGGACTCAATTTACCCTTCTTACCGAAACGTATAACACCCTTCCATGGATATACCTTCAATAAAACATGATCTCCTACATGGAATTCCAAATCCTTCCTTCGGTTATCAGCATAGCTCTTCTGCCTACTTTGAGCTGCTTTGATGTGGGTTTGGATTACCTTCACCTTTTCCATCATTTCCTCCACCAGTTCTCGGACTATGAGTTTTCTTTCACCAACATGGTTGGTGTGGGACATCTCTTTCTGTATAACGCTTCATATGGTGCCATATGAATACTCAAATGGAAGATATTGTTATAAGAAAATTCTACCAGAGGTAAATATTGATCCCACATACCCTGAAAGTCAAGTGAGAAAGATCTCAACATGTCTTCTAAGGTTTGAATAGTCCGTTCTGATTGTCCATCTGTTTGAGGGTGGTAGGCAGTGCTCAAATGAAGTTCAGTATCCAAGGCCTTCTGAAGACTCTTCCATAATCTTGAAGTAAAATGGGGATCACGATTAGAAACAATCGATAGGGGTACTCCATGGAGTCTCACAACTTCATTAATATATAGTCTTTCTAGACATTCAAGTGGTAAATCTTCCCTTATAGCAAGAAAATGTGATGACTTGGTAAGATGATAACAATGACCCATATTGCATCGTTCCTTCTAGGTACCTTTGGTAGTCCCATGACAAAGTCCATACTAATATTATCCCATTTCCACTCAGGTATGAGAAGAGGTTGCATCACTCCTCTAGGTTATTGTCTTCCAGCATTCACTTGTTGACAAACCATACATCTTGACACAAAATCAGCAATCTCCCTCTTCATGTTTTCCCACCAAAAACGTTCCTTCAAATCTCTATACATCTTAGTGCTACCAGGGTGTATAGAGAAATTGGAATTATGAGCATCATCAAAAAATTCCCTTTTTAGATCAGGTATATCGGGAACACAAAGTCTCTTCCCAAATTTCAAAATTCTATCTTCATATGAAAAGTCACTCAATCTCCCATCATTCACAGCTTTAATCTTCTTTTGAAACTCTTCATCACCAGTTTGAGAACTCTTTATCCTTTCTAGTAAAGATGGTTTGGAAACCATTTGAAAAATCATTGATGTTTTACCTTCCATGGTGATTCCCATATCCATATTTACTAGATCCATGTATATAGGATCCTTTTTAACTCTCATATTGTTCAAAACTCTATGATCCATTCTACTCAAAGCATCTTCCACCTTATTTAGCTTCCCCAGGTGGTAGTATATTGTGATATCATAATCCTTGAGTAATTCAAGCCATCTCCTTTGCCTCATGTTGAGTTATTTTTGTGAGAAAATATACTTTAAACTCTTGTGATCAGTATACATATCATATTTTCACCATAGAGACAATGTCTCCAATATTCAAAGCAAATATTATAGTTTCTAACTCAAGATCATGAGTAGGATAGTTTTTATCATGAATTTTTAGCTGTCGTGATGCATAGGCAATAACCCTATCATTTTTTATAAGGACACAACCAAGTCTTTTCTTTGAAGCATCACTATAAATAACGAACCAATCACTCCTCGATGGTAGAGTCAATATAGGATCATTGACTAATCTTCTCTTCAGTTATTCAAAACATTCTTCAAACTCTTTTTTTCAAAAAAATTTAACCCCTTTACGTGTGAGCTTTGTTAATGAGTTAGCCAATCAGGAAAAATTATGGACGAAACTCCGATAATAACCTGCTAAACCAATAAAACTGCGTACCTCAGTTATACTCATCGGTTCTGGACATTCTTAGATTGCCTTGGTCTTAGAAGGATCAACAGAAATTACATCCTTTGAGACAATATGGACAAGAAAAGAAATCTCCTGAAGCCAAAATTCACAGTTGCTAAACTTCCCATATAATTCATGTCTTTTAAGAGTCATCATGATAATGAGCAAGTGATTTTTATGATCTCCGTAGCTTTTGGAGTATACCAAGATATCATAAATATATACCACTACAAAATCATCAAGGTTTTCCTTGAAAACCATGTTCATTAGATCCATGAAAACAGAGGGTGCATTAGTCATCCCAAAAGGCATTACTGTAAACTCGTACTGCCCGTACCTGGTTCGAAATGCTGTCTTCAGAATGTCTTCCTTATTCACACACAACTGATGGTATCCAGATCAAAGTTCAATCATTGAAAAATATTGAGCTCCCGGAATTTGGTCAAATAAATCATCATTGTGAGGTAGGTGATACTTTCTCTTTATTTTTATAGCATTGATTTCCCTTTAGTCGATACATAACCTCATAGATCCATATTTCTTCTTAACAAAAAGGATAGGGGCTCCCCATGGAGAAACACTAGGGAGAATAAATATCTTATTACCCAATAACTCTAGTTGTTTCTTTAGTTCAAATAATTCCACAATGTCCATTCTATAATGGGTCTTCGATATAGGTCTTGAACCATGAATTAAATCAATGGAAAACTCAATTTCTCATTTTAGAGGATGTCTAGGTAAATCTTCCAGAAACACATCTACATATTATTTCACTATAGGTACATCCTCTATTTGAACATTCCTTTCCTCAACCACAGTTAGTTCATTCTCTTCCTTCCCAATAATTGAATTTAGTTGAGCTACTGGGGGTCGATCTAAATAAGAATCAGGTGGTGACGATTTTGCTCTAAAGATAAGGTGTTCTTTATCATCATCATCAAAAATCATAACCTCCTTCTTCTTACAATAAATAGTCACATTGTGGTCCAAAAGCCAATCCATACCAAGGATTATATCAAATTTAATCAAGGGTATGACGATGAGATCAACATATAAAGAACATTTATATGCTCTAATGGGGACTGATTCACAAATTGTTTTTGCAATGATACTTCCCTTAAGAGTTTTGACAAAAAACTCCCTTTTTAAATCAAATTGAAAATATCTAATTTTATTAGCAAACTGGGAAGATATGAAATAATGCGATGATCCAGAATCAAATAAAGCATTTTCTATACTTGAGGAAACCATTAAATTACCTGCCACCATGTCTTTCAGAGCTTCTACCTCAGCAGTAGTGATAGAATAATCTTGGACTTGATCCTTTGGCCTTTTCTGAGGTATGTTCCCCTGATGATTAGGAAATTAATTTGCATAATGTCCCATCTCCCTGAAATTGTAGCATTGAACATCGATAGCTTCCTTCTTCCCCTTGTAATCACGAGCTTGGTGGCCTTTTTTACCAAACTTGTAACAGACTCCCATTCCCTTCAAGCAAGTACCAGGGTGTTTCTTAACACATTTTCTGCAATATGGATATTCAAATTTTCCCTTCTACCCCTTATTTCCATTTCTAGAGTGATCAGCAGATCTCTTCTTCTCTTGCTTTTCTTTAAAGTCATAAGACATAGAAAATTCTTTTTCTATCTTGATAGCACATGAGACAATATCTTCGTACGACAAGAAGGTTTGTGAGACTAATGCTCATTGGAGAAACGGTTTTAACCCATCAAAGAAATGATCAATCTTACTTCCTGAGTTATGTATATAATATGCAGCATGCCTCACTATCCTTGTAAAGTTAGCCTCATACTTTGCGACATTCTCAACCTCCTTTTGCCTCAGACTCAGAAAATTCCTTTCCATATCTAAATGATGGTCATGAGGAAATTATTTTTCTAATAAAATCCCTTTAAACACCATCCATTCCATATTTTATATTTCATCATCTTCCTTCATGTTTTGAATCAATGACCACCATTGATCAACATCTCCAGTAAGGTGGTAAACTTCCATGATAACTTTCTCATTTTCACTACTCCCCAAGGCATTGAATATTTTCTCTAAGGAATTTATCCATTGCTCAACTACTAGTGGATTTGTACCCCCATTGAATGTTGGTGGTTTTTTCCTCATGAGGCTATCTAATATTGATCCTCCACACTATGGATCAGGGTGATCCATATGAGTAAGGTTATTATTCATAACATGAGTGAGTTGTCCCAGTATGGTGATAAGCTAATAAACACTAGTTATATCCCCAGCTCCACTATAATTATCTTGAACAGGATGTAAATCCCTACATGGAGTGTGTTAATTGATACGGTTTCCATTCATTCCACTAGGTTCTATTTCTAAATAATGGCATAAACCAGATAAGTTTATGAATCGAAATACATAATTCCAAACTTGTAAAACACTTAACATAAATTGAATAGTTTATGGATATAATCCATAATCATAAAAATGTTTTCTTTGAGGAAGTATATACTCATAAACCCTTCATAATGGTTTGTAAATAAAATGAGAATTATCCTAAGCATATCCCCCGAGAGTGTCGTAACCAAGAGTGCAGCAAGTCCCATTGTCATGCACCAGTTCCGGTTCGAGTCTAGCTCAAAGTGGTGTTTTTAGGTTTTACCCCTAGGTACATCTATACCAGATCCGCCTCGACCTGATCGTATCCAGAAAGAGATGTCTTTCTCAGAAAACTCACAAAATCTCTAAAATACCAAAATTCTAGGAAGTTATTCTATAATAATCCTCAATGTCCATCTTAGGTCTATGTTCTCTAATCAGAGTTTATCTAAATATAGCTTCCAATGTTTGTACTAAACTTCCTCTGATACCAACTATAACGCCCGGACCCCAGTTACCCAGAGTCAGTGAATTATTACATAACATTGGCATGATCACAAAAGATCAAGTCTCAAAATACCAATTAGTTTAGTATCCTTGTAAAAACTAGATACATTCATAAAGTTTACATTACATCATAAAGTAAAAAACTACAACAACATCTTTTCTCCATAGACCACACTCATATCCCCTCATACTATCCCTGAAGGTTATTCATAAAATACTTCCTCACATCCTTGGAAAAATAAAACAAAGAAAGGGGTGAGGTCAGATGCCCAGTAAGGATAACAATATAGCGGAAACTTTCATAAGTAATCATAAACATTTAAGGAAAGGTATAACTAAAACAAAAGACTTTTAAATTTGAACTTAAACATAATATGGAAAAAATAAAATGAAATAATTCCATTTACTTATTCACATGGAAATACTACTAGTCGAATTAATCACATGCAGTATCAATAACCACTTTCATAATGATGGAATGCATAATTCCAGACTATCATACCACATAATCAAGGCCTTGTTCCAAGACTAAAAATAAGATTTTGTCAAGGCCTTGTGCCAAGACACTAGTTTGTCTCATCAGACCTACCGATGCATCGAGGTGCTATAGCAGGCTCCACCTGTCACTTATTAAGGCCAATGCATTCCTCATATGAACAGGTTTAAACATAACATAGACAATCATATTAAAACTATCATGTGAAATGTCAATACTTTATCCATAAACCATGAATGGTATAAAAATAACACATTCACAGTCAAACATATCACAAAATCTTCAATACTATATGAAAGTTTTGTATCATAATAAATCAACTTCAAATAAGCTTAAAATCCATCAGAGGATGTTGACATAGATGAAATAAAAACTATTTCAGAGAAATATCTCTTATTTTTTTGAAATCATTTAAAAGACACATAATTATAAAATAAAACATTTAATTTTAAAATATTCTTATATTCTTTTCAGGGAATCTTTGACAATTTTATAATGTCAGAAAATATCCGCACCCACCGTATAAGTTAAAAAAAGACATTCTTACCTTAACTTTGTCGAAAAGGTTAAATAGGACCTTATTTGGAAAATGACGGAAATATTACCTAATAAAATTCTTATAAAAAGTCAAAAAAGGGTATAAATTAATTTAAACCATAGTCTTTAAAATATTAATAATTTTTTGACATACATTTTTAAGAAATAGGGATGTGGATGATAAAGAGGTCCCAGTAGATAATTACGTATAAACAACCTCGGATAATGAAGAGATTGTGAAATAAACCCTTACCTTGTACTTTTCCTTGGTAGAGGGTAGGTTAACCTCCTGTATAATGGGTAAATAATAGTTATTAAATTATACAATAATCATATACATTGATATGATATCATATATGATCTTTTAACATTGCTGTGTTAATAATATCTTAGTATTATCATCGTTTCGGGTGTTAACTTACTCATTTTATTTTATATGTTTTGTTATATAAGACATGTTTGTTATGGATAGGTTAAATCTTATTAATATCCATAATTATATCATGTCCTTAAACATTATTTTTAATCATAAAATGAAAATTATTCTTGAATGGATACGATGTGGAATGAATCTCATCACATTCGTGGAGACGGTAGTCCGTACGTAAACAAGAGTGATAATATCATTATTTTGATATTAAAATCGTATATAATTGGATGGTATATCATATATACAATAATAATTATAATTTTATATTTATTTTTTACTTAAATTACACATAATTATCATACCCATCCAAATAATAATGTTTTGAATAACAATTACACCACGATGTGGAGGCGGTAAGCCATACGTACGTACGTATGGTGACATGTCATTAAAAGGATGGATAGAATACTGAAAATTGTTGTACCATATTTATAATAACATCAAAATATATAGAAGATACTGGAGTTATTATTTTATAATAGAAATAACAAAGAAATAAGAAGTGGAAGAAGAAAGGAACTTGAACGAGTGTGGTGAAAAAATTACCTCTTCTTCGGGTTCTTCCATTTGATTTGATCGACCGGGTTCCTTAGGTTGGCTTTATGATCAAAATAAGGACTCTAGTTTGAAGTTAGGTAAGTGTAGAGAATATTTTGGCAGGGGGTTTCAGAGCCAAAAGTCTTTGAATGTTTGAATTTGAGAGAAGGGTGAGTGCCCTTTTATAAGATGTGTGTGGGGCACCTTAGGAAAAACTTAAAATTTTATTTTATAATAAATTAATATTCAGTTTATAATGGCTCCAAAGTGACTTATTTCTATGATAAGGTGGGGAGGGGTCAAAATCATTTAAACCAATATATTTTAGATAGGTTTGTGTCACTATATTTACCTTATCATTTATATTTAACTCTTAGTTAAATAGTTTGACATTTACCATGTCTCTTTGTATTTTTATATTATATGGTTAATAAACTTACTATAAAAGGCGAGAAAACCCCAAATGGTTCATTATTAATATATATAACCTTAACTAACTCATTTGGATGAATCTTAGATTTTTATGAATAGAATATCAATTAATAATATAATTTTTTTTTAAATACTCCTTTATGTCAATTTTCACACTATTTAATAATTGATTTTTGATAAAGTCCTAAAAACATTATTAATTCTAAATAAATTCATTTAATCTATACTAACATGTCATATTAACCTATAAAATTAGTGTATGGCATCAAAACGTTCAAATTATATTTATTATAACATTTATAATACCATTTATTTTATTATTTCATTAATAAGGAAAATATTGCATCATCATTGTATCATAAATAAATTTTATTATTCAATGTCTATAAATTATAAATAAAATATAATTATGTAGGAAATATTTTTTTATTTCTAAATAATATTTATAATCTAATTTTTTATATGTATAACCCTATATAAAAAATGTTTTAGTTATTGAAATTTGATTTTATCCTTTTTAACTCTTCTTTGAAATAAATAATAATAAATGTCCTAATCTAATCCAAGTAAAACAAATTGGTTCATATTTTATTCCTAATGTTTTTTGGTCAAATTATTCTTATCCAATAGAATTAGTATATTTTTTAGGGTAATAATAATATCATTTTACCCTTAATTGGCCTATTTACTTTTAACTATGGTAAATAAACGTAAAAAGTTACTATTCACCAAAAATTATTTTTATCTTATTAAAACAAATTTTACTCCTTGATATTAACTATGTCTCTTGGATTTTCAAAATTCCACTCACCGAAGTGGTAAAATTAATTTTTATGTGAATTTGCAAATTCTCCTAGGAGATGGGCAAAAGAAGGTGAAAAGTTCAATACAATTTTTATATATCTAAAATTATTATAAAATGACTTCAACGAATTACATTGAATTTATATAATTATTATGTATATATTTTGACCTAAAATAAATTTAAATAAAATAAATAATTATTTAAATAAAAATTTTGTTTTAAACTATAACTCAGTGTTTTCACTATTCATCAAAAATTGAAATTTTTCAGAAAAATACAAAAAATTCACCCTAAGATAATTTTGATATTCTGAATCTAAAAATAATGTCCAATTTGAAAGATAAAACTTATAAAATTTCGAAAATAGGGTATTACTATTTATAACATCTAGTTTGATTGGTTGTGGTGTGTGTTAGAACTTGAAGTTGCGTACAACACACACTACTGTATTATTCAAAGAGAAGCATACCTTGTAAGCTTGGGGTGTTACATTCTACCCTCCTTCAAATAATTTCATCCTATAAATTTCTAGAATACTACCACATGAAAAGACTCTGGTGTTTCTTCATCATAAGTTCCTCAGGTTCCCACATTGACTCTTCCATCTTATGGTTTCTCCATAGAACTTTTACCAGACGAGTCATCTGGTTTCTCAGCACTTGTTCTCTGGTATCAAGAATCCTGATGGACTCTACGCAATAAGACAGATTGGGTTCCAGTTCTACTTCTTCATATGTGAGTACATGCATTGGGTTAGGCATGTATTTTCTCAACAGTGATACATGGAACACATCATGAACTTTGGAGAGACTTGGAGGCATTTCCAAACGGTAAGCTACTGCACCAATTCGTTCTAGAATTTCGAAAGGTCCTATGTACCTGGGACTCAATTTACCCTTCTTACCGAAACGTATAACACCCTTCCATGGATATACCTTCAATAAAACATGATCTCCTACATGGAATTCCAAATCCTTCCTTCGGTTATCAGCATAGCTCTTCTGCCTACTTTGAGCTACTTTGATGTGGGTTTGGATTACCTTCACCTTTTCCATCATTTCCTCCACCAGTTCTGGGACTATGAGTTTTCTTTCACCAACAAGGTTGGTGTGGGACATCTCTTTCTGTATAACGCTTCATATGGTGCCATATGATTACTCAAATGGAAGATATTGTTATAAGAAAATTCTACCATAGGTAAATATTGATCCCACATACCCTGAAAGTCAAGTGAGAAAGATCTCAACATGTCTTCTAAGGTTTGAATAGTCCGTTCTGATTGTCCATCTGTTTGAGGGTGGTAGGCAGTGCTCAAATGAAGTTCAGTATCCAAGGCCTTCTGAAGACTCTTCCATAATCTTGAAGTAAAATGGGGATCACGATTAGAAATAATCGATAGGGGTACTCCATGGAGTCTCACAACTTCATTAATATATAGTCTTTCTTGACATTCAAGTGGTAAATCTTCCCTTATAGCAAGAAAATGTGCTGACTTGGTAAGATGATAACAATGACCCATATTGCATCATTTCTTCTAGGTACCTTTGGTAGTCCCATGACAAAGTCCATACTAATATTATCCCATTTCCACTCAGGTATGAGAAGAGGTTGCATCACTCCTCTAGGCTATTGTCTTCCAGCATTCACTTGTTGAAAAACCATACATCTTGACACAAAATCAGCAATCTCCCTCTTCATGTTTTCCCACCAAAAATGTTCCTTCAAATCTCTATACATCTTAGTGCTACCAGGGTGTATAGAGAAATTGGAATTATGAGCATCATCCAAAAATTCCCTTTTTAGATCAGGTATATCGGGAACACAAAGTCTCTTCCCAAATTTCAAAATTCTATCTTCATATGAAAAGTCACTCAATCTCCCATCATTCACAGCTTTAATCTTCTTTTGAAACTCTTTATCACCGGTTTGAGAACTCTTTATCCTTTCTAGTAAAGATGGTTTGGAAACCATTTGAAAAAGCATTGATGTTTTACCTTCCATGGTGATTCCCATATCCATATTTACTAGATCCATGTATATAGGATCCTTTTCAACTCTCATATTGTTCAAAAATCTATGATCCATTCTACTCAAAGCATCTTCCACCTTATTTAGCTTCCCCAAGTGGTAGTATATTGTGATATCATAATCCTTGAGTAATTCAATCCATCTCATTTGCCTCATGTTGAGTTATTTTTGTGAGAAAATATACTTTAAACTCTTGTGATCAGTATACATATCATATTTTTACCATAGAGACAATGTCTCCAATATTCAAAGCAAATATTACAGTTGCTAACTCAAGATCATGAGTAGGATAGTTTTTCTCATGAATTTTTAGCTGTCGTGATGCATAGGCAATAACCCTATCATTTTTTATAAGGACACAACCAAGTCTTTTCTTTGAAGCATCACTATAAATAACGAACCAATCACTCCTCGATGGTAGAGTCAATATAGGATCATTGACTAATCTTCTCTTCAGTTATTCAAAACATTATTCACACTCTTTTTTTCAAAACAATTTAACCCCTTTACGTGTGAGCTTTGTTAATGAGTTAGCCAATCATGAAAAATTATGGACGAAACTCTGATAATAACCTGCTAAACCAATAAAACTGTGTACCTCAGTTATACTCATCGGTTCTGGCCATTTTTAGATTGCCTTGGTCTTAGAAGGATCAATAGAAATTACATCCTTTGAGACAATATGGACAAGAAAAGAAATCTCCTGAACCCAAAATTCATAGTTGCTAAACTTCCCATATAATCCATGTCTTCTAAGAGTCTTCATGATAATGAGCAAGTGATTTTTATGATCTCCGTAGCTTTTGGAGTATACCAAGATATCATAAATATATACCACTACAAAATCATCAAGGTATTCCTTGAAAACCATGTTCATTAGATCCATGAAAACAGAGGGTGCATTAATCATCCCAAAAGGAATTACTGTAAACTCTTACTGCCCGTACCTAGTTCGAAATGCTGTCTTCAGAATGTCTTCCTTATTCACACACAACTGATGGTATCCAGATCAAAGTTCAATCATTGAAAAATATTGAGCTCCATGAAGTTGGTCAAATAAATCATCAATGTGAGGTAGGTGATACTTTCTATTTATTGTTATAGCATTGATTTCCCTTTTGTCGATACATAACCTCATAGATCCATATTTCTTCTTAACAAAAAGGATAGGGGCTCCCCATGGAGAAACACTAGGGAGAATAAATATCTTAATACCCAATAACTCTAGTTGTTTCTTTAGTTCAAATAATTCCACAATGTCCATTCTATAATGGGTCTTCGATATAGGTCTTGAACCATGAATTAAATCCATGGAAAACTCAATTTCTCATTCTAGAGGATGTCCAGGTAAATATTCCAGAAACACATCTACATATTATTTCACTATAGGTACATCCTCTATTTGAACATTCCTTTCCTCAACCACAGTTAGTTCATTCTCTTCTTTCCCAATAATTGAATTTAGTTGAGCTACTGGGGGTGGATCTAAATAAGAATCAGGTGGTGACGATTTTGCTCTAAAGATAAGGTGTTCTTTATCATCATCATAAAAAATCATAACCTCCTTCCTCTTACAATAAATCGTCACATTGTGGTCCAAAAGCCAATCCATACCAAGGATTATATCAAATTCAATCAAGGGTATGATGATGAGATCAACATATAAAGAACATTTATATGCTCTAATGGGGACTGATTCACAATTTATTTTTGCAATGATACTTCCCTTAAGAGTTTTGACAAAAAACTCCCTTTTTAAATCAAATTGTAAATATCTAATTTTATTAGCAAACTGGGAAGATATGAAATAATGCGATGATCCAGAATCAAAAAAAGCATTTTCTATACTTGAGGAAACCATTAAATTACCTGCCACCATGTCTTTCAGAGCTTCTACCTCAGCAGTAGTGATAGAATAAGCTTGGACTTGATCCTTTGGCCTTTTCTGAGGTATGTTCCCCTGATGCTTAGGAAATTCATTTGCATAATGTCCCATATCCCTGAAATTGTAGCATTGAACATCGATAGCTTCCTTCTTCCCCTTGTAATCACGAGCTTGGTGGCCTTTTTCACCAAACTTGTAACAGACTCCCATTCCCTTCAAGCAAGTACCGGGGTGTTTATTAACACATTTACTACAATACGGATATTCAAATTTTCCCTTCTCCCCCTTATTTCCATTTCTAGAGTGATCAGCAGATCTCTTCTTCTCTTTCTTTTCTTTAAAGTCATAAGACATAGAAAATTCTTTTTCTATCTTGATAGCACATGAGACAATATCTTCGTAAGACAAGAAGGTTGCAAGTCTAATGATCGTTGGAGAAATGGTTTTAACCCATCAAATAAACGATCAATCTTACTTCCTGAGTTATGTATATAATATGCAGCATGCCTCACTATCCTTGTAAAGTTAGCCTCATACTTTGTGAAATTCTCAACCTCCTTTTGCCTCAGACTCAGAAATTTCCTTTCCATATCTAAATGATGGTCATGAGGAAATTATTTTTCTAATAAAATCTCTTTAAACACCATCCATTCCATATTTTACATTTCATCATCTTCCTTCATGTTTTGAATCAATGACCACCATTGATCAACATCTTCAGTGAGGTGGTAAACTGCCATGATAACTTTCTCATTTTCACTACTCCCCAAGGCATTGAATATTTTCTCTAAGGAATTTATCCATTGCTCAGCTACTAGGGGATTTGTACCCCCATTGAATGTTGGTGGTTTTTGCCTCATGAGGCTATCTAATATTGATCCTCCACACTATGGATCAGGGTGATCCATATGAGTAAGGTTATTATTCATAACATGAGTGAGTTGTCTTAGTATGGTGATAAGATAATAAACACTAGTTATATCCCCAGCTCCACTATAATTATCTTGAACAGGATGTAAATCCCTACATGGAGTGTGTTAATTGATACGGTTTCCATTCATTCCACTAGGTTCTATTTCTAAATAATGGCATAAACCAGATAAGTTTATGAATCGAAATACATAATTCAAAACTTGTAAAACACTTAACATAAATTGAATAGTTTATGGATATAATCCATAATCATAAAAATGTTTTCTTTGAGGAAGTATATACTCATAAACCCTTCATAATGGTTTGTAAATAAAATGAGAATTATCCTAAGCATATCCCCCGGGAGTGTCGTAACCAAGAGTGCAGCAAGGCCCATTGTCAGGAACCAGTTCCGGTTCGAGTCTAGCTCAAAGTGGTGTTTTTAGGTTTTACCCCTAGGTACATCTATACCAGATCCGCCTCGACCTGATCGTATCCAGAAAGAGATGTCTTTCTCAGAAAACTCACAAAATCTCTAAAATACCAAAATTCTAGGAAGTTATTCTATAATAATCCTCAATGTCCATCTTAGGTCTATGTTCTCTAATCAGAGTTTATCTAAATATAGCTTCCAATGTTTGTACTAAACTTCCTCTGATACTAACTATAATGCCCGGACCCCAGTTACCCAGAGTCAGTGAATTATTACATAACATTGGCATGATCACAAAAGATCAAGTCTCAAAATACCAATTAGTTTAGTAGCCTTGTAAAAACTAGATACATTCATAAAGTTTACATTACATCATAAAGTAAAAAACTACAACAACATCTTGTCTCCATAGACCACACTCATATCCCCTCATACTATCCCTGAAGGTCATTCATAAAATACTTCCTCACATCCTTGGAAAAATAAAACAAAGAAAGGGGTGAGCTCAGATGCCAAGTAAGGATCACAATATAGCGGAAACTTTCATAAGTAATCATAAACATTTAAGGAAATGTATAACTAAAAAAAAGACTTTTAAATTTGAACTTAAACATAATATGGGAAAAATAAAATGAAATAATTCCATTTACTTATTCACATGGATATACTACATTTCGAATTAATCACATGCAGTATCAATAACCACTTTCATAATGATGGAATGCATAATTCTAGACTATCATACCACATAATCAAGGCCTTGTTCCAAGACTAAAAATAAGATTTTGTCAAGGCCTTGTGCCAAGACACTAGTTTGTCTCATCAGACCTACCGATGCATCGAGGTGCTATAGCAGTCTCCACCTGTCACTTATTAAGGCCAATGCATTCCTCATATGAACAGGTTTAAACATAACATAGACATTCATATTAAAACTATCATGTGAAATGTCAATACTTTATCCATAAACCATGAATGGTATAAAAATAACACATCCACAATCAAACATATCACAAAATCTTCAATACTATATGAAAGGTTTATATCATAATAAATTAACTTCAAATAAGCTTAAAATCCATCAGAGGATGTTGACATAGATGAAATAAAAACTATTTGAGAGAAATATCTCTTATTTTTTTGAAATCATTTAAAAGACACATAATTATAAAATAAAACATTTACTTTTAAAATATTCTTATATTCTTTTAAGGGAATATTTGAAAATTTTATAACGGCGGAAAATATCCGCACCCACCGTATAAGTTAAAAAAAGACATTCTTACCTTAATTTTGTCGAAAAGGTTAAAAAGGACCTTGTTTGGAAAATGACGGAAATATTACCTAATAAACTTCTTATAAAAAGTCAAAAAAGGGTATAAATGAATTTAAACTATAGTCTTTAAAATATTAATAATTTTTTGACATACATTTTTAATAAATAGGGTTGTGGATGATAAAGAGGTCCCAGTAGATAATTACGTATAAACAACCTCGGATAATGAAGAGATTGTGAAATAAACACTTACCTTGTACTTTTCCTTGGTAAAGGGTAGGTTAACCTCCTGTATAATGGGGAAATAATAGTTATTAAATTATACAATAATCATATACATTGATATGATATCATATATTATATTTTAACATTGCTGTGTTAATAATATCTTAGTATTATCATCGTTTCGGGTGTTAACTTACTCATTTTATTTTATATGTTTTGTTATATAAGACATGTTTGTTATGGATAGGTTAAATATTATTAATATCCATAATTATATCATGTCCTTAAACATTATTTTTAATCATAAAATGAAAATTATTCTTGAATGGATACGATGTGGAATGAATCTCATCACATTCGTGGAGACGGTAGTCCGTACGTAAACAAGAGTGATAATATCATTATTTTGATATTAAAATCATATATAATTGGATGTTATATCATATATACAATAATAATTATAATTTTATATTTATTGTTTACTTAAATTACACATAATTATCATACCCATCCAAATAATAATGTTTTGAATAACAATTACACCACGATGTGGAGGCGGTAAGCCATACGTACGTACGTATGGTGACATGTCAATAAAAGGATGGATAGAATACTGAAAATTGTTGTACCATATTTATAATAACATCAAAATATATAGAATATATTGGAGTTATTATTTTATAATATAAATAACAAAGAAAGAAGAAGTGGAAGAAGAAAGGAACTTGAAAGAGTGTGGTGAAAAAATTACCTCTTCTTCGGGTTCTTCCATTTGATTTGATCGACCGGGTTCCTTAGGTTGGCTTTATGATCAAACTAAGGACTCTAGTTTGAAGTGAGGTAAGTGTAGAGAATATTTTGGCAGGGGGTTTCAGAGCCAAAAGTCTTTGAATGTTTGAATTTGAGAGAAGGGTGAGTGCCCTTTTATAAGATGTTTGTGGGGCACCTTAGGAAAAACTTAAAATTTTATTTTATAATAAATTCATATTTGGTTTATAATGGCTAAAAAGTGACTTATTTTGAGTATAATGTGGGTATGGGTCGAAATACTTTCAACAAAAAGATTTTATATAGGTTTGGGTCACTATATTAACCTTATCATTTATATTTAACTCTTAGTTAAATAGTTTGGCATTTACCATGCCTCTTTGTATTTTTATATTATATGGTTAATAAACATACTATAACAAGACAAGAGAACCCCATGTGGTTCATTACTAATATATATAACTTTATCTAACTCATTTGGCCAAACATTAGATTTTTAGGAATAGAATATCAATTAATAATATAATATTTGTTTTAAATACTTTTTATGTCAATTTTGACACTATTTAATAATTGATTTTTGATAAAGTCCTAAAAACATTATTAATTATAAATAAATTCATTTAATCAATACTAACATGTCATAGTAACCTATAAAATTAGTTTAAGACATCAAAATTTTCAAATTATATTTATTTGGACATTTATAATACCATTTATTTGATTATTTCATTAATAAGGAAAATACTGCATCATCATTGTATCTTAAATAAATTTAATTATTCAATGTCTAAAAATTATAAATAAAATATATTTATGTGTTAAATATTTTTATCTTTCTAATTAATATTTATTATTGAGTTTATATTATATATAACCCTATATTAAAAATGTTTTAGTGATTTAACTATGATTTTATCTCTTTTAACTCTTGTTTGAATTAAATAATAATAAATGTACTAATCTAATCCAAGTGGACTAAAGAGGTTCATATTTTATTCCTAAGGTTATTTTTGGTAGAATTATACTTATAAAATAGAATTAGGACATGTTTTAGGGTAATAATAATATCATTTTTACCCTTAATTACAATATTTACTTTTAATCGTGGTAAATAAACATAAAAAGTTATTATTTACCAAGAATTATTTTTATCTTATTAAACCAAATTTTACTCCTTGATATTAATTTTGTCTCTTGTATTTTTGAAATTCCACTCACATAAGCATTAAAATTATGTTTTATGTGAATTTGCAAATTCTCCTAGGAGATGGGCAAAAGATGATGAAATGTTCAATAAAATTTTTATATATCTAAAATTATTATAAATTGGATTCAATGAATTAAATTGAACTTATATATGTATTATGTATCTATTTTGACCTAAAATAAATTTAAATAATATAAATAATTATTTAAATAAAAATTCGGTTTTAAACTATAACTCAGTGTTTTTCACTATTCATCAAAAATTGAAAGTTTTCATAAAAATACCAAAAATTCACCCTAAGGTAATTTCGATATTCTGAATCCAAAAATGAAGTCCAATTTGAAAGATAAAATTTATAAAATTTCAAAATTTGGGTATTACTATTCATAACGACTAGTTTGATTGGTTGTGGTGTGTGTTAGAAATCGAAGTTGTGTACAACACACACTACTGTATTATTAAAAGAGAAGTGTACCATGGAAGCTTGGGGTGTTACATGATAAGCATATGTTTTCGATGTTCCTCATAATATTTTAAAATTAATAATGTTTTTATTATTATATTAATATCTTATTAATAATTGTTTTTAAAAAATTTCTAATTCAATCTTATCTTATGATAATGTCATAAAAATCACAGTTTTTGTAAAAATAAAATTTTTCGTATTTTCCTAAAAATGATTTATCTCATAAAAACCCCAAAATTTAAACCTAAACAAATTTTTACACTATAATTTCAAAAATTATGTTCATTTTATCAAATTATAATTCTCATAATTATATATTTATATTTTCAATGAAAATGAAAAATATAATGATAAACTGATTTTATTGAAAAATTACCTTTTTACACATTAGGTGTCCTTAGTCTTATTTCATAACAATTTATATTTTAGAGATTTATAATATATTATTTAATATATTGAAATACTATATATTATCATTTAAATTTTTCTATTTAATTTATTTGATGTGTTTAAAAATTATTAGAGAATGAACAATTAAATCACATTTATCATTTATCCTTTAAATGCAATAATTTGTAGTCAAATAATATCTTCTTATTTACTAGTGTTTTTCTTATTATTTTAGTTTTTTTAATATTATTTATCTATTAGGTCATGAATCATTTTTGTTTGGTGGTGTATAAAATACTAGTTATCAAATATAATGATTATTTAAAGGAAAAATTATATTGAGAAATCATAGGTCGGTACATTCTCTCCCCTTAAATAAATTACCCATCACAATTTTTAATTATTACTTACTGATGAATGTAGGTGAGGTTATTCTTTAAATATTCATAATTTGGGATATAACTTCTAATATGACATATACCTTACTCACATAGTTTATACTATGTTACTTATCCTTCCTAAACAACCATTAATCATTCATACACTCATATACTCAGGAATGTATACACCAAAAACATAACTTTTCCAAAATATACCTTTCAAAAAACCATCAAAATATATAAGACATTAAACTATAGTGAAATCATATATTACTAAAAAAATTAACTCTATATTTAATCCAAAAATGTATCATCCAATCATTCATAAAGTCACAAGATTTAATATATATCATAATAAAAAAATATGAAAAAATTCTCCAAAATATCATGGATCACTTATTAATTAAATTAATAATAAATTACAAGGTTATAAATACTATCTAACATAATTTACTAAAAATAATTCAAACCTTTATTACTCAAGATCAAGGATATTTTAAATTTAAGAGTTATTTATACCCCAATCTTGTGTTCTTCAATAGTTATATAAAAAAATATAACCTTACCACAAAATAAATTCTAATAGTTATTAATATAATTCAATATATGTTTCCAAACCTTTAAAGAAGAAATATTTATTAGTAATCCATATATATTTCACATAATACTCATAATTTTTTGAAAATACAAAAATGCCATCAATAAATATAACTGAGTAATGAGAATAAATAAGAGTATCAAGATTTAATTTCTATTATGATATCAACAAACCTACTTTATTTAAGACTAAGAAACTTACCTTTTCTATTATAATAAGGTTATACTAAGATTCTTAACTTTTTAGTATTATACCTTATTTAGTTATAATACATAGTTGTATCTAGATACATAAATTTATCAACTTCATTTCCATGATCCTATTTTAACCAAAAACTAAAACCATAAATAGTTAAGAATCAAATTAAATGATCATATGAATATGAAATTCAAATCATAAGAATTATTCTCTAATGAAACCCTCATTTAATACTTTTTTACTTTTAGTTGAATCTAATTTTCTTTAGTTTAGGTTTTGTTATAATTTTTACCCTAATTCAAGAATGATATATCCCAAAATTATCTTGAACATTCTTACAATATAATAAACCCAAACATCATTGAAATATATTCTCTCAAAGTTTGAATTACCCATTATCAATGAAATCACATATCAATAAAAATGAAACTTAACTCATGAATCTCTATATTTTAATTTAAGTTATCCATAATTATTCCCCATTAGGTCTTTTAAAAAAATATTTTCAAATCCTTTATAATGATTTGTAATGAAAATATGGATTAACCATGGAATATCCCCCATGAGTGTCAAAATAGATGTACAGTTTAGACTCTTTCCCATGCACTAGGTGACAATTGATTTAATACCAAATACACACTTTTCTATGTTATTACCCCTATGTACATCTATACCGAACCATCATCCATTTTTAGTATCCATACCTGAATGTTATTTCAAGTAAAATTACATAATATATACTTTAATGAAACATTAGGATGTTATCCTATAATTATAATTTTTCATAGGGTTTTCCTTAAATATATTTTATCCTAATCTCATGATAATATAAAATATTATGTATAACCAAATTAAATTTTCATCTATACCTTTGAAACTATGATCAAATTTAACCTACCAATCATTAATGACATTTAAAAATCGCAATTTATCTTCAACCAATAACATAGAAACCTCCAGAGTTATATAAACCCTCATTTGATACAAACTAAGGTGCCCAAACCCACACTCCTAGTTTCTACGCTCAAAAAAATATTCTTTACACACTGACAATGTTACACTTCCTTAAATATAATATATTTAAGAAATAATGTAATATTTATATTCCAAGGTCCATTATAGTTTTAATGTTTTAGATAGTTATGAAAATTATTTAGCTAGTAGAACTCTTGTTCTTTGTACAAAATAGATATTTTTTCACACTATATAAGTAAATAATTAATCCATAACAAGTATTTAACATCTCACACAAATAATTCACATAAGATAATCTTTTAGAGACAAATTAAATATTAATTTTATTCATATCCTAGGGAAACTAATCATAAGAAATGGGTGAGTTAAAATTCTTAGTAAAGTTAAACATAATTTACAAGAATCAAAAATATTAAATGATCATAAAATGAGTATACAAGTAAAATAAAGATACATAAGGTAATCATTCCCAAAAATCATAGATCATAAAACACGAGTCATGGAATATGACTTGAAACAAAATAAGAAATGAATCAAGATAGTATGGAAACACGATTAAATAAACACGATCCAAGAGAGAATAATATAGTCATATGAATAAGTATAAAACTATGCAATAAAAATGAAATATGTAATAACATAAAATTAAAGGCATTATTGAAATGTGGAAAAACCATAATTATAGATAAAAATATCATACCAGAACATGATTCACCACATGATTCTCACAACATAGTGGATTCGAAATCACTACTTGATTCCTATAGTGGTGTAATAATCACTACCAGATTCCCATAGTGGAGTGATCATTTTGAAAGTGATTCCCATAATTATCTCATGAGATAAAAATCCCAAAAAATACATTAGAGGGATATATTGTCCCCTGACCATCATTATTCATACATATGAGTGTGAATCAAAAACAATCATTAATTATATCATAAATAATACGTGGAAAGAAAATATGTTTCATTACTCAAATAATAATGAACCAATCGATAAAAAATGGGTTTCATATACTTTAAAAATGGAATCACATAAGGAAAACATTCATAATTCCATCAATATTTATATCATGATATACCTATGTAAAATAAATAGATATCCAAGAATATTTAGTAACATTATAGTTAAATACCAATCAATCAAGAAAATAAACCATAAGGTACTTACACCATATAGATTAAGAGTATACAATTAAGTAAATAATTTTTCAAATAAATCGATATTATAGAATCTAGGTGAACAAACATAAATAAAAGGAATAAAAAACATTTTAGTTCTAGGGGAAATGTATTGGAAGAATAATTATATTTATACATTGAAGATTATTAGAAAATAAAAATGAAGTTATGGATCATTTCTCTTCTAGAGATTTAAATATTCTCATTTGGGAATACTTAGGTAAAGAATAAATCAATATATGAAGATGAATATTTTTCCATGAAAAACATTTCAAATAAAACCAATAAAAAAATGGAAAAATAATTTAATTTCTAAAACTATGAATCATTGGAAATATATTTAAAATTATTAGAATCCTATTCTTCTTAAAACGATTTAAAGAAGTTTATTTTCTTATTCTTATAAATAGACTAATTGAAAAATTCAGTAGTATCCTTTGAAAATTCACTTTTATAAATTTTGGAAATACATTTTTTGAGATATTTTAAAACATTAATTTTTGTGAAATCTCCAATAATAGATTCTTGAAAAGTAAATACGGGTTTTATAGAGAAAAAGAGTAGTGGAAGATAAAACATTTGGTTTTGAATAGAAGGCAAACCTGTTTAAATATTTTAGAATACCCTTATTGAAAAACCACATCATAAAAACTATATTTTATTTTCCTATTTAAAACTGGAAAATGTAAAACTAGTATCTTAGAAAATAATATATATTAGAGTTCCCAAAAAGAAATGAGAACTTTGGTTAGAAGAAAAATATGGAAATTTAGGAAAAGATCATTTGGAAAGAATGAGAGTTATTACTAAAAATGTAAATTTTTTATTTGAGAAGATATTTCATTATGGTTGATAAAAAAAAGAACTTACAATAGAGAAAATAAATTAGGAGGTCAAAAGGGTCTTATAATATCATAATAAAGTAGAGAATATATGGCTCAAAGTGAAATAATTCGAGTGGAAAAAAACTATTATGACTCAATTAAAATTAAAATAAAAACCAATTGAATGATATAGAACTTGAAATTGAACGTATAGTACCATTGATGAAAGAAATTTCATGGTGTAACAAATCATTAGGTATCATATACAACATATGAATGAATTTAGGCTCATAATACAAACAATCCAAAAATAAATAAATTTAAGATAATAAACCCTTAAAACTTTTGTAATTTTGGAGTAAAAACGTCATGAGAAAATTAATTTGTAATTTAACATTGAATTTCATGAATTATAAGATAATCATGATAAAAATATTAAAGGGTTATTAGACACACCATTCAAAATAAAAGATCGTGTATAATAAGAAATATGTCTCAAAGTGTGGAAATTGAGAAAATAAATCCTTACCTTGTTCCTCATTCATGCTATTCATGTGCCTAAATTCCAAAATAATAAAATTATGTTTATTATATAACTTATTATTAGAATTATTATTATATAATTAATTTAATATAGACTATTCGTTATCATATATAATTTATTTATTGTATAACTTTTTATTATTTTTGCATGGAAATTGGTGTCTTATTTATATAATTTTAAGGATCGAAGATGATATTCTGATAATATAATAAATTATTAATATAACCATTATAGAATAAAAAATAATAATTTTATTATTAACTTGTAATAACATTTGCCTTTAAGTTTCCACATTCATCCATGATAGAGTTTCATATGATTGTTCATGAAGGTGGATAAACAAACTCAAAGATGAATATACTATAATTAATGGATGAAAAGGGTTATAAAATTGGTTGTTTTGGAACAATATCATTATTAAATAAGAATAATGATGTTATTTATGTATTTTAAGGATTTAAATTATATTTTATTTTTTTAAAAGTTGAAAATCAATATGAAAAATGAAAAACGTTACTTTATGGAGGCAATAGTCCACAGGTACACAAATTTAATGTTATCATTTATTAGTGAATGAGATGTGATAAAGGTAAATAATAAAATAACTGTTTATAATCATAAATAAATCATATAAATCATATTTTTTCATAATTACCATCATTAAAACCATCATTTAGAGATGGTGATGAAAAATAAAAGGCATTGATTTATGGAGTTGGCAATTTGCACATACGCACGCTCAACATTTATTTTATTTTCTTAGTGGATGGAAATGAATAAAAAAGGGTTGTTTGTTTAATATAATAAAATATTTTTATATTAATAATAATTATTTAATTATATTAATGTGGTTATAAAATATTTGTAATAGTAATATTAATAAGAAAAGATTAAGAAGAAGGTAATACTAATATCGAGAGATTCCATTTTCTCAAAGAAATATCCTTGAAAAGAGTTGAATTAAACTAACTTATGATGACAAGAGGTTTAATGACATAAGATAGGGTTCTATTTTTGAAAAAATGTTGTAGTTATATAAAAAATTTCTAAGGAAAGGTGTAACTTGATTGGTGGTTGTGTTAACTTTTTATAAGTCAAGAGGGGGGTAATTTTGGAAGCACCATTTACATTTTCAATAATTTAAAGTTATTATTCATGGTTAAAAGGATGAAAAATGGGAAAAAGAGTAAGTGAGGTTATTTTTTGTCTAGAAACACATTATCCATCCCTTTTAAAACATTTTTAACATATCTTAGACCATTAACTCTTAGTAAATCATATTGTAACACTTTCAATTATTTGGGGTAATTAATTTTCAACCTTAGTGACCAATTTTAAAGAAAAAAACTAAAATTTATGTTTTTTCATAAATTTGAATTTTTTATTTCAAATTCAAATTAATTTTATTAAAAAAAAGTTATAATCATGTGAAACATTAATTTTTAAAATAAACAAACATAAGGAATAAAATTACTTTTTAGGAAATGTATGTTTTTAAGATTAAAATTCATGTGTAAGATAAAATTACCAGTGTTTTTTATTTTCAAGAAATAAATTCGTCTATTAATAAAATAATTAAATTTTATGTGTATTTAAAATCAATACAAAACCATATTCTGTCAAAAAAAATTAATTAAAAGAAATGCCCAAAGAACTATTTTTACTTGGGTAAAATATTATTTAAGCTCCAAAATTATAAGAATCTGTTTTCAAAGTTCCTCCTAATATTTTAAAATAATGATTTTTTATTCCTTAATTTCATATTTTATTTATAAAAATTTATTTAGAAATTACAATGTTAATCTTATCTTATGACAATGTCATAAAATTCTTGTTTTGGTAAAAACTGCATTTTTCACTAATCTCATAAAAATAAATATTCTCAAAAAAATATAAAAAATAAACATAAGATAATTTTGTAAATATAATTTTACAAATGATGTTTATTTTATATAATTCTCATTATAAAAGTTATATATTTATATTTTGATAAACTTTTTTAGTTAAAAAATTATATTTTTACATAAAACATGTCCTTAATATTATTTCATACCAATTTATATTTTAGATAATTAAAATATATTATTTAATATATTTAAATATTTTGTATTTTTATTTAAAAAGTTTTTATTTAATTTATATGATACATTTAAAAATTATTCAAGAAAGAAAAATTAAATCTATTTATTATTTATCCACCAAATATAAACATTTTTAATTAAATAATAGATGCTTATTTACTAGAGGTTTTATTATTATTTTATTTTTCCTAATAATATTAATCTATTATGTCATGAATCATTATATTTTGGTAGTGTATATAAATAAAGTTATCAAGCATAATTTCAATTTAATGGAAACATTATATAGTGAAATCATGGGTCATTATATCAGGACTCATTCCCATTAGAACCCATTCTATATTGGTATCAATGTCATGTGTGAGCTCGAAATCCTTCATCTCATAGTATTTAGGTCGAAGATTAGCACTGAGGGTAAACAATATATACATAAAAGGTATTACCCTCATTAAAAATTGGAAAATTATAAATAAACCACCAATCAAATCCATATGTTATAAAATAAAACAATTATCCCACAGTGCATGTAATATCATACTATTGGATCTTGAAAATTCCTCATAGAAGAATAAGATACTTCCGTAAAATTGGAAAATTAATAAAAACAAATCGAAGTTATATTTAAAAGGAAAATATTCAAAATGATGAAATCGTGAAGGAATAAATGATACCACAAAGGGAAATCCCTTCGTGGATAGCTGCTTCGCATGGAGGTCTGCGGTGCCACAATGCCCCGATGATCTAAAATAGTTCACAAAATTTTGTTTAGGGACTGGTCCCCATAAACCAATCCAAAATCGTTCATGGGATGGAGGAAGTTTCTCTAGACCCATAAAAAAATATCACCTGTGAACAAAATAGTTTGTGGGATGGAGGTGATGATATTTTCCATCCAAATGATGACCCCATTCCACGAATGATGTACCCAATGAATCAATAATTCTTGGGCCAAGATTTACTCATGGGATTCCGCAAATGAAGGATCTCATCCCATCTTGGATGACTAGCAACACCGGTATCTAGTTCCTCCACTTACATATAAATTAGACAATGTGGTCATCCCATAGATAATCGATTTATCAATGCACATAAGGAGAGTCACAATTAGATGAACAAAGGTACAGTAAGAATTAGAGCCCTTCTATGATTTCATACAGGTAAAGCCCTATGTGAATCATTAAGGAAGAAATAATAAGTCATTTGGTGGTCTGCGGATCAAAAAATATCTGCATATTTAATTTCCACAGAATGAAAACCAATGAACCCTTTGTTCTTAGAGACCCCACATAGAAAAATATTATGTGGATGGAACCCTTCCCAGCATAGCCAAATGCTATGCAGAAAAAATCTAGCCCTGTGTAGAAAATATCTATGAGTGTCTAACCTAAGTCCCCATACCACAGTGTTATGTGGATGGCCCCTTCCCCACATAGAAATATTCATTACAGAGGGAACCCCACCATATATAATAAAATGCCACATGGGATGAGGAATCCAAAGCCTTTCTACCCTCCAGCTACAACCTTATTCTGTCAGGTCATCGAACCCTATGTTGGAATATCCATGAACCATTACAATTATATCAGGGAAAGGCCTTTTCCAAATCCACCTGACAAGTATGAAAAAATAATTGGGCACAACAACAAGCTCTTTTAGGTTTACAAACCCATGGTAGGTGGAGTCACTTGGGTAATATCCACTAAAATGAAGACCCTCAGAATGCCCCCAAGTTTACATTCCCATGGTAATGTGGGTTCCAACCTCAGTATTATCATGTTAATATCACTGTTATTGGAATTGAGAGGAACCTATAACATTTCTCTTCTAAGAGGGAAAGTGTCAAATACTCCCTCCTCTCTTAGAACTAATTTTAGGGAACTCCTCTTAGGTTAATCACATATCCTTTCTTGCTGGAGGTGGAAATTTTGATCACCTTCACCTCTACCCAAGATATATTCTAATAGATCACTAGATGTGAAGATCCCAGTTACAAAAATAAAAGAGGAAAGTGGAACACTGAAATCCATCTCTCTCCCCCTTTGGGCTCTAGCACCATCCATTAACAGATAAGGTGGGATTGTGTGATCATCATATATGCTGATTCCTCTTGTTTCTCACACTGAGCATGAATCACATGGGTTTAGAGGTTAGTTATTATTATAAAATCCACACAATCCCAAACCTCAAAGTGGCATCCTGCATGGTATAATCCCAAAAAACATACTTAAACCTTCAATGGTCCATATTCATAATGATGTAACTCCAAGTGGGAAGCTTCCGTGAACAATCCCCAATCACACCCCCATTCAAATGGACCTCCTCTAAAGGGTAAGTCCCAATGGTACCAAACTATATCATATTTAATTCCCAAATAACTAGAATATGTAGGAATCCTCTGTAAGGTCTAAACCCATCATCCAAATCCACCCTTGTTGGGTCATATCCCCATCAACATCATTCCCCCACTAGGGAGATCATATATCTTCCAAGTCACTATGGTCATCTCTACATAAGTCTAACATAAATCTTTAATAGCTACCTTTAACCTAGATGTCCTTTCATCATGACATTGACCTTCATGGTTGGGTCCTTGTCCCATTAACTAAAAAGTTTATGTGTCTAGTTAAGTGGCACAAAAATGTGTGATTTTTTATTCCTTTCACAAGGACACATAGGAATACCACCTTATGGGTTTGATCCTAACATCAAAACAACTTCTTCCCCCAGATAATGATAAACTTTAGATCACCCCTTCACCTGGCTCAAAATCATCTTCATCTCAAAAAACAACCAAGGAATCCATAACCTATCAAAAAAGGGTAAAATTTATGGAAATCCTCATATACATACAGGTATCTCCATTAAAAGAGAACCTCATATACATACAGATGATTCCGAACTAATATGTATTTATGATTGGTCATGACCTAGGGGTAATCCATACAAACATACTTGGAAATGAACCAAGGATTTAGGAACATATGAACATGACTTAAATATATAATAGAGTCCTAGAACATGCAATTATTTCCCACAAAAGGTTGTGATGAGCCTGAATTCACATTCTCTTTACTAATACAAGTTGTTAAGTATCATTGTCCAAGTTACACAATGAGTGCCTGCCTTTGGAAATTAGGTCCATAAATACTAGATATGAGATCAATTGGAAATTTATAGCTCCATGAATAATACCATTGGAGATTGTTTGAATACCTTATACCTGACATTAGTGATTTTACACCATTTTACCCCCTATAACCAACCATTTAGGACCAAAACGTGCCTTTAGGTGAAACAAAATGGTGAACCTGACATGAATTAACTCTAGTAACAAAAGGATTGAGTAATAATATATTGGTCCATTCTATTTAAGTCTTTGGGTGAAACAAAAATGGTGTACCTGATGTGAATCCTCAACCAAGGTGGTGATGTTACCCCATGTCAGATCCCCTTCATATCTAAAGTTGAAGAGGGCCATAAAATACAATCAATTAGGCATGTGGTCATGATATGATAACTTGATGAGGTTTTTTTGTTTTTAACTATCCTATAGACTAATGGAAATCTTAAAATCATCCGTTAATCCAATTTAATATTGTTAGTTTGTTCAGAAACATGTGTTAGTTATTGCACATGAGGCTAGGTCCTTAACAAAGTAAATCACTCTATTTCCCACCCAAAATATCTAATGATGGGTTTCAAATGTACTAATCAGGGTGAACCATCAAAATGGTATACTCACCCCACCTAGAGTAACAAAGTAAGCCCTCCAGTCCATGAAACCCCATCTTCCACCCACGCAGTAATGGTCAGCGGCCAAGAACAAGGTGGCTCTACTGATCAACTCCAATCGTTTCAAAAGCCTATCCATGTAATGAGACAATGAGTTCAACTCTTTCATTAGGGAGGCTGATGAATTCATTGCCAATTAATTTGTCCCTACAGCATAGGGGTCACACCAAAGGTCCCCTACTGAAAATTATCGATAGACAATCCATATGGCCCAATATCCTCACCCTGAAGAGGATGCCTCCCCAAGGGCTCCTGAAAAGGTCCAATGGACCCTAGTCCCTCGATTGGACCACCAAGGGTGATGATTGGGAAACTAGGTATAAGTCATTACCCTATTTTCTAATGAATAATCCCTCCATGAAAATAAAGAAGAAACATATGAGTGAATATATATTCTTGCTAACTCTTATAAATCCCACCATGTAAATATGGTGGCACATTATGAGTAGGCAAAAATTCTTGATAATTCTCAAAAAACCTGCCATGAAAATAGTGTGAAAAATTATAGGTAGATAAAAGAAAATTCCAATGCATACAAATCCCATAAAAAATAAGATGGAAAAAAGAAGACGAAAATCCCTACTCTTGAATATGAATCCCACATTTCAAATATAGTGGCTACCAAATTCAAGTAGTGTCAAATTCCTAATAACACACATCAAGACTATCAACTAAATAAGAAAAAAACATGTACACATATCCCTACAAACGAATATAAAGCACACCATTCTAATATAGTGGAAACCAAATACATATAGAGTCAAATTACGATGAATACTTATCAAGAGTGTCGTAGAAATAAAGTGGAAAACGAGAAAATGAAAATCCCTGCTCATGAATATGAATCTCATTAGTCAAATATGATAGAAACCATAGAAAACAACTTTCATATCCAAACTATGAATATGGTTTATACCCATATTTCTACCCCCACATGGGAGAACTATCAGTACCCACCGAACGAACATGGAGTACCGGGAAAAGCACATATTCCTACTCTGATATTGGAATGGGCATATATTCCCATTCTAGCTAAGGATATATCTCAACACATCCTAAAAATTATGTTGGATCAAACATAAATTCCTAACCATGTCTTATATACTTTCCAATATGTAATCACACATATAGAAATTAAAAGGAGTCGGGGCCAAAACCCTACCTCCGTAAGTGGGGTGACTCATCCATACAATGGGGTGGTCACTATAGAGTAGATATACATACTTGCTCCTATACAGGAGTCTCTTTTTAAATATTCCATGATAAATGGACTAGCGGATTGGGCATAAATACATATTCACAATGGGGGCCACTAGTCCACCATGGTGGCCACTCCAGAGCAGACATATATTCCTTACATAGCTTAGGATTCTCTCTGGTGTATCTCAACCACACCATGTGATCCACTCGAACATGAACCCGTATATGAAGGTCGTCACCAACAAAAAACAGCCTTAGTTTCCCACAAGAGAGAGATGGAAAATAAATCACACCAAAAGTATATAGAAAATGAAGTGGATATCCATGACCCTGCTCTATTGGAAGCTAGAGATCTTGATTCTATCAAACACCAATCAATGGTGGATTAGGTTCCTACCAATAAATTACCAAATAACAGAAGTGTATGCATTATTTGTGAAGGCATTCTGAAAATATTGTTAATATAAGCTCTAAAGGACCTCCTAATAGCACACTCCTAAGTTTTACTTCATGGGAAAGAAGTGATTGATCATGAGAGCCTATCTACTAATGAGTTTCATGTTTTCTCTCCTCATGGTTAGAAGATCGAACTACAAGATGAACCCCCCTTTTCCATCATCCATACTGATTTTCCTCCCTTGGGTATATGATATAAAAATTATCCCTACAGTCAGAAATCAATCTATGATGGTAGTCCTCGCCCATGTGGTGCCAACTGTAAAGGTCCTCCCCACAGTCAAATTCTATATCAGCCATAAGGTCTTCCCCTTGCTATCATTTTCATTGAAGGACCTCCCCATTGTATAAGATGAAAAAATTCTCCCATCATTTGAACATCAAACTATGATTTCAGCCCTTACAATTATAGCATCAACTATGATGGACCTACCCAAATTCATGCTCTAAATCTGTAGGAAGGTCCTCCCCATGTCAAATCAAATATAATAAATCCTGCATATACTGAGGTTCTTAGAGAGATGGGGTCAAGCACGTCAGATACCCTATTAACAACAAGTATCATTTATTCTTAAATAAAAGATGACCTAATGATATGATCGTCTGCTAAGACACCTCCTAACCATTCACATGTCAGAGAGACCCCTAATAACCCCACTACACGTGTCAAAATCATTAATAAATGTCTTGGCTGGGAAGATCAAGTAGTGGAGTACCTGAAAGAAGAAAAAATATGTTTCTCATGAGAAGAAAATTATCCAAGTATGACATAACAGTTATTTTTTTCCCACATACGCTTCTCAAATTAACATACCAAGAGATTTATCGAAAGAATTCATACATAACATTAATCTAAATCTCTAGATAACTCTCCTAAAGTTGAAAAAAAAATCTTTCCCTATAATGGGTATGTAGAACATGTCAAAATATTGAGGAATTTTTTCCATCAAATAGAATTAGAAGCCCTTTTGTCTGTGCGGAAACCATAATCAGAGAGATGGAAGAAATATATCTAACTAACCTACCTCCATGCACTGTATAAGTTGTGTTGTCTTATTGGAGATTCCTTAGTCATTATTCATATCTGGGGATGGAGAGAGAATGGAGAGTTTCATTTCACCCAACATTCCATCCAGCATGACCCATTGGAAATGAAATCCTCTAATGTCATTATCCCAAGGAAAGAATCAAATTAAATATTTTACTAAGAAAGTCTACATGCTTGACAAGAATTGGCCTTGAGTAAGTCTCAAAAGCATCAATCCTAACAAGATCAAACCATCAAAAAACCCCTAAACTAGGAAACTGAGAACTTTCAGTAGGACTCCCTCTTAATAGAATCCAATTACCAAGAATTTATTATTTCCTCAGAAACAAATAGTTCGTGTGCAAACCCAACACCATATCCAGATCACACTCAAATGGGAATGCGCGAGATCAAGAAAGTGGAAACCACAACATATACCACCTCAGTTTGGGACTATCCCCATACCGTAGGGTTGGAATAATTTTTAACAAAAAATTAGCCTCTAAGACTAACCAATCTAGTATGAGGCACAACAACAAGAGAACGGGACTACCCCATCCTGCAGGGATAGTGGCATTTTTACCTCAACCACCCACCCAACAAAAATAATTATTTTCCCATTTTTCAAAGGATAAAAAATATAGAGGTATCCTATTCCAAACCATATCATGACTCATTCTCCGCAGAAGGTAAGCGCACAAAAATGTCATTTAGAGGTTCTATTTGAGTTACTCTTCGGCAAGAAGCCCAAAAAATGTCCCAAAATGGAAGCAGGAGATCTAACAAAGGACGTAAACAGATATCCTAGCACTCAGAAGTTGGTACACCACTCACAATGCATTATTCATTGGTGAAAATCATAGACATAAATCCTATAAACAACACAAAAATACTGAAAATACATAAGATATGTGAGGAGATGGTTCCTACAGGAATTCAATCCATATTGATAATAAATGTTTTCTTACCCAGAACTAGATGTTTGCCTGAAATTTTGGGGTTCCCCTAATAAATATTCCAACACATCCTCTATGAATCTATAACAAGAGGAATAAAAAAAAATTCACACATGAACCAACTCCTCTCACTGAAAATGACCCCCTTATGGTTAAATAAATATTTTCTCAATAGGAAGAAGAAATGAAATAATTGAGGCAAATCAATGCTGAATTTATCCGAGGTGTACCTCAACCACAAGGGTTTATCCTAAGAAAATAATGAAAGGAAAAGATATCCACCCAAAATTAAACCTGGGCCATCAACCCATTAGGACCTAGTCATAGACATATATCATGATTTACACCAACTAAGGAGACAACTAGAATAGATGTTGGAAAATCCTCCAAATATACCCTTGATCGGATATCTGTCTCAAGTACTAGCAGAACCAACATGTAAAATCATTCCCCCTACTGCGCCCGCCCAAGATCAGGTTAAAAAAAGACACATATTAAGGGATTTTTAATACTATCGAGTCATTTTATGCTCTATTTGAATCCATGGAGGAGTGACGTGCATCGATAGATCTATAACAGAAATCTTATCTCAATTGGGTGAAATACACTCCAGCTAAACCCAATTTTGGGAGTCCCATGTTCACAATATTAAATGGATCAGGTTACTCAGAACAACATCTAATTCGCTATGAATCTTATTTTGATCTCATGATTGGAACCCTAAATAAATAAGAAGTAGTGAAACTTAGATGATTTGTAAGAACCTTGCAAGGTTCAACCCTCATATGGTACACCCGCTTGTTAGATCAATTGATAATAGGATGGGAGGATCTCCATCAATAGTTCATTTTCCAATTCATCTCAACACTTCCAAAGACAACAGTGAGTAACCTCTCAAACTGTAAACATTAGGAGAACAAGATAGTCTCAGACTTTATTTCCATACGGAAAGGCCTAACCTACTCTTTGAACTAGACACTCCCCCAAGAAGAGATGGTTGTTATGTTCATTGATAACCTCTATGAAGAGATATGAATTCCACTTATCCTGTAGAAATATAAAAGTAGGTTTTAGTATTTCTCCACCATTTCCCAAAGGATAGAATAATTCATACAACAATCTAAGCTCATGTCTTCGGTAGCCCCATCAATCCTAGGAAAAATATCAGGAAAGGTGGAAGTGGCCTCTGTCACACTTAATTCATCCCCTACGCCCGATCCATCTTTGAGGACTATGTTGAATCATTCAAGCCCCACCTAGACATCAAAAAAACCCCTTATTCGACAAGATGAATGGGGGGACCCACGAAAAATCAATTTGAGGAATATAGGAACAAAGTTTACTCGTTATGAGATGATTAAACCTATGTCTATTTTATAGCCTCTATGAACTGAAATTTACTATGTCTACCAAAGCTAAAAATATATGAAGAGGTAGGTCTTGACATCCTGACATATAATTGTCCCTTTGATTGGAAATTTGGACACACAATTCCTAAATTTTTTGTCTTTAAATACCTCCAGTAAAGAATGATAGATTTTGAGTAAGGGAAATTGGGACCACCTCCATCAAAAGTGACATACATTTCCACCACCAACCTTGAGGAAGGAGGTGAGTGGAAAGATATTTTTAGTAGAAGATAAATTTCTTTGATAGTTTAATGAATTAAAAAATAGTTAATTGAGGTCATGGAATTCTACAAATGGAGTTGAAGGAAAGGAATATGCCCCTAGTAGCTCATTCTAAAACGCATCTGACATCATTGCCCCAAAAATCCTCTAAATATTGACCTTCCAAGAAGAAGTTTGACTAAAAAGGAACTTATAAAGTGGAAAAGTATGAACTCATGTCAATTAAAAAATCATCTTTGTCCTTCTATAACTTTATTACATCAAACCTGAAAGAAAGGACACCACCCCACTAAATGACACCACTAGAAGTAGTCATTTAAGCTGAGTCATCATCATCGAAGGAGTTGATATTTGGCTCCATTAATGTCATTCACTTAATGGATCCATTTTCCATTGATGATTAAGGATATGAACCTGAGTTTTCCACACCCAATTGGGTAGATGGAGGAAGAGGCCATAGAAATCAAGGATATTGGGGAAGACACATCCATGGAAGACACCAAGCTTCTAGTTGTACCCCTACTCGAACCATAAATGTCATAAAAACTCATAGAAGAGCCCTTCAACATACCCAAAAGGAATAGGAAAACCCCCATATGACTTACAAAAGACACTCTAGAATTATCATTATAGAATATTAATCAAAAGAGGAACATGTGTCTACTAGCCCATGGCATGTAGGAAGACCTGGACGACCCAACCCATAGAGAACATAATCAACTTTGACTCTTATCTTGGGGGATGATCTGCCTACATCCAATACAAAATCTCCTAAAGTGCCAGTGAAAGACCGTCCCCATGTTGGAAAAGTTCTAACCTTTAGATCTGAAATATGATATCCTGAAATAGTTAGCCTCAGTACCATCCAAGCTAAAAATCCTAGATTCCCTATGTTTTTCAAAAGACCCCAGGGAAGAGGTCATAGAATCTTTGCTAAGCCCACAAAAGTTTGGAACCAAAGTGGCTGCCATCAAGGTCTAATGAATAGATCACAATCCTACAGAACGCCATGCAGTTATCTTCTTCATGGATCAAGATTAATATTCCATTATTTTGGGAAACATCAGATCCTTATATGTGTCTGACATGATAAATGGTGTTGATATCAGAAAATTATTCATTGACAATGGATTTGAAGTTAATCTCATCCCACTGTCAACACTTCTTCATCTGGGATGTAATGAGGATAACTTGATTCCCACTACCACAATCTTGTTAGGCTAGAAAAAAAGTGATCATAAACCTTTCATCTAAATCAGGATAAAAAATCAGTTTGGATACCTCGTAGATTCCTCTAAATTTTAGGTGTTTCTGAAAAATAAAGCCTTAAACATCCTTCTAGGAAGGCCTTGGATTCATCAATATATAATGATTCCCTAATCATACCATTAATGCATCAAATATTGAATTAATGGAGAAAATGGGGCATTTCATGCGGATAAGGCCCCACTAAAATCTTACGAGTCACACTATATAGATTCAATATTCTATGAACATAAAGGGAAATGACCCTTGGTCGATGGTATTAATTGGTTCACTACCCTGAACAGTTTGGAAATGGTCCTATATAACCACATCAAAAATATTAGTGAAGAATATATGCTTCCCATCAACCAGGTTTGGTGTGTGAGTCCATGTTCAAACACATATTCAGCAGTCCTCATGATTTTTTTCATGGATACTAAGTCTAATAGTGTTAAAAAATTCACTAACTCTCAATATAATGGTGAATAATTGAATGGAAATGAACTCAATCCATCCAAAGAGATCTATAAAACCCACACCTCACTCATTGAGGTAGAAGTTGAAGGGGAAAATCTTTTTCTATTCACCCCACACTCTCCAGAAAAATCCTTACTCTAAGCTGTGTTAGAAGAAGATGCGTCATCTTCAAAATATCTTGATTTAGAATCCTCTCACAATTATGAAGATATCTCCTCAAGAATTGTTTATCCATTAGAAAAATGATGACGAAGATAAAGTAGAAGAAGAATATGGGGAGAATGACCATAGGGATTCCCCTCCAGTATTCAAGGAAGGCATATCTACCACCATTTATGAACTCAGGGAAATAAATATGGGTACAAAAGATGATCCACAACCAACCCTAATTGTGCATTCATGTATTCTAAAGAGAAATAAGAATATACCTAATTACGATGAAAAAATTTATATATATTCACCTATAACTACATGGAAATTGTATTCCTTGACCCCACGGTGGCCACTCACCACCTGGGTCTTCCAGAAGATCATCGGGGATATAAACTAGAAGCCTGAAAGATGCACCCGATACATGCTACAAAGATAGAGTTTGGGGTTGACAAGATCATTAGATCCAACATCATTCACATGTTCTAATATCCTATCTTGTTGGACAATATTTTCCCCATAAAAAATAATAGTGTAAAAATGAAAGTCTTCATCAATTTTAGAGATCTCAATCAGCACCACCCAAAATATGATATCTGAGTCCCAACTACATAACTAATAATCAATACAAATGCCTGATATTAGGATCTCTCTTTCATGGATGGCTATTTAGGATACAACCAAATCTGAATGGCCTGATAAGATGAATAATCCATTACATTTAAGTCCCCAAGGAGTATTCTGCTATCAAGTGATGACCTTTGGTTAGAAAAATGCTAGTTCTACATATCAAGGCGACGTTCATCACATCTTCAAACCCTTCTTGGTAATTTTTTTTGAATTATATATTGATGAACTGATTGTTAATTCATGATAAATCTTGGATCACCTAGAAGATCTTGAAACTGTCTTTAACAAAATAAGACAACATAGTCTACAAAATAACCCCTTGAAATGTGATTTTGGTGTTACCTTAGGAAAATTTCTTGGATTTTTCATACACCATCGTGGCATCAAATTCGACCCTGAGAAGGAAAATGACATCCTTATAATTCCAACTCATCACAACCTCACAGAGTTGAGAGAGATTTAAGGACACCTAACCTATGTTTGTCGCTTTATATTCAACCTTATAGGTAAATGTTTTCCCTTTAATAGGTTGATAAAAAAGAGGTTTCATATTAATGGGATAATGATCGTAAGGAAGCAATCTACAATATTAAGAAATATCCCTTAAGTCCACCAATGATAATGCCTGTTGTCAAAGTAAGACCACTCATTTTATATATGTATTCCTTGGAGCGATCCGTAGGTTCCTTACTCACATAGAAGAATGAATCTAGTAGTGAAAACAACCTTTATTATCTAACCTGAACCATGATCGATGTTAAGACTCATTATACAAGTATTTTAAAGAGATCTATCATGCTAATATTTTCCGTCCAGAAATTGAGGCACTATATGAAACACCATGAGGTACACTTGGTCTCTCATATAAACATACTCAAATACATTACTAGTCATCCAATGTTGAATACATGTCTATCAAGGTGGGTGTTCATTATAAAATGATTTGGCATCCAATTCAAGCCTCATAAAGTAGTCAAACGTCTAGAATTAGTAGATTTCTAGGAATCTACCCCCCAACAAAAAGGACTTCATTGAATATTGAACTACCTGATGAAGAGGTTTTATCTATTCAAGATGACCCCCAAATATGGGAGATGAATTTTGATGGGGCATTTATATGACTGGTGGGAAACACGACAGAAGACCCCAAGATCAACAAATTGGGGCATGGAGTCATTCTTATATATCTGGAGAGGGCAGTGTTTCCTTATTCCTTCCTCCCATTAGTGGCGTGAAAAATAATGAAGCAGAATACCGAGATATAATTGTCGGGATGGAACTGGAAAAACAGGTACACGTAAAAAAACATGAAGATAAAAGCTCATTCATAAATAGTCATTAAGAAGGTTGACAATGATTATGATATCAAAATGGAAGAATTGATCCCATTTCTAGACCACTTCTGGGAATAATGGTGGAATTCCCCATATAACCAACATTGGATCATGTCTTCCAATTAAAAAATTCCAAGGCCGATGCATTGGAGAAAGCTACAAATACAACGGATGATACAGAATGAATGAAGCAATCATCCGTACTATGCATTTTCAGATGGTCTCACCATTTGTTCATAATAATAATGAGGATATAGATGAGATTATCACCATTACTAATCTGTATCGTACTAACACCATATAGATGACACCCGTTGTAGAATACCTTAAAAAAGGAGATCTCCCATCGGACAAAGTTAGGAGAGAGAAAATAAATTAACTTTGTTCTCTATGATGACACTAACAATAAAAAATAACTCTATAAGAAAAGACTCGACGGGGTCCTTCTCAGTTTCATCAATGGAGAGGAAACCACTTTCATCATAAAGTACATGTCAGAGCTGGTGGAGCTCATCAATCAAGACTCAATATTTCTCACCAAATTTGAAGGCTTGGATACTACTATCCTACTCTAATGATGGACGTCACTAAATTCACTTAGAAGTGTCATTCTTACCAAGTTCATTCCAATTTCAACCACCAAGTCTTAGTGCTAATTCACACAACCAAATAATCCTAGCGATTTTTCATATGTGGAATGGACTTCATGGAACCATATCCCCCTACTACGGCCAAGAAATTCAAGTAAATTCTCACAGAAACTGACTTCATTTCCACATGTATGGAATCCATACCCTTAAAAGAGGCCTAGTTAAGAAACATTGTTAGTTTCTTGAAAGAAACCATCATTATAAGATTTGGTGTCCCTCATACAATACTAATAGACAACGACACAAATTTTTTTATTGATTAATTGAAAAAACTATATCATAAGTATGGAATCAATACCAATCATTCACCCACTATCATACAATGGCTAACAGAAAGATAAAGGCCTTAAACAATACCCTATACAATATAATCCATAAGATGGTAGATTAGAATATGAAATCATTTTCAAACAAGATCCTTTATTCTCTATGGGATTACTAGACCACAACCCACACTTCCACTCATGAAACCCCATACTCATTAGTATACAGGATAGAAGTAGTCCAAACTATGGAATTTCAATTTCCTATTCTCTACATTTCCATCTGTTATTAAATATCCACATATGAGTATTTCCAAAAATTCTTGGATGAATTGGAGTGAGTTGATGAGAAGAGATTTCATACCTTGCATCATTTGAAAGTTCACCCAAACCAGACAGCGCGAGCCTTTAACAAAAGGTCCACCTTTGGTCTTTACATAAAGAAGAAATGGTCCTTAGGACTCTGATGATACCTGGAAAGAATCCCACAAATCATTAGAAAAAATGGGAGGATCCATACGCCATATATAAGTTCTACTCCAATGTAGATTATTCTTGATTTCAATGGATGGGTATCTCACTACGACCGCCACCAATGTAAGGATCCTGAATAAATATTTAATGTAGCTAAAAAATAATTCACATACCAATCACTTGAAATTAAAATACATAATGAAAGTCCACATCACATGACTTTAAAATACAGGATGGTTGTCCTAACCGCATGATGTTAAAATGGAAGGTGAAAATCCTAATTACATAACATTAAACTATAGGATGGACGTCCTAATCGCATGATGTTAAACTACAGGATGAAAATCCTGATATCATTATATTAAACTAAAAGTAAAACATCATCTTAACCATATGACGTTAAAATTTATGAGGATCATTTATTCAATAAAAAAAAATTCAAACATAAGTTAGATCTTTGTGGGATAAAAATTAAATGTCCCCGCTCATGCGTGAGAGCCAGATCCATATAGGGTGCCTCTATGATCAATAACTACATATATATTGTTTCCTATTCACACAAAATAAATAGATATGCCTAAATTTTTTATCTTGGTCCATCCACCCTAAAATAATGGTTAAAAAACCCATTTCTCTCTATGAATGGGTCAGACCTGTGCAATAAAATCCTTAATAACTATGTGTGGCTTCATTCTCGTCATCACAAGATATGTAGTGATGCCCACACATCATATTCTGGGCCCATCTATGAAACATAAAAAAATCATCCTTCTATGTATGGGTCAAACATGTATGGATAATTCATGTTAAGAACTATGTGTGCTTGATTCTCATTTCTACGAGATACATACCAATACCTAGAATTCTTATGTTAGGCCCAACCACAAATGTGCCCTCATCCAGGGGAATATTTTATTTACAACCTTAAGTATTAGGGTCTCCAATAACTTTTGGCTTATGTTTCTCACTGGTTTATGAAATCATCCTTCCCATAGTGAGCACCTTTCATCTTGGTTACGTGACATTAAAATGTACCAGCTCATCCTTACCGCAAGATGTAAAACTGCACAGATCCATAATCCTTCATGTTGGGTAGTATAAATCCTTATTTCATGACATTAAAATGCATGGTTCCTCATGAAATATAAACAACTTGATTAATATACACAGAAGACATGTATATATTCCCATATTTTATATAATGGTCTAACCACCCCAAAGAAAAAGTCACATTTCTCCCTCTTGAGGTATGGGCATGACCGGTGAAGGAAACTTAATAGAACTATGTACAGCTTCATTCACATCATAATGACATACATAGTGACACATAGACCCTAAAACTGGGTCAATCCGTGATATAAATAAAATTCCCCTGCCCTATGTAGAAACAAAATTGATGCAGTGGACTCCAAATAAGGTTCTACCCATAAGACCATTTCAAAAAAAGCACCATCTTCCTGCGTGTGAACCATATCCATGTAAAAATGACTATCTAGAATTGTTTTTGGATTTATTCATGCCCTCAATTGATATTTAGTGACATCTAGATCTCTAAACTCAAGTCCAAATGAAAAAAAGGATAAAAAACCCCTATGTATGAATCAAATTTTCAAGGGGAAGTTTCTAATAACTATATATGGATTGATCCTTATTTCAATGAGGTACGTAGTGACAACCATATCCTACATCCTTGTACCAGCTAACAAAAATAAAAAAATACCCCTATCATTTGTTATGTTTCTCCTGTGTGGTTGAATACACCATTTTCAGCCCTTGTTTCTCATACTGAGTAGAACTAATGTGGGATTATGAGTTTTGAAAGGGGTTTCCCCTCAAGATCAAGGTATATCAATTCATAGTGGGGATTCAATGGTCCAAGTATAAAGGCCTAAAAAGGAACACTAGGTATTTCTACTTCATAAAGGGGGACCTATATCCTTACCGTACAGTGATAAACTATTAGTAAATCAAGAACTACATGTGGTTTGATTCTCATTTCGACAAGATATATAGTAACGTCTAGGACTTGAATCCTAGTCCCAGTTATGGAGAAAAATGAAAGAGAAATGTTCCCATATTTTTTAAATAAATATAGATCTATGTAGAAGGATTCATGTTTGGATTCCACACTAGGGATTTTTCAAGGAATCAAAAAGCCCCCTATATATGAATTCGATCTATGTACGGAAATTTATACTTCATGAACAATCATGTTCTGGATGATTTTTCCATATCCAGATACATTCCTTCCATTCATCAAACTATATCCCTCAAAAAGTTTCTGATATTCATTACCATCCCCGACCATCAGCGATGGGGGGAAATTATACTTAAGACACCATTGTTTGACTATGAACAATATTCCCTGATGGTTGTGGATAAGTTAACCACAAAAAAATCTGTCAACCAAAGGAAAACTAATATTTAGGAGAGTATTTTACAACTTTTATAAACCTCAATGGATTCCATGAACATTATCATTTATCCTAATCTTAGAATCCTTAGAATCATGGTTTACACTTCTCCCCTATTCACATCCAGGTCATGTTAGAATGTCTTGAACAGATTCGCCCCTATTTAATTAGTGTTTTCTATGAAAAATCATCCTAACCACACGATTATAAGCTGCATGGAATATATGTCCTTTCCACATTACATTAAACAGTATGGAAATTTTCCTAATTGAATGACATTAAAATACATGATAAACATCCTTACCACATGAAGATAAACTGCATGGTTTCTCAAGAACTACATATGGATTGATTCCTATCCCCATAGGATAAGTAGAGAAGCCCAAATTTTATATCTTAGTCCATCCAACCAAAATATAAATATGCATTTCCCCTCCTTATGCATGGGTTAGACAATTTTATGGAACTTAATAGAACTACATCCAACTTGATTATCATTATAATTAGATGTGTAGTGACACCTGAACACTATGCTTGGGTCCAGTAGTGAGATACATAAAATTCCTCCTCCACTGCATACAAACAAAATTAACACTGTGGACTCCAAAGAAGGTTTTTATCCATCAGACAATTTCAAAAAGAGAACCCTCTTCCTATTTTTGATCCAAATATGTGCAAGGAAGACTGTCTATAACTACATTTGGATTTATTCTTTCCCTCGTTGGATATGTAGTTACATATAGATCTCCAAACCTTGGTCCAACTGTAATAAAGGATAACAAATTCCCCATTAGTGTATAAACCAGATATACACAAGTATATTTCTAAGAACTATATATAGATTGATCCACATTTAAATGAGGTATGTATTGATACCTAGATCCTACATCTTGGGCCCAAAGGGAACAAATAAAAAACAATCCCTATACAATATTATGTCACCCCTATGTGGTTAAATAACACATTGCAGTCCATTGTTTCTCACATGTATCAAAAATCACAAGGGCTTAAGAGTTTTGGTAGGGTATTCCCTACATGATCAAGGCATATCAAATCACAATAGGGATTCCATGGACCTAGTAGAAATACCTAAAAAGACACACCCAGTATGTCCCCTTCATAACAAGGATCCTATATCTTTATCGTATGATGATAAACTACATGGTGCATCAAGAAATATGTGTTTCTTGATTCTAATTTCAATGAAATTCATAGTGACTCCTAGTACTTGAATCCTAGTCCCAGTCATGGAGAAAAGAGAAAGTGAAATGTCCCCATCTTTTGTTCATAAATAAAGTTCTATGCAGAAGGTCTCAACTTTTGATTCCACATCAGGGGCCTGTTAAGGAATCAAAAATCCCTCTTACGTATAAATTAAATCTATATAGGGGAATTCATTCTTCATGGCCAATCATGGAATGTATTTTTCTTATGTATCTAGATACATTCCTTTAATTAATCAAACTCTACTCCTTGGGAAGTTTTAGATCTTCATAACCTTCCCCAACCATCAGAGGTGGAGGGTTAGTATCCTGAGGACACCTAGGTTTTTCAATGCACAATATGCCCTTGCGGATTTGCATAAGTTTCCCACAAAAAAATTATGTCAACCGAAGGAAAATTCAACATTATAAGAGGCTTTTCCAACCTCCATACACCGTAATGGATTCCATTCCACATATCATTTCTCCTAATCTGAGAATCCCTAAAATCATGGTTTACACTTCTCCCACATTCACATATAGGTCATATCATAATTTCCTATAATGATTAGCATCAATTTAATTCATGATTTCTATGATAATTCTTCCTAACTTTATGATGATAAATTTCATGGAATTTTTGTCCTTTACACATGATGTTAAACTATATGGAAATTTTCCTAATCACAAAACATTAAATTTCATGATAAACATCCTCATTGCATGAAGATAAATTTCATGGTTACTCAAAAACTATGAAAAAAATTATTCCTATCAATAAAGGATATGTAGTAATGACTAGATTCTACATCCTAGTCCATCCACCACCATGTTTAAAATGCCTCTCTCCTTGCATATGGACTAGATTTATATAGGGAGTTTTCCTCTCAATAACTACATATGTCTAGATTCCTATCCACATGGGATACATAGAAATGTCTATACATTTCATCTTCAGGACCATCCACAAATCCATTCAACATTCTGGGCCCCTGGAAAATGTTTCATTTAAGAGTATGTGGCGTGGAATGGGGCATATTAGGATCTAATTCACATCAGTTTATATCATCTATTCTATAAACATCCCATTGGGAAGTTCCTTCCCCTACGTCCTCCCAAGATGACATTAAAATGTGCTACTACAATCCTATCTATACAAAAATAAACTACACAGATCCATCATGATTCCCTTTCCAGAGATAGAATCACACCCAAATTTGGTTATCAACCATGCCATATTTAAAAATCTTCTCCTAATGCATGACTCAGATCTGCACAAGGAACCGTTCCCTATGTACAATTCAGATCTATGTGAAGTGTTTCCAATTACATGACCAATCATATTTTTAATGTCTCTTATATTCCCAGACACATCCTTTCCATTAATCAAAATCTATGCCCGAAAAAATTCTATATCACTATAAACCTCCCCGGCCATCAGAAATGGAAGGCCAATGTCCTGAGGAAACCTTTTTTAACTATTCATAATATGCCTTAGTTGGCTCTGCATAAGTCGTCCAAAAAAAGGTCCATCAATCAAAGGAAGATTCTTCCTCAAGAGAGTCTTTTCTTAACTCCTTACACCCCAATGGATTCTGTGCCACATACCATTTCTCCTGATCTATGAATCCACCAAATCATGGTTTACACTTTAATTCACCATCAAATTTGGTGCATGTCAAAACATACTGTCTTGGTTATCCTTCAGTTAATCATGGATTCTATAACAATGTTCTAATCCCATGACATTGAAGTACATGATAATTGATGACCAATGATATACATTGGGTCTGTTATCAATAATGATTAAAAATGAATCTTTCTGGTGTATGGGTCAAACCTACATGGAAAATTTAGAGACACAAAATATAATGTTTTCACTTATATTCCTATTCATAAAATAAATCATCACCGAAAAGCACAATATGACCCCCATCTAATTCGTGAGATCATATACTCCTATGTGTGAACTATATTTGTATATGGGGAAACCTTACAAAGCACTACACCTCACTTGATTCCTAGTATCATATGATATGTATTGACACCCAAATCTCATATCTTGGGTTCAACCATAAGATAAAACTATCTCCTCTTTTTCTATGTACAGTTCAGACCTGCATGGGAAAATGTCCTCACCTTTATATGTAAAATTACATGACTAATGTCCCTTACCTATGTATGGGAAAAAACTTCATAGGGAACCTCCTCATACCGATATAAAGAGAAAATATTGACATATTCTAGAGAAATTTCATCTTGAAACGTCCCTTCCATGTTCTAACACTCTGCTTTCATAAATCATACTATGTATCTAAAAAGGCATGAATCCTCACAATCCTCCCTAGACATCAAAAATGGAGGGCCAATATCCTAGGTAAACCTTGTTTTGACTATTAATAATATTCCTTAGTTGGATCTACAAAAGTTTTCCACAAAAAAGGTCTGTCAGGAAAAGAAAAAATTGTCACTAGGAGGGTCTATTTCTACCTACGTATGCCCCTATGACCTTTACATACTATATCACTCCTTGGATTCATGAAACCCCCAATTTATAATTTAAAACCTTCCCCCATTTTTTAATCCTAAATATGATAGAACATTCCTGGTCAGACTACTATGAAAAGGGAAAATCACTTTCCTCTTTGTTCAAAGAACAAAAATTGAATCGTAAGTCTCAAACATCCTGGTTATATGATGTTAAACAACAACATGCTTCAACCATTCTTTACCAAAGTCAAACTCATGTATGAAAATTTTACCATACACATCCAATACATATTCCCTCATATTTTTTGGGACATCAATTTTGAGCCACCATTCATGGTCTTTAAAAAAATCAGAATTCCCGTAAATTCACCTGACCATAAAAAATGTAAGGTCAGTGTCCTGAGGACATATTTGGTTGACTATGCATAATATTCCCCAATTGGATCTGCACAATTTTCCCACAAAAAATTTCCTATAAACCAAAGGAATATTTATACTCAGGAGGTGCTTTTATACCTCTGTACGCTCTAGCAATATTATGCTGGAAGCCATTCATATGATTATTCCCCATATATTTTCCCCATATCATGTTTTAGATCCAGAAAATCATAAAACCAGGGTCAAGAAAAATCCCCCGTTCTTGTCTAAAAACTGTTAGGACATTCTCAGCTAATAAACCATGTTGGGGCCTTTTCCCTACAATTCATGGTCAATGATGTTCAACCTAAAACATCAATAATGTTAGTCTGGGTTTACAAAAATCTAAACTGCACATGAAAATAGATATAAATTTTATAGGTAGAACACCCACAAAGGTAATCACTAAGAAAATTCAAGTTCTATCTCTCTAAACCTATGACTCATATTGTTTCGTAAAAATATTGAGCAATAAAAATAAATTCAAAGAGAAAAAAATCTTATTTTGTGAAAATCCATAAATGGTGGCCTAAAAAAAGACGAGTTATTCCCACTAAGCTTATATCAATATAAACTTAGGAAAATGTTAGGTTCATAACATAAAAGATAAAAAAATTATTGGGTTTTTCATATAACCCTATAAATAATCAAAACTATTCTTACTGATTCCCCTGACTCGTGAGAAAATTAGAGCATTATATTATTTTTTCAATTTAGTTATCCTAGATCAAGATTAAAACTAACATCTAGTGGAGATTATTTTTCAAATAAAATAGAAAATTGTGATTAATTGATATTACATGACAAATAAAGGATAAGGATTAAAGAACACAAAATTTTCATTACATTAAATGGGAACAAGGGAGAATCCACATTCTGGAGTCTCTCCCAAACACTATTAAGAACCAAAGGAAAAGATACATAGGATATCCAAAATTATTATAATGGAGCTTGACTCACTTTGGTTGGAAAATTTAACACTTCTTGATGTGGGCCATCAAGGGACCATTATAAAGCTGTCATTTCTCATCCTCTATCTTAGATGTTGGGTACATTTTCCCAATAGAGGCTCTGAGATCTTGAACTCTCAGCCAGATGGCTTCAATATTTTGAGTTTTTTATGAATGTCGCAGCTTTATCCTTGCCACGCGAGTCTCACATTCCCACAACTCCTCAGTTTGTGCAGCCACTTGATCATAAGAACTTGTTCTTCAATGGATAAAGGTGTAGTTCAATGGTGAAATCCCTTAGAGTTTCCGTTTTATGATGGGAAGCATTAAACTGAGTAGGTTCTCCTTTACGAGCAACTAAATATTCTAGATATATGAAAATTTGGTGGGTAAGGAAATGTAGGGGTTGATAATCAATCTCCCATGAACCTAGGTCAAGGAAGATTCGACCATATGCTATTTTATTTGTTGCCCATTTATTCCAATGGGGTCTCTGTGATGATGGTACAAATTTATAGCCAAAACCATCTTCACACGACCCATTGTTTGACTACGATAGGGGGATATTGATCTTGATCACTCACAACCACTGGTATATAATCTGGTAGTGCAACCAAAGAGAATAGGTTTGGATTAAAGAATGACTCAAGAGATGGAAAATATTCCATTACCACCCCCTTCCCAACATTAGGAACCATACTGATCGGCTCATCATTAGTTAGTAGGGTCCCTAAAATCTTCACATTAGGACTAACATCAATAAATCTATCGTCAACATTGGTTAAAAGGATCAAATATTCATCACCTTCTTCAAGGAGGGGATTGGAGGATGAGGCTCCCATTTAACACTTATATCATTGAGACGTGAGTCATTCTCCTTGAAATTGATGAAGAGGGTATGTTAGACATAGGGATACTAGAGGTCAGTGGATTAGGTACCCTCTAAAATGACTTTCCAAGTATACCATCAAGATAGTTGTTGACGCTCCTTTTTTGTCACAGAGTCCAATGGAATGTAAAGGGAAAATGACTTAGCACAAATTGATTTCATCCATTGAAGAAAATATAAAAAATCGACAAAGGCATGAACAAGGGATCAAAAGCAAATGCGCCGCGCAAGTTCTATCACTGTCGTGCAAGTCCACTTACGCAACGTCTACTGGTCGCGCAAGTGACTTGTGCGACCTAAGTGATAACCGCCCAGGTCTTCTCCTGCCTATAAATAGACCTTGTTGGCCCCCCATTCGTTGAGGATATTTTTCCAGAAACTTAGATTTGAGCTCCCGGTGCCCTAGTATCTTCTTAAAACTTTTGAAGAACTTCTAAGGTAATTTCTTACCTAGAACGGAAAATCTAAAGAGGGGGAGGAAGGCCTAAGTGTTGAAACTCATTAAAAATTGCATGCCTGAGTGGCCAGCCCTTAAGGGAAAATGCCATACTTGCGCGACGCCTTTCTCCTTCAATAGAACTTGCACTCCCCTCTTCTGGAAGAACCTCAAGAGGATTCTAAAGGCTTTATTCAAGAGTCACTCAAGTATTACCCTGTTGGTTAACCGTCACACAATTACAGCATGTGTCGCGCAGGCATACCTACGCGACCAGGACTTGCGCGCCTGCCAGGACTTGCGCGCCCCTGGCTTTTTGGGTGCCTTTCTTTCCCATTTCATCCCTCTTAAGCCATTCCACCTTTCCTATTCAAGATTCAGTCTTTAAGACACTCTTCAAATCCATTTATGGCATGATTTATTGATTTGAATTCCTTATTTGAAAGTAATTATATGGAATATCTCTCAAAACCTAGTGATTTACACATCTTTATGTCACTAAAGATTGATATTTCATTCATTCAACCTCATCCTTTAAGATGAGATAATCCTTAACCTGGGTCTCCTTTTTAGGAATAATTCCCAGTCATAAGTCCTCTAATATAATAATCCTCTTAGGAGTAAGCCCTAGATCCCCTAACCTGGGTTTCCTTTCCAGGAATAAACCCCAGTCTCTAATATGGGCATCTTCCTTAGGAGTAATCCCCAACCATAATTCTATTAACCTGGGCTTCCTTTTCAGGAGTAAGCCCCAATCTCAAATATGGGCCTCCTTTTTAGGAGTAAGTCCCAGTCATAATTCTTAACTTGGGCATCCTCCTTAGGAGTAAGCCCCAATTCTTAAAGTTACAAAATCTGGGCATCCTCCTTAGGAGTAAGCCCCAGTCCCCTAATTTGGGCAACCTCCTCAGGAGTAAGCCCCAAACCTTAATCCTTGACATGGGCCTCCTTTTCAAGAGTAAGCCCCAGTCTTAATTTCTCTTAACCAGTCCTAATTTACCTTTGATCTGGGATTCCTTTTCAGGAGTAAAACCCAATCATAAGTCTTTTCCTAATTTGGGCCTCATTTTCAAGAGTAACCCCCAAGTTTGAGTATTCAAAATCTACATGAAGCACATATATCTTTATGGACCCAATTCCTGTATTTCTTCCCTAAAGTAAATCCTAACCTTCATTTATCTGGGCAGTCATACATACCTAAGCCCCACATTATTTCTTATGATTGCATCTTTCATGACAAAATTGTCTGATTTTTACCAATACCTCTTGTTTCTCACATCAAGCATGACTCACGTGAGCTTAAAGTGTAAAGGTAATTATGAAATCCTTCTTTGAGCCATCAATCATAAACATCATACTCCCTTACTTGAACTACGTGATTTATGATTCCTTTTATAAATAGAGGATACGTAGGTAGCCCATCTGCGGGTTCGATCCCAACTTTGAAATAATTCATGTCCTTCTGAATGACAATAAACTTCAAATTCCCTACTGAGTGGCTTTAAAACCAGCATGGTCATCATAATCACCAAGAGACTTCTATATAAATGTGTCTAAGGGTACCATTGACCAAGAATCTCTAATAAATACAGATGATTCTCTATCGATGAAGAACCTCAAATACCTATAAAATATTCTCTAAATTTCTTACATATTTAATCATTGATTTTCAGATCTGAGGGAAAGCTCATTTTATACTTGGTAATGTAATAAGGATTCACGAACATAACTTAGATCTATAAAGAGAGTCCCGGAGTAGACAATAATTCCCCTCAAAAAGGTGTGATGAGTCCGACCTCCCATCCTCTCGACCAATGCAAATTCCTAATCCTCATCAGTCCAAAAACTAATGAGCACCTACCTTTGGAAAGTAGGTCCGAATGGATGTGGAATCAATGGATGTTTCCAGTTCTACGAACAAGCCCGTTAAAAACTGATCCGAATGTTTTAACCTCCCATCAAGGCGGTCATCCCCAGATTCTGAGGGAAACAAAAATGGTGAACCCAATGTGAATCCTTAACCAAGTTAAAATGATGTTTTACATATTTGTTAGGCCCCTATTTAAAACTCAATGAGAGGGCCAACAAAAACAATCATTGACATATGTTCTCATCCAAAATATGTAGTGGCTGAATTTACCTTGATTACGTCTGTTATATCAAACATGCACTCTTTTCCCAAGATCTTCTACATTTCTAGAATGGCTGCTCTCAAGTTCACACCTGTGAATACTGCTGCTGCAAATGCCACTGCTGCTACTCCTGCTGGATCGTCGTCTTCTTTTATGAAGATATCACCTACTCAGCGTATTCAACGCTGGGTATCAAACGCACTGGTTAAGGAGTACCATCAAGAGGGTACCATCCCAACTCTGGAGGCTGCCTGACAAGCCCTCTATGTAAACAACTCACATCAGTCGTCCAAACAATGACGACCAGTGATCAAGTAGCATGCAGTGATGAATACTGTCTCCGACCGTTTCGGGTCGTTATCCCCAGAACAAAATCACCATTCGATCCCTTATTCTGGGGAGGTGAATGAGCTGGTCCCTCAGGAACTTAATTCAAACAGACAAGAGTCCTTCCTGAGGGCTCCCACCAACAATCACCACTAGACTCGTGCGTCAGTGCGCCCTCAACATGATGAGGGTACCGAATCCAGGCATTCCGCTCAGGTTCCTTGAACCCGAGCAAGAAAGACAAACCACCAGAGGCGGAATCCGGTCAACAGTGAGCAGGTTCTCATCTCTGCCATCTCTAGAGAAGTCCACCAACCTAACTTGGTGGCAAGCAACGAGAAGGCACACACACCTGCCCGTTTTAATTCCGCTTTCCAGCAGACTCGTCTAGCAGCATCACGCCAATCCCACCAGGCAATTTTGGTGGAGTACTATAGGCAGGAACATACACCTGTTTATACATCATCAGCTAGTCAGCAAGCTCATCTGACTACATATGATGGATCTCATCAACCACGTTTGGAGAAGTGCAATCAGCAGGCACATACACCTGCTAGTATTAATCAATCCTACCAACAGTCTCTCTTGGTAGCATTTAGAGAAGTTATTCGGAAAGCCCTGACAACAAATAGGAGGTAGACTCAACTCTCTGCCCCCACACTTGAGTACTGTCAGGATTCACTGACACGAAAAGGAAGACACGAGTAGGCACATACACCTGCTCCAAGCCCGGAATGGACATATATTCCTGTTCCAGCAGCTGAAGTCACCAAGCATATTCTATCAATGGTGAAAGAGAAGAAGCAAATCCCTGTTTATATTCTGGATGCCTGTCAGGATATTATAACAACTTCAGCGACATCTCAGGGAAAGACACATAAATCTATCCCTACCAGTGGAGTGATACATCAACAATTCACTCCGGAATAGACACACACATATGTTCCAGTCCAAGAGGGTTGTGGGGCATACTCCCCCAGAGCATACGGACAACCAAGTCAGTCACACACACCTGATTTGAGTAGAGATCGTCAGCCTAACCTGGCCATCTTTTCTGATCAGGCATATACACCTGCTCAGAGCAGCCACTTTCATCAACAAGTGGTTTCCAAGGCGAGTAAGAAGGCGTCTAAGAAAAATACCCGCCCAGCACAGTCAGGAGATCAAGAGCCAATCTATAACAAGGCCTTGCTCGATGATGGAGTTCTTGAAGCCCTCAAACAATTATCCATTGAAATTTAAGATTCCAATCCCTCATTTCCCAGTAGTGGGAACATTAATTCCGAAGGTCTTCAACAGAAACTTCCTCATGAAGGCTTACTTCATGACAATTCGGTCGATCTCGAAGTTTCATCTTCAGCTGAGAGCCACAGGAACCCTCTGTGTGGTCAGAAGACCAAGGAGCAAGAGATATCATCTTTTGCTGTAACCCATTATGGTGGTCCTCCCCATGATGATGAATTTCGCTGCGAAAGTCCTCTCCGCAGTAGTGATGCACATTGCCTGAAAAATGCTCCAGTGGAAAATGTAGTGCCGAGAAAGCCCTCTTATCTTGAGGCACTTGAAAATGAGAAACCAGTCATGTCTGAAGCTTCATCGCTAGCAGGTGAAATACTTTCTCAATCAGAAGATATCCCAGGGTGTAGGTCATTCTCTGAACCACCCCTAAGTCATGCATCTTCTTGTTTGATCAATTATTTCTCTACCAATACTGTTGAATCCAATGAAGCAACCAGGAAACACCAACTCTGGTCAAATCAGGTAGAAGAATCTTCATCAAATGATAAAGAGGAAATGCTGAACATGAGAAAACAACTGGCAAAAGGTGAAGTGCCAGTCATGTTTTGGCCTATGGCTGACTCTCAGTATAATATTCCAGAAATGTTGACAGAAGATGAAGTTCATGATATTCGTCTCAACATATGGAAAACTCTTTGTCAATTGAAAAAGAAAGTATTATCTTATGATGAATATGAAAATCATCTTAAGATAATCGAAGGGTTACAACGTCAGATTGATTTGACGTCTCTATCAGTCTCTCAATATCCGAAGGCTGAAAAGCAGCAGAGAGCCCTTCAACGTTCATGCCTTGGTGTACTAAGAAGATTTCACCAGTTAATTACCAATGCCCCATCTGGTATTCGTGTTAGAGGATGGGGGTGTTCATGGAGAACTACATTTTACGGTGCTCTCCAGTCATCAAAGCTCACCGAAAATGGTCTCATGAAATGTTATTGCCCATGGCCAGCCACAGTCAATGGGATTTGTTTGTAATCAAAAGCTTTCCCAAGAATAGGATTCAACTAGTTCCTCTCAAAATCATGAATACAGAGAACAAGTTGTCGAATTACTCTTGCATCAAGCAAACGAGAATATTGAATAGGCCTCTTGTTTGGAGCAAGCACGTCACCAAGTGACAAAAGTATCGGAAATCATCCAACGATCTTTTGAAATGGGTGGTAAAAGCAGATACAGGTTAATTCATCCAGCTAATTTCCGGACTAAGGTTAACAAGATCAAGAGGACTTTCAAGAAAGTATCAGACATAGCATGTCAAGAACCACCCCATCTTGCCAGACTGGGGGCTCGTTTAAACCAACCCTCGGAATCAACAAAAAGGATTTGGGGAGTTGAGAGAGAACAACAGGAACAGCCCCAATCCACAGGACAGGGGACTTTTTCAAATCATCAATCCCATACTCAGAGAAAGTCGGTCTTTTCTTGATTGGGGAAGAAACCTCAAGATGAACGAAGAGCCAAATTATCAGGAGATTCCCTCCAAATTACGATTCATCAAGAAATTCCTAAGGGATCGAATCAAAAAAAGACAATGTATCATCAAAGACATGGAAGAAGACAATATCATAGAAATGCTGATAGAAGGGATGCGATTAGTTATGAATCAATCAATGTCATCAATGCCGTTGTTGCAGATCCACCAAATGAGGCTCACTCAGGGGTCTCAGATGAAGAGGTTCCTGCTCAAGAATATGTACACACCGACACAAATGAAGAAGGTGTGCGTACTCGAAGTCAAAGGATTACTCAGAACCTAGGTAATCCTTCGAGTAACCCACTTCCCCCTCTCCTAAAATGATCCAAAAAAGGTAAGGGAAAGAACCAGGTTACATATCCTTCCTCTGGAGAAGGTCAATCGCTCTCAATACAGCAAAGGTTTGCACAACAGGAGGATGAAATGAAAGAATTAAGAAGGTTGAATGCAGAACTACTTCAGAGTAGTCTTCTTCGTAAGCATGTTGGAGTCAGTCAGCCAAAGGAATTTGTTGCAGCTACTGAGATAGATCAAGAATATCCTCCTCTATCAGTACACCATCACAGGTCTAATCCTACGGGTCAAGTGCAACAATAGTTGGCAGTACTACCATCAGTTGTAGCACCAATCGCCACATCTGTCCAAGCTCCATTCATTGCAACTACCCAAGTCTAAGTTCAACTGGATGTTTCTAAAAATTTAATAACTACTATTGAGTCATTAACAGCTCGGTTAGAAACTATGGAAGGGAAGCGTGCACATGTTCAACCAGAAAAGAAATTTTACCCTGAATGAGTAGATTCAATTTCTCCTCCATCCAGTTTTGGGAACCCTGTATTACCTATTTTAAATAGATCAGGTGATCTTGAACAGCATTTGATGCATTACATGTCTTGTTGCGATCCTATGATGGGAACTTCGGAGCAGCAAGAAGTAGTGAAACTCAAATGCTTCGTGCGAACCTTTCAAGGACCAGCTTTTGTTTGGTATACAAGCTTTCAATCCCGGTCAATTACCGGATTGGAGGATCTTCGCCAAAAATTCCACCTTCAGTTCAGCTCAACATTGCCAAAGACAACAGTTTTCGATCTTACAAACTGTAAGCAAAGGGAGAATGAAAGGGTTTCTGATTTCATTGCTCGATGGAAGGGATTAACATATTCCTTGAGTTTATCAATCCCTTAAGAATAATTGTTTCCAATCTGTGTGGAAAATATTCATGATGAATTACGCACGCTGTTAATCCCTGTGAAATACACAGGAGGGTTTCGAGACCTTACTTTAATCACTCAGCAGATTTAAGATTCCTTTGTACAGGCTAAGGCTAAATCTCGTGTAATTCCATCAACTCCAGGAAGGAGAATGGGTAAAGCAGAAACTGCTACAGTTATGCTTAAACAAGCACCTGTACCTATTTCTACCTCAAAACCTTCATCTTCTCGAAGGGCTCCACCTTCTGAGCGCCAACAACAAAGGCCTTTTCATCCAGACGATCAAAAAGATCAAAGGAGAAAACAATTTGAGGATCTGAAGAGCAAAACATACTCTTTCCGAAATGAACAAGTTCTTGGTTATTTCATTTCGGTTCTGCAAAACAATTTGGTTCAATTGCCAATGCCCAAGAGGCCAAACAAGAAAGGAGATGAAGATTGTCCCAATTATTTACCTTTTCATCAAATGTTGGGGCATCCCATCCAGGAGTGTTTTGTCTTCAAATACCTCCTGCAAATGATGGTCGACTCGGGACAAGTCACATTGAAAGGCTCCTCAGCCCAGGTAGCATGTGTCACTGCTACAGTTCCAGAGGAGGAAGGTGAATGGAATGAAGTCAAAAGAAAAAATGCACAGAAGTATGATGATTGGATGGTCAGAAAGACAATCAATCGAACTCATGATATTTTGGAAACACAATTAAAGAAACCAATTGTGTCTTCTGCCATGAATGTTGCGGAAAAACCCTCTTCGTCAGAGGGAAAGTCATCAAAGAAACGGCATGATTCAAAGAAATAAAAAGAATCAGAAGAAGATGAGTATGTGTCAAATCCTAAGTTGTCTTTGAATTTGGTGGACTTCATGCCAACTACTTCAAATCCATGGGCACCGCCCCTCCAAATGGCACAGCCTGAACAGGCTAATCAGGAAGAGTCTTCATCAGACGAAGAGTTAATCTTTGGTTATGTTAATATGATTCAATTAACAGATCCATATGCCAGTCGCAGTTTTGATTTCGATGATCCTGAATTCCCAGTATCAAACAGAGGAATCATAGGAAGTTCTAAGGGATCCGGATACAGGGGAAGATGTGGATCTTTCAGAAGCCACTATTCCAATTCTACCCCCGCTAGAACAGTGTATGTAGCAGAAACTCGTGGTAGAGCCCTTCAGCGAGCTCAGCAAGAACAAGCAAGTTCTTCTACCAATATCAAATTCAGTCCTGACATAGTTATTTTAGAAGACCGGTTGAAGGTTCCATCTTCTTCCTCTCAGCAAGTAAATGGGTCTAATCAGTCTAATCTTCCAAAACCAGGAATATTTCCAACTCCATTCCTAATACAAGATGCATCAACTTCCAAAGCATCTGCTTCCAAGGTACCTGCTAAACCATATATCACTATTGGGAAACGTAGACCTCCAGATCAAAAGTATGATATATTGAAATACTTGGCCCAAGTACCAGCCATGTTATCAATTATGGATGCTCTGAATCTGTCAAAAGATCTTCGAGAAGCACTCATAGAGGCTTTGTCAAATCCTCAGGAGTTTGAAACTGAAATTGCTGCAGCTGAAGTCTATCACATAGAGAATAATTTTGCAGAATTCTATGCAATAATATCTTTTACTAATGAATATGAAGATGATGTTGTACATGGACATATTAGACCATTGTACTTGTCTGGCAAGGTCAATGGCGTGGATGTTCGAAGGGCTTTCATTGACAATGGTTCAGAAGTCAACCTCATGCCCATTCGTGCACTTCGTCGATTGGGCCTCATGGAATCTGATTTATCTCCTTCCACCATGATGCTATAGGGATATGATAAAAATGAACAAGAACCACTGGGTGATGTTACACTCAGAACTTAGTTTGGAGATCTTTTATCCAATTCATATTTCATGGTTGTTGATCAAGACTCAGCCTTCAACATCTTGCTTGGAAGACCATGGCTACATCAAAATGCGGCTATCCCTTCATCATACCATCAATGTATCAAATATTGTTTTGATGGTCAATTTGGGAAATTATATGGGGATAAGGCCCCGTTCAAGACATGTGAGCCTCAATACATTGAGGCGGAATTCTATCACATGAAGCAAAGGGAGAAATCCATAACAAAGGAGATTACCAAAGTTAATGCTCCATATGGTTTGGAAAAAATTCCAGTAAATCCATTTACACATGTGAGTATATATTATGTGTTGCCTATCAGTCAAATTGACAAGATATACCCAAATCAAAATACTCTTATGGAAAGATCCATAATGTCAATTACTGCAATCGAGCCAGACAGCATGGGAGAAATTGGAAATCTACCAATCAGTGATAAAAGCACAAATGGTGACGTCTTGATTTCATCTTTTGAAATACAACAAGTCTATGCTTCGCCAATTAGGATAGAAGAAGTTATAGCAACATCGGAGGTGAATAATGATGTCAATTCTCAATCCATCATCTCCTCTTTATTACCCAAAGAAGACCCTCCATCATCAATCGGGTCAGAAATGGAAGCTTCTTCTTCACGATATGCAAATTTTGACATCTCTTCGGATCATGAGAATTCTACTTTATCATCTACTATGCAAGTAGAAACGGAAGAAATAACACATGATGAAGAAGAAGAGGAAGATCTCAGAGATGCTCCTCCAGCATTTGAAGAGGGTATCTCTACCACTGTGGATGAACTCAGAGAAATAAATCTGGGTACAAAAGGAGATCCACACCCCACATTAATCAGTGCATCCATGACTCTTGAAGAGCAAGAGATGTATATTTCTTTTCTAAAGAATAATAGAGATATATTTTCCTGAAACTATACAGAAATGCTCGGGCTTGATCCTGATGTTGCTACTAATCATTTGGGTTTACCTGAAGAACATTGAGGATTTAAGCAAGCCGCGAGAAGAACACACCCAACTTATGCTTCCAAAATTGAAGTTTAAGTGGATAATCTTATCAAAGATAACTTCATTAGAGAAGTTCAATATCCCAAATGGTTGGATAATATTGTCCTTGTAAAGAAAAAGAACAGACAAATTATAGTTTTCATTGATTTCGGAGATCTTAATCGGCATTGTCCTAAGGATGATTTCCCAGTTCTGATTACAGAACTTCTAATTGATGAAACATCTGGCTATGAAGCACTTTCCTTCATGGATGGATATTATAGATATAATCAGATCCGAATGGCCCCTGAAGACAAGGAATCTATAGCCTTTAGAGCCCCTCAGGGTGAGTTTTGCTACCAGGTAATGCCCTTTGGCTTAAAGAATGCAGGTGCAACTTATCAGTGTGCCATGCATCGTATCTTCAAACCCTTCTTAGGTAAGTTTGTTGAATGCTATGTAGACAACTTGGTAGTTAAATACAAACAATGTTCTAATCACTTGGCTGATTTGGAAGTCATATTCTACAAGCTTCGACAACATAATTTGAAGATGAACCCCTTAAAATGTGATTTTGGGGTAACCTCAGGAATATTTCTTGGCTTTATTGTACGCCATCGTGGTATTGAAGTCGATCCTGAGAAGAACAAGTCAATCCTTGGTATGTCACCTCCTCAAAATTTGAAATAATTAAGAGGACTTCAAGTACACATAGCCTATATTCGGCGTTTCATCGCCAATTTAGCAGGCAAAAGTTTACCCTTCACCAAATTGATGAAGAAGGGAGTCACTTATCAGTGGACTAAATAATGCCAAGAAGCATTCGATATTCTCAAGAAATACCTCTTGAGTCCACCGGTACTCATGCCACCTATTGAAGGAAGACCACTTATCCTCTATGTGACAGCTCTAGAGCGATCATTGGGTGACTTCCTTGCTCAAAAGAATGATGCTGGGAATGAAAACAACCTCTACTATCTCAGTCGAACCATGCTTGAAGCAGAAACCCGATATTCAAGTATTCAGAAGTGTTGTATGGCATTATTCTTTGCAGTTTAGAAGTTGAGACACTACTTGCAACATCACGAGGTCAAATTGTTATCCCGAAATAACCCGCTCAAATTTATCCCAAGTCGTCCAATGCTTACAGGACATCTGGCAAGGTGGGTAGTTATTTTGCAGCAATTTGACATTTAGTATGTGTCTCAAAAGGTGATAAAGGGCTAACCTCTGGCTGATTTCCTAGCTGAACACCCTTCAGTGGAAGACACATCTTCAAATATTAAACTCCCTAATGAGGAAGTCTTATCTATTCAAGAAAGTCCTCAGGCATGGGAAATGTATTATGATGGTGCTTCCAGAAGTCCAATAGGGAGGAAATTGGAAAATATAAATTCAACAAATTTGGCTTAGGAATTGTGCTCATTTCTCTAGAAAAGGCAGTGTTGCCTTTTTCCTTCTTATTATGGGAAGGTGGTACCAATAAGGAAGCAGAATACCAAGCTCTCATCGTAGGTTTGGAATTATAACTTCAAGAACAAGTGAATCACTTAAAGGTGAAAGGTGATTCAGACCTGGTAATCAAACAAGTCAATGAGGATTATGACATTAGAAAAGAAGAACTAATCCCTTTGTATGATTATGTCAGAGAATTAATGGCGGAATTACCTTTGGAACCAACATTCTCTTATGTCCCAAGATCACAAAATGCTCAAGCTGATGCATTGGCTAATATAGCCACAGCTCTGGCAGATCCAAATCGGGACGAGACAACCATCAGTATTTCCCACCGTCGTGCAATTTCATCTTATGTTCGGATCAGAACAGAGGAAATTAATGAAATTTGTCCCATTCCTGAACCGTATGGTCATACTACAGGATGGATGTCACCTATCATGGAATACCTTCAAAATGGAACACTTCCACCTGATAAAGATGAAAGAGAACAAATCCGGTGACGTGTGGTTAAATTTACTCTTTACGATAGCCCAGATCACCTAGAGAAAATTCTCAACAAACGTGGTTTTGATGGAGTTCTCTTCAGATGCATTGATGGTGAAGAGACAATGGCTGTTATGAAAGAAGTGCATGTAGGAGTCTGTGGTGTCCACTAGTCTGGACATAGACTGTCTGATCAGATTCGAAGGCTTGGATACTTTTGGCCTTCAATGATACGAGATTGTTTCGATTTCACAAAGAAGTGTCATTCATTCCAAGTACATGCCAACTTCATTCATCAACCTCCAGAGTTTCTTCATACAACTAAATACTCATGGCCATTTTCCACATGGGGAATGGATGTGGTGGGACCTTACCCTTCGGCTATGGCCAAGCAGTTTAAGTACATTCTTACTACTACTGACTTCTTTTCCAAATGGGCAGAGACAATAACTCTCAAGGAAGTTAGTTATAAATGCGTTGTTAGCTTCATAATGTCTAACATCATTACCAGATTTGGTGTCCCTCATACCATATTGATGGAAAATGGCACCAATTTCTGTTCATCCTAGATGAAAAAGTTGTATCAAGAATACAACATCAAATCCAACCATTCATCTCGGTATCATGCAGCAGCCAACAGCTAGATAGAAGCCTTTAACAAGACTCTTTCAAATATAATGCAAAAGATGGTAGATACAGATAATAGGTCATGGTCTGATAAACTCTTTCATGCTTTATGGGCCTATCGGACTACCACCCGCACTGCAACTCGGTCAACTCAATATTCATTAGTATATGGAACGGAAGACGTCTTTCCCATTGAAGTTAAACTACCCTCGCTTAGAGTTGCCATTTGTGAACAATCATCTACAGATGAACAGTCTCAAAAGAGATTGAATGAATTGGAACAGTTAGATGAGAAACGATTGTTCACTTTGCACCACTTGGAAGTCTATCAGAATCGAATAGCATGAGCTTTTAATAAAAAAGTTCATCTTCATTCATTCACTCAGGGAGAATTGGTTTTAGTTCTTAGAAATCCAATGATACCAGTAAAGAAACCTCCCAAGCTTGATCCAAAATAGGAAGGACCTTATTCAATACATAGGGTCTGCTCTAATGGAGCTTATTCATTAATCTCAATGGATGGAGAACTCATCACTACTCTAACCAATGCCAGATTTTTGAAGAAGTATTTTGTATAAACTGCAAAGTACCTTTCTCGTCTGTGCTATATGAATTAAACTATACAACAATGGTCTATACATATGACCTTAAACTATTTTTAATTTTGTCCCACACGACGTTAAACTGTGAAAAAGTTCCCTAAATGGTCCAGTATGACCTTAAACTGCAACTAGGTCATGTATGACCTTAAACTGCATCATCAACGGTCCATGCATATGAACCTAAACTATTTGCAAGTCCCTTACGTCCAGCAAGACATTAAACTGTGACGTCCTAACTACATGATGCTAAACTATATAAAAGTCCCTTACGTCCAGCAAGACGTTAAACTGTGACGTCCTAACTACATGATGCTAAACTGTATAAAAGTCTCTTACGTCTGAAAAGACGTTAAACTACATAATCATCAAAGGTTCTGTATGACCTTAAACTATTCACACTTTCGTCCAACATGACGTTAAACTGTGGGAAAAAAAATCCCCAATGCATCCAACATGACGTTAAAATGGTGTACTCTTTTGTCCTCCCTACATGAAATTAAACTGCATAGTCCCCCTTTCGTCCAACATGACGTTAAACTCTATTGTCCCCATCATCCTAACTACATGATGCTAAACTATACAGAAAGTCCATGATATGTCTTACATGACATTGAACTATATTTTTTCCCTGCTACATGACACTAAACTGTGCAGCACCAATAGTCCTAACTACAAGAATTTAAACTGCATAGTCCCTTTATATGTCCTACATGACATTAAACTATGCATTGTTAAGGTTGTTGTTACCTCTTGTTTCTCACACCGAGTATGACTCATGTGAGCTTAGAGAAAACCTCAACCATAACACTCTCTCTGGGCCGCTAACCATGTGTAAGTCCTAACATCATTTTTTTGGTCATTGTCCCCAAGAACAACTTGATCATTAATTCATTCTTTAATTGAACTACACCGACTTTGATCCTTGCCTTCTAGGCTGGGTATGTAGGCAACCTCCCAAGGTTCAAGCCCAAAACCAATCTCTTCATGTCGGTTCATCTCCATCTCATACGATGTAAATTTGTGAAACTGCCCTTAGAATCAATATCTTTACATTGGTTCACTTTCGTCCTTGTTATACGACGTTAAACTATACAACACTTTTGTCTAGTATGACAATAAACTACAAATTTCTTTGATACCCTCACCTGAGAGGGAACCATTCTTTTCATTTATTTTTCAATCATGTTTCATTTCAAAGACTATGTGCATACATGGCAATGCTCGAACCTTTTATCTTAGGTTAAACCATCATTGCACTAAATTCCCCTTTCACCCTTCACATGTACGAACCAAATTTTTACAGAGGGTATTTATAGAACTACGCGGGCTTGATTCCCATCCTTATGGGATACATAGGAACATTTGAGTGTCCCTCGAATCCAGCCCCAAGTCTTTGGGCCTAACCCCAAATTCCATTTTCAGTCCCTTGGCTGAAAAGTCCCCATGAAAACACACACTGTGTATTTCTTACAATGGTCCAAGCTCTATGACCCTAAACTTCGATCTCTAATCCTTTTGTCCCACACGACATTAAACTGTAGTTTAAGAACTACGTATGTCTTTATTCTCATCCTTATGGGATACGTAGTGAATTCTAACATTTCAATTCAGGACCCAGCCACAACATGATTATGGTTAGAATTGATCTATGTATCTCTGTATACATTGAAAAATACTCATCTTTATGTGTTATAATCCAAACCTTAAATATTTTCAGATCCTCATAACCCTTTTGATGACTTTTAGTCACAAAAATGTCAAACTTATGAGAGTTCTTTTGTCTGACTATGCAGCACGTGCCCATAGGCGGCCTTGCATAAACAGTCTACATAACATACTTGTTAGCCAAAAGATACTATTATTTGACTATTCAGCCAATGCCCTTAGGTGGCCCTGCATAATTCGACCCCCTTACGGGTTTGTTGGATAGTGGTAACTTCATTCTTGGGAAGAATGCCTCTTTTGTCCTTATTTGTCTTAAACGACAGTATATAGGGATCTGCAAAAATAGCCATCCTTAACATATTTGTCCCATATCCTTTTTCATGATCTGAAAGTATTCAAGTCTATGGTTTATATTATCCTTCCCTAAGTTTGGGTCAGACCTTTATAGGAGTGATACTCATCCATTTCTTTGATAATCTTGTTTGGAAATATCTTCTCCATATTCAAGTACCTCTTTCCATATAGCAAACTCTATACTTTGGAAGATTTGAATCTCCATAAACTTTTACTGGATTTTAGCACTAGGAAAAGTAAATTTCTGAGAGTTCTTTTGCCTGACTATGCAGCACGTGCCCATAGGCAGCCTTGCATAAACAGTCTACATAATAGACTTGTTATCCAAAAGATACTATTTTATTTAACTATGCAGCCAATGCCCTTAGGTGGCCCTGCATAATTCAACCCCCTAACGGGTTTGTTAAATAATGGTAACTTCATTCTTGGAAACTACTTCTTCTAATTCCTTTTAGCTCTTTTTCATATCATTCCTCGGATTCGAATATTCTTAAGTTATAGCTTACATATTTTCCCTCATACATGAGTATGATAATATGTTTTCAGATGAATTTTCAAGGAATGGAGTCAATTCTAATCCATTTTGGTCAAAGCTATTTCGACCTTAAACATTATCCTTTTTATGTCCGACGTGCATGACTTTAAACTGCCCACAAAAGACAAGGGAAATCTGAATAAAAGTCAAGTTCCCTGCTCACTAAAGATACATTTTGTATGATTTAGGTAACATTGAGAAATTAAAAGGTTTGATGTTTGTAGGGTTATTTACATTAATCCTAGTAAAAATCAAACTATGCTTACTATGCCCATTGGCTTAGGTAAAATCTAAAGCATGTAGCAAAAAATAATTCAGGTACAAATTATTGAAGATGAAAGTGTTTTTAATTGATACATAGGAGATAGAAGGACATCCATAGACTGGAGTCTCTTCTCCTTTTTAAGAATTACAAGAGGCTTTCAACATAACTCTTAATTTGATTTACGGAATCCCAAGCTTCATCAGCAACCAACTGTAATTCATTCATTCAACTGGATACAATAAGAGATGCAGTGGTACCATCTCTTCTTGGAAAAATTGTAAAAGGATGTTCTTGAGTGCGGTTTGAGAAAATTTTCTGCTGAACAAACAGTGACTCTGTTTCTGTCCAAGAGACTTGGAAGATGGATACATGGATTTGAGAATGGAGCATTGGAAGTAAAGAGACATTTGGAGAGAGTACTCTTTTCAGATATTGCTCTAATGCCATGTTTGTCTTCTATCCACCAATCGGTAGCAATTTTTTTTTCAGCCCATGGGTTTTCCATTTTCATATCTGCAAGGAAATGACATGGAGGAAGAATTTGAAAGTTCACACCATTTTTGTTGCTCTTAATGCACAGCATAACCAAAATAGAGGAGTAGAAGTGCAACTGCATTTCAAGCGTATAGTTCTTTGCATCTAGAACATTGACTCCTTGCAAATGACCATGACCATATAGAGGCAGATAGATGCTCTGTGGGAAATTAAGACGATATTTCTTCAAGTACTTAGCCAAATCTGGGAGAGTGTTGTCGCAGATATCACAGTAATAATGGCCAATGATGTTCATCATGTCATCAATCCTCTTGCTATTCAATTCATCAGCCATTCCAATTCCCTTGGGAGCCATTGAATCTGCCCAAAAGTTGAATAAACTAAATGGGTTTATTTTTCATAAAATTTGTGAAAGAATTTGAGAAAATGGAAAAGGCATTAAGGCACACAAGTCTCAACTTTCCACACAAGTGTTCATGTGTCGCGCTAGTTTTTGATGCGCAAGTATACACCGTGCAAGTACAAATACCTATACAGAAGCACGACAGCAAAGAAACATCGGAAAACAGAGCAATCTGTGCGGCTAAAGTGACCTGCGCAGCGAGAGCTTGAAGGTTTGAAATCTGGAAATCTGGATTCTTTGTACGGAAGTGAGGCCCTCAATTTATAGGATAGGTGGCCTATCTGCGTGCCTACACCCAATGCGCCCAGGCCCTGTGCGATGTGCACTTGCGCGCCACCCTCTGCGCCATCAAGACTTGCGCGCCACCTTTCCTTTGGATGTCTTCTTTTCCTCAGAGTCACATCCTCATTTCTTTCAGATCTAACTCTGAGGGGGGACTTTTTTTGACGCTCCTTTTTCGTCACAGAGTCCAAAGGAATGTAAAGGGAAAATGACTTAGCACAAATTGATTTCATCCTTTGAAGAAAATATAAAAAATCGACAAAGGCATGGACAAGGGATCAAAAGCACATGCGTCGCACAAGTTCTATCACTATCGCGCAAGTTGACTTGCACGACCTAAGTGATAACCACCCAGGGTTTTCTCCTGCCCATAAATAGACCCTATGGGCCCCCCATTCGTTGAGGATTTTTTTTCTTCAGAAACTCAGATTTGAGCTCCCGACGCACTAGTCTCTTCTTAAAGATTCCGAAGCACTTCTAAGGTAATTTCTTACATAGAACGGAAGATCTAAAGAGGGGGAGGAAGGACTAAGTGTTGAAACTCATCAACAATTGTGCACCTGAGTGGCCAGACCTTAAGGGAAAAGGCCACACTTGTGTGACGCCTTACTCCTTCAATAAAACTTGCACTGCCCTCTTCTGGAAGAACCTCAAGAGGATTCTAAGGGATTTAATCAAGAGTCGCTCAAGTATTACCATGCTGGTTAACTATTGCGCATGTACATCATGTGTCGCGCAGGCATAACTGCGTGACCAGGACTTGCGCGCCCACGCAGTACCTGCGCACCTGCCAGGACTTGCATGCCCCTACCTTTTTGGGTGCCTTTCTTGCCCATTTCACCCCTCTTAAGCCATTCCACCTTTCCTATTCAAGATTCAGTCTTCAAGACACTCTTCAAAGCCATTTATGGCATGATTTCTTGATTTGACTTCCTTATCTGAAAGGAAATCTATGGAATATCTCTCAAAACCTAGTGATTTACACATATTTATGTCACTAAAGATTGAGATTTCATTCATTCAACCTCATTCTTTAAGATGAGATAATCCTTAACCCGGGTCTCCTTTTCAGGAATAATCCCCAGTCATAAGTCCTCTAATATGGGAATCCTCTTAGGAGTAAGCCCCAGATCCCATAACCTGGGTTTCCTTTTTAGGAATAAACCCCAATCTCTAATATGGGATCCTCCTTAGGAGTAAGCCCCAACCATAATTCTCTTAACATGGCCTTCCTTTTCAGGAGTAAGCCCCAGTCTCAAATATGGGCCTCCTTTTTAGGAGTAAGTCCTAGTCATAATTCTTAACTCGGGCATCCTCCTTAGGAGTAAGCCACAATTATTAAAGTTCCAAAATCTGGGCATCCTCCTTAGGAGTAAGCCCCAGTCCCCTAATTTGGGCATCCCCCTCAGGAGTAAGCTCCAAACCTTAATCCTTGACCTGGGCCTCCTTTTCAGGAGTAAGCCCCAGTCTTAATTTCTTTTAACCAGTCCTAATTTACCTTTGATCTGGGATTCCATTTCAGGATTAAAACCCAATCATAAGTCTTCTCCTAATTTGGGCCTCCTTTTCAGGAGGAAGACCCAAGTTAGAGTATTCAAAATCTCCATGAAGCACATATACCTTTATGGACCCTATTCCTAGATTTCTTCCCTAAAGTAAATCCTAACCTTCATTTATCTGGCAGTCATACATACATAAGCCCCACATTATTTCTTATGATTTCATATTTCATGACACAATTGTCTGATTTTTACCAATACCTATTGTTTCTCACATCGAGCATGACTCACGTGAGCTTAGAGTGTAAAGGTAATTATGACATCCTTCTTTGAGCCATCAATCGTAAACATCATACTCCCTTACTCGAACTACGTGGGTTCTGATTCCTTTTATAAACAGATGATATGTAGGTAGCCCATCTGCGGGTTTGATACCAACTCTGAAATAATTCATGTCCTTCTGAATGATAATAAACTTCAAGTACCCCACTGAGTGGCTTTAAAAATAGCATGGTCATCATAATGTCCAAGAGACTTCTATATAAATGTGTCAAAGTGTACCATTGACCAAGAATCTCGAATAAATACAGATGATTCTATATCGATGAAGAACCTAGAATACATATAAAAGATTCTCTAAATTTCCTATATATTTAATCATTGATTTTTAGATCTGAAGGAAAGATCATTTTATACTTGGTAATGTAATAAGGATTCACGAACATAACTTAGATCTATAAAGAGAGTCCCGGAGTAGACAATAATTCCCCTCAAAAAGGTGTGATGAGTCCGACCTCCCATCCTCTCGACCAATGCAAATTACTAAGCCTCATCAGTCCACAAACTAATGAGCACCTACCTTTGGAAAGTAGGTCCGAATGGATGTGGAATCATTGGATGTTTCTGGTTCTACGGACAAGCCTGTTAGAAACCGATCAGAATGTTTGAACCTCCCATCAAGGCAGTCATCCCCAGATTCTGAGGGAAACAATAGTATTGTTTCCACATTCTAGAATAGTCCTGGTAAAGATTCGTAGATGTTCTTACACAAGGTAAGGTAATTTGCATGCCAAAATATTTAGGCATCACTATCAGCCACATTTGGCATAGTATGACTAGATGCGTCTCTTGAATCAAGGGAATAGGAAAAGGGGAAACCCATTGTACACACCCAAATTATCAGGAAAATCTGTAAAGAGTATATAATTATTAGATGGATACTTTGTCCACCCATGCAACCAAAACTCCATCTTGAAGAGAGATGATATAAGAACACTGCTTCAAGGTCCCTTCATTGTTATCAACTAATATTTCTGAGGGTGTGGGGTAAGGGATCAAGGTGAAATGGGAAGATTCACTCAATAGTTCAATAAATACACTAATATAAATAGATCTTAGGTGGACAAGAGAAATATTATGTAACACATGGAGAAAGGTGGAGTGATAAATTATTGAGTTATACTGGTATTAATAACACCAAAAATTCCCCACTACCCATCCTTAAAAGAATTGGAATGGACCGTTGAGATGATTTGGGGAACTTCCTTCTCACATATGGCCTAGTCCTTCAAAATACTAGACATGGTGGGTATGATAAGGTTGGTGGGGAATGTTTTCACTAGTTCGAACACCATTATTACGGTACAGGCCATGAACTAGTGTAATAATCCCAAATGGGGTGATCTATTTGCTCAAATACTTGGAAAAAGACCCATCAGCCTGATGTACTATGATACAACTATATGAAGTTTGTTGCCCCACATAGTTTATTGACCCGAATTAAGGGTATCCCAATAAAAACCTGGATTCTTCATATCTGTTGGGTAGGGTGAGTCCTATTATGGTGAACCTTTGGCCTCAGACCACTAATTTGAATGAAATCTCAATGTAATCTTCAAATAGAATGAGTGAGAATGCATAAATGGGATAAGTAAGAAATACCTATACCACAGTTAGAAAATCCTTTGACAGTAAGGATATGTGTTTATTATTGTCCTATGTATTGGTGGCAGCCAAAAATTCATCATACATTTTTTCATGAATGGGGATTCCCCCCAACTTATAACTATCCCATAAATTGATCATGTCTTCACGACAGGATAGATGGAATGTGTTGGTTCTTGAGAACCAAAATATAATCATTTTAAGAAACACATCATTCATTGAATAAATTAAAAATTTATAGATCCACACCTCCTGATATAATCCAATAGTCTCCACCGATTTAGGAAAATTCACATAGTTGTGGTGCACCAAAAAATCTCAAGTCTCATTCATATGAGAAGATCCCTCCAGACTGAAAGTCCAACATAGATATCCATCCTCTATTGGTATTGCATCATGAGAGATTAAAAATGGGTAGATAGTCTTGAATATCTAATTACGAAGATGTATCATTGATGTGCTAGTTGATTTTTGTCCATAGAGTACCATTCATAATGAAGACATCTTACAAACCAGAAATAGGAATAATCTTCCCTGTGGAATAAATGTTTGTATACATGTAGTACCTAGATGTCTTAGACCAAGTAGACTTTATATTTTCATTAATTGGTGGATTTGTAGAGTCATCTTGAAGAACAAAATTATAAATCAGTAGTCTAGTTGACAATAGGTATTCCAGAAGTTTAGGAAAAAGAAGGTTATTCAGAATAAACTCCTTAGGAATGATGTGTCGTCGAAGACCCTACTCAATGGTATCTAAAATGGAATTAAATATTCTAACCATAGTTTTAATCATTATATAAATTTGATCAATGGGATAAATTCAGAAAATTCATTTGAAATTCGTTAAATAAATTCATATTAACAAGTATGAAAAGCCCAAGAACTATCAGTTTGTGGAAGTACTAGTTAGTGATAAAATAGTTTGTAGAAAACCACCACCCAAAAACCATCAGTCCATGAAAGAACTAGCTTGAAAAGTGTTTGAAAATGAACCAACATGAAGTATTCAGTTTTTATGCAGAATACTATAACTCACCATTCACAGATTAGGGTTTTAGTTTGGGGATAGAGGAGGTAGTTCACAGAAGAAAAAGTGATTGAGAGCATTCATGGGAGCGTTGTATTTTCCAATAAAAATTTTAAAAGACAAATGATATAGAACCCATATATATAGACATGGTACCCTCTAGAGGGTCCACTAACATAACACAAATTGGTTCAAAATAGTGCTGCTTCATACATCGGAATATCCTCCTCTTCATTCCGATCAGAATTCATTTCAATGGGGGAATTTGTTGGGTCCCAAATATTATTCATTAAAGAGATAGATACTTATATAAAATAGAAAATAGTAAGAAAAACAAATATAAGGAAGAGTCATGTGAAAATGTTCAAAGGGATGAAATCATGAAAGAAGAAGCGATACCACAAAGGTAAATTTCTTCATGGACCACCACTATGCATAGTCATATGTGGTGCCATAAAGCCCCTCTGAAATAAAACAGTTCATAGAATTATGGTGAGGGACCATCCCCCACAAATGAAACCAAAATAAATCATGGTAGGGAGGCAGTATCTCTAGACCCAAAAATGAATATCTTCCATGAACTAAATAGTTCGTGGGACTAAGGTAGTGAGCTTCACCCAGCAAACGATGTCCCCATTAAATGAATGTTGTACCCAATGACTTAGTCATTTTTGTGATGGGAATTCACCATCGGTTTCTACAAAATAAGGATCAAAACCCATCATGGATTATTGGATAAACCCCTATCCAGTTCCTCTACTTATCTATAAAAAATACCCCAAGGGAAACCCATAGAGGATTGATCGATCAACTCATGGAAGGAGATATGAACTCAAAAAAATGAAGGAACCACATAAACGGAAGTCCTTTGATGATTCCCCATAGGTAAAACCTGTCATGAAGCATTAGGGAAGAAATAAAATGTCATTTGGTGGTCCAAAAACTCAAAACCATATGCGGCAGTAATTCCCGTAGAACGAAAACCAATTAACCCTTTGTTCATTGGCATCCCACATAGAAAAATGATAGGCTGGTGGAACTCAACCCTGTATAACCAAATGCTATGTGGGAGGAACCCAACCCCATATATTAAAATGGTACACAGATGGAACCTATCCCGATGTAGAAAACCACTATGTGGGATGAACCCTGGTCTGCGTACGACAATGATACAAAGATAGCCCCATTCCCTGTATAGTAATATGGTGTGTGGAGGGAACTCCACCCTGTATAGGAAAATGTTATATGGGATGAGGTATCCTAAGGCATTCTACCCTCCGGGTCCAAACGTCTTCCATAATTTTATCTACCCCCATGTTAGCCTCTATAAAAACCATTCCAATGGCATAATTATAAGGAATTTTCCAAAAACACTTGATATGTATGAAAAAACATCAATCACATTAGTGTTTCCTTTCAGGTTTACATACTCATGGTAAGCGAAGTCATGTTGGTAATCTCCACTGAAAGGAAAACCCTTGGAATGTCCCCATTTTTACATTTCCATGGTAATGCGGGTTCCAACTGTTGTATTCTCATGAAAACCTCACTATTCCATAAATTGAGAGGAACCAATGGAGTTTCCCTCTGATGAAGGATAGTGTCGAATACTCCCTCCTCTCCCAGAACCGATTTTAGGGCACTCCCCCGAAGGTAATCCCAGAGCCTTTCTTGTGGGAGGTGTCATTTTTTATCCTCTTAGCATTAACCTAGGATGTATCCAGATAGATTAACATATGTGGCTATCCCGATTAAAAAAATAAAAGAGGAAAGAGGCAAACTTAAATCCTCCACTCTCTCCCTTTGGGCTCCGGCATCATCCATCAGTGGATAGGGTAGGATCGTGTGATCATCAGATCCACTATTTTCTATTGTTTCTCACATTGAGAATGACTCACATGGGCATATAGGTTAGTGGAGATTATGACATCCATACAATCCCAAACCTCAAATGGGCCTCCTATACGGTATAAGACCTGAAATCATACTTCAAACTTCAAAGGGAAATATTCCCAATCAAGTAACACCAAGTGGGTTGCTTCGACACCTAATCCCTAATCATACCCCCATTCAAATATGCCTCCTCTAATATATAAGTCCCAAAGGTACCGAACTACATAGGAATTGATTACCAACTAACTGAGACACGTAGGTACCCTCTCTTAGGTGGAACCCCATATTCCAAATTCACCCTTATTGGTTCATATCCCCATTAAGATCATGCCCCCACTAGGAGAACACATCTCTTTTAGGTCCATAGGGCCACCTCATCATAAGTCCCACATAAATCTTGAATGGGAACCTTCTGCCTAGATTTACTTGTTAATTGACGTTGAACTTCATGGTTGGGTCCTTATCACATGACCTTAAAAGGCGAACTGTCTAGTTAAGTGGCATCGAACTACAAGGGTTTTGATTCCTCTCATGATGATAAGTAGGAATCTCATCTTATGGGTTCAATCCTGACTTGAAAACAACTTATATCCCCCTAGATGATGGTGAACTCCAGAGCTCCCCCTCGCATGGCTTAAAAATAGTAATCTCTCAATAAACAACCAAGGATTCCCTAATCGATCCACAAAAGGGTAACATTGATGGAGAATATAAGATACATACATGTATCTTAATTTATGTAGAAATTTAGATACAAAAATATTATTCTAAACTCATACATATTTGTGATAAATAATGACCTAAAGGTAATCCACTAACACATACTTGGGAATGAACTAAAGATTCATGAAAATATGAATAAGAAATAAATCTATAAGAGATTCCTAGAACATAAAATAATTCCCCCAAAAGGGTTTGATGAGCTCGACTTTCCATCCTCTCGACCAATGTGAGATCTTAAGTATCATTGGAAAGGATACCCAACGAGAACCTACCTTTGGAAATTATGTCCATAAATCATGGATATGAAAACCGTTGGATGTTTTTGGCTCTATAAATAAACCCATCAGAAACCATTATAAAATATTTTACCTTGCATCAGTGATTTCACACCATTAGACCCCCTATAATCAATCGTTCAGGCCTAAAATGCACCTTCGGGTGAAAAAAATGGCGAACCCGATGTGAATTAACTCTTGTAACAAAATTATAGAGATATAATCTGTTGAGCTATCCTGTTTACATATTTAGGTTAAACACATACCTAAAAGAAAAACCTACAAAATAAATATAATGAGATAAATCTTATGAAAATGAATCTAAGAAAACTAGAAATATATCCATCATGATCTAATAATGTTGAACCTGATTACCAAATCCCTCATGAAAATATAAAAAAATATATAATATAGGGGTGAGAGTATAAGTACACTCAATAGGATCCGCCCCAAAACCTCTTATATAAATGTGGAAGAAGAATACTATTGCTTTAGTGAATAATTAATGAAACCAAATCATTACCTATGATAGGACATCTCTCACCAATACCTACCATGGATCACTAACATAAAATTGCACACAAGTATAGTAAAATAATATAAAGAAAATATATGTGAAGGTATCTAGTATCCACTTCCCCACCAAACAAGCCGCACTTACAACCAACGTCACATGTACTAGCGCTCCCATCCCCTCTATATCCACATTAACATATAACCACATAACTATATATCTATATTAATCAACAACCATATATTCACAACCACATACCACACATCACTTCCATATATCACAACCTCATCATGGTAGAGTTTGTAATAAAAAAGGAAATCAACTTCATGCCTTCCTCATTATATATACGCATCCATTGTGCACCCGCATCATTATCATATATCTTTAAGCCATCATATCACATACTATGTTTAGAATATAGAGAGAGGAAGGTGGATTATTTAACAATCCATATCACCTCCATCCTAGATGTTGGGAAAAGCAACCATAACCCGAAACATCACAATAAAATTAGCTGTATTACCCAACTTGGTTGGGGGTGTATAAGAAATAAAAAATTATAATGGATATATAATAGAATATACCTAATGATATATCATACTATTATCACTATCAACATCGTACATCAATATTTCCTCCACCATTAGTGACAACGTGAACCAAATCTTTTATCAACAAAACCATGCAACAACTACACAATCACCCATTAAGTCATATTAATCCCATTTCATATTATTCACTCATATAAAAGTTTATACCCAATAACCACTTTAACATTTAGTTACCATATTAACCTCATTATCCACAATTTAATTCCAACCATTATAATCTTATATAACAATAATTAAAGGGAAAAACGTGCACATCGCAATGGTATTGAAAACAACTACTGAATGTGTCATTTTATTTTTCTACACATAGTTTTAAAAAATCTTCATTAATTTATGGTGGTTTACTAAAAACCACTACCAATTTTAGAATTTTTTAATAGTGATTAAGATCATAGTTAAATATTAAATCTTATTATTTTATATTTATTTAATTTTAGTTGTGGGTTTTTAAAAAACTGCTACAAAATTAATGATAATAAATAAGTAATAATAATTATTAATTAATATTTAAAAACTAAAAATTAATATTTAATACTTAAAATTATCATTAATTATTAATTATTAGTTATTTATAATTATTAATTGGTAATTATTTAAAAAATTAATAAGTTATTTAGTAATTATTAATTATTTACTAATTCATAATTATTAATTAGTAATTACTGATTAAAAATTATTTATATTTGTATATATTTACATAGAAACACACACATACTAAAACTATTTCTAAAACTTTCTCAATTAACAAATATTCGAAGAGAAGTTGAAATTTTGACTTCACCTTCAGACATCCATAACTTTTGATTCGATTTTACACTTATGCTTCATGTACTTTCAAACTGAAGCTTAAAAAATAACTATGAAAATATTGGATAAAATTTTTGTAATAAATAATAAAAAAAATTATTATAGTTCTAAGATAAGTTGAAAATCAGGCCTTAACTTGAAATGACTATAAATTTTGATCCATATGTTCATTTGGGCTCTATAACATTTCAAAAGAGGCTCGAAATGCCTCCAAAATTGAGTTTTAAGTTAATATATCATAATATTAATTGTTTTTATGGTATTTATGATTCATTTATAAGGTATTTTGTGTCCTTTTTAGGTTTATTATGAATTTATTCCTTGTTTTTACATTCTAATCCATATGATAATGTTGAAATTGTAGTGGCCTTCCCCTATTTGGTGATTTATTTTTCAAATTTTTTTTATCTGCCAAGGATTTCCTTACCTTGGCTTAGTTAATCCCAAATACATATCTCAGGGGAATCATAAGGATTTTATTTAGATAAAATTCATGAGTAAAGCTTAGTGGTCTTGAACATTCTTTAAGGTTTGATGTTCAAAGTGAAGAATTATGTGTGTGTATTTAAAGATATTTGTATATGTGTTTCGGTATAAATCAATTTATGTATATTTATTTATATATATTTATGTATATCTATGTGTTTATATATATATAAGTAATTAATTATATATATATATGAAAATTCATTTATATTTCTATATATTTATATGTATTTATGTATATTTGTATATATTTATATATATTATGTGGGTATATTTATTTATGCATATTAGGAGTGGCGTTGGTTTGGATGTGCGCTTCGATAGCGATTTCAGCACTATTTAGAAAATTTTTTCCATGTCGATCCCTCATTTTCATGGATCTGTTCTTCTGACTAGATTTTAGGATGTGAAAAGCAATCATTTGGTTATGGTGGAAAACCATGGATTTTGGAAGGATGATCCAAAGACAACTGTGGTGCTTGGGGAGTTTCTTTATCGATCTGTGTTGTCTAGATCAGATCTGCTTAGGGATTAGAGGATTATGATGTCAAATGGTGAAGGTGGTGTACATTGTGTTATTCCAGTGACGACGTATCTGTAGGCTTCAAGGTTGACCAGTGAGGATGTTCAAATAAATATGGTGGATTTTGCGACACCAGCTTCGATCGGTGTGTGCATCGTGCACCGTGTCACGGTGGTGGAAGATATTTTCAGTTGTGGGATTGACCGGGGTGGATAACAGATCTATGGAAGCCCATGTAAAACATTCTTTCATTGGTGTGGGTGGCGAGCGTCTAGTCATGTCGGTGGAATATCATTCGACTGCAGTGGTGTCTGGTGAGGGTGGTGAGTTCAGGTCTATGGAGGCCCGAGATACATCTTCAGTTTCTGCTTCTTGGTGTGAGATTGGAGGGGATTTGGTTGAAAGTGAAAATTTAGGTGAAGTCCAAGATCAATAGGATGTCCCTGATTGATGTCAACTGGCGACGTTTAGTTCCTCAATTGGTAGGATCCTCAACAATGGATCATCTGCACGTGTTGATGTTTATCATGGAGTCTTTTTTGGAATGTCTGTATTTGAATAAGAACTCACTAATTTATAGGGTTGTTCTCCCTAAAGGTCAATAAACCTGGATGCTTGAAGATATTGTTTTTTGGAATTCCTTTTGTGGGTTTATTTATAATGGAATTTCATTTAATTAGGAATAGGTTTCTTTAATTTCTTATTTCAATCTAACAAAGATAGGATTTTGGATTAGTCCTCTGGTTTATTGTTTTTGAAGTCTGGAATGCTTTATCTCCATGACTGGATGATGGATTTTAATATTTCAAGGGTCAATAACTTTTTTTCACATTTTTGGATTAGGTTCTGCAACCCCAACTAGATTTTTTAGCATCCAAAAATCTTGTACAATATTTCTGCTACCATTGGAATTCCAATTTGCTTGGATAAGGAGATAGAATGCATTAGGTATTGAAATATTGTGAGAATACTGGTTGAGATTGATTTTAATTCCACTCTTTTTGATAATGTTACTCTTACTTCTCCCATTTATGATATTTAAATCATCATGGAGTATGATAATTGTCTTATGTTATGTCATATTTACAAATATTTTGGTCATTTGGATGATAAACATTGAAGGAATGTGTGTTTTTTTACAGTTTGAAGGGGAATCCTAAAAAATGGTTAATTGTAGAATAAATTCATTTAGGTCACATGTAAAATCAGTACCTAGGAATCCTAGGAACTAGCCGAAGGATTATCTAGATAAGTACCCTCGAAATAAAGGGGCTCCAGTGTACAAAAATAAATCTTTCATGGTGAATCAGGGGAATACAATGACTTATATGGTTGCTACTTTCTCATTCTCCATTCCTGAACGAAAGGATGGGAGAAGTCATGGGTCTCAAATGGATGTTGTATGTACTAGGGTTAATATATCCTATCCTTACATATCCAAGCATGCCACTCCTGTGGGTTATCACATTGTAGGAGATGGTGTGGGGATTGGGATGGATCAAACTCATATTGACAATTTTATCAGTGAGCCTACCACAGGAAATGAGTCTATGTGTGTAAATATTCTTCACGGAGGTCCATATGAACATATTCAATAGGTTAGAAGCTCTAATTTTATTGACATGAAACTCACTGGTCAGGATGAGTGGTACTCTAGTGAGGTGGGACAAAATCCATAAGGGGATGCTAGTGTTGTGTTGGGGTGTTCTCTTTTACCAATTGATGAGAAAGACTGTCGTGTGAAGTTGTTGGATATAGAATTTTCAAGGAATATTCTAGAGGATGATGGGTCTAGGAAATGTGATTTTCAGAAGAATGTGGATTATCTTCAAGAGATTCATAATGTCTTATGTTCTTCTAGTCTTCCTCAAAAATGGGGTAATGTGTCCAATGATGAAAGTGAGAAGGAAAAGTGAATTGTTTAGTTAGACACCACTCATATTCGTTCTACGGGTGGCGGTGACCCAGTTTCTTTTAAGGATGATGTATTAAATGGAAAAGGGAATATGTACAGTGGTGATGGATTTTCTTTGGATCCCAAAATTAGGCCATATAAAGATTATTGAAGTCTGCTCCGGAATGTGTCTACCAGGTCATCCTCTAAGGCTTCAAAGATCCAGCTCACTCTATAGCAGTAAAGGTCTAAGGATAGGATCCTTGGGATCTTCAACCAAGGGAATTCACATTCAGAATAGGAAACCACTAATGTTGATGATGAGTCTAATTATGATTATGTAAATGACCATTCTTTCCTTGATCCATAGTTTTATTTTCTAAATGTGGCCATGTCTCTTTGTATCACCCCGTCCTCTGTCTTCCTTACAAGTTTCCTTTTTCTTTCATCTTTAATAAAAGTTCAGGGGATTTGGCTTATGGGAACACCTTTTCATATTTCATATATAGTAAATAGATATTTATATATATCTTCTTATATTCATAAATTTATATATAACTATATTTAAATAAATTTATTTATAATTATATTTTTATATGTACATATTTATAAATTATGAATAAATATTTGAACAAATATATATGTATTTGAATTTATTTATTCACATATATAAAAATATATTAAAGTCTACTTAGATACTACATGAATGGATTGGTAGAGTATTAAAGACATTGTTGAATAATAAAGAGATAAGGGATTCAAATATCGCCCTAAACATATATATGTCTAATTTTTTAGATAATGTCTTGGTGGGATGGGGTGTGGTGCACCTGAAATGAGTTGGGTTGGGGTGATTCGGGGCTTATATTAGTGTGGTACTGGGATGGATTGGCCTGGGATAGACCGAGAGGGAAAATAGAGACCTTATGGGCTTTGGTTTTGGGTTGAGAAGGCCCCAACTAGGCCTAGTGGGCTTGATCTCAGGCCGAGCATGCTTAGGTTGGGCCTAGTATAGATATAATCAAGTTGGGATTAGTCAAGGTGGGCCTAATATGGTCTTTGGATCAGCGGATTTGACACTAGTATTTTTTAAATTTTTTTATTTGAAAAATAAAAATAAACAATTGATTATTTTTCAATTATCATTTTCATTAAAAAGTTTTAAAAATTATACTACTACTAAACATGAAAATAATTTATTAAAAAACCTTTTTAAAATGATTCGTAATGGTTTTTTAAAAGAATTATGAAATAATCCATCACACCAAATTACAAGATGGTTCTGAAAAACCACCATGAATCATTTTTTAGTGTTTTAAACCGTCACTAAATGGAATTCTTGGAATTGTGCACGTCCACTTCAGGCCATTTACATCAATACATTAATAATTTACCATATATATATTCAATTATCAATTTAAAAATTGACAACCATATAATTATTCAAAATGTATATTACTAAACATTTCAATCGTATAAAAACACTTCCATTATAACCTACCACATTTAATCTATCCAACACCTCATTTATTATAACACTTCATTATCCCATCATATTCCATTCCACTATCAATTAATCATTTCATATATTTAATTATTCTAGAATTATTCTATAATATATTTTTAACTCATACCCACTAATCGTTTTATTAATTCCAACCATATTACATATTTCCAAGAAACTATTAAACAACCACATCAATAACACCGTATCCCAACATCAAAAACCACTATATCCCATGTCAATAGCCACAACATTAATTCCACCACTTAAAAAAACCAACCTCTTATTTTATTCATCACCCATGCCAATACACCGCAGTAAAAACAAAATAATTCCACATATTTGTTAAATTTAGAAAACAACCTTTATAAATCTACCCAACCTATAATAAATATTAAAAACAATAATAATTATAGAAATTTACAAATTTCAACATTATCATTTATTCAAAATCCAATACTAATTTAATACTTCATGCATTAAAAACATTAATATTAATTTTATATTCAATATCTCCATTTTACTTACCATTTTATGTGACTTAACTATTTATGAACAAGTCAAATCATATCAACAACAATAAAAATGATATAAAAATAACAATTATTTATCATACTAGTGAATAATACATAATACATAATATTTATTTTACATAAATAACATGTGAATCACATATATTTTTTTAATTTGGTTAATTTAATTTCTTATCTTCAATATGCCAATTCTATCTATTTTCCCATTAAAAAATATCATGACGATTACATATTTAACACATAATAGAAGAAGAAAGATCTCAAATCTTATATATAAAATGGACCTTCAATAATCATTGGGTAAGAATAAAAAGAGATCGATAACTAAATACCCCCAAGATTAAAATGAAAACCCTAAACAAACTATAACACATACATCTCTATAAAAACCCTTACTATACACAACCAAAACTAGATAGTCATCACTACCATAATCTATGAGAAATGAAGAACAATAAAGGGTAAAATGTAAAGAGAAAAGGATCACCTTGAATTCATGAAGGGTCAATCACAAGAACCTAAGATATAAGATTCACAACAAAGGTATAAGATCTCCAAGAATAGAACCCATAAACATCTAGGGTTTGAATAAGGATGAAAGGAATGTAGATAAACCAAGAATAAATAATAATTTATAATTAAAATTTAGGGATACACACATCATGGAATTACCCAAAGCATCATTATGGAAAAAGGTTCAATCCAAGAATATTTTTATGATCTGCCCTTATCCCCTTATTTAAATTAATACAATAGCAATTTAAAATTGAAATGGTTGAAAAAGACCATGACACATTGGGAGACAACATTATTTAATATTGAAAAATTTGATAACCATGATGAAATTATCAAATACCTCCTGTGAACGTGATAATCTCCATGAAAAAAATGGTGAAATCATAGAATATCATAGTGAAAAACCTAAATAATATTGAATCTATGTATAATTAAATTGAAACATAGCAAGAATCCCTACATAGTAACCTATAATTCCACATTTGAACATGATCATATATAAATAAATTGAATCTACATGAGATTAAACTAGAAGCCCAATAAGATCCTCTATTCCATAAACTATTTGACCATGATGTAACTAAATATCCACACCTAAATTGACTTGAATCTCACAACACATACTTCATACTATAATCCAAAACCTCAGACCAAAACACATCCCATCATGGAACAATCAAGCTAACACCTTCTCTCCAGGATCACTAAACCATATATCTTGTTGCAACATTACCATTCATGGAATTATATGAGATCCTAGAATAAATTTTCTCTAAATCCCCTCTTATTACCCCTTATTTATCTAATCACATCTCTAACACCAATAACACCCTAAAAAATAGGTATGGTTTGGACCTCTACATCAGATACATATCATATGATTATCATTATCTAAAATCATATCAAAACTCAGTAAGAAAAAAAAACAATTATCAAAACCAAATACCCCTGAGATACCTTTAAAATAATAATACCACCGTCACTGAAGTAAAAATTCACCAAATAGAAGGAAAAACTTCTATCATGTTAGTAGGAGAAAATTAAACATCACAAAAAGAATAAAACATAAAAACAATTTGGTTACTGTGCATAAATATATGATTTATGTTCCCTGGTACAATTCTATAATCAACCTTGTCACAATTTGAAATGATCTAAAACAATGATGTGTATATAAATTCCTCTCCATTAATGATCTTGAATATCAATAGGCATATCTTTAAATGTTTCATCATCCCCAATATCAAAATTTCCATAATCAATGACATGAGATTCATCATAAAGATACTTATAAAGATTTGATTTGTGAAAAACACCATGAATAAAATCTATATTTTTAGTATGTTTCCACTACTACACTCCCTCAATGATAACATATAATAAATTGAAAGGTTTATCCAATCAAGAAGAAACTTCTTTCCCCGACTGAACCTCAACCAACATTGATGAGAAGAGACATTCTAAAACATGTGATTACTGACCAAAAAATCTAGAGGTCTCATCCTCTGACTATAAGAACACTTATAATAGTCTTCAATATGACTCATCCACTCACATTTCACATGTACCTTATTTTCCATGTTATTTACACAATTTGGCCCAAGAATTACTAACTATGTAGCCTCAATACAACAAAATTGATATATATATATATATATATTTATATAATACCAATTACACAAATATTTAAATAAAGCTTTAATAATGGAAGTGTGATGTATATTGTTATTAGAAAAACCAACCATAGGTGGGTGTTTTATCCAAAAACCTATAAAATCCAACACACATACACCCAAAACATCCCCTAGAATCAAGATAATCTAATCCATATGATTTCTTATTTGAGGATGAAAGGAAATATTTATAAAAATCTGATATTGAAAATAATACTGAATAAAATTTCATAATCAGGAGGTAAATTGATGATCATATTCAGAAATGATCATACTCAAAAACACATGATGCGGAAAAACCTCCTCCATATAAATCCATACCAATGTATTCACTGAAATTGACTCCATAGTCACCAAAAAAAATGCATTGGATTCATTAAAAAATCCAAAATTACCTAGTTATAGTCACATCCTCCTTGAGCTTGTGGAAAACCTATAAAAAATTCATCTAAATTTCCTATCACTTATATCAAGTAATATCTAATCGTTGTAATAGACTAGTATGAAAATTATTCTTAGAATTCACTAGTTGACACAATAAACATCAAGATGCAAACTCATTCATTTATTTTTTATTCCCAAAAACCAACACTAGATTCTTATTACATGTTACAACTTATATGTATAGATAATTATTTTTAAAGGTTTTATATGATACTCAGAGAGACCCACATCACATACTACCAATGGGGAAAAAATAATCCCCTAAAATAACACCCAATAATGATCATTCTCTGAACAACTCTTGGTAGAATCACCATAAAAACATGATCTCAACAAAACACACCTCAAAGTCTCTTAACTCATAATCCTTCACTTATTATATCAATGATCATTTCACTATCATTTGATATAGGTAAACTCTATCATTGACTTCCTCAAAATTAATATACAAAGTTTCATGTTCCAAAAAAATCCTCCACTCATATCTAAACTCCTGAGAACTATCTCTACATGACTTACTACTAAGCACATCAACCACTACATTTAGGAACTTGGATAAATTGGAATGTGAAAATCATCAAAATCCATAATATATGAATTCATTTTTTTATTATAATATAACCCAAAAAAAGTTAAGAACCATCATAGAAAACCTCAAACAGAAATCTTTCTAGAAAATGAATAACATGAGAATTCATCATATTTTCTTTCATATACTAAAATATCACAAATAACTGATATTTTCAAATGAAGGCTTGATCCTTCCTAGTAAAAGTGGTTAAAGGATCTATAATCTAGAAGGAATTATGAAACAACCATTGATATTATCTTGAAAGAGAAAGGAAACTATAAATCTCTATAACATTATTGGGGCCCACCCAAGAATCATTCTCCTCAATATTTAAAGGATAAAATTATACTCCATAATAAGATGAAACATGGATAATAATATTGAACTCAAGGGTCTATAAATTGAACTTGGATAGATTCCCATAGAGAAGATATTATCAATGAACCTCTGAAATAGTCCTCTAATGAGTAATATGGTCCTCCTCAAACCTAGAATATATGATAATGTAATCTAATAAGAAATCAACAAATTGATCAAAGAATTTATGAAATACTAATTTCATCATCCCATGATAATAGTTAGGAAATTCATGACACTAAAAATCATTACCATGAACTAAAAGTGTCTATAAGTACATATAAAGATAATATTTGGGATATATTTCTCCTTTACCCTCATGGGTTGATGTTGGGAAAAAATCCATCAAGGCATCATTGAAGCGTTTTTGAGGTGATTGTGTTTGTTGACAAAGTGGACATCTGTGTTGTGATTGTTGACAAAGAAAACGATGACATACAAATTTGTTGAAAAAGGGGATTTCATGGTATCATGTCTAGTTCAAGGGATGTGGTTAACTATCCATGTTTGATTCAAGAACTTCAACAAAGGAATGGATGATTTGGAGGCGGTACAAAAAGAGCAGATACAGGGTGGCGCTGTTTTCCAGTGTTTACCAAATTTTTGGGCCTGAAAATCAACAAATGAAGAAAAGTGGTTTTTGGCAATGGGACTTGCGCGCCATGTACTTTAAGGATAGGAAATACACGATCCATATGTTTTTCAATATCAAATAATAAAAATATGGAAAATGGATAAGGGTCGCACAAGTTATGGAGTTGGTCACGCAAGTGATTTGTGCGGTAGTTGACTTGCACGCCAAAGGGAGACTTGTGCGCCATCAAGAAGGGTGTTCAAATGCCTATAAATATAGGTTGACCCCTCCTCATTCGGCATGAGTTCAAGACTTAGAGAAAATCAGAGCTCCAGTCACGTAGGTGTAGTGGTCGTGCAAGTGGTGGTGGGTCGCGCAAGTAGAAGTTACACGACAGTTGTTTGTTGAGCGCCCAAGGTGGTCTGGGTGAGGAAGGAAGAGAGTCGCACAGGTTCTGAGTTGAAGAAGGAAGTGTCGTGCAAGTGTTTTGGTGACACTTGCGTGCCGTATTTTGAATAAGCACGAAAGTTATTGGTTGTGTGCCAAAATTGGATTGGGTGTAAAATGTTGTGAGTCACGCAGTTTTGGAGTTGCAGAAGCTTGTGTCGTGCAAGTGGTTGAGAAGTACTTACACACCAGTTTTGACTTGCGTGCCGAGACTTTCACGCTGGCTTAGAGAAGGGCTCCAAGTAAGGTTGTTTCACCACATTGATTCAGGGCTGCGTGAAAGCTAGAAGATTTCCTGATACCTTTGGTGGAAAGTGAATTTCATCTACAGGTGAAACCTGGACTTCAACAGAGCATCAACTCACAACCGAAGATGTATTAATTAGTTATAATGAAGAGACCAATAGGTCTATAAAATATTAGTGGATCCTTTCTAGAGCAGTGAGAAAAGGAAGAGTAAGAAGGTGATCCTCTCCATCGGCAGTGAGCCAGAGAAAGAAAAACAGGGAGTGACCCTTGGGAAAACAGTGAGCTGACCCTAAACATTGAAAAGGAAGTGAGCCTGAGAATAAAAATGATCTTTCCCGAACCTTGTAAATAGCAGTGTGCTTATAGTGAATTTGGTACATCATCACATTTCCGGTGTATGCTCCTTGGAGGTAGCCCAGTGAGGTTGAACCAAGTAAAAATTGATGTGTCTTGTGCATGCTTCACTTTCTGTTTATATTGTGCCACGGGAAAGAGAGAGAAGAGTGTTTTGCTTAACAAAGAAACAAGATCAGAACAAGATTTAATTTTAAATTAGTCATACCCTGATTCACCCCCCTCTCAGGGTATTCAGCCTTGTGGACCTAACAGTTGATACCCTTATTATAGATTGGAATGTGAGAACCAGCAAAATCCCTTCGATATATTGAATAACTCACTGATATTTGGGAGGTGATATCAATTCATCATCATCACATAATTCCAAAGAATGATAATTGATACAAAACCACTGGTTTCGATCCACCTTATTTAAAAATTAAACCATAGTCCCCTAAGGTGACATGCTGGTCTTGATAAAACTTTTTGTAAGAAATCATTAATATGAATCCAAAAATATTATAATTTATAATGAATAATCTGATAATGGGACATTGAAATCAGAGTGAAAATTGGATAAAAAACCATCCCAAACATAATATCACATTGGGGGGATAACATCACAACATATTTAGAAAACACATTAAGAAACTCATCCACAACTCTAAAAAACAACATTTCCTACACATCCATTACTCCAAAAACCATCTATTATAGCTGAAAAGAAAGATACTCTATAATCCTAGAACCCATATTATGGTCCCATTAACCATTGAAAACTACATTCTTACATTCCACATCAGTTGAAATAACTCTCCTTTAGAAAAAATCAATAACCACATAAATTGAATGAAATAAATCCATGGTAAGGATGACATAACATACTTTATATGTAATAAAAATAACTTATTTATTATCTAATTCTACCCCATCATCTACTTACAACCTTGAAAAACATAAAATTGGATATATTGAACTACAACCAGTGTATTCAACACCATGGGAACTTGAAGTACCTCCACTTTAAGTCTTAGATATTGTACCAAGGTTAGTGAAATGATGAAGTGTGAAGTTCCTAAATAAAATAAGTAATACACATTGGTAGAATATAAACATATGGTACCTCGAATAATATCTATATTTCAGGGTGTTAGAAACACTATAACTTATATCTGACCATTCCCAGCTCCTATGAATTTATGATCCAAATGATGAGCACAACCATGATCAATCATAGCTCAATATATTTGAGGAAAAGGGATATGATAAGGATTTCATATAGCTTCACCATATCCTCTTTTCTTCTTAATATAATAAGACACTTACTTTTACTAATAATTCCTAAGAGGAAATTGTTGTAAAGGATTCTCTTAAAGCAGGATAACAGTTCCACATTGGCTATCAAGGAAGGCTGGAACCTAAAATTTCTCTTTACCTTTACCTTTAGAAGAAAAATAAACCATTTAGAATCTATGATAGAGGTCTAAGAACAACCATATTTGTATAAATGAGAAGAGGATAGTTGATATTGACTCTCTGCAGGATGAAACATGGAATTTTTAGACAAATGAGAACCATTATCCACAGATATTCCTTTTAATAAGTTCTAATGAATTGCCTATAAAGAAAAACTGGTTTATGTTATTTGTATTACCACTAACTAGGTAACCAACAATTTTTCTAAGCTGAGGTAACCACATGACCTTATGGGTGCTATTTTATTAACTAGAGGATGCTGACTAGTGAAGAGAGAGATAGGGAGAGAGAGAGAGTCTATAACCAACATGAGAATCCAATTATCTCAGTATAAAAACATACAATAACAGCTAAATAATAAGAAATATCATATATGATGAGAGTAAAAATGTAATCATATATAGGATCTAAGATGAAATTTTAAATAAAAAACAACATGATATAATAAAATGGAACCCATTTCAGACATACATGCATGCAATAGAATGATTTCCCACCAAGATGATCAAGTACTATAATAAACAAAAGACCAAACCCCAGGCTAGGATATTTGTACACAAACCTGAGTCCCACCTTATTTATATTTATTTAATCAATCCAGATACTCAAAATAAATCACCTATACAACTTGTGAAATGAAAGTGAAACATAAGGATCACACATACACTGGGGTGATTTTGTATAGTGTGACCATAACACACAGTAAGGCATCAACAATAGGGTTCCTCATATATGAAATGATATGTAGTATATAGACATAATGAAAAAATAACTCATAAACACACATAAGATCATGTTGGGTCCTTAGGTTTTAACTAGGACACCCCAAAAACCAACCCCACCAACATTTTCCAACATTAGTAATAAAACTATTTTAGTCATATATCATAGGAATGAAATTAAGGGAAGATTAAAACACCATTACACTCAGATGTATAGGAAGCCCAAAACGGGAATGGAAAACATGATCCAGAATCTGGAACATGGAAATCCCATAACAGGAAAGGAATAATTAAGAGATATCCATCCACATAAGAAACCCACTATGGTAAAAAAAGCATTAAAAACTTGGGCACATAGAGTAGTTTTATATCCTATAAAATGATGGTGATCCTCCCAATAGTCTGGAATGATGAACACTTGGATCGTGTAATCTACACACCCTGATTTCTAGGTCATATGAAAAACCCCATTTGGAACTACCTCATCATCATTAACATAATTCATAGGAAAAAAATATGGTAAAGCCAAATCGCCACTAGACTCATGTAGCCGAGAAACTAGGGATCATCTCCTATTACCTATAATCCTCCTAGAGCATGGTTTAAATTAGAACATAAAAGTTTTAATCCTACACCTCAATCCCTAGGCCTCTAGGCCTTATACTTGTTATAAGTTTCATGAACATGGTTAGGATAAAAAATCATATATGGAAGATATACCCATCTCTTAGTCCACAATTGGTCACTAACCCACACATAGCACTCCACTAGACGAATATATATATATATATATGCACAACTCAAACATCACCTTCCTCGACTAATCCAACTATATATGGTTATCTCATTCATAACCTAAAACTAAAAACTAACACAGGATGATTTGGAAGGCCTCTTCCCATACCCCAACAATATTCCTAGCTCACTAGCCATACCAGTCCACATCATCTCACAGTGCCTTTCCTAGGAAACACGTAACTCCATAAGGTTTCAAGGAACAAACATCTCACTACATATACCATTACATGGAATTAGTTCCCATCAACATCCTAAGGAATTTTAAAAGATTATTAGGATCCTACCATGAAATTACTTTACTCTAGGTTTTTACATGAACTAAGGAAACTAACCCACATTTTACCTTTCATATTCTGATTCATTATACTCAACAGACTAGAAAAGACACTTACACCTCATGAAGAATATATAGGAATGAAAAGTGAATGAAAAAATACTCTAAAAATATTATACCTAAAGTTCCAAGCATTAATAGAATCCATTGAGAATCACTTCAATATTTCCCCTTGGTTGAGGTTAACAGGGTAGAACAACCCCACCAACAAACTTTTCAACCCATGGTTAGGAACTTTAAAAACTGACCAACTACCCAATACAAATTCTCCAGGGACCTTACCTTAGCATGAACAATCACCATTACCCTATATTGATTATTTTTTTCTATCCCATGAGACATTTATAATACCACTCCTTACAACATATATAAGATTATTCTTATAAAAACACTACTTGAGATCCATAACACTTCAAGGTCCTTAAATCAACCCACCATGGATGATCGTTAGACTTTTAGAATATATCAGATATTCGCAGACCCTTCCAGGTTCTAACACACCACATTCAAGTTCATAACTCTTGGCAGTGTAGTCACTAAGTATCTATAAAATATCTAAACCATGTTTAGAGTTTCAAATCCACTCCCAAAAGTCTCTAAAATATCCTTATACATAATTTAGAATATACCTGACCTACAAGCATAATTCTTAAAACCAGACCCCCAAGAACATTCTTGAGAGACATATGCGTACACACAATATATAGTGAAATATAAAATTAACCACCCACCTAAATATTTAAGGATTTAACACATCCAATATCATGTATTGATCCATTCCCACTCACCTAAAATTTATAAATTAAAAAAATAAGGCCTAAAATAATCATTATGAAAAGAATGGTGAGAATAGAGGAAATACAAGAATGAACCAAAGGATTTTATTAGACTCTTCAAGGGAAGGGTCTTTCTTCATATTTTAATTTGATCCTACATGAGATGAGCCTTTAAAATATCTTGAATGTTCATGTGAGGTAGGAGAAAATGAAATAGATAGATGGAGGGGACCTTAGGTTTGGAACCTAAAATGATGAGGAGGAATGATATATTTTTAATTAAAATATTTAATTAATTAAACAAAAAAATTAAAAAATAAAACAACATACACAATGGCCACCCAGGGGTACATATAATTCTCTAGCCCCACTAGGTACCTAGTGTAGTCTAATGCATTTACAACAAACCCATTACCCCTTTACCATTATCTGACACCATTTACTACCACCCAAACATCTTAACATGTGAAATTTTTTTCTTAAATATGTTCCCATACCTAAAATTTCAATTTTAAACCTAATTATTGAATCAACACTAAATTGGGACTCAAAATTCAATTTACCTCTAAATTTTTTAACTCAAAACAAAGAATTTCTTTTTAAACTCTATATAATGGGGATTCTCATTTCCAAGAATCATATGGGAAACTTTCATGACCCAAATTCATATATTTGAATCCATTTCAATTTCTCATTCCAAATTCCATATTTATTAAGGCTCAATCACACCAATAAAGAATCTAACCTAATTGGGTTTTCACAAAAACCTCCTCATCCAACACCCATCCATGAATTTACCATAATTAAAAAAATTCCCTTGATATCATATCAACTTCCTCATATTCAATTACATGTGACATTGCTAGGTTTATATCTGGTATTCTAACTTCTCACAAAACTGACACAAACCCACCATGATATGAACTATATAATATAACATGATTCCTCTAGTTTATAAAACATAAAATAAAATGATCCTTATCATCCCATTTCCAAAACTATACTCCATATAAATTATTATATTCACTGATTTCACAGGAAACTATAAGAGAATCCTCAAATCTAGTATAGACCTCACACGATATATAATTCAATCAACCTATAATCATAAACAAACATCATATCTATCATCCTATCTACATTTATCATTATTTACATAAGCTTTCAATTGATCACTATTCCATATGGAAAATATCTCTCAATAATAGTTCAGTAGGATGATCCCCACCATATATAACCCATACTTTAATTGATCTATACATGAAGTCCCAATCCCCTTTACAATATGAGGCTCACCATGCATGATCCTAACATAAGGCCTCTCAATTATCCTATTTATCTAAAAAACCACAAAAAATACATTTACACAACACATTAATCATGATAAAAAAATACAGATATCAAACAATGTTAATCCATATTATTATAATAGAGTTTCTTTAGGTATTCCTCAAATAGGAAAATACCCAAAAGGCCTCTAAATAATTCCACTCATATTGATTTAACAATCTCATGTGATTATCCAACATTATATAGGCTTCACACTTGTTTTACTTATCCAAACCCCAAGATAGTACATTCCCATCCATAAAAAACTTATAAAACACCAAGGTTAATATCCTCTTCATCATTAGAGGTGATGAATTACTCTGTTTACTAACTCTATCAACCTCACTATCCAATTTCCATTACTACCATAAAATTGAATAGAATTTATATCCTCCCATAAAGAAAAAAATTATAACTCAATCTGCATGAATTTATTGAAAACCTTCATATAAGAATTCATATGGAAGGATGTAACTCAAACTCATTATGAGTACTTAATACCTTTCTTAAAATAAAATTATTTAATGAAGTCATTCCCCTTCAAGGATGGAATAAATTTTTAAATTTAGTGGTGTTCCATAATACTGAGATTACATACTAAAATAGATCTATAAATTCTTAAACCATCCATGATGCTATAACTCTTTGAAAATCCTCACATGAAAGAGTGAATAAAACTAAATACAAGAAATCATATTTTCCTTCCTCTGAGATCTAAATAAACCCCTTATTTTAATTATTTACCTATAAATCTAGATACCTCCAATGACGCCTAAATATTTATTGATTTTATAATCCATTAAAAAAATATTGAATTTATTCCAAACATTTCTCAATATCTTAGTTACCTAAGTCTTCAATAAAATATAGATACCATTACTCCTAGAACTCATAGATATTACAATTAAGCCCAACTTCCCTTTTTTGAAGGCCTTCATCAAAGGCTATAAACCCATGGAACATAAACAATGTGAAGGAAACATTCACCAGAGCTCTATCCCCATAAGTAGACTCTTTCATCCTTAGTAATTGTTGAACTGAAGAATATTGATTCGACATTTTTCGATGATAAAACAACCACCAATAAAAAAACAACCTTTACAAGCCATCTAAAATAATATTCAAGAGGTAATCAAACTATAATAATGTATCATTACCACATGAGAACTTATTATCCCTTTACTTGAATCCATAAAGAATTTGAAAAAAATCACCACTATAAGACTAAGGCTCATCATAATCAACTAAAAATAATATCCTACAAACTTATCATATAACTAATTCACACTCACATTTCACATCATCAATAAAAGACTATATAGCCCTAAAACGTACCTCGCAACACCTAAAGGAATATATGAGAAACTCACTATAGAACTACTAAAAATCCTTCTATATAGAGTCATATATCAAAAACCTATGGTAATATAATACTAAATATAATCACTCATGTGTCTCAACCCAAATTATACCCAGCTAAACCAATCACTTATGAGTTTGAAACTACCTCAAAAATCTCAAAAAAAATAGCAACCATAACTCAAACAACTAGCTCACAACCCTAACAGAAGGGATTAACTACATAGACCTACCCTCTAGTAAGATATTATTTACCATATGATCATGAGGGTAATATCAAAAATCAAATCCATAAAACATGAAAGCTACTATCTTAGTTGAAAGTTATTAATGTTACAAAAATAAGTTAGTTGGAAGAAAAATAAATAAGTTTTTATTAATGATTCAATTAATTGAAATCCATTTTCATATGAAAATTCCAAAAATATTTGTTTAATTTTTTTTATCAAAATCATTTACCAATTTTGCAAAACCTTTTCACTCCTAAAAATTATAACTATGTACAAATAAACCTACATTCTTGATATGATGTATGGGAACACAAACTTCTTCCACCTCACATGAAGAGTAAAAGCATAAAAATTAATCCCAACCTAGAATATCACACTTAAATAAACCATTTACTTATAATAATATAAATTAATAACAAAACATATCACGCACTTAATGATTTTTAAGGGTTTATAAGGAATATACAACACTTGTTCAATGTAGTGGAACATAAAAAAACCCTCAATTTGAATATCTCCATGCTTTGAAAAACCTAAACCACATAAAAGATAAATGAAGAACATGTATCTTTTATCATTGATATCCACTGATCCTTTTCTTCAATCAGAGTGGTCTATAAAGATTACTAAGGAACAACCAATTGAGTCTTACCTATAGTTCATATGAATATATCAACTAAATCACCCAATTATTGAAGTGATACTCCTCATAAACATGATATGCTAGTATATCTTGAGATCTAAGGAAGTAGAAGGAAGAAAGTTATGATCAAAATCAATAGGGTATAAAGACTATGTGAACATTATCTATAGACTGTTTATATAGTTGTAGAGAAATTTTTGATTCTTCATGACATTTACTCAAACATTTTATAGAATTTAATTAATTCCATATTTTTATAACAATCATTAACATTCAACCTTGAAATTAATATTTCTTTTTTCTAGAACTCTCACTTGTTTTCTTTGATCAATGATAACCTTTTGTAGAAGAATACCCAAACAATAATACTTAACATTCCTATGCTTTATGAATCATAGATTTCCAAGTGAATCCTATAATATGATTCAATTCATTATAAACTTCCCATGTCATATAAAATCATTTTTTGAAACAACGACATTACAATATCTATATATTGTAAGAAACGATATACCCACAAGGAATAGAATATGCCTTTTCATAATGCGTGTTTTACCATATGACATCCCCATATCATCCCAAATTATATGAGATAAAATACATCATATTTATGAAGGCATTAGGGAATATATCCATTAATATCTATCTTTCACTTAATATCTATAGACTTACTTCCATTCCACCTTATATTATATCATAAATAATAACATTTAAAAACAAACCAAAAACAACTTTTAGTTATTTCCTAAACAAATTTTTAAATAAATAATCTATTTCACTATATATCACATCATATGAAATACATTGTTAATATTCATCCAAGAATTCATTTTGGATAAAAACAAAAACAATTTTACAGTAACTCTTTGAGTTTCCTAAGACTCAATCCTCATTCAGTCAACCAAAATATATAACCCCATGGGAATTTATAGTGTTGAAAATAAATACAATTTTTATAATATATAAATATAATCAAATAGAATACTATATAAAATAATCAATTATAATTGTAACACACTAACCTTACTGAGCTATGAATTTATTTAAAATTTGAACAAAACTCATGTATTTTGGATAATTATGGATGTTTTAAGTGTTGAATGTGGATAAAAGGTTCATTTTTTTAGAATAAACTAGGTGTTGAGAAATATATACTATTGGAAGATAATATATAGTACCTAATGTACTATTATAATGTACCTACTTGGTGAACCAATAGCTTCAGGTGGACCATCGAGTGGCTGATAACCCTAGACCGAGTACTCGTTGGTTGGATTGTAGATAACCAATTGATTCCTATTGAGTTTTATTAGTATTAATTTAATTAATTAATTTTATTAAATTGTTTAAATAATAATAAGTTATCATTTATCATCTTACAAAAAATCTACCACCCATCCCATATCATCTCCATTGTCCACTTCCCAAGGTTATATCTAATTGTTTCATCCTAGACTCAAGTACCATTAGTCCCTAGGAGCAATTGAGCTTGAGTCTATCCATAATTTCCCCTCCCTCCACTATTTGTCTTGTTATTTTTATAGATTACATTTGATGTTCCTAAATCAAAAGTCTTTTCTAGGTTTTTATATTTTTTTATGGTTTGATCTAATTTGTCTAATGTTACTCAATAAGTAGGGTTATATAAAATAGAATTAATTGGTCCCTACCTAATATAAATGGTTTATTCTTAGTCCATGTGACATGTGATATGTAGTCTCACCACTCACATGAAATTTTCCTGAATTATATTTAATTATTTTACCTTGACCCCAGTTGAGTAGGGTAATGATTCATAGGGCCACAATGGATGCTTTGATTTCTATTCCTTAACAACATGGTTGTTGATCGATATGGACCTATAATTAAAGTGAGTGGACTATTATTCATAGAACCTCATGTGATATTAATTCAGTTATATAATGATTATATATACCAATTTTAGTTCCTTTGACCTTCTTTTATGTAGGAGAAATATGAAATTGGGAAGGGTCAAACAAGTCATTATTTATTTTTGGAATGGTGAGTTTTCCTATATCCTTTTTCTTGTTAAACTGATAATGTGGTGAGTGTTCCTTTACATTAGTTTTTTAATAACAGAGAAGGTTATACATTTTTTGGGACTCATAAATTGGTAGGGTATGGTAGGACCAATCAATATTCAACATATGGTGTGTTGGATGTTATATCAACCTCATATGTTAATTGATTATAATAAATTTCTTAAATTTTTATTATACCATATGTATAGTTGGATATGTATATGAGATGATATTACCTTAATATTTTTTATGGATATAGATTACATGAGATTTTATTTCATGTTATGATTCTTATGGTGAGGGATTCTATGCCAATATTTGTGTATGTTCATGACCAGGATGTTATTCCCATGGAAATTAGATGCTATGACTAGTTGATCACAACAGCCTTGGAAGCGAGATGCATTTCCAAATATGTAATGTTTCTAATTAATGATATTACATAAATGTATGAAAATTTTGGATGTGATGCATCTTTCTTATAATGATGCATTAGACTAGGTAAAAATTTCCCTCTTGTGTATATGCTTGTGGCTAGGGGTGATATTCCCTCCTTTAAAGATATTATTGGGTTGTGATTCACATGTATATTTGTTGACTTGAGGATATTATTCCCATTATTATGACTTTTTTATCATGATGTACTATAATTGTTTTAATGATTCAAAAATCATCATGATGTCATCATCACTGTACTAGTTATGTTACTAGGATATAATACCCATGTATTGGACATTATAATATGATGGGATGTTGTTCCCACTAAATATGACTTGGGATATTATTTTTATTTAACTTTTATATGATATGTTCAAAGACACCCTGAAACTAGATAAATTTGGTTTTGGTCATCCCAGGGCAGTAGTGAAGCACACACAACTATGAAATATTTGTTATCATTTCTATTTCTGGATAACTTGTATCTATTAAAATATCACAATGTATATGAAATTACTTATAATGGACTTATTTGTGGAATTCGTTGATGATGACCTACTATGGTATACTTATACTCTACTCGATATCCCTAATACTTGAGAAGAATTTATGGTTTAGAATACAAGAAGGGGAAAGGACTATACTTTTTATAGATGGGATGTGAATCTTGGTAGGAGATAGGACATGGGACAAAGCATGGAATCAGGTCTAGTTTTTCTAGCATCTCTAATATTTTTCTTATTTTGGGTTGTGTGATATATGATCTCCCCACATAAGATCATTTTTCTATATTACTAAATAACATTACTACTACTAATTCTGTTATATAATGTTAATTGTTAATTTTTTATAAAAAATATATATCTACAATGTTTTATTTTATTTGGTTTATCATTTTAACACCTTGATATTTTATGAAATATTTAACTTTAATGAAATTTAATTTCTTTGATAGCTTTTGATGTACCCAACCCCGAGTCTAAATGAATTATAATATAGTATACCATTATAACCTATCCATTAAACTGGTGGAGTGAAAAGGAATGAGAAAATTACAAAAAAATATTTATAAATAATTTATATAATGAAAACATGTTGATAAATAATTACACCGTTTTTAGGAAGTCATTATATTTTTTAAAAATACATTTTCCCACAAAAATGGGTTTTATATTTTTTATATCAGAAAATAATATAATTATCTTCTACTAATTTTAGAAAAATTATTTGAAAAAATGATTTCAATTTATGATATTATCAAGTCAAAATTATCTAAGATTTAATTTTAAATTTTTTTTATGAAAAGATTTTTTTTTTATTAATGAAAAATTTATTTCTTTTTATTGAAAACATTGTTTTTTAAAGAATTTAAAAAGTAAAATTTTGTTTCAAAATGATTTTAAATTTAAAATTAGTTCATTTATTTTATTAGTAAACCAATTAATCTCCATAGAAATAATTCTATGTTTTATTTTGGTATAAAAACTTTTTAAACTTAAGAAAACATTTTTTTGGAAAACTGGTTTTCATCACATTTTATGGGTTTAATTTTAAAGTAAATTATACCAATTAAGTAAATTTAATATTATGAAATGGATTAAATATTATGAATAGTCCATTAATTTTTTTTTAAAGAGTATTCTTTCATTTTTTATCCTAATAAATAGTAAAAATAGTAAAAAATTGGTCACCTCGGTAAGGGAAAAACAAGTAAAAAGGTAAGAGATGGCTAAAAATTTGGGATAAGGCTTTAAAATTTCTCCAACACTTTAATTTATCATGTTTTATGAGTCTATTTTGTATATAATGATCAAAATTTTAAAATATGGAAAATTTGTTTCATTTTTCTTTGATTATGACCTTAATATTACTTTATGAAAATAATAAATACAAAATTTCACTCTCTTGACTATAATATATCTAAAATTTCACCTATGTATAAAAAAGGAAATGTTCACTTATAATTGTTTATTTTAAATAAAAAAATTCATTTATCATAGTAATTTTTTTTAATTTTTATTGATTAAATAATTATTATAAATTATTATGCAATGTTGACACAATATTTATTCAATTAATAGAAAAATAAAATAAATGATTTTTAAAATATTAAAAGTGATATAGTAGAGATGAATTATTATGTTCCATGATTTTTTTAAATATATATAAAATATTAAAGATGTTTAAAAGTTTTATATTCAAATTCCATGCCTATATTTAGGACTCTAAAGTCAAAGTAAATGAATTGATCCAAAAATGAAATTAATGATATTTTACAACAAAAAATATTTTATTAAAATATTTAAAATTCATAAAAATACCATATTAGGAACATTTAATAAGATATGGTTAAATATTTTAATTATAGTCTATTTATGGGTTACTTTTCTTTTTACGGTAACATTATTGATCTAAAATTGTAAAAAACAATTGATATTGTGGTAATTGTCAAAAGGATTGAAAGGGAGGGGCTTAAACTAAGATATAATGGTTAAAAATCACATAAAATTGTATAAATATTTTTATATGATATTATTTTTACTTATTTTCATCTTATATTTGAAATATATAAATTTTGACCAAGATGAATCTAAAATTAATATATATTAATTAAATACTTTATGTAATTCCAAGAGTTCCCCTTCCCTCTCTTTTAAAAAGAGAACCTATTATCCTCTATAACTCACAGATTTTGAGCCTTATATGTCATAAATCATTACCATAATACCTTCCTATATTCCTTCTACACATCCTATAGCTTTTGTTCTTTCCAAAAGATGATCCTTTCAAGGATCAAGGTGTAATAAAAAAGTGGTTTCTCAACAAAGAGGTACAACTCTTAACCAAATATTTTCAATTTTATTTATTCTTCTGAATCCTCTAAATCCATGGTATAAATTATAAAATAATAAATTAAGTATATTTAATATACTTAATTATTATTATGATTATGTAACAACCATCATTCAGCTTCTTTCCATCTTATAGAATGAGAAAACAACACTCATGTGTATGTATGACTTACCTTCTCCATGTAGTGATGTAATTTATTTTTCACGACCACTTTACTTGGATGGTAAAAATTATGGATTAAATAAATAAATATTTTATTTATTATTTTAATAATATTATTTAAATATGAATCATAATTTACATTTATTTTATTCTATCTATCAAAAATGGAAATGATGTTCATACGTACATACGACCAACCCTCTCCTGGAATGATGTAATTCATTTCTAAATATCTAACTTTTATAAATGAATATAAATATATATATATATATATATATAATGAATATATATGATATTTATATCATTATTAAAAAATTTTGATTATGAAACCGTGATAAAAGTACAAGGAATGTAAGTCAAACCAAAACTTTTATGAAAAAATTATACAATTAACACTCAAAAATGAAACTTTTAATAAGAAATTATTAAGAAATGGGCGTTTAAATGTTATAAGTTTATCATATATGATATTATAAGTATTTAAATGATTCTATTTCAAATTATAATAATTTATTATTTATTATACAATAGTTTAGATCACACTAAAAGCAAGTGAAACTTGAGGTAATGGATTTTTGTTATAATCTCATCATTTATCGGGATTAATTATTATAATGTTTATTATGATATTATTTTTTTATCTATATCTCAATAATACAATGATTGTTATTTTACTCTATTTTTTTAATATTATTTGTTTTCCTCTCATTTTCCTATCTTTATGTACTCATGATATCGAAAGAATACTTTTAAGGAAAATTTACTATATTTCTCCCTTTGGTTGAAAATCCATTTTCTTCTATATCCATGATTTTTTAAAATGATTTTAATAAAATTTTTAACATTATCCTATGATTTTTAAACACATTTTGATCCATTATTTAATTTTTAATTCTTTTTAAAGGAATATTATTCTCATTTTCTGAATAAAGTACTTATGACTTTTTACCAAACATGTGAAGGAACATTTGTTTTAAAGTACATGATATGAACGAAATTTCCCGCCACCATTATCACTAAATGATTTAATGATTATATTACAATTTTAAATGATTATTTTGAAATAAAAATTATTATTTTATATTTAGGTACTTTTAATATTTTAAATAATTTATTTGAAGGTTAAAAGGATATTTTCCTCAAGAAAAATTCCATGTGATATTTTAATGGAATTTTTTTCTAAGATGAAATATTTTGGTGTTACTAAATACTTTATGGGGATATGATTCAATGACACCATAATTATTATTTATATGTACGTTTTCGTGATTATTATTGGGAGATATTTATGAAACCCATCTATTTTCTACGAGTTATACTATGATGAAATGTAAAAATGTTTATGAAACCCACATCATTATGATATGATAATTGTTTTATGATATTATGGAATAAATATGTATCGTTTTCATTATGTTATGTGTGCATTTTAATTATATATCCCTATAATGAATTGGGTAAATATAGATATATCATAAGACAGTAAGGACTGGAATGGGTAGTAAACTTAGTTCAGTATGGGAATCTATACACTATAATAATATTTGGAGTGAACCTTGAATAATAATAATATGGAATGAGGTGTAAATCCAATCCACTATGGTAGTATTGTAAGTGATCCTTAACTAAGGAAATTATTTTCTACGATTATGTGTATTCCACAAACTTAGGTCTTTTGACAATGTTATGATCTCATAGATCATGTTCTTTGATTGCTTTATGATTCATGTGTTATGAAGTACCAAACTTTATACCATGATTTAAGATGGTGATCTATGATATGATGGTTGAGGCTTTCAAATTTCAATATCATGTTCTCATAACCTTGTTCCTATATTTTTCTTAATTTATCATTGATATCTCCCTTTTTTACCCTTATTTAGAATCTAAGATCACCCTTTATTATGATACCATTTCCCAAGATATGAAGAAATATTTTATGTACGATATATATAAGAAGTGTGATAATTATGAAGAATTAATTGGGAGTCATTTTAAATCTCTTATGGACAATTTATTTATCTATAAAATTTTCCAAAGACCCTAGATGTATATGATTTTGGAATGGATCGTAATTATATATATATAATATTCATATAATAAGATATATTTTTTATGAAATACATGGGTCTCTATATTTTGTATCAAAGAAGGGTTTAGTCAATATTTTGATATTAAGATTAGAGAACTTTAGTGAAAACCGTAGGGGTATGTGTAAGTATAGGATATCATAATAAAGTATTGGTAAGGTAGAGAGTATGTGGTTTTCCTAAAAATACATCCCTATATGGACACTACAGGTGGATGTGGTTTTGGATCAGATGTGTTTTAGTGTAATAACCATGAAAACTGTTGGTCTGGTATAACTCAACCATCATTCTGGTGCATGATGAGTGTTCCTTTACTGTGTACCTTGTTTGAAATCTAGGGGGATATTATTGGGTTAATTCACATTTTCTTTATGAACCATTATAAAAGATTTGAAAAGATGATGATCAAAATCAGCAACCTATTAATCCCAGAGACAATGGAAAATCTCATGTGATCACTACTACTGATGTGGGGTAAAATATTAAAGTAATTAAAGGTACACTTACCATCCAATCTAGAACTTATAACATCTTATTTTATTCAATATCTACCCACTGTTTTATATCTTAAGAATTTTATATAGGTATCATAATACTACCTCAATGATTTGATGTTGAATTAGTAGTGAAATATCCAAATGGTACGATGATTGCATATTAAGTCTAAGATTATTTTAAGATTCAATTTTATAGGAATGTAATTCTTGTAAATCTTATAAATCTCCTCTAGTTGAATTTGATGTTATTTTGGGTATGGATTGGATTTATTCATATTAATCCAACATCAATTATAGAGGAAGGTAAGATGCATTTGATATTCTAAACCAACCTATGATCATCTATGAATTTGATAATAAATATAAAATGTTAGTGGAAATAACAACCATTTTATGGGTCATGATTCCAATTGAAAATGGTTGTTCATCCCAGATGATTGGGGAGAAACTCAACATCAAATAAATTCCATTTTTATGAGAGTTTTTTTATTTTCTAGAAGGGTTTCCTAGTCTTCCTCTGAATTTTAAAATTTATATTTCAATATTACTCATACCTAGTGATACACCTATTTAAAATACCCTATATAGAATGTCCTTGATTGAGTTTATAGAATTGAAAAAGAAACTCTATGAGTGTCATGACAAGGGATTCATTCGGACAAGTATCTTTTACCCCATATCAATGATTTTTTTAATCAATTACAAGGATCTAAATAATTTAACAAGATTGAACTTCATTTCTTATATCATTAATTTAGATTTAAGACGTAGGATATACCCTAAAAACCTTCTTTATGAGGTATGTACACTTTTAATTTATAGTGATTCTATTTGGTCTTATAAATTCCCCCAATATATTTATCAATTTAACAAATTAAAAATTTATATATTATAATTATTAGTTTGTGATTCTATTTATAGATTCTATTCGTATAAATTTTAATATTAAGGAAGAACATAAATATCACTTGAGTATTGTACTAAATACCCTATGGAAGGAAAAATTGTCTGAAAATTTTATAAAGTGTGAATTTTGGATAAAAAAGGTTTTATTTTGGGTCAAATAATCTGAATAAAGGGTATATCATTAGATCCATCAAAGAAATAAGTTATTGAATGTAATACTTGACCAACCACTCTGATTGAGATCCATAGTTTTCTTGTTTTGTCTTGAAATTTTCAATTATTTGTGGAGAATTTATCATGAAAGTCTAATACACTCCCCAAGTTAACATGAAATGGAGGCAGGTTCCTTTAGATGGATGAATGTGAAGAAAATTAAAGGAATTAAAGATAAGTATCGTTATTGAACCCATTATTTCACTACCCAATAATGTTGGAGTGTTTGTGATATTTATTGATTCATTGAAGAAGTTACTAGTATGCATACACATGAAGATAGATATTGTGATAGCTATTTCCTCATGAAAATTTAAGGTTAATGAGAAAATTACATATCTCATGATTGGGAGTTTTATGTGGTAATTTTTATATGAAAAATACATGGTAATTAAATTTTATATGCCAACCATAAAAGATTAAAGTGTATATTCACTCAGAATGAGATGAATATAGATTAGAAAAGATAGTTGGAGTTGATTAAAGATTACACTGCATAATACATTACTACCATAGAAATGAAAATATGGTGGATGATTCTCTTATTCAGAAGGTCCATGTTATTTTTTATTTGATGAGGATTTAAATAGACCCAATACTTATTTTTTTAGAAAATGTAACTTGAAATACTATAGAAAGATGAAAAATCTTATCTTTCTTAGATGAATGTTCAACTATATATTGATGTAAGGATTAAATAGGAACAGAAGGAAGATGTGGAACTATAGAAGAAGGTAAAACATATTCCAAAGTTTATTCATTATTTTGATGGAATGATAAGGTTAAATAACCAAGAATGTGTCCCATTAATACAAGAATTTAAGAGGGAACTGTTAGATAAAGTTTATTGTTCATCATTATCTATTCCTCATTGATGTAAAAACATGTATAGAAATCTGAAATCATTTTTCTATTAGGATAACATGAAAAGAGATATTGAAAAGTATGTATATCAATTCCTAGTTTGTCATAACATTAAAGATGAGAGAACCAAGTCTAATGGGATGGCACAACAATTATATATACCAGAATAGAAATGGGAAAGGATCACCATGGATTTCATCATTGGACACCCCAAAACATATAAAGGCACAATTAGATTTGGGTTATATTCAACCATATTAAAAATAAAGTATAATTAATTTCCATCAAAAAATATTTATATCTTGATTATCTTTACAGGATAGACATTAATGAAGTTGTGAGATTGTACGGAGTACCATTCTTAATTGTATCTGATTAGGATTTGAGGTTTACCTCAATATTTTAGAGAATTCTTCTATGGGATCTTGATATAGAGTTTTGGTTGAGTACTATATATCATCCTCATAATGATAAATAGTCTGAAAGGACCATTAATTTCCTAGAAGATATATTGAGAGCATGTTCTATTGGTTTTATAAATGGCTTGGATCAATACCTTTCCATGGTCTAATTGTCTTACAACAATTTATTTCACTCAAGCATCTAGATGGCTCTTTATGAATACCTCTATGTCAGGAAGATTAGAAATACAATGTTCTAGGATGAAGTTTGATAAAGGAAGCTATTAAGACAAGATCTAGTGGAATAAACTATAAAGAAGGTTATATCCATTGAACAACATATAAGAGAAACTCATAGTCAATATAAAAGTTATTCTAACGTTCATTATAAAAACCAAGAATTCAAATTTAGTAATAAGGTATCCCTATGAATTTATCTAATAAAAAATTTATGAGATTTTTAGAGAAGGCAAAACTAAGCCCTAGGTATATTGGCCCCTTCGATATTCTTGATCGAGTAGGGACATTAGATTATTGCTTGGCGCTTCCACCAAGATGCTCTCAAGTTCATGATTTGTTCCATATACCTATCTTAAGGAAGTAAACACATGATCTTTCACATGTACTAAACTCAAAGGTTATACTACAAGAGTAGGATCTTTTATATAAAGAAAAACAAGTAAAAATCTTGGATGGTAATGATAATTTTTAATGAACATAACAACTCACCTAATTAAAGTTCTTTAGAGGAATCGGTAATTCTAAGAAGTTACTTGGGAACCCAAGCATGTGATAAAACAAATATAAAACCATTTTTTATTTAAGGGTAATAGAATTTGGAGAGAAAAATTCATTTTAATGGGGGTATAATGTAACAACCTAATATATTATGATATTTTTCTTTTCAAATAAATTTAATTTCTTTGATAGCTTGTAATACATGAAGCCCCGAGTCTAAATGAAATGTAATATAGTATACCATTATAAAAAGTCCATTAAATTGGTGGAGTGAATAGGGATAACAAATTTTGTAAATATGTATAAAGTTTTTATATAAATATATATATTGATAAATAAGAACTTAATAGTTAGAAAAATCATTAAATGTTTTAAAAATATATTTTCCCTCAAAAATGGTTTTGGAAAAATAATAAAATTGATTTATACCAGTTTTAAGAAATGAATTTTCAAAAATTATTTTTAATAAATTATGTTTATTTTTTAAATCAACATGTTAAAATTATCTTAGAATGAATTTTTGAATATTTTCAAAAAAGATGGATTTTTTATGAATAGTGTAAATACTAATTTTTATTAAAAACCAAATTTTCATTTTAACAATATAAAACGTTTAATTTTTTAAAATTATTTTAAAAGTAAAATAATTTAATTTATGTTATGAATAATTAAATTAAGGTCCTTAGAATTAATTTTATTTTTTAATTTTGAATAATTTTTTTTATACATATGAAACAATTTTTTTCTAGAAAATTACTTTTCGTCGCATTTTGAAGGATAAATTTTAAAGTAAATTATGAAAATTATGTGAATTTAATTTGATAATATGCATTATATATTTGGAATTAATATTTAAAAATTTGTTACAGAGTCCACTTTCATTTTTTTCATAATAAATAGTAAAAATGGTAAAAAAATATATCACCATGGTAAAGGAAAAACGAGTAAAACAATGTTAAAACATTGGGATAAGGGTTTTAAAATCCTATTGAACTTTACTTTATACTATTGGATGAGTGTAGTTCTCCAGACTCATCAAAATTAAAAAAATTAAATCTTAGTGCCATTTTTCTTGATCATGACCTTTATATTATTTTATAAATGAATAAATACAAAATGTCACTCTACTGACATTAATATCTATAAATTTTTTAAATAATGTTATAAAGAGAATAAGTGTGGTTATAAATGTTTATTTGAAATATAAATTATTTTTTATCATTGTAATTTGTTTATAATTTTTAGTTATTAAATATTTACTTTAAATTCTTACGCATTACCGACACAATATTTATCCAGTTAATAGAAAAATAAAATAAATAGTTTTAAAATTATTAAAAGTAAAACAATTTTTTAAATTATTTTGTTAAATAAATTTTCATAATAAATATATCATATTATATATATACATTAAAGGTTTATACTTTAATTCCATAACTATCTTGATGACTCTAAAGTCAATGTAAATAAATACTTCCAAAAATGACATTAATGATATTTTATAATAAAAAATATTTTATTAAATGATTTTGAATTCAATATAATCCCATAATCAAACCTGATAATAGGATATGGTTGAATATATCAACCACGGTATATTTACGGGACACTTTTTATTTTATGGTAAATTTCTTGATCATTAAATAGTAAAGTCCTTTGACATTGTAGTAACTGTTAAATGGATTAATGGGAGATAAAACTGAGAGAGAAGGGATCAAATAGCAGTTAGACTTGTCTATATAATATTTAATGATATTATTTTGAATTATCCTCCTTCAATATTTTAAAAGTTTCACTTTTTATCCACATTAACCTGTAAGTTAAATTTTTCTAATTTAATAATTTAAGTAATTCTAAGGGTGCCCCTACCCTATCATATAAAAGGGAAACACTTCTCCTATATTATTCACAAATTTTAAGAAATATATGTTTTACCATACCTAACATAATACCTTAATAAATTCCTTAAAAATATTATATATATTTTTTATTTCCAAAATACTATCCTTTCAAGGTTTAATGTGTAAACAAGACGAGGTTTCTCAATGAAGTGTTATAACTCTTAACCAATAATTTTAATTTTTTTTTCTTATTCTACCTCATCCAAATCCATTTTATCCATTCTGAAATAATTAATTCATTATATTCAATATATTCAATTGTTATGACGATTTTCTAACAACCATTATCTAACTTATTTCCAACATATGGAGAGAAAAAACATCAATTTTGTATATGTATGGATTACAGTCGCCATGTTGTGGTGTAATTAATTTATCATAAAAAATTTACATGTATGGTTATAATAATGGATTGAATATATATATGTTATTTATTATGTTATTATTATTCAATAAAGGAGAAATATTATTTTCCTTTCTTTTATTCTATTCGTTGAAAAATGGAATCAACGTTCATGTATATGTTGGACCTACCATCTCTATGAATGATGTAATTCATTTGTCTCTATATAACTTCTATGTATGAATATATATATATAATGAATATATAATTTATTTATATCTGTTTCGCTCAAAGATATGTTTACCCTGAATATAAAATGGTCTGGTGGGGACTAGTCACTATATCATTTTTATCTTGCGAAGGATGCGCTGTAGTTAGGTCTTTCACATCAACTTCACCATTTTTGTTTTTCTCTAAGATGTTGTTACACTGAATAAAAAATAGACTAATGGGGAATAGGTAGTATATCCTTTTTATCATGTGAAGGAGGTTCCACAGTTAAGTCTTTCATGTCGGGTTCACCATTTTTGTTTCTAATAAAAATGTTACGCATGATGATTGATTGAAGGGGGTTGATTTTTTGTGCAATTGATGTACATAGGAAAAAATATATCCAAATGGACTCCAAAAAGTTGTTTCGAAGAGGTAGAAACACCCAACAGCTCTCACATCCCTGATTTATAGTCTTACTTTTAAAATCCAGGTGCTCATTGGTTAACTTGGCCAACGAAACGTGAGAACTCACATTGGTCGAGAGGATGGGAATTAGGCTCATCACAACCTTTTGGGGGGAACTATTTCCTCTTCAGGGACTCCATTAAAGATTTAATGCATGTTCATATGTTCATTAATCCTTGGTTTATTCCTAATTATGTGTTGGTGGACTACCCCTAGGTCACAAAATTGATCATGATTGCACATAAAATGGAATCATCTGCAGGTATCTGAGGTTCTCCATAAATGTCACCTTTTTATGAATAGATCAGAGGTTATATAGTAATTTAATCATTAAAAAACTAGCTTTAAGCCATATGGAATGGGACTCTGAACTTTATCATTATCCATTGGGATGGAAGTTGTACCAATGTTGGGATCAAACCCATAAGATGGGATTCCAATATATCCTTGTGAGATAAATCAGAACCCAGGTAGTTCAGTGTCCCTTAACAAGATATGTCACCTTTTAGGGTCATGTGGAAAAGACTCGAAAGTGCAGTTTTAATGTCATGTGGCAGGGAAACATAGGAAGATGGAGTCTAGTAAAGAGTTAATGCGTGACTAATGCTGAGTTTTATCAAGGGACTTAGAAGAGATGTGGTCTCCCAAGTGGAGGCATGAATTTACTAGGGTGTGGACAAACAAGGATGAATTTGAGTATTGAGTTTGGACCTTATGAAGGATTCATATATATTCCAATTAGTTGAGAATTAAAGGACAAATAGTTCAGTATCCCTATAAAGTTTAAGATCATGTGGTGAGGATGACTTCTATACATTTTAACATCATATGGTCATGACAATTTGAACTGACCTGAAAATGATGGAATGGTTGGGATAAGTAAAGTATCAGGCTTGAACCTCATAGAGGTTTTCTACATAGCCCAGTTAGTAGGGAATCAAGGTCCACATCATTCAAGAAGCTGATGATTATGCATGGAAGCTTCCCATTAAAGGGGGAATGATTGGTTCTAACAATGAATAGGAGGACCATTGGGATATAGTTTGGGCTTACACCAAAAATGAGGCCCATTTGAAATTTGGGGTCATGTGGATGTTGTGATCTCCACTAATATCTAAGCCAACATGATTTATTCTTGGTGTGAGATAGAATAGAAATTAGTACATATGATGATCGCACAACCTTCCCCATTTACTGATGGATGGTGCTAAATACCAAATAGGAAGATAGAGATAGGGTATTTGAGTGTTAATGTTTCCTCTCTCATCTTCATACCCATGATTTTTATGCCTGTTGATCCATCCAGATATGTCCCATGCTGAGGCTAAGTGGATAAAGAGGGTCACCCCCACAAGAAATTTCATGATCCTACCTTAGTGGGAGTGCCCTTAAATTGGTTCTGGTAAAGGGTAGAAGCATCATTCCTAATTAAAAGGAAACACAATAATGATCTCATTTTTTTAATATTGTCTATCATTAATGGTAAAGGCTGGAAATTCCCTTTAATACCTAGAACATGTTGGTTCCAATGAGTATCTGATGGTTGGAACCCGAGTTACTATAGGAATTTAAACTTAGGAACATTTTTGGGGTCCATGCTATTGTGGGGATTACCCATGTGACTCCAATTACAATGGGTATGTAAAATAAAAAGGGTGATTTGATGTGGCTGATGGTCTCATCATACATGTCCAGTGGATTCAGGGGAGGCTTTTTCCTGATGGTGTTGGACTGGCTCGTGAAGGGACTGTTAATGATATAATGGAAATAGAAGTAGATGATCAGATACAAAGGGTAGAACTCCATAGGATACCACATTCTATATAGCATTTCCTTACATTGGATCAGGTTTCCTCCATATAGGGAATTTAAATATTGGTAGGAGGACCATCCACGTACCATAGTGGTATACAGACCTAGGTTTGATTCACGTAGCGATATGATACATAGGGCCTAGTTTCATCCATGTAGGATGATGCTATGAGAGGCCTCATTCCATCCACATAGCAATTTTCTACACAGGGAAGGGTTCCACCCGCATAAATCTATTCTATGCAGGATGCCTGATTATGAAGTGGAATTGGTTTTTCACCTCATGAGAAGTATATTCTCTAAGTATGTGGGGTTCTCAATTCTTAAATCAGTTTAGTATCTCCTCCTTAATGTTATGCGGTGGGTTTTACCTACAGGGAATCACCAAAGGAGAATGTCCTTTGAGGTTCTCTATTATTCTATGACTTTGTTTATTAATTGATCTTCCAATCCCCGAATACTAAATTTCTTTTTTGGTTCCCCTAGGTTTTTATTTATAAAGAAACAGGGAACTGTAAATTGGCATATTCGGTCATTTTTGATGAGGTATCGATCCATCTTTTGTGTAAGCCCACTATAGAAATCTGGACTGCGGGTGACATGGTCAGTGGGGGTTACAGGTTTATTATCTGTGGTGGTGATAATTGTAACATTCCACCAAGAGTTCCACTAAACTAGGCCCCAAGACGATGGGCCACAAAACCTCAAGCGCATCTCCCTGAATGCCAGAGGTTGATGAGTAGCAGCAAGGCCCTTAGGTAAGTCTGTGGGGATACTATTCCTTCATGGGATAAGTTAATACACAATTGAAATCAATAAATACAATTATAGGAAGCATAAAAAGTAATCAGACAATAGGAGATGCAAATAAATGACGCAAAAAATAAATAATAACTGCAGAACCTGAATAGTCATAAAAGATACCAGAATGATGTCAATGTATGAAGCCAAAATTAAATAAATAAAAGTTCAGGTATACGGGGTACAATCATAGACCACATGCTAAAAAAAATACAAAAATACCAAAAACTACCACATGGAAGCTTGAGCGTAGGCTCAACCCTCTTCCCCCAAGCTCCATGCAAAACAGAAAAGAAATACAGCATCAAAAGAAGGATGCTTTTCTGAATCCAAACCTACAAACTTAAAGTATACATGTGTAAAGACCCGTAAAATTCAAGGGAAATTTTTCTCTAATTTTCTTTGGGATTTTACAAGAATGCAGTTTCTGACGGCGCCTGATTCCGAGGCCCGGTGTGCCCGAAATCATTTTCTGAAGTTTATCTTGGGTACATTCAGTGAACAAACGAGCGAGTTTTTCTAACTTTTGAACCGTTGATCAGAATCGAATTCTGAGGGGACCGATGGAATCGCAACGCCGGTAATTATTTAGAAACACCTTTTCCGGAGTTGCGTTTCCTCAGGTGCAGTTTTTAATTTTTGGGGTAAAGTTAAGAAATAAAATAAAAGTGGTGCGACACTTTATTTTATTTTCCGTAAAGCCAGATTAACCTATGTTAAGCGGATTAGATGGGACCCACAATATCCTACCCACTTGGTAGGATATTTTGTTAGGTGGGACCCACACTAGCCCCACCGTTTCATTCCTTCTAAGTAACGCACCCGCACCCCCATTTTTAATGAAGTAAAACCTTACGTTTTTCTAGTTAAGAAACGCCTCATTAAATTGGGCGGTTAAATCGTTACAATTAATTCATTGAATTAATTGTTCATTTCGTTTCTTTTGAAATTCAAACGTGTCATGTGCGTTAATAAAATAAGATAACTCTTATTTTATTTCTGTTGGATCTTGTGTGGTGGAGAGGATTTGGAGGAAAGTGTTCTTCTTCGACGAAGAACACGAAGAACGTGAAGAACGCACCGATCTCCGACGAAGAATGCCAAAACCTCGGAGATCGACGACGCGACGCCGTGTACTGTGATGTCAACGACGCTTCTTCCGCGATGCTCCTTCCGTGACGTTTCATCCGCGACGATCCTTCTCTTTCGTGAAGAACCTCTTCTTCCACGACGAACTCACCTTCGACGACAACGTTGATGTAGGGAATTATGTTTGAGAATGATTTTATTCCATTGATGCTTTCATTCTAAAGAAAACAAAGAACACGAATCAACTTATTATCTAGTTGATCCGCGAATGTTTTCCTTGCGGGTTGGGAATAATTTGTTGCGGGAAGTTTTGGGGGCTTATTTTATTATTGATCGTGATCTCATCTGTCGCCTTTCTCGGTTTCATTTTGGGCCACCTGTTATCATACTAACAGGAGGAGGTTGAACCGCACGAACACGGCCGACCCTCTTTCCCCCTTGTTGTTTTAATTTATTGCGGCATGAGAAAGGAAGCGTGGTTCCATTGCACCGCGCAGAAATGAGAAAGAACGTGGCGAAGAAGCGCGGCGAAGAAGCGTGGCGCCGTCGCGCCATGCCGTTGAGGCCGAACGAAACAGCGGAGGCGATTTGAAGACTCCACAGTTTGTTGTCGAAGTGCGGATCGACGAATGATGGTGAGGTGGTCCGTGAAGACGTTTTGAAGCCTCCGTAGTAAAGGTCGGGTCTCGGGAGGACCGTTGGTGAAAGTGGCGACAAAAACGGACCACCAGAGCGCGTCCGGTGGTCCACGGAAGACTCCGTCGGCGCTCCGCGCCGGCACGGTGGCGCCAGCGGCCGAAGGCGGTGCCCGGCGCGCCGCCAAGAAGGGGTCGCCGTGACGGTGGGCAGCTGGTCCCGCAGCTGCGTGGGACCAGAGGGATGCGGCATCACGCCACGTCCGTTGACAAGGAGCGACCCCCACGCGGGGGACGTGGTTTCGTCCAGGGGGCGGTCCCCCCTTGCGCGGCCGCTTGGCCGACGCTAGTGAGCCAGCGTGCCGGGCCGAGCCGCCCGGCGGACCTCCAGGCCGGGCCATGCCCAGGCCGGGCCGGGCCGCGCCCAGCCGGGTCGGACCCAGACCCGGGTCGGGTTGACCCGGTTCGGGCCGACCTAGGGGGGGTTGGGCTGTGTCGGTCCGAGCCCAGACCCCCCGTTTTTGGACCTCTTCGGTCTTTCACCCATAACATGGGCTACTGACCTCCGATCGACGCACCGTCAGCGGCGATGCGATCCTTGGACCGAGAAAGTCGTTTTGACATATTACACTCAAGGTTTTGGAGAACTTTGGGTTTGGCGAGGTTGGTTCGGATACGAAACCAACCGGGCCCTCGGAGCAGAAACACTTATATCTTGAGCTCCGGATGTCTGGTTGACGTGCCGTCGACTTTTTTGGATTCCTCTTGATGAGACGTAACTTTTGGATTACTCCTCTCGAGGTTTCGATGCCAGCGGAGTGCGGTCGGGTTGGTTCACTCACGAAACCAACCGGACCCCTGAAACGAAAACGCCAATAACTCACAGACTGGGCGTCTGATTGACGCGCTGTCTGTCTCGTTGAATTCCTCTTGAGGAGAAGGAACTTTTGGCATACTTCGCCCGAGGTTTGGAAGCAGTTGGAGTATGGCCGAGTTAGATTCTACCCAAAATCCAACTGGGCCCCTGGAACAGAAAAGCTGATATCTTTCAGACCGGACGTCCGTTTGACGAACCGTCAGCGGCGTTGGTGATCACGTTGAGAAACGGTCCCTATGAGAATACCATATGAGAGATAGTGGTACAGTTGAGATACGGCCGGGTTGGTTCACAAACAAAACCAACTGGGCCCCTGGGACGAAAAGGCTAATAACTCACAGACCGGGCGTCCGATTGACATGTCGTCTGTTGCGTTGAGACCCCTATGATGAGGTGGTCCTTTGAGATACTTCTTCGTGTGACTTTGAGATACTTGGAGTATCGAACTATAGCTCGTGGAGAGGACCCTCCCGGAGATGAGCGTACGGAGTACGGATACCCTGTAGCCGACTAAGACCTGACGACTGCTTGACCGACTCGACTTGGAGTGAGTAGACTAGCCGAGTGGACGGAGCACTACTTTGTTTGGGTGCAGACCCATGGCGGACGGAGCACTACCTGTGTGACAGTGCAGACCCGCGGTACTTGTCTGGAGAGTACCTCTACAGTCTACTAGGGGGTGTGCACTATTGTGTTTGGGTGGCATACCCCGGCGGGAAGCACTACTGTGTTTGGGTGGCTGGCCCGTGGTACTCGACAGGAGGAGTACCTCAGCAGTCTTAGGTTAGTGAGTAGTACCTCGGAGTTGTGACAGGACCACTGTACACTCCAGAGACGGGGCTCTTCAGCAGTTACGGTTTCGATAATGAAAATACTGGTTTGAGCTGAGACTTTTGACCTTTGTGTTAACTCATGGTTGAGATGGGTCACTTGATAACTTAGGTATATGTATGGGCATATACCTGGGTAGTGGTTATCCGTTGATTTCATGATCTTTGTGTTTCCTCATGATTGAGATGGGTTACTTGATAACTTAGGTATATGTATGGGCATACACCTAAGTAGAGGTTATCTGTTGAGATCTTCTTTGTGGTTATCCATGTCAGTTTTAGTGAGACCATGAGGGTCTCGGGGTCCCTACTGAGTATCGTTATACTCACCCCTGCACAGGCTATGCTCGCACCTCATTGTGTTGGTTGTAGACGACGAGCAGCGCTTACGGAGGCCGAGTGTTCGAGGACTGGATGGTACCCGGAGGTGGACCACACGACGAGTCAGTATCCGAAGGTGGAATTCACGACGAGACGACACACGGAGGAGGTTGACGGGCGAGAGCATTGAGGAGCTGCGCTATCTGTACCTACCCTTCAGGTAGGATCTGTGGTGGACGATCCAGGAGCTGCGCTATCTGTACCTACACTTCAGGTAGGATCCGAGGAGGATGACCCTGGAGCTGCTTCTATTCTTCTAGATGTTGTCTTTTTCTATTGTACTTTTGTTCAGTTGTAGCTGTATTTTCAGTTGGGTTTGTATTCTGGACCATTTACTTTTCAGCACTTTCTTTTGTACTTAGTGTTTTACTTCCGCTTGTACTCTGTGGTGTTTGTTTGCTTTTATAAAGGCAATGCCTTCCCAGTTATCGGGATTTACGCCTTTGGTGCTAGTCTCCAGTCCCTGGCCTATGGAAGGAGGGCTTGGGGTAGTCACGACATGGGCCCCGAGGACGGGTCGTGACAAATTGGTATCAGAGGAGTCGGTTCTACCGCAGAACTTATAACTCTGATATTTTCATTCTGTGAAGCAATAGTGTTAAGGGTACCGAGTGTGGTCTTTAGTTCAGGGAGTCCAGTGTTGGTGCGGGCGGCCGACGTATCCATACACCATGACGCTGACAACTTATTTCTGACTTTGTGCACAAAACACTCATTATGGGTGTGTTTTCAAAGGTTTTCCCTTAAAACAGCTCAAACCAGGTCAGCTCACCATGTATAATCGTTTGACCATGTCATGTTGTTTCTTCAGGATTCCTTTTCACGGATGACCAGCTAGAGCCCAGAGGGATGTGCGTACTGACAGCCTGCCGAGCGACGAGGCTTCAGTACAGGGCCCTCTTGTAGTTGAGGCACTAGCGGAGGCACCAACGGTACTACCATACGTTGGGCCACCGATGCCACCATCCCCAACAGTAGGCGATGCACACCACTTGAGCGGGCTGCATGAGTTCCAGTTCCAGAGGCCACCCAGGTTTCGAGGAGAGACGGACCCGCAGGTGGCTGAGAATTGGCTGGGGGCAGTGGTGAGAGTCTTCAGGCTAGTGGGGATGCCTGCAGACTTCATGGTGATCTTTGCTGTGAGCCTTCTTCAGGAAGCAACAGGCAGGTGGTGGAGCAACTTGTTCCAGTTTTCAACGGGATGACCTTCACATGGGAAGACTTCGAGACCTTCTTCAGGGTGAAGTTTGTGCCAGTAGCTCTACACCCCGAGCGTGTATAGGAGATTCTACCTTTTCCGCAGGGTTTTCGATCAGTAGCCGAGTCATCTGTGGGCAGTAGACAGGTGATGCAGAGGTCCAGTAGGACCAGACCAGCAGTTGGGCGATCTCGGGTTTTAGGATCGGTTGTGCGGGGCACCCAGGGTGGGGTTAGAGCCAGGCATGCCAGAAATGGATAGTGTTTCTCATGCGGAAGGAAGGGTCACCAGGCACGTGACTGTCCGACTCCTCATACAGTTGATCCGCAGGCTTTGGAGGAGCCACCGAGGCAGAAGCAGTGGCGGGTGCTTGAGCAACAGCCGAGCAGTGGACAAGGCAGTAGAGCTTCGGGAGCAGGTGGACAGGAGCGGAACTAGTGGATATGTCCCTTGTACTTCTAGTTCCATGTTTTTGTTGTATTCGTGTCTTTGTACTATGAGCTGCAATAATAAAAATACACTTATCTTTGTTTTCTTTCCTATGCTTTTGTTTGGTTGATACTGAGTGGTCCCAGTTAAGACTGTTGACTTGACCCTCACTTTCGAGATTTCTACTAGAGGAGACCCAGTGACCTCACACTGATACCGACAGTGTGAATCGACCCTTGGAGGCGAGAGTGATAGTTGGATCTCTTGGTAGTTACGTCGAGGCCTTACGACGTCATCCATGGCATGAATGCATCATTCATGTTAGGATTGACTGTATTAGGCAATGGGAGTGGTTCATCCAGGGGATGATACCGAGTTTCTCTTTTCGGCAAAGGAGAAATTTTAGCATCTCTTTCATATCATAGGCAAAGAAGGTGCAGGTCATCCAGGAGCGGATAATGACTGCACGGTGCAGTAAGAAATAGGAAACTGGCACCAGTCTTAGAGACTCGGGCATGTTAAATGTTTCAAGAAGTTGAAGCTTTAAGGAGAGATGAGTCTGCGAAGCAGCAGACGTGGATGCAGAGCTAGGAGAGCAGCATGAGGTGGTGTACGTTTTAACATGCTACAACCACCCGCCTTAGTTTTCCCCGCCAGGCTTAGGGAGCTGGAGGGCGGGGGAAGAGAGTAGCTGCATGTGGTCAGGGAGATTGACCCAATGGCTTTAAGAATGATTCGAGGGACAGTCTGTGTCCACTACTAGCTTCCATAGTAACAAACGTCGATATGAATCATTCCTTCCTTCCACGAATCTTGTCCCAGACCTAGAGTTTTCGGTAAGCCGTAGACTTGACCCTCACATCTGGAGATACCTTGGGAGAAGACTCGATAATCACACTTACGCCGACGGTGTGGTCAGACCCTTGAGGCGAGAGTTTTGGTTGGAATCTCTTGGTTGTAGCATCGAGGCCTTATGACGTTGGTTTGAGTATGGACTGGGCAATCACAGTTCATACACAAATTGACGGTATTAGGCAAAAGGTTGTGGTTTAACTACGACGTCGGAATGGGTTTTCCTTGGTTGGAAAAAAGGAAACCCCAGGTAGCATAGGGTAACTCATGCACAGGAGGGTGCGACCGATCACTCTTGAGTCGGTCAAAATTACCCTCGTGGCAGTAGTCATTTTGAGACCCAGTTTTAAATAGGAATTGGAGACCTCTGGAGTTTGAGGATGACGATCACGTCCTTATATGGGTCTCACCTCGACGAGGTTTACAGAGATGTGGCCAAGGCAGAATGTTATCTCCGAGGTTCAGTGGACCTTCTCAGGTCCTCAGCTGGGTAGGCGGGGTGGTTTACCGCTTGACCCATCCACCTCAGTTGCAGTAGGTGCACGCCGACTTACACATATCGTAACTAGGGAGATACATGCGTGATCCTTCACATATCGTCGACCATGGGGAGATGGACTTTGGCGATGGGGTGAATTTCACGGAGGTTCCAGTGGGAATCGAGGATCGACATGAGCGGATCCTATGAGGATGGTCGATTCCTCGGGTGTGCTTTCACTGGCAGTACGAGAACCTCCAGGTGAGCACATGGGAGTGGATGGCTCAGATGCGTTCTTAGTACCGCTTTTGTATCCCTAGTTTGGGTTAAAGCTTTACGAGGACATAAATCCCTGAGGTGGGAGTAATGTAAAGACCTGTAAAATTCAAGGAAATTTTTTTTCTAATTTTCTTTGGGATTTTACAAGAACGTAGTTTTTGACGGCGCCTGATTCCGAGGCCCATTGTTCCCAGAATCATTTTCCGAAGATTATCTTGGGTACGTTCAGTGAACAAACGAGCGAGTTTTTCTAACTTTTGAACCGGTGCTCGGAATCGAATTCCAAGGGCACCGATGGAATCGCAGTGCCGGTAATTATTTAGAAACACCTTTTTCGAAGTTGCGTTTGCTTGGATGTGGTTTTTAATTTTTGGGGTTAAGTTAAGAAATAAAATAAAAGTGGTGTGACACTTTATTTTATTTTCCTTAAAGCTGGCTTAACCTATGTTAAGCGGATTAGATGGGACCCACAATATCCTACCCACTTGGTAGGATATTTTGTGAGGTGGGACCCACACGAGCCCCACTGTTTCTTTCCTTCTAAGTAATGCACCCGCACCCCCCTTTTTAATGAAGTCAAACCTTACGTTTTTTTGGTTAAGAAATGCCTCATTAAATTGGGTGGTTAAATCGTTACAATTAATTCATTGAATTAGTTGTTCGTTTCGTTTCTTTTTAAATTCAAACGTGTCATGTGCATTAATAAAATAAGATAACTCTTATCTTATTTCTGTTGGATCTTGTGGTGTGGGGAGGATTTGGAGGAAAGAATTCTTCTTCGATGAAGAACGCGAAGAACGCGAAGAACGCGAAGAACGCCCCGATATCCGACAAAGAATGCCAAACCCTCGGAGATCGACGACGCGCCGCCGTGTACCGCGACGTCAACGATGCTTCTTCCGCAACACTCCTTCTGTGACATTTCTTCCGCGACGATCCTTCTCTTCCATGACGAACCTCTTCTTCCACGACGAACTCACGTTCGACGACAACGTTGATGTAGGGAATTATGTTTGAGAATGATTTTATTCCGTTAATTCTTTCATTATAAAGAAAACAAAGAACACGGATCAACTTATTATCTAGTTGATCCGCGAACGTTTTCCTTGTGGGTTGGGAATAATTTTTTGCGGGAAGTTGTAGGGGATTAATTTATTATTGATCGGGATCTCATCTGTTGCCTTTCTTGGTTTCATTTTGGGCCTCCTGTTATCATACTAATGGGAGGAGGTTGAACCGCACGAACACGGTCGACCCTCCTTCCCCCCTTGTTGTTTGAATTTTTTTCAGCGTGAGAAAGGCAGCGCGGTGCCGTTGCACCATGCGGAAACGAGAAAGAACGCGGTGAAGAAGAGCGGCACCGTCGCACCGCGCCATTGAGGCCGAACGAAACCGCGGGCGGAGTCGGGGCCGCGGAGGCGATTTGAAGACTCCGCAGTTTGTTGTCAAAGTGCGGATCGACGGACGATGGTGAGGCGGGCCGCGAAGGCGTTTTGAATCCGCCGCAGTAAAGGCTGGGTCCCGGGAGGACCGTTGGCGAAAGAGGCGAGCAAAATGGACCACCGGAGCGCGTCCGTTGGTCCGCGGAAGACTCCGCCGGCGCTCCGCGCCGGCGGCCAGAGGCGGCGGCACCCGGCGCGCCGTCGGGAAGGGGCCGCCGTGGCTGAAGCCGCGGCGGCGGGCGGCTGGTCCCGCGGCCGCGCGGGACCAGAGGGACGCGGCATCACGCCGCGTCCGTTGACAAGGAGCGGCCCCCGCGTGGGGGCCACAGTTTCGTCCAGGGGGGCGATCCCCCCTTGTGAGGTCGCTTGGCCGGCGCCAGCGAGCCAGCGCGCCGGGCCGAGCTGCCCGGCCGGACCGCCGGGCCAGGCCACGCCCAGCCGGGTCAGACCCAGACCCGGGTCGGGTCGACCCGGTTCGGGCCGACCCAGGGGGTTGGGCTGGGTCGGTCCCGGCCCAGACCCCCCGTTTTCGGACCTCTTCGGTCCTTCAACCATAACATGGGCTACAGACCTCCGATCGACGCACCGTCAGCGGCGATGCGATTCTTGGACCGAGATGGTTGTTTTGACATATTACACTCAAGGTTTCAGAGAACTTTGGGTTCAGCCAAGTTGGTTCGGATACGAAACCAACCGGGCCCTCGGAGCGGAAACTCTTATATCTTGAGCTCCCGACGTCTGATTGACGTGCCATAGACTTTTTTGGATTACTATTTATGAGACAGAACTTTTGGATTACTCTGCTCGAGGTTTGGATGCCGACGGAGTGCGGTCGGGTTGGTTTGCTCATGAAACCAACCGGGCCCCTGAAACGAAAAAGTCAATAACTCACAGACCGGGCGTCCGATTGAAGCGCTGTCTGTCTCGTTGTATTCCTCTTGAGGAGACAGAACTTTTGGCATACTTCTCCCAAGGTTTGGATGCAGTTGGAGTATGGTCGAGTTGGATTGTACCCAAAATCCAACCGGGCCCCTGGAACGGAAAATCTGATATCTTTCAGACCGGACGTCCATTTGACGAACCGTCAGCGGTGTTGGTGATCACGTTGATAAACGGTCCCTATGAGTATAACCTATGAGAGTTCGGGGTACAGTTGAGATACGGCCGGGTTGGTTCGCACACGAAACCAACCGGGCCCCTGGGACGAAAAGGCTAATAACTCACAGACCGGGCGTCCGATTGATGCGCCATCTATTGTGTCGAGACCCCTATGACGAGGTGGTCCTTTGAGATAATTCTTAGTGGGACTTTGAGATACTTGGATTATCGACCTATAGCTCATGGAGTGGACCCTCCCATAGACGAGCGTACGGAGTACGGAGACCGTGTAGCCGACTGAGACCCGACGACTACTTGACCAACTCGACTTGGAGTGAGTCGACTAGCCCAGTGGACGGAGCACTACTTTGTTTGGGTGCAGACCCATGGAGGACGGAGCACTACATGTGTGACAGTGCATACCCGCGGTACTCGTCCGGAGAGTACCTCTGCAGGCTACTAGGAGGTGTGCACTACTGTGTTTGGGTGTCATACCCCAACAGAAAGAACTACTGTGTTTGGGAGGCTGGACCACGTACTCAACAGGAGGAGTACCTCAGCAGTCTTAGGTTAGTGAGCAATACCTCGGAGTCATGACAGGACCACTGTACACTCCATAGATGGGGCTCTTCAGCAGGTACAGTTTCGATAATGAAAATCCTGGTTTGAGCTGAGACTTTTGACCTTTGTGTTTACCTCGTGGTTGAGATGGGTCACTTGATTACTTGGGTATTTGTATGGGCATATACCTGGGTAGTGGTTATCCGTTGATTTCATGATCTTTGTGTTTCCTCATGATTGAGATGGGTTACTTGATAACTTAGGTATATGTACGGGAATACACCTAAGTAGAGGTTATCTGTTGAGATATTATTTGTGGTTATCCATGTTGGTTTTAGTGAGACCTTGAGGGTCTCAGGGTCCCTACTGAGTATCATTATACTCACCCCTACACGGGCTATGCCCGCACCTCGTTGTGTTGGTTGCAGACGATGGGCAGTGCTGATGGAGGCCGAGTGTTCGAGGACTGGACAGTACCCGGAGGTGGACCACACGATGAGTCAGTATCCAGAGGTGGACTTCATGACGAGACGACACACGGAGGAGGTTGACGGGTGAGAGCATTGAGGAGATGTGCTATATGTACCTACCCTTCATGTAGGTTCCGTGGTGGATGATCCAGGAGTTGCGCTATCTGTACCTACCCTTCAGGTAGTATCCGAGGAGGACGACCCAGGAGCCGCTTCCTTTCTTCCAGGTATTGTCTTTTTCTGTTGTACTTTTTTTCAGTTGTAGCTGTATTTTCTGTTGGGTTTGTATTATGGCCCATTTACTTTTTAGCAATTTCTTTTGTACTTAGTGTTTTACGTCCACTTGTACTCTGTGGTGTATGTTTTCTTTTATAAAGGCAATGCCTTCCCAATTATCGGGATTTACGCCTTTGGTGCTAGTCTCCAGCCCCTGGCCTATGGAAGGTGGGCTTGGGGTAGTCACGGCACGAGCCCCGAGGATGGGTCGTGACAACATGGGTACAAAACAGCTCCTGAACATGGAGTGAGATATAATATTATTAGACTGGAACCCACATTTTCTAGACCTCTCCATTTCATGATGTATACAAATATAAGTGTTCCATATATATAATAAATGAATGGAACTTAAATAAAAAAATAACTATGACTTAATCCATGTTCCCATGTGGACACCCATCCCATACCACCTACTTCGACCTAAGCCGGATGTCTGAATGAGATACCTGATAAAGCCAAATATATATATTTTTCAAGGATAGAGTAATATTATAGACAAAATAATAGGACATACCCCCAAGCTTGTGCTTTGTCTTCGGGTCTAATCCATAAGTCAAACCGAGGGCACTAATGGCTCAAGGGAGGTATCATAAATCATAAGGAAACTCAATGTAGTATATATAAAAACATATCACACATTTATAATAAAACTGAAAATTTTAGAGGTGGAGTCTGATCCCATCTCAAAGGTACCGTTGCAGTACATCCAATTAATTATATCCAATGACACAAGCCTATCCAAGGATATCCTTTCGAAAGTCCAAGTATCACCTATGGATGGTAACTATGAGTCTATCCTGGGTATCACACATAAGGGACTGAGTGTCAGTCGAGGCTTGGAGAATCCATTTTTTCAATGGATCTGTCATAGGTTTCCCCTTAAGGATCCTATGTCACCCATTAGTATATTAAAAATTTCAAAGAAAGACCTTACCTAGGGAGACTAAAACATTGCTTTCCCAGCGCATTGTGCTATAACCAATTGAGTACGAAGAGTCCAATTATGGGTTCTTAATATGAGACCCACATTCTCTCCCTCGCTCAAGTTTATTTAAAATAATAAGAGAGGCATATATATATATATATATATCACTGATAATCATTCATGATTGCAACAATCTAATTAACCATTCAATGGAATACTTACCAATTATTCAAGCCCAATAGTGACAGCTATTAATATTAAAAAAAATTAAATATAACTGGAACTTATCAGTGAAAGTAGAGGAAACAATATTTAATAATGGTGAATCATGAAAAGTATTATAGTGAAAATTATTTAGGCTTAAACGTCATGGAAAACTGAAATCATGGTTTATGATTCATCCTATTTAATTTTATTCAATTCAAAACCTCAGCCTAAATTTATTAGACACGCACACATAATTGATAATTTAAAGGATAAAGGTTAATGGTAAATAGGCCCATTATGTTGGAACATCCAAATAGGTGTCCAAATTCATGGAAAAAACCTAGGAAGTGGTTCTACCTAAACAAAGGTCACATATATCAAGTCTAAATATTTTAATTTTATTAATATACATTAGTTGAGATTTTTAGGTAGGCACCGATGAGTGGCACAATGGTGAAAATTGAATAATGAAATGATATAATAAGAAATATCAAAGATTTTCTACATCTTAGTCTTACTATATCCCATGCCCTGTGGCAACCTTTGATTTGACCTAAAAGGAATGAAATCAAAGGATTTTAGAAAAACCCAAATTTCTAGTAAAAACCTTCCATGGAATATAGTGTGATAGAGAGTGGATGAAGATAAAATATTCTGGGTGAAAAATATTATCCTTACCAAAAGATTCATTTCCCTTATGATGAAAATGAAAAAGGAGAAGAGACGAAGGTGAATCAGGCTTCCGAAGTGGAGAAAGGGATGACGCACCACTAGGCTGGGGGAGGGGCATGGCACATATATGAGAGAGGGAGAGAAGAGAGGAGGAGACAAAAAAATAAAAGGAATAAATAAATAAGTGAAAATATATAAAATAAAATAAAATAAAATAATAAAAATAAAAAGTTAGGGAGAAAGGAAAAATTATTATAGAATTTTTTTAAGCCCATTTTAATTATTTTTACTTTTCTTCAACCAGATTTGTTTTATTGATTTTTATTCCCTTTTCATTTCTTTTAATTTCTTTAGACTTATTTTTATTCCTATTTAATAATTTTTATTATTTTTAACCAAAAACATTACACTGGGGCGAGATTTGTTATTTTACATAAATCCTAGGAAACCATTTAAATAAATTAATTGCTTCTTGGGACCCACAACAGGTTGCGCGAGTGTGTACCCTGGGTCACTTTAAGGAAAAGGACTTAAATTTACATGGTTTGTAACATGGTTAATGTCGGGGTGTTACAAAATACTCTCCTTCATAAAACTCATCCCTGAGTTTCTCTTTTGAGGGTAGGGGAACATCATCAAAAAACATTTCTAGCCACTGAGCACACACATCAAACTCCTGCGCCCAAGTCTCTTCCTGAATGCGTCCATGTTGACATAACACCCAGACTAGAGTAACTAACCTACCTCAAAGAATCTTCATGATACATTCTATGATACGAATCATATGCTTCTCAAAGGATGAATCTACATCATGATCAATGTTGTCAGGACTAAACGAATGAGATAGGTTTAAATGATATTGTCAAAGCTGAGAGACGTGAAAGATGGAAAGAATGGAACTGTACCTATGAGGTAAAAACAAATGATAGGCCACTAGCCTAAATCTATAAAATATCTAGAATAACCCAATATATATTAGTGATAAATTTCCCTATATCCTGATTTTCTTTTGACCTAATCTCGGTGAAACACGCAGAAAGACCCGATGTCCCACCTCAAACTCTAGGGGTATACGATGATGATTGTTATAAGACATATGTCAGGACTGAGATGTATGAATATGATTTTGAATTAGCTGGACATGTTCAGAAGTCTCCTGAATGAGATGAGGACCCATAAGAGTTGTATCACCTGCTTCAATCCAATATAGAGGTGAACAACACAGTCTACTATATAGGGCCTCAAATGAATCCAATTGAATTGTTTTTTGAAGGATTTTATCATATTCAAACTCAACATGAGGAATATATTTCTCCCAAAAATCACTAAAATCAAGGATATGGCCCCCAAAAATATCCTCTAACACCCTAGTGGTTGAATTGGACTGCCCATCTTTCTATGGGTGATATGCACTACTCAAAAGCACTTGTGAACATAGTACCTTCTACAACCCTTTCCAGAATTGTGATGTGAAATGGTGTCTTGGTCCGAAATGATAGAACGTGACACACCATGAAGCTGAACTATCTCATAAATATAAATCTTGCCTAACTCATCAATATAGAAGGTTTCCTAGAAAGGTAAGAAGTGTGTGATTTTGGTTAACCTATCGATTATCACCCATACTAGACCACTTCCTTGAGGAGATCCCATCAATCCTATAACAAAATCCATGGTAACATCTTTCTATTTCTAATCAAGAATGGACAGAGGTTGTAGGAGCCTAGTAGGTTTCTGGTTCTTAACCTTCACCTACTAACAAGTGGAGAACCAGGTAATGAAACCCCCTATTTACTTATTCATACCCAACATCCATTACTGATGATGAATATCTCTATAAATCATTGTATGTACAAGATGAACTTCCCAACAAAATCAAGATATTCCCTCATCAGCTCTTCCCAAATATCATAAGGGACCCATACACAACCACAGTAGAGCAGAGTTTCACTACTGTCAATAACCCAACTAGGGGGTGGGTTCTCTCATATAATGTTTTCCCTAAAAACGTGCCCCTATGGATAAAATAACTATCACTTGAGGACTAACTCTATAATAGAGGACTTCACTGTAAGAGCTGTTAGAACTAGTTTTATGCACTGTTCCTAAACCTCTAGATGCATCTGAGAAAACAAATCCATCATCTTCCACTCATTGATGGATACCTGGACAACTTGTGTTTGTGTCTTGTAGATAAAATAATCTTCCATGACATTACCCTTTCCAGGGGTAAAAGTAAGTTCAAAGTTGAATGGATACAAGTATTCGACCAACCTACATTGCCAAAAATTTAAGTCCTACAATGTGGAGATATGTTTCCAGATTTTATGATATGTGTAAATGATGAACCTTTCTACCAACAATTAGTATCTCCAAAAACGTAGAGCATGAACCAAAACATCCAATTAAAGATCATGTGTAGGATATTTCCTCTCATGAGGCCTCAACTGGCATGATCCATAATCCATGACTCGATCACCCTATATCAAGACAGCACCCAGTCCGACTAGTTAAGCATCATAGTAAATAGTATAACATCTTCCTACCTTAGGGTGAATCATGATCAGATTTATCATTATCCTTCCCTTTAACTCCTAAAAATAGTTATCACAAACTTCTGACTAGATTAACTATACACCATTCTTTGTCATGGCTATAAGAGGCCCTACTAAGTATGAGAAATCTTGGATGAGACATCTATAATATCCTACCAACCCTAAGAAGATATGCATATCAAACACATTCTTGGGATTCTCCAAGGAAACTACTATGTTCACATTTTCTAGGTTAGTAGATATTTCTTCCTTAGATATGATATAACCTAAGAAGTAATCCTTATCGTCCCAAAAGTGGCATTTACTAATCTTCACGTATAACTGGTTCTCTCTCAGTGTACTGAGCATGATCTCAATATGGGTTTCATGATCGTGTCTAGAGCGTGAATACACCAAGATGTTGTCTATGAATACTACTACATAGTAATTAAGGTATAGGTTGAAAACCCGATTCATCAGATCTATGGAAACTACTGGCGTGTTCGTCAGACTGAAAGACATAACTAATAATTCATATAGGCTATACCTGCTTCAAAAAGTTGTATTTGGTGTATTCAATGTTCTCACACACACCTAATGATAGACCATCCTCATATAAATCTTGGAGAAAATATTTTCCCCTCATAACTCTTCAAAGGGTTCTACTATATGAGGAAAAAAATATCGATTCTTTACCGTATGCTAGTTGAGTCGATGGTAATCCACACACAATTTGAAGGCATCATGCACCTTCTTAGAAAAAAGGACTAGTGATCGCTATAGTGATGTACTAGGTCTGATGAAAACCTTCACCTTAAGATCCTAAAGATTATTTTTAATTTTATGTAGCTGTTGGGACCACTTGGTGTATGAAGATTGTATTTTTTGTCAACAGTTTTCAATACTCGTCAAAATGAAGAAGGAGATGAAGAAGGACTAAAAAGTTAATAGAGATTGGATTAAGTGAGGTTGCCTGGAGAATTGTTATGGAATCATAAAATTGGATTTCATACTTGAGAAATTATCTAATAAGATTAATTCAGACGATTGTTGAACTAATTCTAAGTTCAAATAACTTGTGTCAAAGGTGACACATTGTTTACAACAATGAAGAATGCAGAAGTATCATCCATTTGAGGATGATTGGAGAAGAATGGTGAAGTATCATCTATCTAAGGATGTTTAAAGAAGAATGTGGATTTGAAGAAGACAATTAAATGCTTCATGATTGCATGAGAACCATGCAAGAGCTTACTTGAAGAAAAGAATTATACGATTTGAATGAAGTAGAGAATGATTGCTGAAAATGAAGAGAGAGTGTGGAAAGACTTCTCATTCTAAGAAGGTCATGAATTACACATTGTCTTGAAATAAGATGATTGTTGCACTATTATTTATAGTTCAAAATACATGTATCAAATGTGATACATTTTCTACAACATTCAAGGTTTTTGAAGAATCCTTAACCCTCCACTTTTGGAAGAAGAGAGATGAATGGAGTTCTTTGGAATTAACACTCCAAAAGGAATTGGGGATTTGAAGTGAGGATGAAAGAAGAACTTTTGAATTCATATTCCAAAAATAATGTATGAAACCAGACGATGATTTTCTGATTTGTATTTAAAAAATATCATAAGTTTGGATAACTTGTGATGCAAGACTTATGGAAGGATAGGGAGAGTAAAGAGGAGATTTTTTAAAAGGAAAGAAAGTGGCATTCAAGTCAAGAGTAGTGTGCAAGTCAAGAATGGCACGCAAGTATGGGTGCACAAGTATTGGCGTGCAAGTCATATTTCAAGATTATCCCATCAAAATATGACAAAGGAAATAAAATTTCACGCAAGTTAAATATTAGCGTGCATGTAAAAAAGTGGAGCACAAGTATAAGAGGCGCGCAAGTGTGGTGCGCAAGTATAAGTGGCGTGCAAGTGTGTCGCACAAGTATAAGTGGCACACAAGTGTATGTTGTGCACAATTCATATTCCAAAATCATCATATCAAAATATAACTAAAGAACGAAAGAGTATCACTAGTGATGGAAGGGCGCACAAGTGATGAAGCGGTGTGAAAGTGATGCAGCGACCCGCAAGTATTGGCGCGCAAGTGTATGTGGTAAGAAATCCACCAAAATGCCTATAAATAGATGACTTGCTTCCTTATTTTTTAAGGATCAACACTTAAGAGAAAATTTGAGCTCTGATCGTGCAAGTAGTGGAAGTGGCACACAAGATGAAGTGGCAAGCAAGCTGAGGGTTATTTATAAGGCGCACAAGCTAGGTTCCACGCCAGTGGTGACATGCAAGTTTTTCCGTGCATGTTTTGCCATGCAAGTTTTTCCATGCAATTTTTTCTGCGCAAGCTTCTAGATGTGTGCAAGAAGGAAGTGTGTATAAGACGAAGGCGGTGCGCAAGTTGTGAGCTGTGCACAATACTGGCGTGCAAGTAGTGAGTGGCACGCAAGCAGGTGGCACGCAAGCTGGGTGGCACGCAAGCAGGGAGGTGCACAAGCAGGGTGGTGCACAAGTAAGTATTGGCACGCAAGCTGTGAGTTGTTCTAGAAGTTATTCCCAGCTTCTGTTCAACTGTGATGATTCTATGTTTATCTATAATTCATTGTTTTTACAATCACAAAGAGAACTTGTGATTATTGAAATAATAAGAATAATAAGAGCTCGGTGCTGATGGTTTTTCACTGAGAGAGAACGTGTGAAGAAGATTCGGTTTTAGTGCGGTTGGTTTTGCACTGAAGAAGCAGAAGAAGAAGAGTGTGCAGCTTACAGGTTTGCTGTATAAAGAGAAGAGAAGAAGATTAGGTTTTAGTGCGGTTGGTTTTGCACTGAAGAAGCAGAAGAAGAAGAGTGTGCAGCTTACAGGTTTGTTGTATAAAGAGAAGAGAAGAAGAAGAAGAAGGACTGAGTATTCCCAATTAAAGCCAAAAAATCTCTAGGGAAATTTAATTCAGATGATTCTTTGTGATCTGATCCATAGTTTCTGAATAATCACATTGTTATATGTGACTCATTCTAAGAAAGAAGAAGAAGTGTTAGTGCATTCTGTTATTTCACTAAAGAAAAAGAAGAAGTCCTAGTACAGTTGGTTTGTCACTAATGAATAAGAAAATAAGAAGACAAGAAGAATTGCTTGCCTACTACTTTGCAAGTAATCAGGTGAAGAGCACTGAAATAGATCCAGAGAAGAACCTACCTTTTGAATAAGGAAGAAGACTATCTCCATAGACAGTATAAAGAACCAGCTAGAGGCTACAAGTTGGACTAGGCTATCACCAGTCCAGGGAAAAGGATTGTTTCCCACCCCCCACTAATGTGTAGGGAATCACACTGGCTAGAGGATTGTTTTCCTAGACACTCCATTGAAAAAGAATATCACATTATAATGGAGATTCTATGAATTGGTCATACCCATGCATGGAAAGGACGTAGCTACTCTTATTGAGTGGTGAACCTTTTAAAAATATCATTTGTATATTTTTACTACTTTCTGTTATTGCATGAGACAGGGAAAAGAGAATAAGAGAATCAAGATCCTAACAGGTCAAGAGGTATAGGGATAAAAGTTGGAATTGGTTTAAAAAGGTCCCCAACACTGATTCACCCCCTCTCAGTGTTAGGTATATCCCAAACTAGTCCTCTCAATTGGTATCAGAGGGAGGTTCACCTTTGTTGGATTCTATATAGTGAAGTTATTCTCTTTTGAAAACTTGAGCTCCTTTCCAGAGTCAACAATGAAGAGCAGTGTTTATAAAGATCCATCTATCTCCGAGTAGAAATAAATATCTACCAAGACCATTATGAACAGGAAAAATAAAGAGAAGATATAATTGAAGAATAATTCTCTCTTATCTAAATAAGAGGAAGCATCTGGTTCTCTATGTTTGGCTGACGTTGAAGGCACACTAGACTTGGAATGTAATGAGAAGGTGACTCAAGTCCCCACTAAAAAGATGGACAACCTTCCTACCTCAACTGATCAAGAGTTATGTGTTATTACATTTGTAAATTATCCTCATGATGAAAATTCTAGCGTAAGTGGTGATGATCAATCTACAACATCTCAAGAAATATCAGTTGATATATTAAGAATGATTCTGCAAGGTATTACTGAAGAAAGCACATCCCTAGTTTGTGGAGTATTTCAATGTTTGCAGGAGAATATCACTTAGCTGGAAGAAGAAACTGATGTGTTGGAGAAAGGCTTACAAGAAAAAATTGTTGAATGTTTAAAGCTCTCTAGGCAGGTTGGAGCCTTTAAAGCAACCAAGAGGGTATTTGAAGTAAGCTCTTCAAAGTGGCTAAAAGATGTTGAAGAAAAAGAGGGAGTCAATAAGTCTATAGAATAGAAGATCCATGCACTTGAATATGATCTTAAAAGAGGCAATGATGTCAAGGAGTTATATTGGGAAAAATATTCCAAGAATACCAATGAACTTGACTCTTTGTTAAAAAACAAATTGATGATGCATGAAGCTGAAGTTGAAAGATTAAAGAATGCTTCTGAAGAGAAGATGACAATTATTGAAGACCAGGAAGTCATCCTCAATATGAGATGTCTAGAATTGGAAGCTGAGTTTACCAATCTTGAGAAGACACATATTGAGTCTCTACAAAAGAAGGAAAAAGTTATTGTTAGTATTCAATGATCAATGGAGGATTCTACTGTCAAAATACCTCCAACATGTGATAATAAGATAATGGCTTCACTCATTGATCTATCATAAGTAGGTGAGAAAGTAAAGGTACCATCCATACCAACTTTTACTCATGGTTCTAAATTTTTTTCTACAAAAAGTGTAGGTTGGAAGAAAAATTCTAAACAAGTATGGATAAAGAAAAGTGAGGGGATAACTATCACCATGGATATGGTGAATAGGAAGAAGAGTATGGAAGATAGCTCCCCACAGAAAGCACAACATATCATGAAGAATCTTCAGAAACCATATAAAGAATATGTCTAGAAGTCAAGGTTTGTTGGTCAATGCTGGTGCTGTAATAGATTAGGGCATTGTGCACTGGACTGTTGGTACAATCCCTTAAATGTAAAAGTAAAGAGAAAGCCCATCTCAAGGGGGAGAAATCTAGAGAAGAAGAAGAAACATCCACTGATCCAGAAACATATGTATACTACAAATAGATTTGGAATGTTAGATAACATCTGTGATGTATGCAATATGAGTGGTCATATGAATGGTGCATGTTCATATAAGAAAAGAAGACCACAGAAGTTGGGCAAGAATGAAGAAGCATCCTTGGGAAGAAACCAGACGATGAATGTGAAAAAAAAATTCTCCCAAGAAGATTTTAGGAAGGAAATATGAGAAGTATTTGGATTCAAAATCCAAAAAGGTTAAGGTTGGTGCATCCAAAATAACTACTAAGAATTAAGCCACTCAGAAGAATCCATGTAGAAGATACTATAATAATTCCTCAGTCTATAATGATATATTGGTGGTTTGGCCAGAATATTTGGAAAAAATGATGAAAATGTAAGATACCCAAGCTAAGGTTAGTGCTAAATACCAAAATAAGATTATACGTGAAGGAAATTAAGTTCTGTGTGTCAGGTGCAACAAGGCTGGTCATACTCTGAGAAAGTGCTTTGAATTTATTCCAGCACAACAAGAACTCCTCAAAAAGATGAAATTTGCACCAAGAGATTCTAGTGATTTGAAAGCCCTTGAAGAAATAATATTCACACACAAAGAGATGGAAGAAATAGTGAGGTCCCCACAATCACAGTCAGCATTTAAGATCAGTTGTGAAAGTGTGAAGAATGGAGCATCTGGGTTGAGAAGATCATCTCAACCATTTTGTTCACATTGATTGTGAAAAGTGGATCCACCTTATTCCATTAAATCTTTGTGTATTGTATTTGTTATTATCATACGAGTAATTGAAGGCGAAGTAATATCTCAGGAGGAAAACCTGGGATTTAGTGAGGAGAAGTGTTCCCTTGAGGGGGAGACATATGAAGAAGCTGTCAGAGTCATTATCTCAATCAGTATCAACATCAGTTGGTATAAAATTCAATTACTCTAAAGATTGTATGAAGACCATGTCATTGGAAATTTTATGTCGTTTCTTAATATCTCATACTTGGTTACTCAAAATAAATATATTTTTACAAAGGGGGAGTAACTATGTTAATTAGTGACACAATAATAATGAAAGTCCCCTAAGGCCACTTATCCTGCTAATTGCACCTGAATGTTTTTATCCTTTTGTTGAAGTGGGTGCAGGAATTTCAGGATTGATTATTTCCTATCACATTCAATATCTTTATCCTGTAATTAAAGTGGAAAGCCCTTGAAGAGAAGTGTAGGAGATCTCATCTTTTGAGGTATCACGATCAGTGGGTAATGGACAGCTTTGTTGTCTAAATCAAATTCTCTTGTTTTTTACATCGAGCTTTGCTTAAGTAGTCATAGAGAGAAATGATTGATGGTACACTACTTATTTAAGGACTGATACCCTCTCAACCATGAACATTGTATTTCTTGTCAATAAGATGGATAAAAAGTGAAATGAAAGTTTTAAATTAAAGGGAAAGAGAAACAAGTAAAGGGGAGATATAAGATTCTTATTTTGACATTGACTCATTCATTTGAGGAGACATTGTGGTATTGACAACAAAATTCAAAGGGGGAGATTTTTGGGACCACTTTGGGTATGAAGATTGTATTTGTTGTCAATAGTTTTCAATACTCGTAAAAATGAAGAAGTAGATGAAGAAGAACTAAAAAGTTAATAGAGATTGGCTGAAGTGAGGTTGCCTAGATAATTGTTTTGTAATCTTAGCATTGGATTTCATACTTGAGAAATTATCTAAGAAGATTAATTCATACGATTTTTTAAATGATCCTAAGTTCAAAGAACTTATGTCAAAGGTGACACATTGTTTACAACAATGATGAATGGAGAAGTATCATCCATTTGAGGATAATTGGACCAGAATAGTGAAGTATTATCTATCTAAGGATGGTTGAAGAAGAATGAGGATTTGAAAAAGACAATGCAATGCTTCATGATTGCATGATAACCATGTAATAGCTTACTTGAAGAAAATAATTATACGATTTTAATGAAGTAGAGAATGATGGCTGAAATGAAGAGAGAGTGTGGAAGGACTTGGCATTCTAAGAAGGTTATGAATTAAACATTGTCTTGAAATAAGATGATTGTTGCACTATTCTTTAAAGTTCAAAATACATGTATCAATGGTGATACACTTTCTGCAACATTGAAGGTGTTTGAAGAAGCTTTAAGCCTCCTCTTTTGGAAGAAGAGAGATAAATGGAGTTCTTTGGAATTAACACTCCAAAAGGAATTTAGGATTTTAAGTGAGGATGAAAGAAGTACTTTTGAATTCATATTACAAAAAGAATGGATGAAACCAGAAGATGCTTTGCTGATTTGTATTTCACAAATATCATAAGTTTGGAGAACTTGTAATGTAAGACTTATTAAAGGATAAAGAGAGTAAAGAGGAGATTTTGGAAAAGTAAAGAAAGTGGCGCACAAGTCAAGAGTGGTGCTCATGTCAAGAATGGTGCGCAAGTATTGGCGTGCAAGTCACATTTCAAGATTATCCCATCAAAATATGACAAAGGAAATAAAATGGCGCTCAAGATAAATATTAGTGTGCAAGTCAAAAAGTGGTGCGCAAGTATAAGAGGCGCACAAGTGTGGCACGCATGTATAAGTGGTGCACAAGTGTGTCGCACAAATATAAGTGGTGCACAAGTTTATGTTGCGTGCAAGTCATATTCCAACATCATCATATCAAAATATGTCAAAGGAAAGAAAGATTTGTGCTAGTGATGGAAGGGTGTGCAAGTGATGAAGCAACACCCAAGTGATGCCGCGACACAGATGTATTGGAGCGCAAGTGTATGTGGTGTGAAAGTCACAAAAATTCCTATAAATAGACAACTTTCCTCCTCAATTTTTAAGGCTCAACACTTGAGAAAAAAATTTGAGCTCTGATCGCGGAAGTAGTGGAAGTGGCGCGCAAGCTGAAGTGGCGCACACGCTGATGGTTATTTATAAGGCGCACAAGCTGGGTGTCGCGCCAGTGGTGCCGCATAAGTTTCTTCGTGCAAGTTTTTCCATGCAAGTTTTTCCGCGCAAGCTACCAGAGGTGTGCAAGAAGGAAGTGTGTATAAGCCAAAGGTGGTTCGCAAGTTGTGAGCTGCGAACAATACTGGTGCACATGTAGTGAGTGGCGCACAAGCAGGTGGCACGCAAGCTGGGTGGCACGCAAGAAAGGAGGCACGCAAGCAGGTTGGCGTGCGAATAAGGATTGGCACACAAGATGTGAGTTGTTCTAGAAGTTCTTACCATCTTTTGTTCAACTATGATGATGCTAAGTTGGTTTAGACTTCATTGTTTTTACAATCACAAAGAGAACTTGTGATTCTAGCAAGAGGAATAAGAAGAAGAGCTCAGTACAGATGGGTTTTCACTGAGAGAGAACGTGTGAAGAAGAGTAGGTTTCAGTGTAGTTGTTTTTTCATAGAAGTAGTAGAAGAAGAAGAAGAGTGTGCAACTTACAGGATTGCTGCATAAAGAGAATAGAAGAAGAAGAAGAAGGATAGATTATGCCCACTTAAAGCCTATAAATATGTAGGGCAATTTAATTTAGATGATTCTTTGTGATCTGATCCTCAATTTCTGAATAATCACATTGGTATATGTGATTAATAGTAAGAAAGAAGAATAAGTGTTAGTACATTCTGTTATTGCACTAAAGAAAAAGAAGAAGTCCTAGTGCAACTGTTTTTGCACTAGTGAAGAAGAATAGAAGAAGACAAGAAGAATTTCTTGCCTACTGATTTTCAAGTAATCAAGTGAAGAGCACTGAAATAGATCAAGAGAAGAACCTACCTTTTGAAGAATTAAGAAGACTGTCTCCATAGGCAGTATAAAGAACCTGCTAGAGGCTACAAGTTGGACTAGGCTATCACCAATCTAGGGAAGAGGATTATTTCCCACCCCCCTCCAAAGTGTAGGGACTCACACTGGCTAGAGGATTGTTTTCCTAGCCACTGCATTGTAAAATAATATTACATTATAATGGAGAATCCATGTAGTGGTCATACCCATGCGTGACAAGGATGTAACTACTCTTATTGAGTGGTGAACCTTGTAAAAATATCGTGTGAATATTTTTACTACTTTCTATTATTGCATGCGACAGGGAAAAGATAATAAGAGAATCCATATCCTTACAGGTCAAAAGGTATAGGGATAAAATTTGGAATTGGTTTATAAAGGTCCCAAAAACTGATTCACCCCCCCCCCCTCTCAGTGTTAGGTATATCCCAAACTGGTCCTCTTAGTATCTCTTTTAGTTCCATCCTATAAGTAGGAATGGACACTGGTACCTCACCTGCCACTAACTTGATAGTGAACTCAACTTCCCCCACACGAGGTAATCTAGAAAAATTTTCAGGGAATACATCCATGAAACGATCCACAATGTGAGATAATTCCATTAAATGTAGTCCTGGATCACTCATAAAGAGACTTTCTAGCTTAGTTGTCACTCTTACCATCCTAGAACACTTAGGTCTAGCTAGATCTGCATGGATTTCCCATTCTCCCTTGTGTATAAACTTTTTTCCCTTAGGTATTGTGAAATACACTTGAAGATGATAGAAATCCACTTGGACATGATAAATGATGATTGAATCCATACCAAGAATGACATCAAAGCTATACATATTGAGGAAAAAGAAATTCTAAATGAAAAGGTACCCACCAATCTTAAGGCGGGACTGCTAGCACCAATGTATACCCTCTTTTCTAACCCCAAAGGAGTGTTGAGAGACATAATGCCAAAAAATTAATTGATGTTAAGACCCAAACATTCAATATTTTCATTAGATATGAAAGAGTGTGAAGCACCCATATCAAAAATGGTAGAAACAAATGTTGTGGTTACAAGGATATCACCTCTAACTATAGAGGCCCCTGGAATATACTCCAAAGACACTAGATGCATTGTATACATGTGGGCTAATCCTCAGACTTGAGGTGCTGCCTAAGTAGTATGAGCAGGTCCACTCTACAAATGTTGGTGTTCTGGAACTTGGTTTCCACAACCAATTACTCCATTACCTTGGCCCAATTTTCTGATGGAAAATGTACTCCCTTCCTGACATTGATCTATAGATCACATTCCTTATGCAGGTATTGGAACATATCTTCTGCCACTGGATGTTGAAAGAAAAGAATGTCAAAAATGCAAAAGGCGACCCATCTTACCACAATCTTTCCACTACATCAAGTTCCTCATGCACTGGGGTTTCTTATGACCAATCCTTCCATGCTGATGAAATATGATAGTGCTATCATTATGTGTCATTTGGTAGGCATTAACCGCACATGCACCCTCTAAATGATGCTTATTACTACAAGAAGAACCATTACCCTGCTTCAGAATTGAATTGCCCTGGATAATAGGATCAGATTCCCTAAGATTTTATTCCCTAATTATCACTTGATTCATAATCACCATAATGGTTTAAAAAAAAGATTTTTACCTATGAGCGGATAAGATATCTTAGTCCGTACTTTAAATGTCTTGCAGTTGACTATGCGTCACCCTTCAGAGATGGAGAAAAATGATAGAGCTCAGTGAAATGAGTAAAATACTCTAAAATTTTAATAGATCCCTAATAATGATATAATAACACTATGTCATGATATTCCCTCTGATTATGCAGGATGATTTGATCATAAAAAAGATATTTTGAAGTCTTCATAGACTATTTCTCAGGGTTCCTCTACCTGAGAAACTACATCCCACCAATACATGGACGAGTCATGAAGAATAAAGATATCCAGTTTGACCCTTCACTCTAGAAGCATCTCAATATGATCCAAGATGGATTTCATGGATTATATCTATGAATCTGTAGCATTGGGACCACCATACCCTAAGAAAGTGGGAGGATGCTACCGTAGAAAGTCCCATGTAAGATCTTCCATAGTCGGGGCAGGCTTGGGAACACTTTAAACTGACTATATGAACCTGAGAAAATTATCCATGAACTTTGCATCAGTGCACAAAGGAAGATCAGGAGGAGGTTCCACGGTATTTACTACAAGAGGTATTATAGGTGGTTCTATAGGAATTTTTATAGGTGGTTCTAGACCCACCAACTCTGAAATGTGCTCATCGCTACTCTCCTAGTGTACAACTCAAAGAAGTCATGGTGGAATTGATATAAAATTTCCTAACACACATCTTAGAGTATATTCTATATCAGAAGTAGTAAACAAGTAAAGGATTAGTACAAAAAAAGGAAGGTTCAAGGGCTCCCTGAACATAGCATAGTAGGTAAAGGAAGAAAATAGAAAAATATAGGTACACGACCTGCCTCGGAGTTTTACACAATATATAGCCGACTCTAAGGACCAAGTAAAGGTAAAAATAGAAAAATACTTAGATGGATCACTATTACATATACACACTTTATATTTATAGCTAACAATTAATGCAAGATATTACATCTAAACACAGTATCACTCACATGAATACATACAAATACACACTGAAAGTAGATATGGAATGACAATATGCATGTCATTGTAATCCATATGGTGCATAATATGATTCTTGTAAATGAAATTCCCCCATATCATAGATCTACAATAGTAAAAATAATCATCTCAATGATACCAATACTAGTAACAACATAAAACAAGTGTGTCACTCAATGGCGAATTCCTATCAACAATAAATGATATAATCAATAACTGAAATCCGAAACCCATGACATTTGTGTTTCTTCTATACATGGGTTAGCTATGTCCAAGCACAGGGTAAATCCCAAATTCATATGTAGTATTATCATGTTTAACCCAAACAATAAGAAAAAAGAAAAATAAACTCCTTTGATACCACTTTGTAATGTCCTACCTTGAGTTCCACTGAATGAGTCTGCAAGATAGTGGCCCAAAAGACCTCAATCTCCTCTCCCCAAATGGCATAGGCTTCTGACTAGCAGCGAGGGCCTTGGGTAAGTTCATGGGGAGACTATTACCTCATAGGATAAGGGAATACATAGTTGATAACAATATATACAAGTAGTGAAAGAATACATAGTAAGTAGACAACAGTAGAAGATGATAAATTACCCAAAAAAATAAATAATAATTATAGAAGATGAATATTCCTAACAGATACCAGGATGATGTCAATGTATGATTCCAAAAGTAAATAAATAAAAGTGTAGTGATATGTGGTACAAACATAGAAAACATGCTGAAAAAACTACCAAAATACAAAACACTATCACACAGCATCCCGAGCATTGGATCACTCCTCTTCCCCCAAGTTCCATCCAAAAAAGAAAATAAATCAAGCATTGGAAAAGGAACACTTTCTAGAATCTATACTTGTGAACATAAAGCCTAATTGGGTACCAAATGGAGCCCGAACAGGGAGTGAGGTACAATATCAGTAGGTTATCACCCATAGTGTCTAGACCATTCCATTTTGTGTTGCATAAAAATAGAAATGTTCTATATATATAATAAAAACAATAAGCTTAAATATATAAATTAATCATAACTTGGTTCGGGTTCCCAAGAGGACACCCATCCCATACCACCATATTTGTCCTAATCTATAAGTATGAATGAGATTCCTAGTAAAGAATAATATATATATTTAGCAATGCCAGAGTAATATTATAGACCAAAGAAAAGGGGATACCCCTAAGCTTGTGCTTTTTCTTGGGGTATAATCCATAAGTCAATCCAGGGTCTCTAAAAGAACAAGAGAGGTATCATAAAGAATAAAGAAACTCTTTGCAGTATCTAAAAAAACATCTTAAGCATTGATATTAAATCTAAAAATTTTATAGGTGTAGTTGAATCCCATACCAAAGGTATCGTTGTAGTATATCCAATCAATTATATCCAATGCCATGAGCTTGTGTATGGTGATCCTTTTGAAAGTCCAAGTATCACTTGTTGATGGTAACTATGACTCCATCCTGGGTATCACACGTAAGGGGCCGAGTATCAGCCGAGGCTTGGTGAATCTATTTTTCCAATGGATTCATACATATTTTCCCCTTAGGGAACCAATGTTTCCTATTACTATAGTAAAAATATTAGAGATATCCCTTTCCGGGCAGGCCTAAAACATCGGTTTCCAAGTGCATAATGATGTAACCTTTTTAGCACAGAGAATATAATTGTGGGTTCTTAATATGGGACCCATGTTCAATCCCCAGAATGAGTTTATTTAAAATAACAATAGAGGGACACACACACACACACACACATATATATATATTAGAGAGTAGAATTCATGATTTTATCCATCGGACTAATCGTTTAATGCAATGCTTACCAGTTATTCAAGACAAATAGTCACGACTATTAATATTAACACAATATTAAACATAACTAGCACTTATCAGTGAAATAAGAGGAAATAAAATTTAATAATGGTAAAATATGACAAGTCTTATAAAGACAATTATTTAAGCATCAAATTCATTGAAAACCAAATTCATTATTCATGATTCATCCAAAATAATTTTATTCAATTAAAAACCTCAACATAAATTTATTACAAGTACACACACAATTGATAATTTAAAGGATTAAGGATAATGGAAAATATTACCCTTATGTCGGTACACCTAAAGGGGTGTCCAAATAAATGAAAGTAACCTAGGAAGGGGTTCTCTTTAAAAAAATGTCATAAAGATCAAGGCTAAATAGTTTAATTAAATTAATATGCATTATTTGAGATTAGTTGGTAGACACCGATGAGTGGAATAATGGTTAACATTGAATAAAGTTACCAGATGACAATAAATATCATAAACTCCCTACCTCTTAGTCATAGTATATCCACGCCCCACAAAAACCTTTGATTTTACCTAAAAAAGAAGAAATGAGAAGATTTTAGAAAAACCCCTATTTCAGGAAAAAATGTTCTGCGGAAGATTTCATGAAGGAGAGTGGATGAAACTCAAATATTTTTAGTGTGTAAGATTAGCATTATTTATAGCTTCACTATACTTCTGATGGATTTGAAAACAGAGAAAAGAAGGAGGATCATCTAGCTTCCAAAGTGTAGGAAGGGGGATGCGCACCACCTAGTCAAGGGATGGGTGTAACACACATAGTGGATGTGGAGAGATGATAGGAGGAGAGAAAAAATAGAAAAAGGAAGAAATAAATAATGGAAAAAAATATAGAATAAAATAATAAAAATAAAAAGGGAGGGAGAAAGGAAAAAAATAATAATAATTGTTTAATCCCATTTTAATTATTTTTACTTTTCTCCAATTTCTTTTATTTTATTATTATTTTTATCCCTTATTAATTTATTTTAATTTCATTAATATAATTTTTTATTCCACTTTAATCCTTTTAACAATTTTTAACTTGAAAAATGTGCTTTTGTGATATATTATTTTGACATAAATCCCACACAACCATTTAAATAAATTAATAGCTGAGTGGCAACTACAATAAGCCACGTGGGCGCTCACCCTGGGTCGCTTCAAGGAAAAGGAATTAAAATTAAATGGTTCATACCATGGTTAAAGACAATACGTTACTTGAATTACCACATCGGTCCTATGAATGAATTCATTTTGTTCACAGGGGGCCAAAAACTTCTCATTTACTGTGAACTATTTTAGTTCATGATGAATGTCATGTTTTGAGGGGAATATATTCACCTATCCTAAAATCGATTTTATTTAATTATAAGGATATGGACCACCACCCTCTTCCCATGAATATCTTATCTCATAGATACCTCACGAAGCAGATCATCATACAGAGTGGTGGTCCATACAGGATTTATACTTCATGACACCCTTTCTTCCTTTTCCATTTTTCACTTCTTCAAACATCTTTCCTTCAATTATTCCTTCAATTTTTTTTCATTATTTTTCCAATTACATTGGATTATTTTGATTTCCTTTATAAATTTTTGAGTACCCCATAAATTCCCCCCCAATAGAATGAATTATGATTGAGATGAAGAGGAGGGGATTTTGATGTTAAAAAATTTGTCTGGACTTCAATTAGTTCACAGCATATAGGTTGACCCATATAAGGGGACCAAACCTATATATATATAGGCCCTATCTCATTTTCTATTTACTGTGTTTATCATCACATTCCACGCTCCCAAGGATCTCTCTTGGATACCTTGATTCTACGAACTGAATCCTTGGTGTACACCTTTACCCGTAAATTGAGACCTTGCATCTGTGATCTAAAAGACTGCAACTACAAAGGGTGAGTTTAGAACTCCCTGTAGTGGGGGTTTGGTGCATGGATGGAGCACTCTGCGGACTGCTACTCCAATGGCCAATGATTTTTGGGCCAGTGTTTCATTTACCGATGGTTTGCGGGTTGTCAATATGCAGACCAATTTTCAATCCTTTGATGATTTTGTTAGGCTAACTTTATTCGATCCATTGGATGGAAGATAATGGATCTCTATTGTTTCAATGAATGAGACCAGAAGAAGAATGACCATCGTTGAGAGTGTTTAAGATGATCTTTATTCATGTGTTATCCCTTAGGAGAGTATCTTGAAAGATCTCATTCCACCAGAGCTTATGACATACCCATTGTCTTGTCAATTTTCACTTTATAACATCATAATCCAAGATGACTTTCCTCTTCCATCAGTTGACTGAAACCTTCTTACTTTTCATCTTGATATATCTCAGGGGTGCATTCAAGAAAATATTTCTACTATTGGATAGGCCATATATGACCGATTCTAGGAAGACATGTTCATCCTTAATAGCTCCATGTGGATGCAATGTAACCATGATAGCCATAATACATCCTTGGAATACTTCATCCATCATTACTCGTCCATCTTCAATATTTTTCGAGGTAATCCCAATGGAGGATGGAGATCCGAATCAGATCTACAACCTATAGGGTTATTCTCTGATGAAATGTCTTGGGCATTATTGTTTTATAAAAACTTCTTGGAATTACCCTAATATTTGGATGCTATTAATTACCCACTATTGGGTTTCATAGTTCACCGGGTGAGATAATTTTGGAACTGCTCAGTATCTAGTTCTTAAGAACTTACAATTTCCACTTTTTTGTATGATGAAGTGGGAATTATCTTATAGGATATCTTCCATCTAGAAAGAATTCCCATCTTTGGTAATATGTATGACCAATTCTTACCAGAGACCAATAACTAGGATAATTTTGAATAAGTTTCCCCTTAGACAGGCCAATACACCTCATGGGGTTACAGGGTTCAATCAGACATATCATCTGCGTGTAAACTAGTGGGTTTCTTTTCCATGTTATTACGTGGTTGGCTCTTCTCATCCCATTACATCTATATTGGTGTTAGATTTTGAAACTCGATGATGGATTCAACATTGGAAAAATGAAATAATATAAATTTAGGCATCCCCACCCTTGCCCATATTTATGAATTACTAAGATAGATACATGAATAAAGTTCTCCATATCATCTTAATGGGCTATTTCAATTTTTTATGGCTAGATGGTTGAACATTTTACTTGCTATGAATATCGGTATACTTCAATGATTCCTCACTCTAATTTCTATCTAGACCAACCCAAAATTGACATTGTCTATCCCAAATCATTGAGTGTGGATAGTATGATTGAATTATTGAGTGAATTGTATCATTTTTCTTTTTCATCTTAGCTTACATCTATTGGTACAATGATAGATGATGGAAGTGTATCTTTATAATAACATTCCAATATCATTGTTCTATGAGAAAGAATCTTGACTGCTCACATAGAAAGGATGACCATTTAGAAACATTATAACTCTTACAAATTTTCTAGGCAATTTGGATGCCTATAGCTGGTAACATTTCTCCTAGTTACTCAAGTTAAGAGGGAATGTCACCTAGTAATACTTCACCAATTATGGTTATGATAATGCGTGAAGACTCAGGTATTCAAGTCCTTATTCACACTACATGGGATTTAACCTACTTATCATGGGATTATGCACATATTTGGGTGGTTTTCTATCATGATGGAGTATTGGAATTTTTTTTCCGATGAGTTCAATGACTGTTGGATACTTCTAGACCTATGACAACTATTCCATCTTCATCCATTTCTATTATATATATATGTTATACTCACTATCACCTATGCTCAGAGGAAAGTTCTTTAATGCATCCTATATCTATGGGGAGTGAATCAGACCCCATTTCTTTGACTAACATTTTCGGCGGTCCTACTGAGGCTGAACCAAGTGGGACATCATCGAGAATTCATGAAATCATAGCCAATAACATGTTATTATATTCAAATATTGAACCACCTATAGGGAGGGAAGGTTATCTTGCTTGGGTAACTAAACTTAGGGTGACTCCATCTTCTATGATGGAACTTCTAGATCATATACTTGTTGTGGTGGAGGGGAAAAACTCAGGATCAAATGCTATTAGGGGTCACCAGGATTTTCGGAGATGTTCATGGCATCACATATATACTATCATCATAGGAAATCCCATGTAAGAATTTATTAATGAGGAGGAAACCCTTTAACGATTGTCCCTTGATTTGGGCTCAGGTGTCTTTAACTATTATAACATCCACCTTATTTCATACCAAACTTCTATAGATTGAGGGGATCTACCTCTTTGTTAAGGATTACTTGTTCAATTCAATGCATCCCATCATCAAGTGACGATATTTTAGGATATTACCGAGTAGTTATATCACCTAGTGGCTGATGAATAAAATTATTACAACCAAATGATTTCCAAATCAAAAGAGATGTGGTATTTTGAGGATCGTGTGGCCAAAAAAAGGCACAAATTTAATCCAAAAGTGACAATTTTGAGGCCTTTAGATGGAAAGGATAGGGATAGAAAGGTCATTATTAAAAAAGTATGACTAGATGTTTGAGATAAAAAAAATTAGAGGGATTCTCTAAAATAATCCCTTGATAGACCACACTGGATGATGGACAATTTTATGGCCCAAGTGAGTCGGGTTTCGTTTTAATAAATTTAATATTTCCTATTATTTCCCCCTCTTTTTTAACATCTAGGGGAGGCTCTAGGGTGGGGATGATCCTTCATTATTTCTTAATGGAATGAAAAATTGATTTATTTCCATGCTTATCCTTTTTCATTTAATGTAGTTCCAATCAATTCTAGTTTATTGTACTTTGAATGATGATCTCCACCGAATATAAATTTGAATCATGATCATGGATAATTAAATTGAAATAAAAAATTTAAGCTCAAATTTATTCCTAAATCGAGGGATCCAGTGAGAATAGTTTGACTATTTCTAGGGTTACATGGAAAACCCTAAAAACATTGTGTCTTATTTGTTATTACCCTAATTTTTCCAAAAAACAATTTGGTGTGGGCTTAGCTATTATAACTTGGATTTTTTCTTAAGCTTCCCTTTGTGGGTTTTCAACCTAACAGGATTTGGGTTTATTTAATTCTTGATTTTTTTATATTTTTTCTAAACCATGTAAATCATTGATTTACCAAGCTGGTACTTGACTTTTTTCTAGGGGTTCCTTTGTGGGACTTTATCCTGGTGAGTTTTGTGTCTCTTTCTGTGGGTAGTTTAATGTCTTGAAAACATAGACTAACATTACTAAGGTTTTTAGGACAAAAAACATTGAACATGAATTTTGGGGTGAGGAACCCAATTAGGACTCCTTGATAGTATATGTACCAATACTTTTACACATGAATGAGGGATTTTTATTGACTATGAGATTGTGGGTTCTCGATATAGGAAAGGATATGGGGCCCAAAATACATGGGGTGAACAGAGGTAGGAAAAGACTCTCCTAAGGGAATATTTTCCTTTGGTTGATGGGCCCTATTTTTGTGGGAAACTTATGCAGATCCACCGTAACATACTGTTCATAGTCAAAAAAAGTTATCCCCAGGACAATGACACACCATTTATGATGTCTATTTAATTTTATGGAATTTTTTATTTTTTCTCTTTGTAAGAAAACAGTGGGTGGTCCATTGATGGAATGATAGTTGAAAATGACAGGGTATTTGTATCATATTTGAATAACAACACCACACCCAAACTAATTTTCCTTTTTAAAGGAGGGTTAAGGAATTGTGTAGTTTAATGTAGTACAACTAGGGAATTTGGAACTTATGATTTAAAGTAATTTCACTCTGGCCATGGGGATAAACAATTCACCCTTTTCATAGTAGTCTAACTAGGAATGATCTATCATCATTGGTAATGTAATGGGAGAAAAGATGTAAATTTTATTTTTTTATAAAGCTTTCTGTGGCCGGAACACATATCTTCATGGTGACGTGTTGATTGTGGCCCTATGTTCTTGTTTTCTAAAGGCGGGTGGCATCCGTCACTTCTTTATAAATGATTGATCCTTGATCATAATGGAATGATGGGATGTCAATTCCTTCTTCTATTGATTCTTCCTTATAATTTTTCACCTAGTATAGGTCTCCCTTTTAGATTTTAGTTGTTATTTGTTAATCTCATTCCTGGCGACATATCTATGTGGATGCCATTTAATTGCACTGATTCCATTGGGACATTCCTAGGGGTCTTGACAGGGAAGAAACCTTCGATCAGAGTAGATGGTAACATGAGGTATGTCGGGGAATCTCTAGATGCATAGACATTGACCAACTATATTCTTCCTCATAGGAGAGAATCTCTAGGGTGTAGAAATTGAGTCATCCCACATCGATCATGGGGTATCTTATTCTATAGGCATGTCTCTGAGGATTTCCTTGGAATCTAATGTTTAACATGGGTTATTCCATGAGTCGAAGTGCCATTTGATTCCCTCTAGAATGTTGGTCCAGGATAATAGGCGATCCTTAAGGTCGAGCATCCATACTCTTAGGGAGTTCCTTCAGACATGAAAGGTGATAAGGATCCAAAACATTGGCATGAAAAGTGTGGTATAGAGTGATAGGATGTCCTAATAGAGTCCAAAACTCTTGAAATTATGCGACTATTTCAAAATCGCATTGGGTGAGTGCATCGGTCTGGACTGGGGTCAAACCTACTTCTAGAGAGGATATCTCCCATAGGAGCCTATAATATATTTCAATTTTACATCTTGAAAAGTTATATAGTGATCACATAGTTTAATGTCATATGGTGAGGATGACACATGGAATTTTCTAACATCATATGTCCAGGACGTTGCATACGGTGTAAGGTTATGATACATGGACCCTAGTCAATAGTTTAAAGTAATGTTACATGGACTAGGGGATATTAGTTTAAGGTCATAAAGTTTGAGATGCATTTGGGGTTATAGGGTTGACGAGGATAATGAAACTGGGGATGGACCTAAAGACAAAATGTATGTATGTCACTACGTATCCCATAAGAATGGGAATCAAACCGAATGTAGTTCTTTAAGGGACATAAAGTTTAACATCACATATAATAAAAGTTGAGATGCGTTTTGTTATTGTATAGCTAAGGCAAGAACACCCGAACAGAGAAATGTGCGGTGTGATACATATCCCTACATGAGTGAGGACAAGAAGTCTCACCACATCACACATTCTCAAAGGGTAATCGGGAAAAAAATGGACAAAATGGGTGGTTTTACAATCCTATGGCTAGACTGAGGATGAAATATCCAGATATCACTACATATACTATAAGGGAATGAATCAAGACAGACAATGTTCATGAAGAATATTGTGATTAGAGACAAACACTGGTGGGGGAAATCCTCTTTGATAGTGTGGAATCTGAAGCATACTATAATTTCCATGGGGAATCCTGAACTTGTTCTGGATATGGTTTCAGTTTATCATCACGTGTTGGGGATGAGAAAATGGGAAATAATGTTGACACTGGACCTAATGACCTGGGTGTCACTAAATATCCATCAAGGGAAAGAATCCATCCACACATTATTTTTGAAAAATGGCATGGTGGATGACCAGTACCAAAAGTGTTTCCCTCTCTAGTAATATCACCATAATGAAGTGTTATTTTTCATTGTGTATCCAGGATAATGATGTCTTAGTTTTGAGGTAGTATGATAGGACCGAAATGTAGATTTTAATGTTGTATGGTAAGGATTCAATAGTTAAATTTCACGAGGGACAGGGAAACATAGTTTGATGTCATATTGCTTGGATAGAAATAGATCATAGTTTAAGGTCAGAGAACTCGGACCATGTGGTCACACAACTTTCATATGTGGGTATAACCCTACTGAAACACCTAATCCCATGTGATCCATGCTCTTTTTCAGAAACAAGGAGAGGTATTTGGTTTTTCCCATCATATGAGAGTGCACAGCATGGGAAAGGAATCGCCGGGTGGGAGAATTCAACCATACCTTCATTCCTACTTGACATACATGAATGCACAAAGGGACAACACCATGGGAATTATAAATCCCCAAGAACATGAAAGGAGAGGAAAATGTGAATCACAAAACCTGTTATTTGGGGCGTAATGGGTGTGGCATAAAAATGGAGTATAAATTATGACCATATTCAAAGCAAATAATCCATGTTGTGTAGTCTGATACGGGAGAAGAAACTGAGGTTCGACCACTAACCATATTCAAAATGTGGGCAGAACTTGTCTCAAGATTCCATCCAATATCCTCAAGGAAGTTTGCCTAGAATATTAGGCGAGACTTAAGTTCGAGCATCCATATAATTTGGGGGTACTTTTGGTTATGAAAGAAGATAGAGACCCAAATAAAAGGACATTAAAATAATGGAGGTGGAATGAGAGAATGTCCATACATAATTAAACACTCTAAGTATCATACCATGGAACATCTAAGAACACTAATGAGGAAAATCATATAGAGGGATCCAATTAGGGGTAGGTGACTCGAGAGGATGAGTAGAGGAAAGAGGAAAAGTGGGTTGATTAACCTAAGGCTAGACCTGAAGACAAAATGTATGGGTGTTCGTATGTATCCTATAGGGTCTGGAATCAAGCCACACATATTTCTAGAAATTCCATGCATTTTATCTTCATGTGGTAAAGATGGATGCCATGAATGATGTATCAAAGAGGATACACATGTCGTGGTAGAATTAAACTAATGTGAATGGGGACATAACAAGTTCACACCATACCAAAAACACCAAGGAGAGGAATTGGGCCAAAGGCCTAAAATAAGGGTACTATGACTGAGTACCATGTAGTTTAATGTCTATAAGGTAGGACACAATAATATATCTACATGCAGGATAGATAAGATATTAATTTAAGGTCAAATAACTAAGACCATAAAGTAAGGCCAGAGTGCTAAAAAGGTTGAGGGATATAGGGCTAGACCCGAAGAATAAATGTCATGGAATTCCTACATATCTTGCGAGGGTAGAAATCAAACCACATATAGTTATGAAAATGTCGTGTAGATTAATGTCATGCAGTAAGGACGAATGTAGGGTGGGTTCCCTCAAAGGGGTTATGGTGAGGCTAATGTATACCCGATGTAAATGAGGAAAGAAGAAGTATAAACCACACTATGTGTATTCCTGAAGAGAACATGGTCCCATAGGCAAAAAATGGATGGAAATATTTGTGGTACATAGGGATGAACCCAAAGACAAAAATGCTTGGGAATTCCTACATATCCTATGAGGGTAGGAATCAAGATATAGATAGTTCATGAAATGTTGTGTAGTTTAATTTCATGTAGTAAATAGCTAGGTTGAGATACCTCAAAATAGAAATGTGTATGGAATGAAAAAAATAGACCAATGTGAATGGGGACAAAATAATCCCACACACCACACCATGTACTTTTGAGGGGAAACCATTTCAAAGGAGTGACTCCTTCTCTGAAGAATATGTCAGAACACTTGATAATTTATCATCGTGCAACCATGATGAAATTGTAGTTTAAAATTATGTAGGAAGGTGATGCTTGGAAGTTTTACATCTTACAGACCAGATGATGTTGTGTAGTTTAACATCACGAAGGACCAAGATGATTAGTTTAACATCATGCTGGATGAAGATGATTATTTTAACATCATGTAGGATGGAGATGAGCAGTTTAACATCGTGTAGGATGATACTATGTAGTTTATTATCATGTAGGATGAAGATGAATAGTTTAATGTCACACAAGTTGAAGATGAGTAGTTTAATGTCATGCATGACAATGTTGTGCAGTTTAACATCATACATGATGAAGATGAGAAGTTTAATTTCATGAAGGATGATAGAGTCTATGTGGATCCACTATATTAGTACACATCCTACCAAAACTACTAATCCCATGTGAGCCATTATTAGTGTGGGAAACAAGGAGTATTGATGGTATTTTCCTAACAATGGGAAGAACACATCAAGGGAAAGGGAATGTTGGGTGAATAATGTCTCAATGATACCAACCTACATTCTCAACACACATATATGCATGGAGGAGTAACACCAAGAGTGTTGGATTTCTAACTAAACATAATGTGGTGGAATGTGTGAATCATAATGCCTAAGACCTAGATCGTAATGATGGTGTAATAAAGATGGAGGATATCTAATGACCATGTTCGAAACATCGTATCTGCATCATTTTATCCTAAAATAGAAATATTAAATTATGGCCAACTGCTGACTGTATTCGAAAACATAGGGTCAAACATGAAGTGTCATACACAGTCTTCCTGGGTGTTGACTGAAAATGGTAGGTGAGCAAAATTGGCATGAGACCATTCAATTAGTGGGTCCCTTTAGATGTAGAAGAGGATGGAGATCAAAAAAATGCGACACTGTGAAGTGTGGACAAAAATTGATGGAATGTACACATGGATTCCAACCCTCTAGGTTTTATTCTAGAATGAATTTGAGTACATCAATGAGGCATGTTGAATGCAGGGGATCAAATCCCTTCTCAAGGAAGAGGGTCCATAGGATATAAAATTATAGTTTATGGTCATAGAGTCGACCAATAACTCTATGTTTAGGGTCATAGAGTTTGTACCATTGGAAAGGGACTTGGTTCAAGGTAATGTACATAGGGTGGAGAAGTAGCAAATCCTGACACGAATGGGGGCCAAGGAGGCCTTCCAACTTACGACATATTCCAATGAAAACCCACAAAAAGTTTAATTTTATGATATTTGGACTAAAGATGAAATGTTTTAATTCATACAACTCAGATTGTAGACACACAATTTAGCATGATTTTGTAGGGAAAAGAGGGGAATTTCCTTTTAACGTCTTGCAAAAAAGAACATAAATTCAATGAAACTTAACGTATTATAGGTAAGACGTGACAGTTTAATGTCATTCTTCTGGGAAAATAGAGGTCTTGATTTAAGGTCATAGATATCAGACTATAAAGAGGTGTCTGTGTAGTTTATCATCATTTAGGATGAATCTGATTCTTAGTTTTGAGGTCATATAATTACGACCATTATCTCTTTATTTAAGGTCATAGATTTTGGACCATTTATGTGGGTCTCCCAGATGGACATACATAGGGTAGATGAGTGAAAAAAACTAACATGAATGGGGCCTATGAGGTCAAATTCCACAGAACAAATCCATGAGATAACACACATAAAGCTTAAAGTTGTGACACTTGGACTTGAATTCCCATTTTAACATCATGTTTCTGGGACGATTGTAGTACATTTTAAGATCATGTGGTGAGGAACACATCTGATTCTTAGTTTTAGGTTGTAAAATTCAGACTATACTGTCATATAGTTTAACATCATGTGACAAAGATGATGGTTTTTATGCATTTTAGTTTCATACAACATAGATGTAGTAGCGGTTTAACATCATGTGGGATGAGACAATAGTTTAACGTCATGCATGACGCTGAATTATATGTCGCTCAACAATATCAGTACACATAATACCAAAACAACTAATCCCATGTGATTCATGCTTAGTGTGAGAAACAAGGAGTAGTTATGAGATTTTCCTGACACATTGAAGCACATAGAAAGGGGAATAGAGATTTCAGACCAAGAATATCCCAACAACACTAGCTCACTTACTCAACATGAAAAGATGCACAGTAGGGTAAAATCAAGGGTGTTGTAATTCCACCTAAACATAAAGATATGGAAATATGTGAATCGCAATGTATGATATCTAGATAAAAATTATGTTTGTGCAACGATGGGGGATAATTTCTAACCATGTTTAAAAAAAAGCATCCATATTATGTTACCAGGGATGGGGACAAACAAATGAGGGTAGGATTCTAACCATATTTGAAACATGGGAGCTGTCTCAAAATGTCATCCAATGTATTATAGGGAATTATCCCAAGACGGTTGGTGAGAAATGAGGTTGAGAATCCATACTATTATGGGGTCCCTTCAGACATGAAGAAGGGGATATAAATAAAGGGATGCTGTGAAATGTGGAAATGGATTGAGAGTATGCCCATTTGGAGTCCAACACTTGAGGTTCTACACCACAAGGCATTTGATCATTTCAATAGGTCATATCATATAGAGGTAGTCAAACCCTTTCTCAAGGAATAGTATCCTAAGTTTGTTATTGAAAGTGTCATGGTAGTGGACCAGTGTCGAATGTAGAGTGCTCCGTAATTTGGGAGCTCATTTAATTATAAAGTTTTACATCATGAAATGAGGATGTGGAACCCTATCAGGATTAGTGAATGAGTAATCCTATGATCTACATAGTGTAAGGATACAGTTTAATGTCATGTACTGAGGATTATAGACATGTAGTTTAATGTTATATAGTAATGATGTTTCATTATATAGTTTGATGGCATGTGATTAGGGAAAGCAGTGGCTGTCATTTAAGGTCACATAGCTTGGGTCAGGGTGGTTGTGGTTTTAGGCTTCATATATTGGAAAAGAAAATGTCACAATGCTTAACGTCATGTGACCTAGATGATAGATGTTATGCAGTTTAATGTCATGCAACTAGGATACGGGTCATTACACAGTTTGTCATCATACAACTAGGATATGAAACCACAAGGATTGTGTTAGTAGAGGGATGGTAATATCTACCCCATTCTGATGGTCTAGGATCCTTGATGATGATGGGGGAATATATGTGATGGGATTACCCAAAAATGACCCCAACGTAATCATGGATATTATATGTGCGTGAGACGGGATACCTCACAGTGAACATTCCTCAAGTTGGTGTTGAAGCTGTAGGGAGGACCTCTGTGGTTGATGCAATGCAGTAGTTGGGACAATACAAAGTGTCACAAGGGTGTTAGGGATGATAGCATTCCCTTAGTCTGGAGGGGTGAAAGTTCTCAGAAGGTGTGGGAGCCTAGAGAATTACTAGGATGAGGAGATGGAGCTTGGAAGTTGTGGAATCTTGGAGCATCAATACAACAGGGAGATGGTGTCCAGAAGGCATGGAATCCTGGAGCATATGTATGAAGGGGTGAGAGATCCCGGAAGGTGTGGAAGCCTATAGAATCTGTATGACATGGCGACCAATACTAGAAGGTGTGGAATCCTAGACCATCAGTAGGATGGGGGAGATGGATCCCAAAAGGTGTGAAAACCGAAAGTGTCAGTATGATAGGGGTGGAAGATCACAAAAGGCATGGGAACCTTGAGCTTTGGTATGAATGGGTGATGGAACTCGGAAGGTGTGGATGTATGGAGCATTGGTATAATGTGGGAGAGGGAGCCCAGAAGGTGTGGAATCCTAGAGTGTCGGTACAATGGTGGTGATGGAGCCCAGGAGGCATAGAAGACCGGTGCGTCGGTACAATAGGGCGACGAAGCCTAGAAGGTGTGGAATACTTGATCAACATAATGATGAGGATGAGAGTGCCCATAATGTGTGGAATCCAGTAGGATATTGATCATAAATCTGAGCCTCCCACTTCCTCATTCTCTCTTGTAGATTCCTTTGATGAAAAAGAAAATGAACTTGAGTAATCAACCATCCACGAAGGATCCTCTCTTGTCAATCCTATATCTGCACTGGGTACTCTACAAATTTCACAATGTCGTCAATATCTAGATTTCCGTGGTCGATGACACAAGAAGGTTTGTGCATGTATCTCCTCAACTGGGATATGTGGAAGACCTAGTGCACCCTCTGAAACTATTGTGGTAGATCCAAGCAGTATTCCTCCTCTCCCACTCTATGCAATATTAGGAGAGGTCCGATGATCCTCAAAGATAACTTTATGCCCTGACCAAATCATTATATCCCTCATCGAGGAGAGAACTATAAGAATAAGTGGCCCCCTCCTTGAACTCCATGGGTATCCATCACCTATCATCATAGAACTTTTTTCGGCTCTCTGCATTCTTCATCCACTCTCGAATGACCTACACCTTCTCAGTTGTAGCATGTAACATCTCTCGACCCATGAGTAATGGCTCCCCTAGGTCTGTCAATCATAACGGTGACCTGCATGGTCATCTGTACAATGCCTCAAATGGTACAATTGTAATGCTAGTGTGCTATATTTTGTTGTACGCAAACTCCACCAGTGGTAGGTGGTCCTCCCAACTATGACCAAAATCAAGAATGCATCACGAAGAATATCCTCCAAGGTCTGTATGGTCCACTCTGTCTAACCATCCTTATGTGGGTGAATGGATGTGATCAAGCATAGATAAGTCCCAAAAACTTCCTCAAATACCTTCAACAACTGGGATATAAAACGCGCATCATGATATGAGACTATCGTAGATGGTAATACCTGTAGTGGAACTATATCCTAAATGTAAAGGCATCCCAAGATCTCTACTAAACCCTACTCTCGAATGGGTCGGAAGAGGGCCAACTTGGTGAGTTGCTCTACAATCACCTAGTTGGTATTGTGCCCTTTGGATGTATATGGTACTCACATCATGAAGTCCATCGATATCCCATACCACATTCACTCTAGTACCTCTAAGGATTGTGTCAAACCTGTTGGGACCTGGTGCTTAGCCTTTACTTGTTGACAAGTGAGGAATCTGAAGACAAACTCTGCCACTGCCTTCTTCATCCCCAACCACTAGTACTGACATCGGTGGTCCTGGTAAATCTTCTCCACACCTAGATGTACCACCATAGGGGATTTATATAACTCTCTCAACACCTCCTCCTACAATTCCACTGCTACTACAGTGTGTCCTCTAAAACGGATGACATTATCCCCACCTTTAGCAATGAACTTGATCTCTTGCTAAGAGCATCTGCCACCATGTTCCCCTTTCTATGATTATAGAATATCCTGAAATCATATTCCTAGAGGAACTCTATCACTACTGCAAAAAAGGCATTTAGCGGCAGTTTTGAAAAACCGCCACTAAATCGTGCGTCGGGAAACTATTTCGCGGCGGTTTTCAAAACCGTCGCAGAACGTTTCGAGGCGGTTTAAACCGCCGCTAAATGATTTAGCGGCAGTTTTTTTTATTTTTATTTTTTTTTATTTTTTATTTTTTGTTATTTTTTTATTTTTGTTATTTTTAATTTTATATATATATATATATATATATATATATTTTATTCATTTATTTTATTTCGTATTTATTTTATTTCGCATTTATTTTATTTCGCATTTATTTTTTTTTATTTTTTTTATTTTATTTTATTTTTTTTATTTATTTTCATATTTATTTTATTTATTTATTTATTTCATATTATTTTATTTACTTTATTTATCCATGCATGCACATGCATATCCATGCAATATAAAGAAATTCTGCGTTTGGTGAGATTTGAACCCCTCGCCATGTGGTTAATAAACAGAATTTAATATACTTATATATATTAATTGAAAAAACAAACAATACATAAATAATAAATATAAAATCAATAATAATAAATAAAAAATAAAAAATAAAAAATAAAAAATAATAAATAAGGAATAATAAATATAAATAATAAATAATAAATAAATATAAATAATAAATAATAAATAAACATAAAAAATAAAAAATAAAAAATAAAAAATAAAAAATAAATAATAACTAATAACTAATAACTAATAAATAATAAATAATAAATAAATATAAATAATAAATAATAAATAAATATAAATAATAAATAATAAATAATAAATAAATATAAATATAAATAATAAATAATAAATAATAAATAATAACTAATAAATAAATGATAAATAATAAATAATAAATAATAAATAAATATAAATAATAAATAATAAATAATAAATAAATATAAATAATAAATAATAAATAGAAATTAATAAATAATAAATAAATATAAATAATAAATAATAAATATTAAATGAATATAAATAATAAATAATACATAAATATAAATAATAAATAATAAATAATAAATAAATATAAATAAAAAATAAAAAATAAAAAATAATAAATAACAACTAATAGATAATAACTAATAAATAAATATAAATAATAAATAATAAATAATAAACAATAAATAATAAATAATAAATAATAAATAATAAATAATAAATAATAAATAAATATATATAATAAATAACAAATAGAAAATAAAAAATAAAAAATAAAAATAAAAATAAAAAAAAAATAAATATAAAAAATAAATAATAAATAGAAAATAATAAATAATAAATTATAAATAATAAATAAATATAAATAATAAATATAAATATAAATAATAAATAAATATAAATAATAAATAAATATAAATAATAAATAAATATAAATAATAAATAAAAATAAATAATAAATAAAAATAAATAATAAATAATAAATAAACATAAATAATAAATAATAAATAAATATAAATAATAAATAATAAATAAATATAAATAATAATTAATAAATAATAAATAATAAATAATAAATAAATATAAATAATAAATAATAAATAATAAATAATAAATAATAAATAATAATTAATAAATAATAAATAATAAATAATAAATAATAAATAATAGATAATAAATAATATGTAATATATAATAACTAATAAATAATAACTAATAAATAAATATAAATAATAAATAATAAATAATAAATAATAAATAATAAATAATAAATAATAAATAAATATAAATAATAAATAGAAAATAATAAATAATAAATAAATATAAATAATAAATAATAAATAATAAATAAATATAAATAATAAATAATAAATAATAAATAGAAAATAATAAATAATAAATAAATATAAATAATAAGTAATAAATACATATAAATAATAAATAAATATAAATATAAATAATAAATAATAAATAATAAATAATAAATAATAAATAATAAATAATAAATAATAAATAAATATAAATAATAAATAATAAATAAATATAAATAATAAATAATAAATAAATATAAATAATAAATAATAAATAAATATAAATAATAAATAAATATAAATAATAAATAAATATAAATAATAAATAAATATAAATAATAAATAACAAATAATAAATAAATATAAATAATAAATAAAACTAAATAATAAATAAATATAAATAATTAATAATAAATAAATATAAATAATAAATAAAAATAAATAATAAATGAATATAAATAATAAATAATAAATAATAAATAATAAATAATTATAAATAATAAATAATAAATAATAAATAATAACTAATAACTAATAAATAATATATAAATATAAATAATAAATAATAAATAATAAATAATAAATAATAAATAATAAATAATAAATAATAAATAATAAATAATAAATAATAAATAGAAAATAATAAATAATAAATAATAAATAATAAATAAATATAAATAATAAATAATAAATAATAAATCAATATAAATAATAAATAAATATAAAGAATAAATAATAAATAAATAATAAATAATAAATAATAAATAATAAATAATAAATAAATATAAATAGTAAATAATAAATAATAAATAATAAATAATAAATAATTATAAATAATAAATAATAAATAAATATAAATAATAAATAATAAATAAATATAAATAATAAATAATAAATAATAAATAATAAATAATAAATAATAATAAATAAATATAAATAATAAATAATAAATAATAAATAATAAATAATAAATAATAAATAATAAATAATAAATAATAAATAATAAATAATAAATAATAAATAATAAATAAATAAATAAATAATAATAAATAATAAATAATAAATAATAAATAATAAATAAATATGAATAATAAATAGAAAATAGAAAATAATAAATAATAAGTAATAAATAAAAAATAAAAATAAATAATAAATAATAAATAATAAATAAATATAAATAATAAATAATAAATATAAATAATAAATAAATATAAATAATAAATAATAAATAAATATAAATAATAAATAAATATAAATAATAAATAAATATAAATAATAAATAAATATAAATAATAAATAAATATAAATAATAAATAAATATAAATAATAAATAAATATAAATAATAAATAATAAATTATAAATAATAAATAATAAATTATAAATAATAAATAATAAATAAATATAAATAATAAATAAATATAAATAATTAATAAAAATAAAAATAAAAATAAATAAAAATAAATAATAAATAAATATAATTAATAAATAATAAATAATAAATAAATATAAATAATAAATAAATATAAATAATAAATAATAAATGAATATAAATAATAAATAATAAATAATAAATAAATAAAAATAATAAATAATAAATAATAAATAATAACTAATAAATAATAACTAATAAATAAATATAAATAATAAATAATAAATAATAAATAATAAATAATAAATAATAAATAATAAATAATAAATAATAAATAAATATAAATAATAAATAATAAATAGAAAATAATAAATAATAAATAATAAATAATAAATAAATATAAATAATAAATAATAAATAAATATAAATAATAAATAATAAATAATAAATATAAATAATAAATAAATATAAATAATAAATAATAAATAAATATAAATAATTAATAATAAATAATAAATAAATATAAATAATAAATAAATATAAATATTAAATAAATATAAATAATAAATAATAAATAATAAATAATAAATAATAAATAAAAATAAATAAATAATAAATAATAAATAATAAATAATAAATAAATATAAATAATAAATAAAAATAAATAATAAATAAATATAAATAATAAATAATAACTAATAAATAATAACTAATAAATAAATATGAATAATAAATAATAAATAATAAATAATAAATAATAAATAACCAGTTACAAATAATAGATAATAAATAAATTAATGTATATTATAAATAACAAATAATAAATAATAAAGGAAACACATGAAAAAGTATGAAAAGACGTGATAAGGGATGATAAATCATGAAAACGCATGAAAAGGGATGGAGAAGCATATGAAGAATGAGGCATTAGAAAAAATGAGAACGCAGGAAAACTCGTGACAACTCTGGAAAACTCCTTAATAATTCAACATAATCATCATAATAACCTATAAAAAACCATTGATAAAGATAAAAAGTCATGGAAACCCAAATAAACAGTAATAAATGGACCTACTGTTAAAACCCGTCAAAACGGTCATAAAGAGACAGAAACATTGGACTCACATTAACGGAGATAACTTATGATCTGAGAGTCCGTTTTAGATCCGCGACCTATCAAATCAAAGATCCTGAAATGCTCTTCAACCTGAAAGGTGAAAGAGTCCGAATGGACAGAAGGATCAGAAGTTATTACCATTTAAAAAAAGCTGACGGAGAACGGGTGCTAGAAACGAGACATTGAAAAACATAACAAACCCGATACCCACTAAAAAGGCCATAACATATGATCTAGGAGTGCATGTGGGTGCTGCGACCAGTCAAACTGAAGCTCATGGAACGAGCTATGATCTGGCAGGTGGAGGAGGCCGAACTGACACGCGGATCAAAAGTTAGGTCTGTTTGAAGACAAGTTCAACGGGACACCGGTGACGGAAACGAGGTTTTGGAGGCCTTTGGAGGGGTACTTGGGGATGAAAAATACAACAGAAGCTTACTTGTGTCGAACTAGTGCGTAGCTCTCTTCGCTGGCTTCGATTTGATATGTGGTAGAGCCCAAACGGACACCCGAAGAGAAAGTTATGGCCGTTTGAAGTTGGAGAACTTTTTTCAACTTTTGTATAACTCTAATATCTTCCACACCTTAGACCGTCATACAGTTTTGATTATATGTGCCTCTAGATCTCTTTATGAGCTTCGATTTGACTGGTCGTGGCGCTTCAACAGACACCCGTATCAAAAGTTATGGTCGTTTTAGTGATTTCAGGGTTTCTCACGTTTGTTTTATTTTTTTCATTTCATTTCGCGGCGGTTTGACCGAAACAGCCGCTATTTCGCGGCAGTTTTTTAAAAAACCAACACTAATCCTCGAATACAATTTAAAAAAATTAAAAAAATTAAAAAACAAAAAAATTTTCCGTTTAGCGGCGGTTTTTTCGCGGCGGTTCATAAAACCGCTGCGAAATGGCGGCCCGAAAACGCGTTTCGCGGCGGTTTTTAAAACCGCCACGAAAAAACCGCCGCTAAACGGTGGTTTTCTTGTAGTGTATCCAAAGTCACTATCTTTGATTCATATACTTCTATGAAAAGTTATAATGGAGACTCACGTGTTTAGAGTAGACGATGAGTCGTTTGCCCATAAGGTTGTGTTTCTACATCTTCAGTGCGAAGACTATCGCTGAAAACTCAAGGTTATGAGTTGCATAGTTCTTCTCATGTAGTTTCAATTTTCCTAATACATAAGCAAGCACTGCTTTCCCCTATATAAAGACCCAACCAATCTCAATTCCTAATGTTTCACAGAACACCACGTAGTCGGTTCCCTCCTCTAGCGACCTCAAGATAGGATCACTTGGAAAGATCTACCTCAAATGCTGAAAGATTTGATGGCATATTTCTGTCCACATGAAGGTTTTTCCATTCTTATTCAATGCCTTCAGGGGTGCTGACTCTCTAGATAAGTCAGGTACTAACCACCGATAGTACACACACAAGAAACTCTGCACCTCGATAATTCTCTTGGGTGTCTCATAAGAAAGCACCGCCTCGATCTTGGATGGATCTAAAACATCTCCATCTTTTGAGATGACATGTCTTAGGAAGTGGACCTTTGGTATCAAATTGAGAGCTTTTCATAAAGCTGGTTCTCTTAGAGTGTGTCCAGAACCATCCTCAAGTGTATCACATGCTCCTCCTCATATGTTGAATACACTAAGATTCCATAAATGAAGACCACTAAAAATCATTGTAAGTATGGATGGAAGATCTTTTTAATGAATTCCATGAACACTTTTGGGGTGTTAATCATGTTAAAAAACATCACTATGTACTCATAGTGGAGGTAGTGACATCTGAAAGCTGTCTTTGAGATGTCCTCATTCATAATCAAAGATGGTGATAGCCTGGTCTGAGGACTATCTTCGAGAACAATCTCACTCCCTTCAACTAATCGAAGTGGTCATTAATCCTTGGTAGAGGATACTTGATCTTCACGGTCTCCTGGTTTAGGCTCCATAAGTACATGCATAACTTCAAGATTTTGTCTGCCTTCTTGAAAAAAACACTAGGGATGACCATGGTGAAATGTTGGGTCTTACGATCCCCTTCCTATGCATGTCCTCCAACTATAACCTCACCTTCTGGAGCTCTATGAGATCCATCCTATATGCAGGTGTATATATCGATGTTCTCTCGAGGTACATATCAATGACTAATTCTACCTCTCTGTGAGGAGGTTGTCCTGGAAAATCCTCTGGAAAGATTTCCTCGTACTCATCCACCACTGTAGAAAACTATGCACTTGTATCATCCACTGTAACAAGATTCATTCTATCCGAATGATGAGTAATCAGATGCATCCTCCTATGTGCAAGTCCATCACACACTTCTCCATTTTCCTTCTCAAAGATAAAGGAAAACCGGTTCCCATTTCTGCAGACACACCGCACTATGCATCTAAAATAGTCTATTTGAGCATGAATTTCTAATAGCCTTTCCATACCTAGAATGAAGTTATAAGGTCACAACGCCACTATTAGAAGATCCCAACTGAATATATTACCTCCAAGAGTAATATCACACTATCAGAACTACTTTGTGATCATTGAATCCCCTCCTGTTGGAGTCTCTAATCGTAAGGATGAGCCAATAACTCGATCAAAATATTTGAGCTCTGAACAAGGTCTGTGGAAAAGAAAGAGTGACTAGAACATATGTTTATAAGAACTACAAATAAAGTGGAGAAGACAAAGATCATACCTCATATCATCTCTTGGACGTCGGGACTATAGGCCTCGATTGCCTGAAGCTGAGCCCACCCATGTCCACTTGCTGGTGGAGCCCATGGTGGACCACATGGGGGTGGTGGTGGTAGTACCTCGTACCTACACCCACCACATGTGACTCATCCTTCTCCTCTGCCATGTCCTCCACCTAGAGGACCGCCCTGATCCTATCTCTGTCACTGCCTTGACAGTCCCTCGACTGCCTGTCAGTCCTCTGCATCATGATTCAGGCAATCCCAATCCATGTGACCCTACCCACCCCATGTACAAAATACTATGCTCCTTTCATGACTCCCTTTTCTCCGAGAGCCTCATACTACCAACCCTGAGTCCTGGGGTCATCCTCCGAATGGTCTGTCCTGTTTGGGCCTCTGCATCATCTGTCGGCTACCCTCCACGGATGAGTTATCCACCTGTCACTTGGTGGTAGCTGCCACCATCGGTGCCTACTCTATGAGGAAGTTCTCCACTAGTAGAGCTTGATTCAGCACCCCTGAAGGACCCTGGGACATCCTGAGAGGGGAGTGGTGAATCAGGGTGTCAACTTTTTCTTTTAAACTGACGGATCTTATTCCCACTTTGGTAGAAACTAGTTTAACTTGTATGATGGATATGAGAACAAATAAAACATTCACATGGAAAGATATGACATGAAACTTTTTACTTGGTTCACCCCTAAGGGCTACGTCCAAGGAGAATACGCCAACAGGTTGTCGGTCGTACCAAATTCCACTATTCTTCACTTGTTGTGGATTACAAAGGTTTGGGTAGAGTCACTCTATCCCAGTATCACTCCCTTTACAACTGTTCAGGGATAGACTACTGAGTCACTCAAGTCACTCCTGTTGACTCCCCCTGGCACACTACCTTTGGTGAAGCCCCACTAAGATTATATATGTTAAGGTCTCTTCATAATAGCTAATTAATATATCCTCTATTGTATGTAGATGCTCTGTTGAGGTCCAACTTCTACCCGTCGACTAAACTCACTTTGCACCAAAGGTATCGGTTAAACATCCAACTTTCGTGCAGCCCCAAAACGACTGGCGGGCTTCAATCCACACCTGGCGCGCTTCTCCAAGCTAGAGCGCAAGTGTTAAAGATGGCATGTAAGTTCACCTCTTATACTTACACAACACTTGTTTTTTCAACCTCAAACTTGAGAAACTCACACAATTTTCCACCCAAACTGGTTTTGGCACGCAATTGTCAACTATCGCACTTCTTCAAATCCTGGCGCACAAGTGTCACCAAACCACCTGTGCGACAACTCCTTTGCCAAATCCAAACTTGGGAGACTCACCCCCTTTCTCGCCCAAACCACCTTGGATGCGCAACAAACAACTGTCGCACAACTTCTACTTCCACGACCCACAACCACTTGCGCGACCACTACACCCACATGATAGGGGCTATGCTTTTCTCTAAGTCTGAACTTTATTCTGAATGAGGAGGGGTTGACCTCTATTTATAGGCATTTGGATACCCTACGTGATGGCGCACAAGTATTCCCTCAGCACACAGGTTTCGGCATGCAAGTCTCTGCCGTGCAAGTCACTTGTGCGACCAAACATAAAACTTCAGCTCCCTTCTCCCTTTTCCATATTTTCATGTTGTGATATTGAAAAATAAAATGCGCGTAAGTTTCTTCTCCTTCAAGAAAACGACATGAAAGTATCTTTTCTAAAACCACTTCTCTCCATTTGTTGATTTTCAGGCCCAAAAATTTGGAAAACATTGAAATACGGTGGCACCTTCAATATTGTTATCTTCTTGTTCTGTATGATCACTTTGCTGGCACACATTCTGAACTTCCACTGATGATTGAAAACAAACACAAACCATACTCCAATTCATGCAAAGAAAGACCATGGTTCCAAAAATCTCCCCCTTTGGGTTTGTTGGCAATCAGTAAATAAATTCAATAGAGCACCAACCATAGTCAAACCAGATACACAAGAATTAACTCAACCAACACTCTAAGTATACATGAGAAATGATCGATGTAGAAAACAAGAGAGGAATCATGAATTTGGTTCCCGTCTAAGTATTCCTTCCCATCCTATCATCGACAGTGAATTCTCAATGTGTCACAAAAGTAGTACATTCCTGAATTTATTCCTTTCAACCCCATTGATAATAAACCCAATGACCGGAAATTGTTTATTGTTCATCTCAAACCACAACCCCTAGAAAGTATCTCTTCCACAAACCTACATCTCATCCTTAAACAGATTAAAAACAATTAATGTAACTGGGGAGAGGGGTATTGTGTAACCACATGATGCACTGGGAGGTGGCTAAACACCATGGTTCAACCGATGCTTCTCAAACATAGCCTCTGATAGTGGCTTGTTCAGGATATCAGCCACTTGCTCATCAATTCCCACACGATCCATTCTAATCACACCTTGCTCAACTCTTTCTTTGATAAAGTGATACCTAATTTCAATATGTTTTGTACGAGAATTATGAATAGGATTCTTCGTAAGCTCAATTGCACTCTTTTTATCACAGTAAATTACCATTGGTTGCTTCACCTCATCACCAATATCTGTTAGTTGTTGCTTCATCCATTTTAGTTGAGTGCATGCCTTTGTGGTAGAGATATACTCAGATTCAGCAGTACTAAGAGAATTACTTTCTTATTTCTTGCTCAACCAGCCAACAAATTTATTCCTTATATATAATTCTCCGCCACTGGTGGACTTTCTGTCCACTACATCGCCAGCCCAGTCAGCATCAGAAAATGCTGATAATTCACTGTCTCTTCTTATAGAAAAGTATAATCCACAACTGTGAGTACCTTCAATATACCTCATGATTCGTTTTACTGATGTCATATGTTCCTCCTTTGGATTACTCTAAAAGAGGTCTGCTAGACAGGTTGCAAAGAAAATATCTCTCTGTGTTGCTGTCAGGTACATTTGGCTCGCAATTATCCCCATGTACATAGTGGGGTCTACAGATTCCCCGTCCTCATGCTTTCCATGTTTGGTTCCAAGTGCAATCCGAGTTGATATTGGTTTGGAGTCTTGCATATTAAACTTCTTCAGCATCTCTCTTGCATACTTTTCTTGATAAATGAAAGTGTAATCCTTCCTTTGAATCACCTAAAACCCCAATAAATATGTGAGCTCCCCAATCATAGGCATTTCAAATTCTGATTTCATGTAATTGGAAAATTCATCCACTGATTTCTGCCTGCTTCCATCAAATATAATGTCATCAACATAGACTAGAACCACGAAATGATATTTTGGAGAATTATTCACATATAGATTGTGGTCTACTCATCTTTTGAATTCCAGCTTCTTGAGATATGAGTCCAGCCAGGAATACCATGCTCATGGTGCCTGCTTCAAACCATATAGAGCTTTCTTCAGTTTGTAGACCTTTGCTTCATTAGTACCAAGAAAAAAACACACTGGTTGTTCAATGTAGACTTCTTCTTTGAGTACACCATTCAAGAATGTTGTCTTGACATCTATTTAATATACTTTATATCCTCTTTGGAGTGCCATGGAACGGAAAACCCTGATTGACTCCACTCTAGCCACTAGAGAAAAGGTTTATTCAACATCAATGCCTTCAATCTGGGAGTATCCTTTACATAACATTTGTGCCTTGTTTCTAATAACACTTCCATGCTCATCAAACATGTTCTTGAAGATCCATTTTGTACCAATCACATTGTGACCTTCGGGTCTCTGGACAAGATCCCATGTCTAATTCTTGTCAATCTGATATAACTCTTCATTCATGGCTTTCAACCATGATTCATCCTTTGCAGCTTCTTCAAATGAGGATGGCTCCACAACTGACAGAAATATGGATTATATGTTATTCCTCATCCTCCTTGTTTTAGTGGGTGTACTCCTGTCCCCAATTATATTAGATGGATCAATCTCAACTCTCCGATTTCTCATGTGCGGTTCAGTCGCATTCTCTCCAGTCACAGTTTCTTCTTTAGATTGTTCTTCTAAGTCAACATCATGATGTGACTGCTGAGTGTTTTGTACAACTTCCTCTATTTCTATATTTGTATTTTATCCACGTTCACTTTCTTCCTCACTTTCTATCAAATCATCATATGACGTCCTTGAATCATTTGTGGTTTTATCTTCAATTATCTTAACATCACTACTTTCCACAATCCTTCCTAATCGCTTGTTGAAACACTTGTAGGCTTTGATTTTCATTGAGTATCCAAGGAAAATTCCTTTATCTGCATTGTCACCATACTTCCATTGATATCCTTCTTTGTTCATAATGAATCATTTACTTCAAAAAACACGAAATTATTTCAAAGTGGGTTTCCTTCCATGCCACAATTCATATGGTGTCTTCATCTCACCCAAATAAATTCCTATTAGATTTTGAATATATACTACAGCTTGAAAAGCCTCTTTCCAGTAATGTCGTAGAATATGACTCTCAATCAGCATAGTTCGTGCCATGTTGTTCACCTGTTGATTCCTATGTTCAATAACTCCATTTTATTGTGGATTTCTCACAGCAGCTACCTCATGTTGTATCCCATGCTTCTCCAAGTAATTTTCAAATTCAATGGATGTGTATTCCCCTCCACTGTCAGATCACAACACTTTGATTATTCGTCCAGTATCATTCTCAGCGATTCGCCGATATGTTCTCATGTAGTCAAGCACTTTTCATTTCATATGGATGACTATTACAGAAGCCATTTTACTGTAATCATCTATGAAAAGGACAAAGTACCTTTCTCCATGAGTTCTGACAACATTTATCGGCCCACATACATCTGTATGAATTAGATCAAGAATATGGGATGCCCTTTTCTTCTTTTCTTAAATGAACTGTAGACCAACTTCCCACAAATGCAAGCACCACAAGACTTTTCACGCTCACGATTAAGGTTGGGAATGTCCATGACAATCCTCAGTTTTTATATTTTATCCATGTCTTGTGGATTGATGTGTCCCAGTCTCCAATGCCATAAATTGTTTTCTTCTTCAACAGTCATATAAAAAACATTTTCTTTACTATCAACCTCGTACAAGTTTCCTTCTATTCTGCATCCCTTCATAAGTGAATTACCTATCATTCCCTTGATAGTACAACCTTTCTGATTAAAATTAATTATATTTCTCAAGTCACAGAGTTGACTCACACTGAGTAGATTATGACGTAGGTCATCTACATAAAGGACTTCAGTCTTCTTTAGCTCTCCATTAGCTAATTCAGTACTTCCACCACCTTTGATTTTCAGAGCTCCATCATAACAAAATTGTACTATGCCATCAACCTTCCTTTTGATATCCATTAATAGGACAGAATTACCTATTATATGAGATGAACAACCGCTATCTAGAATCTAAGTACTGTTGCTTTTTGTAGCTTTGAAAGCCACCTCTTCAAGGTTGGATTTCTCAATTTTCTTAATTTTTTTCCATGAGACATTGGATTAAGTATAGAGCACTGATGGCCTTTTAATTATCTCTTCTGTGTACCTAAGTTCTTCATAGTCAAAATTTTTTTTGAGAGGAGAAAACCTGTTTTAAAGAGAAACATTGTCTTGATGAAGAGACTTGACTTGTCTAGAACTTTGGTATGAGGTGTCCATGTCCCTTCTCTGCCTGAAATTAACAGCCTTATGACCAAAGTTAGAACAATGAAAACAATATCTATAGAAATTTTTTCTTCTATAAGAATTAGGATATGAATTTGTTCTCCTCTGTTGAACTCCTATATCTTCTCCATTCAAGAAGCTTCTTGGCTCTTCACAATAAGACATGGTGTGGCCCAAATATCCACAGAACTGAAACTTCATGAGAGGAAATGTCTTCTCACTTCAATTTATCCTTATTTCATCTTTTGTGGGATAATAGTATGAGGGATCCTTTTTCCACAAGGCTCGAGGATAATCTTATTTTCTTCTTTCAAATTGAATTGGGGGTTTCTGTTTCATCACTTTAGAAGAGTTTCCCACATCACCCACTTTCAGCTTGCCTTTATCTTGGTCACCTTTATTTGCTGCATTTGACGATTCTTCCTCACAACCAATTCCACTATTTCCCATGCCGGCGGGTCTTTGATCATTTAAAATATTTTTAACTCCATTAGAGCCACGTTTTTCTCTCTCCAATAGCTCAGCGTCAGAGGACCTTCCAAACTGTATTTTCTTCCTTGATTCTTTTGAAATTGATTTAGTCTCAAGTTTACTCCTAAGAGTAACAACTTCCTCCTCAAGAACCTCAGTTGCCTTGTTCTTTTCTTCAAGTCTAGATGTGTGGTCATTGATGACCTTTCCTTACTCTTCAATTATCAGCTTCAGATCCACTACATCATCATTTCATTCACGGATTTTAGACTGTACTTTCAAAAATTCTTCTAGTTGTTCAATTTCAGCTTCAGGCTGATCAGGATATTCAGTTGATTCCTCTACAATTGATTTCCACTTACTAAAAATCTTACATTTCATCTTATGATTGCTAACAGCATCCTTAAGTTGAAACTCGGGATTTCCACAAGTTTGTAACTAATTGTCTCCACCATTATCCTCTGATTTTTCAATAATGGCCATCATGGAAGCATGGTTTCCAGTTTTAATCTCTGGTTCTTCTTATTCATATAATTCATTATTATCATCTTCCTCTTCACAGAAAAAACTCTTCTTCAGAAAATTATTTCTAGATTTGAAGTCTCATTTATTGAAAAACCTTTTCTAAAGCTTCTCAATGTTTTCAGCATCACTATCATCATCATCGATCTTTCTTAAGCACTGGGAAGAAATGTGCCCGACATTGCCCCAATGAAAGCAAGCTAGAGGTAGCTTCCCTTTGAATTTCCCTTTTCCCTTCTATAACTTCTTGGAAATGAGAGAAAGAATTTCTTTTTCCCCATCATCTTCACCACTACTATCTTTTGAAATTTTTAGTTTCTCCATGGATTTGAACGCCATTTCTTTGCTTACTCATGTAGTACAATCTTTTGGTTTGACTCACATTTCATATGCCACTAGGCTGCTCAACAGATCATCCAAAGAATGTTTGGAAATATCTCTTTCCTCAAGGGCTAACACCTTTGCATTCTATAGGGGTGGAAGCCTTCTTAATATTTTCTTTACAATGTCAACGTCTTTTCATTCTTCACTTAGACCCCAAATTGCTCCAACCACTTCAATAATTATATTGAATAATGAGTCTGCATTCTCATCAGGATGCATCTTCAGATCATAAAACCTATTGTGTAGGACTTGTAGTTTTTCCTCCTTCACTTTGCTATCTCATTCATAAATATTTTCAAGTTTATCCCACATGGACTTTTATGAGGTGAAACTCATCACCTTTAAATAGATCTGATCAGAAAGGGCTGCGCTGAGAGCATTCTGCACTTTAGCATCTGCATCAAGAATTTTCATATCGGCATCCGACATAGTCAGCCCTGTTGGATCAGTAACATGTATACCTTGGATAGTGGAAGATAGGACTTCTATTCCAAGGGATATTATATAAGATCTCATTCTATTCTTCCAGATCTCGAAATTACTTCAATCGAAGATAGGGACTCCCCTAACATTGGATGAATTTTCTATAACGGTATATTGATAGATCAAACACTAGTTAACCTCTCTTTGATACCACTTGAAGGACCCTAGGACACCCTGATAGGGGAGGGGTGAATCAGGGTGTCAACTTTTTCTTTTAAACTGACGGATCTTATTCCCACATAGGTTGAAACTAGTTTAACCTGTATGATGGATATGAGAACAAATGAAAAATTCACATGCAAAAAGATGACACAACACTTTTTACTTGGTTCACCACTAAGGGATACGTCCAAGGAGCATACACCGATAGGTTTTAGGTCGTACCAAATTCAACTATTCTTCAGTCGTTGTGGATTATAAAGGTTTGGGAACAGTAACTCTATCCCAGGCTCACTAACTTTATAACTGTTCAGGGATAGCCTATTGTGTCCCTCGGGTTACTCCCGTTGAATCCCCCTGGCTCACTGCCATTGGTGAAGTCCCACTCAGTTTATAGACGTGAAGGTCTCTTCATCATTGCTAATGAATACATAATCTGTTGTATGTAGATGCTCTGTTTAAGTCCAACTTCCACCCGTAGACTAAACTCACATTGCACCAAAGGTATCGGGAAAAATTCCAGCTTTTGTGCAGCCCCAAAAAGACTAGAGAGCTTCAATTCACACCTGGTGGGCTTCTCCAAGCCTACGCACAAGTTTTAAAGATAGCGTGCAAGTTCACCTCTCCTACTTGTGCGACACTTGATTTTTCAACCTCAAACTTACGTGACTCACAATCTTTTCCACCCAAACCGGATTTGGCGCACAATTGTCAACTATCGTGCTTCTTCAAATCCTAGCACGTAAGTGTCACCAAACCACATGCACAAAACCTCCTTCACCAACTCCAAACTTGGGCGACTCACCCCCTTTCTCGCCCAAACCACCTTGGATGTGCAGCAAACAACTGTCGTGCAACTTCTACTTGCGCGACCCACAACCACTTACGCGACCACAATACCTACGCGACAGGAGCTATGATTTTCTCTAAGTCTGAACTTCATTTTGAATGAGGAGGGGTCGACCTTTATTTATAGGCATTTTGATACCCTACGCGACGGCGCACAAGTCTTCCCTTGGTGTGCAAGTTTCGGCGCAGAAGTCTCTGCCACGCAAGTCACTTGCGCGACCAAACATAAAACTTGGGCGCCCTTCTCCCTTTTCCATATTTTCATGTTCTGATCTTGAGAAACAAAAGGCATGCAAGTTTATTCTTCTTCAAGACAACGACACACAAGTCTCTTCTACAAAACCACTTTTCTCCATTTTTCAGTTTTCAGGCCCCAAAATTTGGCAAACACTGAAAAATGGTGCCACCTTCAATACTGTTATCTGCTTGTTCTGTATAATAACTTTGCTGGCACACATTATGAACATCCACTGGGGATTGACAACAAACACAAACCATACTCCTATTCAAGCAAAGAATGACCATAGTTCCAACAACCCCAGCCTGCGTAGGGATGCTGAGAGAAATCATCAATACCCTAATCTTCTATCTAAGTCCCTACTTAAAGGTTCAGGCCTTGAAGAAAGGGTCTTGTACTATATTCATAGAGTAACGGGAGTGGTCTTTGAACCTCTTAGAGTAATCAGCCACTGTTAGGATTCCCTGCTGTAGGTGAAGAAGCTCTTGTATGCACACTAAGCACAAAGTCAGAGGGAATAACTCCTCCCAGAAAATTCACTCTAAGTCAGACTTGGTGAGGGTCGCCTCCTCATGCATCTAGATCACCAAACTCCACCATCTCCCTATCGAGCCTTATAGAAGGCTCACATCTAGAACTTTCATCTGGTCAAGTGTCATCCTCAGTAATTGGAATATTCATGTCACCACCTCCGTCCAATCCTCAATAACCTAAGGATCCATCTCTCCCCAGAACCTAGGAGGAATCTATCTATGAAACCTGTGTAAGACACTGAGACTCTGTGAATCCTATACCAGTTGTGCCGGCAGTAACATATGACCAACATGTAGTGGTAAAGCTGGGACACCACCCGAAGGTTCCATATCAGGCAATAGTCCCTATACCAATGCCTCATTACTATATGGACCATCCTCATGGTCACGTACTAGAATCCTGGTTGGATTTATGTGTGGAAGCATCCTAAAAGAGATCAAGATTGAAAATTAAATTTTTATTTGATTTTGAAAACCACTTTTTGGGGTGAGCGGGAACCATACACAAGATTACCAAATTACCAAAATCCAAAAACGGCATAGATGAAATTCACTGATTCAAAAATCAAAACTGTGGTCAGCGAACCACCTCGGGACATGGATCCATGATCTGCCTCCTCGATCCGCACCTCTGACACAATCATCTCCATCATACCATCAGCAGAACATCAAAAAATATCATCAACATGGAAACTGTTGTCGTTTCCCCCCATCCATGGAGCCGGTGAATGGAACAAACAAACTGTAGAAGAACATTCAACATCAAAAAACTTCCTTCGTTGTCGTAGCTCTTCCACCGAACTCAGTCCATCACCAGCATCACACACCATCCACACATACCGCACAAAGAATCAATCATCACCGCTAAAACGAATCCCACATAAGGTATTTTTAGAATAAAAAAACCCTATAAGGACTTCAATGGAAGCCGCAAATACCACAGCGGCCACAATGCTGGAGTAGACCAACCGCAAACGACGAACTGAAATCCAAACAGTGAGCAGAGTCACATCCAAATCTTACATCCAAGATCAAAAAATGAAAACCAAGTAATAGACAACACAAACCATCACCAATAAAATGATCACCCAAATTCCAAAACAAATCGGAAAAATCCAGAACAAACCGGAAGAAATCCAACCACAAACCTGAACTGCAGTCCCGCCGTCACCTTCACGCCTGCACACGACGACCAGCTCCGCCCAACGCACCAACAGATGACGCAGAAACGAGATGGAAACCTCACAGCTATAGTTGGAAACTCAAATGAGGGATCCGCACCATGCCTCTATGAGAGCTCAGAAAACTGTGAGATCGAAGAGATGTTCGAGCCCCGCAGAGATGATGAAGTCACCAAAGGATAACTGCTCGCCAGAGCTCACCGTGCTGAAGCATCAAGGAGAGGGAAGCCGATACATGAGGGGAGAGGGAGGCGACAGAGGGGGGAGGAAACCCTAGCATTGATCCCCTTATGGGCACATCTCGGGATCCTAAAAGAGATCAAGAAGAATCAATATTAATAGGTTATACATGGTGAGCTGACACTGAATCAGAAAGATCACGAGAAAACATTCAAAGATGAATGTAACCAGTTTTTTCATGTACTGATTCAAAAAGAAGAAATCAGGGTCCTGGTGTCTGGATACATCGACCACCACACCAACAATAGACTCCATGACTTGAAATACAAATTCAAATCACTTAACACTATTACCCCATAAAATATTACAGACTCTTAGTTCTTCTAGTATAACCAAATTCCATTGATACCACTTTGTCACGAATCGTCCCCGAGGGACGATGCCATGACTACCCAAAGACCACCTTCCATAGGCCCAGTGTTGGCGACTAGCACCAAGTAGGAATATACCAAAAAAGGGAAGGAATTTACTTTAAACCTGTACACATGAACCAATCTCAAACTGCGGAAAGTAAACACAAGGTAAACCACAACTCTCACTTAGACAACTACTGAGAGTACAATAAAAACTAAAAGTACATAGGGGACATAATACAAGACCAATACCACAAAGGGAAGTAAAATTTCCATGTTCCATCCGCTAGAGACCCTACCTAAAGGGTAGGTGAAGGGTAACTACCTGTATCCGTATAAGTATGCTCGCCCGCCCTGTCTTGCTGAGCACCACCTCGTACTGGACCACCAAGGTCTCTATTGAAGCGTTGATTACTTGCACGTGACACAACACGTGCGGGCGAAGCCCGTGAAATGGTGAGTAACATAATACTAAGTTAGAATCCCAAACCATAATAGAAATACCGCAAAGAAAGACCACAAGGCAAAGACAGTTCACACCATGTATAACTCAATGTATAGAAAGTAAGATTATCAGTTATAAAGATGAATCATCTTGTACTACTGAGGGACTCATTCCTGATGAGTCACTGAGGTTCCCTTGGATACTGAACTACTGATGTCTACTCTACTACTAGACCACTGAGGTCCACTGGGATACTGGACCACTGAGGTCACCTTAGCTACGGGACCACTGGGGACTACTCACCCACTAGACTACTAAGGTCCACTCCACTACTAGACTACTAAGGTCTGCTAAGCTACTAGACCACTAAGGTCCTCTTAGATACTGGACCACTATAGTCCGCTCGACTACTCTACTACTGAGTTCCACTCAGCTACTAGACAACTAAGGTCCCACTCGTCATATACTTCGTGTAACAGCCATTCGTTGGATTCATGCTCTCTATTACGCTTGAATTGGGGAGAATCTACTCCTCATTCCATCAATCATATCTCTACTACCATGAGAACTCACTTAGAGTATACCCAAAGTTCCATCTCGTTTCAAGGGTCCCAATTCCATAGATGGAACATCAATCATATTCCAGGTCTGAATGATATTGAAATTTTAGAAAATATGGGTTGGTTGAAACTGAACCTGCTTAGACTTGGTTGGATAGATCCAAACCTACACTGCTCGGGGTCCCGTATGACCTACCCCGATTCGTTTGATCCAACCTAGTTGGGTCTGGGCCGACCTATTCTGGCCTATCCCAGTGGTTAGGCCCATTGGTCCTTGTTGGACCTGGCCCGGTTCGACAGCGGGTCCAGCCCGTTGGGTCTCCCAGCGACCCGGTCTACATTCTTTGGCCCAGTCCGACTTTGTCGGACCGGTTTTATTCTTTCCGTGCTGAACCATGGCTTGGTTTTCTATCCATCCTGGCCCACATGGTGGGCCAGTTCTCCTCCGGCCCGGGCAACCCATTCACTCCATCAGCTCCCCCAAAATCGGTGTTGGCTTGGGTACATCCCAGAGGCCTCACTGGCTTCTGGTTCATGCAGCCATATGGATGGCTAGGGCCGACCACCTCCCGTTCCTTACACTGTCCAATGTGGACTGTGTGCTAGTGCATGTCGCGGCCCACCTCATGGTCCCCTCAAACTGATGTGGAACCCAACCAGTTCCACACCCTACACCACTGTGTTCCCTACTAGTTACAACCTCCACCACCTTGGCATGCCACCGCAGGACACCGATGGCCGCTGCCGACACCACCACCTATCTCCTCCACATGTCATTGGACTCACTCTGGTGGTCTGTTTTCCAATATGTCTGCGCTTCCAGGTTTCATGGGGTTCCACTGCCACTAATACATCCTTCTTTCCATTTTACTATCACTATGGGGGTCTAAACACATTTGGAATCCCCCAAGAAAATGTAGATTTTGGGCACAGTGAAAGCGCATGGATGGGTGTAGCCAACTTTAATTTTACCGTGAACAACGATCAATCTGAGATCCATCACAATGATAAAATTTCAGATCATGTGAATAGAATGAATAATGAAAAAGAAAGAGGGAAGTCCTAGAACCATATAGAGTATCAATATATGTTAGTTATAAATAATTTAATTAAAATACTAGAATTACATCAATGGAATTCTCTCTCTATTGATGTTTCCGGTCCCGATTCATTGTGATTTTTCATTGTGTCATAGAAGCCAAGTATAGGCTTCCTATAGCGGTGATCCACACATGGTCCGCATATCTCTTGATGTCACCAAAGGGATCACTGAGTGCTAGAATGGAAGAGACTTCACTTGTGATGTCTGCCTTCGATCACCTTGAGAGATGCTTCTAAATCGCTCTCCTTGATCTGGTGGAGGAGCATATCTCTCTTAACTTTAGAGCGTTCTCAGAGAAAACGAATACTATCTTGGCTTGAGAGCTTTCTCTAGATCTGTTGTGTACAACCACAAATAATGGATAAGACTAATGAGAATAATGTAATTGGTATTTATAATAATTAGAATAATAAAATAAAATAATTACCCATAGGTATTTATTTATTTCATTTAATTCTTAGTAAGACCCAATGTCAAATAATAATATATGACTATTATTATTACATTACATGCACCCAGTGAATTACACCTAATATTATTTAATTAAATAAATAATATTATTTCTCACGAATTCCCTAAAAAACCACACGAAATTTATATTAATATACATGGTGTGTATTTTTGTTTTTCAATTTTCATTTATTTCCTCAACCACATTTGTTATACCTTGAATAATGACTATTTATTTGTTAAATAAATATCACTACATTATTCCCTAATAAATATATTATTTCACCCATAATATCTTTTGTAGAATAACTAATGTCGAAATAAATTTGATTAGTAATCCTTTAATAATTATTAAACCACAATCATGAGTACTATTTATTCAACTTGTTAAATGAATATTTAACTGAGATACTTGGACACACTTAGTGTGTGACCATCTAGTACTCTTTCTCAGTGGAATTAGGCAGAGCCTACCTAAACTCAAAGGTTAGAATCTAGAAACACACCAAGGCACCCATAAATAAATAAGTTAACGCCGCAATGACGTGTCACCTCCTACGAACACTTATCATGTATTGTAATCCCTTTATTTTGATATCTCTAATCAAGTGGGTTGAATGGTAGTGCCATCAACCCATGTGCTCAATTATTATTTCTTTGACTTACTGGAATTGAAAATTCCCATTCCTCACCATGAACATGGATTTATTTATGCCATATAAATTCCACAAAAAGGCCTTGTATGTCAACTTATGTTATGGAACTGAATGTAAAAATACTTTCTCTCCTTATCTATTAATGTGGTATTACTCGTGACACTCCCAAAACATCCTACCTTGCTGCAAAAAATGTTTCCTTACATTTTTAGTCAATAAATATAATTGAGTGAGTTGTAATAAACATTAATAATACTCTTAACGTACAAGGGCCAATACAAACATCCACATATAAGAACATAAAATGACACTATGATATGTGGATTTCCTACTGGAGGGTATCGTTCTCATAATATCCTCCTAGATATTTCCAAGGGCGCACACCATGATAAGGTGCCTCAAGGTTTTATGAGTCCTATCCCCTAATGGCCTGTATTATTTTTTCCCCAAAATAACATCATTCAACCATATAACATATATTCAACAATAGTATTATGGAACTTCTGGGTTTTTATCATAGCAGGGATCTTCTATGACTCTTTGGTGCAATATCTCTCTTTAGGACATTATAACATTATTTTTCATGCAGAAGAACAATCATGATATGATATCGTTTTTATTAATATTCAAATCCATTAATAAAATTTTATTATAAAGTACAATGTATTTGGTTCTAGGCCACAAAATATAACATACACCCACATGGACTAGAGACAACTGCAAACAAACTTTAACCCACTAACTCCCACATGATATTCATGATTTTGTTGAGATAGAACTCTAGTCATGGGTTCCACCATGTTCTCTTCTATGGACACTCTACTCACTGAAACTTCACCCCTTTGATAGAAAACCCTCAATAGGTGATACTTCTAGAGAATGTGATTTGTCCATTGATGTGACCTTGGATACTTTCCAAGTTCCACCACTATAGTATTATCACAATACAATTTTATTGGTTCTTTACTAGTAGGCACCCCATCAAGATCCTGGAAAATGTTTTGAATCCATATGGATTCCTTAGCTACATCAGAAGCCTCTATATATTCATACTCCACATATAATCACTAACAACTAGATGCTTTTAACTCTTCCAAGCCACATATCCTCCGTTGAGATAGAAAACATATCTAGATTATGACTTCAAATCATTATGATCTGTCTGAAAACTAGCATCAACATACCCTCTGATGACAAGTTCCTCGTCTCTTCCATACACCAGAAACATATCCTTAGTTCTTCTCAGATAATTTAGTCTTAACAACAGTCAAATGATGTTCTCCTAGATCTTCTTGATATCTTCCTACTATGCTTAGTACATAGGCAACGTCAAGACTAGTACATAACATGGCATACATGATGGATCTTATAGCTAAAGCTTATGGGATCTTACGCATCCTATCTCTCTCTTGTTGTGTCAGAGGATGCATTCTATTAAAAATATGTAGGCCATGTGACACTGGAAATCATCCCCTATTGGATTGTTCCACACTAAATCTCTTTAGTATCTGTTTAATGTATGTACGTTGACTTAGTTCAAGCAGCCTCTTAGATCTATCACAAATTATCTTGATCTCTAGAATGTAGGCTACTTCACCTAAGTCCTTCATGTAGAAACAGTTGTTCCACTAGTCCTTAAATAACTGTAAGACTGGTACATCATTTCCAAAAAGTAATATGTTTTCAATATATACTACTAGGATAACAACCACATTCCCATTAAACCACTTATAAACACATGGCTCACATTCATTCTTAATGAAACCAAATTCATTTATGGATTCATCAAATTGAATTTCTATGACCTGGATGCTTAATTTAATCCATAAATGGATTTAGGCAACTTGAAAACCCATTTGGCTTCACCTTTTGTCACAAAGCCTTATGGTTGTGTCATATAGGCATCTTCGTAAAGGTTCCCATTAGTGAATGTTGTTTTGACATCCATTTTCCAAATCATGTAGTCATGGTAAGATGCTATGAAAGGTATGATTCTTATGGATTTAAACATGGAAAAGGGCAATAAGTTTTCATTATAGTCAATTTATTGATGTTGTATGAATCTTTTAGCCACTAAACTTTCTTTATAGGTTCTAACATGACCTTACATGTACAACTTTCTCTTGAATATCCATTTTCATCCAAAAGGATTCACATCAACTGGATCATTAACCGGAACCTAGACTTGGTTCTGATACATGGAATCCATTTTAGAATTCATAGCTTCTAGCCATCTTGCAGCTTCTGAGCTCTCTACTGCTTCCTTGTACGAGATAGGATCATCATTGTCCAATAACAATGATTCACCATCATCAGTGACTAGAAAACCAAATATCTTGGGTTCCCTTACCTCCATTGAGATCCTATGAAGTACTTGTGTTTTTGGAACCTCTTCCAAGAGGACCTGTGGAACTTGTTCTTGTACCAGCTGCTATGTATGTTGAGCATCAACTTTGCCGAAGTCTATCTTTCTCCCACTATACTTTTTGAGGATGTTCTTCCTCTAATGAAATATGGATTGTCTGGAAACAATCACATTATTTTTTGATGGGTTATATAGGTAATATCCTTTAATTTTCTTGGGATATCCTATAAATATACACCTCATGCCCTGGGGTGATAGTTTTTTCTTGATAAGGCCTTAACAAATGCCTCGCATCCCTATACACATGTGTGCGAAAAAATGAGTTTATTTCCCTTCCATAACATAGAGGGAATTTCATTTTCCACCTTAGTTGGTACTCAATTTAATTTGTATGATAAATTTTTTAATGCATATCCCCAAAAGGATAATAAAAGATCTGCATGAATCATCATTGAACTCACCATGTCCAACAAGGTGCGATTCCTTCTTTCACTAACACTATTCCACTATGGTGTATAAGGAGGAGTGAGTTGAGATAGAATACTAGTCTCTCGTAAAAGGCTGATGAACTCTTGGTTCACATATTCTCTACCTCGATCCAATCTAAGCTTCTTTATCTTCTTACCAAGCTAATTCTATACTTCATTCTTGAATTCCTTAAATTTACACAAAGACTCTGACTTATACCTCATTAAGTAGATATATCCATATGTACTCAAATAATCAGTAAAATTAATGAAGTAAGAATATACACCTCTATCTTCTACTGGAAATGGTCCACATACATTCGTCTGTACCAATCCTAGAATCTCCATGGACCTTTCACTCTGTCCATCGAAAGGTGGATTGATCATTTTCCCTTGTAAACAAGCGTGATGTCTATCAAGTGGTTTTAGCTCAGTAGAGTGTAAATAACAATCATGGCATAGCATTTTCAAGCACTTCATATTTACAAGACTGAGACGGTGATTCCACAACTGGGTGTGGTAAGAGTCATGTGAGTTTGTTTGATTATCAATCTCCAACACTTGGTTTTCATAATTTAATACATACACACTTTTATTTAAATGCACCATACCCTAACATACATTTATCTTATAAAAGAAACAACCCTTATTAACAAACTTTAAAATAAATCTAGCCATATCCAAGCATGATACAAAAATTATTTTTTGGGTAATACTAGGTACATAATAAAAGTTATGTAAAACCAAAATAATCCCAGTAAGCAATGAGAGATGGTAATCACCAATGAATATCACAGCCAGCCTCACACAATTAGCTGCTCAATGTTCCACCTCTACTTTGACAATATTTAAAAATCTACTTGGTTCCTGTATTTTAATATATATGTGATCCCCACAAGTTGTATCTAAGACCCAATGTGTAGAAATGGAATGATTATATGCAATAATGAATTCCCCTTTAGCATACCCACACTTCTTGGTGCAATTTATCTTTCGGTGGCCTTTATTGCCACATGAAAAATATAATGCCTCCCATTCCTTTCCCAGCATATAGATCTTCTTCTTCTTGGAAGGATGGTGCTTGGGGGATTCAGATTATATATAAATCATTAGACCCTTTTTGTTTTCCTTCCCATTATTATTCACCATAAGAACTGTGGGTTTATCACGTACCATGTTCATATCTACCTGGTGAATCTAGGTTAGAAGTTTTGATATAATCTTCTCATTATTTTTCATGTTGTAGTTGACAATAAATCTAGATTAAGTATTGGGTAGTGATGATAGGATGAGATCTATATGCAACTCATCTAGGAACATAATCCCTAAGATGTCCAGGTATTCAATGTAGCCAATAAGCTTGACTTCATGAGGCCCAACTGACGTAGGCTCTCCATGGTTAGTTGTGAAAAAAGAGTTGGATTTCTCATATCTCCCCAATCTAACCTTCTCTTGATATAGATCCTTAAGGTGATACATCATGTTGTACGGATCCATGATCTCATGTTGCTTAAAGAGATCATTTGACATGGATGATAGCATGAAACATTTGAAATATATGGAATCATTAAAATTTTTATATTGAGAGATATTTCCTCATCATTTTCCTCGTTTCTAGGTGAAACTGGAACATGCTCCTCCAATACAAACAATTTCATCTCGTGGTGAAGGATGACGCGTAAATGCCTATGCCATTCCTTGAAATTGGTGTCGATGAGAAGGTATTCCTTCTTTTGTATGGTTCAAAATGATATGTTTGATTTATTTTTAATTTCCATTTCAAAAAATTAACATGATAAAATATTTAGAACTTCATCATGATAAAACTATGAAAAATTAATTAATTAATACTTATTAGCCTACCATTATTTTATCGAACTGCAATAGCCCTCACTATTGACATCAGAATATTTTTTTTCCTAAATATTATAGTGGAAAGGATCCATATTTCCCCTAATATTACCCTAACTAGGGTTTCTCAAGCAACTTGAAAGGTTTTAGGTAGGCATTCCAAATTCCAACTATATTAACTCACTGCTCCTAGATCCGCTGAGTGGACTCCCCAATCATGAAATCATTTTCTTTTGGATTTCTTCAATATTTGCCTCATGGTCACACCAAGTCCTACTGTGATAGTTATCCCTTGATGTGAACCATTTCCATTCAACCTTGAACCTCAAATTATAATTCCTCGATAATTGAAAGTATCCCAACTAGGGTTGGTCAAGCACTTTGAACTATGGTTTGATTCTAACCAAGATTATGGAAGGCTATACCGACTTAATATTTCCTTGTTGAATTTTATCCATATATGTAAATTTCCATTTTATTTTTTTCTTACATACCTTTTAATATTAATTGGATATACATAAGTGATTAACCATGTATAATATAACATTTATGCATAAGTCAGTCTTATTTTAGTTCTATATTGCATGCTTGTTTAATTCATTAATTGTGTGATCGCGACAACACACCCACAATAAATAAACCATGAAACTGATAGAAATAAAATAAATGGCATGATTATTAGCTTGTTCTATTGGTTAGTTTATCTAGAAGTTGATAAATTAAACCAAAACATAGGTGAGATAACACCTTGAACCTTTTGAATTTGTGTTTACAGCTTTCCACCTTTCCACCTTTGTATATCCTTGGATTAGTCTCGCCTTGGATCCTAACTAGAGTTGCCTTCACTAGATTGAGAAAACTATCCATTACATATGATTTTATCTGACATGCAGGTGAGGGGTAAAATGGGGTTTCACATAAATGAAATTCTAGGCACGCATGCCCGATATATTATTGAGGAGAAGGCTCACAATCCAAATTTTTTAATTTAAATAAAAAGATTAAAAGAAACCATCCACATATAAATGTTTTGGTCAAGCTCATGATCATCCATACATGCAACGATATTTACGCATAAATGAAACTAGAATTCAATTCATTAAGCATTCTTTTTTAAGATAAATCACAATAGAATAAATTAATTATATTTAATTATCAATCATTTTATCTTAAAACCATTTTATGAGTTTCTTTAATATTCTCAACCAAATTAATTTTAAACAAATTAATTTATTTAAAATTATCTTTGTAAGTAACTTGTACCTTGGAGGAAACCCAATGAATTCCCATTCATAACCACCTAATTTGTATAAATAAACATTACAAAGATGTTAAATTAAATATATACGTATAAAACACCTATAACATGTTGTGCCTCAGTTTTATGCCGACACCATGGTACACGTCTCAATGGTTTTTATAATATAATAATAAATTTTAATAAATATGCGTAATTTGGATGAGTACATGGTGTGTATTTTTTACTACACGTCATGTACTATCGTTCACCATCCATCCAAAGTACACACCCATGGATACATCGTGTAGATGTACTTCGGAAATCTTCAGAGAAAATGGTGTGTCCAGTGGGCCACACACAATGTAGTGTCCATATTACATGGTCTCTTTTCCGGAAAGCTATGTATGAGGTATAGGGCCCCACCCTTACCCGAAGGGACTACACACCATGTCCTTTGGGCCACATGGGGTGTGAAACTGAAACCATGTGCCACCTATTCCGGGTCAACACACGAAGTCAATAATACTTAGAAAAACTCAGATAAAATAGCTTGTTTGGGTGGACTAGTACCGATGCATTGAAACATGACTACACAGTGCGTACTGCCAAATACATGTCGTGTGCTCTGGTGTTGTATAGCCAGGAACCTTTGGAACCTATGAATTATATCCTCTGTATTTTTTAATAAAATTTAAAAGAAAAGATCATTTCTATAAGGTGAATGAGAAACGAAAGAGGAGGAGCGAATCTTGATATTCAGATTTACAGAACGATTAACATGAATTGAAACAACTAAATTGTTAAATGCGGAGAATCATCAATGAAAAAAAATAATTATAATCAATGATATGACTACTTTGATACCACGTATAGGTTCTAGGAATAGTGGAAGCCTGTGGATGGGTGTGCCCAACTTTAATTTTACTGTTAACAACGGTCAATCCTAGATCCATCATGATTATAAAACACAGAATCTTCGAAATAGAACAAAGAACGAAAAAGAAAGAGAGAAGTACCAGAACCATAGAGAGGATCATCATATGTTGGTTATAATTAATTTAATTAAAATAAAAGAATTACCTCGATAGAATTATCTCTCCGTTGATCTTTCCGATCATGATTCAATGTGATCCATCGTTCTGTGGTATAAGCCAAGTGGAGGATTCCTATACTGGTGATCCACAAGTGATACACATATATATGGAACATTCTAAAGGGATATCAGGGTGCTAGTATGGAAGATCCTTCACTTTTGATGTATGACTTTGATCACCTTGAGATCCTCTTCCAAAGAACTCTCCTTGATCCGGTGAAGGAGGATCTCTCTCATAACTTGAGAGAATTCTTGGATGAAAGGAATTATTTCTTATCATGAAATATTTCTCCAAAATTATTATGCACAACCACAAATAATAGAAAGGCTTAATGAGAATAATACAGTTAGGATTTATAATACTTATAATAAAAAAATAATATAATTACCAATGTGTATTTATTTATTTCATTTAATTCTTTATAAGAGCTCATGTATAATAATAGCGTTTGACTATTATTATTACCTTACATATGCCAAAAAAATTTCACCTAATATTATTTAGTTAAATAAATAATAGTATTTCTCACAAATTCCTAGAAAAACCACACAACGTGTATTTTTTTCATTTTCCTTTATTTCATCCACCAAATTTATTAGACCTTGAAAAATGACTATTTATTTATGAAATAAATATAACTAAATTATTCTCTAATAAATATATTATTTCTCCCAAAAAATATTCTCTCGAATAACTAGTGTCTAAATAAATGTGATCAGGTATCCTTGAATAATTATTAAAAACTAAAATAAAGAATAATCTTTCTTCAACTTATTAAATGAATATTTAACTGAGATACTTGGACAGACTTAGTGTGTGACCCTCTAGGCCTCTTTCTTAGTGGTGTTAGGCGGAGCCTACCTAAAGTCTAAGTTTAGCACCTATAAACATAGCAAGGCACCCATAGAGAATGATGTTAAATCTTCAATGAAGTGTCACCTCCTACGAACTCTTATCGTGTAATGTAATACTTTGTCTGGATATCTCCAATAAAGTGGGTTGTATACTAGTGCCATAAAACCTTGTGCTTGATTATTCTTTATTTGAATTCTTGGAATTGAACTTTTCTATTCCTCGCCATAGACAAGGATTTATTTAGGCTATCTCAATTCCATAAAATGGATAGAGATGTGAACTCCCATTATGGAACAGAAGGGGAAAATCCTTTCTTTCATTATTTATTAATGCGGTATTACAGATGACGCACCTAACATATCCTACCTCATTGTGAATAGTGTGTAGTCATAGTCTCCATCAATACATCTAATTGCATGATTTGTAATAACCATTAATAATAATCTTAATACCAAAGGGCCAATAAACACGTCCATAGATTGTAACATCCAATCACACTATGAAATGTGTATTTCCTACTGGTGGGTCTCGTTCTCATAATATCCTCTTAGATATTACCAAGGGCACACACCATGAGATATTTCCTCAACGTTTTATGAGTCCTCACCCCTAATGGCATGTATAATTTGTGTACCTAAAATAACTTCATCCAACCATAGAACATAAATTCAAGAAAAGGTGTTAGGGAAATTCTAGGCTCTCATTAGAGCAGGGATCCTCTTTGACCCTTTGTTGCTACGACTATCCTTAGGACATTATCTCATGCATTGTCACGCAGAAGAACAATCCAGACGTGAATGTTTTTTATTAATATTCAAATCCATGAATACAAGTTTCTTATAAAGAACAAAGTAGTTAGTTCTAGGCCACCAGCTCCAACAGAAAATATCTGACACAACCTCATGGGTATGTCAATGAAGAACAAGGAGATAGAGAGGGGATCATAGAGAACACCCAATGAACAAACTAGCCTTTTTTCGTGTTAGCCCAGAATTTTTCTTGTTAGATGAATCAAGAATCATTATTCAAATAAAAAAGGTTTAATTCCCGATATAAAACTCACAATAATATTTCCCAATCCTACAAGAATAATTCCTCCATGGATCAACAAGTTAGTGATTTGATCCGCATTCTTCGATTAGAAGGGAAGAATAGGGAAAAAACAATCACTCAGATTTAATACCCTACCTGGGAAAAAGGATATTGGTTGAAGATGATCATCCATTATCATACATCAATCTATGGTCCCGAATCGTCTCTCCATGGATGTCGTCGCCTCTTTCTGATTTACTGATTTTCATCATTGGATAGGTTTCCTTCATCATTCTTTAGAGGAATTCTATGGTTTTTCATCAACCTTGAACCCCTATTTAATTAAAGAAGGAAAACGTGCTATTCATTACAGCACCCCTATGCTAATTCATTAATGAGGTTCATTAATTGAATCCACATCACCTCTTCACTATACAACAACGTTGTCGAGTCGCCGCATAACGATGAAGAGAAAATAATAAAATAACTTTTTTTAAGTTATTTTATTTTTCTTCTCAAAGAACCGAAAACTATCTTTTTCGGTCGACCTGCACTGGTCGATGTTAGGCCCTTTCTAGGAAAATCATGACACTTTAAGGTCAATAATGCCCTCGAATTTTCGATCTGGGTACCAGTTTAAAAGAAAAAAAAACCACTCGCATGATTATTTAATGAATATTAAGAATAGTTTGAAAATAGATTCTAGCCACTCCAGGCCATGGAATATTGTGCTATCTTTGAGCCTGGTCTTGATATAATCCCATTTAGCTTTCCAAAAATTTACATGGAATTTTGGGGTATTACAGATTCACCGCCTCCATGGATGATGAGTTTTCATTTTTTATTACCACCATTAAGGATGGTAATAAAAACATTTTTATGGTTAAAGAAGATTATAATATGTGTATTAAAAATTATTTAATGTCCTTGAACTAGTATATATATAATATTAAATACAATAATACTAGTTTTTGATGGTCATAAAAACTGCCAACATTAACTAATCATTTTTCATTAAAGTTTTATCTAAGGAATAATCCTCATACCATATAACCAAATTATATTTGGAACCATTTTAAAACTCTAGATGTATATTAATACCATTCCATTATACTTTTGGATTTTTTGTAAAGTGTATTCCCTAGAACCAACTTTATCAGTACTTTTGATTACTATATCATGTATATACTAAGTTATACATGATATTTATGTTCCATTATTGTGTAAATATTTATGTGTTCACTATTTAATAGTATTTTTTATAGGTTAACTTTTCATATCAAAAGGTCATATAATATCCCAGGATATAATGAGAACCTTGAGATACTATTGAATTAATCCTAAACAACAGTCATATGGTCTAGATACATCTTAATGAATGGATACAGTAGATGTATGACTATCAGGTGACGAAGGATAATAAGAATTGTGACTTCTTATCATGATGTTTTCAAATGGTGATATCTATTAATGAGATCATGAGGGAAGACCCACCAATAGGAACACCACAAGTTTTAGATGTCAATGGTTGTTCCTATCTACTTACATGTGTATTGGTCTCTTGACTTGAGATTGTTACCTGTGTGTGCCATTTGATCAATTACTTTTATGTAAAGAAAACCTTGATAATGAAATCACAGTTGGGTAACATGTGTTGGGTTCCTCATTGGTGGCATGGAATTGGTTGAATTTTCAAGAAATGATTTGTCACTTTCGGGTTAAGGAAGTAATATATATTGGGTCTTGTTGATCAGGATGGTGGTGCCTTTATAAATCTTGGTCCAAGATAGTTGAAAGGTAAATCCATCTTGTTAGATAAAAAAAATAAGAAAAGGATGATGAAAAAAGTGCACGTCATGCTTTATGATATATCTAATGGAAAATAGATTATATTACACACTACATGTTTGTAGGTTGATTGTTATTGCTATGACTATCCTAATCTCTTTAGGGGCCTTGATGGGTTACTAGACTTCATTATTGGTCTTTGAGTACTATTCATTTCTATTGAGATAAGGTCATAGAGGGTCAAACACGATGGAATAATCATGAATCCACCCTATTTAGTTGAATAGGTAAATCGAACATGGTGAGGCCCACCATGAGGTAAGAGTGTTAATTGAGTCATCAGACACCAAAGAATAAATAAATTCAAATTATTCAAGTAATGAATAATTGGGTTGAATTTATTTATTAAATTTATTTTCAAGGTAAGTAAATATGAGGAATAATGTAAATTGAACTAACCTTATTTTAATATTCTGGGTTTGTTTAATGTTAAGTTGGAATTACGAGTGGAGTTAAACGACTTTGTTTTTTCATGTAATATACTACATATATATTATAGGTATGTGATAAAATAATAAATAATATTTATGAAATGGTTAATTTCATCATAATTATTTAGTGGATGTTAAATAAATGATGTTCTAAGAACCCTACTTGGTATTTTGAACATCCACAATATATAGAGAGAGGCTCTCACACAAATGACTATTAATTATGAGTTTTTTATAGCTTATCTCTCATATCCTACTTCCTAGAGAGAGAAAACCTTAATCCATGAGATCAAATTATATTCCCCTTCATCTATTGAAGGCACATCAATGCGGTGGAAATTGAGATGTCGAAGGCATCATCAGATCTCCGTACTAGCACCTAGAATTCGACATTAAATTATCTTGTGGATTTTTGAAGAATGTGTGGATGATCTATAGGGGTTAATTTTTAGATCCTTTCTACAACTATCACTAATGAATAGTAGAGTTTGAACATGAATTCAATTCAAAAAACATATGTTTTTAAATTTTATTTTTGTGCTCCTTTAATTTATATGGGATCCTAAGAGTCTTTTAGGGCTCATAAAACTGGTGACTGCATGTCTTGTCATCCCAATGATGATTTTTTTTTAAAATTGTTAGCCCACTGGCTTCCGCTGCAACCCTGATATCTTTAATTAGTATTAGAGTGATCACATTAATTATCCGAGTCAAGAAAAATTCATTTTCATTAATTTTTAGTAGAGGGTCTGAAATTGGTCCCAATGAATCTGACCGCGATTCGATCCTAGGTTGGATGACCATGTTACAACTATCCAAAATTTTTTTATGGATCATTCTATATTATTTTTTGGTATTAAAGTTTATTTTATCAGAGAAATGTCTAGAAAAGAACTTATTATGGCTTTCCAATCTGGAATCTAATGAATCTGTATACCGAATGGACTATCGGTCACTAGAATAGTGTTTTTTGGTTGTTTATTGTTTCACCAGTTTTTCTATCATTATAAAAATAATATTTTGTTTTATAATAATAATAATAATAATAATAATAATAATTATTATTACAATTAAAATTATTTTTTAATATCCTTTTGAATATGTTAATAAAAAAATACCGGGTTCCGTATGGAGATATTCACATAGGAAAGAATCAAGAAAAATAACACCTAAGGTGGGGGATGACATTTCAAAGTAAAAAAAATGATTATTGACCATTTTTTTAAAAAGTAAAAATGGAGGACCCTGCAGGTCACTCTCCCCTTGCCTCCATCCTGACACCATTTCCATGCTAGTTCTATTGCCGACCAGAAACCGCCACTGATGGATCCAAAAAGATCCAACATTTGGAGATAAGATCCACTCTCTAACGGGAGGACACTGTAGTCATGAGGTTCCATGTCCAACGGCCAACCCTGTGATCGAGGCCCTGTACGCCACCCTTGCTGGACACTAACATCACCAGAGGCGTCCTCTGACCAGCCCAGATCAACTCCAATGTCACATGCAACCCAAACATGGAACCTACTTCACCCCTGTTAGTTTTCGATTGGACCAGTTTAGCACTAAAATGGGATTGGGTAGGTCTGAACCAGTATTTATGGATCTAGACAGACATTTCTAGCTCAAAATGGTCATACACATGCTTTTCACAACCTAAAACATGTATGTCTGAGTTCATCATGACCTGCTTCTTGGGGTTTTCGGGACCTTGTCTAATAAAATTAATATAATAAGTTAAATAAATTTTATTATTAAATTTAATTGATTAAAATATTAATTTGGGGTTTCAAAATAATAATTCTAATACCCGATATATAATTAATATAATTTTATATTAAATTAAATTAAATAATTAATTTAATTGTTGGTATTAAAATTAAATTATTTTAGAGACCGAACCTGAATTAAATAATTTGATATTAATTCCGTTAATTTATTCAATACCCCTTGTACTTAAATTTATTGCAATTCAATTTTATGTCACTGTAATTTTATTCGCTTATTGGTATTGAGCACCGACCTATATATGTCTGTGTTTATTTATTTAATAAATTATTTAATTATTTGAGATGTTTGTAACTAATTATGATGGTTTTTCTTATTTTCTTTTATTTTTTAGTCACAATTTTTAAGGTATACCGTGTCCAATTTATCTGTTATACATTGTGCCCCCAGTTACCCTCGCATGCAAGCGAGTACAATTGTACATTGATGAAGATGATGCACAATATGGACCCCACCAAGATGAGGTAGTCCGCCACGACAAAGATGTTGTAAGATGTAAACAACACCAAGATGAGGCGGTGCGCCAAACAAGATGCAGACCCTACCTAGACAAGGCATTACTCCAGACTTGTAGCAGACATACTGGACAGGGTAAAATTACATCATGAGTCAAGAAAAAACTCATGTATGGTGCCCCTAGGTAATGGTAGGTCTGTTGATTTTAAATGGATTAACCAACATTATATATTCAATATTATTTAGATTGCATATTCCCTTTATGAATTTATTTTTTATTTTACGCATTTTATAACGGTGTGAAAATACATAAAGTAATAAATAAAGAAGTAGTGAATGTTTTTTCAATTAATATTCAGTTATGATCATGAAAAAAATATATGAACAATGCTAATAGAAATGGATTACTTTCATCGAGAGAAAAAACAATGACCCTGAATGTAATATTAAGTCGTTAAATGACTTCTGTCATTCAAATTTGAACAAAACCAGGTGTTCGGGTTGCTCTTCAACCAATGTTGAGGGTTCCTATTAATATGAGTGAGTTCTTATGAGTGTGATGGGTTTACTTAACTAATTTTTTTTAAAATATGTAGAAAAATAAATATTTTTTATAATTTGAGATGTCAGGGTTGAGAAAATCATGTTTTTGATTTTAGAAGATGAGACTTCACTCAATAGATTTAAGATTCTAGTCAAAATCCTACCTTAAACTCTATAAGTAGTGGAATAGACAATGTTTGTAGACAACAAGAGGGGGCTTAAGGATCCCTTCCACTATAATACTCAAGGTATTGATTATTGCAATTCTAGTATAGAGGGTTCCTAGAATTTGGTAAAATAGTATGAGACATTTAAATGATTAAAATAATTAATAATGTATAAATTGGTGATAAAGATAAATGTACTAATATAATAGTTTTTATTTTTATAGAAAATTTCAATTAATATAACAATATAAATAGTGATAAACATTAGACATAGTAAATGTCCAAACTAGCACAAATTTCTATGTGTATTACAGGCGCTTGTGCACACTACTATGATATTTGAAATTCTAGGTGTTTGTGTCCCTGCCCATGTTATGCCACCTTAGGAAGCGATGGGGTAAAACATGCTTATTGGAGACTCATGTGTATATAATATAATGATTATGTAATAATTTTATCCCCAACGTCTATTTTTTTCAGTTAGAACATTAGGGCATGGATGATATAACATGTAGTCTCATCTCCGAGAAACTCAGGGGGAGAAAAGAGAAGAAAGATATGAGGGTGATAAATTACACTTACTTATGTGTAAATATTAATGATAGATCACAATAATTCAAGGAATACCACTCTTATATCAAATTACTCCAATTTAGTTTAATGTTTCAAAATGAACAGGATAGAGTAAATGCTTAATTACCTTTTGGATAAAATTATCCAAGTAATTAGAACTTTAAAGAAAGTTTAATATTTAGATATTATGGTAAAAAAGCTGAAAGGAAGGGTGAAAAATACAATGTAATGTGTAAAACCAAAGACACATTCTTAATGTACTTCAGTGAAATGAGTTTGGATATTTAAAATCATGTTATTTTCTTTTCATATTATAAAATTAATTTATAGAGGTTTAAACATAATAAAAATAATTGAATAAGCAAGTACTCGCTTATTATTCTATGTATATTCATCAATTTATGTTCAAACATGCTTCTTTGGTATAAAATACAATATTATAATAACATATTTTAATTTCAATACAGTTACCAAGTATGTAATAAGAAACATTATAAGAATTTAAGTAAATTATCCAAGCGTCTATGAAAGGGTAATTCCCAAGTCAGTGCCAAGAAACAAATAACTATTGATTTCCAAGGGAATGATTCAGGTAAAACTATTATTGGTTATAACCAAAAAAATTATCTCACATGTCTATTGTATGCAAGGAGACATTATTCCAAGTTAATTAAAGATTTTTATCATGTCTCATACTCAACCAATAGTTATGTGATACTTGAACCATAGGCAATGATTGATGAATCTAAAATGTAAGACTCATTTACCCAGTTGTGGAAAGGTAATTCTTTGACAAGTAAAACTAAAAGTGGACATCAAGGGTATACCCAATTTGGTATTTAGACTCACTATAGCTAAACACCTTTGGTATTATCGATATATTTGGTTTGGAGAAATAAACCTTTAGAAATAAAGGTATTCGACAAATCTTTCAGGGTTTGTTTGGAAAGAGAGAGTGAACTATTACAAGGGTAAGCTAGTGGTAAATATACTTCATGTAATTACTTTAAATATTTAAGAAATTAGAAAGTGAAGTACAGAATTTTTTTGGTAGGTAGATATAAGATACTTCAGTCCTGTATGATGAAGAATATATGACCAATAATTCATCAATCATAATAATGTAGTGTGGAGTAATTCCTAAATGCACATCACCTTATCCACATCATGATATTGATGTAAATAAGTATGATTGATGATAAATATTACATGTTAACATTGGTAAAATAATATAGCATGGATAAATTTTTAAATGAACATTTTATACATTAGATTCATGTTGTAAGGAGTACCAATATTGAAACTTGAAGAAACTCCCATTATATTTCAGGACTTTCTTTGAAAATTTAGTGATATCCCATAAATATATGACAATTGTAATGAAAATTTATATCACTTGAGTCATAGTATAAAGGAGATCCATTATATCATAAAACAAGTATTTAGATGTAAATAGTTTGTTATGATATAAAAAAACTTACATCAAGAAAAACACATTGTGAATCTAAGTAATTATCCTAAGAATTTATTAGTATATTATATAAATCACTAAGATATAAAATTTTTAGTCATGTGATAGACTATATTTCAATATAAGGGTTCACATCTCTACTTTGTGATTGTGAGATCTAGATTGACATTGGTTTAGTCAATTCCAGGGATGCACATGTAGTTGGAATAGGAATAAGTCCCACAAGATGTGCGAAAGATGAATGTTCTGGAGACACATACTATGTAGGAAGGCTAAAACCATAATTATGGTTTAATATTCACCTCGGTCGATGATAAATTATTTATTTTGAATAATAATTCCTACATGTAGGCATTGTTTGGAAATTAGCTAAGATTAACAAGGTCAATTAAAATTCAATAACAGATTCCATATATCAAAGTCACAAGCAGGTTATTATATTGAGTATTGTAGTGGTTACTCATGTGATATAATACATGGGTGGTAAAATCATGGTACCAATAAGGCTATATTGGTTACACCAAGTCATTATGCCTAAATACATTATACTTTTACTCATCATAGCTACTTTATATGATCATTTTATTGAGCATTGGATGTCATGATCACCAATCGTGGAAGGTGTCTATATGACACAACCATAAAGGGTTAGTCATGTAAAAAAATGCTAATAAAGGTTTAAATTTAATGAAACCTAGTATAGGATTTAAGTAAGAAACTAGATCATAGAATATTCATTTTGAATTAATTCTTTCCATGTGTCTACCAAAGGTTAGTGGGAGTGCCATTTTTTCCAGGTAAAATATGTTCTACAACATATGTAAAACAAATAATTATTTTATAGTTAGTTAAGACAAGGTTTACAGTTATTATCTAGTGATTGAATTAAAGTAGCAACCTAAGTTCTAGGGAACATAATTTACTGAGTTAGATCTAACTGTTTCTTAGACCTAGTCAGTCGTACATATAGTGAAATGGTATTAAAGAAAATAAAAGTTGGAATTATTCTAGATATAATTTCTACCAATGTCACATGGGATAAATCTCTCCATGTAGACATTTAATGGAATAAAAGGAGATTAAGTAGTGAGTTGAGTTTCATAATCTTCTTTGATGGATCAATCACGTGTACCATGATATGTAGAAGATATGATATTCCCAACATATACTTAATGTTAGTAAAATATCATATATATACAAGATAAATAAAAGTAAAGCAGTCAGATAAATATCTTATTATACATTGTAAAGTACAAAACTTATGTACCTGATATATGGAGAAGAAGGGATAATAGTTATGGTGAGATATAAAATAGTATTCCATTAAGATCAATTTGATCTAGTATCATAGTTAGGATAAGGTGTTCAATGAGACAAACTAATAAGATCCAGCAATAGTGGTACCTTTAAATAAAAAGTACATTGAAACTTTTGAGGTAGCTAAGAAGTAGTTATTAAATGCATCAATTTTTTCCAGTTCTTGGAATTGCACCAAGTAATGTGTTATCATAATGATAATTCTCTTACTCGTACTAGCCATGATGTCTTGTTTGGATAGAGGACAAAAGGGATTTATACTCATGGTTTCCATCTCTTCATAAGTTTTACTCAAGGATGTGAGGTCACACATAGTAGAATATCCATTCAGAAGAAATAAGGAAGACCCAACAATTGACATTGTGACTCATCAGAAACACAATCTTTATAATGTGAGAGATAACAAGGATGGCTATAAAGTTGGATTTAGTGAATGTGAGAGTGTTGTAAAGTGGGTTCCATAGACCCAAATTAATCATTAATTTTGATTACCATATAATGTATATAATGAGATATGCATGATGTTTACCTACAATTATAGTGTATATAATTCTATGTCCACTATTTAATAGTAATATTTGTAGATAAATTGTTGTATAATAAGGTTATAGTAGATCATAGTCTACAATGAGAACCTTGAGATATTATGAAATTAATATTAAACAAAGGTCTTATGGTCTAGATACATCTTACGGAATAGAAAAAATATATTTTTGAATATAAGGTGTTGGGGGATCATAAGCATTGAGAATTATTTTCATGAAGTTCTCACTTGGTGATCTCTATTAATGAGATCATGATAAATGACCCACCAATAGAAACACCACATGTTTCAGGCATCATTGTTTATTACTATTTATAGACATGTGTATAGGTCTCTTGATTTGATACCATTACTAGTGTGTGATATTTGATCACTAACTTTTGTGCAATGAAAAAACATGATAATGAAATCATAGTGAGGTAGATTGTGTTGGGCGCGTCATTGGTAGTATGGAACTTGTTAAATGTTCAGGAATAGATTTGTCACTTCTGGGTTAAGGAAGTAATATATTTGGGTCCTTGTGGATTAGTATCATAGTACCTTTATAAATCTTTACCCATGATATTCCAAAGGTAAATCGATCTGGTTAGATCAAAAAATGATTAAGAAAGAAAAGGGTGATGAAACAAGTGTGTTTCATTATTTATGAGATATATAAATACAAAGAGATTATATTACACAATACGAGTCCGTAGGTTAGTTGTAGTTGATATGAATCTCCTTATTTCTTTAGGGGCCCTGATGGGTTTCTAGACACCACTCCTAGTCTATGAATTCTATTCACTATTATCAAGATAAGGGCATAGAGGGTCACATACATCAACGTATTCAAGAATCCACATTATTCAGTTCACAAGGCATATAGGAAATAGTGGGCCCCACCATAATGTCTGAGTGTTTCCCGAGTCATCGACCACCGAATGATAAATAAATTCATATTATTAAAGTTATTAATACTTGGGATGAATTTATTTATTAAAAATATTTACTAGTAAATATGATGAATAATACTAATCGAACAAATATTATTTTAATATTATATGTTTGTTTAATATTAAATGGAAATAATGAAAAAAGTTAAATGACTTGGTTTTATCATGTAATATATATAATATTTATTATAGGTATGTGATTAAATAAAAAATAATATTTATGATGCAGTTTAGTTTTCCATAATTATTTTGTGGATGGAAAATAAAAGGTGTCCAGGGAATTGTACTCTGTATTTTGAATAACCACTAGAAATAAGGAGAGGCTCTCACAAAACTGACTATTCATTATGAGTTTCCAAAATCCTCTCTATCCCCTCTCTCTTATTAGAGAGATAATATCTTGATCCAGGTGATCAGAGAAATTTCTCCCTCATGCATCGTAAATACATCAATGCAGTGATCATTGGGACGTCGAAGGCGATGTCTGATATCCACATTAGCACCCAGAATTTGATGATCAATTACCTTGGGGATTTTTGAAGTGTCTGTGCATGATCAAGAGGGTTTTGGATTCGCATCCCTCATGAAATGATCACCGATGAAAATTAGATCTCTACCGCAGCTTCATATCAAAATAGGTATATTTTCAAATTTATTTTTGTGCTATTTTAATTTACATTAGACCTAAAACAATACCGGGGCTTGAATCATTGGAGAAAACAATTATATTCATCTTTATAATGAATTTTTTTAAAATTATTAGACCACGAAGTTATGCTGTCACCTCGGTATCTTCTAATTTTTTGCTTCCATTTGACAACAAATCCCATAATTATATACAACAAAAGTGACCATAAAACCATGAAATCAATTCTCACTGAGCAAAAAAATTAAACATTATAAATCATGAGAATGAACATAAATGAAATTAATAAAATTATAATAAATATAATATATATTGAAGAGGTTCTATGTTAAGTAATTGATGAATATAATTTGATTATCCGTGACATTAAGTAAAAGTAAAGAATACTTTCAGACAAAAGGTAAGATGTTTCTTATCACACTTTTATTTCCAGGTGATATTCCTTATTCACCACTTATTTCTTATGTGTGGTGTATTTATACTACTCCTTTTATTTACGATCATCAATAATTGAATATTTCATTAAATATCCATATTTATTATATCAAGTATATGATCATTGTCTAAGACATATATCATTTATACATATAGTGTTTATATTGAATGTTGTTTTAACTTGGAAATATTGATAAATTCGTATCATCTACTAAATACAAATATTTTAATAAGTTATTTGATTAATTAATTAAATGGATCATTTTGATATTGTAGGAATTCTTTGGACATGCTGAAATGTGTGAAGCCCAGTTATAGATAGCCACCTCGATGCATTAACATGTCACATGAGACAAAACAGTTGGTAACAAACCCTTCTCATTTGTTTCTATATAAAATCAGAGAGGTTTGTACTTAAAAACATAAACCATATTATGATTGGTCTTGACTATAGTGATTCATGTTCTATATATATTATGCCCAATAGTTAAGCATTTCCTTCATTTAGTATTCTACAATTACTATCCTCGAGATGTTCACTATGACAAAATCTATGGATGCATTTCCATTCTCAATTTACTGATTAAATTTCATGTGGTTTTCAGCTACTTACCTTTCCACATTGATTTTTCCTATTGATCATTCTTCATTTATTATTGATTCTTATTTATACTATATGTAACCCTTACTGAGAATTTGAGATTACCCTTTTATTTTTTTTCATTCCCTAGGTTATAAAGAATAAATATTTAAATAAGAGTTAAAGAAGTATTTTATTTTCATTTTTATGTTATATGTTTAATTAACAATGAAATAGCAGAACCATATATATATAATTCTTCAAGAATAGTAAACTTATTGATAATTGGTGATGTGATCTCTTATATCTATGACATTATAAAAAAATAACAACAGAACTTGGGCTACAAGGGCCATTGTATTCATAGTTGGTATCAGAGTAGGTTTAATAGAAACATTACGAACTAGAAGTTAAATAAACATGAGAATTATAATATTCTTTTATAGTGAATTTTTTTCTCAATACTCATGATGATTGTGAACAAAAATAGTGCCTTCCATTATTTAGTGATGGTACCTAATGAAATAAACGTAATCAATACCCATATAAAATGTTGGGATTTCCCTAATAAAAAGAAAACATAATTATTCTTGGAGTTTAGAAGATAATTTACAAATTAAGATATATTGCTCAGGTTATGAAGAATAACCATACTACACCAATGTTGGATTATTTCATGTAGTAAAATCCCACACCTTTTAGTGGGACTACTAATCCAGTGGTTGTTGAGAAATGAATCAAGTCCCTTGAAAAGATATTTCTGGAATTGGGATTTGATGAAAGGGAAAAGGTAGTTCTAGCAATATATTGAATCAAGGGAGATTTTGAACAATGGTGGTTGTTGATCTAGATTACTAAGGAGAAGATATAATTTAATACATTTACTAAGTAACTTTTAAAGAAAAATTATTTGATAAATATTTCTGTCATGGGTAATGAACTAAAATGAAGATAAAATTACTTAGATTAAATCAAAATGAATAAGAGAGTGTTGTTGAGTATAAGGCTTCCTTCAAAAGACTAGATAGGAATACTAAAAATTACACACATGATTCAAAAAAAATATTTATCAATTCATTATATTTCATAAGCCAATTATCTGATGGGAACTAGCTTCTAAAACATTTTCATCATATGATAGAATAGTGTTAAGTTCCATCAAAATGGAGAAGGAATTTTCTAGATCCTATATTTCTAAGGGGAATCAAGAGAATAATTAGTCTTATGATAACCATGAAAAGGGTAATTAATCAAATAAGGATATGTTAACAATGAAATTCCCATTATATAAAAATTGTGGAAAGAATAATCTGGGGAAATAATTTAAAGGCATTAGATTTTGTTATATGTGCATAGAAAAGGGTCATAAAGATAATTAATATAAGGTAAAGACAGAAATAAATTATTTTCAATGTTTTAATTACATAGAAATGGGAAATTACTCAAATCAATGTCATAAGAATCAGGTAAATCTACCACACAAGAGGACAATGGGAGATAACCAAGATTAAGCGATCACCACAAATGATGTATAAGTACCCAATGATGTTGTGGAAGGTATATTAATCCTATATTAAAATTTATCCAATTATTTATTTGATTTTGGATCATCACACTCTTTTATACCTACCAAGATTTTCAAAAAAATTAGACACATTCCTTTTTATTTAATAAGGGAGTTATCATCCAAAACAGTTAATGGAAGTGTCATTACAACAAAAATATGTCGATAAGTCCCTATTATGACATATAAAAATGATTTATTTTTGGACCTTATCATCATACCTATGGTTTACTTTTATACTATCATCAATGTGGACTTGATTTCAAAAAATGATCGATGTGAAAATTTATTTCAAGAAGAATTAAATAATAATTTATGAGGACGATGTAAAATTACTTATCCATAGGGAAGAAACATCATCATCCAATTATTATGTTGATCCACCCCTGATAAATCTATTGAATTAAATTCTTGGGGAGGAAGATAAAACAACATCTAGGGATGAGGAATGTAATCTCCAAATTGAGGATGTACTAATTATATTGGAATACATTGATGTATTCCCTAAGGAAATACATAGATACCCCTGGAGTGTGAAGTTGAGTTTACCATTGATTTAATCCCTTATAAAATAATAATATAAAATAATCATTATATAATATATGCTATGGAAGTATTGTACTTTAATAAACAACTAGAAGAGTTGATTAATAATAAATTTATTCTTCCAAGTGTTTCTTAATGGGAAGCCCCAATTATATTTGTTAAAAATAAAAATAGATCCATGAGGTTGTCCATAAACTATAGAGAAATAAATGCTATTACTATAAAGAACAAGTATTATCTACCATTAATTGATTATTTATTTTAAACTTCATAGATAAGAAATATCTTTCAATGATTTAACTTCATTCTGGGTATAATCAATTGCGAGTAATGGATGGAGATATTCTGAAGACAACTTCTTAGATGATGTATGGACATTACTAGTTTACAACAATGCCTTTTGGATTGACTAATGAACCCTAAATTTTCTTGGATCTCATGAAAAGAGTATTCAAGGAAAATCTTGATGATTTTTTGTAGTATTTATTTATGATATTCTGGTGTATTATAAAAGCTGTGAAGAATATGAGAATCACTTGAGAACCATTCTTCAGACTCTAAGGAAGAATGAGTTATTTTGTAAATATAAAAAATGTAAATTATATCTTCAGGAAATTTATTTTCTTGTGTATATTATCCCTAAGTATGGAATATTAATTAATCATGTAAAGAAAAAAATTAGTTGAGGGATGGCGTACGTTAACAAAAATAACTGAGGTATAGAGATTTATGGGTTTATAAGGTTATTATCATAGTTTCATTCATAATTTTTTCCAACTGGATAATCTGTTAACAAAGTCACACGTAAAGGGGTTATGTTCATAAGGACAAAATCATGTGCATAATGTTTTGAATAATTGAATAGAATATTATTCAATGCTTTGATTTTGACTATACGATCATGAAATGATGGGGTTGTGATATACAATGATGCATCGAAGAAAGTAGTGGGTTATGTACTTATGAAAAATGATATAGTTATTGAATATGCATCAAGGTATTTAAAGCTCCATGAAAACAATTATCCAACTCATGGTCTTGAGTTATCAACCATAATATTTTCTTTGAAGATATTAAGACACTATCTCTATGGTGAAATATGTGAGATATGTAATACCACACGATTTTTATAAGATAGATATTTATTTAAATTTTTTTGATGTTCTGTGTTGTATGATACAACAAGAAAATATTATGTTACATGCAAGACCGGATTATCATGTGGTATATTCCACACTATGCTTGACATCGTTTATACACAATTTCATGTTCTTTTGGTAAATTTTATTTCACACAAAACTTAGTTTAAATGAACAACTAAATATAATTATATTGCCTTATAACCTAGCCATTGTAAGGGTGGATATGATAAATATTAACTGAATTATGAAAATATTCATTAAATATGTATATATAAATAATTTTTTGGTGAGAAATTAATTATAAATGAAAATTAAACCCTTTTTAAATAAAATAAAACAATTTTTTCTGGAAAAACTATTAAAATAAAAATACGAGTTTATAAAATAATAAAATAACTCTTAATGGATTTTATTAATCAAATATTTATGTTATATATTCAATATAATGTTTAAAATTTATCTTATATGTTTTCTAGACATGATATAAGAACAAATTCAATATTTTGGATTAAAGATGTATTTATAAAAAAAATACAATTTTTCACCTTTTGATGGAACACAAATTTTGAATTTAGTTTTTATACTTTTATAAGTTTTATTTGATAAAATAAACTTATTATTTGTAAGTGTGACATTAAAATTTAGTTTGGAGAAATTTTTAGTATTTTTCTAATAAATTTCATATTTGTACGAATAGTAAAATATATTGCATTTTAATTCAAAACTAATTTTTTTCTAATTTTTTTCTATTGTTAGAAGATAATTTTAATAGGTTTTAAAGTATATAGAGATTATGTTTTTATAATTTAATCCAATATTGGTTATTATAATCAATTTCAAATTCAAATTAGATATAAAAATCTTTCAATATTTTGAATATTTCACTTTAAAAACCTTCTTTTAAATTTTATCTTGGGAATTAATTTTAAATATAATTTTACCAATTCTGTGAATTAAATTAGGTTAAATAGATTCCATATTTTAATCATAAGGTCCAAATTAGGTTTTAAGTTAAAATTTATTTTCATGTATAAAAAATTTACCATGGTAAAAAAATTATTTATCATTGTATATGTAAAAACGAGACAAGGGTTATAGTTAAGAGGTAAAATATTAACTTGCCTAAAAAATAAAACATTTAAAGGTTAGTAATGGTGTGGCTCAAACCTAACCCAAATTAAAAAACATTAAATGAAAGTATATTTCTTTGAAATTAATTCCACATCAATGTGGACATATTTTAATATAAAATAATCAGTAAATTAATCACTTGAACCCACATATCCTTGAGTATACATACCACCCATCACCTCTAAATTTTGACCCAAAAACATTGTATCTCCTAAGATCTCTATCCATACCTATCCTCCTCACACTCCCCAAATACAAGGATTATGGTCTCACAAATAGACTAAATCCAATGTCCTGAAGGGTCTTTAAAGGAGGGGATATTCAAGTATATTGTCAGACAGATACAGAAGAAATTGGACATAAGGTAAGGGATTATTTTGTATCGTTTTATTTATATGGGACATATACCTTATACACCACCTATTTATTTTTTGTGGTGTTTATGTTTCACAATAATTTTTTTATTCTTATTATGATGGTTATTATATTTAAATATTCATATAATTTTCTTTTGTTTATGTGGAATATGATGTGAGTGATTATCAATTGGAAAAGGATAGTTTCTCAATATCATTTTTATATGATATTTTCTAAATGTAGATATTTACTGAATTATATTTATCATCCATGTCCACATTTTCTAAATATGTATTCCAAAATATATTTTTTATTCTATAATTGTTTAAAGTCAATTTTACCCACTGGTAAATATTTATTAAATGGTCTGGAAGTAATATTTTTTCATTTTCAATATGAGGAACTTTTGTAATTTTTTTGGGAAAATTATGAGAAGAATATTTTTTTAACATATACATATGAAGTGATTTTTACATTTTCATAACACCTAATTTCAATGAAGCTTAATTTAAAATATTTTAAGGTTATTTTTAGATAAAATATTTTTTAAAAATTGTGTGGAATTTTAATAAAAAAACATTTTTTAGGAAGAAATGATATTTTCCTCAAGAATTAATTTTAAGTGTTTTATCCAAATTATTTTCCATATAATATGAAATTATTTAACAATAATATCTATCAAGTATAATATCCCTATTATTATATTGGTTTTATTATGTATATTATATTTATGAAATCCATTTTTATATGAGATTATGTTAAGATTGAATAATGTTTAAGAAGCCCATTTTTCCCTCAGGTTATGCTATGGCGAGTGATTTTTGTTTTTGTGGCAAAAATATGAATGATTTCATTATTAGATGGGTGAGACCTATATCTCCCTCCAGTACATTGGCTAAAGATGGATAACTCATGAGTTATGTATGTTATGCATGAATGTGATTTCATGTTCGCAATTCTATGCATGGACCTGATTTTCATGTCCATAATTTTATGAGTGAAACTAGTTTCCATGTCTATATGATTATGATAGCGCCTGATTTCATGTCGTTAATTTAATGAGTGAACATGTCATTATTTATACATGTTCACAATGTTTTAAGATTATGTGTATTTCAAAATTTCATGTTTTATCTAAATGTTATGATCTTATAGATTATGATATTTGATTTTCTTCATGATTCAAGTTTTCCTTTTATATGAAGGGAATGATATCATAATGTTATGATAATGTTCTCATACACTTTATATGCATGTTTATGTTTACATATCATCCTTTTTTACCCTTACTGAGAATATGATATCACCCCTTTTATGTTTCTCTTCCCCATAATTTGAAGAAGGGTATTAAGTAAGATGTTTCTAAAATGGGTTCTAGTTATGAAGGATAAAGGAGGAGATGAGGTAGATGTTTTATGAACCATTTTTATATATATCCCAGTTTCCAAAGACACTAAACTAATATGGTATTTGATCATCTATTTGTTTAATGTATTAAGTATTCTGAGAAAGTAATGTAATTCTATGTACATCAAGCCTGGGTCATTACAGTTCATATCATAGAGAAGGTTTAGTTAACCGTTGGAATCTAGGATGAGAAAACAATAGTTAAATTCCTATATATATTTCTATGGTATGTCTAGAAATTTTCATAAGGATATGTATAATTCTATGATTCAATTTTTGAATTTATTTACGATCTTAGATTACCTAGGATTAAACCTATGATGTTATAGATTTAATTTATTTCCCTTAATTATGTGTTTTTCTAATATGATTAGTGTTTTTCACACTATTATTTTCAGTTTTATTCAATGGATGGAACCTGAAGGAACTATGTTAATGATTAATTCAATAGGAAATTAAACAATTGTCCTTCTAAACAACCAAATGTTATCGCAGTAGCAATTCAAAATTTTATTGCTATACTAACACAAGATATAAATCATATTGAAATTCCAAATGAGGAGAGGAGGTAACAACTTTACATTGAGTCCTTCATGAGGCAATATCCACCTTCTTTTAGTGGGTATTTTGATCCACTTGTTTCTAAACAGTGGATCAGTACCACTGAATAGATATTTTCTGTTATTCAGTGTCCCTAACATAAAAAAGTCATGTTGGTAGTTTATCATATTGAAAGTGAGGTAGATCATTGGTGGAATCTTATTAAGAACACAAGGGATATAGAATAAATTGAATATATGGAATGTGGAGAGTTTAAAATGTTATTTTTTAGGAATTACATTCTTCGTATTTTATGAACAAAGATGGAGGATGAATTACTTGAGCTTAAAGAAAAAGATGATGAATCAATTGGTACATATAAAGCTAATTTTACAAGACTTCCAAAGTATTCTTCTGGATTAACCATCATCCATGAATGAATAATTGACCGATTCCTTGGTGGCCTAAAACTAAGTCTCCAAAAGGATTTATCCATAAGGGACTTTGGAATCTATGGAGAAGTTTTTTTTGAACACTAAAAGAGGAAATGGATGTTGGTAACTATCAAGGTTCTAGAGATAATAAAAGTAAGAAGGATCTTAATGGAAACCCCAGTGGTTTTCCACAAAGAGAGATCAACAATAATGAACCTACTACTTTCCAAAATGTGGAAAAGAGCACTCAGGTGAATTCCTAAAATGAACAAGAATATGATTTAAGTATGGGAAGCCTGGACATCAAACAAAAGTGTGTCATAGTGATGTCAAAAGGTAATTCAATGGATAGAAAGCTAATGAAAATGAACCACCCACACTTCAATTATACAACTGCAAGTAAATGGGGAATTATATTAACAAATTCCCTAATATAAGGGTTATCAATGATTATCAATGTTAGAAACCTCTCATAGACAAAGATAAAAGAAAATTGCATGTGATTACTATTGACAATGTAGAGTATAATAATGACATCACAGAATGATTGAATGTTTATGGGATTCCATAATAATGTTATAGAATCACTTTTATGGTATTATGGAAAAATTGGTCTATTGTGGTTTTTATGTATATATTTAAATGCTTATGTTGAATGGTACTAGTAACCCTGAAAAGTGAATCATATTTTTTGTGAAATTTTTTTTAAGTGAAGGATAACCCTTAATATGTGCATAATGTTAGGATAAGGAAGTAAAGATATGTTTGATATTATTAGTGACTTTGGGAATGATATGATGACCTCATGGATTGTTAAATTTTTTTAATTTAGAATATGTGAAATATATATTATTTTTAAAAGTATGCATGTTTTCACTAAGGAAATTTAAGTTATTACTATACATGATGAAGGAGTTCACATGTTTGGGATGTGACCAACAATGGATACCTTATGAATGTTAAACCAAGTTAGTGTACCACTTTCTAAGGTTTTTTATTTTCAGGTATTGGATGGATTGTAAGGTTATCCATTTACATAAAGTTTAAGTAAAACTTAGGATGATTTTTTTTTGAATAATGTGTTATCTCAATATAGGTTTAATTATTTAAATTTGACAAATTTTGATAAGCATTTTTTGTGTGATAAAGACATATGGAATGACCAATCATTCTATTTATGAATCACATGATCACCTAACAATTCTGGAATGAAAAATTCAAATTCATTTCTTTGAATAAGAGATGAAGTGAAAAGTGTTCATGGCACTACAAATAGTGATATTATGTTAATATCAAGTAATTATATCTTCTCATGATAATTATTAAACATTAGGAAAAGGTATCATAGTGAAAATGGGTGTCCTGTTATAATTATTTTTGATGATATTAAAGACCTCTTTCATGATTCTTTAGTTTACAGTTTTGTGACTATTATCTTTCTCTAGATCACACAATTTCTTTTGATTAGAGATATTCATCAATATCTATTATTATTTATGATTTTTCTCAATGTCCAAATATTTACCTATTTTCTTCTACGTAGAGACCTAGTTATGATTTAATTTGGGTAACTATTATTTTCCAACTATTACTTTTTTAAAATTAAGTTTTATAATTTATTTTTACAATTTGGGTGTCTATGAATGAATTTTTCAAGTAATAATCATTTTATAACCCACACAAATTTCAAGGATGAAATTCATTTTAAGGGGGGTATAATGTAACACCACAATATTTTTATGAAATATATATTTTTTTTAAAAAAATTCTTTGATGTCTTGTATTGTAAGATACATAAAGATAATCTTGTGTTATACACAAAACCAACTTATCTTGTGGTATATACAACACAAGGTTTGGCTTGTGTGACACACAATTTCAAGTTCTTTTGATAGAATTAATTTTACACAAAACTATGTTTAAGAGAACAACTAAATATTATTATATTACATTATAACCTAGATATTATAATGGAGGATATGAAAAATATTAACTGAATTATGAAAATTTGAATTAAAAAAAATATATAATTAATTATTGGATGATAAATTAATAATAAATGATAATAAAACCCATTTTAAAGAAAAGAAAATGTTTTTTCTAAAAAAATATTTAAATAAAAATAAGTGAGTTTATAAAATTATAAAATCACTCATGATGTATTTTATTATAGAAATATATATTTGAAATATTCAATCAAATATTTAAAATTTGCCTTATATGTTTTCTATACATCATACAAGAACAAATTCATTTTTTTAGATAAAATAAGTATTTTTCAAAAAATGAACTTTTATCACCTTTTGATGGTGAACCAATTTTAAATATATATTTTTGTCACTTTTATAAGTTCTATTTGAAAAGATAATCTTCTTATTTGGAAGTAGGACATCAAAATTTATTTTGGATAAATTTTTAGTATTTTTTTGATAAATTTTATATTTTATTGAACAATAAAAATATATCATTTTAATTCAAAACTGCTTTTTGCCTAATTTTTTTCTATTCTGAAAAAATCCTTTTAATATATTTTAAAGTATATTTAGATTATGTTTTTATAATTTAATTCAATCTTTGTCATTGGAATCAATTTCAATTTGAAATTATATATAAAAACATTTCAAACTTTTGAACGTTTAATTTTAAAAACACGTTATTTAGTTTTGTCTGTGAAATTAATTTTACATCTAATTTTACCAATTATATGAATTTAATTTGGAAAAATAGATTATTTATTTAAAATAATATAGTCTAAATTAGGTTTTAAGTTCAAATTCATTTTTATTTATAAAAAATTTACCATGGTTAAAAATTATCTACCGTTTTATAGGTAAAATTGTGAGAGGGGTTAATGTTAAAAGGTAAAAGCTTAACATGCCTAAAAACCACTAAATTTAAAGGATGGGTGTGGTGTGAATCGACCATAAACAGCCTAAAAACATTAAATTAAATTCTAATTCATGTAAATTAATTCCATATTAATGTTGTTAGCTTTTTATATTAAATAATCAATAAATTAATCACTTTAACCTGTGTCTCCTTAAGTATAAATACCACTCATCACCTCCCCATTTGGACCCACAAAGATTTGTACCAACCAAACATTTTTTTCTTTTTTAAAAGTCGGGTTATGGGTTGCCAGTGCCCAAAAAAAGGTTAAAATATAAAAACAGAACAAAGCCAAATGACCTTAAATTCCACAAACCAACACATGCAATTCAAACACAATCAAAAGAAAAATAACCACACTGAAAATCATAGTACCTGTAATCGTCTCTACATCCCATACTAGATTCGTCATCCATAGTGGCTGATTCCCAAACAGAATTCGGTCTGTGCCACTTCCCAATACCACCAAGCTCCAAGCTCCTCGACTGAACCAGAGGTAGTTGGATTCCACATGAATTCTTGGCCTAGCTATCTTTTTTAAATGCAAGAATCACCCCGCTATACCACTTAAAAGCGGATCTGGTTCTTACTAGGATTGGAAGATAAGAATAATCATTCCTAGTTATTCTTCTTGGGGATGCAGATAATGTTCCTTCATGCTCGGCCGTCCCCTTGTTCCCACCTTGTACTATATCGCTTTATGAATGAATAGTCGCTCCACTCATATTTTCTTTATCACCCCATCCTGGTCCTTCCCTTTACGTAGGAAATCCTTGGAGCCAATACTATTTCCCCCGCTATTCCCCCTCCTTATTTGGTTAAAATTATTCCTTCCAATCTGAGTAAGACATCTGACCCCATCAGTAGAATTTTCCATAGCCCTGGAAACTTCCTCTTGTCCCAGACTACCACCAATCGACTCCTTCATGGAAACCCCATCACCCACACCCCCATCTTATGAATTACCCCATAAGATGGAATCCAAATTGACATTATCAAGGCTTTCAAACCAGTTGCTTAAAGGGATAAAAGGCAAGGCTGAGGTATCCATACCCCTAGCCCCCCCTGTGGAGATAGTTTTCATAACAGGTCAAGAACCCTCATCCTCCACTGCATGTGCCGAGGGAACCTCCCCCTCTTCGAGTTCCTCAAAATGACCCCCTTCAACCAGCAGCACCGACCCTTCAAAGGTATTCACCTTACCCAAAGTAACCACAACTCCCTGATCATCTTCAACCAATTCTCTACTGATATCCTCCATCTGTTGAGCTGCCACTAGAGGCTAGAAATCTCTGCCATTTTCTTTATGGACTTTTCTCCTCTGGAATAGAAACCACCCCTGCACCAACCTCCAATTCTTTTCCTTGCACATATCCTTCCCCACGTACAGGGCTAAGGTCTTCCACAACGATCCTTCTACATTCTTCAACCAATTTCAACTCCATCAAAGGAAGTGGAAGCTCCTTACCTCCACCTTCAGTTTCCATATCCATCTTTCCTAGAATCACCCTCACACCAGCCTCTAACACTCTTCCCGTAGTATCACCCTCCCTTATAGTAGACATCTGGGCATCTGAACAACGAGCCTTCAAGGGCCCACCCCTGTTGAAAACTGCCACTGTATAATCCAATCAGTGTCAAGAAGCACAATAATCTATCCAGTCCTAGTAGACCACCTTGTTCTTACACCTGTACTCCTCTCTAATTGTAATCCACACATAACAAAAAGGTATCTGGGATGCATACAATTTCACAAAAACTCGGGGATTAATCGGGTGGCACACAGCTTCTGTTCGAGAATCAGAACACAAAAACCTTCCAACAAGATTACCTAGCATGCAAATAACAGTAGGATTCAGGAAAGGTAGTGGAAGATTAAGGAAGCTTACCCATACCGCTGCCGACAACGAATCATGGTTCATGTTAAACTCAAAGGACCACCGTAATAGTATGAATCGACATCCGTTGAAGCTACGAGGAGCCCTCGACTAGGCTGAAATAAAGTCTGCTTCTAACTCGAACCAGATCTTCATGTGACGCCTATCAAGAAAGCTAATAGTCTCTCTTTCCTGGAGATCCCAAGAACCAAAGATAAATCTATTGAATGTATCCACCAAAGTATGTCATTGCCTAAACCACGCGATCAAGGTAATATTTAGAAGAACCGAAGATTCTGAGAATTCCGAAGTTGAAATTTGAAGATTAGGGCACCCTTCAAGTAGGTCTGGGGCTTTGGGACTCAATGAGATTTTTGGAAAAGTGGGAAGGAAGTCCAGGTTTGAAAAAGGCTGGAAAACCCTTGGTCTCTTGCTGGCTGACGATTCTCCCTCCCCCCTCTAAGGGGGGGGGGGGGGGAAGGTCAACGCAAGCTCTGCCGTCTTCACTGTTATCCTGAGAGAATCTCCATGGTTTCTATGGGAAGTATCTCAACCCCCCTCCCCACAAAGATTTGTAGCTCCTCAAATATCTACCAAAACCTATCCTCTACACTCCCCCATGTCCAAGTGCTCTTGGTATCTCTAAAATACCAAATCTAAGGTCCTAAAGGGTCTTTTAGGGAGGAGATATTCAAGAGGAGTTTCAGACATGTACAAAAGAAATTGGACCTACCATACGAGATTATTTTTTCTCACTTTTATTTCTATGGGGAATAATCCTTATACACCACCTATTTATTTCATGTGGTGTTTAGGTTTCCCAATAAGGTTTTTATGATTATTTTTAGGTATATTATGTTATATAAATATGTATATAATTTTCTTTATTTTATGAGGCATATGATGAGGCTGATTATAATTTGGTAAGGGGCAATTTTGCAATGTCATTTCTATATGAGATTGTAAATATTTTAGTATTTACTTTGGTATATTTATCATTCATGTCCATGTTTTCTAAATATTTATTCCAAAATATTGTTTCTATTCTTCTACACTTCTTTAAAGTAAATTTTACCCATTAGTGAATTTTGGTCTGAACGGAATCTTTTGTCATTTTCGATATGAGGTACTTTTTGACTTTTTCAAAAAAAGTAGGAGAATAATGTTTTTTAACTTATACGGAATGAATTAATTTTTATGTTTTCATAATGGCTTCTTTCCATAAATCTCCCATTACAATATTTGAAGGTTATGTTCAAATACACTCTTTTATTTTGAAATTATGTGGTGTTTTATGAAAATACAATGTTTTCTAGGTAGAAAGGATATTTTATTCCCGAATTAATTTTAAGTTTTTTATCAAAATTATTTTCTATATACAATGGAATTATTTAATAAGGATTTTCCTCAGGTATAATATCCCTATTATTTCTATGGTTTGATTATTTATTTCTTATTTATGAAATCTATTTGTTTATCCTGGATTATGTTATGATGGAATGATGTTTAGGGAACCCATTTTATCCCTTGGGTTATAATATGATGAGTGATTTTTTGTGGAAAATGTAAGAATGATCTCATTAAGAGATGGGTGGGACCTCTATATCTCTCCAAGGCATTGGGTAAAGATGGATAACTCATGAGGTATGTATGTTATGCATGAACATAATTTTATGCTCACAATTCTCTACATGAACTAGGTTTTCATGTCCATAATTTTATGAGTGGACCCAGTTTCCATGTCCATATGTTTATGCAAGGGCATGATTTTATGTCTTTAATTTAATGAGTGAACAGATTATTATTTATACATGTTCAAAATGTTATAATTTTTTGTGTATTACACAATTTCATGTTTTATTTAAATGTTATGATCTTATGTATTATGATCTTTGATTTTCCTTATGATTAAATCTTGCCTTTGATGTGAAGGGAATGGTATTATAATGTTATGATCATGTTTTAATACCCTATATAACCATGTTTAAGTTTAAATATCATCCTTGTTTACCTTTACTGAGCATATGATCTCACCCCTTTTATGTTTCTCTTCCCCAGGATTTGAAGATGGGTATTAAGTAAGATGTGTCCAAAAGGAGTTCTAATTATGAAGGATAAAGCATGAGATGATGTAGATGTTTTATGAAATAGTTTTTTATGTATCCCAGTTTCCAAATACACTAAACTAATATGGTCCTTGGGCTTCTATTTTTTTAATGTTTTAAGTATTCATCAAAAGTAATGTAATGTCCATGTATGTCAAGCTTGGGTCATTAAAATATATATATGGATCATAAGAGTTTGGAATACATATTTACATATAAATAACTCAACATGAGGTATAGATGATGGCTAGATTTACTCAAAGATTATGATTTCTCAATACACTACCACCCAAGAAAAGAAAATAATGTAGTAGATGCATTAATCAGAAAACATCAAAGATTTTTAACTCAAATTAAGATTGAGAAAGATCCTATGATTATGGATTTAGTAAAGATGGATATGATAATTGTTAAGGAAGAGGAAACATAACTCCTTTTACAAATGATTTTGAAATCATCATTTGTAGGAAAGATAAAAATCTCTCAATCTGAGGATGAGAATTTTTAAAATAAAATTAAATCCATTAAAGATGTAGGATTGGAAGACTTTCTGAATGAGGATGGTATTATGAAATTTGGAAAGATTCTATGTGTTCCATCAATAAATGAGCTAAAAAATGAACTATTAGATGATTATCAAAGATCAAATTTGCAAATACACCATGGTAGTACCAAGATGTATAGATATCATAATGAACATTTTTGTTGGGATAATATAAAGTAGAAATTCATGAATATGCGTATTGATCTATAGTTTGTCAACAAGTAATGATTGAGAGGAATCATCCTAGAGGATTCACAAAAACTATATCTATTTCTATTTTAAAGTGGGATTACATTACTATCACTATATTAAAATGACCATCTCAAGGCAGTTATTTTTGGATATAGCAGCTGTTTAAACCACTACCATATGCTTCTGAGTTGGTTTCAAAAAAATATTTCTAAATTGTGTGTCGACATACAACACATGGAGGTTTCCTCGATTTAGCAATGGTATATGGTAACCATCGTAGTGGATACATTTAGAAGCTGTTTTCCCAGTGAAAATTATTTTTTTAGTTGCAGTTCAAACCGTTGCTAAAAAACAAATAATTTCCCTCGGAAAACCATCGCTAAAACCAAGATAACCCCCACAAAATTATAAAGTAATATGAAAACTATGTAGCAGAGGTTATAACCGTTACTAAATTATTGTCAGTATTGGTGGCTTTAACCATCATGGATCAAAAAATACCAAAATTTTAGAAGCGGTTAAAAACACTAAAAAATATAATACATTTATTTTTTGGTGGTTAAGACCACTAATAAATCCAAATTTACAAAACAAAGCAGCTGATTCTTCAACCCCAGTACCAGGACCTAAAAAAACCATTCCAATTTCACATGCACATACATCCCACATTCAAAAGAATACCGGGAGACCAAGTTTTTCATAATAATCACAAGAGAGATACTTGAATAATAGGTTCAGTATGATTTGGGTACATAAAATTTATTCTATGTACTTGAAGTGTCACTTTTGGATATAGTGGTTTCATAATCAGGGATATGAGTTGATATCGAGTATATTTATGTATTGGTGTATCTTTCATAAGTGAGTAATGTAATCGATAGTTAATGTTTTATTGGATTTTATGGTAATTAATGGAAAATAACTTTTGAGATCTATAATTTAGAATTGTCAATGACCATAGTTACCAATAATGGATTCACATTTGACTGTACATACTAATGTGAGGATTTTTCCATAGTGTTGATGAAGTGGTTGTTTTCAACTCTAATCTTAAGAATTCTTGAGCCTAATGTTTGAAATATAGTGAAATGTGATGTATCTGGTTCTATATTAAGATATGTTATGATGTATAGTGATAAATTAGTCACTTTGGGTTTCGTTAGCTTTTAAACCAAAAGATTAAATACTCTATTCTTGAATTTTAGTTTGTAGTTGTGCTCCATGCATTAAAAGGATCATGATAGAACCTCTTGCGAGAGAGATTTGTTGGGTACTTTGGTACCTAGAGTACATATAATATTTTCTCACTACATGAACATAATCTTCATCAAATGAATTTCATAGAGTACTTGTATATTCTTCACATTGATAGATACTATTCAACTAGAAATGGAAAATGTAGTGGTAAATTCATTGGTATAGAAAATGTAGGAGATGGGAGAATAGATTTCATTAGATGAATAGAAGATCTTATCTTCACTGTTAGACTAGTTGGTGGGTGTAGTTGAGGGTTACATGAAGCAATGTGGGTATCCTTATAGATAATGTCTCCGTTGGTTAAACAAGCAAATCCAAGTTAGAATATTATTCTTGGATGTATCATGATGTGTGATAGGTTGGAAGAATGTGAAACTATTACAAGATTTAATTTTGATATACATGGAGTGTTTATAGTTCATAGAATGGTAATGGTAGCATATTCTATGAGAGATGAGTTTATGAGATCCTATAATGCTTTGAAGCGGGATGTTCACCTAGGGTAGACCATGATTTATAATAATGAAAAGTGGATGTTTTGGTGGCCCTTAATAGTAAGAAAGGTTGAAGGCTTTGTTCCTATTGATTTACTTTTCCAAAAATTATCACCTAGTGTCAGAGTTGATAGTTGAAGTGGGATGTTCACCTAGGGATGACCTATTTTACGTCATAGTTTTGGTAATTATAATAGATCTCTATGAGTTTATAGTTGAAGTTGTGTATAACCATTTATCCTTACATCGATGTGCAGTCGGGAAGGACAATCCAATCCATATAAGACATGCTTCAGGATTGTATTATTGATTTTAGCCACCATATGCATCTTTTGGGGAGATTCAAATTATGATAGTGTAAGAAACTCAAGTGTTCAACAGATATTTGTAAATTCTACAATTAATGAAGTGGAAAGTCCCTCTACCTTAACAGGATAAAGACACTCAAGTGTTTAGTAGTTATTTGTAAATTCTTATCAATGTAGGTCTGCATAAGTGGAAAGCATAAGTGGGAGTGGTCACATGCCAACTATAAAACATGAGAAGAGAATACTATAAAATTTGATGAAAGAAGGGACATCCACTAAAAACAAGTTGAAGGGAGTTACAAAATTGGATATTCCCAAGAAAATAAATAAAAAGGTTGATCATTCATCTTTGGATAACAAAACTAATAAATTTAGGAAAAATGAATCATAAAAAATGATACATGGCAGTAAAGATTTGACATATATGGTGCATACAACACTCAAGAAATCAAGACATTAAAGGAAACATAAAAAATCAATAAAATACATAAAAGGAAACATGAGAAATAAAGAAAATGTTAGGTCATGAAATTAGTGGTGGCAACTATGTGCCACACATGATATATATAAAAAGAGACTGTAACCATATTTTTCCAAAATAACAACAATACAAGTAATCATAGTCTGATGATGAACACTTCTCATCTCCCTCTCCACCTCCATCTCTACTTCCTACTACCACATGTAAGAACATTATATTAAAAATTAAACATTGTTGTATATTTATATTTAAACTTAAAACCAATAAAAGTTTTCAAAATAAATGATTTTTAATTATTATGATTTACCTACTCACAACCAGTCGATGCAATACCACTGGGGGAAGATCCGACATTCTTCTGATATAAATCAATCAATACTTTCTGCAAAGCGGATATCTGAGCCCCCTGTTCTTGAACTATGTTTCATATAGAAATAATATCTCTCTGAGTCACTCGGGGTATTGAATGACTACAACCAAGAGTAGATGCAATTGAAATCCTCAATGGCCTACTAAATATATCAGATGGTATGGGTCCCAAACCTATCCAACTCACTCTACCAGGATTCTCCTTCCAATGTAATTTAGCAACTGAGTCATCCTGGGAGACTGAGTAACACTGTGTAGGATTGGAATCCCATTGTTCATTAATTTTTACTTATAAATCAAATATAATCAATATTATAATAAATATATATTAAAATAGTGAAAACTGAATATAATTTATTATAATGAAAAATGAGTTCATACCCCAACTTCTTTGGAAGGCTTATTAAAAAACTTCCATCAAGTTTTTTGGTGAATATTCAACCACACTTCTGTTTAGGATGCTTCGTTCCCTAAACTCTATGAATACATTAAACAAACATAAATCAATAATTTAATATATTATACACATAATACTATTTTATAAATATTTAAACTAACGAAAAGATTACCAAAGCAGATCGAATTCTTGAAAAACTCTTTGACTTCATAGTGTGATGGATGACTTTCTTAGCCCGACTTGAAGCATTATTTCTTGAAAGATATTAAAATAAATAAAATGAAATTTAAAAACAATGTATTAAATGTCATTTCCTCTTCATATACATGTATAAATATAAAATGAGATTAATATAGTAACATATATTTAAATACCATCTGCTTCTCATCATGATGTCTATCAACAAAAACATTCCATTGCTCTTTTGGAACCCCATCAAGTAGCTTGTTATACATCTGTTGGGTGGTCAAAGAAGTATCGTTAACATCACCCCATGGTCTCCATTTAAAGTATTTCCATTTTTTACAATATTTTTCAATGACCACTTTCGTGCTATCACATTAGCAACCATAAAGTGGAAAAACATCTGTACATAGAAATTAATTTTGAAAATATTAATAACATGACATTCAATTACACCACAATGTATTAAAATTACCTTTATTTGGGAATAAAAAACATAATTTTCTAATTTTTAGGAATATGCCTCCAATCTTTATATGAAATAGGAAGGGAAACCGGCCTTTCAGCCTACCAGCCTAAAATCTAGCCAAGTAATCTGGCGACACCATCCGTAGGGACACCATATGAATAAAATGGGACAACTATTTTCTCTTTGGTCAGATTCCATACATCTGAAATGTTTATATTTTTCTCCACACTTGAATTGTTCTCATCACTAATGAAAAAAATTTAGTACAAAAAAGTGCAATTAATTTATTCATATTAAAATTTGAACCTATAACAGTCACCCTCTAGTATCCCCATGAAGAACTAGAAGTGGAAAGCCACTACCACACTGATGAGGCTCCTAAAGTGAGAGGCGACGACTGAGCTGCTAAAGGGATTCTCACAGAGGGTGTGAGAGATGGTGTAGGGGTATATGGAGTAGGGGAAATCGTATGGTGGCTCCAATTCCATAGGAAGGGTGACAGATGAATCGTCATCTGTTCGAGTGGTCGATGAAATAGTATATCGCTTCCTCCTTGGAATTACATTCATTTAATCAAATAAAATTAAGTCTAGAACATATATTTCAAAAAAATTATGCAGAAAAATAAAATAAAAATGATAATATATGAATATCACTAACAAAAAAAATATACATAACAATGATAATGAATAATTACACAAATGAAATAAGTGGTTTCTAAATTAATGCATAACTATACATACAATCATTTTCTCCTTAAATCATGTCAGTTTCCTACTCCATTACTTCATCTACTTCATTCATCCTTGATAGACTAATATTTTCAATATCTTGATGGACAAATAATTTCGCTTCTTGTTGTTTATGAGATTCAATTTCAGATGTCAAATCTTCCAATTCATCCCCCATATCATACAAATCTATTTGTTTTATGTGAGAAACTACACTCAACCCTTCATCCACAATTTCATTCACATTATATTCCATTTTTTCTTGTGATGATAAGATATATGGATCATGTAGTTCACGATCCCCAATATCCATCAAGCTAGAGAAGTGCACAAAAGTAAATTGCATGAATCTCTTTTAACACATCTAATAATATCGACCCAATTGCATTTGAATAAAACAACTAAAAAATTCATTTGGTAGTTTAATTCAATAATATCAGTTAGCTTTCCATAGTATCCCACTTCATAAATTGTAAATATACCACTATTATATGTTTTCAAACCATATTCTTGATCAACTATATGAAATATAAAGCCATTCACGTTGTAAGCGTCGAACTGTCTAACTTGTTTTAGAGGACCTCGATCTAGAATCTTCAAATCCCATGACAAATATGCTCTATTATCAGTGTTCATGATGTAAAAAAACAAATATACTTTATGAGAATTAAAAAATATATGTGTCAACCCAATATTAAAATTTATTTCAATATTTATGTACTTATATGTCGTGCAATCCATTCTATAAGCTCTTTATTAATATCTTTCATTTTATCTTTCTCATTTCATGTTTTTCCTCTCATTCATGTCTTTGTTTGTATCCTAAAATCTTCAATAAATAGATCTAAAATTTCACTATTCAACAGAACATATATATGTGCCTGTAATAATTCTATTTCTGTTAGTGTAACATTTGAGGTCCTCCCAACTGATCGGACAATAGTAGGACTTTTTTTGATTTCCCATGTATTTGAGATTGAGTCGATGTGTCTTCAACAATTCCAACTCAATTAAATCTTGTGAAAATATCATCCAAGTATCTAGAAAAAAAGGTAAGGCACTCCTCTTCCCAATAGACTTCAACAATATAGCCTTCTAGTTGAGCTTTATTTCTCACGTATGATTTTAAATGGACAAGATATCTATGAAATAAAATAAAAAAAATAATTATTCATTTAATTAAGTTCCAAAAATTGTTTAATTAACTAAAAAACAAATAAATAATTTACCTCTTAATTGGATACATCCATCTATAATGAATGGGGCCTCCTAATTTAGCTTTATCAACCAAATGCATAGTTAAATACATCATGATAGTAAAAAATGATCTCCATTGCACAAAGTGTCAATACAAAACTCTCCTAAAGGTGGTCAAGCTCAAATTTATGTAGAGATTTCTCACATATTTGTCTAAAAAATGTGCAGAATTAGAGTACAACAATAATATATTTTTTAGGCAATAATGTACGCAATTCCAATTGTTGTGACTGCTATAACAAAATATGTGAATTGTGAATTTTCAATCAATGTAACTTACAATTCTTTAAGTCAACACACCTTGAGATGTTACTTGAAGACCCATATAATACTTTCACAAGCTTTAAAATTCTATGTAATGTGTCTTTATCCCTATTTTTCATTGCAATAAATTTCAGAGCATACTTTTCATTCTCATTTGGCAAGAGATCACATTTTATGTTCATTAATTGTATGTATTTCTGAGCATTGAAATGATCCATCAAATTTCCATTCCCATTAAGCAATGTGAAGATCAAATTTTCATAGACATTTTTCTCAATATGCATCACATCAAGATTATGCCGCGACAAATTAAATTCCCAATACGCATGTTTGAAGAATATGTTTTTTTCCATTATTGCATTCTGATTTCACTTGAAAATGCACTTTGAACCTATTTCCCACTATCATTTAAATGATGAATGTTCCCAAATTATGGTTCAACTTTTCCAAGTTGTGTCAATATTTCAGAACCAATTAACAACTTTAGATGTGGTCTACGATCAATGAAACTGTTAAATTTTGTTTTTTTAGCCTAAATCTATGAGATGGGTCGATAAATCTTCGATGGCACAAGAAGCACCATTTTATACTATGAGGTAGCCGTTTAGGATCAAAATAAATGTTACAAACATGACAAGACAAACCTATGTAAGTGTTCTAACCAGATAAATTTCCAAGTCCAGGGAAGTCACTAATGGTCCACATTAAAGTAGTATACATTTTGAACATTGTTTTAGAAGTAGCAGTAATGTATCAACACCGTTTCCCCATAACTCCTTTAATTATTCAATTAAAGGGTACAAGTATACATTAATTTAATTTCTAGGAATTTTTTTCCATGAATAATTATTAAAATGATAAAATAAGTTTGTTGCATACACATCTATGGAGGCAGATTGAAAGGGATCAAAACAACAGGACAAATGATAAAACTAGTACTCAAAGTCCCAAATGGGTTGAATCAATCGGCAGCCAATCTCAATTAAAAATTCCTAGGATTATCTAAGAAATATGTATGTAATGAATCAAATGTCTTCCATGATTGTGAATCTCAGGGATGTCGCATTAACCCATCGTTTTTATTACCTACAGAATGCCACTTCATGTGTTTAGTGGTTTTTGATGACATGAATAATATTGGCAATCGAGGCTTTAAAGGAAAGTAACGCAAAAACTTTGTATGTGTGTTCCGTTTCTTCTTCTTTTTGGTATTATATTGATTCAGAATTCCATCATCACCCATTGACATCCATCTAGAAGAAGAACATTTTTTTGTAATCGTGTCTACTTGAATCCTCTCGCCAATAAAGCATACAATCATTTTGAAACACATGTATTTTTGTATAAATAAAACTAAGCCTACAAACAAATTTTTTAATATCATAAAAAGGCATGGGGATGTTTACTTCAAGAAATTAATCACAAAAAAATTCCAATATCATGGACATTTCCTTATTTGTAATTCCATAGACATTTGATATGGTACAACTTTAGCAGAAAAAAAGGTTTTTCAATATTTCAAAAATCCACTATACAAATCTTGATTTCCATTGTCAACTAAATCATGGAACATATTTTCATCATTGATGTTTTCTCTTATATCAATCTCCTCATAATCAAGAGGAGGATCCACTGATAAGTTACAATCTTGACCTGGTTTCCCTACAACGTAAAAAAAATCACATGTCATGTTGATATTTGTAGCACCCTCATCTGGTTGTTCTGATATGTTTTGATATTGATGGTGGTGTCTTGAAGTGCCAAATTCCTCATTTATAAGGTTTTTCATTTTATTTTCCATTGTTGATGTAGTTGGGAGCTCATTATATGTAACACCCTGAAATTTTATGAAAAATATTATTTTTAATTTCATTAATGTCTTGTGTTGTACGCTACAACAAAAGGAGCTTGCACAACACACATCCTTGACTTGCCTTGAATTATACGCAATCACGACCTTCCTTGATAGCATGTGTAGTACGCAATATCGAGTTTCACTAAACAACGATATACTATTAAAATATTATTAAAACTAGCCGTTATGAAAAGTAATAACCACTTTTTGAAATTTTGTAACTTTTATTTTTCAAAATGGACTCCATTTTTGGATTCTTAATATCAAAATTAGCTTAGGGTGAAATTTTGGTACTTTTAGGATAACTTTTATTTTCTGATGAATAGTGAAAATTACTAAATTTTAATTAAAAACCACCTTTTTAATTAAAATAATTAATAGTGATAAATTATTAATTTGAGTGGTTTTAAAGTATATTTAGAATATATTTTTACTATTTAATACAATTTTGGTCATTGAATGTAATTTCACATTTAAACCAAACATAAACAAGTGTCAATCTTTTGATAGTTATTATCTCTTAAAAACACGCTATTTGTTTTGACGACGAGAATTAATTTTTAAAGAAATTAATGCAACTGATGTGTTTTTAATTTGGTAAAATAGACATCATTTTTTAATTCATAATATCAAATATATCTTAGGAAAAATTTTAGGTATTTTTCTAGAAACTTTCATTTTTTTTGATGAATAGTGAAACCACTAAGTGGTAGTTAAAAAAATTGAATTTTTCATAAAACTTAATTTTACTTCTTCTGTGAGTGGAATTTCAAAAATCCGAGAGACATGGTTGATGTCAGTAAGTAAAATGTGGTTCGATGAGATGAAAATAATTTTTGGTGAATAGTAACTTTTTACTTTTTTTTACCACGGTTAAAAGTAAATAGGGTAATTAAGCGTAAAAATGATATTATTATTACCCTAACACATGTCCTAATTCTATTGGATAAGTTTAATTCGACCAAAAACAACATTAGGAATAAAATATGACCATTTAGGCCCACTTGGATTAGATTAGGACATTTATTATTAATTTATTTAAAGAAGGGTTAAAATAGCTAAAATCAATGTTTAATAAGTAAATAATTTTTAATATAAGGTTACACATAAGATAAATTCAACTATAAATATTATTTAGAAAAGATAAAAAGATTTCATACATAATGGTATTTTATTTGTCATTTTTAGACATTAAATAATTTAATTTATTTATGACACAAAGATGATGCAATAATTATCTTATTAATGAAATATTGACATAATTAATGTTATAAATACCCAAATAAATGTAATTTGAGAATTTTTATGAATTACACTAATTTTCTAGGTTAATATGACATGTTAGTATTGATTTAATTAACTTTGTTCGAACTAATCATTCTGTTATGATTTTCACAAAAATCAATTACTAAATAGTGTAAAAATTGACATAAAATAGTTTTTTAAAAACATATTATATTATTGATTGTTATTTTATTCCTAAAATCTAAGGTTCGACCAAGATACTTATATCATTAATGGACCAATTGGGGGTCTCTTGGATGTATATGGTACGTTTATTAACTATATAATATAAAAATACAAAGTGACATGGTAAATGTCAATCTAATTAACTAAGAGTTAAAACTAAAAGATAAGGTTAATATAATGACCTAAACTTGTCTAAATTATATTAGATGAGAGGATTTCGACCCATCCCCACCTTAGCTTCGAAATATATCAATTAGGAGCTATTAAAAACAGAATTTGACTTTATAATAAAATAATAGTTTTAGTTATTCCAAAGGTGCCCCTCTCCTCCCTTATAAAAGGGCACCTCCTCCCTCTCTTCCTCACACCACTTTGAGCCTTCAAGCTCGGCCAACCCCTACCAAATTCTATTCTCAACTTCCCTAGAAACATACTAGAGGTCCTGGTCTTCTTCAAAGACCAATTTTAGTGCCCTAAGAGGAGGAATCAAAGAGGATCTTCAAAGAAGATGAGGTTCGGACACTTACGAAGCAAATCGGACCTAAGGTAAGGGAAAATATCACAATCTCATTTTATCCGAGATTGTTTATACTTTGGTATTTACTGGGGTGTATTTTATCATCCGAATCCATGTTTCCTCAATATGTAATATTATTTCTATCCACCTACAATTTCTTAAATCCAATTTTACCCTTCGGTGAGTTTTTAGTAAAAGATATGAATGGAATCTTTTGTTGTTTTTCGTATGAGGCACATTTTGACTTTTCTGACAGGAGTACGAGAAGAATGTTTTTTTTAACTTCTTTGGAATGAATGATTTTTTAATACATTATTTCCAAGAAGCTTCCTTTACAAGTTTTCAAGTTTATTTGTAATCAACTTCTTTTAGTTTAGAATTGTATGACATGAAAAGTGTTTTTGAAGTAGAAAGGATATTTTCCTCAAGAATGGAGTTCAAGTGTTTTATCAAAATTATTTTCCATCTATGATAAGGGTTCTGTTTCTATCCCTATTATTACATTTATTTTACTATGTTGTGATGGAATTATTTTTATGAATTCCTTTATCTTATATGAATTGTTTTATGATGTCACGATGTTTAAGATTCCCATATTTATTACATGGGTTATGCTATAATGTATGGTTTATGATTTTGTGGCACACATAAGAATGGTATAATTATGAGATGGTTGGGACCTATATCTCCCTCCAATTCATTGGGTAAAGATTTTATATCTCATGAGATAGACATGGCTGGAACAGCAGGTTAAACCGGTTCAGTGAAACAGGACTGAAACGAGGAGTGAACTCGGTTCAGAAATGGACTTTGTCCACTAAGATAGACTTGGAAATGATTCTTGACTAATAAGAAATGATTTTCTATGATTATGTGTGTATGACACAAAGTTTCATGTTTTAAGTTAAGATTATTGAGATTACATTTCACTACTATGATTTATCCCATGTTATGATATTATGATCTCTTTTGCAGGTTAAGATTTCCAAAATGTTATGTTCTTATGAATATGATGTGATTGATATTTCTTTTTTTTACCCTTACTGAGCATTTGAGCTCACCCTTTTATGTTTTCTTTTCCCAAGACATAAAGAAAGGTTTTAGGTAAAAAAAAGGAAGATCTTTATGGGAGATGTTGAAGATCTTTCACCACGATTAGAAGATTATATTCCGAGTTTCCAAAGACACTAAACTATTATGGTCCTTGTGTGTGTGTTTTTGTTATTTACTAAGTATTCTTCAAAAGTAATGTAATGTACATGTACGTTAAGCTTAGGGTCTCTACAGTTGGTATCAGAGGAAAGGTTTAGTCAACCTTTGGAAACTAGGATGTGAGAACTTTAGTGATATCCATACAGATATTTCTAAGGTATGTCTAGGGATGTCCCTAAGGTTAAGTATAAGTATAGGTTATAGTACTAGAATTACGGTAACCCAAGATGTTAGATATTGAAATTACTCCCCCTTTATTATATTGTTTTCCCTAGCATGATTTTTGCCTATCACACTATTCTTTTTGGGTTTTAGACGATGGCTGAAACTCGAAGGAACTGTGTTGATCAACGTAATGGACAATGCAATGATTGTCCTCCTGAACAAACAAATTTTATGGGAGATGGAGTGAAAAATCTTATTTCTATACTTACACAAGCTATGAATCATTCTGGACTTCCAAATGAGCAGAGAAGGGAACAATATTCTATTGAGTCCTTCATGAGGCAACGTCCACCTTCTTTCAGTGGGTCTTCTGATCCACTTGTTGCTGAACAATGGATCAGTACTACTGAAAAGATATTTTCAGTTCTTCAATGTTCTGAACATGATAAAGTCATCTTAGCACTGTATAATTTGGAAGGTGATGCTGATCAATGGTGGAATCTTATCAAGAATACGAGGCCAAGAGATGAAATTGAGTCCATGGAATGAGACGAGTTTAAGAACTTATTTTTCAATAAGTACTTCCCTCGTATTCTTCGAACAAAGATGGAGAAGGAGTTTCTTGAACTAAATCAAAGGATGATGAATCTGTTGGTATATATAAAGAGAATTTTACAAGGCTTGCATGGTATGCATCTGGATTTATCATCCAACCTGAAAGTAAAGTTGATCGATTCTTAAGTGGCTTAAAACCAAATATTCGAAGGGCATTAGTTATAAGAGACTTCAGTAGCTATGAAGAAATTGTGCGTTGTGCTATCAAGGTAGAAATGGATGTTGGTGTTACTTATCCATCTCATAGTTTTGAAAAGAAACGAAAGATGGAGTTCAAGGAGAAATCTCAGAATAATGGTGAAAATAAGATGAATGTTTCCTTATGCTCAAAGTGTGGAAAGAAGCATGGTGGATATTGTCTTAAAGGGACTAGAAAATGTTTTAAGTGTGGAAAAGAAGGTCATCGAGTAGCTGAGTGTTGAAGTAATGGAAAAGGGTTTCTAATGATGTGAATAAAGAAAACACTGCAGAGAACACACCACCAACACTTCAATGCTTCAAGTGGAAGGAAATGGGGAATTATGCTAATAAATTCTTTAATCCAAGGGTTAGTGATGATCGACATGAGAAACCACTTAAGGCAAAGGACAAAGGGAAGTCACATGCGATCACTATTGGTGATGTTTAATATGACAACGATGTGGTGGAATGATTAAGTGTTTATGTAATGGGATTCCCAAATAATTTTGTATATAGTATCGTGGAATATTGGAATATTTATGTACTGGTTTATTGTGGTTTTCAATAATTTTATGGTACCGGTAACCATGGAAAGTGATTGAGATATTTTTGGAAAAAAAAGATGATATGCGCATAATGAAGGGAAAATGAGAAAATGAAATGTTTGACAGTATTCATGAGCTCATGATTGATATAAGGACTATGTGATATCATGGTTTGAGTATATATAATTTTGAGGATTTTGGTATGTGGAAAGAGTTAACTTTTAACAGCATTCATGTTTTCAATAAGGTTTAATGGGTATTCATTTTGTTTCAAGAGAATACATGATTAAGGTATTCACATGATTGGAATGTGACCAACAAGATATATGAGGGATAAATGATAGTATTCACATGCTTGTTATATAACCTTTTTAGTAATCGTTCTCTTTATACTATGAGTTTAGAAAGAAGTATTTTGGATAAGCCTAAATATTGGAATGGATTATGTTGGACATAAGTTAGTATTGTTTAAGGACATAAGTTTTTTGATATTATTTATGGGATGTTATAGTAATGTAGTTTTAGAAAAAGGACAACCAGCAGGATGGGCGACATCCCATCGCGTCGGACAAGGATGTGGGAATCGAACCCACAACCGAAGTGCGACTGGCCTTTATCACCTACCACTGGCCTAAAGGAAGTCCCTGTTTAGTAGAAATTAGTTTTATTACATTAAGTAGTATGATATATGAAGTATAAGTCCATTTTAGGAACCATATATGATTAATCTCACTATAGATAGACTTATGTATTTTTTGATAACTTTTCTAACCTTTTGTTTGAGATAGATGGAATGACCCATCATCTACTAACACATCACGAATGACAAATTCAACTTCATTTCATTAAGATATGAAGTGCAAATTGTCCAAAGAACAACCAACGGTGAGACTATACCAAAATCACGAAAGTATTTCTTCTAATTCCAATTTCATCAACTTTAGGGAAATGATCTTGAAAACCAAAAATGTTGTCCTAGTGCTCTTATATCTGATGAATCAGATGGTACCTTAGATCGTCACAAATTTATGGCTTTGTGATTGCTGGCTTTTCCATAGCCATGTTCTCGACCACTCTCCATCAGAACATGATGGTTAGATTTCTCTTCCATATCCATATTTTCACCTATGTGGAAACCCATTGATTAGTTTATTTGGGTAACTGTTACGTTTCATACTTTTGTTTTTAAAAATTGGTTTTGGTATTCCTTTTTATGATGTGGGATTATATTAAAGAAAATTTCGAGTAGTAAACCATTTATATCCCCGATGAATTTTAAGGGCGAAATTGATTTTAAGGGGGGTAGAATGTAACACCCTGAGATTTTATGAAAAATATTCTTTTTAATTTCATTAATGTCTTGTGTTGTACGCTACACCAAAAGGAGCTTGCACAACACACATCCTTGACTTTCCTTGCATTACACGCAATCACGACCTTCCTCGACAGTGTGTGTAGTATGCAATACCGAGTTTCACTAAACAACGATATACTATTAAAATATTATTAAAACTAGCTGTTATGAATAGTAATAACCACTTTTTGAAATTTTTTAAATTTTATTTTTCAAAATGGACTTCATTTTTGGATTCGGAATATTGAAATTAGCTTAGGGTGAAATTTTGGTACTTTTCAGATAACTTTCATTTTCTGATGAATAGTGAAAATTACTAAATTTTAATTAAAAACCACCTTTTTAATTGATATAATTAATAGTGATAAATTATTAATTTTAGTGGTTTTAATGTATATTTAGAATATATTTTTACCATTTAATACAATTTTGGTCATTGAATGTAATTTCATATTTAAACCAAACATAAACAAGTGTCAATCTTTTGATAGTTATTATCTCTTCAAACACGCTATTTGTTTTGACGATGAGAATTAATTTTTAAATAAATTAATGTAGCTGATGTGTTTTGAATTTGGAAAAATAGACATCATTTTTGAATTCATAATATCAAATATATCTTAAGCCTAATTTTTGGTATTTTTCTGGAAACTTTCATTTTTTTGATGAATAGTGAAACCACTAAGTGGTAGTTAAAAAAAACTGAATTTTTCATAAAAATTAATTTTACCACTTCTGTGAGTGGAATTTCAAAAATACGAGAGACACGGTTGATGTCATTAAGTAAAATGTGGTTCAATGAGATGAAAATAATTTTTGGTGAATAGTAACTTTTTACTTTTTTTTAACCACAGTTAAAAGTAAATAGGGCAATTAAGGGTAAAAATGATATTATTACTACCCTAACACATGTCCTAATTCTATTTGATAAGTGTAATTCGACTAAAAACAACCTTAGGAATAAAATATGACCATTTAGGCCCACTTGGATTAGATTAGGAAATTTATTATTAATTTATTTAAAGAAGGGTTAAAAGAGTTAAAATCAAAGTTTAATAAGTAAATAATTTTTAATATAAAGTTATACATAAGATAAATTCGACTATAAATATTTATTAGAAAGATAAAAATATTTCATACATAATGGTATTTTATTTATCATTTTTAGACATTAAATAATGTAATTTATTTATGACACAAATATGATGCAGTAATTATCTTATTAATGAAATATTCACATAATTGATGTTATAAATACCCAAATAAAAGTAATTTGAGACTTTTGATGAATTACACTAATTTTCTAGGTTAATATGACATGTTATTATTTATTTAATTAACTTTTTTTGAGCTAATCATTCTGTTATGTTTTTTACAAAAATCAATTACTAAATAGTGTCAAAATTGACATAAAATTGTTTTTTTAAAAAAAAATTATATTATTGATTGTTATTTTATTCCTAAAAATCTAAGGATCGGCCAAGATACTTATATCATGATAGGTGTATTATTAATGGACCAATTGGGGGTCGCTTGGATGTATATGGTAAGTTTATTAACTATATAATATAAAAATACAAAGTTACATGGTAAATGTCAATCTAATTAACTAAGAGTTAAAACTAAAAGATAAGGTTAATATAATGACCTAAACTTGTCTAAATTCTATTGGATGAGAGGATTTAGACCCATACCCACCTTATCTTATAAATATATCAATTAGGAGCTATTAAAAACCGAATTTTACTTTATAATAAAATTATAGTTTTAGTTATTCCAAAGGTGCCCCTCTCCCCCCTTATAAAAGGGCACCTCCTCCCTCTCTTCCTCACACCACTTTGAGCCTTCAAGCTCAGCCAACCCCTTCCAAATTCTCTTATCCACTTCCCTAGAAACATCTTAGAGGTCCTGTTCTTCTTCAAAGACCAATTTTAGTGCCCTAAGAAGAGTACTCAAAGAGGCGCTTCAAAGAAGAGGAGGTTCGGACACTTACGAAGCAAATCAGACCTAAGGTAAGAGAAAATAGCACAATCTCATTTTATCTGAGATTGTTTATACATTGGTATTTACTAGGGTGTATTTTATCATCCAAATCCATGTTTCCTCAATATGTAATATTATTTCCATCCACCTACAATTGTTTAAATCCAATTTTACCCTTCGGTGAGTTTTTAGTAAAAGATATGAAAGGAATCGTTTGTCATTTTTTGTACGAGGCACTTTTTGACTTTTCCGACAAAAGTACGAGAAGAATGTTTTTTTAACTTATACTGCATGAATGGATTTTTAAAACATTATTTCCAAGAATCTTCCTTTACAAGTTTTCAGGTTTATTTTTAATCAACTTCTTTTAGTTTAGAATTGTATGACAAGAAATGTGTTTTTAATGTAAAAAGAATATTTTCCTCAAGAATGGAGTTCAAGTGTTTTATCAAAATTATTTTCTCTCTATGATAATAAAGTGTTATATTTCTATCCCTATTATTACATTTATTTGACTATGTTGTGATGGAATTATTTTTATGAATTCCTTTATCTTATATGAATTGTTTTATGATGTCACGATGTTTAAGATTCCCATTTTTATTACATGGGTTATGCTATGAGGTATGGTTTATGATTTTGTGGTACACATAAGAATTGTATCATTATGAGATGGGTGGGACATATATCTCCCTCCAATTCATTGGGTAATGATTTTATATCTCATGAGATAGACCTGGCTGGAACAGCAGGTTAAACTGGTTCAGTGAAACATGACTGAAACAAGGAGTGAACTCGATTCAGAAATGGACTTTGTCCACTAAGATAGTCTTGGCAATGATTATTGAATAATAAGAAATGATTCTCTATGATTATGTGTGTATGACACAAAGTTTCATGTTTTATGTTAAGATTATTGTGATTACATTTCACTACTCTGATTTATCCCATGTTATGATATTATGATCTCTTTTACAGGTTAAGATTTCCAAAATGTTATGTTCTTATAAATATGATGTGATTGATATTTCTTTTTTTTACCCTTACTAAGCATTTGAGATCACCCTTTTATGTTTTTTCCCCAGGATATAAAGAAAGTTTTTAGGTAAAAAAAGAACATCTTTATGGGAGATGTTGAAGATCTTTCACCACAATTAGAATATTATATTTCGAGTTTCCAAAGACACTAAACTATTACGGTCCTTGTGTGTGTGTTTTTGTTATGTACTAAGTATTCTGCAAAAGTAATGTAATTTCCATGTAAATTAAGCTTCTAGTATCTACATTATATGGATTGAAATCAGTGCTCAACCTTTCTATAATGTTCAATTCTCCATTCCAAATCCAACAGAAATATTGAATAGGTAATTGCTTTAATATAAAATGTTCAAAAACATCATCTCTCTAAAACCATCTTATAAATTTACATTTAGTATATGAACATATTATTCTCCCATCAACGGATCGATTGGAAATTGAAAAATCTAAAAAATCCCCCAAACCCTTAACATACTGAGGTTTGTTCCTCAGTAATGTGATCTAGCTTTTATCCATGTATATCACAATGTTCCTACATAATATTAAAAAAATTAAAACACGTAACTATTAATAAATAGGGAAAGATATTCATATATACCAGTTGAGAAAATATATAAATATGTTAAATAAGGTTTTCCTATAAAAATACATATGGTAAATAATGAACCCACCCACTAGAAAACCAAAGCATGAAAATTAAAAAGATCCATAAAATAAGAGGAGAACAAGGATCCCATCCCTGTAATTTTTTGTATGTCGTGATACACCAAAATAGATGAAAAAATGATGATGTCATAACATTGATATCATTAAGGTAAGGGATTGATAAATTGAATAAAAATTGAATAAAAGTTAGGAATAATAAATTGAAACAAAATATTTCTATAAACATGACTCATTACTTTAGAAAATTCATAGGGAACCAAGATGTAGAACATGCCAGGAATCATCACGTGAAAGGATTCATGGCTAGGGTAGATGAATCCAAGTCTTATAGAAATTGAGAGAACCTATTAAATATACATTTTCAATTTCCATTTAATTTTGTTTCAATTACATGTTTGGGATGATCTTCATAGATGATTCATGTAAATATTTTTTCCCATAACCATGATTTAAAAAATAAAAAAGTTCATATATCTTATCTGACATTCATCTAGAGAAACTCTCAATATGTATTGAAATCTGTTAAAAAAATATGTGTACCAGTTATCCTCATCAAATTTTTGAAGAGAACCATTTAATTGTGTTCTTATAAAAATACCTATTAGAAATTATAGAAAACTTTTAGATTCCCCATAAGTTGGATCCTTGATAGGAAAATCACAAATAGATTCCAAAGGGTTTATTGAAAAGATTAATCAAAACTAATAACAATTTTGCACCATATGTACTCTCATAAGATGAATTCATGTTTATAGATTAGTTATAAGGTTATTTAAGTGTTCAAAAACTAAAAACCAATTATTTACCGAAAATATTTAAAATGAATGGTTTAGTTTCCTAACCATGTATAAATTGTCATTAGTTATTTCCTAAATATCAATGACCATGGATTGATGTTTAACTACGCAAGAAAACCATACCATGAATAAGAACCTATACCAACTTCTATAAACAACTTATATTCTAACCTAAAAAGTACTCCAAGGTAAAAAAACCATTCTAAATCTAATGATATACTCAAAATTCACTCTTTAGATCATTAAAAATATACATATTTCATTACTTCGGTTGTCATGGTTATATAAATTCCTCTTAATAATCCTGAATTCAGTGAATGGAAATTTTAGGTCTCTATAGAATTATTATTAATCTTTATGTTAAGAAAAAACTCATAGTATCATTTGTGAAGTATTTTAGACATTTCTACATAAAAAATAAGATGAAAAATTATATGATAACGTACAAACAACAATATATTAGTAAATTCAAAAAAAAAATGAAATATAAAATATAATTTTAATAAAAATAGAAATAAAAAAAATAAAAAAGATAACTCATGGTAATAAATGGGTTTTTTAGAAGATGAAATAATTATGGCTGAGAAAGGGTATCTAGATAATTGGATCATCAAGTTTATGTTTTTTAGTTTAAAATTGAGTGTGAGACTGGTGATGTAGGGAATCATGATCTATTAGTGTTTGATCAAATTTTCATGAGGGGATATGGCATGATAATCAACATATATTGTGGTTGTTCGAGGAACTAATCACCTAAAACACACATTAACTAAATTTTTTTTAGGAATTGTTATTATCAATGAACACAATCTTGAATATAAAAGAACAATAGAATGGATATACTCATAGAAGTTTGAGAATTTATAACTCCAAAGTAATAAGAAGAAGTAGGATGATAATGACTGCCTAACGATTGGAACTTTGAATTCCTAGATATAAAAGAGCCTCAATATACTAACTAAAACCTCTGTAAGTTCTAATGAATCCCCTATGAAGATTATTTAGTCCACAAAAACATATTCACTATCACTTATACCTTCACACTAACATCTAGATACATCATTTGTGTAAATAAAGTGACCTAAATTTAAAAATCTGGACACAATGTCACCTAAAAATCTCACATTATATCCTTCTCATACAGAAAAACATCATGAGAAAAATGAATAAGGTTATTAAATCAAAATATGAGCTCTCACATGGTAAAACTTTTATATTGAAGAGATAAACTCCTTCCATCTTGACATCATATGTTTCAAAGAGAGGAACTCATTATAAACCCACCTCCATAATTCATCCCATAATATTGTATTCTTCTCATGATCACCCAAGAACAATATCTACCATAAATGAATTACTCAATTTAGTAAACTAATATCTAGTGTAATTCAATGTTAAATTCATTTAGGTATAAAGATAAATGCAATATCAACATCCTCCGAACAATGATCTATATCAATATTGGGGATATTATCCTCATACTTCTCCAAGATATTATACTAAAACACATTATGTATTTATATAAAAAAAACAATGTCTATACCCTGTGAGGCACATTAAGGAGAAGCGAGAAGCGTTGAGTGGCGGCACGGGTTAATACCTGCTGCGGGGAGGTGAGATAGGGCTTCAGGGGGTTGGTGGCGATGGTCGGCGAGTCGTGCTACAAGGTGGTGACGCGCACTGAGGGGAGGTGAGCTAGGGCTTCGAGGGTCACCGGTGGGGGGGGGGGGTATCGTGGGGGTCAGTGGGGAGAAGTGTTGGGAGTGTTAAAAAAATAGTTTAGCAGCAATTTTTAATAAAAGGACGCAAAATCATTTATAAAAAAATTAGCAGTGGTTTAGTAAACTGCTGCTCAAAACCATCAGACAAGGCTATTTTTTGTTGTAGTGTATGGAATTAGTTACTAAAAAGTAATATGATCCTCCTTCTCCCATGTGCTCTCCTAGTGATTCCTATGCTACCACTGAATGAACAATCAAGGAATAGATCATCCATAAAGAATCCTCCCAAATCCATCCATAAATTAGACATGAAACCCCATAGTATGCCCTCCAGAACCTGAATGGTCCACTCCGTCGGGTTGTTTGTCTGTGGGTGAAATACTATGCTAAAGCACCGTTGAGTCTTAAACACCTTCCACAATCCATTCAACAATGGGGATGTAAGGATAACATCATGATCTGAAACTATCATAGAAGGGATTCCATGGATTAGAACTATATCCTTCATGTAGAGGTATCCTAAGCACTTTACTGAACTCTGCTCCCAAAATGATAACATATTGGCCAACATGGTGAGTTGATCAATGATCACTCAGATGGTATCATGAAACCTATAAATACATGTTAAACGTGTAACAGAGTCCATCGATATCCCATCCCAATTTCAATCTGGAACCTCGAGGTGTTGATTCAAACCCATTGGAACCTGGTGCTTTGCCTTTACTTATAGGAAATTGAGGCATCAAGATACAAACTCTGCAACTCCCTTCTCCATTATCATCCACCAAAACAGATGTCATAGGTCCTTGTACATCTTTGCCACACCCGGATATACCCCCAAAGGGGGTGTATGGATATCCCTCAAAATATTCTACCGTAAAACCAACGGTACAATTGTACCTCCTCAAAAAAGAAGGATGTTCTCCCCACCTTTTGAATATCCATCAAGGGCATACCCTATAGAAATCTAAGCATGTAAGGTCTCACATTCAACATCTCTATATTGTACCACCCTAAATCACTATAAGATTGGAGGGGTGACAACCATCGACTGGAGGTAAACTACTCCATCTCCATCCAAAAAGGATAACTATAACGAGGCTAACTACTTTTATGCCTCGCTCCTCAACTACTAATTATATCTCATATAGTGTCCATCTAGAACCATGTTCCCATTTTTAGTAGTACAGAAAATCTCAAAGTCATAATCCTTCTAAAACTCTAGCTAATGCATCTATATCAATCTTTACTGGATCTACTACAACTATGCCACCAATGAAGGAAACTGAGGACTCATAACACCTACTGTATTGAGGGTTATGCAATCCAATTGATGAGAAATCATCTACACCTTCCTTTGTGTGAGTCCATTATGTACTTCTAGGGTTTCTTTTCCACCAACAAGGAAAACCACTTCCTAGTACTATGGGCACATGTATTCTTAACCTAAAACAATCTATAAGGGAATGAATTGTAGGTAACCAGTATATACCATGATTGACATCATAAGGTCTCGACACAACTACCAAGAGATCCCAACCATAACTCTCACATCTAAGAGTCATAACACACTGTCGGATCCAGTGCGTGATCATTTGGTCTCCTCCATTAGGAGTATCCAATGTGAGGGTCGAGTCAACGGTTCAACCTGAATCTCTAAGTCTCAAACAATATTCATGGAAAAAAAAGAATGACTAGTACCTTTGTGTACTAATACTTCCGCAAAAGTAGAATAGGCATAGATAGTACCCCAAATAATTCTTGGAGCCCCTGGGTCATAAACCTTGACCGCATGTAGTTCTCCCCCTCCCCTATCCTCTAGATCCTCGATCCTGGTGTGGACCACCTGGGGGTGGTGGTGGTAACATGACAAATGTGTACCACCTCCTATATCTCTCCCAGCTCCTCTTACATGTTTAGTAACTTATAGGTCTACCTTATACAACTTTCCAACAATTTACTATCACTAGATATATCAATTCATCGAAGGTACTTTTAACCACAAATGTTCCAACTATCACCCTAGAATAGTTAGGAATCCACATAGGAATAATTCTGGCTTAGATGTCCATACTTAGACCTCGCTTGAAAGTCAGATCCTGGAAGTACTGGTCGTGTATCATATCCATCGAGTACCTGGAAAGGTTGGTATAGCTCGATGGATACTCAGATATCGACATGTCATCCTATCAGACCCATAGAAGCTCATTGACATGCACTTTTCTTGGATTATAAGTTGAGAAATCCTCTCTAAAAAGGTTCTCAAACACTATCCCTGTGAAAGTAACCTCATCACAAATTAGGTACTAAATATCCACCATCATCCGCCTAAGACATGTAGAAGGCTCTTTGTTAGGACCCCCATTTCATCTTCTAGTGTCTTGACTATATAAAAAACATAGATCACCACCTCAATCCAGTCCTCAACCGCCTGTGTGTCAAGATCTCTTCGAAACATGAGGGTTCTCTATTACTGAAACATGTGAGGCAGACTCAGCCTGTTCTCCTCATCCACTGGTACCAAGGGTACCATGTGCTACTCTACAGGTGGTTTTATAGCTGGTTCACCACATGGAGGTTCTATCTCCCGTACACATCCTTATACTGATGTATCTTCACCCAACTGATCATCCTCATGATCATGCAGTGGAGTCCTGGCTGGATGTCTATGTAAAGGAATCTTTATGTATGACAAGATTTACCAGAGTCAATAGAGTATACCTGGTGAGCTGACTCAAGAAGGACACAAGAACACACCCAAATACTATATGACACATGTACCATTATTTTTACCTACAACCAGGGTTTTCATGTACCGAGTCAAAAAGTAGAATTCATAGTTATGGTGTATAGATATGTCGGCCGCCACACCAACATAAGATTCCCTTGCCTGAAAGATGAACTCGAAACACTTAACATAGTTTCCCCAAACTAACCTCATAGACTTTTGGTCCTTAAGTAGAACCAACCTCCTCTGATTCCACTATATCATGACCTGTCCTAGAGGGGATTGTGTCATGACTTCCCCAAACCCACCTTGAATAGGCTATAGGTTAGAGACTATCACTAAGTAGGCATATCCCACAAATGCGAGGTATTTTCCCAAGAACCTGTACACACACACAAATATCCATGAAAAAAATTCTAAAATTTGAATTCCATAATTTAATAAGCATACATACCACTAATATAACAACAACATAGTACGACAGTAGAAAACTGGGAAGTAAATAGTGCTAGATACACGCCCACTAAAAAATATGTCTAGAAAAGTGAAGGCACAAGTTCCGGAAATCATCAGCAGAAAACCCTACCTAAAGATAATGTTTCTAGAAATATGTTTAAAGATATAAGAGCACACATCGAATGTCATTTCTCACTAAGCACCACCTTTTTTTGGTCCACCTAGAACTCCATAAAAGCATCGATCATCTATACAAGACACAACATGTGCGGGCAAAGCCCGTGCATGGGTGAGTAAAACAATACTCAGTTGGACACCCTAAAACCAAAAAAGAAATATTATACATAGGAAATTATAAGGGAATTCCATGAAGGAATACCACTAAATGAAACCACTAAATAACACCATTCAGGAACACCACTAAGGAACACCATGAAGGAAAACTACTAAGTAACACCATTATGGAACACCATGTAGGAACACCACTAAGGAACACCACTAAGGAACACCCTTAAGGAACACCATGAAAGAACAACATAAAGTAACAACACTAAAGAACACCACGAAGTAACATCATGAAGGAACACAACTAAGGAACACCAGAATGGAACACCATGAAGGAAAATTACTATGGAACACCACGAAGGAACACCATGAAGGAACACCACAAAGGAACACTATAGAAGAACACCATGAAGGAACACCACTAAAGAACACCATGAAGTATAATATACATAAATACAAGAATTATACCACACAGAAATATATGAAGTTTACCACATATAAATACACAAAGTATACCACATAGAAATTGTATAGTCAGCTCTATAGAAGTATATGTCTGTAACACATATACCAAGGATATCTAAGTATACTCATAACCATCCACAAAGTAGATAGGTAAGTGACAAAAAATCATCGCCATAGGATTCTACTTGAGCCACGCTCATTCTGAGATAACTCACTCCTCAAGTCATGATATCATCAAAGAATCTCACGAAGAGGTCCCTCTAATTTGGGCACTGCCCAAAGAGAAATACACTGGTAAATATAATAGTATTAGAGAGGGGATCCTTCCCATAGAATACCAAAAACCCAATTTATATTATCCAAAAATAGGGGATCCTTATAAGAAAATAAAAACAACTCTACCAATGTTTCTCATAATGTAGGGGATCTTTCTTAGTGAATACCAACAAACCTATCGATACAAACCACTAGATAGAGGACTAATGCCCTAGGCTCAGAGGTAACATGAATTCCCACAAAACTCCATCAGGGGTGATATAGGATTGCTCTAGTACCATGTAGGTATACCATAACTCTTTTAAGTACTTGGACTCTAGAGGGGACTACTATCCAATAATATGGATGTAATGTCATACTAAACCATCAAGGAAAGAAGCAAGGGAAAATATTTACCTATACTAGTCCAAGATAAAAACCCACCAAGTCATCTCAAAATTACTTCCTGTTTAAAGGGTCCCAACACCATAGAAGGATCATCAAATAGACATTCCATTTGAATGTTACAACAACTTTTTTGAAAAATTCTTACTCGGGTCTCGTCTGGGTTTGACCCGACCCATCGGCCGACCCGACCTAGTTTGGCTGACTTGACCCTATCCGGACGACCCGACCTAGCCCATTATGGTTTGAGTGACCTGATCCAGCCCGACCTGAATTAGCCTGGGCTGACCCACTAGTATTGTCCTTCTAAGCCACTAGGTCCTACCCGCTGGGCCGATGGAGTGGCCCGACTTCCCCCTAGTATGGCCCGCACTACGGGCTGGTATACTTCACCATATAGGGTCATTCCTAATAGTGTTCCTCCCATTTGGATGCGATGTCATGTTGTGTTACATGCGGCCGACACACCGCACTGCCTGCCTCGCAGCCTCGCTGTACTGGGTTCCTCTAATGTAGCACTAAGCCGCATCCCATCTTGTTGTCGTGGAATCCTTCCGCAACCCGCAGTCAACATTGTGGCCTACTTCCACGCCCTATGCTTGTCGACACCATCAGTCCCAAATCATCCCTACTTCCACACTCCACCTTCACCGGTGAACTCACCTTACCGGTTGCCCATCCACCATGGAACATTGCTGCCTCTCCTGAACCGGCCAGAGCCGCTGCCTCCGGTCATCGCTGCCTTGCACCACCATGCGTCGTTTTCTCATCCAAATCATGTCATGCCTTCGCCGTAGAAACTCTGAGGTGTTTTTATGTTGTAAGATATTTGGTCCCGGGTTTTTGTTCCATGAGTCTATGGTGCAATAACTGTCCTCTCATAAAATCCTGATGAACGTAAAGAATATGGGAGAAGGAGAAGCACAAAAGCACAAAAGGATTGATCTTGTACTTTTTTACTGTCGGTCTCAATTAATCCTTGTTCGAAGGGTCACAAATAATGAAGAAACACACATATCTATCTTCTATTTTAAACCCTGCAATTTAACCACCTCACAAGAATGACTGAACCGTAAATAAACCTGTTCGTGGGTTGGTTCATGTTCACTGTTAAATCTAAGAAGGGGGAAGGAAATTACAAAGAGATCAAACACCCTACCTCATTGGGATGAAACACCGATGAAGGAAAATGTTGCATTATAATCGTTGGTACGATCCTTTTATTTTTTCATACTCTGATTGTCGATCCATGACCTGATCATCATTCTCCATGGAAAAATCCTCCAAGCTACCCTAGTGATTTTCATGTATTCCTTGGGTATGTGGCTAACCATGGGATTTATGTATAAAGATTATTTTAAAGTAAATCATCACTAAATTTAAAAAATAATTTATCTTTAAATTATTTAATGAAATTTATGTCCTTTTTATGTTTTTTCAAATAATTCCCCGCACTGACTAAAGTTACGTCGCGCCTAGGGAAAACACCACATTAAGGACTCAATGATGGTCTCAGTTTTTCAATTCAATTCTCAGTTCATCAGATTTTAGCATTTTAAAATTGAATAATTTTAATTGAATAATTTTATTTACTGTTATGTCCAAAAAGTACCTTTCACAACCAACTTGTTCCGAATGATATTAGGCCTCACCTAAGGTAAAACCACTACTCTAAACACAATGGTGCCCTCAGATTTCTTCTCTAGGAACCATTTTAAGAGTTATTATACTTTTTCAAGAAATCACATGCACATTATATTAAAAACTTAACATTTATCAATGAACTATTCAGGTCACACTAGGCCTCAAAATCACATGCCGTCTCAGCACTTGGTCTCAGAATTTTCATAAATAATTTATAAATATAAATTCCATAAAATTGGATTAATTAAAATATTCCTTGTTAAACATTAAATAACAGTTCTAAAACGTATATAATGAATAAATATGATATTAATATTATTATTATTATTATTATGTAGGTGATTTAATTATATATTATGTAGTGAACCACGTCTTACAAAATAAAACATGCATAGGAAAATGAAGTAGTTATCACCCAAAACAAGGGTAATAATAAAATATTATTAACAAATGGGTGGTAAGATGATATATTAGGATCTAATATAATATAAAAACATGAATATGGTACTAGTATATATTAATAACATGTTTTAGACCATTATATGGGATATTTCAATACATTTGAAAGAAGTTGAACCTGAGGTAAGATAATTTTTAACACAATTTCCATTCATTGGACTAAACTAATATTTCATTGAGTATATCATGATATCATTAAGTGTGAAACAATTTTTTATTATTTTATGTTGTATTTACACTTTTTTATGAGTATTTACAAAGAATACACATATTAGATTCATTTTATTAATTCTCATTTCAATGATATCCTATTTGTAAGGGTTTATTTCACAAATCTCATTTTTGTCCAAGAATTTTTCTACCTAAGTCTCCATCAAGGAATATTTATATTCTATGTTTTCCAAATAAAATTTCACAAAAAAGGTTTTTAATAAATCTTTTTTTTAAAGATTTAATTTTTATAAATCGTTTTTAGTGAAATATTTATGCCTTTTTCAAAACAATATCCCATTGGATTTTACCAAAAAAGTGAAAGGAATCATTGTTTTAACGTGTATAAAATGAATGAAATTTATATCCATCATGATCACTCAAATGTTTTAATGATTCTTTTATTATATTGAAATGTTATTTGAAAATAAAACTATTTTGAAAATCTTTTTTGAAATTTTACTATTAGAATATGATTTTCAAAATGAAAAGGATATTTTCCTCATTTCTATTTTAATGATTATTTAATAATATTTATATTCATCAATTACCAGAAGAATTTTTTAATAATCCAATGGGTATATGTTGAAATGAAACCATGCTTTATGATCATTGGATATCCATATTTCTTTTATAACTGATATTACTATTTCCTAATTCATATTCCATTTTTTACTTATAGTGATTACTTTGAATGTTATTTTATTATTTGGAAAAACAATTTTAAATCCCTATATTGTACTCAATATGAATTTTTATTGATAAGAATTATTGATTCTTGAATTAAATCTACCATTTTGATAGGCGAGGAATGATTTTTACAAGAAATAATGGGTGGGGAATAAATATTAAAAATCCCCTTGATGTATCGATAGTATCATGTGATCAAATCAGTTGGAGGAAAACCATTCATATTTGTTTCTAAGAACAATCAGATAGGTTTTTATCTAGAACCTTAAACAATATTGTGAAATTTATTGATAATATAGAGGTTCATGTTCCAGATACATGATATCCAATATTGAAGAATTACCAATATTAAGAATTCAGTTATTATTATCCCGTGTATTTTTACAATGAAAAAATCTATGGATGCATTTCATTATTTATTTATTGATCAATGGAATGTGTTCTCAGGTAAGTACTTGTTAATATTGATTATGCTTATTGATTCAAATTATCTTACATTATACTTAACCTTTACCAAGCATCTTACCCCATCCTTATTTTTTCTTTTTACCCCATTATGAAGAAGTGATATTTGAATGAGTTTTCAAGGATGTAGTTTATTATCTTTTTTTATGTATTATGTTTATTTTCTTTTCCCATTGTAAAATTTGTTTCATGTATGTAATCAAGCTTCAAAAATATCTAAACTCTTTTGTCCTATGGTATTTGAATCATGTATCTATGACACTACAATAAATTAAGACCATAGATCCCAACTACTAGGGTTTGGGTCTTTACAATAGCAACCTTACAAATAAAATAACATTCTCAGTTAATTCTAACATATATTTCATGAGGAAAAAAATCAATACACAATTTATTATAGAGATATATCATGATCATCCATCATTATATACAATTTCCAAAAACATTTTAATATATATGAACACAAATAATATTTAATGTAAATCAATAAAATCTAATAAATTATTCCATTTAACACATATATAGATTCACTTTCAGTCTTCATGTAATAATAAGGATAACAATACCTTTTCCTTTGAAAATTACTAAAACAAAAAATTCCTAGAAGTACAGGAAATATTATATTCTTTACGAAATAATTTAATCTTATAGTGTAATTTTATTGAAGAATATAGTTCATGGAGATTCTATATACATAAAAAAATATAACTTTTACACATTTTAAAATATATCAAAAATAACCTATTTAGATAACTTTAATAAGTCTCCTTTTAATAAATTCATAAATAAATTCAAATAAGGTATAAAATGACATTGAACATACATTTTTATAGTAATAACATACCTAAAACATTTTAATAAACATGTCTGACTTGAAAATATGGTATAAAATAATTAAAAACTATGAAAATATGGAGTGAAAGAGAATAAAAAATGTAAAACTATGAAAATATAATTTAAAAAATTCCTTACATCAAGTCTGTCGTGCCACATATGTACATTAAATTCGATTCTTTTGAAAAACTCAATTGGATTATAACTTAAGCCTTCTAGGTTGGTCTTTTGGTGACACTGTAACCAATAGTACAAGAGGAGGAAGGTTGTAATGAGATTTATATAGATATTGGATGAGGTAAATGGCTTATTAGATGTGAGGATGAGAGGGTAGAAGGTTCTATTTCATAATTGAGGTGGGTGAAAATATTGTAAATAAAAGAAATGTTAATATATAATATGTGACTAACTCATGTAAAATGTAACACACCGAGCTTCCACAGTACGCTTTTCTTTGAATAATACAGCAGCATGTGTTGTATGCAACTTCGAGTTCTAACACACACCACAAACAATCAAACTAGTCGTTATTAATATTAATACCCACTTTTTGAAATTTTATAAATTTTATCTTTCAAACTGGACTACATTTTTGGATTAATAATATCTAAATTAGCTTAGTGTGAGTTTTTGGTATTTTTCTGAAAACATTCAATTTTTGGTGAATAGTGAAAAACAATGAGTTAGAGTTTAAAACTGAATTATTATTTAAACAATTATTTATTTTATTTAAATTTATTTTAGGCCAAAATAGATACATAATACCTATATAAGTTAAATGTAATTCATTGAAGTCATTTTATAATAATTTTAGATAAATAAAAAGTTTATTGAACTTTTCACCGTCTTTTGCCCATCTCTTATGAGAATTTGAAAATTCACATAAAACATAATTTTACCGCTTCCGTGGGTGGAATTTCGAAAATCTGAGAGACACGGTTAATATAAAGGAGTAAAATTTGGTTCAACAAGATAAAAATATTTTTTGGTGAATAGTAACTTTTTACGTTTATTTATCACGGTGAAAAGTAAATAGGGTAATTAAGTGTAAAAATGATATTATTATTACCTTAACACATGTACTAATTCTATTGGATAAGTATAATTCGACCAAAAACAACTTTAAGAATAAAATGTGAACCTATTTGGTCCACTTGGATTAGATTATGAGATTTATTATTATTTAATTCAAAGAAGAGTTAAAAGTGATAAAATCAACGTTAAATAACTAAAACATTTTTAAAATATGGTTATACATAAGATAAATTCTATTATAAATATTAATTATAAAGATAAAAATATTTCCTACATAATGATATTTTATTTATAATTTTTAGACATTAAATAATTAAAGTTATTTATGATACAATGATGATGTAGTATTTTTCTTATTAATGAAATAATCAAATAAATGGTATTATAAATGTTAAAATAAATAAAATTTGAAAGTTTTTATTCATTAAATAATTTTATAGGTTACTATGACATGTTAGAATTTATTAAATTAACTTAGTTCTAATTAATAATTTTTTTAGGACTTTATAAAAAATCAATTATTAAATAGTTTCAAAATTGACATAAAGGATTATTTAAAACAAATATTATATTATTAATTTATATTATATTCCTAAAAATCTAAGGTTCGTAAAATGACTTAGATAAGGTTATATATATTAATAATGAACCACTTGGGGTTCTCTTGGCTTGTTATAGTAAGTTTATTGACCATATAATATAAAAATACAAAGAGACATGGTAAATGTCAAACTATTTAAATAAGAGTTAAATATAAATTATAAGATTAATATTGTGACCCAAACCTATCTAAAATCTATTGGTTGAAAGGATTTCAACCCATACCCACTATATACTTGATATAAGTCACTTTGGAGCCCTTATAAACTGAATATGAATTTATTATAAAATAACATTTTAAATTTTTCGTAAGGTACCCCTCACCCCTCTTATAAAAGGGCACTCCCCCTTCTCTCAAATTCATAAATTCAAAGCCTTTTTCCTTGGCCACCCCCTACCAAATATTCTCTCAAATTACCTCACTTCAACCTAGAGGCCTTATTTTGGAAAGAAAGCCAACCTAAGGAACCCTTTTGATCAAATCAAAAGGAAGAACCCGAAGAAGAGGTAATATTTTCACCACCCTCTTTCAAGTTCCTTTCTTCTTTGACTTCTTCATTCTTTGTTATTTAAATTATAAAATAATAACCCTATTATCTTATATATACTGTGATGTTATTATAAATATGGTACAACCATATTTTGTATTCTATCCATCCTTTGAATGACAAGTCACCATACGTGCGTATGTACGACTTACTGTCTCCACGTTGTGGTGTAATTGTTATTCAAAACATTATTATTTGGATGGGTCTAATAATAAAGTGTAATTGAAGTAAATAATAAATATAAAATTATAATGATCCTGTATAAATGATATACCATCCAAGTATATATGATTTTTATATCAAAAGAATGATATTGTCGCTCCTGTTTACGTACGGACTACCGTCTCCATGAATGTGATGAGATTCATTCCCCATCGTATCCATTCAAAAATAATTTTCATTTGATGATTAAAAATTATGTTTAAGGACTTGATATCATTCTGGATATGAATAAGATACAACCTATCCATAACAAACATGGCTTATGTAAAAAAACATATAAAAGAAAATGAGTAAGTTAACACCCAAAACGACGATAATACTAAGATATTATTAACACATCAATGTTAAAAGATAATATATGATATCATATCAATGTATATGATTATTTTATAATTTAATAACAATTATGTCACCATTATACAGGAGTTTAACCTACCCTCGACCAAGGAAAAGTACAAGGTAAGGGTTTATTTCACAATCTCTTCATTATCCAAGGTTGTTTATACGTAATGATCTAATGAGACCTCTTTATCATCCACATCCATGTTTCTTAAAAATGTATTTCAAATAATTCTTACTATTTTACAGACTATGGGTTAAAGTCATTTATACTATTTTTTGACTTTTTATAAGAGGTTTATAAAGGAATCATTCTGTTGTTTTCCAAACAAGGTCCTTTTTAACCTTTTCGAAAAAATTAAGGTAAGAATGTCTTTTTTTAACTTATACGACGGGTGCGGCTATTTTTTGCCATTATAAAATCGTCAAAGCTTCCCTTACAAACTTATAAGAATATTTTCAAATTAAATGTTTTATTTTATAATTATGTGGCTTTTAAATTATTTAAAAAAAGGAGATATTTCTCTCAAATAGTTTTGATTTTATCTATGTCAACATCCTTTGATGGATTTTAAGATTATTTGAAGTTGATTTATTATGATACAAAACTTTCATATAGTATTGAATGTTTTGTGATATGTTTGACTGTGGATGTGTTATTTTTATAGCATTCATGGTTTATAGATAATGTATTGAAATTTCGTATCCTAGTTTTAATACAAATGTTTATGTTATGTTTAAACCTGTTCATACGAGGAATGCATTGGACTTAATAAGTGACAGGTGGAGCCTGATATAGCTCCTCGATGCATTGATTGGTCTCATGAGACAAATCAATTTCTTGGAACAAGGCCTTGAAATAATCTTATTTGTAGTCTTGGCACAAGGCCTTGACTATGTGGTATGATAGTCTTGGATTATGTGTTCCATCATTATGAAAGTGGTTATTGAGATTTCATGTGATTAATTAGACCAGTAGAATATCCATGTGAATAAATAAATGGCATTATTTCATTTTATTTTTTCTATATTATACTGATGTTCAAGTTTAAAAGGATTTTGTTTTAGTTATACATTGCCTTAAATGTTTATGCTTATTAATGAAAGTTTCAGCTATATTGTTATCTTTACTGGGCATCTGAGCTCACCCCTTTCTATGTTTTATTTTTTACAGGATATGAGGAAGTATTTTATGAATGACCTATAGGGATAGTATGAGGGGATATGAGTGTGGTCTATGGAGACAATATGTTGTTGTATTTTTTCACTTTATGATGTAATGTAATCTTTATGAATGTATCTAGTGAATCCAAGGCTATTAAAATAATAGGTCTTTCAAGACTTGATCTTTTGTGATCATGCCAATGTTATGTAATAATACACCAACTCTGGGTAACTGGCGTCAGGGCGTTATAGTTGTTATCAGAGGAAGTTTAGTACAACCCCTGGAAGATAGATTTAATTAAACTCTAATTAGAGCACATAGACCTAAGATTGACTTTGAGGATTATCATAGAATAAATTCCTAGAATTTTGGTATTGTAGAGATTTTGTGAGTTTTCCAAGAAATAAATACCTTTCTGGATATGAGCAGGTAGAGGTGGCTCTGGAATAGATGTACCTAGGGGTAAAACCCAAAAACACCGCTTTGAGCTAGACTCGAACGGGAACTAGTGCACGACAACGGGCCTTGCTATACTCTTGGTTATGACACTCCCGGGGGATATGCTTAGGATAATTATCATTTTCTTTACAAACCATTATGAAGGGTTTATGAGTATATACTTCCTCAAAGAAATCATTTTTATGATTATGTATTATATCCATAAACTGTTCAATTTATGTTAAGTGTTTTACAAGTTTGGAATTATGTATTTCGATTCATAAACTGATCTAGTTTATGCCATTGTTTAGAAATGACACCTAGTGGAAGGAATGGAAACCATATCAATGCACACACTCCATGTAGGGATTTCACTACTGCTCAAGATTATTATAGTAGAGTTGGTGATACAACTGGTGCTGATCAGCTTATCACCATACTAGGATGACTCACTCAGGTTATGAATAATAACCTTACTCGTATGGAGCACCCTGATCCACAACATGGAGGATCAATGTTAGATCGCTTCATGAAGAAATGACCACAAAAATTCAATGGGGGTACAAATCCACTAGTAGCTGAGCAATGGATAAATTCTCTAGAGAAAATATTCCATGCCTTGGGGAGTAGTGAAAGGGAGAAAGTTATCATGGCAGTTTACCGCCTCACTAGAGATGCTGATCAATGGTGGTTATTGATTCAAAACATGAAGGAAGATAATGAAGTATCAAATATGTTATAGAGGGATTTAAAAGAGATTTTCTTAGAAAAATACTTTCCTCATGACCATCGAGCAGATATGGAAAGGCAATTTATGAGTCTGATGCAAGAGGAGGATGAGAATGTCGCAAAGTATGAGGTTAACTTTACAAGGATAGAGAGTCATGCTTTAGATTATATACGTAACCCAAGAAGTAAGATTGATCATTTCTTTGATAGGTTAAAACCGTTTCCCCGTAGAGAATTAGTCTTACAATCCTTCTCGTCGTACGAAGATATTGTCTCATGTGCTATCAAGATAGAAAAATAATTCTCTAAGTCTAAGAACAAGCAAAGCAAGAGAAGAAGAGATCTAATGATCACTCTAGAAATTGAAATAAGGGGAATAAGGGAAAATTTGAATATCCATACTATATTAAATGTGGGTAAAACACCCTGGTACTTTCTTGAAGGTAATGGGAGTCTGTTACAAGTGTGGTGAAAAAGGCCACCAAGCTCGTGATTGTAAGGGGAAGAAGGAAGCTACCGATGTTCAATGCTACAATTTCAGAGAGATGGGACATTATGAAAATGGATGTCCTAAGTGTCAGGGGAACATATATCAGAAAATTCCAAGGGATCAAGGCCAAGATTATGCTATCACTACTGCTGAGGTAGAAGCTCCGAAAGACGAGGTGGCAGGTACTTTAATAGTTTCCTCTAGTTTAGAAAATGCTTTATTTGATTCTGGATCATCACATTGTTTCATATCTTCCCAGTTTTCTAAGAAAATTAGATATTTCCAATTTGATTTAATAAGGGAGTTGTCAGTCAAAACTCCTAAGGGAAGTATCATTGCAACAAAGTTTTGTGAATCAATCCCCATTAGAGCACATAAATGTTCCTTATCTGATGATATCATCATCATACCTTTGATTAAATTTTATATAATCCTCAGTATGTACTGGATTTTAGACCATGATGAAAAGATTTATTGTAAGAAGAAGGAGGTTACAATTTTTGATGATAATGATAAAGAACACCTTATCTTTAGAGAAGAATCATCACCACCTGATCCTTATCTAGATCCACCCCCAGTAGCTCAACTACATTCAATTACCAGGGAGGAAGGTAGTGAAATAAATGTGGGTGAGTGAAGGAATATTCAAATAGAGGATGTAACTATTGTGAAAGAATATGTAGATGTGTTTTCGGAATATTTAACTGGATATCCTCCAGAATGAGAAATTGATTTTTCCATTGATTTAATTCCTAGTTCAAGGCCTATATCGAAGACCCCTTATAGAATAACCAGTGTGGAATTTGTTGAACTAAAGAAACAACTAGAGGAATTGAGTAATACGGGATTTATTCTCCCTATTTTTTCTCTATAGGGAGCCCCTATCCTTTTTGTTAAGAAGTAAGATGGATCTATGAGGTTATGTATCGACTACAGGGAAATAAATGCTATAACAATAAAGAAAAAGTATCCCCTACCTCTCATTTATTATTTATTTGACCAAATGCATGGAGATCAATACTTTTCAATGATTTAACTTCGATCTGGATATCATCAGTTTTGTGTAAAGAAGGAATACATTCTGAAGATATCATTTTGAACTAGGTACATGCATTATGAGTTTATAGTAATGCCTTTTGGGCTGACTAATGCAGCCTCTGTTTTCATGGATCTAATGAACATAGTTTTCAAGGAATATCTCAATGATTTTGTAGTGGTATATATTAATGATATCTTAGTATAATCCAAAATCTACGAAGATCATGAAAATCACATGCGCATTATCCTTAACACTCTTAGAAGACATGAATTATATTGGAAGTTTAGCAAGTCTGAATTCTGGCTTCAGGAGATTTATTTTATTGGCTATATTTTCTCTAAGGATGGAATTTCCATTGATCCTTCTAAGACCAAGGAAATCGAAGAATGGCCAGCACCGATGAGTATGACTGAGGTACACAGTTTTATTCGTTTAGCAGGTTATTATCTACGTTTCATCTATAATTTTGCCTAATTGGCTAACCCATTAACAAAGCTCACACGTAAAGGGGTTAAATTTTTTTGGACAAAAGAGTGTAAAGAATGGTTTGAAGAACTGAAGAGAAGATTAGTCAATGCTCTTATATTGACTCTACCATTGGGGAATTATGGATTCATTATTTGTAGTGATGCTTCAAAGAAAGGACATGGTTGTGTCCTTATACATAATGATAGGGTTATTTCCTTTGCACCACGACAGCTAAAAATTCATCAGAAAAACTATCCTACTCATGATATTGAGTTAGTAGCTGTAATATTTTGTTTGAAGATATAGAGACATTATCTGTATGGTGAAAATGTGCGATTTATACTAATCACAAGAGTTTGAAATATATTTTCTCACAAATATAACTCAACATGAGGAAAGTGAGATGGCATGAATTACTCAAGGATTATGATTGCACGATACACTATCACCCGAGGAAGGAAAATAAGGTGGCAGATTCTTTGAGTCAAAAGGTTCATGGAGTTTTGAACAAGATGATATTAGAAAAGGATCCTATATACTTAGATCTAGTAAAGATGGATATAGGAATCACCATGGAAATTAAAACATCAATGCTTTTTCAAATGGTTGCCAAACCATATTTACTTGAAAAGATAAATAATTCTCAAACCAGTGATGAAGAGTTTCAAAAAAAGATTAAAGCTATGAATGATGGGAGACTGAGTGACTTTGTGTATGAAGATGGAATTTTGAAATTTTGGAAGAGACTTTGTGTTCCAGATATACCTGATCTAAAAAGGGAATTGTTGGATGATGCTCATAGTTCTAATTTCTCTATACACCCTGGTAGCACTATGATGTATAGATATTTGAAGGATCATTTTTGGTGGGACAACATGATGAGGGAGATTGCTGATTTTGTGTCATGATGTATAGTTTGTCAACAACTGAAAGCTGGAAGGCAACAGCCTGGAGGAGTCAGGAAACCTCTTCCCATACCAGAGTGGAAATGGGATAATATTACGATGGAATTTGTCATGGAACTACCAAATACTCCTAGAAGGAATGATGAAATATGGGTAATTTTTGATCATCTTACCAAGTCATCACATTTTCTTGTTATAAGGAAAAATTTACCACTTGAACTTTGAGCAAGAATATATATTAATGAAGTTGTGAGACTCCATGGAGTACCCCTATAGAATGTTTATGATCGTGATCCACATTTTACTTCAAGATTCTAGAAGAGTCTTTAGAAGGCCTTGGATAATGAACTTCGTTTGAGCACTGCCTACCACCTTCAAATAGATGGATAATCAGAAAGGAATATTCAATCCTTAGAAGACATGTTTAGATCTTTCTCACATGAATTTCAGGGTATGTGGGATCAATATTTACCTACGGTATAATTTTCCTATAACAATAGCTTCCATTCAAGTATTCAGATGGCACCATATGATGTGTTATATGGAAAGAGATTCCGCACAACAACCTGTTGGGATGATGTTGGTGAAGGAAAACTCATAAACCCAGAACTGGTGGAGGAAATGATGGAAAAGGTGAAGGTAATCCAAACCCACATCAAATCAGCTTAAAGTAGGTGAAGAGCTATGCTGATAACCTAAGGAAGGATTTGGAATTTTAGGAAGAAGATCTTGTTTTCTTGAAGGTATCTCTATGGAAGGGTGTTATTCATTTCAGTAAGATGGGTAAATCAAGTCCCATGTACATAGGACCTTCCAAAATTCTAGAACAAATTGGGGTTGTAGCTTACCGTTTGGAAATGCCGCCATGTCTCTCCAAAGTTCACGATGTGTTCCACATATCACTCTTGAGAAAATACATGCCTGACCCAACGCTTGTACTCACCTATGATGAAGTAGAACTGAAACATGATATATCTTATTACGAAGAGACCATAAGGATTCTTGATTCCAGAGAACAAGTGCTGAGAAACCGGACGACTCGTCTGGTAAAAGTTCTATGGATAAACCATAAGATGGAAGAGGCAACGTGGGAACCAGAGGAACATATGATGAAAACCACCAGAGTCCTTTCATGTGGTAGTATTCTAGAAATTTCGAGATGAAATTATTTGATGGAGGGGAGAATTAAACACCCCAAGCTTCCACGATACGCTTCTCATTGAATAATAAAATAGCATGTGTTGTACGCAACTTCGAGTTCTAACACACATCACAACCAATCAAACTGGATGTTATGAATAGTAATACCCACTTTTTGAAATTTTATAAATTTTATCATTCAAATTGGACTTCATTTTTGGATTCATAATATCGAAATTCTCTTAGGGTGAATTTTTGGTATTTTTCTGAAAACATTCAATTTTTGATAAATAGTGAAAAACACTTAGTTATAGTTTAAAAACAAATTTTTATTTGAATAATTATTTATTTATTTTTAAATTAATTTTAGGTAAAAATATATACATAATACCTATATAAGTTCAATGTAATTCATTGAAGTTAGTTTATAATAATTTTTGATATATAAAAATTTTATTGAACTTTTCACCGTTTTTTGCCCATCTCCAAGGAGAATTTACACATTCACATAAAACATAATTTTACCACTTATGTGAGTGAAATTTAGAAAATCCGAGAGACACAATCAATATCAAGGAGTAAAAGTTGGTTTAATAAGATAAAAATAATGTTTGGTGAATAGTAACTTTTTACATTTATTTACCGCAGTTAAAAGTAAATAGGGTAATTAAGGGTAAAAATGATATTATTATTACCCTAACACATGTCTTAATTATATTGGATAAGTATAATTCGACCAAAAAGAACCTTAGGAATAAAATATGAACCTCTTTGGTCCACTTGGATTAGATTAGGACATTTATTATTATTTAATTCAAAGAAGAGTTAAAAGAGATAAAATAAAAGTTAAATAACTAAAACATTTTTAATATAGGGTTATACATAAGATAAATTCGATTATAAATATTCATTAGAAAGATAAAATTATTTCCTACATAATTATATTTTATTTATAATATCTAGAAAATGAATAATTAAATTTATTTATGATACAATGATGATGCAGTACTTTCCTTATTAATGAAATAATCAAATAAATGGTTTTATAAATGTTAAAATAAATATAATTTAAAATTTTTGATTCCATAAAATAATTTTATAGGTTAATATGACATGTTAGGATTTATTAAATGAATTTAGATGGAATTAATAAGGTTTTTAGGACTTTATCAAAAATAAATTATTTAAAAGTGTCAAAATTGACATAAAGGAGTATTTAAAAAAAATATTATATTATTAATTGATATTATACTCCTAAAAATATAAAGTTCAGCCAAATTACATAGATAAGGTTATATATATTAATAATTAACCACTTGGGGTTCTCTTGGATTGTTATAGTAACCTTATTAACCATATAATATAAAAATACAAAGAGACATGGTAAATGTTAAACTATTTAACTAAGAGTTAAATATAAATGATAAGGTTAATATAGTGACCCAAACCTGTCTAAAATCTATTGGTTGAAAGGATTTAGACCCATAACCACCGTATCCTAGAAATAGGTCACTTTGGAGCCATTATAAACCGAATATGAATTTATTATAAAATAATATTTTAAGTTTTTTTATGGTGCCGCTCACCCCTCTTATAAAAGGGCACTCCCCCTTCTCTCAAATTCATACATTCAAAGCCTTTTTTCTCGGCCAAAAGATACCCAAATATTATTTTAACTTCCCTCAATTCAAACTAGAGGCCTTAGTTTGATTGGAAAGCCATCTTAAGGAAACCTTTTGATCAAATCAAAAGGAAGCACCCGAAGAAGAGGTAATATTTTCACCACCCTCTTTCAAGTTCCCTTCTTCTTCCACTTCTTAGTTATTTGTTATTTCGATTATAAAATAATAAATCCATTATCTTATATATAATTTGATTTTATTATAAATATGTTACAACCATATTCAGTATTCTATCCATCCTTTGAATGACATGTCACCATACGTGCGTACATACGGCTTACCGTCTCCACGCCGTGGTGTAATTTTTATTCAAAACATTATTATTTGGACGGGTATGATAATGATGTTTAATTGAAGTAAATAATAAATATAACATTATAATGATTCTATATATATTATATACCATCCAATTATATATTATTTTAATATCAAAATAATGATATTGTTTCTCATGTGTACGTACGGACTATCATCTCCACAAACGTGATGAGATTCACTTCCCATCGTATCCATTCAAGAATAATTTTCATTTTATGATTAAAAATAATGTTTAAAGACTTGATATCATTATGGATATGAATAAGATACAACATATCGATAACAAACACATCTTTTGTAACAAAAAATATAAAATAAAACGAGTAAGTTAACACCCAAAATGATGATAATACTAAGATATTATTAACACAACAATGTTAAAAGATCATATATGATATATTATCAATGTATATGATTATTTTATAATTCAATAAAAATTATTTCACAATTATACATGAATTTAACCTACCATCGACCAAGGAAAAGTACAAGGTAAGGGTTTATTTCACAATCTCTTCATTATTCGAGGTTGTTTATACGTAATTATCTACTAAGACCTCTTTATCATCCACATCCATGTTTCTTTAAAACGTATTTCAAATCATTCTTATTAATTTACAGACTATAGTTTATATTCATTTATATCCTTGTTTTACTTTTTATAAGAATTTTATAAATGAATCTTTCTGTTGTTTTCCAAACAAGGCCCTTTTTAACCTTTTCCACAAAATTAAGGTAAGAATGTATTTTTTTTAAACCTATACGGTGGGTGCGGCTATTTTCCACCACTATAAAATTTTCTAAGCTTCCCTTATAATATTATAAAAATATTTTCAAATTAAAAGTTTTATTTTATAATTATGTGGCTTTTAAATGATTTAAAAATAAGAGATATTTATCTCAAATATTTTTGATTTCATCTATATCAACATCCTTTGATGGATTTTAAGCTTATTTGAAGTTGATTTATTATGATACAAAACTTTCATATAGTATGGAAGGTTTTGTGATATGTTTGATAGTATATGTGTTATTTTTATACCATTCATGGTTTATGGAGAATGTATTGACATTTCGTATGCTATTTTTAATACGAATGTTTGTGTTATGTTTAAACCAGTTCATATGAGGAATGAATTGGACTTAATAAGTGATGTGTGGAGCCCAATATAGATCCTAGAAGCATCGGTAGGTCTCATGAGACAAACCAGTGTCTTGTCACAAGGCCTTGAAAAAATCTTATTTTTAGTCTTGGAACAAGGCCTTGACTATGTGGTATGATAGTCTGGAATTTTGCGTTCCATCATTATGAAAGTGGTTATTGATATTGCATGTGATTAATTCAACTAGTAGAATCTCCACATGAATAAGTAAATAGAATTATTTCATTTTATTTTTTCCATATTATTTTGAAGTTCATGTTTAAAATGTTTCTGTTTTAGTTATACATTTCCTTAAATGTTTATGCTTATTTATGAAAGTTTCTGCTATATTGTTATCCTTACTGGGCATCTGAGCTCACCCCTTTCTATGTTTTATTTTTCCCTGGATGTGAGGAAGTATTTTATGAATGACCTGCAGGGATAGTATGAGGGGATATGAGTTTGGCCTATGGAGACAAGATGTTGTTGTTGTTTTTCACTTTATGATGTAATGTACAATTTATGAATGTGTCTAGTGATTCCAAGGCTACTAAACTAATCAGTCTTTCAAGACTTGATGTTCTGTGGTCATGACAATGTTATGTAATAATGCACTGAATTTGGGTAACTGGGGTTAGGGCATTTCATAAAATGGATTAAAAATTCCATATTGTTGAAGATAATGAGTCTAAGGTGGAAAACAATTCAATCAAAAAAATTTAGATTAGTTTAAGTTTCATTTTATCCACATCTCTTAGTTTAGTCCCCTCATTAATCTTTTTAACAATAACTATGGTAACAAAATTTTCAATCTATAAGGATCATGAAAATAATTTGAAAAATTAAAAATAGAACATAAATAGGCCATTCATCATATTATAGATAATTTATAATCTAACTGTGTTATGAAATTATTTTTTATTATTTTCTAATTATTGAAAAATAATTTATAATCATCAAATACCTTTTAATGTCAATTTTATGACTATTCAAATATTTTGTATTTAAAAGCATAATGATAACAATGTAATTATAATATAAAAATTTAACTATCAAAAATACTTTATAAGTATGCATTAAATCATGTAACATCATAATTCAACCAAATTATTTTACTTTAATGTTTTTAAAATAATTTACTTTATTTTTCTACAGCTTTCACAAGCATTGCATCGACATTGAATAAATATTTTCGGTAATTATACCATCACTAAAAATTAAAATTAAATTAATATAATAAATATAGTTTATTATTTATAAATTTCATTTTACATATTATATATATATATACAACATAATAAGTTTGATAGAGTGAAATTTTTCAATTAATATGAACATAAAATATTATAATAGTTGAAATTAAAAGAAGGTCAAAAAATGCCATATTTTCGAATATAGGAAAATTGTGGTAAAAATAAACCCATCTAATAAAGTAATAGAAATATTTGGATTGAATTTAGACATTATCACATGGTTCTAATCTTGATTAACCCATTGCACCCATTACTATGGTGATAAACTTTAACCATGATTACTATTCATTAAGACTAATAATGAAAGGGAAATTATTGAATAATATAAATATGCTTATTACAAATATGGAATCCATTTTATAATATTTAATTTCTAAAAATATATAAAATTTATTTTAATATAATTTCGAAAAACACAACGAAACACCTTTTTTTTTTGAAAATATAGTTTTAGGCCTCAAAATGATTTAAAAAAAAAACCAAGTATAATACTGATTCCTGTGTCATTAATTAGAATTTTTTTAATCAATGGTACATAATTTTAATTTAACGTGAGTCCAAAATATAATATGACTTTTTATATACTTGAAATGAAATGATAGTTTTTATAAAAATCGGTATTTTCATGATTCTCCTAAAAATAAATCTTTTTAAAACATTCCAAAACTATTTCTTAGGTTTTTTAGATGTTTATTTAAAAAATTATTTCCATTTTTAAAAAATAAAATATCTATGAGTGGTATAAAATAGTTGTAATATACATTTATATAATGTAATAAAATCTATTTTTGAAGTATAAAATGAATTTATACTCATTCCTTAACCATTATATAAATGTTAATTTATTTTATTAAAAATATGTTCTATACATTCCATTAAATTTTTTAAAATATAGTGATTAATTAATGTTACATTAATAAAAATATATTTTCTACATAAATATGTTTTTTGAAATACATTTCCTTTAATATAATATATAATTTCACTTATAATTGGATTCTTATTCCCTTGGAATTAATCGATACATAAGTATTAAGGAAAAATTCTCTGCATATATTTCATAATGTAGATACTCATATTTATACCCACTAATTAGATGTCTAGTTTATAAATGTAATATTTTAATAATGATATTGTAATTTTATATTACAGCTCATTTTAAGCATATTATGTCATATGGTACACACAATCTAACATAGTAATATTTTAAAACAAAAATATCTGGATGTTATATAAGGAGAGAGGATTCAAATTCCATTCCCAAGACCTCTTGATTAGAGATGTTCCATGGTGATCAAACTACCTGAGCGCCAAGATACTGGGCAAGTATACCACCTCAATACTGAACAAATGTGCCCCAACCACTTTGGCGTTGAGGTACCTTGGTGATGAGAACAAAGTCACCAATTTAAGAACCTCTTTACTTTGGTATCCAACATAGATGCAACTTTTCCAAGTCTACTTACTTGGGAACTAATTCACCCAAGCGTCTTACATGAGAACCCATTCACGTTTCCTTCATTTCATTGAATCGGGTTTTCCAAGGCCTATACCGGGGTTCCCACTTCACTCGGGTCTCATACCTAGGTTCCAACATCACCCAAGTCTCATACATGAGAACCCATTCACCCGTGTTAACTACGTGGTCACCTAATGTTCCATAGTATGGGGATTTTTCTCCCCACCCCAAGTTGGGATCATGGATGTGATATAGTATTAGGAATTCAGTTCCATGATTTATCATTCATCAATACTCCCTATGATAAATTGGTATTCACACTATGAAATTTTTAGGTCAGGTAAAAAAAGATAAAGGTCCTAATACCTATAAATCCCACCTTGAGTGGAGATAATCCTCTTGATCCCCATATGCATTGAGTTAATATTATCATCTTGGATTCCCCAATATCCCTTGAGTTAAGATACTACTCTTTTTTTACTCATATGAATTCAGTTGAGATAATTATAATGGCTTACTCATGTTACTTAAGTCTCGATACATTTTTTGGATTTCATTTTATGACTCAAGTTGAAATTTTCCTCTTGATTTTATTAAATGACAGCAATTTTTATCCTCCATATGGTTTCCATAAAATAACTTATCTTGGATTTCCATCTAGATTAAACCATAAAGGTCCACTCATGCGTAAGTCACAAACCATCTCATTACTAGAAAGATTGCACATGGTAGTGTCACTTTCATGTCTTTAAATTATAAAGAATGTTGTCCTTACAACCTGAAATTAAACTTCATGGGCTGACAGTATTACAAAACCTTAAATTATGAAACTTTAACTTTATAACATTTGATTTCTCTTTCAGTAGAAAACATATGATGCATCCTTGAGGTTCAATCCCAACAAAATTATTTTACTATACCCCCTTTCAGAGTTGATATCTCCCAAAATTGACCATCATTCCTATGTGAAAATAATATGAAGACTCATTCATCATTATTTAATGATTATAAATTCCTCATGTTTTGAGAATAGGATGAATCACCCTTCCTTATGTGATAATCATAAGAGTACCTATTGGCATGATATGTGGAAGATAAAAACCCACCTCTCATTTCCTTATCCGACAAGAAAAATATTCCCTTAGTCCTTAACATGAGGAAGATGAATCAAAATCCAAAGATACTAGTCCACTACAAATGACTTGAGACTTCTTATAAGAAATCATAAATTCATAAACATAAAAGGAAAAAATATTATCCTTGGAACATGAGTGTAAAATATTCAACACGTGCTTTTAATTAAAACATCACTATGTGGGATCTTATTACCTTTATAGGGATATGTTGGATTACCCTTTCATGGGACCACTCACAACACCATAACACCTCCCTCAACCTTTCATTATATCCTAATGCCTAATTGGATAGTGATAAACTCTCAAGTGACTGCCCATATAGATCCAAACTATAGAGTGACCAAATACATAGATAAAATGCATGATAAAATAATCCCCATGTGTAGTGTCCTCTTAAATTCATATTATGATTTAATAAATTTATGAAGGGAAATCTATATTCCTACATGTAAGGATTCATGACCTTGTCATAAATCTATAGTACAGTCTCAAATCTAGTAATAAAACCCCTTAAGGGATGAGATGACCACCCATCCTATCATCATAAAAATGATTCCATCATGACTACACCAGGTGATAGATATGAAACCTACATTTATAAATAGGGAGAGATGCATGAATTATGAACAAATAAAATTGGCCATAATGAGAGGAAACCATTAGAAACACACTTTCTATCTACAGATACTGACAGATATAGAAACACTTCTAGGGTTATGAAAAAAGTTTCTCTCTATTAATCCTTACCCATTTTATTTTATTTCAATAAAGTGTTTATAATTATTATTTTTCATACAGGTTTTCAAAAACTATTGGATACGAACTTAACCCTTATTTCTACTAAAGAATTAAAATTTTATATTATTCAATCCAAATTTTTGTTTTTTTACCAATTTACTATATTTATGTGCTTAGAACAAGATAAAAAATATAATTGTGGGTGAGGGGAATCATCCAGTAATTGGTTTTTGTGTAACATACATGAAATAATATTATAAATAATGTTATATCAAACAATCTGACATTGAAATCATGAAGACTCTTATTTATAGAACTTATGAAACTAATTTTTATTGAAAAATTTTTAGTGGGTTTTTTTTGACATTTATAACTTTATTTTTATACTCTAACTAAGGTGAATTTTTTATTATGAAGATGAAATAATTCAAGGACCCCCCATAAATAAAAATTTGATAAGTAATATGAGCTAGAGTAAAATGAAAAAATCGGAACCGAATGGATTTTTCTTAAGATAACTTGGCACTAGGTGTGTGAGTGAAAAGGAAAATCCATGAATAAGAGTTACTGGAATTCTAAGAATAGATTTCCCAATTTTACATACATTTAATTCTTATATTAATTATCAATAAAAGATTATTTATATTTTAGATTATTTAGTTCTAGATTATCTCTTCTAATTAAATATCTACAATTCAAAAAAATATCATAAGAAGAACAAAAACAATGGATTGAACCAGTTATTAAGGGATATATGTATGAAGTGGATTACAAAAAAAATTAAAAAGAGGAAATTGAAGTATCAAATTGTTTTTTGATTTTAATTAAAGAAGTGTGAAATGGAATAGTGAATGTGTAACTTGATAGAGGAGGATTTTAAAAGGAATTTCTTATTAAAATTACAATTAAATTAATCTCAATTTATTTAATATTTACTTAATAAAGAATCAAATTTAAGATTAATTGAAAATTGAGTGATTTTTTTTTTAAATTTACATAAATACAGTTAATCACAAAAGAACGGGGGAATTTTGTTATCATAATTTTATGGTTATTTGTTATAGTTTTTATTATATTTTATGCTTTTTTCCCAAAAACATTACAATAATATAGTATGGAATAAGTGTTTTGGAACTGTGGGAACCTAATTGTTTAAATTAACCAAAAATGTGAAAATTCATTAATTAATTGATGTATTATGAATTGAATTCCATGGATTATTTTTAATTAAGTCTTTATTTTATTTTTTTATATTTGAAGAGAGGTCATTCCAATCCATGATTGAAAATAAATTGATCTATGAAAAATAATACATTTTTTAAAGAAATGTGAAGTGATTTTTTATATCTACATCATGATATAATATGTTGATGATAGAATATCAAACTTATTCCATATCTAAGAAGTACATCAATGAGTAAATGAAAGCTATGTTTAAAATGATTGAAATGATATATAGTTATTCCAAGCTATGGTAAGACGATAATTTATGTGGAAGAAAAGAAATATAAAAAACTACCATATATATGGAATCTATGTCTAATCCTAAGATGATGAAAACTTTTCAATGATATCCCATGTCTATAATAAATATATCCCAAATACTAATGAATTTTACAAGGAAATTGTAGAATATACAATCCTCAATAATATTTTCATTAATCACTAATACATATAGTGAAATTGTAGAGTCGAATGTATTATTTTAATACTTTATAACATTACTTTTGAAAATCAGAATACAATTTTTAAAAATTTTCTAATTTTAGGGCATTTTTCACTTCCCATTTTCTTACGATCTTTTTATAGGAAGGTTTATTTTTCATGAATAGAATATCATTACCAATGGATGGAAATTTCATTAATTTTTCTAAGAAGATGTTATCAAACAGAACATCCTTACCGGATTGAAATGTACTTTGTAAATCAAACAGATATATAAAAAGTTCAATGGATGGAGGTTAATAATGTCTAGAAGATGAAATATAACACATTCCCACTCGGTTAAGTTATTCAAAATCTAGTAGACAAACTTTAATACATAGAGGAAGATATATTTTCTTGATTAAAATTTATAAAGCCTACAAGATGAAGGATTCATACATTCCAAAAGATGAAGATAATAAATTCTTCTACAAAGAAACTACAGGAATTATAATGGAGCTATATCATAATTAATATCATACGAAGAATATATGATGGAATCTCTATGTGAAGATAGATATTATTGGATGATGTTTTAACCACTTATGAGATATATATAATTTGATTACTGTGATTACTATTATAAATAAATATTTATTGAAGGAGGTGGAATTGTTTTACAATACTAATGATATACTGTTATTGAGAATATTTTCTAATATCTTGTTACTTGAGTGTACTCTATTGTAACTTTTATAGAGTCATTTTCTAATGGAATCCATTATAATGATTAATATTTTAAATTCATTAAGAACAATTCTTTTTTAATTTATATGTACTATCTAGTGTAATCATGTGATTCCATTGTTAATGAAGATATATTTATTATGATCTTATGATAAAGGGTTCCCAAGGCTAGAGAAATAGAGGTTTTATTAAATTTTTTATCAAGGACTTCAATGGATAAGAATTCATACAATTATGGTAAGGATAATACCATATATTCATTGAGTCTTGTAAATAATTCCCTAGTACTTGAAGATAAAATCTGGGTATCATATTATAAAATTTTCTATAATTTTTTCTGACAAACTTGGAATATTTTTTGTTATTACCTATTTTTATACGTTCCTTATTCTGTTGTGAAATTGAATAAGAATATTTTTATATAATTTGTTATAAAAATTTGTAACTATGATTATAAAGTTTTCAAAACTAGCCTCAATCTACTAAATATCATTAAAGAGGCTTTTAAAAATTTTATGTTTATCTTTAACTAAAAATCACCTCCCCTCTTATAGTAAAAACATTTCGGTTTCGATCCTACATTTGGTATCAGAGGATGTTTCTATTATTTTCAACCATTATAATGACATGATTTTATAGAAACGATTATCTTTTTTTAAATATGGTAGGTTTTGCTTTTGGGAAAATGGAAAATATAAATCTCGAAAGACAACTATATTTGATTATGCTGATTATGAGTTCTGGCATGATCAAATAAATTTTTTTGTTATCAATACTAGAGTTGAATTTTTTTTATGTTGAATGAAAATTAATAGATTCTTGATAAGGTTGTTACAACCCATATAATAGAAGAAAATTTGTAATACCAACTTAATTATCAAGTTATAAATACTCTAATATATTTAATGACTATAAATTCATAATGAAAATATTTCGTTTTTTGAAACTGCAAAAAAATATTTGGAAGAAACATGACATTGAAAACTTTGGGACTACAAATGTAGAAAAAATTAAAATGGATATTCTCCTAAAAGATTATATTTGTTCTTATTTCTTAAAAAGAGAATCTATTTCTCAAGTGTATTTATGATTTATGAATAGTGTTAATAGTATACAATATCTTGGGGATTAAAAATTGATTTATGAATGACTTCTTGAGAAAATATTTGGAATTATACCAAATTACTAGGAATCTAAGAGAAATATATTAAAGAAATATATAAAATATATGTAATTTTATTTTAGATAATTTGATTTGAACTCCTGTGCGATATTAGGGAAGATTAAAAAGAGATGTTGAGAAATAAAAGAAGAAAAAATGGAGTTGCTTTTTCTCCTACATACAATATTTATAGGAATGTGATATTAGATAAAAAATTTTCTGAATCATTAAATAAAAAAAATGTTTATGATTAAACATAAATAATTTATTTAGATAAAAATAAAAATGATCATTTTAATCTTTCTAAATTGGTGAATAATATATTTTGAAAAAAGGATTTTTGCTTCAAGTACAAGAAAAGTCTAGAATAAATAAGTGACAATAAATACACTTATGAAATGACATGTTTTCAAAGGAAAATCATGGTAATATCAGACTAGGTTATCCCATACTAAAATGAAGGATAATAAAGATAGAAACTCAAGATAGTTCTCTAAGAACCAGTTAAATAAAATTATGAAATATTCATAAACATAGAGTGAATGTAGAGGAGAAAATCCTTCTAAAAAATATTTATACAATAGTAGTGATGAACACCTATTTTTTATATGGGTATTTTAAAGACTAATAAATCCTTAATGGTGAAGGAATTTACGAAATGGTTATCCAAATTAACATTAATTGAAAGTTATCGACATTCATATGATGAATTTTTTTACTTTATAAAATGAAGAAAAATACATTACATGTGATAATGAGGAAACTTTGACAAGCTTTGAATAAGTATATAGACATTATACTCTATTAGAAAAACAAAATATTAATGTTTCAAAAGCCATGAAAATTATAAGGTATATATTTCTAAAGAAATTCATAAAGTTAAAATCATCACTTATATATTTTAAAATATACTTTTGAATTAGATAAGTAATCTAGTTCTACCTAATATAATTAAAATTAAGGATTTATATTTGAAACTAAACACCGAGATATTTATTCTAAATAAACATAAATCCAATTTTACCTATGGGAAGAAAATTTTCTATAATATGTAAAGAAATATTAGACCATATATAAATATATATGGGTTTGGTTTTACAACATTAAAACCAAAATTTCAAAACAATTACTTTGTCTCAAAAAATGACCCCTTATATGCAAAATTCTAGAGTGGTAAAAAATGGATTAACAAATGTTATTTAGATAATATGGAATCATTTAGTTTTAAAAATTATAATATTAAAAAATAATTAACAACTATAAAACATAAGTAGGTGGACATATGTCGATTCCTAAGGTTTTATTTGATAATAATTCTAGACCAAAGTATATTTGGGTAATAAAATTTTTTACTTTCCTATTTTAGGTAAATAAGATTAGTACAAATAATAATATTATATGGTACATGAACAATTGATTTTATTAGCATATAAATACTAACAAGGAATTAAAATAAAATATTGTGAATATAAAAGATTGAAGATCCCCTTTTAGAGATAATAATCAAGGATACATATAAGGTATATGTGAAATTATTATTCTTGGTAAATTCTTAATTTAAAATATTTTATCTATTTTTGGGTTTAAGAACAAACTCATTAACATAAAAAAATTATGTGATTAATCATATCTTGTAAAATTTAGGAATGATAAATGTAATGTTCCAAATTTAAGATGGTAAATTTATTATTATTTTTTCTAATAGACTTTAGAATATATAGACTTTAAAATTATAAGAATTTATAATCCATGATCTACCTTTACTTAGTGAAAAGGAATATGAATCATGTTTATTTAATAAAAGGTTATGACACTTTAATGATTGATTGTTATCCAAAACATTATAAGAATTAAATAGTTATGTATTTATAAGAGTTTAGGTTTAATTGTTCTAAAGTTTTCGATCCTTGTCAATTTGAAAAGAAACATAACTCAAGATTTGAATCTCTTAGTTAAGTTTAATTATTTTCTAATCTATAGATTGTTCAGATGTATTTATTAAGTCCAAAAAAACTATATGTATTGGTTGAAAATAATATATAGATGACTTAGTTGATGAATAAACTAGATATACATTGGTCTATTTTGTATAGAAAAAGTTATAAGAAATAATACGTTTTAAGAACATTATAGTCCACGTTAAAATGATAAAAGACTACCCTTGGTAGATATTACATGTGATCATGGTGTAAAATTTGTAAATTATGATTTTGAAATTTTTTATAGGAAAAAATATATCATAGATGAATTCTCCTCTACAATAATACCTCATAAAAATAGTGTAGTTTAATGGAGAAATACTGTTTTTTAAGAAATCACTTAAAACATATTAACTGAAAATTCAATTGATAATTATTTTGATAAAGTAGTTAGTACTTTCTATTATTCTATAAATCAAATTTTATTTAATCCTTTTATTACTAATACTCCCTTTTGGTTGTGGACCGAAATAAATAAAAAATATCCTTACTTCCTCGTTTATTGACGCAATGTATTCAGTTTTATTACTCATGATGATTCATATAAATTTTATCCAATATATAATGAAGGAATTATTATTGTTTATTCTTCAATGATTAAGTATAATAATTTTTTTATTAAAAAGTTGAGCACTATTGAATAAATAATTCACATTAAATTTGTATGAAACTAACTCTTATGTTTTTTACTACCTAAAACCACATCTTTGAAGAATTTTTAAAAAACTATTTTTTACCCCCATTGGGAAATTCTACACATGAGATAACTATTGAAGAAAATTATTATAAAGTTATACCTTTATAATAAATGAAACTTTCTATTGAATAATAACGTTTTACAAACCCAATTAGTCAAAAAATCTTTATGAATCATCCCATTGATAATATGTCTGGAGATATAGATCAATTGAACAATACTATAAGTTTTATAAGAAATAATTGTAAACGTTGTGAAATTTTATTATAATTCAAACCTATGACTAATACTGAGGCTTTAGGTGATGAATATTGGATAAAATCAATGTAGGACAAGCCTAATGAATTTGAGAGGAAAAAATCGTGGACTTTGGTATACCATCCCAAATATTTTCCTATAATTAGAGTAAAATAGAGTTTATATAATAAATGTGATGAAAATAAAATAGTATTCATAAATAAAGAAAGACTTTTTATAAAGGGTTATAATCGAAAATAATTAGTAGATTATGATAAAAATATTTCTCTAGTATCTGGTCAAAAAACTGTTCATATACTTATATCCTATATTTTATTCTTAAATTTTAATCTTTATCAATTGGTTATATTGTGTGATTTTCATAATGTATATGCATAAGAAGATTATTTTTAAATAACCGCCTTTTTTAAATATAAAATACATAGATAATTTATTTATACCTAGTAAGACCCTATATAAACTTAAATATTCCCCAATGTTTGGTATGGTAGACTTATTAGATTTTTGTTAAAAAAAATTGTTAAGTGAGATGTGGTTCCAAAACATTTATTGAATTTTTTTAAGGAATCAATCATTATTAAAATTTATGTTAATGAAATTAAATTTGGCCCAAATCAAAAATAAATTTATGATTTATTTGGATATATTAAGAAATATGAGTTTTAAATGAGAATGATGGGTGAACCTACCTTTCTTCCTTAGATTTAAAATTTGTCAAAAACTATAAGGACATATTTTATATCAATAAAAGTATATAAAAGATATACATAACAAGTTTTTATTTGAAAATAATCAATGTATTAGTACTTATATTAAAACCTCAAATTATTTAGATTTCTATAAATCTGAAAAATTAGTTGATCAAAAGTTTTAGAGGAATTACTGGTAGTTTATTATACCTTACAGATAGTCGACCATACATAATGTTTTTTGTGATTTTTGAAATATTTTTAGATAATCAAAAACTTTACCAAATTAAAATTTAAATTGAATTGTTAATTACTTTATACGATCTATGGATATTTTATTTTGTAGTCTTTTAGAAATTATTTTTAATTAATAATATTTTTGGAAGATGAATTTTATGGAAATAAAATGGAAAAAAGTACATATGGGACTTGTCATTTATTAATAAAGGTTTTAGTGTCTTGGTCTTATATGAAACAATACTCAAGAGAAAATTCCAATAAGAAATATAAATATGTAGTATTCATAAGTTTATGTTATCAAGTGTTGTAGATGCAACACATAGTCACTGACTTTGTCATGTGTTTTAGTAAAACTAATATTTTATGTGATATAATAAATTCCATAGCTATTAATAAAGACCCACAACATCACTCATGAGATAATTAAATTGATATAGTGTATCATTTCTTTTGGGATCATACAAAAAAAATATTATTTTATAAATCATTGGAATCAATGAATAACTTGGTAATTTTTATACAAAACACATAAATTATAATATATTTGTATATATTAAACCTAATTTTTGATTGAATAACATAAAATGATAATTTTATCCACATATGTTTTATCTATATCCTTGTAGTAAATAACACATCAAAAAATAGGGATAACATTTTTTTCCTATTTTTTAAACATTTAAAATAAAATTACGTAAAATTTTATAGAAAAATTTATGTTAAACTTTTTTCCAAACTTTTTTCTTAAAATTTAATATAATTTTTTTAAAAAAATACATGATTTTCTTTCAAAACAACCAAAGTTAAAATGGACTAATATTTTTTCTATAATATCATTAGAGACCTTTTCTTTAATTTTTTTCGAATACAAGAAGTTTATGTTAATAAGAAAAATTTTGTGGGAATGCTTATAAATTTTACTTGAAGAGTTAAATTTTTTGTATTATTTTTTGAATTTATCTATCCCTTATTAAAATAATTTTTATGAAATTTATATTTTTTTGGAATGTTTTTTTATCTTACTTTTTTTTCTAACTTTTACGTCTTGTCGAACCATATGTTTTTCTAAAAAAACTTATACCAAAAGTTAGAAAACATCAAGAGTTTATTGTATTCATATTTTTTGAAACTTTATAATGAATTTATCTTATTGAATGATTGAATCTATTTCATTGGATTTTCAAAAGTTGAACTAACACTTTGTGAATATATAAATGATTAGTGGGTCCCCACTCCCTCTTCTCTACTTATTTTATATAGAGATCACTTACCAGTAATATTTTCCAATGCTTGTTTATCTCTTGTTCACATGATCCTTAAAAACTCATCTGAAATAGAAACCTCATGTGGTATTCTATATAGAATGGATATCAAAGAAATAATGATATAGAGAAAATAGTTTAAAATTTTTAATTCTTTGATGATGAATGATTTTTTTTCAATTTTTGGAATACTAAACTATTTTAAAAGATGGATTTTTGTTTTTAATTTCCCTTTATTGTAAGATATTTTATAAGTTCAATACGTTTAGTGATGTTTATGGATTAAAATATGTCTCATTTTCTTTTTTAGTAAATTCGTACAAACCAAATATCAAGCAAGTATCTGATTTGGTTAAAATACCATTAGAGGGAGAAAAAATCCTTTTAAATCATAAGTTTACTAAGAAACATAAGAGTTTTTAAAATTCCCATGATGAAAAAACTATTTTCACATTATATGAAAAAACTGAAGAATATTTTCCATTTATCTCTAAATGAGAAAATAATATCTCTCAAGATCTAAAACTTTCTTATTCTATGAAATTAAGACAAAGACACACTTAATGTAAAATACATTTATGTTTTAAATTATTATAAATCATGGGATAGTTTAAAATTATTATGTTTTTGTTCATTTTAATCAAGGTAGTAAAATTTGGGTCTTTAAAGTTAAATATTATCTTATACCTATGTCTTATAAATAAATTTTTAGTATTCATCTATCCAATGGCCCGAAGGCCTTAATTTTTTATTTATTTTGATAATCCACCTTTCAAGGGGTGGGGTGAAACCCTTAAAAGGCCTGTAGGCGTAAGTATTACATAGCCTGTAGGCCTTAGAAGAATTCATTGCACGTAGTCTTCAAGCATTACATACAACCCAGACTAACTACTTGGAACTGATCCTCACATACATCTTCATCATGAAATCAGCTCTACACATTTTCATTGATTTTCATATAGGCTTTCTTGTGCATGAAAAATCTTGTCCCGATGGTAGGTTACATACCCTATCATTCTTGAAATTATTTTAGCTTCTTACCTAGTGAAATATCCTTTCTCATCCTCCTTATGAAGCTTGTTCCCTGTAGGTTGTTTGGTTTGCATTTGCACTTAAGGTGGCGCAAAGGACTTGAGGTGGACCTAAGGCCTTACTAACCTGAATGTCGGGGTGGCTTGAAGTCCTTAAAGGACTCGGGGACCAAATTGGTGGCCCGAAGGCCCATACGGGGGAAAGAAACTTATATTGGAGAAGAAAATATCAATAAGATGAATCTTGTTTATATTCGTAATCTGAAATATTTTGTTGAAAAAATAGACAAATTTATATCCATTAGACAAGATCAAAAACATAAATAGAAAGTTGTGAAAAAAGGAAATCTGTTGAAAAATCTCCCCTAATTTCAAGGAATAATGAAAATAACAATTATAGATAAATACTTCTCATTATTTCTTAAAAAAATTGAGAAAAAATAGATGATAATCTATCTTTTGGATTAGAAAAATCTAATAATTATGGTATCAGGGGAGAAAATAAGAAACATAAAGACTAGAAGAAGAAAAACATGTAAGGGAAAATAAAATAACCATTTTCTAGGAATTTATTAAAGGGGATTGTGAAAATCCATTCAAAAGGTTATATTATGAAAAAAGGTAAAAGGCTCTCACTCTGTTCAATCAGAAGAAACTTTTTATGTTTAACAGGAAGAACAAAAAACTCATTTTTTAATACCATCTATTTCCATTTAAAAGGAAAAAGTATAAGATGTTTATATTGATAAATGTGTGTCTAAAAATTCTCAAGATGAATCTGATAATGTTTATGAAATTCAGGGGAAACAGAATTAGATAAATGAGGATGATATTTCTATGAGTTAGAAAAATCATTATATATTTAAGATATGTATGATGACACCATAAATTAGCTATATTCAAAATTTCAAAAATAATATATTCTTAGTGAATCGTAGTGTGAAGTATCATTAGATAAAAAAGCTAAAAAATCATAAACTAGAGCATCATACAAAGCTATGTTCAATATAAAAGTTAATGTTATTGAATATTATCAAACTTAATTTATTGAAATAAGATAAAATATTGAAACATATAGGCCAACACCTCTATCTATTCTTGATGTTTCATTATAATACGCAAATTAATCTCTAAGTACAACTATAAATAGAATGAAGATGAAAATGAATTATTTTAATGAAGTGATAAAAATGATTGAATGGATCACACACTTATTTATAAACATACAATCAAAGAATAAGTATATACATGGAAGTTTTTATTTTTTAGATTACAAAGTTCTTTAAATAACATGCAGAAATAGTTATTCAAAATGAAGCTCGGTTTAATTAATTTAAATGAAAATAAAAAGGGGATTTAGGAAGATTGAAAAGTTTTATCAAGTTGACCGATCACACAAAAGGTGATATCAATTATTTTGAGGAAAATTTTTATTGAATCCGAAAAGAAACAATGTCTATTTGAAAATTTAAAATTAGTATAATCTTTGAAGATTGTGAAATTTCAAGGGTAGTTATTAATTTGAAGTCACTTTTTATTCAGAAATATAAACAATTCTCTTAGAAAAAAATAATAGATAACCATTCAAGGGGCGAAAATAGATCTTGTATAAAAATAAGTAGAAAATTCCAGGACTTTTTTCTATAAATATCAGAAAAATAAAGAGGGTGTATAGAATAATCAGGAATATCTAAAAAATATAAATGAAAAAAATAAGGAATATTTTTATAAAGGATTTATTTTTTAAAAATCATGAAATTTATTATAATAACCAAAATAAAATACATTTTTCATGTATATTTTTTTGGATGGATGCTTTTACTATTATTTTTTTTGGATAAAAAGTTTTATAATATTTTTTGATGAATGTTTTTCCATTATTTTTTGGATAAATTTATTTCTTATATTTATTTATATATATAAATTATTTCATATACAATTCTTCCCTAACATTTCAAGTAACACTTTCTCCCTCCGAAAAAACCATTTTGAAAATCAGAAAGGGGAAGAAAATATCTAAACATTTTGACAAAAATAAAATTGTATTTAACATAGGACTATCATGTGGTGTTCCAAAAACAAATATTTTCTAAGTTTAAATTTAGTAAAGTTGTCAAACAAGGTTGTATCTAGACAGGATCACACAAAAACAACATTTCTCACTTGAAATTTGATAAATTAGTGAGATATTGTTTTTTGAAATTGATTGATTTTAAAAATAAAGAAACTAATTAAAAATGAATCTAGAACAAAAAAATTATGAAGAGAGAGATGTGGTTACTTTAGGATCACTTTTTTCAATATCATCATGGTAATAAAAATCCTTCACACTCTATTTATATAGAATGATAAATTAAAGACTCCTCGATCAAGTTTTCTATCATCCTTGGTTAAAGGAAGTAATATAAATGACTCTTATCGGCATGAAAATTCATTAAACATTCAGAAAAAACTAAGTAAAGTATGTATTGGTAATTGTTTCTCTCTATAAATCTAGAAACAATTCACTTATTCCACACATGTTCAAATGATCTCTAGACACACACCACCTAACAATTTTTTTTTGATTGAGATAAACTACTCAAGGTTGATGGAGTTCAAAGATCTTAAACCCAATATGTTAACAATTAATTACAAAAAATAACAAAATAAGATTTCATTAAGAGAATTATTTTTCACTAAAAATCGAAATCATTCAATAAAAAAATTTATTTTTAAATTAAAGTGAAATAATATGACATTACGAAAGGAATGCCCCAATCCCTATCACTCAAAAGATTTACCCCACCAAAGAAAATGAGAAATTACAAAACACTTCATGGTTTAAATATTCATCCCAATCTCACCGTATACTTTTTATCAACACCTTTGAATGGAACTGGACACTAATATTTATAGTATTGATGTGTGGAAATTTTTCCCCACAAAATCAGTCTTCAAAATTTTTTAGTCTATTTTGTAAAAGAAAAGACCAAATCTAGAGGATTTGTCTTCATAAAATTTGTTCCTCTCTCTCAGTTTAATGCTCACACTAAATATTATCTTAGTTTGACAAGTGTAAAAAAATTTATTATTGAATTAATAAAAACGACTTTTTATGGCTGAGTAGACTACTCAACTCCCTTGACATTAGAGAATAAAATGGATGAATTAATGTCCTAAATTCTCCATGAAATTTAATGTGAAATGAGGATAGGAGTCTTATTTATCCTCACTGTTGGATAACTTGATTTGGATGTCTCAATATTTAGATATTCCTCAACTAATAATGTGGGGTCCATTCTATTAGACAATAAATTTTTTCCACTTTATTGATTTTCATGGGCCAATTTGTTTTAAATTATATCTTGGTCCAGAAGACAAAGTAGAATCCCACCAATTAAGAAAGCATAAACAAATGAATCACTTCAATTGGATAAAAATTGTAAAATTTATGACAAAAAAATATAAGGTCGAGAAAATTACTAAATTTACAGAATTTAGTGATTTCCAAAATTAATCCCATAATTCACTAAAAATATGAAAATGATTCCAATCAACTCAAATTGATTAATTAACAACGATTAAATCATTGAAATACAAATGTAAAATAATGAAAATATTAACTCTAATAGTATTGTGAGAAAAAATCAAATGTTTTAGAAGAAAGGTAACTTTTAGAAAAATTTGAATAATGTTTTACCTTTTCATAAAAGGGTAATAAGATAGAATTATATAAGATATAATATGTATGTTTATTTAAGGTTTTAACCTTAGTTGTTTCCTTTAAACGTTTTGTGTTTTTTTAAAAGGTGATGGTATTGAGTCTAAATTATTCTTTCAAAACATTGTCACCTTACTTTTTAAAATCACAATCCAATTATTTAAACATTTATACCTTCATAAAAAGTGTAATTCCCATGTTCTTAGGTTGTTTTGTAGGTAGTGTGTTTTTAACAGATGGAGAATATCCTTAACAATGAATGAAACTTTATTTAAGTATTTTTTATAAATGATATAATATAGTACATCATCACTAGATTTACATGTTCATGGTACATCACATAGATGGATATAATATTCATTATATTAATGTTTATAAATTATAGCAGATAAATTATAAAAAAATCTCCACAGAATATGTTATGAAAAATCTATTGGATAAAATTTATAAAGCAGAGATTTTTTTTTCGAGAAGAACTTTATTTAGCTTACTAGATGAAGAGTTAATACATTACATCAGGTAAAGTTATTCCATTCTATTAAAAGTAACCTACAAGAATATTATTGGTGCTATAACATGATAGTTATATAATAAAGAATATATGCGGAACATTCCAAGTGAATATTGATTTTTTCCATTGCTGTTGTAACCACCTATAAGACATGTGGAATATTATCATTTGGATCATTCCTATAAATTATGTTGTATTCAAGGAGGAGTAATATTTTTACAATATTGATGATTTAAAATTACTGTGAAGCATTTGAAACATCTTTTTATTTGAGTTTACACGACTATAGGTTTTGGAGAGTCTTTTTTTTATAGAATATGTTATAAGGATTACTTTCATAAATGACTTAAGAATGTTTGTTTTATCATTTTTGTTTCATATCTGATGTGATCAAGGGATTAAAATTTTAAGGAATACAATGGTTATTTCAATATTCTGACCTGGGCTTCCTAAGGACTGGGAAATAAAGTCTTTGTTTGATCATTGTATGAATCACTTTGATGTCTAGGAAGACAGACCATTACAGTATGGTTAATACCCTGCATACCTTGAGTTAAGTTGAAAATTCTATATCACATAAGGATAAAATGTGGATATCTTTTTATAAAAGTTCATGTAAATTTTTATTATATACTTTGTACAAATTTTTGTCATTTATTTTCACGTTACTTATTCTAATGTATAATTTAATAAGAAAAATTTTATACAATTTTTATAAACATTTATAACTCTGATTAAAATTCTTTTTGAATGAATAATTACCTGATAAACTTTATTAAAATGGATTGTGATAATTTTATTTTTAACATATTATCTTTCAATCATATAGAAATAATCCCTATAAATTGTCCATGGAAACACTATGTTATAAGGAGATGCATATATGTGGAAATATAGGAAAAAATATCACTAATGAAGAACATGAGGTTAAAATATACAATGAACTAGTATATTGAGAGGCAAAGATTTCAATGAAAAAATATTTCCACTATTTATATTTTATTTTCTGTTTATATCCATAGAGGATGGAAGGTCATAAATTGATGATAATTTATGAATTTAAAGTATAGTGCATGGAAAACCTCAAGGGACCATGAAATATTTCTCATACATCGTACCTAACTAATCTATTAAATCATTCAACAATATGGTCATATAGAGAATGATTAGGGATGGGGGAAAATAATGATCATGGTAGATGATTCCCATTTTCTCAAGGATTCTAACCACATGGATTAATTATTAATATGGATGCATACAAGGGAAGAACTCATGAACATGGGGAAATGACCCCAAAAGCAGACAATGATGTTTGTGGATTCTTAATGGGAATAGAGAATATGGATTTCCTCCCTTGGGGGGGGGGCATGTGTGGGATGATTGATTCAAGATTATATAAGTATTTCCTTTACTTTTATATTTAACATTTTAGTTAGTAATTATATTTTCTATCCCCCTAATGTACTAACTTTTATTTACATAGAAGGATAAATTATAATAGAAACTGAATGAAATATTATTATCATAGTTTTAGAGTTTTTAAATTATATATTTTTTGTTTTCTTTTGATTATATATCACTTTGAGAATTTCCATTGGAGTGTGATTAGGGTCAATGATTGTTCGACACCAATATATCCAATTCTAGTTTCTTCCCATTGACATATGATAAATAAAACATCCCACTCATTATCTTCCTAGTTTAATATTGTGGAATTGGGTGGTTATAGAAGGCGTAGTCGATAATGGTGGATATGTGATATGTATAGAAAAACTATGATTGGTTACCTTAGAATACAAACTATGAAATTTTATTTCTAGGTAGCTATGATTTGGGAACCACTATGCACTATTGGTAGTATAAACCAATCAACAAAGGAATTGGACATTGAGTGATAGTAAAAAAGGTGTTTGGATTCTTATAATATATCTATGGAGGTGGATAAGGTGACATTACTCCATAAAATATAATATGTTATGGGGAATATTCAGCTGATAAACATAGATGAAATTATAATGGTAATTAAATAATGTGAATTTAAAATTTGTCTCTAACACATTTTCATCTATATACATTTGATTTATTTTCATTTATCATTACACCCCATCCTATTAAATTACTTTTAAATAAATATAAAAACACAAAAAAAAATGGAAACTAAGGATCATGTTGTGTCTCAAATCCTCGTTTTGAGATATCCTCAAGGTTAGCCACTATTAATCTATGTTATGAGATTTTGAATTTTAAATAATATTGATTCCTAGTGATTAGAATACACCAATCAATATAGTTAAATTAATTATTTTGAGGATGTGATGATAAATACACTATAATTTATATGTGATTAATATTATCAAACTGTCCAATGTATCCACTGATTAATATTACCTTCTTTTTAAATTTCACTACCCACGTCCATGTTGACCCACTATAAGTGGTATCGGAGATCTCTATACATTTTAATTATTTTAATTTAATAGAGAAAGATGAGTAATATTAATTACCCAATTTCTTATTCTATAATTATTTAATGTGTGGGAACAATATTGACATTCAAAATCTTATACCTCTTTATTTATTAGGTTTTTAATCACGAACATTTTGTGCCTTCTATTGTTTCTTCATATCATCATTTTAGTCCTATTTGATATTCACTTGGATATATGGTTGAAAAAATTATCTAGGTAAGTTAATACTTCTGACCATACAATATGATTTCTATTTATATCGATTATCTACCAAAATTGGATGAATTTTAATCCACAACAAGGACAAGGTATATTATAACTATTTAAAGAGATCAAATCCATACCTAATATTTCATGAAATTCTACCAAATTATGAATGAACCTATTTTAATGAAAAATCTTCCCACAAATATTTATTGGATAATTATTATATACTTTTAATTTAATCGTAAAAAAACTATAGTTTTTCATTGATAACATAATATCAAATATTTTATTTATAGATCATTATAGACCATTGAACTAAATCATTTTCAAAATGGTAGATGAAAAAGATGACATTACCATGATTGAATCCTGGAAACCATATATTTTATATCATATTGATACATTATAAAAAATTAAATGATGAAAAAATACACTTAAAGATAGTATTTCTATATTATAATGGACTCAATAATGATTTTTTTCCTTTAGTGAATTTTTAATTTTTACATTGTTCAAGTTATTATTCATAACGTGAGATTTATGGGTAAAGTCAACCATTATATTTTCACACTAACACCCACTCCTTTTAGTTTACCATTTGGAAAATTATTACATTATCCATTACATTCACTATTCACTTAGTTCTTATTGGATACAAACATTGATTGAAAACAAAGTATTTTGAATGAGTAGTGATAATATCTGATTACTATATCTTATGAATAAGAAAAATTATTCCTAAAATGTATTTTCATATGAAACCATTGGTTTAACTAGGTTGACTCAGGATTAATACTCTTATTCCTTCTAACATAATTCCAAAAAATAAAAACCGAACTCTTATACCAACTAAGATACCCCAGACACATTTTTTCTAATCTGGATCCACAAATATATACTTTTCCTTAGTGCTCTAATACAAATTGATATGATCCAAAACCATACACATGGTTATTTTACATGATTTTAAATTATATATCATGATTAAAACACACTCCCCAAACCCAAAGGTTTAGTATACTTGGATAATAGCTACCTAACCATCTTATTACAAAATAAAACATAAATTTATTTCACAAATTTCATCATACTATATTATTCATTAGAAATATCACGACATATAAAACCCCAATATGGAATAAAAACAAATAAATTGGTGAGGTAAATATCATAGTTAAAGGATAAAATATAAAATATCAACTAAATAAATATATATTATCATAAATATAATTGTAATATAGTGAGAATAAACTCAAAACATAGGTATAGATTCATAGTCAAGATATATTATAATTATATAAAAAATTTATATTAGATTGAATATGAACATTGGAATTTTAAAAAATATTATTAATATAGTGATACTGAATGAAAATAATCAATGGATATCATAAGTTAAGGTTAAAAACCAATATAATAATAAAAATGGGATATATATATATATTCCAATGTCCAATATTTGATTGGGTGAAGCACTCATATCCCATTATGGATTAGGAAAATAATCAATAGGTTTTAGGTTTTGGAATAAAAAGAAAACATTACGGTTTAATAAAAATAGATTATTTTAATATGAGTTTTTGAATATATTAGATGTTTTTGGAGGTTCTTAGGGATGTTTAGGGGAATTTGGAGGTGAAATTGGGATCCGATGAAGTATTGAATAACACTACTCATATCCCAAGAAAATTGAAATCGACCATGTATTTTGTAAATTATGGATAATAAAAAAATAATGTCCTTTTAAAATGTCTTGGAAAATATTTAGTTACATTGTGTATTCTATAAAAGTTTCCCTGAGATACCTTATTTTGTTCCAAACACTACATTGTCTACTTCATTTCAACTCTCACATGTGAGACCATATTATTAAAATATTTTATAGGATTTTATGGTGATTTATTGGCCTCTAATTTTTATGGATCGGTAAGAAGTCCATTATACCTTATTATAATATTCTTATTCTAAATCTATAATCATGTTGGTGTTAAGATCTATAGATTTTTGTATGTTGTTTTTTGTGAGGCATATTAAAACCCTATTGATGATAGGTATTTTGTTATAACAATCTATATGATATCTAGAAAGGTATTCCACTTGATTTAAGAATGACTATAAATTATTATTGATAAGTGGGAAATTATTTCGTTAGTTCTAGCTATTTTGAGTGGATTTTATAGATTTTTTCTAATATATTTTTTGGGCTCTTCTTAGATGGTATATATGGGGATTATAATTATAGATATACATAAAAATTAATTTATAAAATTAAATCAAGGTATGTGGCCTAATATTCTAACTATTTTGTGATAAATTAGGTTCTCTTTCAAGTTGGATTTAAAATTAAACATTTTAAATTTATTTTAATGGATTTATAAATGTTTACTAGTATACAACTAAATTTATTTTTGTTCTTGTTTATTTCAAGTAAACAAAAGGGGTATTTTCTTAGTGCATGGTTATTTTCTAGAAAATATTAATTTAGGAAAATTTTGGATTTCATTTATTATATCATTTATTTAGTTGATTTTATATAGAATGTTAGTATCAGTTATTTTTATGAAACAAATTTCATTATTTAACATGGATTCGTTATAGATATTTTTATTTTATAAAATAAACATTAGTATTTTATCCACATAATGTAGGATAGGTTGGTTTAGAAATTTTGTTTTAGTGTTGGTGGCTAAATATGTTATATGGAGAACCAAGCTAAACATAACATAAATACTAAATTGATATCATATTTTAGATAATAAATCTTGAAAATAGTCACAAAACCCAAATAATAAAAAGATTAGTGTCTTAAATAATATATATATTAAAATACTACTTTAAAACACATATTGGAATTTCTACATTACCATGATCCTATATACCCTCTTCTAGAAATATCATAAGTTTCAATCATCATTATAAGTAGAAGAATATAAAATTAATAAATGGGAGATAACAGACGTCTAGAATAGGTAAACATATAAAATACCAAAGAAATATCATTAGGGAGAATAATAAGAGAATATGGTTATAACAAAGATATATAAGATAATCATATCCAATAAATAATAAAATATAAATCATGATTGAAGTCATATGTTTTGGCATAATATAAGGAAAAAATAAAAAGTGTGTGGAAAGATTAGTTAATAAATATAATACATGAGAGCATAAAATTGGAATAAGATTATTAAAAAGATCATGGCATAGATATTAACATAGAAAATATATGTCAATGATACCAATTAATTCATTTATCACATAGTAATCTTTGGATAACCCCCAGTTTACATTATTAGGTTGGGTAGAATCCTCCATTGTACAATTGAGATTGAAACAAATCCTCCCATAGACTCCTTTTTCTTGGGAAAATTCATTTCATGCACGCTTGGTGTTGGTATAAATCCCCCTTGTACCCTTTTGTCTTGAGCTAAATCCTCCATTTTACTTTTGGGCTTCAGATAATTCCTCTCATGTAACCTTTTATTCCCATAATAAAAAACATATACCAATTCATAAAAAGGAGATATAGTACCCAAAATATCATCATACATAAATATGAGTTTCAATTAAAATAGAATAATTCATCTTATCATTAAAAACCATGGGAATCATTAATAACCCTTAGAAAAAAATTAATTGCATAACACTCCAAGATGGTATAACCAAAATTGACCTCAATCATGTAAAGAGTTGATAACCAAAAATAAATTTCCCTTTTAGAGTATTTCATAAGAATATTTATAAGGTGTTTAATCAAATATAATCTTCAAATAAATAAATAATTTATATTTAAAAGGAAATTTTTTGGGAGAACTGTAAATGTGTGTTTTAGAAAATTTCATTATCATTGGCATAGAAGAATAAGTTATAGTCACATTGAATAGTTATTTTTTTAAAAAAGGGTTATGTGAAAACACTTTCAAATCCAATAATTTAAAAATAAGATTAAATAACGGATATTTTAAAAGGTATTCAAGTTATAAAATGGAATGTGGAGTATAAGGGAAGAATACATGATCGTGGTAATGAAAATCTATCTAAATAATTTATAGTGAATTTATTAAAACCCACATCACTAAAATAATGATTTTTTTTATAAAATTAATAAATGGTAATAAAAGGATCATTGGAGATAAAAATAATTATATTTTCCACTAGGGAATGGATAACATTTTTGGTAAGTAAAGACGTTGATGTGGAAGAAAAATCCTTTAAAAGAGATGGGAATTATTCATAACAAAATTTCATTTTCACAAAATAATGGTTCATCAAGGAATACCACATTAGTGTAAAATATTATTTCCCTATTAAAGAAGTTTTAAATAAAAAATAATACAATAATAGGTTATAAAATATCAATCTTGAAATATAACATTCAAAGAGGAGGGATTATGACCCAAGGAAAGGATTTGAGTCAAGAAAACCCCTTACAATAAAAAGATCTTTAAAATATCTTGAAAGTGATACTTTTAAATAGTATATAAATTAGAATGAATAAATTTTATTTATTTATATAATATATCAATTAGGAATTATATACAACATATAAAAAAATCAAGATAATAATAAAAACATATCCCATAGAGATGAATTTCAGAAGAAAACCCTTACAGCTTAGGAAATATTCTAATAAAAACCACTGAAAGAGAGAGAGAGAGATAGAGAGAGATAGAGAATGTATTTGAAGTTAAAATAAAATGTATAAATATAATTCATGATATTATATATCTATTTGTAATTATCTACACCATTTAAATTATAATATATTTATAAAAGAAAATGTGTCTCAAAAAAGAAAATTCTGAGGGAAAATCATTAACTTTATTCCCATTTATTCAAAGGTGCTACAACCTCTTGTATAAAAACAATACCATATTAATAGAATATTTCATAACCTTATTAATATACATTTACCTTTTATATAATTCATTTATTTTCATTTCTTATTAATATATTCATTAATTATCACTTATTTTTATCATTAAGTGTTAAAACTTTTGGTTTTTTGTTTCGTACATACTTCATGAAGACATGATGAATTCCCACAAAGTTTTTTCAATTTAGTAATTAAAAAATATTTAAAGATATAATATTCATTAATTTTTAACGATTACCTAATTCAAATTTTTAATAGGTGAAATACATGAATATGACTTTCAAAAAAGGTAACCCTGATGAACTAGTTTTACAACAAGCATAATGATCAAAATGTTATATGTTAATAAATATGCTAAATAATAACATAAAATAATCATAATCATTAAAATATATTAAATATATAATTATAACATGATATTTCCATTATATAACATTCTATAATCATTTATTAAATAATCATTATAAAAAAGTTTACATAGGATGTTAAATCAACCCAAATTATAACATATTATAATGATTTTATGAGTAAGGGGTTGTATTTAGATAATTATAATGTGACATATAAAGAAAAATACACTTGTCATAAAAGTAATACAAAATCAATAAATACATTCTAGGAACCATCAATGATGGGTGGTGATGAAAAATGAACTGTATTTCATGTTGAGTTGGTATCCCGCACATACACATGAACAGTGATTTCATTTTACATAATGCATTGGATTTATGCATAGATAATGATTATAAAATTAATATAAAAATATTAAAGTATATAAATTATACTAATATTATTATATTATTGTAGCTATAAATTTTTTAATGAATATAATTAAGATGAAAATATAAGTAGAAGATAATATTCACTCCAGAGACATGAATTTTCTTTGGAATTGTCCTTGAAAATGAAGGCCTTATGATATTTAATGTTAAAAAAAGATTTTGAAGGTGGTATAGGGTTATAGAAAGTGTAGTTTGTTATATTTTAAATAATAAATTCTATGTGTATGTAAGGCTTCATGTCATATCTCATCTTTTTCCAGGTACATCCCTATTTGAGTTTTTTGTTGAATCTCTTTGTCGGGGTTTCCTTCATATGTGAACCTTTTTGGTTGATTCTCATTCAGATATGATGAGACTTTATTGCGGAAAATTATCTAAATTTTGGGATGTATGTTTTTATGAATTATTAAAGTCCATGTATAAATGTTCCAGAAAAGGTTAATTGGGTTTTCAATAAGTTTGGAAGTCTGAAGAGGTGGTTTAAGCTCTTCAAAGGATTTGGGGGCTTAAAGCTATTTGTGAGGCATTTACACACTATGTAAATGCATTAAACACCATGTAAATTAATCTAGTAAGAATCCATGAAAGGGATAAAAGTCATGGACAAGTTCATGGAATGAAATTTATTACACATTGTGAATCTATAATACATGATGTGTAATGTTTGAGCACTGTTAAAATCACCTGAGGTGACCCAAATTTTGATTTAACTCTTAAATATATAATAAAAAACATGATAGGGGGGTTATAATCCACGTATTTCTCATGATGAGAAGCTTTAAGGGCATTTATTGCTTATTTTTTTCATTCCATTAAATGAATATCCCCTCTCTGAAGCCCTAGGTAAATTTCAGGTGATTTTGGAGAGACTTCCTCCATTATAGACTTCTTATTCATGAAATTGATATCTAGTGAGACATTTTTCTTAGGTTTTTAATTTCTTCCATATATCCTTTTTGTGGCAGTGGAATATATTAACCACAATTGGTGTGGGATTTTATATTGGCGTTGTTTGATCTTGGATTCCTTTTTATGATCTTTTGTTACTTCATATTTTTTGGTGTTACCTCTTGGAATCCTTGTGTTGATCACCAAGTCAAAGTAGGAGGTCTAAAACCTAACCCTATGATCTATTTAATTTTCATGTATGTGTAATATGGGAAATTATTCCAACATAATGAGAACAATAATTAGTTGAATAATGAATGATAATAAATAATAGATTGGATTATTCCATTGATCAATCCAGATTCAATGTTGACATGACTAGGATTGTGAATTGTCATTGGATTAGTGAACCTTTGAATAATAAGAATTTGGATAATGTCTTAAAGTGTTTTTATCATGACATGAGTTTTTAGGTGATTTCTTAATATAGAATAACTTTTGTAATAGATTATGTGATATTGATATGATTATTGATAATTTGAAAAATAAATGAATATGTAATTGACAGAAAATGGTAATTTTCATTATTAATCGATGAGGACTATGATGTGATATTGTGATATCCTTACTATTATGACATGTGATGTGATTCATGTAGAAATGGGTATATTCAAGGCTATTCCTAGTGATTTAGTTCTTATATATAGGGATATGACCAAATGTTCTATAATGATTATATATAGGTTTATTCTTTTTGATGCTGTAATGATTATACAGTGGGATTTGAAGAGTTTTATTATGAAATTCTTATATGGGGGGATTCACACAGTCGATACAAAAATGATTACATATAGTGCTTTTCTTAGTGACTGAAATGTGTATAGAGAGGGATTTTTTTATTGATTAATTATTCCATGATTATATAGATATGGTTGGGATTGTTTCGACACATTCTTAGATATATTCCAACATGGTTCAAAATCGGTTAATTATTGTATTATATTAAGTTGATTAATTAATACTGTCACGACCCACCTTCACCGAAATGAGAGAAGGGATAGAAGATTGCCAGACCCTTCCTTCTTTATGTTGAAGGAAAGATAATGACCCCCGAGACCTGCCTTCGATAGGTCCCGGAGTGGCAACCAGCACTAAGGTTATAGAATCACACACAAGATGGAAAGAATTACCCTTTTTATTTTTATAGGATCGGGAGATAAGATAGAAACCCCAACAACACCAAAGATGAAATTAAAGGTAAATCCAAAAGTAAACCATTACCATATGCATGTTAAAAAGTAAAAGATACAAGCCATAAGAACTCTAAAGGTAATGTACCAAGAAAAAGGAAAACGACAATAACAACTGCCCCAAGGTTCGAGCTAGTATGGTCCCACACGATCCCTGAAGTCCTAGAAACCTGAAAGCAGTTTCATATATGTAGGGTGAGCATATAAGTATACTCAGTAGAGAAAACCAAAGGCGCTCGTGCACAAGTGGAGAGGCATTATAATTCCCTGTGAGAAAACGAGATAACCAAAACATCTAGCAAGATAAACTATCCACCCAAACCTCACCAAGGCACACTCCCCAAATAACGCAAGTTAAGTAATGTATAGTAATAGCACATCGATATTTGGGTACCCAGTTCAAATTTTTCACTAGTTATTGAAGACATCCTACACATCATACCAATCTCGCCATTCTCACCACAGTCCCACTACCACACCCCTCCCACACACACCTGGGCCGCAACCATGCATCCCGCCTGCAAACACCTGGACCGGAACCACGCATCCCGCCCGCAAGCACCTAGGCCAAAACAACTACTACCACACCCGAAGACACTTGGGCCGCATCCCGAATACTCTTGGGAAACAAACTGCCCGCACACACCTGGGCCAACCACCACAACTACCCTATCCGAAGAATTTTGGGCTATAATGGACCTCAGGCCATCACAGCCTACCCGAGGAGTCTTGGCCTATTCAGGAAAGGGAGCATAAAAGGAGATAATAACCAGCCACTCAAAAGAGTGTTGGGAAAAATAGCCTCCCCCTTAAATAGGGTGTTCGACACTAAGTGCTCAACTTTAGTGGGGCGTGAATAAGAAACTCAATAAATACAATATATTTATAGGTAACAGGAACTCATCCCAACCTAGGGGCTCTAAAACCTAAGAAAAACACCCTCATTAATATTCATTCATAAAGAAAAGCACAACACTTGCGGCCAAGTCACAACTCATCCCCAAAACAAATTCCCCATTTACACCATTATTGTTTTCATGTTCAAGTGATCCCATTTGGGTGAATTCTACACTACTGGGTAAAAAACAGGCACAACCGCAAGCTAGATAAGGGAAACAACCAAACGGAAATGTGAGCATTCACACCAGGTTCTCTTGTAAGGTCACAACAACAAATGGATCAGTGAGATCCCTTGAAGTACTGGAACAAAATCAAGCCTCTAGATACAGCCCACATAGCTTCAAATTAACAACCAACAACCATGCCACAATAGAGGATCCCATCCCCATTCACATCTTCCCATAGGCACCTAGTAGAACAACACACCTACTACCAAAACAGAGTGGGGAACTTCCAGGTTCAAGCACATCATTCATTAGGTTCTTCTTTCTATTTGTTAACCGAGGTGGTCACACATGGATTATTGTTTTAATGAACATCAATTTAATCCAACTGAGTTTAGGTGACTAACCCATTTCCATGTTACAATTATTTAGTCATAACCAAAGACGAGGGTTCATTAGGACGCAAGGAAGACCACCAACAACCTTGATTTTCAGTGAGCACAAGCCCATATAGTTCACAACACATATCAACATAAAAGAGTACAACAGAACATTGATCACACCCCCTTAATTATTTAAAGGTCCTTTCATTATCTTCATTGAGTTTGGTTTTATCAATCCCCACAGAAACAATAGCATATCCACCCCGTATGATACATAGTAAGGAGAGACAAAGGAAAGAACCAACTTGGTTGATCAAGGATCAATGTTTTCCACGCGCCAAGAACGTTAGGGACTCCAAGGGTGAGTAGAAAGGTTCCGGCACAGGCCCACCTCTTGTCTTTGGAAGGGAGACTCCAAATGCACAGGGAAGAAAAGGGGGCCGACCAAAAGGAAGAAGAAGAAGAAGTAATTCCGGTGCGATATATAGATAAGATCTCGTTGTTACGGGATATGGTGATTTGAACGGATTTAAAGTCGGATCGTGGTTCCCCATATGGTTGGGTGGTTACACACGAAGGGATTAATTGTTATTTAATGATTGCAATCAGAAAAAGGAGGTAATAGCTGTGATTTTAAAGGATTTTATATAAATGGAGGGGCATGATACGTGAACACACAGCTGGGTCTGTTGAGGGTCGCCCCACCCTTAGGAATTTAAACATTGATTAAGGGTGTAAAAACGGCCTTGAACAACATACAAAAGATTAAAAAGGCCTAAAAGTGATGTTACGGGAGAAACTGTAGAAGAAAAACCCGACAAGGCTGGGTGGCACAGATCGTGCCACACACCGATCAGTCATACCAATCGGTCACACCGATCAATCGCACCGATTGGTGAGGCACCGATTAGTGACACACCGATCACGTCACACCAGTCGGTGGGGAACCGATCAGTCGCACGCCGATCAGTCGCACACCGATCGGTCACACCCATTGTGGCGCCACCCTTAAGATCCAAATTTTGGCAAAGGGGTGGACCATGAGGGTGTGGGCCATCACATTATATACCTCTCAAACTATTCTCACCCTCGAGAATTAAAACCAAACCAGAAGAAGAGAGAGGGGGGGTCTGAACAACTGCCTCAAAAGATAACTCTCAGGAGTGATCATCATCGACATCTAGAAACACCTCTCCCCCAAGTAACTAGGAAACACCGAAGGGTCAACTATCAAGTCATATGGATTAAGGAGTTCCTTCCTCTGTGTCAAGATACTATCTGCTTTGGGTGGAACTGACTTGCCCAAACAGGTTTAACCACATCCACCTTAATGCGTCTTGATTAGGGATCGGGTCCTTCCTTCTCTATAGTCAGGAAATTTCACAATACTACCCAGGTAAGGAAAAAAAACATCTCATAAACTAACAAGGTCAACACTACATCACAACAAGCATAGAATGAAACAGAACAAAACTCAAAACAACTCTGGGTAATGGGCGTGAATCTGCATCTCCCATTCCCAGGTACTCTCCTCCATCCCACCATGCCTCCATAACACACGAACCATAGGGATGGTTCATCCTTGGAGCACCTTCTCCTCACGATCCTCGATCCACACTGGTCTTTCCATAAAGGTCACGTCATCCTCGATATCCAGCTTTACCCAGTCGAGGACGTGCAAATTGTCATGCAGATATCGTCTGAGTTGGGACACATGGAAGATGTCACGTATCCTCAGTAGCAGCGGTGGTAGTGCTAGCTGATAATCCACTTCTCCGACCCACCACAACACTTCGAAGGGTCTGAAGAATCTGGGAGAAAGCTTACTCCCCCTACCAAACCTCTATTGTCCATGCCGAGGGGAGACCTTCAAGAACACGTGGTCCCTGACACCAAACTCCAAGGGTATCCTCCTATTATTGGCATATGACTTCTGTCAGTCCTGTGCCGCCTTCACCCTCTCCCGTATAAGCTGAACCTTCTCCGTAGTGCTCTACACCACTTCTGGTCCAAGAACACTTGTTTCCCCAACCTCATCCAGCATACGGGTGAGCGACATGGCCTTCCGTGTAGATCTTCGAACAGATCCATACCAATGGTAGAGTGGTGGATATTATTGTAACACCCCAAGCTTCTATGGTACGCTTCTCTTTTAATAATGCAATAGTGTGTGTTTTACGCAACATCGAGTTCTAACACACACCACAACCAATCAAACTAGCGGTTATGAATAGTAATACCTACTTTATGAAGTTTTATAAATTTTATCTCTCAGAATGGACTTCATTTTTGGATTCGGAGTATTCAATTTATCCTAAGGTGAAATTTTGGAACTTTTCGGATAACATTAATATTTTGATGAATAGTGAAAATTACTAAATTTTAATTAAAAACAACTATTTTAATAAAAATAATTAATAGTGATAAATTATTAATTTGGGTGGTTTTAAGGTATATTTAGAATATATTTTTACCATTTAATAAAATTTTGGTCATTGTACATAATTTCACAATTAAACCGAACATAAACAAGTATCAATCTTTTGATAGTTATTATATCTTAAAAACACGCTTTTTTGTTTTGACAGCGGGAATTATTTTTAAATTAATTTCTGCCACTTATGTGTTTTGAATTTGGAAAAATGGATTCCATATTTGGAATCAGGATGTTCAAATTGTGTAAATAGGTAACTTTTATTTTTAGACATTTTGAATAATTACTTCGGTAAATATTTTATTTACCATGGTTAAAGGGTAAATCTGGTAAATAAGGGTTAAAAAATAATATTATAATAATAAAAATTACCATAAAACGTGTCCTAACCTTATTGGTTGATACATTTCCGACCATGGGCATCTTTGGGTTGATTTTGGGACCCCATGGTGCCACTTGTAAGTGATAGGGACACTTTCTTTTCATTAAGTTAAAATGAATACAAAAATGACACAAGCATATATCTTTTAGAAACAAATTTGTACATAGGGTTATATATGCTTGATTTTCTACTATAAATATTAATTAGAAATATAACACAATTTCTTACATAATGGAAATTTATTAATAATTTTTAGACATTAAATAATTTAATTTATTTATGACACAATGGTGATGCAGTTATTACCATAATAGTGAAAAATTAAAATGATTGATATTGTAGATACCAAAATAAATATAATTTGAGACTTTTTATGAATTAAACTAATTTTATAAGTTAATATGACATGATAGGAATGATTTAATTAACTTTTTTCGAAGTAATAATTCTGTTATGATTTTTACAAAAATCAATTATTGAATAGTTCCAAAATTGACATAAAAGAGTTTTTAAAACAAATATTATATTATTAATTGATATTAAATTCCTAAAAATCTACGGTTTGGCCAAGAGACTTATATCATGATATGTGTATCATTAATGGACCACTTGGGGGTCTCTTGGATGTATATAGTATGTTTATTAACCATATAATATAAAAATACAAACAGACATTGTAAAAGTGAAACTAATTAACTAAGAGTTAATACTTAAAGATAAGGTTAGAATAATGACCCAAACCTGTCTAAATTCTATTGGTTGAGTGGTTTTCGACCAATCCCCACCTTAAAATTTAAATAATCCATTTTGGAGCCATTAGAAACCGAATATGAATTTATTATAAAATAATATTTCTAGCTTTTCCAAAGGTGCCCCTCACCCCTCTTATAAAAGGGCACTCCCCCTTCTCATTAACTCACGCCATAAAAGCCTTTTGATTCACCCAAAATCTGCCCAAATACTCTCTAAACATCCCTCAATTCATCCTAGAGGCCTTCCTTTAGTCATAAAGCCAACCTAAGAGCCCTTTTGATCAAATCAAAAGGAAGAACCCGAAGAAGAGATAATGATTTCACCACCCTTTTCCAAGTTCCTTTCTTCTTCCACTTCTTCTTCCTTTGTTATTACCATTATAAAATAATTACTACAGTATATTATATATAATATGATGTTATTATAAATATGGTAAAACCATATTCAGTATTCTATCCATCCTTTGAATAACATGTCACCGTACGTGCGTACGTAGGGCTTACCGTCTCCACGTCGTGGTGTAATTGTTATTCAATAAATTATTATTTGGATGTGTATAATAACGATTTATAATTCATTTAAATAATAAATATAACATGATAATAATTCTTTATATATTATATACCATCCAATTATATATTATTTTAATATCAAAAGAATGATATTGTCGCTCGTGCGTACGTACGAACTACAGTCTCCACGAACGTGATGAGATTCATTCTCCATTGTATCCATTCAAGTATAATTATCATTTGATGATTTAAAAATAATGTTTAAGGAATTGATATCATTCTGGATATGAATAAGATACAAGCTATCGATTATAAACATGGATTACGTAACAAAACATATAAAAGAAAATGAGTAAGTTAACACTCGAAACAACGATAATACTAAGATATTATTAACAAATCAATGTTAAAAGATCATATATGATATCATATTAATGTATATGATTCTTGTATAATTTAATAACAATTATTTAACCATTATAAATTAGGTTAACATACCCCCAACCAAGTAAAAGTTCAAGGTAAGGGTTTATTTCTCAATCTCTTCATTATTCGAGGTTGTTTATACGTGATTATCTACTGGGACCTCTTTATCATCCACATCCATGTTTATTAAAAATGTATTTCAAATCATTATTTCTATTTTAGAGGCTACGATATAAATTCATTTATTCCCTTGTTGACTTTTATAAGTGGTTTATAAAGGAATCTTTCCGTCAATTTCCAAACAAGGTCTTTTTTAACCTTTTCAATAGAATGAAGGTAAGAATGTTTTTTTAACTTATACAGAGGGTGCAGCTATTTTCCACCTTTATAAAATCTTTGAATCTTACCTTAAAATATTATAAGAATATTTTCAATGAAAATAGTTTATTTTATAATTATATGACTCTTAAATTATTTCAAAATAGAAAGAGATATTTCTCTAAAAAGAGTTTTGATTTCATATATGTCAACATTCTTTGATGGATTTTACGATTATTTGAAGTTGATTTATTATGATACAAATATTCTATATTGTATTGAGGGTTTTGTGATATGTTTGACTGTGGATGTGATATTTTTATACCATTCATGGTTTATGGTGAACGTATTGACATTTCGTATGCTAGTTTTAATACGAATGTTTATGTTATGTTTAAACCTTTTCATATGGGAATGCATTGGACTTAATATGTGACGGGTGGAGCTCACTATAGCTCCTCGATGCATCAGTAGGTCTCATGAGACAAACTAGTGTGTTGGCACAAGGCCTTGGAAAAATCTTATTTGTAGTCTTGGCACGAGGCCTTGGCTATGTGGTTATGATAGTCTGGAATTATGAATTCCATCATTATAAAAGTGGTTATTGATATTGCATGTTATTATTAGATTAATAGAATATCCATGTGAATAAGTAAATGGAATTATTTCATTTTATTTTTTCCATTCTATGTTGATGTTCAAGATTAAAAGGCTTTTGTTTTAGTTATACACTGCCTTAAATGTTTATTCTTATTTATGAAAGTTTCCGCTATATTATTATCCTTACTGGGCATTTGAGCTCACCCCTTTTCTATGTTTTATTTTTCCCAGGATGTGAAGAAGTAAATTATGAATGACCTGCAGGGATATTATGAGGAGATAATAGTGTGGACTATGGAGATAATATGTTGTTTTTGTAGTTTTTCACTTTATGATGTAATGTAATACTTTATGAATATATCTAGTGTTTCCAAGGCTACTAAACCAATCGGTCTTTCGAGATTTTATCATTCTTGTGATCATGCCAATTTTATGCAATAATGCACCAGCTTCAGTTAACTGGGGTCGGGGCGTTACAGTTGGTATCATAGGAAGTTTAGTACAAACCTTGGAAGCTAGATTTTGATAAACTCTGATTAAAGCACATATACCTAAGATGTACTTTAAGGATTAGTATAAAAGAACTTCTTAGAATTTTGGTATTGTAGAGATTTTGTGAGTTTTCCGAGAAATACATCCCTTTCTGGATACGAGAAGGTAGAGGCAGCTCTGGCATAAATGTACCTAGGGGTAAAACCCGAAAACACTACTTTGAGCTAGACTCGAACGGGAAATGGTGCACGACAATGGGCCTTGCTGCACTCTTGGTTACGACACTCCCGTAGGATATGCGTAGGATAACTCTCATTTTCTTTACAAATAATTATGAAGGGTTTATGAGTATATACTTTCACAAAGAATTTTTTTATGATTATGGATTATATCCATAAATAGTTCAATTTATGTTAAGTGTTTTATAAGTATGGAATTATGTGTTTTGATTCATAAACTGATTTAGTTTATGCCATTGTTTAGAAATGGTGCCTAGTGGAAGAAATGGAAACCGTATCAATGCACGCACTCCATGTAGGGATTTCCCTCATGCTCAAGATAATTATAGTGGATCTGGTGATGCAACTGGTGCCGATCAGCTAATCATCAAACTAGGACAACTCACTCAGGTTATGAATAGTAACCTTACCCGTATGGAGCACCCTAATCCGCTGCATGGAGGATCAATGTTAGATCGATTCATGAGGAAAAAACCACCAATGTTCAATGGGAGTACAAATCCCTTAGTAGCTGAGTAATGGATAAATTCCCTAGAGAAAATATTCCAGGCTTTGGGGAGTAGTGAAAGGGAAAAAGTTATCATGGAATTTTACCGCCTCACTGGAGATGCTGATCAATGGTGTTCATTGATTCAAAACATGAAGGAAGATGATGAAGTATCAAATATGGAATGGAGGGAGTTCAAAGATCTGTTTTTAGAAAAATACTTTCCTCGTGACCATCGAGCAGATATGGAAAGGCAATTTCTGAGTCTGAGAAAAAATGAGGATGATAATGTCACAAAGTATGAGGCTAACTTTACAAGGTTAGCAAGGTATGCTGGAGATTATATATGTAACCCAAGAAGTAAGATTGATCATTTATTTTATGGGTTAAAACCATTTCTCCATCGAGCATTAGTCTCACAATCCTTCTCGTCGTACGAAGACATTATCTCATGTGCTATCAAGATTGAAAAGGAATTTTCTAAGTCTTATGACTTTAAAGAAAAGTAAGAGAAGAAGAGATCTGCTGATCAATCTGGGAATGGAAATAAGGGGAAGAAGGGGAAGGTTGAATATCCATCCTGTGGTAAATGTGGGATGAAACACCCCGGTACTTGCTTGAAGGGAATGTGCGTCTGTTACAATTGTGGTGAAAAAGGCCACCAAGCTCGTGATTGCAAAGGGAAGAAGGAAGCTACCAATGTTCAGTGCTACAATTGCTGGGATATGGGAAATTATGCAAATGAATTTCCTAATCGTCAAGGGAACTTACCTCAGAAAAGGACAAGGGATCAAGGCCATGATTTTTCTATTACTACTGCTAAGGTAGAAGCTCCAAAAGACGTGGTGGCAGGTAATTTAATGGTTTCCTCAAGTTTAGCAAATGCATTATTTGATTCTGGATCATCTCATTGTTTCATATCTTCCCAGTTTGACAAGAAAATTAGATATTTCCAATTTGATTTAACAAGGGAGTTGTTAGTTAAAACTCCTAAGGGAAGTATCATTGCAATAATGTTTTGTGAATCAGTCCCCATTAGAGCACATAAATGTTCTTTATCCACTGATCTCATCGTCATACCTATGATTGAATTTGATATAATCCTTGGTATGGATTGGATTTCGGATTATGATGCAAATATTTATTGTAAGAAGAAATAGGTTACAATTTTTGATGATGATGATAAGGAACACCTTATCTTTAGAGCATAATCGTCACCACCTAATTCTTATCTAGATCCACCCCCAGTAGCTCTACTAAATTCAATTATTGGGGAGGAAGAGAATGAAATGATAGTGGGTGAGGAAAGTAATGTTCAAATAGAGGATGTACCTATTGTGAAAGAATAAGTAGATGTATTTCTGGAAGATTTACCTGGACATCCTCCAGAACGAGAAGTTGAGTTTTCAATTGATTTAATTCCTGGATCAAGGCCTATATCGAAGACCCCTTATAGAATGGCCACTGTATAATTAGTTGAATTAAAGATACAACTAGAGGAATTGATTAATAAAGTATTTATTCTCCCTAGTTTTTCTCCATGGGGATCCCCTATTCTTTTTGTTAAAAAGAAATATGCATCTATGAGGTTATGTATCGAATATAGGGAGATCAATGCTATAACAATAAATAACAGTTATCCCTTACCTCGCATTGATGATTTATTTGACCAACTGCATGGAGATCAATACTTTTCAAAGTTTGACCTTCAATTTGGATACCATCAGTTGTGTGTGAATAAGGAAGGCATTCTGAAGACAGAATTTTGAACCAGGTACAGGCATTACGAGTTTACTGTAATGCCTTTTGGATTGACTAATGCACCCTCTGTATTCATGGATCTGATGAATAGAGTTTTCAAGGAATATCTTGATGAATTTGTGGTGGTATTGATTGATGATATCTTGGTATACTCTAAAAGCTATGAATACCATGAAAGTCACTTGCGCATTATCCTGAAGACTCTGAGACGACATGAATTATATGAGAAGTTTAGCAAGTGTGAATTCTGGCTTCATGAGATTTCTTTTCATGGCCATATTGTATCTAAAGATGGAATCTTTGTTGATCCATCTAAGACAAAGGCAATCCAAGAATGGCAAGCACTTACGAGTATAACTGAGGTACACAGTTTTATTGGTTTGGCAGGTTATTATCAACGTTTCGTCCAGAATTTTTCCCGATTTTCTAACCCATTAACAAAGTTCACACGTAAAGGGGTTAAATTTGTTTCGACAAAAGAGTGTGAAGACTGTTTCGAAGAACTGAAGATAAAATTAGTCAATTCTCCTATATTGACTCTACCATCGGGGAATGATGGGTTCGTTATTTATAGTGATGCATCGAAGAAAGGACTTGGTTGTGTCCTTATGCAAAATTATAGGGTTATTGCCTATACATCACAACAGTTGAAAATTCATGAGAAAAACAATCCTACTCATGATCTCGAGTTAGAAACTATGATCTTTTCTTTGAAGATATGGAGGCACTACCTCTATGGTGAAAAATGTGAGATTTATACTGATCACAAGAGTTTGAAGTATATTTTCTCACAAAAAGAACTCAACATGAGGCAAAGGAGAAGGCTTGAATTACTCAAGGTTTATGATTGCACGATACACTACCACCCGGGGAAGGCAAACAAGGTGGCAGATGCTTTGAGCAGAAAATATCATGGAGTTCTGAACAATATGAGAATTGAAAGGGATCCAATTTTCATGGATCTAGTGAATATGGACATGGGAATAACCAGGGAAGGTGAAACATCAATGCTTTTTCAAATGGTTTCCAAACCATCTTTACTAGAAAGGATTAAGAGTTATCAGACCGATGATGAAGAATTTAAAAAGAAGATTAAAGCTGTGAATGATGGGAGATTGAGAGACTTTGTGCATGAAGATGGAATTTTGAAATTCGGGAAGAGACTTTGTGTTCCCGATATACCTGATCTAAAAAGGGAATCGCTGGATGATGCTCATAGTTCCATTTTCTCTATACATTCTGGGAGCACCAAAATGTATAGAGATTTGAAGGAACATTTTTGGAGGGACAACAAGAAGAGGGAGGTTGCTGATTTTATGTCAAGATGTATGGTTTGTCAACAAGTGAAAGCTGGAAGGAAACAGCCTGGAGGAGTCATGCAACCTCTTCCCATACCGGAGTGTAAATGGGAAAATATTACGATGGACTTTGTCATGGGGCTACCAAAGACTCCTAGAAGGAATGATGGAATATGGGTCATTGTTGATCGTCTTACCAAGTCTGTACATTTTCTTGCTATAAGAGAAGATCTACCACTAGAACGTCTAGAAAGACTATATATTGATGAAATTGTAAGACTTCATGTAGTACCCCTATCGATTGTTTCTGATCGTGATCCCCATTTTACTTCAAGATTCTGGAAAAATATTCAGAAAGCCTTGGATACTGAACTTTATTTGAGCACTGCCTACCACCTTCATACAGATAGACAATCAGAACGAACTATTCAAACTATATAAGACATGTTGAGATCCTACTGACTTGACTTTCAGGGTATGTGGGATCAATATTTACCTCTGGTAGAATTTTCCTATAACAATAGCTTCCATTCGAGTATTCAGATGACACCATATGAAGCTTTATATGGAAAGAGGTGTCGCACACCAACCTGTTGGGAAGACGTTGGTGAAAGAAAACTTTTAGGCCCAGAACTGGTGGAGGAAACAATGGAAAAGGTGAATGTAATCCAAAATCACATCAAAGCATCTCAAAGTAGGCAGAAGAGCTATGCTGATAGTCGAAGGAAGGATTTGGAATTTCAAGTCGGTGATCATATTTTCCTAAAGGTATCTCCATGGAAGGGAGTCATACATTTTGGTAAGAAAGGTAAATTGAGTCCTAGGTGCATCAGACCTTTCGAAATTCTAGAACGAATTGGGGATGTAGCTTACCGATTGGCAATGCCGCCAAGTCTCTCCAAAGTTCACGATGTGTTCCACATATCTCTATTGAGGAAATACATGCCTGACCCAACGCATGTACTCACCTATGAGGAATTAGAACTGGAACCTAATCTGCCTTATTAAAAAGAACCCGTCAAGATTATTGATACGATAGAACAAGTACTGAGAAACCGGACGACGCGTCTGGTAAAAGTTTTGTGGAGAAACCATAAGATGGAAGAGGCAATGTGGGAACCCGAGGAACTTATGATGAAGAACCACTCGAGTCTTTTCATGTGGTAGTATTCTAGAAATTTTAAGGACAAAATTATATGAAGGAGGGGAGAATGTAACACCCCAAGCTTCTATGGTACACTTCTCTTTGAATAATGCAATAGCGTGTGTTGTACGCAACATCGAGTTCTAACACACACCACAACCGATCAAACTCGCCGTTATGAATAGTAATAACTAATTTTTTAAATTTTATAAGTTTTATCTCTCAAAATGGACTTCATTTTTGGATTCAGAGTATCGAATTTAGCCTAAGTTGAAATTTTGGTACTTTTCGGATAACTTTAATATTTTTATGAATAGTGAAAATTACTAAATTTTAATTAAAAACAACTTTTTTAATCAAAATAATTAATGGTGATAAATTATGAATTTGAGTGGTTTTAAAGTATATTTAGAATATATTTTTACCATTTAATACAATGTTGGTCATTGGACATAATTTCATAATTAAACCGAACATAAACAAGTATCAATCTTTTGATAGTTATTATATCTTAAAAACACGCTTTTTGTTTTGACGGCGGGAATTAATTTTAAATTAATTTCTTCCACTTCTGTGTTTTGAATTTGGAAAAATGGATTTCATATTTTGAATCAGGATGTTCATATTGTGTAAATAGGTAACTTTTATTTTTAGAAATTTTGAATAATTACTTCGGTAAATATTTTATTTACCATGGTTAAAGGGTAAATCCGGTAAATAAGGGTTAACAAATAATATTATAATAATAAAAAACTACCCTAAAACGTCTCCTAACCTTATTGGTTGATACATGTCCGACCATGGGCATCTTTGGGTCGATTTTGAGACCCCATGGTGCCACTTTTAAGTGATAGGGACACTTTATTTTAATTAAGTTAAAATGAATACAAAAATGACACAAGCATATATCTTTTAGAAAAACAATTTTTACATAGGGTTATTTATGTTTGATTTTAAACTATAAATATTAATTAGAAATATAAGAAGAGTTCCTAAATAATGGAAATTTACTTATAATTTTTAGACATTAAAAAACTTAATTTATTTATGACACAATGGTGATGCAGTAATTACCATAATAGTGAAAAATTAAAATGATTGATATTTTAGATACACAAATAAATATAATATGAGACTTTTTATGAATTAAACTAATTTTCTAGGTTAATATGGAATTTTAAGAATGACTTAATTAACTTTTTTCCAAGTAATCATTTTGTTATGTTTTTTACAAAAATCAATTATTGAATATTGTCAAAATTGACATAAAAGAGTTTTTAAAACAAATATTATATTATTAATTGATATTAAATTCCTAAAAATATAAGGTTTGGCCAAGAGACTTATATCATGATAGATGTATCATTAATGGACCACTTGGGGGTCTCTTGGATGTATTTTGTATGTTTATTAACCATATAATATAAAAATACAAAGAGACATTGTAAAAGTGAAACTAATTAACTAAGAGTTAATACTTAAAGATAAGGTTAGTATAATGACCCAAACCTGTCTAAATTCTATTGGTTGAGTGGTTTTAGACCTATCCAAACCTTAAAATTTAAATAATCCACTTTGGAGCCATTTGAAACTGAATATGAATTTATTATAAAATAATATTTCTAGCTTTTCCAAAGGTTCCCCTCACCCCTCTTATAAAATGGCACTCCCCCTTCTCATTAACTCACTCCTTCAAAGCCTTTTGGTTCGGCCAAAATCTGCCCAAATACTCTCTCAACATCCCTCACTTAATCCTAGAGGCCTTCCTTTAGTCATAAATACAACCTAAGAGCCCTTTTGATCAAATCAAAATGAAGAACCCGAAGAAGAGGTAATGATTTCACCACCCTTTTCCAAGTTCCTTTCTTCTACCACTTCTTCTTCCTTTGTTATTACCATTATAAAATAATAACTCCAGTATATTATATATACTATGATGTTATTATAAATATGGTACAACCATATTCTTTATTCTATCAATCCTTTGAATAACATGTCACCATACGTGCGTACGTACGACTTACCGTCTCCACGTCGTGGTGTAATTGTTATTCAATAAATTATTATATGGATGGGTATAATAATGATTTATAATTCATGTAAATAATAAATATAACACTATAATAATTCTTTATATATGATATACCATCCAATTATATATTATTTTAATATCAAAAGAATGATATTGTCGCTCGTGCATAGGTACGGACTACCGTCTCCACAAACGCGATGAGATTCATTCTCCATCGTATCCATTCAAGTATAATTATCATTTGATGATTTAAAAATAATATTTAAGGACTTGATATCATTCTGGATATGAATAAGATACAAGATATCCATTACAAACATGGCTTATGTAACAAAACATATAAAAGAAAACGAGTAAGTTAACACCCGAAACAACGATAATAATAAGATATTATTAACAAATCAATGTTAAAAGATCATATATGATATCATATTAATGTATATGATTCTTGTATAATTTAATAACAATTATATCACCATTATAAATAAGTTTAACCTAACCCCAACCAAGGAAAAGTACAAGGTAAGGGTTTATTTCGCAATCTCTTCATTATCCGAGATTGTTTATACGTGATTATCTACTGGGACCTCTTTATCATCCACATCCATGTTTCTTAAAAATGTATTTCAAATCATTCTTTATATTTTAGAGACTATGGTATAAATTCATTTATACCCTTTTTGACTTTTATAAGTGTTTTATAAAGGAATCTTTCTGTCGTTTTCCAAACAAGGTCCTTTTTAACCTTTTCGACAGAATCAAGGTAAGAATGTTTTTTTAACTTATACGGCGGGTGCAGCTATTTTCCACCATTATAAAATCTTTGAAGCATCCCTTACAAGATTATAAGAATATTTTCGAAGAAAATGTTTTATTTTATAAATATATGACTCTTAAATGATTTCAAAATAGAAAGAGATATTTCTCTAAAAAGAGTTTTGATTTCATCTATGTCAACATCCTTTGATGGATTTTATGCTTATTTGAAGTTGATTTATTATGATACAAAACTTCTATATTGTATTGAAGGTTTTGTGATATGTTTGACTATGGATGTGCTATTTTTATACCATTCATGGTTTCTGGGGAAAGTATTGACATTTCGTATGCTAGTTTTAATACGAATGTTTATGTTATGTTTAAACCTTTTCATATGGGAATGCATTGGACTTAATATGTGACGGGTGTAGCCCGATATAGCTCCTCGATGCATCGGTAGGTCTCATGAGACAAGCTAGTGTCTTGGCACAAGGCCTTGGCAAAATATTATTTGTAGTCTTGGCATGAGGCCTTGGCTATGTGGTTTTGATAGTCTAGCTTTATGCATTCCATCATTATGAAAGTGGTTATTGATATTTCATGTGATTATTCGATTAGTAGAATATCCATGTGAATAATTAAATGGCATTATTTCATTTTATTTTTTCCATACTATGTTGAAGTTCAAGTTTAAAAGGCTTTTGTTTTAGTTATACACTGCCTTAAATGTTTATTCTTATTTATGAAAGTTTCCGCTATATTGTTATCCTTACTGGGCATTTGAGCTCACCCCTTTTCAATGTTTTATTTTTCCCAGGATGTGAAGAATTAAATTATGAATGACATGCAGGGATATTATGAGGGGATAATAGTGTGGACTATAGAGACAATATGTTGTTGTAGTAGTTTTTAACTTTATGGTGTAATGTAAAACTTTATGAATATATCTAGTGTTTCCAAGGATACTAAACCAATCGGTCTTTCGAGATTTGATCTTTCTTGTGATCATGCCAATGTTATGCAATAATGCACCGACTCCGAGTAACTGGGGTTGGGGCGTTACAATTATTGTAGGAAAACTATACTAGAGGCAAGTACCGCACCCACGATCCCCCAAAATCAAGTATACATGCCCGCAACATATCCTCCAAGGTCCGGATGGTGCGCTCTGTCTGTCCATCTATCTGGGGATGGAAAGAAGTGTTAAGATGTAGCTAGGTTCCAAAAGAATACTACAATCCTCTCCATATTTGTGAGGTAAACCATACATCCTTATCCAAGACTATGGATCTAGGAACTCCATGAAACCGCACCACCTCATCCACGTACCTTCATGCTAAGGCATCCACTGTACCTAACTACTTGATGGCCAGGAAGTGAGCCGATTTTATCAACCGGTCCACCACTACCCAGATATCATCGCAGCCTCCTTGAACCTTGGGTAGTCCCGTGAAAAAATCCATCGAGATGTCATCCCACTTCCACTCGGGGACATCCAAAGGCTGTAGCAAACCGCCAGGTACACAGTGTTCAGCCTTCACCTGCTGACACACTAGGCATCTGGCCACGAACTCTACCACTGCCTGCTTCACCCCGGGCCACCAAAACTGACCTCTCAAGCCTCGGTACATCTTGTAAACTCCTGGGTGCACTTCTAGGGGTGATTTGTGGAACTCACTAAGAACTCTCTTGCACATCACCTTGGGAACAAACAGCTTTTCTTGGAAAAGCACCTGATTCTAACCATCCTCCATCCACCCTTCCAGAGCATCACCTTGGTTAACCTAGTCACGCATCACTTTGCTTTCTGAGTCTCCCCATTGGGACTCTTATACCTATCGTAACAGAGAAGACTACGCTGTCATCTGATACGAGAATCCTCTACCACCTTCCATCTTTGCATCCAGGTGCAGGGCAGCCAACTCCTCAATCGCCCTCCAAGTATCTGCCGACTCCCGAACCACATCCTTCTATGACTTCCTGATCAAGGCGTCGGCCACCACATTTCCCTTTCCTGAGGTGTAAGAAATCTCGAAGTTGTATTCCTGAAAGAACTCCACCCACCTATGCTACCGCGAGTTCAGGTCCTGATGGGAGAAGATATACTTCATGATTTTGTGATCGGTGAAGACCACAAAGTGCTCCCCAACGAGGTAATGCCGCCACAACTTTAGTGTGAACACAACCGCCGTAAGATCCAGATCATGGGTGGCATAGTTACGCTCACAAGGATGCAACCGCCAAGACTCATAGGATATCACCCCTTGCCGCTGCATCAGCACACATCCGAGGCCTTTCCCAGAAGCATCATAGAACACCTCATACACCGCCCCTTCTTCTGGTAACCTCAACACTGGTGCACCTACCAACTTCTCCTTCAGATAACTGATGGCCGCCTCACACTGCCCAGTCCACATGAAAGCCTGGTCCTTCTTGGTCAAGGCTGTCAAAGGTGCCACAACTCGAAAGAAGTTGGGCACGAACCTCCGATAGTAACCTTCCAAACCTAGGAAACTACAAACTTCTGCCACTCTCTTTGGTGCTTCCCAAGAAACTCCCACCTCAACCTTTGATGGGTCCACTGCTATCCCCTAATCAGACACTACGTGCCCTAGGAAATGCACTTCCCACATCCATAACTTTCACTTGGACAATTTCACATAGAGATGGTGTCGTCGGAGGACCTCTAAGACATTTCTCAGGCACTCTGCGTGATCCTCCTTTGATCTTGAGTATATAAGGATGTCATCAATAAACACGACTACAAACCCATCCAGGTATTCCTGGAAGACAAGGTTCATGAGTCCCATGAACACAATTAGAGCTTTTGTAACGTCGAACGACATGACCACAAACTCAAAGTGCCCATATCTGCAGCTGAAGGCAGTTTTGGAGATATCACCCTCCTTGAACCTCACGTGGTGATATCCAGACCGCATATCAATCTTCAAGAACCAACCTGCTCCCCACAGCTGGTCAACGAGACCGTCTATCCTTGGGAGAGGGTAGCGATTCTTGACCGTCACCTGATTCAGCCTCCTGTAATCTATGCACAGTCTTAGACCACCATCTGCCTTCTTCGCAAACAAGACAAGAGCACCCCACGGTGACACACTTGGCCGAACAAAATCCTTATTCATCAAATCGTCAATCTGGATCCGCAACTCCTGAAACTCAGAAGGTGTCATCCGATAGGGAGCCATCGAAATCGAACGGGCACCACATTGCAATTCTAAACCGAACTCACCATCACGTCGAGGGGGTAGAGTCTCCACCTCTTCAAGGAAGACATCCATAAACTCACTGACGATCCCTGGGACTTCCACCATCTCTGCATCCACCGACTCCACTGATAGTTCAGCCAACAGGGAAAGGAGGGCCTCTTCTCGTCTACTGATTTGCTGACAACCCTGCTCGCTGATGAAAGTTACATTTTGACCACCCAAATCTGAAAACACGACCCTTCCTCATAAGCAGTCAATGATGGAACATACAAGGAAAACCACTAAATTCCTATAATGACATCGTATGGTTTTATCTGCAACATTAAAAGATCCCTGATAGACTGATGCGGCCCTATCATCAGTCTACACCCTCAGAAAACATAAAACAAGTCACTATGACCTCCGACTGGCGTGCTCAGCAGTAGGGGCGCTGGAAGTCTCTCGACGTCTAAACCCAGGGTACGGGCCAGACTAGGTGTAACAAAGTAGTGTGAATCTCATGTATCGAACACGACATAGGCAAGAGTACTGAACAATTTAATCGTACCTCAAACGACCTCTGGACCTGCTGGAACTGCTACCTCCGTGGCATGCAACTGCCCAAGCCCAGCTCCTCTGCCTCTCGGTTGTTGGCCGCCTCCCTAACCATGCCCTGGTCGAGGTCCTTGAGGAGTGCCTTGAGGTTGGGCTCCTCCCGCCATGTCTGTTCTCAAAGGGGCGGGAGCCTGCTATCCCTACTGCTGCTGGTGAAGGGGACTAGCTGGAAAATGATGCGGCTGAGGTGGGTACTGAACCTTCCCACCCCGGCAGTAATATAATATGTCCGGGAACTGATTCTAATGGTGTCCATGGCTCCCAAAGATGAAGCACCTCGGTCCTGGGCCTGAAAGAAAAGGGCGAGGACCGGGGGATCGGAACTTGAACTGATGAGGTCTGCTTCCTTCTGGTCAAAACCTAGAGGGTCCTGATGCTAAGGGCCTTCTACTGACAACCTTCCCCTTTGATAAGCCCAACTGGATCCCCTCTCACGATACACCTCCCAGCGTGTGAATCCTTTCCACCACTTCATATTTCTTTTGGACCTCTAAGTAGGTCGGTATGGTGAAGGGAGTAACAATATACTGAAGATAAGGTCGAACTGCCTCCTCCAAACATCTCTCCTGAGACTGCTCAACCAGGAAGAGGTCCAGATCAAATAGAAGGAGATCCTTGAACTTCATCCCCAACTCTCTTACTTACATGCTCCCCTACTGGAGGGAGAGCAGCCCCTGCCTCTTTTCAGCCTTCTTCGTGGAAGAAAGGAATTTTTCCCGGAACTCCCTCTCAAAGTCAGCCCACGCAACCTCAGCCTCCTTCTTTTCCCCAAGATAAAGCATCCACCACTGACGCACTTCTCCGCATATCTGGCTGATGGCTAGAGGAACCCAGTACTCTGTCGGAGCCCGAATTATGCCGAAAGATATCACTCGATTCTCGAGCCATCTCTCTGTCCCCACATATTAGATGCTACCCTCATACTTCCCAAGGAACTGCTGCTGAAAGGCACAAAGCATCCTCTCCCACTGATCGTCCTCCCCTCAGTCAGCCCTCTGTCGATCAGCAAAAGCAACCTCTGGGGCCTCAATCGTCCACACTTCTCATGGTCATCTCCCTGGTGCCATAGCTGAAAGGTAAACAAGGAATGCCTAATCCTAAGTAGTGTAGAATATTGTTCTTAAATTTTCTTAGGATTATTATTCATTTTAAACCCCCAAAATTCCCATGAAACACAAGAAAAAAAGTTTCTATGATGCATGTACCTCCCCTAGGGTCTCTACCCTGCAATCAGTGCAGCCTTACTTGGTCATTCGGTAGGTCCAGAGTCCTTGCATTGGATCACGGGGGGACCTAAAATCATGTGTCCTAGTCGGTATTCCTAGGCCTATTTCACGCAACAAGATCACACACCCAACACTATTGCCCTACCATCCCATGAAATCCTCACAGTGCCTAACACCAGACTCCATCCTATCTCTCAACCTCTACCTTTGATACCATTCTATCACGACCCACCTTCACCAAAAGAAGAAAGGTACTGTAGATTGCCAGACCCTTCCTTCTTTAAGTTGAAGGAGAGATAATGGCCCCCGAGACCCGCCTTTGATAGGTCCCGGAGTGGTGACTAGAACCAAGGTTATAGAATCACACACAAGATAGAAGGCATTACCCATTTTATTTTTATAGGATCAGGAGATAAGATTGAAACCCCCAAAACACCAAAGATGAATGTAAAGGTAAAGCCAAAAGTAAACCATTCCCATATGCATGTTCAAAATCAAAAGATACAAGTCATAATAAATCCAAAGGTAAAGTACCAAGGAAAATGAAAAAGGAAACAACAACTACCCCAAGGTCTGAGCTAGTACGGCCCCACACGATCCCTGGAGTCCTCCTGGAAACCTGAAAGAAGTTTTATATACGTAGGGTGAGCATATAAGTATACTCAGTAGGGAATACCAAAGGCCCTCGTGCACAAGTGGAGACGAATTCTAATGACTTATGAGAAAAGAGATAACAAAAACATCTATCAAGGTAAACTATCTACCCAAGCCTCACTAAGGCACACTCCCCAAATAATGCAATTCAAGTAATGTATAGTAATTACACATCGATATTTGGGTACCCCGTGCTACTTTCCCACAGGTTATTGAAGCCATCCTATGCATCATACCAATCCCGCCATTCTAACCGCAGTACCACTACCACACCCCACCCGCACACACCTGTGCCGCAACCACGCATCCCGCCCGTAAACACCTAGGCCGCAACCACGCATCCCACCCACAAACACCTGGGCAAAAACAACTACTGCCATTACCGAAGACACCTAGGCCTCATCCCGAAGACTCATGGGAAACAACCTACCCACACACACCTGGGCCAACCACCACAACTATCCTGCCCGAAGAATCTTGGACTATAATGGACCTCAGGTAGTCACAGCCTACCCGAAGAGTCTTGGGCTATTCGGGAAAGGGAGTAGAAAAGGAGCGAATAACCAGCCACTCAAAGGAGTGTTGGAAAAAACACCCACCCCATGAAATGGGGTGTTCAGAACTAAGTTCTCAACCAGGGTGGGGTGCGAATAAGAACCACAAGAAATACAATATATGTATAGGTAACATAAACTCATCCCAACATAGGGGCTCGAAAACCTATGAACAAACACCCTCATTACTATTCATTCATAAAGAAAATCACAACACTCACGACTAAGTCACAACTCATCCCCAAAACCAATTCCCCATTTAAAAGATTCTTTTTTTTTCATGTTCAAGTGATCCCATTTGGGTGAATTCTACACTACTAGGAAACAAACAGGCACAACCGCAAGCTAGAGAATAGAAACAACCAAATGGAAATTTAAGCATTCGCACCTGGTTCTCTAGTAAGGTCACAACAACAAAGGGATCAGTGAGATCCCTCGATATAATAGAACCAAAGTAAGCCTCGAGATACAGCCCACACAACATCAAATTCACAACCAAAAACCGTGCCACAAAAGAGGATCCCATCCCCATTCACATCTTCCCATAGGCATCTATCAGAACAACACACCTACTACCAAAATAGAGTGGGAAACTTCCAGGTTCAAGCACATCATTCATTAGTTTCTTCATTCTGTTTGTTAACTGGGGTGGTCACACAGGGATTCTTTTTTTACTGAACATCCATTTAAACCAACTGTGTTTAGGTGACCAACCAATTTCTATATTAAAGTTAATATGTCATCACCAAAGACAAGGGTTCATTAGGATGCAAGGAAAGACCACAACTACCATTATGTTTACTGACCACAAGGCCATATAGTTCACAAAAAAAATCAACATAAAATAGTTCAATAGAACATCGATCACACCACCTTCATTATTTAAAGGTCCATTCATTATCTTCATTAAGTTTGGTTTCATCAATCCCCACAGAAACAATAGCATACCCACCCCGCATGATACACAGTAAAGAGAGACGAAGGAAAAACCCTACTTGGTTGATCAAGGATCGAAGTTATCCACGCGTCAAGAACGTCGGGGACTCCAAGGGTGAGTAGAAAGGTTCCTCCATAGGCCCACCTCTTGTCTTGGGAAGGGGGAATCCAAACGCACTAGGAAGAAAAGGAGGCCAAACAAAAGGAAAAAGATGAAGAAGTAATTCCCATGCAATATATAGATAAGATCCCGTTGTTACGAGATATAGGGATTTTAAAGGCTTTAAAGTCAGATCGTGGTTCCCCATGCAGTTGGGCAGTTACACACGACATGATTAATTTTTATTTAATGATTCCAATCGGAAAAAGGTGGTAACAACTGTGATTTTAAAGGATTTTATATAAACAGAGGGGCACGATACACGGACACACAACTGGGTCCATTGAGGGTCACCCCACCCTTAGGAATTTATACATTTATTAAGGGCTTAAAAACGAACTTGAACCACTTCCAAAAGGTTAAAAAGGCCTAAAAGTTTTGTTACAAGAGAAACTGCTGAAGAAAAACCCAACAAGGTCGGGTGGCACTGATCGTTCCATACACCGATCGGTCGCACCGATTGATCGCACTGATCGAAGATGCACCAATCGGTGACATACTGATCGTGCCACACACCGATCGGTCGCACCGATCGGTGAGGCACCGATTAGGGACACACCGATCACGTCACACCGGTCGGTGGGGCACCGATCAGTCACACACTGATCTGTCACCCGCCGATCGGTCGCACACCAATCGGTCGCCCGAAGATCGGTCGCACTCCGATCGCTTAAACCCTGATATGTCGTACACCGATCGGTCGCACGCCGATCGGTCGCCCACCTATTGGTCACATGCCGATAGGTCGCACACCGATCCGGAACACCCCGATCAGCCGCACACCAATCGGTCGCACGTCGGTCGGCCGTACATCGATCGATCGCTCGTCGATCGGTCACACACTGATCAGTCGCACCCACCAAGACGCCACCCTTAGGATCTAGATTTTGGAAAAGGGGTGGACCATGAGGGTCTGGTCCATCACAAATACACCAATTTATCACTTTATTTCTTGATATTATTTATCACACTTGTTATCTTTAGGCTTGGTGGTGTCAGTCTTCTTTGTTTTACTCAAACCCAATTCGAGATGTAATTTGGTACCTGAGAATATTACATGTATAATGCTTTGGACAAGGGAAATAGACCATGTTGATAGTTGTTTCTTACTAGATGGTATAATGTTTGGATATGAAACCAAAATGGGGTTTGGGAGTATGTACTTTTTTGTTTAATTGTGTTAGTTGTTTCTTTTATTTTTATTATTTTCAATTTGGAATTAGATACATTTAACCATATCATTACATGATTCATTTTAATTGGTTTTTTGGTTCCTCCTTTTGCTTCACTGTTGTATGTTTCACTGTTTCCTTTATTTTTTTCACTATGATATTTATAGATACATTCTTCTTTCAATTATATTGTAACTCTATACCAGGGGGTAGTGTCTCCCCACTATATTCATCACACCTCCACTACTGGTCAGAAGCCTCTAGAACACAAGGAGGAATGCTTGAGGTCCTGTAACCAACCTGATTTGGCTACATGAGAGAGTTCTAGATCAGAGAATGTTATATAGTGGTATCAAATGACACGAACTTATTTTATTTTTATTTCTATTTGTAAAATGTAGAAATAAGTTTAGTATGTGTCAAGACTTGGTAATGATATTATTCATGAGAGTAGATAACCCATGTATGGAGAAAAACCCTAGTGACTAGGGATAGAATTATTATTCATTACATTCACTTGTTATATGTACTAATATTTCATCATAATTGATTCACATGTTATGTGATGTTATTTTTTTATAGATTTATACTCATGGACTATTATGGCGAGAGATGAGAATGCATGAATCATGATAGGTGCATATGGATATATACTAATATGAATTTTTCATGATAGGGGCACATTTATTTCATGAGAATTATACATGCTTGTATGAAATATGAAATGAGACACCTATTATATCTAATAAATAGAAATGAATAAATGACTATTTCATGCTAAAACACTTGTAATCCATGTTTAGAGAGACCATGAGTAGTGGTTCTCTATTTTTGTCAATAGTTGAGGTTGACCTTGTTTTTATACAATGTACTAAGGAGTGTGTTTTCCTTGTAGAGAAAATTTCTCTTTAACATCCTCTAATCAAGTGTTAGTAGAGTGGAAATCAGTATGCTCTAGAACCAACTTATCTGGAGCATCATGTAGCTCCTTAGAATCATATAGATGTTCTACTTCACACCATCTTCATAAGGGTAATGTGATCCATGGAAAAGAAGATTTTTCACACCCTACCTTTGATGTCTTTACTGATGAGAGAGTTCCAACTGCATCATCTACCTATGTTCACCAGGGAGGGAGGCCCCCAGACGTTCGAGTTCTGGGTCAACTCAGTCTATATGATATTCATGAAACCAAGACACCTGACTATAGTAGAATTATGAATAGAACATCTATTCTTCATGAAGTATCCATGAATTGGTGGGACATTATAGAACAAGAAGGGTAAAAAGAAAATTTATCTTAAAATTTATTATTAGTGATTTTCATGAACCACTTCTATCATAAAACGTTGATGGATGAGAAGGCTTGTGAGTTCATGCACCGGACAAAGGAGGGAATGTTAGTGATAGACTACATTTGATGCTTATCACACCATCATATTTTGTGAAATATTTTTTTTTCAAATTAATTTAGTATTTTTAGATATTGTTCATTACAAACAACAATGAATCCTGTTTTTTATATGAATGTACTACGTTTGTATTTTTTTAAAACAAAACACCAAGTTAATATTTCACTACATGTAACCCCAAACACATAAGAAAATATAATATACTGTGAATTTAAAATATATTTACTATTTTAAATATATTTGATATTTTATATATAGATTTCAATGAACATGACACCGAGTTAGCATGAATCACATGCAAAAATGAGCTTATTCAAAGAATTTTGTTACACAGATTATCGAGTTTAACCTAACAAAAAAATATTATTAAAATATTATTATTTAAAATAATAATATAGAACTTATCCCTTAAATTAGAAGTTATGAATAATATAAAATAACTTATCAAAATATATGGTTCCCACAAAATTTAAAATTAATTCATTGGTTATAAATTAATTATAAATGGATATAAGTATCAATTGAATATAAATGAAATATTTTTATATGAAATTTTTTTAACCATAAAGTTGTTTTTATCATAATAAATTAAACTAACTACAATAATAGAATGATATTAAATACATATATATGTTATATATTAAATAATTTTTTTTGATATTCATCCAATATATTTTATTGTAATAAGATAAGAACAAACCCAATATTTCACATAAAAATCAATATTCTTGTCAAGGTACTTTTCTCACCTTTATTAGAGAACCTATTTTAAATATTTTTTTTGAACTTTTATAAATTTGACAGATAAATAATATACTTAATAATTGATAGAGAAATATAAAAATTAGGTTTTATTTAATTTTTGGGAGTCTTACTATGATGTTTCATTTTTTTATGAATAATAAAAAATACTATATTTTAATTCAAAACATTATTTTGGTCTAAATTACTTAAAATTTTAAATTATATATTAAATTGGTTTTAAAGTTTAATTAGACATATTTTTATAAATTAATCCAATTTATTTCATTATAATCAATTTTACTTTTAAATTGGGTATAAAAACATATAAATGCTTTGAGAGTTTTTACTTTAAAAACATGCATTGTCGTTCCGTCTACAAGATTAAATTTAAATTAATTTCTAATAATTATGTGATTGCAATTTGTAAAAAAAGATTATATATTTGGAATAATAATAATTTTAAATGTATAATAAGTTAAATTTTTTTATCAATATAATTAATGAAATTTATTAAAATTAATTACAATGATTAAAGTGAAATTAAGCATAACAAGAGACTAAAACATAGAATTAAGTGCCAAAATGACATATAAATTTGATCAAAATAAATTTTATGTACATATTTCTACCATGTAATCCATTTTATATAATATTTTAAACCATTGGATCCAATTTCAACGTGGAAAACATGGGTGGAATTGCCTTTTACAAAATTTACAGGAGTGTCACTCCTCCAATAAAATGGCCTCCTCTCCTCCCACTTCCTCACACTATTAAATACAATTTTCATCGAAAAATATCCGAGTAAATATATACTTAAAATACCTAACCTAATCCTATAATCCTACCCTTGTGAATAAATCAATCCAAGTATGCCTTTTGGTGAAAACCAAAAGGAGTTACCCAAAGAAGAGGTCAAATATTTTCTCAAGCTCAATAGTTATATTTCAGTTCTCCACAACATAAACTATTTGTATTCCATTATTATAAAAAAAAGTACCATAAATATAGTATGTTTTTTTATGATAAGGGTTATAACTAAAATTACACACACACTTCCATCCAATGTTTAACATAGATACTATTTATGTGTATGGTGAACTACTGCCTCATGAAACGATGATTGTTCGTTTTTTCTTTACAACTTTTAATGGTTAGGAATTATGATGGAAAATATGTTTATATATGAAATATATAATATTTTTTATGTATTTATTCTTATTTTAGTATTTTATAACATATACATCTATACTTTACATCTTGTATAAACACGATAACATTGTTTGTGGACATGTGGACTACAGCCTCATCAAAGTGATGTGATTCATTCACACTTTTCATGGAACATGTTAAGGATGGTTTTAGTGAAATTATATGACATATATGAAATAATAATGATAATAAAATGATATTATATATAAATTCATATTATTCATTTACTTTATTTCATTTAATATTACAAATATAAACAGAAACAATGTTCATGGGTATGTACGACCTACCATCTCAATGAACTGTGTATTCCATTTCATACTTATATATTCTATATATTATTATAAATATATATATATATAATGAATATAAATTATTTATATATTATGGTTTATATTCTTGAAATCATGATATAAATATGAGGATGAAAAATATAACAAATTAAGACACAAGTTAAAAAGAAAGAGGATATTACCCGAAGAAAAATTCAACATGTAATTGTTAATAAGTGGGTAATATAAAGACATAATAAAAACAGATTTTTTTATTAGATATAAGGATATGGTTTTTAAAAAATGTATAATAAACTTATATTTAATATATATGTGGTCTGTACGAGTCTGAAGAGTCAATAACATAAGGTAAGAGAATTTCATCACACTTTTTATATAATTGAAGTACAAGTCATGTTCAACGCTCTATTATTTTGAGTGGTGTATATAATTCCCATGGATGTACTATATTATTATAATTATTAAATTTATTATTATTTAAATATTCATTCTAGGTTATTTATTTCATGCGGTTTATTTTTTAAAATATATTAAATCAGTAAGACAGTTTTGTCTCAATTTTTCTTCTTGGAGACACATGTTTTGTTATGCACATACATTCTTTTTCAAGGTGTATTTCACATGTTATATCATGAATATATTAATTTTATTGGTGTTTTATAATTAATGTAATTTTATTTTCTTACATGAATATTATGATACCAAGTTACCATGTGGTAAGAGTTTATTGAAACATAGTCATCATTTATTAGGGTTGTTTATTACTATACTTATATTGATGAAATCTTATGATAAATATGCCATGAAAAATCATGAGTTTTATTGTCCCCTATTTATTCATAATATATCCATGTATTAGTACCATTTTCCATTTTTTGTTACTTAATATTATTAAGAAAACTCTTTTAAGAAAAAATATGACCGTATTTCTCACTTTGGTCAAAAATTTGTTTTATTTCAGAAACCATGTTTTCTAAAAAATTAATTTTTTTTCAAATTATATTTAAAAATAAATTTCAAGGAAAAATTATTTTAAAAATGTTTTATAGTTTTCAATGATTCCATTACGAGTTTTCAAAGATTTTTTCCAATAAAATTTTTTTAAAAAAATTTCTTATGGTTAAAATAATAATTTTGTAACGAAAAAACCATATTTTTTTCAAGAAATATTTTTAAAATATATTTCAGAATTATTTCACTTCTATGATGAAATCATTTAGTGTTACTCATGCCTTTATAGGTAATTGATTTAATGTTTCCATTCATATTATTTCTACTAATTGTTTATGTTTTCATGGCACGATGTTTATGAAACGGGTTTCCCTTTCACATGATATATGATTTCAAATCCCATTTCTTTTCATGGGTTATGATTTTTATGTAATTATTTTGAAACATGTACCTTTTTACATAGGTTATACTATTATTACATGTTTTTGATACCCATCCTATATCATGGACTATGTTTTGAATGTTTAAAATTTTTTGGAACATGTTTGAATAATTTCATTATGAGCCTCTAATGCATTGGTTAAATATTTATTTCTCATGAGATATACATAAAGTAAATTTTCTTATAAGATTGTCTTGTTACTGATCCTTGACTAATAATATGGTCATGGGAGTGATCCATGACTACCAAGATGGTCAGGTGAGTAAACCATGACTACCATGATATTTATGGGAGTGAACCATGACTACAAAGATGGCATGGAGAGTGACACCATACTATTAAGATGGACTTAGAAGTGATGCCTTGAAGACTATGGAAAAAAAATTTATATGCTTATGCATCTTCCAAAATACTATGTCTTATTCCTACGTTATTCTTTGATGGCTCATGTTTTTTTTTCAAAATGATTCATGTCTTATGAACAACCAATATTTATTCTACCATTCCTATTTATGATCTTTTATATAATGAGTATAATCTTCTATTGTTGTGACCATGTTATCATACCCTTAAGATTATGTTTATGATTTCATGTATCCCTTATTTACCCTTATAAAGCATCTGAGGTCACCCATTTTTACGTTTCCTTCCCCAGGTTATGAAGATATATTTTAGGCATGATATGCCTAAGAGGGGTGCTCATCTTGGAGAACCAAGTGAGAGATAATATTGATCACTCATGTCCTAATGTTTAAATTTCAATGTTTCCAAAGGCACTAAACGAACATGATATTTGGGAGTATTTATTTGTAATTTATTAATTATTCCTCCAAAATTATGTAATGGCTATGTACCTTAATACTAGGTTGTTATAATAATTCACCGACCAGTAGTTCTTCTTTCCATCTTTAGAGGACGATGATATCTATAGGGTGAGAATTTTTTAGGATGGGCTTCACAATGAGTTCAGGTCACATGTGAACATCATTTTCTTGAGTAGATTATTAGATATAATGAATCAGGCACATGTCATCAAAGGTAATTTGAGAGAGGACCCAGGAAATGACTATAATTTTCATCAAGGAAAACTAGATCAATTATTATGGTTTAAATAAGCACCACTTTAATTTTTTCAACAATCAAAGCAATGGTAAGAGTAGTTAGGGAAGTAGTAATACATCTCAAGACCGTGTTATATTGAAATTATATTAGTGTGTAATTTTTAGAAACAATCACCCTTAGTTTCCATACCCCAATTTGGAGTTCCATTCTTATGATTGGATGCCCCACACACTAAGGTTTTTCAGGGGAATACTGAACTATAGAAGTTTTAAGGATCATGATAGGTACCAATGTCTAGGAATGAGTCATCTATGCCTTAGCAGATAGGTAGATAGAGTTCCACATGATGTTCAAGTTAAGGCAGCAGACATGGTACCCCATTGTTGGAGAAGAAATATCCAGAATAGGGAATAGGTCAAGGGAGTTAGACTCGAGCCTAGGGCATATGGTCCAGTTAGCTACATGATATAAAGACTACTCAGAAATGTGTGGATGCATGAATAAATACCACCAGAGGTATGATTCTTGTATCATCTACCCTCACTATCATTTTTTTTAATAGAGGATAACCATATTAATTTTTAACTTCTATTTTTTAAATAGTTTGGGATTATTTGTGTAAATTGTGGATGGTGTTTTGACCATTGATACACTGTTGGGAGTGGAGTTAGAGAATATCAAACATTACAAGGCTTGTTATCTATAAATTGGTGGTTACTATTTCTTGTGGGAACCGTTTGTGATGTAAATTAGATGATTTCATTTTGTCCTTGGTATTAATGTTTTAGTTCTATATCATGATCATATCAATTTTTACATGTGTATAATTACCTTTTTATCTCTAGAAGGATAAAAATATTCTCACTAGGGTGAGTGGGATCTTTAGGATGGTCATGTTGGACCAATTCAATAAAGATTGGATTTTCAAATGTATCAGATAGAAAGACTAGCTCTATATGTTTTTGGAATTTAGTATAATACTTTTTCATTAGTGGTATATTGTTTTCAAGATTTTTTCCTAATGAGTTATAAGGATTAACGACTGAGCAATAGACTGAGTTCATGATTGAGTTGGTGTTGGGAGTAGATCCATTTTCAATTTCACCTTATATGATGGAACTAGAAGATATTTGGAGTCGAAATTTTAGTTTGATGATCTAGAATATAAAGGTTTCATACAACCATGTAAGTCTCCATGATGTTGTTCAATTAATTTTTCTAAGAAAGATAATGTTACTTTTAACTTAAGTGTGGATTATTGGAGATTGAACCAGATTGTGGTCATGAACCGGTATCCCCTTCCACATATCAATGATCAATTTGGACAATTGAGACATGATAAGATATTCTACAAGATTAAATTGAGACCAAGATACCAGAAGTTTAGGGTGAGAGCTTTAGATTTACCTTATAATACATTTTAGAGTAGGTACAACTTATGTGAGTTCGTAGTGATGTTTTTTGGTTTGGAAAATGTAATAGTGTTATTCATGGACTTGATGAATAAGATAATTCACCATTTTCTAGTGGTTTTTTTCGATGGAATATTAGTGTACTCCCAATTAGTAGATGATCATGCTCAACATCTTGAAACCATCTTAGGGACATTGAAAGAGCATCATCTTCATGCCAAGAAAACCGACTGCAATTTTTGGATTTATAAATTGAACTACTTGGGCCATGTCATCTAGGAGACCTATATTTTAGTGGACCTAGAGATGGTTTTAGAAATGTATTATTTTAACTAACCCAAGAATTTCTTCAAGATTCATAGTTTAAATGGTTTAGTAGGTTATTATTAGTGTTTTATCCAGAACTTCTCCAGTATGGATGCACCGATGTCTGAGATGGCCATGAAATGAGTGAAGTTTGTATTTTAGATGCTTGTGATAGAATTTTTAGGAGATTTTGAGTATGATGAAATAAAAACATATCATTAATGATTCTAGGTTAAGCATATACCAAGTATTATGGCCTATCTAGAGTTGGACTCAGAGTAGTTATGCTATAGGAGGATCGAGTGGTTTCTTATGACTCTAGACAATTGAGACCACATGAGAGGAATTAATATAATTCCCTAACCCCATGCTTCCAGATCCAGTGCATAAAAGTTTTGTGTAAATGTTTTTATAAAATAAACATAACAATTACACAACACCAAATACAATCAAGGAACATTTTTTGGTATATGTTCTAGAGGATTAGAGAATAACATACATAGTATCATAGTTATACAAAATTAAAAAACATATATCTACTTAACTAAGAATGTGATAACTCCAAAAGATAAGACAACCATTTTAAAACATCTATGAAACCTGTTAAAAAATGTAAAACATGGGATGAGAATTATGTTTTCCAGTAAGGGGTTCTAAAAATATGTGAAATACCTTTTATACAATCGCTTTTTGAAAATAAATTTTTTCAAATGCAATTAATATTTTTAGAAATTCCATTAATATAATATTGAAAAATCTTGTATTATTGAAAATATTTTAATACATGAAAATTACTAACATTTAAAAATTATTTTAGAGATAATCTAGTGATTTTTCTGAAAACAATATACAAGCTTTTGAAAATAAAACACTGACGATACTTGATACATTTAATGCTATATTAGGCCTACCCACATGCCGAAGGATGGGTTCACCCCCCAATTACCTTCCATATTTACAATGTTTAATTGCTGGATTTTGTGAAAACATTTTAAGCTTTATTTACATTTACATACATTATTTACTATGTCTTGTAGTGTAAAAACATTGACAACATATGCTAATAAATAAATTTACACATATTTCTTAATTAAGATATATTATGATACATTGGAAGAACTTAATTTATCCTCTTTTCATAAATACATAGATTGTTATTAACATTCTTGAATTAATTTTTTCATTTATTAAACACATAAAACCATTTCAAAAGTAGTTTCTTATATAAATATGATTTATTCAATACACACACATATATTTGAAAATAAAAAAACTAATGCATCATGATATGCCATGTATTATATATTTTGGCCAAATATTTTACAAATTATGACAATCATGTTTGAATAAAGACATTTCACACATGAAATTATAACCTTTTTTAATTAATTTTTTATAGATATAAAATAACATTAAATGACAACATTATTACATTGAAATTCATAAATAAAAAAAAATATATTTTAATAAATTAAATTACCCTTAATGTTGAAATATAATGTATTGTTATTGATATATACCATATATGAAAAGTAGATATTTTTGATATAAGTGTAGTTTCTTATATATAATTATATTTCTATAAAATATCACCCTCACAAAATTTATTTCTCAAAAATTTAAATCATGAATTTTAAATTAATAAAATACCATAATATTTTCATGAATTAAAACCAACTACAAGGATTCCTTTGAAAAATAAAAACAATATATATACTGATTTAAAATCTATAGAATGGAAAGTAATGAAAACCTAATAAATTTCATTTAAAATAAATAAACATTTAAAAATAAATATTTCCCTTACAAATTATTTTCAATAGAATTCCTCTTCTTATATTTCCCATTAGAATATTCTATACACATGCATCACTACACTTATACACTCAGTTCCACAAATGAAAAATGTGTTAGGATTCTATTTATATATGTAACATCACAATATAATTATAATATTATTCTAATTATTGAAATTTAACAGTTTGAAAAATTGAAGAGATTTCCAAGAAGATGGATTTAGATTCAGTTATATTGATTTATACAATTGTACATATAAAACGATGTTAAATATAGATATATAATTTGTTGAATCACTATTGACAGAATGAAGCATATAAAAAAAGGATTTAATTTTCTCAAATTTTTTGTTTAGGAGTAACACTTACTGAGAAAGCATGAATGTGTACAAATTTTATAAGAAAATTGAACTGAAGGAATCTATCATATAAAGACTACCAATGATAAATAATAAATTTTTGTTTCAAATCGAATTTATTCCACATTCGAACAGAAAATTCAATGTAAAAAATGAACCAAAAAAAAATTCACATGAAAATGACAGTAAACATCATCAAAGGGAGAAAAATAGCAATGGAGGACAAATAGAGAAATTAATACATTGATATAATTCAATCAAATAAGATTAAAGCACTAAAAATTAAAAAACAACACTTACTTATAGATCACAAAAATATGAGGAGATATCAAAATATAAAGTTTTTTTCTCCCCCAAATATCATTCACAGCTTAGATCCAGCCATATAAATCCTTTATCTCACTCGAAACTCCAGAAAAAAAACACTCAATTGTTGTTGATCTCATCATCTGGCAGTCAAAACTCAAAATCTAATCTCAGATCTAGCTCGATATCTTGGTCTATGACTCCTTGCTCGGCTTTGACCTTAAAGAACATAGTGTTGATTGATTTCCCTACAGATTGGTCTCCCTCGTTCCTGACTTGACCCCTATGAACCCTCATCTTGAGTTTTTTCCAAAACCAAATTCGTATCCCACTTCCTCATCTTCTCATTTTTTATAATTTTTTATTAATTTAATTTTTTCTTTCCTATTTAGTTTGTCAGTTTTATTTGATTATATGTATATTTTAATCGATTATCATTTAAAATTTGGTTAAAATTTCATAAAATTTTATTCATAATTTGATTAAATTATAATTTACATAATTTCTAATTTCCTAATTTCATTATTTTATAAAAAAATTTCATAAATATATTGTATTTAAAATAATAAGTTACATTAAAAACAATAAATTTTTTAATTATTATTATTCTTATGATTTTTATTTTTTTCCATTAATTGAAAACTATATATGTATACTAATTAATATTAATCACAATTTTATAAATTAATGTTTCAAATTAATTTATATATATATATATATAATTATTTCACATAATTCATAAGTTTATATTAATTACATAAAAATTATTTTAGGTTTCAGAAATTATATTACCTTAAAAATGATTATTTAAAATATTTTTTAGTTTTCAAATAAAATTTTGTTATTTAAATTTTTTACAAAACTAATCACTTATTCTTCAAAAAAAATAAATATACCATTTTTAGTTTGAATATATATATATATATATATATATATAAGAATATGTAATGTCTATAAAATAGGATTTAAAAACAATAAATTGATGAAAAAATTTAATATATGATTTATAATAAGGGTATAATTCTCAAAATAATTTAATGTAACATTATTTCTATATTTTATTGTATAATTTTAAATATTTGACTTAAATGATAAAATATAAGTCTATTTGGGATTATTTAAATTATAAATTAATTAATTTATTATAATCACTTATTATTATTCTCAAGTTGTCTGATGTTACATTCCCCCCTTAAAAGAATTGTTCCCTCACAATTCACTCATCAGATATATGAACAATATGAATTTCTATCTTCAAAGTTAGAATAACTTGATTTCTAAGGGGACTTAATTATTCAAATAAAATTGTATCACATATATTGTTTTTCCTAAAAAATCAACGTCAAATATGAAAAGTTTCCAAGACCACCACTCAGATACAAATTATAATACACTGAACTCATGCTTTCAAATTAAGTTCACAAAACTGATCTGTATTGTTTTTTATAAAAGAAACTGAATAATTAAACAACACAAAATACAATCCAAGACCTTTTTGGTCATTTTTATGGATAATTAGACAGGAACATACCTAATAATAGATGTGAAAAAACATAAAATAAATTATTTACTTCTCTACGATTGCTCTGACTCCAAAAGTGAAGACGTACATTTTAAAACTTTTAAGATACCTCTGAAAAAATTTCAAACATGGGATGGAAATTCAATTGCTCGTTAAGGGGATTTAAAAATCATTGAAATAACTTTTATACAATGATCTTTTGAAAATATGTTTTGTTGGAAAACTTTGGATATATCATGAAAATATTATTGAAAACTCTTACATTTTTAAAATAATTTAATAATTGAAAATTACATACATTCAAACATTGTTTTAAAAACAATCTTGTGATTTTTCAAAAAACAATATGAATGGTTTTTAAAACAAAAAAAAATGAGTCCACTTAAAACATTGAAATATGTCTTGGGGCTACCCACTTTCTTGGGGATGTGTTAAATCCAAAATCTTCTACCATATTTACAAAGTTCAATTGCCAGATTTTGTGAAAAAAATTATCTTTATATATATATATATTATTCATGGGTTTTTAACATTTAAAAAATTGAAATCATATGATAATAAATAAATTTAAATAAATAACTTAATTAAAACGCTTCTAATAAATTGGATTAACTGAAATTACCCACTTTTTTTAAATGCATATAATTTTATTAATATTAATGAATTAATGTTTTCATTCATTAAACACATAAAACTATTTCAAAAGTAGTTTCCTACGTAAATACTCCTTATTAAATACACACACAAATTTTTAATTAACTAAAATTAATTCATTCATGATGTGTAATGTATTATAGATTATGGACAAATATTATACAAATTATGATAATCATATATTTATAAAGACATTGCACACATGGAATAATAGCCTTTATTAATTAAAAACTAATTGTATATAGAAAATAAACATAATATGATAAAGTTCTTATATTATAAGCGCGTAAATAAAATCAAAGAGATTTTAATCAATTAAAATACCCATAAATTTGAAAATATAAATATTTTGTTGTTGTTATAGTGTTTATAAGAAATATAATTTATTTTAAAGAATTATAGTTGCTAATATATAATTATATTTCTTAAAAATAAAACACCTATATAATTCAATATTCAAATGTCTAAATCATGATTTCTAAATTAATGACATACGATAATACTTTCAAAAACTAAACCCCCTACAATGATTCATTTGAAAAATAAATATAATATTTATACTAATTTACAATCATTATAATGGAATGTAAATGGAAACAGATAAATTAAATTTAAAATAAATAAACATACAAAAATACATATTTCCCTTAAAATTTATTTATAGTACATTGAATATTCTTCTTTTTCCCTTTTAACTCTCCCATACACTTGCCTCACCACACTTATAAACTCTATGCTAGATAAGAAAAAGGTGTGAAGCTCTAATTTATAGATGAAACATCATAGTATAATTATAATATTATAAAAATTATTAGTTTAAAAAATTAAATAGATTGTCGAGAACATAGATTTAGATTTGGATATTTGGTTTTATACTAACTTATATGTACAAACATGTTAAATATAGATATATAATTAAATGAATCAATATTGACATTTCAATGTAGATATATGAAGGATTATATTTTCTCCAATATGTGGTTTAGGAGAAATTATAATCAAGAAAGATTTAATTTATACAAATTTTATATGAAAATTAAACTGAAGGAATCTATCAGATAAAGACTACTAATAAAAATCAACAAATTTTTGTTTCGGAATGAGATTCTGTGCACATATGAATAGAAAAATCAATATATAGAATCCACTACAAGAAAATATGCACATGAAAATGACAGAAAATGTCTTCCAAGGGAGAAAATAGGATAAAAGGACAAACAGAGAAATTAAGATTCTGAAATAGTACCAAAAAATAATATCGAGACCCTAAAAAATAAATAATCAACCCATACTTGTAGACCACAACAACATGAGGAGATTTCCAAATATTACAATCAATTTCTTCCCCAAATATCATTCGTGGATCAAATATATCCTTATAAAGCCATTACCTCACTCAAATCTCCCAAAATAAAACCCTTAAAAACAGTCTATCTCATAGTCTGACAGTCAAAAATCGAAATAAAATATTATATCTAGCTCAATTTCTTGATCCATGGATCCTTGTTCCCCTTGGATCTTGACCTATGATGCACCACTCAATTTTCCCACTGCTCGGTCTTCCTAATGCATGACTCCACCACTATGAACCCTCATCTTGAGTTTGTCCAAGCCTAATTTTTATCACTACAACCCATTTTCTCTTATTTTATCAATGATTATTTATTTAATTTTTTCTTTATTATTTAATTTCTTGGTTTTCTCTCATCATATATATAATCAACCATCATTTCAAATTTGGCTAAAATTTCATAAAATTTAATTCATAATTTGATTAAATAATAATTAACATTATTTATAATTTCATCATTTCATTATTTTATAATGTAAATTCATAAATACTTTACATTGAAAATATTAATTTTATTTAAAAATAATACCTTTTTTTATTATAATTAATCTTATTATTGTTCTTTTTTACCTTTAATTCAGAACGATATATATAGAAATTAATAATATTCATAATTTTATAAATTACTATTTAAGATTTATTCTAATATATAAATAAATATTTCACATAATTTATAAATATATATTAAAATTATTAATTATATAAAAATTATATTATGTTTCAAAAATATATATCCTGCAAAATGTATATTTCAAATATTTAATTAATTTTCAAATAACCTTATGTTATTTTAATTTTTTAAAATACTAATATCATATTATTTTAAACAAAGTAGTATAAAATTTTGAGTTTTAATATATATATATATATAATAACATATTTAGTGTATATACCATAGGATTTAAAATTTTTTAATTTCAGGAAATAATTTAATATATCCTTTATAAAAAGGGTAATATTCTAAAAATAATTTAGCGTAATATTATTTATACATTTTATTATATAATTTTAAATATTTAACATAACTAATAAATATAAGTTTATTTTGGAATATTTAAATTATAAAACAAGTCATTTTTATAAGAACATATTATTATTCTCAAAATCTAGGATATTAAAATTATCCTAGTCACGATCTGGAGTTGGTAGTGGGGATTCCTGTCCAAAGATGATGGTGACACTATCTTCTAGGTGAGGGGTCCACGAGAGCCTCAGGTACATATTTTCTCAGCAGGAACTAAACCTTTGATAGAGGAAGTGGGATGTGTATATGTAGTCTTTTGACTATGAGTTGGATTATAAATTGGACTATTGAAAAATAATTGCTAATTCCTGGAACTAGAATACACAGACAGAGGAAGTGCAAGAGTCTTGCGATGAGTAGAATATGAGGATGACATTTTTGACATGAATCTGTTTAGGAGTCCCAAGGACAAGTACCCTCGAATTCAACATCTAGTATACCAATTCTTATTGACCAGATAAAGACAGAGTAGTTATAAAATCTATAGGTCTTAGTTATTCAAAATAGATTACATGGTAGGGAGGTACTAACAAGATGGTCTCTTGGCTGTGAAAATTCTATTGTGTGAGGAGATTATGATAGATTTTTATGCTTTTATATGGGAGGTACATTCTAGTTTGACAAAGATGTATCATGATCTACATAGATTGTACTGTTAGTCGAGAATGATGAATGAGGTAGTGATCTTCATGGAAATATTTTTAAAACATTTAGTATATGAAAGCCGAGCATCAAATTAAGATTAGAATTTTTCATCTTTTCCAAATTTTGGAGCGGAAATGGGATGATTTCACTATGTATGTGAGAGGATTACCCACAAAACATGTAATAATGATCGAGTGTGTGTGATGATGGATTGGATAATGAAGGTATCCTACTAATATTATATCAAGGAGACCTTACACATTTATGATCTCAGTAGTCTTTAAATAAATGATATAGTTCGCCTACATGGTGTTCCATGGAGTATCATTTCTGATAGAGATTCACATTTCACATTACAGTACTAGTATGGTCTTTATAAAGCTTTGGTATCATGGGTTCTTTTGAAAAAAAACCTATCATCATCAGAGTGACGGTCAATCTGAGAGGACTATCAATACTATAGAGGATTTGTTACAAGACTGTGTTTTCTATTTTGGTGGTTCATGGAAGCATCATATGGAAATCATGGAGTTTGTGTATAATAATAGATTCCATGAATTGATCTAGATGGAACCGTTAGTGTCTTTGAATAAAAGGACAATTTTTTCTTCTTTATTGTTTAGAGGCATGAGAGTTATTACTTACTGAACCTAGGGTCATGTAGGAGGCATATGAGAAGGTCAAATTGATCAAGAGTTGGTTGGTGACTATACATAGTAGGATGAAATATTACACTAACCATTTGTGATGACCTCTGTAGTTTGGGTTTTCTCATTGGGATTTCCATTAGGATTCACCTTGGTTGGTGAAATACCATTTCAGGAAAATAGAAAGATATAACCATGGGTTTTAAGACAATTTGATATAGTAGATGGGTTCAGTCTAGTGGAATATTGATTAGCCATTCCATAACACTATAGTTCAATTCATGACATGTTTCATATGTATCAGCTTCATAGATATCATTCTAATCATTCCAAGGTAGTAGATATCAAGGATGTCAAGCTTGGTGTTGATGCATCCTTTTAGGAGAATATGATACAGATTTTGGACCATTGTGAGAAGTATCTTTAGGGTATGACTATACCTTTGATTAGAGTGTGGTTGATTCATGGCTGTGTTTAGGAGGAGAACTGGAAGAGGGAGTCTAATATGTCATCAAAATAGATAAACTTGTTCACCAAGACCCCACAATGATGCTTGGAGAAGCATCGTTATGGGATTTCATACGTAAAGAGGTTGTAAGATATCATCTTTTTCTAGGTATGTCCCTCATTGAGTTTTTTGTTGAATATATATTTTTTGGTTTTCCCATTGCCTCTTAAACTTTTTAGTGGACTCTAATTTAGAGATGGAGAGCCTTTGTTGGGTAATTGACCTTAATTTCTGGTATGTATGTTTGTCTTAATTAATGGAGTCTGATTATAAGCATTTTAAATAGGCTTATGATGATTTTTCAAAAGTTTAAAATTCTATAGAGATAGTACAATATCTTAAGAGTATTTCTGGTCTTAGAGATATCTATATAAAATTTACACATCATGTAAATGCATTACATGCCATGTAAATAATATCGTGAAGATGTTGTGAAAGGGTTACAATCCATGAACTGGTTCATGGTGTCAATAGAATTACAAATCGTGAATCTACATTACACAATGTGTAATGTTCAAGTAGTGTTATAACCACTAGTGGAAACATGAATTTCCTTGTAACTATTAAATAGAAAATACATGACATGAATGGGGGTTACACTTCATGTATTTATGAGGTTGGGAGGTTTTAAGGGCATGCTACACTTATGTTTTTCATTCCACTAGTTGTAGCTCTCCTATCAAAAACCCTAAGAGAATTCATAGATATTTTGTAGTGCCTTACACTATTCCAGACATCCCATTCAAGTAACCAATCTTCAGTGAGTGGTTTTTAAGGTTTTCCCTTCTCTTCTGTCATTCCTCCTTGTGTAAGTGGATTATCTTGATCACAGTTGTTGTAGGTTTTGATATTGATCTTGTTGTTCTAGGTTTTTTCATACAGTCTTATACATCTTTTTTCGTTTTAGCATTACCTATTTGAAGCATTGTGTTGATCACTATATAAATATTGGTGCTCTAAAACCTAACCATATGATCTGTTTAATTTTCATGTATGTGTAATAGAGTGAATTAAACAAAAATAACATGCATAATAATTAATTTAATGATGAATGAAGATAAATAATAGAATGGATTATTCCATTGATCCCTTTTGAATCAACGTTGATGCGACTTGTATTGTGGCTACCCATTTGGTGAGGGAACCTTTGAAAAATTTGAATTTGGCAACGGGATTAAAGTGTGTTTAGCATGACACAAGTTTTAATGTGATTGATTGATATAGAACCAATTTGGTAATATCTTATGGGATATAGATATGTTTGTTGATAATTTTATAAATAAATTAATATAAAATTGAAATAAAATGGTAGTTTAGATAATTAACCATTAAGGCTTATGATGCGATATTGTGATATGCTTTTGGTTATAGAATGTGTTGTGATTAATGTTTTAATGCTTATATTCAGGGCTATTTCTGATGATACTGTAATTCTTATATATAAGAAGATTCATGGAAATACTCTAATTCTTATATATAAGGATATGGCTAGTGATTCATTAATTCCTATATAGTATGGTTGGACAATTTTTATGCTGAAATGCTTATATAGTAGGCTTGGCCCAGTTGATGCTAAAATTATTATATATGGGAATTTTCTTGAATGCTAAAATTTTTATATAGATGGCCTTTCCCAGTTTATTGATTATACCATTGGTACATGGATATGGTTTTCATAGTTGTGCTACAAACTCAAAGATATTAAGTTATGGTTCTGATGTAGGTTGAATATTGTATTATATTATGTTGATTAATTAATACACCGATTTATTTCTTTATTCAATGATCTTATTTATCATATTTTTTTGGGTTTAGACATGGTGGTGTTGACATATTTATTTTTACTCACACCATATTCAGGAAGTCTTTTGGTACTCGAGAATATTACATGGATTCAGGTTTAGACAAGGGAAAGGGACATTGTTGTAAATTGTTTCTAATCAGATGGGCTGGAGTTTGGAAATGATGACATCATGGGGTTGGGGACTCGAGTATTTTTAGTTTATTTATGTTATATGATTTATTTATTTGTATTATTTTCAATTTTATATTAGATACATTTCAGACTATCATTACAAGATTCATTATTATTGGTTCATTGGTTCCTCATTTTACTTTGTAGTTTTAAGTTGCACTATTTCAACTATTTATCTTACATTGATATTTATTGATACATATTTATTTATTTTGTATTATAAATCTATACTAGGGGGTATAGACTCCCCAATAAATTCATCACACCCCCACTACTAGTTATAAGCCTCTGGAATTCTATGAGGCATTCTTGAGTTCCCACAACCAACCCCATTTTACCACATGAGAGAGTTCCAGATCGAGGGATGTTACACTTGAAGTGGTTAAGGTATTACCATTTTATAGGTGAAAAGAAGTGTAGTTTTGGAAGTAACCATTTAATTCTCAATAATTTAATGTTATTATTAAAATTTGAATAGATCTAAAATAGAAAAAAGTCGATGGGAAGTGTGTGGTGGTTTATATTATCTTCATATTCTCATTTTAGAGAAAACCTAGAGTGTTTTAATCCATTTATTTTAAATTTTTAACTTGAAACAAATTCACTATAACATTGGTAGGTAATTTTTAACCTGATTTATTAATTTAAATAAAAAAACTAATATTTTATTATTTATAAAATTCAAAACATCTAATTTAAATTTTTTATATCATTTATGATATAAAATCTTTAAGGGTTTGAAATGTTAACTTTAAAATGAATACACATAATATGTAAAAAATAGTTTTTTAGGGAAATTGAGTTACTAAGTTCCAAAATTTATATAAAAGATAATACTATCATAAATACGACCTTTATAAAATAAAATTGTTTATTTTAAAATAAATAATATTTAGGTGGATTACAATGCAAGAAAAAACCAAATTTTACCACTAAAACTCTTAATTCTAAGAAAAGGCCAACAATAATTTTTATTAAAGTAACATTTTAATTTAGTTATAAATTTTATTGAAATTGAATTTATTTGGAAAAATAATATCATTAAATAAATAATTTTATTACATTAATACATATTTTATTACTTCAATGTTTCTCAATATTCATGGATATGTATACATAATGATAAAATCATGAATATTATAACATTCACAGAAATTGTGTTTTTCAACTAAAAATAAACCTTTTTTAGAAATAAATACATGAATACTAAGAATTTTTAGAATTTTGGAGATAAAAAATTAATTTTATTTACCAAATTGATTTTCTAATATTTTTAAAACTAGTTTTTACAAGAAAATAATTAATATAAAGAAAACAAATCTTATTTAAAATAACCTTTTTCAATATTAACTCATATTAATTATCAACCTTATAATGGTAATAAAGTTTAATGTTTTACTATATTAGTGTATATTTTATATTTATTAATAATTTTCTCTTAATATATTGTGGCTTGTTTATATTTTTTGTAGCGTGAAATAAATGTTATCAAATATAACATCAGTTTTACTTAGTCTAAAACTTCAGATCATTACATTCTACCCATTTAATAAATTACATCCTCTAAATTTTTAATTTTCACTTACTAGAGAAACTAAATAAGGTTATCTAATAGATCGATGTGACTCATGGTATAATTTATAAATTATAATCAATAAACTTAAGAAACATATTATTTTTACTCACAAATTTTCAACTATTATATGATGTTTTTTCAACAATCTTTTGGTACAAACATACCTCATTATTAGGTTTCCTAACTCCTATAATGGAATTATTTTCAAATAATATATCATAGTAAACCTTACATTGTTAGATGATCATTGGATGGTTTGAAATATGAAAAAGTATTTCACTATTGTTTTCTTACTATGGAATCTATGTGGAGATAGAAAATATATTTCTAAAATCACATCAAATCCATATAAAAGAGGGATAATTAAACTTTCATGAAAAATCTTTCCTAAAATTAAACATGGGATATCATAATAAGATATTTTTTTCCTTGATAATATCAAAATAGTTCAGTTTTGATTTTATTATTTTAGAAAACTTCTAATGATATACCTGATTTAATAGAAATATAATTCAACAATAAATCCACTAATATAAAGTAGAGGATAAATATTAATTAATTATCACGATCCTCTTATTATAATTATCTAATTCTATCATGGAAAATTCATAATGTTTTCCTTACTCTCCTGTCTTATGTGGATGTAGATGTTTATTTTTTCTATTAACCCTGGGTTCAGTGCACTTGTTGGCATAATTACCACACCCTTTACAATTAAGGCATTTGTCTCATATTTTTGTACAGAGTTAAGAATTTCATCAGTCCATTTAATTACATAGTATCTTCATATATCAGCATAATTTTATTGCTATAGGTTCTTCTATTAAAAAATCTAAGCACTTACATGTTCCTTCAATAAGGCCCCCTATGCTTTTTCTAATTCCATCTTCATGTAAAAATATGAAATTTGTTTCTTACATGATTTTTATCACACGAATTTCAATTGAAATTAATTTTTCTATTATTTTCCCATAAAACATGAGAATAATGAGAGTCTACATTTTACATTTACAACTAAGGTTCACCTAAAAAATATATTCATTGATTCCAGAATCCCATATATCCAATGATTAATGGATACTCATATTTAAACCACTAATGAAATTATTGAACATACTATCATGTTCAATGATAAATATAGAGGCATACTTTGAAAGTCTTGTGAAGTTTTCATTATAAGTACTAATTAATTCATATTAATTTTAATTTAACTCAAGGGATTATCTCTTCATTTTTTCATGAAGTGTTTAGGGATAATATTAACTATAGAATTACTCTTTCAATATTTCCCTTTTCATGGAATAAATTTATCCCTTTGTCTTAATGTTCTTGATTAGGGTCTACCTATAAGGACCCGAACTTAAACATTACATAATCATGAATTAGGTTTTATCCAAATGGCCCAAAGGCCTTCATTTCTTATTGATATTTTATAATCCTTCTTTCAAGGGGTTAGGTGGAAACCTTACAAGGACTGTTGGTGTATGTATGACATGGACCATAGGTCATAGAGTAATTAATTTCCCATAGGCTTCAAACATTACATACAACCCAGACTAACTACTTGAAACTGCTCCTCCCGAGCATCTTCATTATTAAATCACTCTCAAACTTCGCATGGCTTTTCAGCTAGGCTATCCCATGCATGCACAGTCTTTTCCCGACGGCAGGTTCCATATCCTCTCATTATTGTAATCAGTGTAGCTTCTGCTCTGGTGAAATATCCTTGCTCATCATCCTATAGAGCATATTCCTTTGGAGGTTGTATGGTTTTCATCTGCACTTAAGGTGACCCAAAGGCCTTGAGGTGGCACTAAGGCCTTACTATCATGAAGGCTTGGGTGGATCGAAGGACTTAAAGGACCCATGGACCAAATCAGTGGCCCGAAGGCCCAAACGGGGGAGAATTCCATGCTGCTATAGTGCCAAATAGTGTCTGCTACAGCCCCGCTACAGTACCTGCTACAGTTCAGCACAGTTCCTAGTATATTACCTACTACAATACCTGTTACATTACTGCTACAATACCCCTGGAAATTTTGCCTCGGCCTGGATTTGATCCTGGGTCTCCTGGATAAACTTAAGAGTCCTCACCAACCGATCTGAGGCTCATGTGCTAAGTTAATAATTCATATTTAGGATCTTTTCAGGTTTAGAGTTATAGAGAATTAGGCCATAACTATTACATTACATCTCAGAAATATTACAAAGTAGACACTTCTACTCAGTATCGATTTTTTTCATAAAATAAAAACTCTTAAATGAAAATAAGAATTATTTTCTTGATATAGATCTTCTTGAATTCTTTGTTTATCTTACCATACCTTATACCCTGTGAAAAAAATTTCAAAAAATAAAAAACATGGGATGAGCATAAAAAGATTAGTAAGGGATATAAAATAAAGAAAGAAGTTAGTAGTACATCAATACATAAAAAACATAAGATCTCTAACATACTTCATGAAATCATAAGATTTATGAATAACACATAGAAATAATAAATCATAAAGGTAACGTGTGACATCCATAACATACTTACATTGTAGCTTTCACAGCTACATTGGGAGTTGAGTTTAGAATACCCATCACAGTATATTCCCTAAATATCTTAGAAGAAACATTAACATTTACCTCCAGCTTGTTACCCAATGCATTGGAGAGCTATCTCGGGCTCACCTGCCCTAGGTTTTCATGGAACCACCCGTATACGTAAATAATTCCCAAGAAGCACATCGTATTCATAACACATAAAGGAAACATAAAGGAAAGATAAAATTTCTACATTTCAATCAAAATATATCATTTAAATATATTTACATAACCAATCCATTATCAAAACCATTTTCAATACAAAAACATGTAAAAGAGTATATGGGGTTTATTTTCCTTTAAAAAACATTATGGGTTGTTAAGGAAGCCAAATATCAAATAACGCTCGCAGCGATGGAAATGACGTTGTCATCGCATACATTAAAAAGAAACATATCTTTTGTAGTTTAGTAAAACGCAACTTAGGAAAATATTCCCTATGAATGAAATGAAAATTCAATGGGGTTTATAAACTGTATAAAATAATGGCATGTATAAAACAAAATATGCCTCAATGAAAGGAGATTGAGACGAAGACCCTTAAATAGATCATTTGGAAAATAAAACAGAATTATTTTGTGTATTAACTATAAGTACACATAATTAAATTATAAATACAATATATTATAAAAAAAATTATTTATCACATAATCATTGCATGACATAATCATGAAATAGAATTTTAACCCAATGAATGGAAATTGGGTTAAGAGGTTCCCTTACCTCATGTTTGACATGGCCCTTTCATTCTTTAATGTCCTAAATAATAAACTAAAGTTAATTTATACTTTCTTAATAACCTTTTTCAAGTTTATTATTCATTTTATATTACTTATTACCATGTTATAAATATTACTTAATCATTTAAGTTGATAACAGTCATTTTTTCAATATTTGGTACTTGAGTAAAAATGAACTTCTTATAATTACAAGTTGTCCATGTTGTCAAAATTCCATTATCTACAGAATGATATTCATGATTTAGATATCATATATATCTAGTATATATATATGTGTGTGTTTGTATTTATAACATTACATAACATTTGGAGATAAGAAATGAAATGCACCGTTCATGGAGACGGTAAGTCATGTGTACACATGAACGTTAATTTCATTTCAATTTCATATTTAATGGAATGAAAACATAATGATACATAAGTATATTATAATTCCAGTATAATTTCATATATAATTTCATTAAATATATCCTTTATACATTCCACATATGGCATGAACGAGTCATATCATTTTGAGGGGGCGGTAGTCCGCACTTCCTCAAAAGAAATTATCATATTTACCAATTATGGAAACCATAAAGGTTTGATATAAATGAAAAATATAGAAGAACATAGACAATATAAATATAATATATATCAAATATAAATACATTTCCATCATAAAGGCCACCATTAGAGGTGATAGGAGATAATTGAACAATCATCATTTCTTGAGGCACTAGTTTCTCGTTCACAGAAACCGTATTTTCGTATCCATTAGATGGAGGTGTGAGGAAGTGTTGTCATGAAAACATACTAGTATATTCAGGATACTAGGTTTGTTATAAAATAATGGAATAAAGAGAGTATATGGGGTTGGAGAAGGAAAATAAATGAAATGAACTTGAGAGAAGATGATACCTTTAAATCAGGTAAGTCCCCTTGGTTTGAAAAAAAGGCTTTCTTGAAGTGATTTCAACATAATTTAAGGATTATAGGATGAAGAGAGAGACATTGAGGTATTATTGGAGTAGATTTTGGATGATAAAAGGGGCTTGATAGTTGTTAGTAATGGGTTAGAGGTGGTGGCCTTTTATAAAATGGAGGAGGGGCTCTTTAGGAATGTTTGAAAGTATTATTTTATTGTATAATTATTTTCAGAAAAAAAGGTCAAAAACATATTTAATTAGAATATACGGTGTATATAAGTCTAAATAAAATCATCCAATAAGAATTTGACTAGTTTTAGATATTTTTTAATCCTTATATGTTTTATTAATCCCTTTGTTAACTTATGTAACTTTTACCATATCCTCTTATATATTCATACTATATGATTAATATATTTAAATAAAATTTCCAATCGAACAAAAATAGTTCATTAATGAGCTTTCTAACATCAGTTATGTAAGTTGGCCAAGTCTTAGATTTTTACGATTATTATATCATTTAATAAAATATTAATTTTTTTTAAAAACTCATTTATGTCAATTTATAAAATATTCATATCAAGACATGTAAAAAATCTATAAAAACATGATTCTTTCAAAAAACATTCATTAATTCAAAGATAAAAAGTCATAGTAACATATAAAAATCTTGGATGGCATAAAAAGTTTCAAAATAATTTTATTTTAATAATTACGATATAATTTATTTGAATCATTATTAACAAAGCAATTACTACATCATCATTATGTCATAAATAAATAAATTTATTTAATGTATAAAAAGTTTAAATAAAATACCATGATTTAGGAAATCTGTTTAGATATATAATGACAATTTATAGTCAAAAATATAAATTATATAATGCATTATAAAAATTGTTTTACTAACCAATATATGTTTATGTTAGATTTTTCTTAACTTTAAATTAATTTTTCAAAAGTGTCATTTTCACATGAAAGTAGCTCCATATGGTCCCAAAATAGACCCAAGGATGACCATGGTCATACATGTATCATAAAATATGATTATGACACGTTTTAGGTTAATTTAATATTATTATAATATTATTATTTATCCTTATTTACCAGATTTACCCTTTAACCATGGTAAATAAAATATTTACTAAGGTTACTATTTGTAATATCTAAAAATTAAAGTTACCTATTTACACAATTTGGAAATCTTAATTCAAAATATAGAATCCAATTTTCCAAATTCAAAACACATAAGCTGCAGAAATTAATTTTAAATTAATTCTCGTTTTGAAAACAAAAAGCGTGTTTTTTAGAAATAGTAACTATTAAAAGATTAACCCTTGTTTATGTTCAATTTCAAAGTAAAATTACTTCCAATGACCAAAATTGGATGAAATAGTAAAATAATAATCTAATTAAACTTTAAAACCAATTAAAAAGGTAATATTACCATATAAATAAATTAGATTAGAAGGACGTTTTGAATTAATATGCCGTATTTTTCACTATTAATTAAAAAATGAACTTTATCAGAAAAATACCAAAATTTCATCCATAGTAAATTTTGATGTCCCAATTCTAAATAATAATTTTATTTTGTCAAATATAACACATAAAAGTTATAAAAACTAGATTTAAAAAGGTTTCTCCATCAAAAGGATGTAAATCGACCTTTTAAAGAATATTAGAGTATTTGTGCTTAAAATTGGGCTGATTCACATTTTAAGCCTATAACTTTTATTGGATAGATTTAAAAATATTTAAAAAACATGTTTAATCATATTGTAGTTAGTTCTGTTCATTTCCGCCAATACAATGGCTAGGCATTAACTACCATTTAAATAATATTATATTGTTATTTTTCTGTATGAATCACCCATTTGCGCAACAAAAGTCACAACTACAAATACGCCGTTTATCAGCACTAAAAATGGCCTTTAACAGCTCTAGAAAAGTGCTGTTAAAGGCTGCGAAGATAAGGGGGGGGGGTCCCCATTATCAGCACTCAAAAAAGCGCTGATAAAGCTGCCTTTTATCAGCGCAAAAAAAAAAGCGCTGATAAAAGGGGTATTTTATCAGCGCTTAAAAAAGCGTTGATAAAAGTACCCCTTTATCAGTGCTTTTTGTAGGGCTGATAAATGTGTCCTATATCAGCACTTCTTTTATCGGCGCTTTTGTTTAAGCGCCGATAAAGGACCCTTTTATCAGTGCTTTTAAAAAAGGGATGATAAAAGTTAAAAAAATTAAAAAAAATTAATTTTTTTTTAAAAAAATACAAAAAATTAAAAAAATCATGCCAATCCGGGGGGGCTTTATAGTGCTTGATCTCGCACTTTTAATAGCTCTTTCCACCCCCTCCAGCGCCCCGCACGCACCCCCTTCACCCTTTATCAGCGCTAGCCCCCCACATCCACCCCCATGCGTGCGCCTCTTCCTCTAGTAGGTTTTGAACTCGAGACCTCTCCCCTTCGCGCCTAAGCCCTTACCACTACTCTATTTTGATTTGTTTGCTATTTCATGATATCTTTATTTATATATATATAGTTATATTTATTCGTATAGTAATATATACTTATATTAATATATATATAGTTATATTAACATATATATAGTTATATTAATATATATATAGTAATATTAATATATATAGTTATGTTAATATATATAGTTAACTTAATATATATAGTTGTATTAATATATATAGTTATATTAATATATATATAGTTGTATTAATATATATAGTTATATTAATATATATATATAGTTATATTAATATATATATAGTTATATTAATATATATAGTTATATTAATAAATATATAGCTTTATTAATATATATATAGTTATATTAATATATATATAGCTATATTAATATATATCTCTCTCTCTATATATATATAGTTATATTTATTCATATAGTAATATATATTTATATTAATATATATCTCTATTTATATATATATTTATATTTATTATATTTATTCGTATAGTAATATATATTTATATTAATATATATATATATAGTTATATGAATATATATATTTATAGTGATATTAATATATATATTTATAGTGAGATTAATATATGTATATAGTAATATTAATATATATGTAGTTATATTAATATATATATAGCTAGATTAATATATATATATATATATAGTTATATTAATATATAGTAGTTATATAAATATTCATATATTTGTATTTTAAATAAAATGGATGTTAGTTATTATTTAGATACAGCTAATATATTATATATATAAATATGTTTAATTATTTATTTTAAAAATTTAATTTTTAGGTGTGAATACATAAAAGATATATAAATATAGTTATATATTTGATTATAAATAGCAGTGCATTATAAAAAATGATAAAATTTCGAAGACATAATATCAATATTAATGTAATAGCTTGAAATAAATTCAATCCCCACCAAAAAAGCCAATAATACCCCCTTAAACGAGGCTGAAAATCCCCAAAATGTTAAAAAATCCGGGAACCCCGACTAAAAACTCAGTTTTTGAGGCCTTTTGGGCCTCTTTTGGCCTTGAAAATCAATTGACCGGGATGTCTCGGGTCATAGTGACATAGAGCCTGTTGCAGGCTTTGATTTGATATGTGGTAGAGCTCAAACAGACACCCAGATCAAAAGTTATGGCCGTTTGAAGTTTGAGTTGCGTTTTCAACATATTTTGGATCTTTTTTTAATTTTTTTTAATTTTTTTAGTCTTCAAATTGTTATTAAATGGATATTACTCCATAATAATTAGAAAATTATTAATTTAAAATATTTGTTTAACTTTTTTAAGAAGCCATTTTCACTAAATATCTTATATATTAAGTATATTAAGTGTAAATGTACATTTATTCTTATCTAAAATATATTTAAAAATTACATATTATATTTATATCAATATAAATATATTTATATATTAATTTATTAATATAATTTTGTAATTTTTTTTGAATTTGACCCTTTATCAGCTCTTTTATGAAAGCGCTGACAAAGGCCCCCCCCTTTATCAGCGCTACTAAACAAGCGCTGATAAAGGGGGTCCTTTTATTAGCGCTAAAAAAAGTGCTGATAAGGGGGGGGGGGCTTTATAAGCGCTAAAAAAAGTACTGATAAAGGAGTACTTTTATCAGCGCTTTTTTAGCGCTGATAAAAGCACCTTTTATCGGCGTTTTTTTGAACGCTGTTAAAGGTACCCCCCTTTATCAGCGCTTTTTCATTAGCGCTGATAAAGGGGGGGGGGGGCACTGGGAAAAACTGTATTTGAGGTAGTGAGATTTCAGAGAAACCCATTATTGCATGTCAGGTATGCCATCGAACATATCATAGCCTTTACGTAAAATTAATATTTAATTAAGAAATATTAATTAATATAAAAATATCATATTATTTATTTACATGGGATGTTACACTACCATTTATCACTATCAGATTACAGAAGATATATGGATAAAACAACCATTTCATGACCTGATCATAGAGAATAGAAAATATATTTTATACTGTATTGAACCATTACTCAATAATTAGTGGATCAAGAGACCCATAGGAGGTCAGTGGTTACTTGAACCTAAATAAATCAATAAAAAGAAGTTCATTGATGAATTTGGGAGCTTGAAATGGTTTCCATTATTGTTCATAAACATTGAAATTTCTTTTAAAGGATTTCAATCCATATTCCATACCATTAAGATTCTTGTTGGGAAAATATATACATCACCCATTACACGCATTGTTAACATGGTTTTTCTGGGTTATATTCAGCATTTAAATAAAAGGGGTTAACTTGAGTGATGAAAAATTAACATTAAAAATTATTATCATAAATAATCAACTTTAACCGCAAGATGTAATATTTTATGATATTATCATGTTAAAATATAGTTATTTTAGTTCAAACCATGTCACTATTAGTTCAACCCATTTCCTTTTTGATTAAACCTAGGTTACTTTATGTTGGGTTATCTTTTACTTGTTATCCTAATCCATCAATGTAACTAGGAAATCAATCATCCACAGTTGTTTATAAATAGAATGTGATTAACAAAATCATATCTCTAAGATTTTATAGAAAGTTGTGAATTTATAATCCCACAAATCATGCATCAAGGGTACGATCGAGCTTATGATCTATAAACCATTTTTAGTGTGATAAACCCTAGTTTCGTCTATGTCATAGCCTCATCCACTTTTTAGTACATTGACAATGATATTTTTATAGGAAAACCACATACGTAAGAATTTACTAATATTTTTGGATATCATCCTATACTTAGACTCACCTCTAGTTTTTCACAAAGTTTCAACAACTATAACTTCATGACATATGACCTAAAGGCTTATATATACATGATATAAATATATATATACATATATATACAAACATAGACACACACACACACACACACACACAGATATATGTATATATATATTATTGAAATTAGGATTTTCATGTACGATATATCTTTCCAAGAAAATTAAGGTAAAAACTATTATTATTATCCCATATTATAAATCATTTATTATATTGTTTAATGAGATGAAATGTTTGTGATTTATGCATACATTAGATGCATGAGGTGGCTAAATCAATATTTATTCGTGTTTTATAAATGAATGAATAAATGTAAAAGCCAGAGATATGTTATTGGTGATATATATATATATATATATATTAATTTCATGTGCAATTAGTGGGTTGTATTTTAATAATGGCTCAATAAATTCCAAGAGAACAATATCTATCTTCATATTCTGTCATTACACATGAGATTCTAGCACATCATAGAGGAAGATTGGATTCTGCTTGAACATCGAGTGATTCATATTATCCCATGAATAATCGATGAATGTGGGATTAATATGTTTGTTGGTATGTGATAATTATAAAATTCACATGAAGATGAATATAAATTGTATTTTTGGCTCATCATTGAACTATTATCTTGGTTTTAAAGTGTTTTTAATTTTCGTTATTACATGTAGTTTCATATTACCTTGCATAAAGATCCTAAACATTGGTTTCTAGTTTCTTATTCTTACCATAATTAGTGTTATTGTATTTGATTAAACCTAATAGTGGTATCATAGTATGGTTGTGATTTAGATTTATGAAACCATTCATTAAAATAAAGAAGAAACCAATGAAATAGAGCATCATTTATCATGTTTTTCAAAAATCATGGAAAAGGGTTTACCCTTATGTACTAAAATACATAAAGGTATCCTAAGGATTTTCCATTACACAGTGGGGCTATATAAAGGTAACTAATACATTACCATTATGAAAATTAGATTTATAAGGGTAACCAGGCATTTCCATTATGTGAGAAAGGATTCCTAAGGCTTTCCCTTAGACAAATGGTTTGTGTATAGGTGATTAGCCTTACGTGTAAGGGTAGTATGCCAATTTACAATGACACGGAAAGGTAATTCGTGGCTGTTTAATGGTATCTATTATGTTACCTATAGATAGAAACTTATGTAAAGGTGTTATGTAGGTGTATCCATGTTTTTCTCAAATCCAAGTAAGGGTAAATAGCAACATATCATCATATAAAACATGACTCTGTAAAGGTAAGAACCAATGTACCCATATGTAGTCCCAACAACATAAAGGCTGTACCCATAGACAATGAATTATTTTTATGTCACGTATAGGTAAAAACAAAGAAACCTTTATTCGAGGGCCCCAGAATCTATTTACCCTTACATGGAGTGTCTACATAAGGGTAGATAGAGCTTACCATTACACCTGAATGGGCTCGTATGTATAGGTAAACATAAATGTTGTTAAAAATTGTTTTTAATATATAATTTTTTTTAAAATGGTTTATAAAATGTTTATAAAACATTATAAAAGATATTTCGGGATATTTTAATTTATAAAAAGTTTATAAATCAATTAATTATAAATTTTTTATAATTAGTTAAATGTTTATGAACAATTATTATTAGATATTCCATAAATAATAAATGATAAAATTTGAAATACCATTTGAAAACATATATTTGAATTATTATGATATAGAAATAAAAGTGTTCATTTGGAAATCATAATAAAATAATTTATAAAGGGTTATAAATTATGAAATAATGAAAAAAATATAAAACTATTTATATTTAAAATTTTTTTTTTAATATTAATTAATTTGAATTATTCAAATTAAAATGGATTTATTTGGATATTATTTAAGAAAAATCAAAAATTTATTTGATGATTAACATTATTAATGTTTAAATAGTTATTAATTATATGATATTTAAGTTATGTAAATTTTTTACATAATAGAAACCGGATTATAAATAGTTTATAATTTATATTATATAATATATTTAAAATGTAAATGACATATAATGATATGTATGAAATATTTCATATTATATTGAATATGAATATATTACATTCATAAGTTTGGAATTTACATAAATTTCATGGAGAAATTATAAAATGGTTTATATTTAGATTTTATTTATGATTTTTTTATAAATTTATATGATTTTTAAATAGTTGAATTATTAATTTATTTAAATTTAACACTATTATTATTTAATATTTAGTAAAGTTTTTATGAAATATGAATATTGTGTATACTTTATTTTAAAATTTTAAACAACCTCTTTGACAGGGCATTGTATTACATGTTAGGATTGATTCTATAATGAATTTAGTTTTTCAACTAACTTTAACTCTATTTTAAATTTATGCTATAAAATTCAATTTATTTGTTGAATATAGTTTGCGAATCTTAGGTTTTATAGTTATGATTCATTGGAAACTATCTTGAGTAATTTATCCATGGGTAGAAGGACTTGGGGTCAAACTGCAAACATACCTAGAGGTTCAGGCAATGTCTAGGCTAGTGAAAGAGGTTGTTTATTTATTTATCTTCCTTTACTAATGTGGATAACTCTATGCCTATACATGAAGTGTTCATGTAACTTATACATATGATTAATTTGGTTATGTATGAATATAATTAAACTCTAATTTTAGGTGACTAACACAATCTTATGGGTTGTGTAAATGGTTTCAAATCAATATGGATTGGACATATTGATTTGGTGGTGGGAATAACATTACAAAATAGAAAAATAGATGCATGAATGTAAAAAAGAAATAAAATTAGAAAATATGGTGAGATAAAATCACCTTTAAATACTAAGGTGACAGTCCTTCTAATGTTTCACTTATCAAAACATCAATAATCTAACCGGGTTGGTCATAACAGAGTTGGGTGCCCTTAGATTATATAGTGCATGGAATGAAAGGATATATGGAACTAGAACGACCTTGGTTATTTCGTTCCAAAGCTAGGTGACCACATAATGTCCATTTTTATCTTTTTATTAGAATTTATTTTGTCTTACACTAGCCAAGAGATGATATTAGGATTAGGTTAACAAAGGAATACAATTTACTTTAACCATATGATGGATTGGAAAAATGGTTGTCTGTTTGACTATCCAAGAGTTATATATGATATGAATAGGGTTGTGGCCTACCTAAATAACTAAGTGGTGATAGAAAATTCAAATAAGAATCATTGGGTATTGAAATATGTACCATATACTATTAATAAGTATGATCCAAAAAAGGTATTATCATTTTAGTTGGAGCCCATTTAATAAAAGACCTTTTTAAATTGTTTATAATACATGATACTCATTTGGTAGAATATTCTATTATAGAAAAATATCATCATTATACCCAAGTTATATTATTGATCAAACCCTACATGGATATAATTAATGTAAGATACTCATTATACTAGTAACTTAAGTATGGTTCTTAAGAAAGAATGATGATTTAAGAAAATTTCTTATGGAAAACTTCTATATGTTTGAACAGTTCCATATACAATAACCTATTTTGGAAGTTGTTCAATAACTAAATATCAATTCCTATGGAAAGACAAATTCACTCATTTATGTTTTCAAAGTCATTGGATAAAACATTACCATGGGAATCTTAGTCTTTACTCATTTACTCAATATGATTGTCTATATTGATGATTTAATTCTCATATAATGAATATGATTGGGCATGTAAAATTATATTCAATATTTTTTCATATTAAAAATGAATTGGTGAGACTAAAATTTTTTATTAAAGATTTAATGGTTATAAAAATCAATTATTTTTTTTCTAAAAAAATGTGACATTGAATCTATAATTTAAAAGCATTGTAAATAGTCCGAAGGTCATAAGTTGAAAATAATTGAAGCTTGAATTTTTTTCAAGTAATGTGTCAAATGATATTCCTCATTGATAACTTGGATACATCAATATTTGATAATCTAATAATAATATGTGTATTTTCTCTCATTATTCTTCTGATAAGAACATGTAAACAATGGTTGTTTAATTAAAATGATATTTGTGTTTTTAATACACCAGGTTTATGATTTTTTTTTTAAATTCTATAACCTACTTTAAGGGGAGAATAATGGATTATCCTGATTAGGGAATTCATATATTTATTTAATTTATTGAAAATTTATGATAATGTGAATGAATTCAATGAAAATATTACTTGATATTCTGAAAGGAATGAACCAAGCATATGTTGTGTAGTAACTAATGTAATATTTTTATAGTACAATTAGGTAAAAGTTAAAATCAGTAGATGAAAAGTCAGTTGAATGGTTATGAAATATTTATTTGTGGATCCAATCAAGGCCATTAAAAACTAGGGATGTTAGAAAAAATTTCAATCCAATATGATACGATTATCCTCTATATACTTGAAAGAGTTTTTGAAACTCATTGGAATTTTCATGTCAGTTATAGATGTTAAAGAATTAATTATTAGATTATAAAAGGTATTTGATAACAAATATATATTTTACAATGTGTTATAAAAATATAGGTTTTAAAAATCAAAGGCATGTTTGATTTATCTTTTATTTTACATTCATTAATAAATGAGTTTCTACATTTTAATTTAATGGATACTATAATGTTCATATAAATCTAAGATGTGTAATTTAATCCTGTTCCTATTATATAAAAATGGAATTTGTTTGATAAAAATGGGTAGTTTTGAAAAAGTATCAAATGGTTAATTTTATACACATCATTTATGATTCATCAATTTTTATAACAACTGTGGAGATAATTTTTTTAACATAGGATAATAGTGTTTTTCCAAACAAATTTATAATATGTGGGAATGTGTTCCTACCACCCATCAATGGTATAGTATTAGAAAGTATTATTTTCAAATAAAAATGTTCCAAACACATATAATATCATATATGATATGAAAATTGTAGTTTATTTGTAAAATATTCCTACTAAAATAAATTAAATTTTATTTCCTAACACAAATTCCATCGAACGTTTTCCTTGAAATATTTTAACTACTTACACTATTGACTATTATCAAGTGTAAATAAAATTTTATAAGTTGAATGCTATAAAATAAAGGATTGAACTAATATTAAGGTAATGTTATTTCCACTAAATATCCTAAAGTGTTTAGAATATATAATGATAAAAAATGTAAAGAGTTACATTTAGTTTTGAAGAAAATTAAATATTATATATTCCTAAAAGATTATACCAGTCATTTTTAAATTTTAATTTACAGTTGATATCCTAAAATAGTTCAGGATTTATCCGTAAATATATATGGAAAAAGTTGTGTTATTTATCATAAAAAGTGTAGTCACTTTATCCTAAAATATTTTTGGAGGAATAATAAAAAATAGTGTAAGTAGTTACAATATTTCAAGGAAAAAGTTTGATAGAATTTGTTTACTAGGATGATGGTGATGATCGTAGAAAAAGTTCTTAATAGATAACATAATTTGACAATGAAATATTTGATGTAGTGAAGTTAATAAGTTTTAATATTTTGAAAGAGTCTAATAATTAGGAATATGAATCCAAAGTCTCAACATTATTCAGGTTTTCTTACTTCATAGATATTTATCACTAAATAGTTTAGTGGGAGGATTTTATAAAATGGTCACATAAAGATTTGATTTAGTCACATCGAGATGTGACATGGATTACATATCATATGACATGTTATCAAAACCAATAAAGTGTAAAAAATATAATAAAAATATGGTAGTTAGTCATATGTGACATGAAAAACGAGTGTTTATGTTGTTTTTTAAGCATTCTTATAGTGAGTAAGAATATTAAAATGTTTCATATCAAGGGTAACCTACATGTTATCATTATTTTAGGTTGGATACATAATTGGATATATAGATATACATTTTTTTTAATTATAATAATAATTGACCTCAAAAGATATGACTTTGTGTTTATCTTCAAAAAATGTTCTTCATAGAGTATTGTAGGTTTTGCTAAATTTTTCAGGTTAGAATGAGCAATGTTATTTTATGAAGATAAAAAAAATTATCATGTGTCATAAAACAAAGAATATGATATTTTTTTGTATGAAACTATATGGGGTATAATTATTGGGTAATGCAGCACAAAAAGAATATGATAAGAATATTCATAAGAGTATGGGATGAACATTAACACAAAAACACTATATAGAGGATACCCACAATGAAATTTTATCAAATATTATGATTGGGGAAACCACCCGTGTACCTTTTTGGGATTTGAATAATCCCCCATGCACCATAGGGATTCAGATAAAACCTAATGTGTACCTATTTGATTTGGAATAAATCATCTTCTGCACCCTGGTTCTTGGATTAAATCATCCAATGTACCTTTTTTCTTGGAATAAAGCATGTCGTGTACCCTTGGTCTTAGGATAAATCTTCCTTTGTACCCTTTTGATATCACGATACATAAACATAAACCAATGAATTTGAGGGTGATATATGACCCCACCCATCACCATCCATATATAAGAGTTCCACTAAAAATCAAATAATTAATATTTTCCTCAAAACCCATGGAAAAAATGGGTTTCATTAATCACATAATAAATAAACCTTGTAAAATAAAAATGTGTTTTATTAACACTTTGAGTTGGTATAAAAAAAATTGAACTCAAACCTGTATATATTTGATACCCAAAATTCAATCACCTAAATAGAGTATTTCAAAAAAAAAATTAGAGGGTGTTTCTACAAAAACATCTTCTATATAAATACATCCTTAAGATATAAATATTTAAATATTGGTGAAATAGTAATAGAGTTTTTTACAAAACCCTACCATCTTTCAAGTAAAAGAAGAAGTTACAACCACTTTGAAAGGTTATTTTTTAATGGGTGAAGTGAAAAAACATTGAAGGGATTTAATTTTAAAAATAATATTCAATAAAATAGATTTGAAAATAAATAAATGTTATCAAAAATTAATAGAGAGTATAATGAAAGAATATATGATAATAACTAGGGAAATAATTTTATATATTTTAAAATCCCCATACTGAAAACACACATCATTAAAACGATAAGGTTTTTTAAATTGAATAATAGCAAAATTTATCACCTGATATACATATATTTGAGGTTCCACCAGCTAAAGTAGAATACTTTTGGGAGGTAACAATATTATTATAGAAGAAAAATCCATTAAAATAGATGATAATTATACCTAAGAAAATTAAATTTAATAAAAATAGTTTCATCAAGGAAGAATGTTTTTGTGTGAAAATTGATTTCATAATAAAAAAAGGTGTGAATAAAACATAACATCATAATATGTTAGAATATATCAATCTATAAAGATTATTGTTAAAGAGGAGTGATTATAACACAAGGAAAAGATTTCAGTCATGAAAGCCACTTACAACTTGAGGAGCATCAAAACCTATTGAAAGATATAACATTAAATTTTACAAAAATTACATTTAAAAAAGGTATTTAATGATATAATATATCAATTAGGAATTATATATCCTACATAATATAAATTCATTTCATAATACAAAATACATCCCAAAGAGTTGAATTTGAGATAACAACCCTTACGACTTAATGAAATATTATAATAAAAACCACTTGAAAGAGAGAGATAAAGAATTTGAAGTTAAAATACAGTGAATAAATATAATTAATGATATTATATATCAAATTTGTTTTATACACACCATTTAACTGAAATTAGTTTCATAATAGAAAATTTGACTCAAAAAAGGAAATTTTGAGATGAAACACTAATATTTATTCCCACTTAGTTTAATATGCTCTAAAATCATGTAAAAAAAATATCTTAATATACTATTTAATAATCTTGTTATTATACATTAACCATCCATATAATTCAATTATTATCGTTTATTATGAATAAATTTGTTATTTATCACTTATTTTTACCATCGAGTGTTAGAACATTGGGATATTTATTTCATAAAAACATCATGAATATGAGATCAATTATAACTAAGTGGTTTCATTTTGATAATTACTAGATCAGTTGAAAAATAATAATAATTATTCTCAATGATTACTTAAGTCACATTATCATTATTTGAAATACATGAATATGAAATGTCAAAATGGAAATCTTGATGAACTAATTTTTCAACATGTTTAACAATCAAAAGGTGATATATTAATAAATATGTTATATGAAAATTTTGTTATAGATTCATTAAAACATAATAAATATATCATTTTTAAATGACATTACCATTATATGATATACCAAAATCAATTATGATATATTCTAAATAACAAATTTTACATATGGAGTTAAATCGACCAAAATGGTAATGTGTAATAATGATTTAATGAGAAAGGTGAAATATTATTTTAAGGATAATTTGATATATAGAGAAGCTGAAACATGTAAGAAAAATCATATAACCATGTTAAGTAAATTCAAGGAACCTTCAATTATGGGTGATGATGAAAAATAAATTTTATTTTTCTGAGAGGCAGTAGTATGAACAAACACATGAACATCAGTTTCATTTTTATTAATGGATAGGATTGAGAAATATATAATTATAATTTACAAAATATAATAAATTTATAGTATATAAATGATAAAAATAAAATTATATTAGTGTGGATATAATTACTTTGAATGAATTTAATTAAAAATAAAATCAATGTAGTTGATAATACTCAAGTTGGAGACTTGAATTTTCAATGGAATTTTCCTTTGAAATAAAGGTATTAAGCTAAAAAAGGTGAGAAAAATATTTTAATGTGGGATAGGGTTATAGGAGGACTATGCTCTCAGATTTTAATGAATAAATTATAAGTATAGGTGAGTCATTAAGTGTTTCAAGTGTAACCATTTTATAATTGAAGGGAAGGGTAATTTTTGAAGTAACCATTACATTATCAATAATGTATTGTTACTAATAGGATTTAAATGGATCAAAAATACAAAATAGTGTAGGGTAATTGTTTTTGGGTATATATTAATCACATCGACTCATTTTTAGATAATCTAAAGTGTTTTTGAATATTATTTTATCCTTTTAACATTTACCCAAATTTACTTTTACCTTGGTAATTGTTTTTTATACTTAGTAATTAATATTAATGAAAAGAATTAATATTTTAAGTTTTATATAATTTTAAAATTAATTTTTAATTTTTTTAAAACTTTTGATAAATAAAATTATTCAGTATTTGAAATGATAATTTTAAAATAATCGAAAACTATCCATAAAAACGTTTTCAGGAAATGTCTGCAACTATGTTTCAAAATTTATATACATTATAATATTAGAATAAATATTTATTTTTATGAAAGAAAATTTTCTATTATTAAAAATAAATTGTATGTGTATTTTAGTACATTTCAAAACCGAATTTCACCATCAAAACTCTTAATTAGGATAGAAGGTCGAAAATGGTTTTTGTTATTGTATCATTTTAATTTAGTTATAAAAATGTTGGAAAAATAATTTATAATATAAAATAATATTTCAAAATGAATAATTTTATTCCTCAAATAATGTTTTATTAATTAACAGGTTTTTTAATCTTCTAGTAAACTCTTACATGATTATAAAATATTAAAAAATATATTTTTATAGAAACCAAATTTTTCAACTAAAAAACAAATCATTCTTTAAAAACTAAAAAATTGATTCTAAGAATATTTTATGTGAGGGGTTAAAAACATAAATTTATTTTTTCAAATTTATATTAATTATATTATTAATTAAACTTTTAAAATAGAATAAATAATATAATGAAAATTATTTTTATTGAAAATATCCTTTTTAAATATTTACTGAAAATAATTATATACCATCTAAAGGTAATAAATTATCATGGTTTACCATATTTGTTTTTATTATATATTTTTTTGTAATTTTTTCTTAATATTTTGTTGTTTTTTATGTTGGGTGTTGAGTGTAATGAAATCTACTGAACATAACATCAGTTTTACAAGGTATTTAATTTTAGATTTTTATAGGCTAGAAATGGTTTTTTCGTAACTCCACTTGATTGTGGGGGTGTATTCAAGTTATTTGAGGTTGGTGTAGAAAATAAACATGAGTGTGGGAACCTGATCTAGTTAGATGATATTGGTGTAAAAATATCTCTTGATTATTGGGGTTTTTGGTAAGATGAAGATGGTTGTGGAATGGGTTTTGAGACACCCACCGTTTGAGGTGGAATTAAGTTCATGAGTTGATATACATGAAATTATTTTCATTAAAAATTATTATTTTTTCTTTAATAAAATACTTATCATTTTTTATTTACATGAAATTGTTTTATTACATAAATTTTCTTGTTTTAGTCACGTTTATATGAAAACTCATATGAGTTAATTAGTTTTTGTAAGGATGTTGTGCATGAGAATTTTTACGGAAATACTAATGAGTTACCATACTCACCCCTATATGTATATATTTTTTCACATTATAAGGATTTGGGAATGAGTTCACATAATGGGGATCATTATTTATTTTGATAGGATTAATTAGAGATGTTTTTCTAGTGGATACTAGTGGAAGGTGTTTCATTAGGGGTTGGTTGGATTTTCGTACGGGCTTATAATCACAATATTGAGTCTATTTTATTATTTTTAAATTTATGTATGATGGTTTATATAAAATTCATTATATTTAATTTCATATAATTTTATATTGGTATGTTGTTAGTGATGATGTTGGGTTATTAAACTATTTAAAATGGTTAGCATTAGACTTTGTATGATTATAATAAAGCCTTTTGCAATCGAGGGATAACTGTTAGGGTATGATAATATTTTTATTCATCTTGAGGACATGTTCAAGTGGATGGATCGTAATTGGTTGTTATAATTGATATCTATTTTATCTAGTTAGTGTCCAATATAAATGGAGATATGATGTGTTAGGACATAGTATAAATTCTATAAAAATATATAACCAACATATTTATAGTGAAACCCAAGTTTCTATGGATATCGATGAATTATGAGGTATCATTTGAATCAGGATGAATAAGTTTGTTTAGTTTTTTAGGATGATTTGTTTTTGACACAATAGAATAGAATGGTATTAAAATATTATATATCATTTAGTATCATAATATTTAATTTATGGTATATGTTTAAATTGGATTTAATATTTATTCTTTTAGAGATAAATGAATTGATAATGTACATAATAAAAGGTTATTTACTAGTTTAATTGTCAAAATAAAGGTTTTTAAGTGAAAATGTGATTTTTTTACATTCTGATAAAGGTTTAAATAAGAATTTAATGGTCACTTAAATGTATATGGGAGAAAACTAGAAAATATTAGCAGTTTTAATGGTTGTTAACTAGTTGTTTTAGTTAATATCATTGAAATAGGTTTGTATTTCACTATATGTTCTGTTGATCACATGTATTGGGTCTTACTAATTGATGATAAGACTTTCTATAATGGGATGAAAATTGAAAAATTTTATAAGTCTGTAAAGGTTTGTATATCCAAGAAAAAATTGGTTATTTAGTAGCCACTTAATTTGGTCTATGCCAATAGTCCACTTTACTTGATTATTATTTTTGGTGTTGTTGACTATTGATATTTTTTAAAGCTTCCTTTTGAGTGTATAAAAAAATATTTTCTAGTGGATGTTAGGTAAAAATTTAGGAAAGTATTTTTTAGAAAGTATTTTTTTTAATAAAAATCACTCTTCCTAGGAATAAATGGGAATTTGGTGTTTAATTATTTTTTATAATATCCACTATTTATAAATCTAAATAAAAAGGGTATTCAAATTAGATTCAATTTTTTTAAATTTATACTGGGAAAAAAATTCTGGGATGTGTGTTGGTTTTTCCCACATTCCAAATGGTAAATAGGTGGTTTTTATAAAGATTGTTTTTGTTGAAAAATTTAAAATGATGTATTTCAAAGAATAATTATATGTATATAAGTCAATAATAAAAAATAGAAAACAAATACGAAAGTGTACTATTATACCACAAGCCTACGTCACCCACATCCAAAGGATAGTTCCATAATATTAGTTGAATATGATAAAAAATAAAAAATTATGACTCAATAAGAAATGATTTATAATTTAGATATCAAACAAAACCTACCAAAGTAACATGGTAAACATTAAAGAAAATCTTGTTCCAACAAGTCTGGACTACCCCAATAACTATAGAAAATACCCTCAAAATATCCCTAAAATATTCTTACCTCTAAAATGTGACACCTGAAACCAATAGATTATTTATTAATTAGGTAATTTGGATGTCACCTAAATATTATATAATCATGGAATACTTTATAAAAATGCACACCCTCAGAGAAAACCATATAAAACATCACTATCAACCATTATCACTTAAAAACAAATTCAATACGCTAAGTGTTGATGGATAGAACACTAGAGATAAATCTATGGAGCCACTAGATAATATAAAGTTGCAATAAAAAAGAATAATGAAGCTAATATACATAGTTCATATTCATTTATAGAAATTACTCTGAATAATCCTTGGGACTCAAACCAAAATTTGATATTAAAATCACACATAAACAGGGAGACAAAAGAACAAATCCTTCACAAAATTTTATGATCTATATGTTAAGGATGAGATTAAAACTCATTAGGGAATCACTATAATAATTTAACCCAGATAGGAAATAAACAAAAAATCCAAACCCCATAAAAATAGAAAAAGTACCACAGAATACTGGCTAAAATCCCCATGAAAATGAAACCAAAGAACTCAAATATAGTGGCCGAAGTAATTCCACCTTCTTTAAAATATTGAAGGAAAAAATACAAATAAATAAAACATGAATGGGGTTGAATGAAACATTATCTTAACAATAATAACATCACACTAATTAAATAAAAAAAGAAAAAAAATATTTTAAAGCACCAAAACAGACATCTATGAATAAAATGGGCAAGGATTTTTTTTCTAGATACCCATGGGGCCTAAATTATTATATTTAATTACCATCACCTGACCTGAAGCCTCATTGATGAGAAAAATAGCAACCTACACATATAAGTCCTTTTGGGAAGACATTATATGACATTTAAATATTTGTTTTGACATTGAAGTTTTTTTAATTACTGGGGGAGTTGATGAGTGTTAGAGTTTGGTGAAACCCCTCATGAAGTGAATTTATTAAGGGTAGTAATTTGTTGATCCCAAATAATAAATTGTCAAAAATGGTATTTATATTGTAACACCCCCACCCCAGTTACCTTGAGTCAGTGCATTATTACATAACATTGGCATGATCACAAGAAAGATCAAATCTCGAAAGAGAGATTAGTTTAGTAGCCTTGGAAACACTAGATATATTCATAATGTTTTACATTACATCATAAAAATGAAAACAAAAACAACATAGTCTCCATATTTCACAGTCTTATCCCCTCATACTATCCCTGCAGGTCATTCATAATTTACTTTTTCACATCCTGGGAAAAATAAAACATAGCAAAGGGGTGAGCTCAAATGCCCAGTATAGATAAAAATATAGCAGAAACTTTCATAAATAAGAAAAAACATTTAAGGAAATGTATTACTAAAACAAAAGACTTTTAAATTTTAACTTCAACATAGTATGGAAAAAATAATATGAAATAATTACATTTACTTATTCACATTAATATTCTATTAATCGAATAATCACATGCAATATCAATAACCACTTTCATAATGATGGAATACAAAATGCCAGACTATCATAACCATATAGCCAAGGCCTCGTGCCAAGACTACAAATAAGATTTTTCCAAGGCATTGTGCAAAGACACTAGTTTGCCTCATGAGACCTACCGATGCATCTAGGAGCTATAGCGGGCTCCACCCATCACATATTAAATCCAATGCATTCCCATATGAAAAGGTTTAAACATAACATTAACATTCGTATTAAAACTAGCATACGAAATGTAAATACTTCATCCATAAACCATGAATGGTATAAAAATAACACATTCATATTCAAACATATCACAAAACCTTCAATACAATATAGAAGTATTGTATCCTAATAAATCAACTTCAAATAAGCGTAAAATCCATCAAAGGATGTTGACATAGATGAAATCAAAACTCTTTTTAGAGAGATATCTCTTTCTTTTTTGAAATAATTTAAGAGTCATATATTTATAAAATAAAACATTTTCTTTGAAAATATTCTTATAATCTTGTAAGGGAAACTCTGATGATTTTATAATGGTGGAAAATATCCGCACCTGCCGTATAAGTTAAAAAAACATTCTTACCTTAATTCTGTCGAAAAGGTTAAAAAGACCTTGTTTAGGAAACGACGCAAAGATTCCTTTATAAACCACTTATAAAAGTCAACAAGGGTATAAATGACTTTAAACCATATTCTAGTAAATAGTAAAAGTGTTTTGAACTACATTTTAAAGAAACATGGATGTGGATGATAAAGAAGTCCCAGTAGATTATTACGTATAAACAACCTCGGATAATGAAGAGATTGCGAAATTAACCCTTACCTTGTAATTTTACTTGGTTGGGGGTAGTTTAACCTCATGTATAATGGTGAAATAATTGTTATTAAATTATACAAGAATCATATACATTATTATGTTATCATATATGATCTTTTAACATTTCTTTGTTAATAATATCTTAGTATTATCGTCGTTTCAAGTGTTAACTTACTCATTTTATTTTATATGTTTTGTTACGTAAGCCATGTATTTCATGGATAGGTTGTATCTTATTCATATCCATAATGATATCAAGTCCTTAATAATTATTTTTAAATCATCAAATGATAATTATACTTGAATGGATACGATGGAGAATGAATCTCATCACGTTCGTGGAGACGGTAGTCCGTACGTACGCACGAGCGACAATATCATTCTTTTGATATTAAAATAATATATAATTGGATGGTATATCATATATACAGAATCATTATCATGTTATATTTATTATTTACATGAATTAAAAATTATTATTACACCCATCCAAATAATAATATATTGAATAACAATTACACCACGACGTGGAGACGGTAAGCCGTACGTACGCACGTATGGTGACATGTCATTCAAAGGATGGATAGAATACTGAATATGGTTGTACCATATTTATAATAATATTATAGTATATAGGAGATTCTGGATTAATTATTTTAGAATGGGAATAACAAAGAAAGAAGAAGGTGAAGAAGAAATGAATTTGAAAAAGGGTGGTGAAAACATTACCTCTTCTTCGGGTTCTTCCTTTTTATTTGATCAAAAGGGCTCCATAGGTTGGATTTCTGATCAAACTAAGTCCTCTAGGTTGTAGTGAGGGAAGTTGAGAGAGTATTTGGGCAGGTTTTGGCCGAACCAAAAGGCTTTTACGGTGTGAATTAATGAGAAGGGGGAGTACCCTTTTATAAGAGGGGTGAGGGGAACCTTTGGAAAAGCTACAAATATTATTTTATAATAAATTCATATTCGGTTTCTAATAGCTCAAAAGTAGATTATTTAAAGGTTAAGGTGGTTATGGGTCGAAAAATACTCAACCAATAGAATTTATATAGGATTGGGTCATTATATTAACCTTATCTTTTAGTTTTAACTCTTAGTTAATTAGTTTGACACTTAACATGTCACTTTGTATTTTTATATTATATAGTTAATAAAATTACTATATATGTCCAAGTGACCCCCATGTGGTCCATTAATGATACACCTATCATGATATAAGTCTCTTGGACGAACCTTAGATTTTTATAAATTGAATATCAATTAATAATATAATATTTGTTTTAAAAACTCTTTTTTGTCAATTTTGACACTATTTGGAAAATTGATTTTTTTGAAAATAATAAAAGAATGATTACTTCAAAAAAAGTTAATTAAGTAAATCCTAACATCTCCTATTAACATATAAAATTAGTTTAATTCATAAAAAGTCTCAAATTATATTTATTTGGGTATTTATAATATCAATTATATTTATTTTTCACTATTATGGTAATTACTACATCATTATTGTATCATAAATAAATTAAATTATTTAATGTATAAAAGTTATAAATATAATACAAATATGTAGGAAATCATTTTAGATTTCTATGTAATATTTATAATCGAATCTACATTATGTATAACCATATATTAAAAATGTTTTAATAAATAAACTTTCATTTCAACTCTTTTAACTCTTCTTTGAATTAAATAATAATAAATGTCCTAATCTAATCCAAGTGGACCTAAATTATAATATTTTATTCCTAAGGTTTTTTTTTGTTGACATATACTTGTCCATCAGAATTAGGACATGTGTTAGGGTAATATTAATATTATTTTTACCCTTAATTACCCTATTTACTTTTAACCGTGGTAAATAAAAGTTAAAAGTTACTATTCACCAAAAATTATTTTCAACTCATTGAACCACATTTTAATCTTTGAAATTCCACTCACAGAAGTGGTAAAATTATGTTTTATGAAAAATTCAGTTTTTTAACTACCACTTAGTGGTTTCATTATTCATCAAAAAATGATGTTTTTCAGAAAAGTACCAAAAATTCACCCTAGGCTAATTTCAATATTCCGAATCCAAAAATGAAGTCCATTTTGAAAAATAAAATTTATAAATTTCAAAAAGTGGGTATTACTATTCATAATGGCTAATTTGATTGGTTGTGGTGTGTTAGAACTCGATGTTGTATACAACACACACTATTGCATTATTCAAAGAGAAGCGTACCGTAGAAGCTTGGGGAGTTACATATATTACTCCCATAGATAGTGTACTCTTATCAATGGAATTAAATCATATGGGTTGGTCAGTGGATAAAATTAATATTGGAGTCATGTTATGACTAGTATCTTAATTCCATTCATTATTGACTGTTTGAATTATTTTTTATTATATTTATTTAAAAATTGATTATGTATGGGTTGTATAATCTTTGGATATGAGTGATAATGAAAAGGAACTAGGTTATACTGAGTTGGAGTGCACTAGGGTGTGAAGAGTACATTACACACCCCAACTAATCTTGTACGGAAGTAAAACTCAAGGTTCATAAGTGTAAACCTTACTATAACATACTTTCATATAAACAAACCAAGTATGTATAATATTTAATCTACTGTGTCGGGTTGATGGTTTCACCATGACATGAAATAACAAATCAAAATGATCTTAAATAAGAGTAAATATATCCAAGTGAAACTTTTTGAATTACACATTGGAATAGGCTTTATTATACTATAATTAATGGGGATGTGGGGACTAAAAAATAATATCACATCATGGTGACCAAGACACGATAACTCGTTTTCTCACTAGAATGATGATTCATAATTATCATGTCATGAGAACTATAATAGTGATAATATATTTATTTAATCAATTATGGTATATACGAGGATATATGGGATTCATAAAATGAGTAACCATTCCAATCCATTTTGGTATTTTAGAATATTAATGATTCATCATCCATATATATAAGATCCGTACACCACGTTGCGAGAGAAGAGGTCACATCTATAATTTTTATTCATCCTATAAAATAATGTATGTTATTATTGAACCAAAAAAGAGATAAATTAGGATGAAACAATGAGTTAGACTACTATTTATTCTTGGGAGAGTTCATAGGGTGTTTCGTTGAGATTTGAGGATAACAAGTAGGGTTCACACAAGAACTATGTTTTGGAGGAACTTGTGGGAATTGTAAATAGAGATTTATGAATGTAGTGATGATTGTTTTTATTTATTAGACATAGTGTTTCTAAGTTCCTCTATCTAATATTTTCCTTATTTTTATTAGTAACAAAATTGGAACATAGAAACAAGGATTGTAACCATCATAGACTAGTATTAGCAACTTAATAATAAGAGTGGGTAAGCATTGTATTCTCCCTTATTTTGTGTATGTCAATTTTCACTTTCGGCCCCATCATCATATCAATTTTTTTAGATTCATACACACTAACTGGAAATTAGAAAACAATTTTTTAGTGTTTTTGTTTTAGGGAAACCATTGATTCACCAAACCTATTGGTGGTGGATTACTATATCCTAGGCATATTAGTTGGTATTATAGAATTATATTTAATGATATTATTCTTATTAATTATCTAATATTTTTTTACATTATATCAAGGTAGGATACTATTAATTCCTGTAAGAATATTAGACAACTTATCTTATGGTTTTTTACAATGTTGGACTATATGTGTTTTCTTTTCACTACTTATATTTTTAATCAATGATGATTATGGATTCTTTGAAAAATATTAACAACAAATGATTATTTATGTTTGATATTAACAGATTCAATTTTCTTAGGTATGTGATGTTTGTATATATTATATCACTATGATTTTACATTCTTGATATCATTGAGAGCGGTGTAAATATTCATGATGTTATGGAAACCATCATTTTATCAAAAAAGAAGAATCTTGAATATTATAAGAGGGTGTAAAATAATTTACTTTGATCACTCTTAAATAATTAGTTGACATGTTTTATGGGGAAAATAATTAAATATATTGGAAAATACATGATCTACATGAGGTAGATAAAATGGTGAATGTGTGATGGTTAAGATATTTTCAGCATTAATTTGAGGATATTTGAATAAGAAAATATAAAATGGTGGATTTATTATTATTTCTAATTAAGAAAATATTGAGATAAATTAGAATCTATTTAAAGGTCATAAAATATTTTTACATTATGAATTAATTAATAAGAATCATCTTAGATAAATTTAATTTAAATATTTTCTCTCAAGAGGATCAAGACTTTGATGAACGAACCATCGAAAGACATAAAATTTTCTTTGTCACTTATGATATGAGAAATGGTTTATCCTCAAAGAGAAAGTGATATTTGAGAAAGATATGGATTTTAAATAAACTAAAGGGAAATGATATATTTATCCAAGGATGTCTCATTAGGAAAAAGCCAAAGACAAAGATAATTTGAATGATTTTAAAAAACATAAATCCTTATTCTAAACATACATGAGGTGAAGTAAAGGTAAATATAATGGTAAAAATACATTAATGTGATTAAAATATGGAAATATTAAATACATTTAAGTAAATATACCTGAGAAAAAATAATAATAAGATAATGAACTATCTCAAAGGATGCTAAGAATAAATAGAGCAGAATGTTCCTGAAGTGGGAGAAACATCTTCAATGTTAATGGAATAGTCAATATAATAACGAGGAATAATTTATTCTCAAATAAATGGTACAAATATTTTTATGATGAAATAATAAGATAGAAATTATACTTGGAGTATGAATATATAATGGCATTTATAGCTAAATAAAATCTACCCAATTATCCCTTGAGTGAAGAAGATGAAAGGAGTTCCAAAGGGAAGAGAGAAAGTGATGAAGAAACACCTAAAGAGTTAAAATTAATGATTATGATATTGGTATTTTTTAATCAAAATATAAATATTGTTGGAGAAAATAAATCCATGAAATATAAGAATTATTCATTAAGAAAATCTCGTGAGGAATAAAAAGACAATGACATTGAAGTGGTGAGAGAATAATTCAAATATAAAATGGGAGATTTTAAAAAAATCCATTAATATAGGGAAAAAATTCTTGATATTACCATATAAAATTACATTTCAAATAATGAAGAAGTAAAACCTCTTGAGGTAAAATTTTTTGATGCTTAAAAATCTTTTAAAAGTACTCATTATGTGATTTAAAATTCTATCATTGAAAATTGTGAATTATTCAAAACACTTGAGAGGGTTTCTATTGAAACAAGTAAATATTAAAATTTTATCGTGGTTATTATAAATACATTGAAGACATGAAATAATATATTTTGAATGGTTTATGTTACAAAAAATCAAAGACGATGATTCTCAAATCAAACAAAAAAGAAAAATATCTATTTAAAAAAAATAAGTTATAGTTTTAATATTTTATAATAAATTGGTCCATGAGAAGAATAATATGGAGGATAAGAAAAAAAATTACAGGTGAAGAAGAAATATTTTAATATTGGTAATATTGTAAATAAATAGTGGACTTCAAATTAGAAGAAGTTTTAAAAAATATGTTCTTATATAATATATCTATTATTTTATATGTGTTTCCTTGAAAAAATATTTTGGTGGTGAATAGTATATGGGAATAAAGAAATTATATTTCAGTATAATTTTTCACTCACTAAATTTAAAAGAGGATATGAATCAAGTGGGAGTCACCATAATTTTCCTATAGGCCATTTAAATATATATATAAAATAGAGTGAAAAATTTCATAATACATAAAATCCTCTTAATGAAATTTATTTTAGGTGTGATCAAGTAAAACACACCATGAAAAAGTTCCTTAAAATGATAGTAAATTCACTAAAAACAAATTCTAATAGCAAATATATCAATAAAAGGAATAAATAAGAGTAAAATATGTTATTTTTGGTTTCTTACAATGATACAAAATTAGAAAATACTTGGATACTTGATAGTAGTTTCTCATTATACATAACAAGAAATGTGTATCTCTTGAAAGATATCCAAAATTATGATGGAGGATATATTACTTTCGATAATGAAAGATCACTCATTATCTAAAGATTTAGATTCACCAAAATTGGTATAGATAAATAAAGAAACATTCTCTTTTTCGATGGGTTAAAACACAATAAATTTAGTGTTTCTCAACTTTGTGACAATGAGAATGAGGTAATTTTTCACAAATATGGATGTTTCATAATGAAATTTAAGGATGGAACCCTCTTGATAAAGGGATAGTGAAAAAGTGGAAAATTATTTCAAATTTGCAATGATAAAGACATTTATTTCATGCTTATAAAGGATGAAAATTAGTTATAGCATAAAATACTAGTCTATTTGGAGAAAATAACATAGGTAAGCTTATTAAACATGATTATATGAAAAATAAACCAAATATACATCATTAATGGATCAAAACATGTGACACATTTTATAAATTAAATATAGTGTATAAGAGCCAAAACTCGATGAAGATTAATAGAGAAAACATCTTGAGTTGGTACAATCAATTTTGTATACTCTGATGAGATTAAAGATAACAAATGGAGATAAGATTTTAAATTATTTTTATGTTGGTTTAACTCACATGAATTTTTTTAATCTTTTGACTAGTAAGTCATAAGATCTTGATAGATTCAAACACTTTCATCGGAGTGTTGAGAATCAAGTGGGATGAGATATTAACAATATTTTCATCTAAAAATAGATATGAATAAAAGAATGAATATTTAAAGGAAGATCATGAGAATATTATAAAAATACATGAATATATTTCTCTATACACACCCCGAAAAATAGATCATCTTAGTGGAAGAATAAAGGATTAATGAACATGGGAAAACCCATGCTATTGGAGCATATAACCTCAAAATACTTATGATCACAAGCCAAAAACATGATTTTATTCATTGTTAATCGGTGCCTACTCTGACCAAAATTTTTAAACACTCATTATGAGTTTTGATTTATAAATAAGTTTTTATAGAGAAGTATGAATGTTTTTGGAATCCCATATGATTTTATAATTATTATGTGAATTATTTCATGTTAATCCAAAATAGTCTCATTTTAAAGCTATAAATTGATTTTACATTTACCATGATAAAAGGAAAATATTTATATTTTTTGTAATAGCCTATCAATTTATATTTCTTATATATTACGCTAGTGGAAGGAGTTACCTATGTTACAAAAATAATATAATGATAATTTTTAATATCTTATATATAATTATTTTAGAAAACAAAAAAAACGTCAAAAATATAATTATTCATTGGTGATGAAACTTGAGAAGATCTTGAAGAAAAAATTAAACAACACAGTAGTATTTTTTATGTAGAATAAATTTTTCATGAATTTCATAATGATTATAGTTTATCTAGTGGTTAGGAATCCCTTGGTCAGAGTGAATCTAAGTTAACAAGACTTAGGAAACATGTAGAAGTTTAGAATATTCCTTGAGGATTCTATAATAGTAGGTTCTAATGTGGGATTTATTATCAATTAAAAATCCATTTGAAGTACTTTTAATTATCTTAGAATGTGTAAAGTTTTTTGGAGTTGAGTTGAGATTTCCATAAAAAAAGTTATTTTAGGAACTTATCACAACGTTAAAACAAGAATCACACCATGAGTGATGTAAAAGACAAAGGATTAATTCCCATACAGAAGGGTTAACTTTCATTAATAGTATTGTATATCTGACAAAAATGAGTTTTTCATAATGACCACACCATAAAGATCATACATAAGTGTAACTAGGATGTAAGAGTTGATATGTAAGATTTTGTCATGTCATGGGCATGATGGTCACCATATAAAGAGAAAAAATGTCATTTTAGCGGTTTTATTTATTTTAAGATTAAAATAATATTGAATAAGTTCGTGATATAATAGGTTTGGTGATCTATAATATCTTAAATATTAACACACCATGATACAAAGGACACTCTATGATTAAATAAAACACACCATGATGTTAAGAAAATGGAGAAATTAATAAATCCATGAAAGATAAGTTTTATGTTTTTATAAATTATTATTATCATACCATGAAGCATTCTATAACATAGTTATGTAAGTAGTAGGTAAAGAATAAGAATATATATTTTTCATCAATCCAAGATAACACATAGTGATTTCTGAAAGCAATATAATTTAGACAATTTTTATTACTTGGAATTATCAAGAAGGGTAGGTGGTTTTTTAGAATTAAAATTAACTTCATACTTTAATTTCTATAGTTAATATTACTTAGAAAGAATTTAATGGATGGATTTCAAGTAGAATAAGGTGTATGTTGATTAAAATATGAATTTTTAATTATAAGTTTAAACTCCTTAAGATATATTATAGCCTTCCCTATAGAAGGGAGATATATGGAATGAATAATAAATGAATAAAAGAAATTAGAACAAATATAGTTTTAAAATTATAGAATATATCGTATTAAGGAATGATGTGTGTTTGGATTAAATTAAATTACATATTACGATTTGATGTAAATATTTTGTATGCATATAAAAGAATATTAGAAAGTGAAGACCATATAATTATGGAAAAACCCATTTATTATTTGTGTAATATTTTCATTTTTTATCTTTTTGAGTTTGAAATATGTGTTGATATTTTATATTTTTGTATCCTTCTAAGAATGTAATAATTAAAAGATAGTAAGAGGCCATGGAAAATGGATGAGTAGTGATATGATCCTTAATATTATAATAAAATCCAAAAAGGTAATAATTATTTAGATTATCAACATATATTTGATATATACTCCATATATGTAGCCTAATGAGGATAAACCAAGTAAAATATACATTTCCATGCACATTTATATTTATGAATTTAGTTTTTCTTGTTTATGATTATTGTGATAGATTCAAGGTTTCTATACAAACATCGGGATAATATCCAATTGAACATGAGATAAGAATAAATATCAAGTCACACTAATTATTCCCACATAGGGTGTATAGAGGGACTTTAGAATAGTTTTTTATAAAATAAACTAGTTATTTATTGTAAAACATGTTAGATAAATTTTTCATTATGGTGAATTCTATGAATGAAAAGAGAATTACCTTATTTGATGGATAAAATTATTAGTTATGGAAGGAAAAAAATGATCCCATTTATGATCTCTTGGGATTTATATTTTCTTATAAAGAGCTCACAGAATTCATGTAAATGATCATACAAATATTTAATTGGCATTAACAATATATGAAATTATTAAATGATAATTAAAATACTTTGAATTCCATTTATATAGTTATTTCTAATCGAATATATATATATTTGATAACTTCCACCAAAACCAAAGGAACATAAGGAATTTTTTAAAATATTTATAAAGGTGATATTAAAGTGAAATAAGAACATCTATAGGTTATTCAAAACATACATTATGATATGAATACGAATTAAATTAAAACTATTTATAATTTATTCAACCTAATTAATAAAGTTGTTTGGAATTTTTTTGGCATGGTCAAGAGATGAATGATGCTAATATATTAATGAAGATCATATAATGATTTTTAGAAATTTTTAATCCAAATTTTTTATCACCCGAGGAAGTAAATATTGTGGTATTATCTTTTAATGATTAACATATAAAATTGGACACATATGAAATGAGATGAAAGTAAAAAAAATTATTAGAATAATTATTTAATGAAATAGAATTCAAATATACTGAGAAAAAATAGATTTTAGAGACCAAAATTTATGAACAATTTAGTGATGATTTATTTTATCTTGTAGAAAAATTGTTTTAGATGGGAAAAATAATTTTGGGGAGTAAGATATCCCTAACATGTTTATGTTATGGAATGGTTGGTCACATCACTTCTATGTTTCCATAATGACATTATAAAGAGAATTATGATTTCTAATTCACAAAAAAATTAAGTAGTTTTTCTATATAAGGAACAATAATTCAGTATAAGAAAGTTTATAGATGTTTCATAGTAACTTTATAGAAATAAAATATTAAGATGATGCTAATTAATATCCTTTAGAAGGTGTCAAAATTGAGTTGATCTCAGATATATAAAATTCTTGATTGTTATTGTGGTAAAATATAGAGGTAAAATAGAATATTATTATCAATGATGGGGGTCATTAATCTTAATGAATAATTGGAATGGGATATTGAGGATATTTATCAACAAAGAAATAATAATACAAATATTGCATGATTATTGTTGGAATTATCTTGTTATGATGATGATCGTGAACCAAAAATTGATCACATAGAGTGGAGAGAGAAGTGGAATTATTTTAAAATGATCAAGTGAAATATGAATAAATAGTTTACTATAGGTTAAATATGTAATAACCAAATACGATTAATGGTGATCATAATGTGTCAGTCAAAAAGAAAGTTTAAAATATTGAATAACTTGAATAGGAATTGAAATAATTTGGAAATGAATTTGAGTTTGAAATGAAAATGAATGGATCATGGAAGAATATACAATTTGAAAATAATTCTTAAGAGTATTAATGTAAAGGGTTCAATGAGGAACAAGATATTTTTTGGAAGTTTTGAATGCTTAAACACCCAATTGCATGGGTAAAATTGGTCTTGATTATGATACAAAAACATCAAAAGAGAAGAAAAAAATTGTGATGTTAAAAGGGAAGTAGATAAAAAATATAATGTTTTCCATTATTAAGATCTTACAATAAGACATGGAGTTTTATAAAAAAATGGATACGTAGAGAGATGGAAGAAACAAGAAATTTCTTCTAATGAAGTTCCAATTTTATGCCTATTTAGGGAACACAATGTCACATTTTGATGAATTGGAATGTTTCTTATAAGGAAAATAAATTGGATTTAATCAAAGGATAATAAAAATGTATCCTTAATATCATAATATAAATTCATTCTATGGAATTTGTTTTTCAAATATAGTAAATTTGGGCTTGAATTTGTTAATCTCCATAAAATAAATGTATGTTTTCCTATAGAATACAAATAATAATAAAAATAAGTAAATATAATTCAATATCTTTTAGAATTTTTTTTAAAAACTAGAGTAAGGAGAATATGATCTAATTACTTGTTCCAAAGAAAATAAGAATAGGCATACATATGTATCTACTCATTTTGGTGTTTTTTGAAAGAGAACAAGTTGAAGTTAATAGAGAAAGATAGCCTTACTATGATATCCTTGAAAGATATAATGAAGAGTAGTAAGTGGATTATTTATAATGGGTTTTCATATTACATATTATTTAATATGAATATTCTTAATAAAGTGAATGGAAGAGTTTATAAAAGAATTTTTTTTGGAAATTATATAGATTTAAATATTCAAGGAAGTATGGAAATTAGATTATCGAGTGATGACTTGAAGAGAAGTAAAGTTATCTACGATAATAAACTTTGATAAAGTTTTATAACTGTGATGAAGTTATGTGAACAAGGATTGGATGTTAAATTAAACTGAAAAGTAATCAATATAAAAGGTTGGGATAAAAATACTCTTTTATAGGTATAGAAAACAAATTGTAAATTATATCAGGTGGATAGGAAGGATAATAATTGTATCCTTATTATGAAATAGGAGAATAATTTATTTCATGGTATTCTTAGTAAAATTCATGAATAGTTTATGGAAATTCAATCAATGTTGATTTTTTTGTTTACATTCCTATAATGAAAAGGAATTGAGCAAATATTTTTGATTTATACATGAGAGAAAATATGGTGAGAAACAATTACTTTACAAAAGAATAAGTGATAATCAAATCTACTGAATCATGTCTAGAATAATGTATGTTGTCAAATTCAAGAGGATATAAATTATGGTGATAAATAATTAATTTTATTTTTGAGGACTAAAACAAGATAATATTTGGAAGAGTTATACGATATATGTGATAAGTGTTTGAATTCATAAAAATATTCGAGAGAAAAGTCGAAAATGTACCTGGAAGAGAAATGAAGAACCTATGTTATGATAGTGGAAAGATAAATGTCCACTAAAGTTAAAAATTATATAGAGAAAAATGGAATAATTTATCTAGTGTCAATTTAATGGAATCTTTAACAAAATAGAGTTGTGTAGAGAAGGAATCATATTATAAAGAACATTGAAAAGACATAGTTAATTGAAAGTCTCATCACTCACCACTATTGGATAAAAGCTATGTAAACTAATTTGTACACTAATAATAAAGAATTTCATAGTGCTATAAAAAACAAGATTCTATATGAAATATTTCGTAGAAGGAATCTGTATTTTATAAGAAATACCTTAGAGCATTTTTTTAGATTGTTTTTATTAATAATGGTTTATGATGTGACTTCTAAAGAAGTTTGTATGATAGTGGAAGAAAATAAAAGAGTTTTAAGGAGATACTATAGTTTTTTTATAAAAAATTTAATTCACAATATTATATATTTATTTACCTATAGAGGTGATTCAATGATTTTAAGTGGAATTATATAGCTGAGAGTCAACTAATGGAGAGATTTCTATACCACGAGAGTATAATTTGGTGATTTTGATGGTTCGAGTCTACATGTGATATTATCATGTGAATTAGTGTCTTGATATCACTAGATATTGGTGGTTCAGTGCATAATAGGGTAATTTCATGAAAAATATGGTCACATTATGACTAAATCTGGTAAAATTTTAGTGTTACTTTTGAGGTGCTACTTCATGCCATGAAAAAGATGGTCTCGCCAAAACTAGTTCAAGAATCAGTTTAGATTAGGAAATATAAACTCAAATATTTAGGTAATTAAGAATGATATGTTGATTGGATTTGGTGGATATGGTTATTAACCATATGTCACCCCATGAAAAAAGATATCACACTATGAACCTTGTCTTTCTAAATCTTCAAACAATTAGAAGTGTAGCTAAAAATTATAAGTAATCATGGAATTATGATGATTGATGAAGCTGTATTATAATGTTATGAAAAAATTAAAAATATATGGTCCACATGGAATGGACTCAGTTGTTTATATAAAGGATAATTAATCCATAGAATTGGATTAAGGGATGAATAATTAGAAAGGGGAGAACATACCTAGGAAGATTTCATAGAAAATTGGAATATTTATAGATCAAGGATGGGAATTCATAGAAGGAGAAATGAGTTATCTTTTAGATATTCTAACGGTAATATTTTTTTTTGTTTTTTAAAGTAGAATACAGTGGAGTATATTTACAGAAAATTGTTTTTGTAACAATATTTCTCAATTCATTAGAATATATGTTGCAATTATTGGTGGGGAAGTGTATTCCATTAGTGTGTGAGTGTATTTTGATTTTATATTAACATGGTTTCAAATGCGTATAGCAATTGTGGAACCTATAAAATTGTATACAATTCATTTATATTAGTGTTTCTGGTGAATAGACACATTTCCATGCATTATACTTTGATTATCTCTTTTGGGGAAACCATATAAAATCCTGAATGCCCCCTATAACTTTTATATATTTGTAATTATTGTGATAGGGAGAGATGAGTTCCTTTTAAAAGGACCCATGATCATTTGGAATAGCTTATAAATGATTATACAATATCCTAATTCTTCCACCTCTCATGAAATTCACCCACATTAGGGATTAAAAAGTGGTATCAGAGAAAATAATTATGATAGACTCTTATATATCTCTAAAAAAATATTTTAGTAGTTTTTTATCACTAGGGAATCACTATTTTCAATTGAACTAATTTTCAGTTATATAACAATAAAAGGAACCACCACTTTCATTCATTAAGGATTGATATGTATAAATATTCTATAAAATGAATCTCAGCTAGTATGGAGAGTTGACCCCTATATAATATGGATCACAAGGAGTTAGATGCTAATTCTAATGTGATTAGTGAAATACAGAGAGGCATGGATAACCCTATTTACACAACGGTGATGTCATGAAAAAGATCCCATGCTCTATGAGAAAAACATATAAATATTTATGAAGGTGATTCAGAAGTTTTATAAACAATATTATATGTTCTATGTTATATGTAGTAATAATTAATAATGATATTTATTAATATGGTTGATGGATACATTGATAGAGGTAACATTATTTGGTAATTTTTTAATAGAATTTTAAATTTAAAAAATGATGTTAGAATCTTTAAAAGTCTACTAATAAAATTATCTCAATGTATAATAGTGAATGTATTATTACTTAAAGGTAATGATCTGAAGGAGGTTCCATTAAATATCCTATACAGTACTCTTGTAGCATATGAGATGAGTAATAATGACAATGATTCTAGGTAAAAACAAAATTTTTAGGTGGTGGATTTTATTTCAGTAAGAATAAATTCATAGTTGGAGGACCCTATTTAAGTATTAGTGGATTAATTAATTTAATTACTATCCTATAATGTGAAAATAATAAAATTTAAATTCTAGGGAAATCTTACAATTTCTTATTTTATGTGTAGTAAAATTTAGAATCTTACTCCTAGTTGTGCTGATAAATTCAATAATGATAGTGAAAATGACATACCTTAAAATAAGACATAAAATGATGTGAAAAGACAGATAAATTAATAGTATAAATTATTAAAATGAATGAATTTACTTCCAAAAGAAGATGATCCATATGAGTAAATAGTACAAGAGGAGGTTTAAGATATTGGAGGCCTCGATGTAGAAGTTCATGTGGTTGCTTTAGACAAATCAAAAGTATAAGGGAACAGTGATGAAGGTGTTGAGGTTGAGGGTAGTGTTTACGTTAATGTTAAGTGTGAGGTTGTCCTTATATATATATATATATATATATATATTTGGAGTGATAAAACAATAAAACTAATTGCATTTTATATGAATTCAATTTTAAAATTCACCAAAAAGAAGAGTAAAAAATATGGATTAAAAATAGGGATTGAATAGGTCAAATGAAAAAATAACTAAAACCCAAAAAAGGTTATTTAGTATAAGATCAATGTTGAAGAGAAGGATTGGATTGTAGATAATTAAACCAGTTCAGTGAGATAATATGTTAAAATATTTTATTAACTTGAACATAAAGTTATTGAGTTGTGATTAAATCTTGATGATCAAGAGTGAATTATAACTCTTGGCATAGAATAAGAAATTTTGAGTGAATTGGGTATAAATAAAGTTAAATAGGTGCATGGGAAATTAATAGATAAGGTTAAATCATATCTATAGGTTAAATGGTTCAAATATAAATTAAATTCAATTTAGTGGATTGATCCAAAGAAAAATAGATAGCAATTAACGAAAAAACCCAAGCACCGACACCCTTGAAGAAGGTACATTTTTTGTAACACTCAACATAATAAAATGGAAACAAGTTTAACAAAAAATTTAGTTGATAATTAATTATGAATACAATGTTATTATTATTGAAATAAGGGACATAATCAATCTATGTGTTTTATCTCTAAAAGGAAATTCAACGATAGAGAGAAAAACTTGATTAGAATCTTGTATACTCCATATCTTCTTATGAATATTGATTTTGTTATGGAGGTCATGGACACAAAGAAATAATGTTTCTAATAAGATTATAGAGGAATATGATAATAGATTCCCATATAAGAAAAGAAATTGTTGGAGACATTACAATGATGGATAAAAACTCGTAACTGATTTAAAAAATTTCAAGATGAGGAATAAGTAATGGAGATAGAGGTGAAAGTTTATTCTAAACTAAAATAATATAATAACTGGACATGGGAAGAGAAATGACATATTTAGGAACAATATGTTATTTAATTTTCCTTGAATGAAAATACAGAGTTGAAATAAGTATTCAGGACAGTGGATACAAATACTACATGAATGATAATAAAAAACTTATGGTAGAGATAAAATATGACTGATAGAAAGTCATTTTCTTTGTCATTGATGGCATATTGATGATTATCGACTATAATAAGGGTAAGAAATAAATAATAGATCTAAATAGCATGAACATATTATTATTTGAATGTCTCAATCATGGTATATTTAGTTTGAGTCAATTATGTGACTCAGGACCTGTTGTAAAGTTCAACAAGAAGATATGCAATATCAAAGGAATATATAGATAAATAATTTTACAAGTAAATCACACCAATTGAAATATTTAACTCATTAGTGAAGAAGAATGGTTTTTTTCCATCCAATGAAGAGTACAAAAATTTATTCCTCAAAAGGATTTTCCATTTGAGACAAAAATCTTTGGAGGTATTAGTGAATAATAAAATATCTCAATATATCCTTAATATCACATGTAATCTCACTCACATGTGTGTATCTACGTAAATATCCCAATAAATTCGTTCTCATATCTTCTTTCAGGTCGGTGATCATTAAGATTAGAGATGACTTCCATTTTACCCCTACCCCTCCAAATTTTTCATTCAACTTCACTTCAATGATATTGTAGTGTAATTTTATAGATGATAGTGTGAAGATGAGGATGATGATGTGTAGCTGAATTTCTATGATGATGTATTTCCACAAACACCTCCAACTGTTGATAAATATCTTGAACATCCTCCTCTTCTGGGGTAGTCTTGGCTTAGAGGCGGCTGCTCTGATCCACCCTCTCTCCTTCCACAAGATTCTCATGTAGTTCATGATACTTTCCCTCATGCAGAGTCTATTATTTATAGAAATCCCTCACCATGCATGAATATAGTTCCCTTTGATCCTAATACTCCCCTTTCCCTGGACCTAGTAGAGTCCTTGCATTTTTATTTATTTATAGCTATCTCTATGTTGGAGACAAGGAAATTGAGAGACCTAGTTTCATCCTTAAAAGCGAACCTGTGTCTCCAAAGAATCCTGCTATCATAAACATTGAGGGAACCTTCTTGTTGTAGCAGGATCTCAAGGATTCTACTCGTGCTGTTATCTCATGTGATTCAAGAACACTATCATGATATCTAGTCAACACCTCTAATTCCTTCAGTGCATTAACTTATATTCTAGATGACATGGCTATTTCTTCTCTCAAATGTTTTTTGATTCCAAGTTGATTTTTCACTAGATATTTATCAAAGAGGGTCTATTCGTTTCCTTATCAACAGCCTCAATGTCATTGTTCACTTAGGTCTAAAACCAGAAACACTCTTTTTAGATGATTTCACTCATTTTCTGAAATTCTCATAGCCTTGGTGCCTGGGTTAAAAATGATTTTCTAACTAATGAAATGTCAAGGATAAAAACTTCAATTGTAGTAGTTCATGAATCTAAATTGATCTATTCTTAGATTGCAGACTTCACTCACAAAATGGATCTTTAGAATTACATGCATGATGATCACACAAACCACCATATCTGGATATTTTGGAGAAAATCTATTTTAGTGGATCTCATTGTAGTATCTGAGAACATATCATAGTGAAGGCTTGTTATGGTAATTCAACTGGTCTCTTCTCATTCATTTATGAAATGTGAGATCCTAGGATGCGAGATCAGTTGTGGAAGGATCTTGGTGCTTTAATCTATGTAACATGAATTGGTGATTTAGTGTGAATTTAACATCATATTGGATCATTTAAAGATGATTAATCGTGGGTATATCCATTGGATGGAAAAGCAATATTTCTCATAATTCAGGGATCTAAAATTTTTACTATACTTTGGGTTCATTAGTGATCAATTCACACGGTGTAATAATCAAAATGGAAGCCAACATATATGGAGTAGACTCCACCATTTCTTGTCCAACAACCATGAAATTTATTATTTAACTTTATTCTAGTACATCCCATCTGGTGTGAGATTTGTATAACTACTCCCCTCCCTTGGTGAACATAGACTCTGAAAATGATGATAATAATAACTTCGTTTCTTCCAAGTGATTAACTTATGATACAAATTATCACTCAATAGTTCATAAATCTAGGATAAAACTCAAGAAGAACGCATTGTGTATGGGATTTAAAAAAATTCTCTGGAACTTAAAAGGGTATCTCTAAAACATGATCAAGAATCTGCCTCTGGGGCTATAGGATCTATAAATGGTGAAACTAGTGATTGAGGAAGTTGAGTCCAAGAAAGGAGAATATTGGAATTATGACTTATTTAATATTGGTTGATAATAAGAACAAATTTTCGGATATTATTTTATGATATGAACGTATCCCCAAGAGATATTTAAACAAAATTGGCTGAAGGTTAGAGATTAAAACACCACATTATACCGTGATTGTATCAAAGACAAAAATTAGAGTGTCCCCCTAAAAATTCTCATAGAAGAAGGTTCCTTAATTAGTGAATTCAATGTAGTGAGAGTAATGGTGGAAAAAATTAATAATTTAAATGTAGGTTTCAACCCAACAATGAGGGAGGGTTATCCATAGGGGAAATGTAATTATTGTGATTATATCCCTAACATGGTGTCACATTAGATCAACCTATAGTTAGAGAGAGTATATGTAGAGGGTGAAATTTGGAATTATGTGACTCATCTAAATCAATAAATATCCCTAGAACCTGATGGTTTGTTGGGATCCTTTAATGTCTCATCTTTGGACCTATTTAATAGTGAGGTTTTTGTAATGATCCAAAATTTATTTCATTGGGGGAGTCCACTCGGGGTGCATTATGCTGCTACTTTTGTGCTCATTACCATGGTGAAAGACCCATCATATATCCATCATTATAATACCTATAAGTATGTGAATTTTTCTATAAATTTTTATTTCTAGTGTGATAAAATAAAGGCTCTCATGTCATCTACATGAGTGGAATTATAAAGAAAAACATGGTTTTGCTAAGTAGTTATATCCTGAAGCGGCCACATATCAAGATTAGGAGATGATAGGGGATATAAATATAAATACATCATGTTCCAACTTGGTGATTAAAGTTGATATAGATAAAAATAATGATATTCATGAGTGGGGATTCTTTTTGACAGTGTTGTTTTGTATGGCCTTCTTCTAATAGGTTTCAGAACTATTCTATATTTGTTTTATATCATCCATGGTTTTTTTAACTTCATGGTAAAGAGACGTGTCTTCTTAAAATTAGATTGAGGTCTTAGAAAAATAGATCCTCTTCCTCTAGCACTCTTCAATTTTTCTCAAGATTCATTAAGAAATATTTTATCTAATTGCATCAATAACATAAGTAATTTTAATTTTAAATACTGAGGTATTTTTAATGAAATCTCTAATTATCATTTTTTTGAAAAAATTCTTCCCTTTATTAACAAAAAAAAGAGATATATTCGAGGAGTTACCAATGTTATGATGGAATAATGTAAATGGAGTGGCTAGTGGCTTAACTATGAGAAAAGTTGTATCTACATTTAAAATTTTTATTTAGAGAGTTGAGGAAGGAAAATTGAAGATATGGTGAGAATCAAGAGAATATAAATTCTTATGGATTAATTGGGAGGGGGGGATATGTCTCTAACAGGCATTCATATTCCACACTATTAGAGAATTGTTACTAAAATAAAGGGGTAAATTAACAATTGGAAGAACCAGTTCTTATTTTTTGGGGCCTCATTGTGCTAATTAATTGCATACTAACTTATATCCAAATGGATGTTATTTCTATTATTAATATATTGAAGGTGGTGGATAACAAAATAGAGACCAACATTGTTTTTTTGGTATTTTTATATGGAGGATTATTGTCACTATGCATCGTGGGTTAGAATTGCTAAGTCGATGGAGGTGAGAGGCATTGATCAGAGGAGTACGACTAATAATATGTACAGTCCTTAGGAAAAATTGGTGTGGATGGTCATAGAAGTTAATTATCTATAAGGAAGGTTTATTGTGGGAAAATATAATGATGACATAGATAAACCCAATGGGAAGGTCACCAATATGTGGAAAATGATACATATGCACTTATTAGAGCTTCAACATAAGTACTAGTGGATAGTTGGGTGTGGTGAAATTTTTTACTGTAAGCATAATTTTGTGGGGGTAACCCTCAGTTTCATGGGTTGTCAACCCTGGATATCACTTTCACCCTAAACAATGATTTTATGAGTTTTATTCTTCTGAATCATCACTTAAACCAAATTGATGTCTTCAATAGTATTCAACTATCTTCAGATCATGGTAAACATGGGTTTTCTAGTGAAACAACAGTATTATTCTAGGATAAATATTATTATCTATCTATTCAAATGAGTTCGGAAGTGGAAGAAGACCAACATCTTTAGTGAAAATCATTACCAATCATGTTCAATTTTATTATGTTGAGTATTTAGAATCATGATATTTTGATAGATGAAATGATAATGTGGAAAATTATTTACATTGTTTTCTGGTGTTCAAGTTATTATAGAAAAAAAGGAGAATTTTTTGATCACCTTTTCATTAAAGGCGATTGGGAAAGGGAAATTTGGAGTATATACGAGGTCTTACTGGTATATTATTTTTTGGTTGGTAATGGATCCATGGCTGTTAATTCCTAGTTTCTTAGTGTGGGGACCAATGGTGTGGAGAGAATGATGAGGTCCATGTTCATGGTGGCTGGATGTTGGACTATCTGGAATGCCAAAAATAAATCATGGATGAAAGGCTTCGAGAGCACATGCATAGGCCTAGAAGCTTAATCTAGGAGTAGTGCAGTTGATCTGGGATCTCTGTTGAATAAAAAGAACAATTATTTCCCCATGTGGAATCTTATGTATGGTAGGGGATTATAGAATTATATTTAGAGAGACACTTTATCTAGAAAATGGATCTGGTGAAAAGACCCCAAGAAGTTGTTTTAAAATAAATACTGATGGCTCTTATAATCATGGAATAATGATAGGGGGAGGTTTTTTTCTAGGACACAAGAAGTTAAGTGATGTTTTCCATTAGTGGGTTCTATGTTCTAGGTGACTCTCTCACTATAGAGGCAAAGTATTTTCTTAAGGGGATGGAGATTTTCCATTCCTATATTATTACTACCATAAATATTTCAGTTGATTATCCATCATCTATAACTATCTTTAATGAATACATGACCCTACTTCATCTATTTCTTATATTATTAGAAGATATAATAATTACATAAGTCAAGATAATCTGAACCACACATGGTGCTAAGGGAATGTTTTTTGGATTTCATTTCCTATAAGGGAGACCAAATCAAAACACTCATTATTTAATCCAATATGGACTCCCTTCCACCTAAAAATGATTCTTCTTTTTGGGAAGATTCCTCTAGCCTCCTCTATTTTTATCCTACATGAATTTGTTGTTTTATTGGATTTACATAATAAAATAATTTTTATTTGATCGTGATGTCTAAATGAATTTATTAGTATCATATGTTAGAATGTAATATGAATTGTGTAAAAAATAATACATTATAGAATAATAATGGTACATAATTCATTAATATTATGGTTTAAAAGTATCATGAAATGAATAGAATTTGAAAAAAAAGGTTTCATTGTTGTGTAATCCTCATCATGTCACATACAATGATAAATAATGAATCAAATATAGAATTATTGGGAGGAAGTGGAAATTATATCACTTTATATCTATAATAGTAACTTATTGATGAAAACACCACCATGAGTTCTGGTACAAGAAGATGACGATACTCAAGTACTTTCATGTTTGTAGAAGAAAATAATTGTTTCTCAAGTAGAATAAGGTCCTGATGTTTGAATATTAAGGGGATAAAGTTATATTCCTTTGGTAGTCATACAAAATAAATGAATATAAGTACTTCAAAAATGATTTGTAAAATTATTGAAATAAAATATGTAACTATTTTGAAGAATGAGTAGGTTTTTCATACTAGTAATTAGAATTTGGAGTAGAGCAGCGTTGAAATCAAGGAGAAAACTGATGTTGATATGGGTTGCTTAGGGTGATACCACGAGGATATAGATGAATTATAAGAAGTAAATAAAACAAATATAGATGATTTGGGAGTAAAAAAATTAAACTAGTAGTAAGGAATAAATCCATGATGGATATATATTTACTCACAAGATGGATCTTATTCAAGCTTAAATATTTAATGATCAATAGGAAACCTCACTCCTATCTCTAGTGGAGCCTAAAACTTTAGAATAGTATTATAAATATATTAATTTGGTAAATGAAATGATTGGATTAATTGAGAAAATATTTAAAAAAACCTAGGAAAATTCTCTAACAGTAGAGGATAAGATTGTCATCAGAACAAAGTGGGTGTTCTAAAAAACATAATAATGTTGTAATGGTTACACAAAAAAAAGTACGGATGGAGTGAATGGGATATTCTAAAAATTGAAGTTATTGATGTTGATGATAAATTTTCACCCATGATATGTCTAGAGACTATATGACTACTATTAGCTATGATAGTTCATATAGGTTTCAAATCTAATCAAATGTATTCCAAATTAGATTTATGCAATTGAATACTTAAGGAGGAAGTGAAATTAGATAACTAGATGAGTTTCTTACTAATGAAGATGATAAAAATGTATAATGGATGAAGAATGAATTTTATGGATTGAAATAACCACTAGAAGATTGGTAATCCCAAACTGAACAATATTTAAAGAAGATAAAATTCTAAAGTGGAAAATTTGAACAAAAAATCTATCTCAATAATGAAACTGATCAAAGGATGATGGTGATCATTTGGGTGGGTGGTATTTTTTTGGTGAATAATATGATGAAAAATGAAATATGTTTTCAAAATATAAGAGTTTTACATTTGAAATGTTTATGATTGGAATGATTCAATTTTCTCATTCCCTATAGGTAATTTAAAGGAAAAACCACACATTTATTTCTCTAAAATAATATTCCTATGATTTTTAAAAAAAATTGAAGCAGTGTTATTAAAGATAATGAAAAATCTAATGGATATAAAGATATTTTTTAAGGATATGTATGATAAGACTATTGATGTGATAATGTACAAGTAGATTATTAGGATCTTGTTTTGACAAAATTCCACATGTTCTGATATACTATTTACCACATGTCTAGATTCCTGGCACCAATGTTAAACACTAGAGGGTCATATTATCATGGTGAATATGATACATTTATATTCCAACCATACAAATAACATTGAGATATTTTTTGATAAATCATATAGGAATGAATTTTTGGGTATATAGATATGGACTGGGAATATTTAGCTGATGACTAGAAGTCATCATTAGGTGGGGATTTTTATCCTGGAAGTTCCGAAATTTATTATCTATGTAAAAAAGAATGATTTTATTTCCTTAATCGTCTTGGAGGATAAATACATATCTTCCACTCAGCTATATACTATGTTGATTTTAATGTTGTAATAACTTAAGTATGTTGGAGTGGTGATGGAATATCCTATTTCAATAAATTGTGAATACCTAAGTGTTATTAATACTAAAAAAATACATTTCACCATTTAAGTACTAAGAACATCATGATAAAATACCATTTCATTATGAAGAAGTTTGATAAAGGGCTAGTAAAATTATAATATGTGTCAGTAGTGGATGATGTTATATTTATCATGAATAAAGATCTACCCAAAGTTATTTTTAAAAGGATTAAATTGGATCTTGGAGTCCAACCAACACTATACACCTAGATGGTGTAGAAAAAGGATACCCACTAAAAATTTGAAATTTTATTAATTTCATTTCATAGTAGATAAATATTATTTTAAATGTTTGATTAACTAACTAGCTTTTATAATCATTTATAGAAATGATCTTTGGGTTTATTGATAAAGGGTGAAAATGTATTCTATGTAAATAGGGGATAATATGTTCTTGAATGTTTCCTTTATATTGATAAAGGGAGATAAATGTTATTTTGGAATAGTGGGATAATTCATGAATAAATATTTAGGAGGAGTAACCTCTTGGAAAAGTGGTAAAAACAATTGAAATTATAGAAGTGTTTTTAGTAGGAAATGCTCTATTTAATATTGTTTCTCATTAAGATATTGTCTCATGCTTTATTAGAGTAGGTGATTAGCGAATCGTAAATTCACTATTTTTAAGCATATCATTTAATGGCATGGAGAAGTTTAGTTATGAATATCTTCCTTGGTGCTTTAGAAGGGTCATGTGTTGAGAATAATTTTCAATAAGATGAAAGGATGAGATTGTTAGAAAAACCCCATTAGATAATTTTTTGGATTATGATTGTTGAGAATAGTCTATGATGAAACTTACAAGGGAGATTACTTGATGTTGTAATATTTTAGGGGTTTTTTGGAAGGAGATAATATAGTTTTATCTTCAAAATAGAATTCATACTATGAAATAGTTGGAACATCATGAATGTGTTTTAATTATTTTCAATATAACTATCTAGTTAATCAACATGGCGTAGAGTGGTTTCCACATTTTGTGAGTTTAAGTTATATAATTTGATGGTTTGAATCTACATGTGACCACATAGTGAGAAGTAGGAGAACATTGTGAAGCGGTCTGGGTGAATATGGGTGGTTCATTTTAGATGAGGGTTTCACATTGAGTTGGATGGCCACATTTTGGTTGGTTATCGATTAATTTTAGTGATTCTTTTTATAAAGTGTTTAACACTTTGCAGAATATGGTTTTTCCATGTTGCGTTTTAGAATTAGTTACAATTTAAAAGTATACATTATGTTCTTCTGAGAATTAATAATGATATATGGGGAATATTTTGTAGATATATTAGTTGAACATATTTTCCAGTATAAATATGACATCACACCATGAACCGTGACTTTCTTGATCATTATGAGGTTATAATTGCAGTTAAAAATTATGACTTATCACAAAATTCCAGGGGTTGACTTGACATTATTATCATGTTACAACCACATTAAAAATATTTTTTACACTTGGAATGATATCAGTCGTCTAGAAAAAATATAATTAATCATTAAAATTGGTTTATGGGATATATAATTGGATGAATATGAAATATACTTGCTATAGTTATGAAGAAATGGGAGAACTTAAACAGATATAATATATAGAAAAATAGAAATAGGTGTACCATATTATGGATGAATAATAGAGGAGAATAAAATATAGATTCATGATATGTTATAAATGGAATATTTTTAGATTACTTAAATTATATGAAAGTGGATTATAATTACACAAAATTGTTTGTGTAACATTATTTCTCTATTCTTATGAGGTGGAGAGGAAAATAATAATGATTTTTTTGTGTTAAGTTAGTGCTTGTGAGTAGTGATATTTCATATTATGGGGGTTTTAAACAAAATTAGTCAGTTAATCCACTTAAAAATTGAAATGAAAGAAGTGATCTTGGTGTTTCATGATTATATGAACATTTCAATTCATGCTCATTGAATTATTTTGTTTATAGGAACAATGTATTAGAATGTGTACCCCTTCAACACTATTTTTTTACTGTATAATTACTCAGAGAAAGAGAGATCCAATCCATTTAAAAGGGAAGAAGATTAGTGGAAAGGGTTGACAAAATAATTCACAATACTCTAATTCAATGCCACTCTTATATAATTAACACACAATTGATAACATCTCCCTTATTTAAAAATCATAGAGTCTTCAAAAGTAAATGGTTCATTAAAAAGAGGGAAAGTATGGAATGTGTGTCTATTCATAAAATAATGGAATAATAATAAGTAACTCATCAAATACTAAATCCTATTAATATTTTTAAAAAGGTGAAAAATAGTCAAAATTAGTGCTGTGAAAGATGATGAATATAAAACTAAAGTAAATTATAGAGTTTTTTCCCTGAGGAAGTTTGTAAAGTACAAGAAGAGATAATTTTGGATTCTGTAGAATCAAAAAATTACATAGATGATAATGATTCTAATATTGAATCATAGGAAAATAATGGTTATAAAGAGAGTCAACCAATAAATTATATAAGAAAATGTAGTGTTGAAATTGATCCATGAAGCAATATTGGATACAAATTGAACTTATTATACAACCGTAAAATGAAAAAAATAGCACACAAATATATTATAATTATTATAAATAACTTCATTCTAATAATCATAAAATGAGAAATCATTAGTTAAATACCAGAATAATGAGTTGTAAAAAATGAGAATAAAAAAACGTGGATAATTATGGATAAATATAGGAATCATAATGTGATTGGTAAAAAATGGGTACACCAAAAAATATTGATGAATAAGGAAGTTTGGTTTGGTTTAAAGCAAGCGTGTTGTATAAATGATATGGATATTTTGAAGGATTTTATATTGATATAACATTTAATCTGGTGGAAATGATGGAGTCAATAAAACTCTTTATATAAATTACTATTCAAAGTATGTTAAGATTTTAACAGATTCATGGTAAAACAACATTTATGAATGAAGTATTGAATAAATAAGTATACATAAAAAACTAATCGTATTTATTATTGAAATTAATTTTTCATTGGTTTATAGATTGAAAAAATTATTATATGGCCTAAAGTAAGAACCTGATGCTAGTATGAATATGTGGAAATTTATTTGAGATAGGTTGCGTTCAATAACCTTTATGTGAAAATCACTTATGAAGTGCATTTTTTTGTGATGGTATAAGTTGATGATATGAAATTAATTGTTAAAAAATATAATTTTGTTAATATGTTTACAAAATTAATCTGTTCATAATTTGAGATATTAATGACTAGAGAGTTTAATTACCATTTTTAGATATTAGTAAATCAATTTAGAAGAAAAAATCCATATCATAGGTGAAATATGAATGTGAGGTGATAAATAAGTTCCGAATAAAATAATGAAAACCATTTTCAACTCAAATAGTATTTAGAATGATTCTTTTAAATCATGATGTTAGAGAGGGATTAGAATCAAAATTATATATAATAATTATTGGATTTTTACTCTATCTTATAAAAACTAGGCCCAATATCTTATATACTAAGTTCTAAGAATCATGTTTTTAAATTTATCCAAATAAATGATCATCAACTAGTAGTAAATTGGGTAATAAGAAAATTTTATGGATTATTGAAATAATTTTCAGTATTTAGAGTGAAAGAAGATATAGATTTATTAGCTTAATCAAATTTATTCTTGGCTAGAGATATTTTGAATCTAAAATACTTAAGTGTAGAAGAATTTTTTATTAGAAGACGTTGTGTTGGATGGATATGTAAGAATCATGATTGCATACCATCAATCACATCAAATGTATAATATATTTCAATTACCAATTTTTATACATATTTGATATGTATGAAATTATAATTTCAAGATCTTGGTGAAGTAGTGTTATAATAAATGTCGATTCTATGTGACAAAAAGAGTTCCATTGATTGAAAAAATAATCTAGTTCTACACTCTCACCCAACAAAAATAGATATGGATTCCAATAATATAAAGTATAAATTATTAAAAAATATAATACAATTAGAGTTTTTTGGAACTCATAAATAAGTGGTAGATTTCATTACCATATAATTGAACAAAAATGTTTTTGAGAAGAATTTTTTTAATCTCTTATTTTATTCGATTTTCTCAAACTAAAGAGGTTTAATATCCCCTCTTCCCATTATAAATAATCAAACATTTAAATATTTTTTCCTATTTCTGTAGCGATTTATCTTAAACTGGGTATAAAAAGATATAATAAGAAATAATATGTGGGAAATTCTCAACATAAATAAGGTTAGTTAGAAAAAATAATAGATGAAATTGTAGAAATAAACACACTTTATTATTTCTTACAATAATCTTTAACTCAGGTAGGATTAGAAAATTTTTTATTTCTTTATTTATTAGTTTTTAGAAAAGTTGGAGTTTATGAATGTTCATAAAGGATGGATATTGGGAAAGGAAATACCTTTTAATTTTATCATCAAAGATGTAGAATAAATATATGGGAGAATCCTACAAAATCTGAGCATAGATGAGAATGAATGATCTAGAAGGAATATATGATGAATTGATAATAAACTCAAAAGGGGAAGAATATTTAACCCACATGTTGTAATGTTGTATTTATTATCAATTTAAATCCCATTGTATGTAATTTTAATTATTTTAAAATGGATTATTTTTTTAGAGTTGAGTTGAGATAGATAGATCAAAAAATGTTGTTATTAGAATATACTAGGTCATGAGAAATAAACTAACACCATGAGTGAAGTTATAGTGAAAAGAAAAAGTCTCATACATAAGGGTTATATACAATATATAACATTTTATCTTTGATATGTCATAATTTTTCACACTGTGGGATGGATTAACATACCATGAAGTAAATGCATAAGAGTAACTGGGATGAAAGAGATGATTTGTAAGACTTTTTCACACCATGGGAATTATGGTCACACTATGAAGATTCATAAGCATATTTTAGTGGTTCTGATTATTTAAATATTACCACATTTTAGAATAGGTTCACACCATAATATGTATAGTGATCATGAATAAATAGAATTAGAAAAATTCCATAATATAAAGGTAATAAACTTGACTAAATGAACTATTACATGATGGTTACACCATGAAGAAGGTAGCTAGGATTGGAATTTTATGTTTTATGATATTTTGAAACAAAAATCAATATTAATCCATAAATATTTATATCATTCCATGATAAAACATGTAGTTGATGAAGAAACCAACCTATCATGATGCAATGTAAGATGTGACACCATAATATATGAAATATGGAGAATTCAAATATATTTAAGGACATAAAATTCTGTAAAAGGTGTAACTGGTTTCTCTGGAGTGACCATTAACTATATATTCAAATTTATATGCTTTATATTCCCTAAGAATCATTTCAATGGAAGGATTTTAAGTATAGGATGTTATAAATAGATTGAAATCTGAATTTACAATTTACAAATTGAAATTTGAAATTATTTATATATATTGGAATCATCTATATATAAGAGATATAAAGGGAATGAATTATATATGAATGAAAAAATATATTTAAAACTTTATGGAATTTATTGAATATATATTTTTAAGGAGTGATGTGTGTTTGGATTTAATTCTATTTAATATCAGTATTTGATGTAAAGATTTTTTTTGTATAATATAGAAAACTAAGAAGATATGATTTGAGAATTATGGTGAATATCCATTACTATCTGGTGTTATATTTTCAGTTTTTATCTTTATGAGTTTGAATTATGTGTTGAAGTTATGTATTTTTGTAACCCTTTTAAAAATAAATGACAGTAAGTGAGGAATAATGTGTAAACCTTGGATTAATAGTGAGATTATCCTAAAAATTTAAATATAAACTAGTGAAGTAATGGTTACTTAGAATCTAAAAGGAAACATTGAAATGTTCTACTTGAATATAGTATAATTCTGGTGAACTAAATAAAATCTCTAAGTCCATTATTCTAAATATTTTTGAATTTGGTTTTTGTTGTATATGATCAATAATCAATATTCAGGGATTCATTGTAAATGAGAGGAGAATATTGAATTGAAACTAAGATAAGAATAAATTTCAATTAACCACATTATACCAACCCCATGGTGTATATTTTTATATCATATTGTATCACATAATGATTTTAAAATAAGAACATTATGTTCAATAACATATAAGACACACAACACCGAGCCTAAAAGAACCACAATATACTATTTAATAAGGTATCTAATAACCTAGAAGTTACAGTACATAGTATGAATAAGAATGACCATTTTTTAAAATATTTGTTTAAAATTTTTAGATGATGAAAATATATGTGTAATTAAGGACCCAATTTTTTTAATGTCTTCACATACTTCAAAATTATAATTTTCGCCAAAATGTTTTTATTTTTATTATTATAAAATATTATAATTAATTTCCTGATATTTTAGAAATCATATTGTAAAAAAATATTATTTTTTAAATAATCATGTCAAAATTATCATGGGATGAAAATATGTGATTTTTCTAACAAGAGTGATTTTTTCAGGGAATAGTGAAAATGCCACTTTTTGTAAAACTCTCATTTTTATTCAATAAATTAAGAAATTAAAAAGTAACAGAATGATTCCATTTTTTTAAAATTTAAAGTAATAATAATTTAGTTATATTTAATATAATTATTTTCAATTGAATCATATTTATACCGAATTTTGAAGTATGTTTATTTTTAGGCTTAAAAATGCATTTTTTTAAAACTATTTTTAAGTGCATAATGTTTCTCCATTTTAATTAATTAAAATAAACCATAATAAATAATGATTTAAATGAAATTTAATTATTTTATATAGATATATATAAATTTAAATTCATATATTGATGATTTCCAATCATATACTTAATGTAATATCATTTTATTCTTTAAAAGAACATTCCATGAAAAACAGTACGTTCAAACATTTTACTGGTTCATTTTTGAATTAAATTCCACCACTTATATTAATTTTATTTGAGAAATTCCTTATTTATTTTTAATTATAATAATTAATATTAGGTAATAATTTTATCATAATCTTTTTCCATAATGGATACTAAATATAGTAATAATTTGTCACCACAGTATCGGGTAAATTGGGTTAAAATAGGTTAAGACTAAGTAATAAGGACACAATATTTCATATTAATTAAACTTTTATGATTATATTTATAACCGTATGAACATAGTCTTGATGTTAATTTGTTTTCAAGACACTTTTCCAAGTAAGTGACCAATATAATAATTTATGTAAAGAAAAATATTAAATCCCACTCTCTACCCTTTAAAAATATCTTATATGTTTGTATATGGATAAAAATAATTGGAGAGTGAATATTAATTGTTATTTTGAGAATAATTAATTTATTTTAAAAAAATTATTTATTTTATATTTTTATTGATTATATATTTTCCTTAAATTCTTATACAACACTAACACAATGCTTGTACAAACAATGGAGAATTCAAGATAAAGAATTTCTAAAACATCAAAAGTAATGTATTTGGGGTGAGTTATGGTGTAAAAATAATTTTTTAGATAATAATGATGTATTTTTTATAGTTAAATGTATTATATTATAAATTTATTTCATTAAAATCCAATTAAATTAACATTTTAAAAAGGAAATTAATTATATTCCAGGTTATATAATATTTTATTAAATTATTTAAAAATAAAAAACCCGTAAAATCAGAAAATTTGGATGCTAAATGGAATAAATTTTCTTCAATAATCCAATTATGATCCAACTATTATTATATAAGTAAAATTATATAAATTTTATTTTGAAAATGTATTAACTACGGTTAAGGTTAAAATAGGTTTACGAGAGTGTTAAACCGAGATATAAAGGTTAGTTTTTTAATTAGATGTGTGAAAATCAAATTTTATGGAAATATATATACCTTATACTATCAAAAATTATAATCCCTATACATTTTTAATTATTTTAATTGAATATGTTTTAATTATAATAGAATAAATCATTTAATTTCCAAAAAAGTGACCCTCCCATCACTTATAAAAGAGAACCCCATCTCATATACTCAACACACTTCAAGAAAAAATTGTTTTAGAAAATACCTAAAAATATCCATTATATACTTCCCTCCACTCTTACTTTAGGCCTTGTTTTTATTATAAAACCCTCCTAGTAAGGTTTTTGATGAAATTTTATAGTTTTTTTTTCAAATAAGAGATATCATTCTTAACCATGTATTTTCATTTTATTTATTATCCAACTTCAATAAAATAAAATAAAACTATTATGATATAATAAATATACTATATTAAATATAATTAAATATAATTATTCTAATTTAATAACCTAAATCCAAATACTCTTCCATTAAATTGGAAACAAAATCGTTGATCATCTGTATGGTGGACTACCATCTCACGAAGTGATGAAATTCGTTTTGTATCCCCACCTCTCACGGCTGGATAAAATGATTGATTAAATATGTGTTCATAAATACATATGATATTTATGAAATAATTATACATTTTAATTATTATAACACATATTACTTTTTACCTACCAATCTGTTATAAAATAATAATGTCACTCATGCATACGTGTGGACTACCACCTCCACGAAGCGATGTGATGCATTTATCATCTCATTCAAATATGGGTAGTAATGTGGCTATATTTATTGAATATATGTGATATATATTATATAATAATAATTATGTATAGGTGAATTATTATTTATCATTATTTTATTCCATCTATAAAAAATATGGAAACAACATTCATGTGTACCTATATCCTACAATATCCATGAATGGCGTAATTCATTTTTTCATCTATAACTTCTTTAGATGCCTATATATATTTATATTTATATATATTTAATTAATATATGTGATTTTTAATTCATCATTAATAATATATATGTAATATAACCATGATCAAATTACATATAATTAAGCTATCAAACTGAAACGTACATGAAAAATGAAACATTTAACGCTTGAAAATGATGAAGTTAATATAAAAATTATTGATAAATGGGTATTTAAATATGATAATTGAATAATATTTGAAATTATATGTTTTTATATGTTAAATTTATATAATTATAATAAATATAAATTTATTACATATCAAGTTAAAATGACTTTCAATGCAATTCAGACCCGAGTTAATGTATTTTTCCTCAATTTCCTTTCGTTGAGGCATATTTTAATGTTATGAAATAATTTATTTTATATTGTATATATACCATACATTTATATGTTATATAAATAATCCTTAATAATTCATAGTATTATAAGCTTCTGAAAAATTATTTTATCCAAGGGGATTTTACATGAAAGTCGCCAAGTGGAAATGCATTTCATAACTCAATTTATTTTCATTAGGTTATATTAATTTTTCATAATCTTTGACAGTATAAGATTATATACATAATGAATTTTGATTTTTATATGTTTTATTTATAATTCTTTATGTCTATTTAAAATTTATTCACATAATAAATTCATTTATTAATTCTCAATTCAATGGTATGATATTTGTGATTTCCTTCATCTGAATTTTCACTCCTTTGAGGAAATTTAGTATTATGAACCTATTTATTTTTATGAGGTGTATCTACTTCCACTTAGATATTCTATAACCAAAATATATTAATATTTATGGTATTTAATGTTTCATTTGGATTTTTTTCCTTCATGGGGATATGATTCAAAAGTTTCTAAAGTTGAAAGATTTTATTTAACAATATCATCACTATTGAGAATTCATTATATTTAATTTTACAATGGGAGAGTTATTTGATCTTTCTATATTAAACATGAAATATTTCCTTATCCTATGCTCATTTCTAGAAAATATATTTTTTCCTTTTATTTCCCAATATATAAGTTCTCAATATACATAAATCATGTTTTAATGAAAACTGACTTAGTTTTCTACTCAGTGAAGAATATTATTCTTCCATATCCATATTTTCATTAAAATATTTTAAATAATATTTTTAATATCATCCAATTAATTTTCAAATAAATTTTTACCCATGTTTCCATTTTTATAAAATGGTTTAAAATTAATCATTTTTTTATTTTACAGACAAGGTACTTATTTACATTTTATGAAAAATATAAAAGGAATAATTGTTTTAACATACTCAAAATGAATAGAATTTTCTAATATCTTAAAAGGTAAATTATTTAAAGAGTCAATTATAATTTTCCATAGTTATTTTCTAAGAGAATGATATTCTTAATTCTCTAGATTTTTTTATTTTTTTAAAGTGAATTTCAATGTAAAAATGTTTTTTTCCTCAAGAATGTTTTTAATAATCTTTTTAGGGTATATCTATTCATCAATGGTAACACCCTTCATTTTAATTATTCTATTTAGAGTATATGTTATAATTATACCATCATTATTTTATCTCTATATGGTTTATGATAAAGGAAAGTATTGATATTTTCATTCCAGTTCTTCCAATATGAACGATTATTGATTTTTAAGGCTTGTTGATTCTGTTGTATTATTTATTCACATGATTAATGTATTGAACTTAATAAGTAATGGGTGGGGATTTGTAAAACACCTTGATTAATTAGTAGGGCTAATGAGACAAAATACTTTTGGTATTTTCTTAAGGCCTTACCTATTTATGTCTGATGTCTTGGAATAAGGACTTGGCGATGTGTTTATAATTTTAGACATTATGCATTCCATAATTATGAGATTTGTTATCAATGAAAGTGTGATTATTTGATTAGTTATGATATCCATATATTATATTCAAGATCAATTGATTATTTATATATAATTATTTTATCATCATTTATTCTCTCCATATTATTCATCACACTTAGGTTATTGAAAAAATGGAATATGTATTCTGTCATTTACCCTTTTATATTGATTATCCCTTATATTATCATGATATCTTCCATTGTATATAACCCATTGTAAGAATTTTATCTCACCCTTCTTTTATTTCCTTTCCCTAGGATATAAAGAAGGAATATATGAATGATTTTGAGGATGCATAATATTTACAATCACTATGTTTTTGTTTTTTATGTTTTCAAATTAAATTTGAGATTCAGCTATATATATATTTTATCAAGACTAATGAACTATTCATTCCATTGGGATGTGATTTATTATATCTAATGATAATGTAAAATAAGTAACCACTAACTTTGGGCTACTGGGGTTGGGGACATTACAAATATTACGATAGAGAAAATATTAAAGTTAATCTAACCTAGAATAGTTACAGGAAATCCAATCATAGTTTCTTGCTTTCACAGGTTGAACCAAAGAATGTCGAATAGGTTTTGCAATATAATGATTTTATAACAATAATGGAAGATAAGATGACTGAAATTAAGAAGAATGGTTCTTTGGAATTGGTATCCTATCTCAGAATAAATAATGTTATGGGTCAAAGTGGGTTTTGAGTAATAAAATCAACGAGAAAGGAGCAGTAGCATGAAGTAATGATCATCTTGTTTATAAGGGATACTCTCAAATTGAGGGTATACATTTTTATGAGATGTTTTTCTGAGTTGAAAGGATTCAAATGATTTAAATAATTCATATGGTTTATTATAAATGAAATTAATTTTTATTATTAATGGATGTAAATTCAACATTTCTAAATAAAGAACATAAGGAAAAGGTCTACATTAAACATTCACATGGGTTTATCCTTCACGATGACATTTCTAAAGTTTACATGTGAAGGATTAAATTTTTTTAAAGACATTATTTTTTAATTTTGTGGGTGTCTATGGAGTCTAAGGTTATTTTATGTTAACTATAGTGGTTAGGGATCATTTATGTTATTTTAAATTATGTTTTAAATTAATTATTCATTTTTGATTTATGGAATTTTTTTTCTATGTTTCTTATATTGTGCTTAAATTTTAAAAACATATTATATATGAAATTAATTTATTATGTATTATTTTTAACTCTAAACATATATTACATACCCTGTATTAAAATATTATGTATTGGTTTTTGAAAAAGTCAACAACCTAATGTATGAAATTAAAAAAAATTTATTTGAATGAAAACATAGAAATTGATAAATTATATTATGTATTAATAATTTTATAAATAAAAATATAATATGTATTTTAAAAAAACGTTATGTATCAAATTATATTCAAGGTAAATAAAATACAAATCATCAAATATTTTACTTATTCCCTTGAAATTTCATATTTATTGATAAAATATTTTACCCTGGTTATTTTGGTAAAGTAATCTTACATATAATGAAATATATCACACATCATATGTATATATTACATATTAAAAATGAATTAGTTACCTTGTTGTTATTTTTCAACTCCGAGAACTATATTAGACATGATATGTAAGATAATACCCTTTGCATAAAAGTTTGAGTTTTCAAATGGCATAGTTTTTTTATTTAAAGGGATATATTAATTAAAAAATGTGGAAATTGAATTTTAGGTTACATGAAATGAACTATTCACCCCTATGTGGTATGTTCCTTAATTATTTAACTAAAATGATATAAAATTATAGTAATTACCAATATAAAATTAATATAGAAATATTTAGAAGGTGTAATGATATTTTTAAAAGGGAAAACCTGGGTGAATTATTACGGGATTCAATCATTTGTTCTTTTATAATTGAAAGTGTCATTCTCTATGTTAGTCTATTTTATTTCCTTTTAACCTAGAAGTTTGAAACACCATCCTTCAATTATTATGGGTGCTCTATGGAAATTTACATACCATGATCATCAATGATCAATTACTTTGAACTATGGTATAGTACTATTCTAATGAGATGCAGGCCATGCAAACTAGTTTTCCTCCCTTCTCATGTGCAACAAATTAAATAAGGGGATTAAAAAACACCCCCATTTATTTTTTCTAAAATCATGAAATTATTGTGTTGTTGTTTCATCTAAATAAATGTTGAAAAATAATATATAAAATTATACAAAATGGAAATTTTGAATAATAGTGGAATGGAAAGGTGTGTGTAATATGTTTTATCTATTTCTGTATTATTCCCTATGATAAATTGGATATGGATATTGCTACTACATGAATTATTTTTTTCTTCTTAAAAACCTTATTCGTATTGTGTGTCTACTTTTTGTTGTGAATAATTTTTTAGTCACTATAATTACACGATGAAATCAACCTTCATATAAGGATGAATTTTTAAATAGGTTAATAAAATTTAATGGTAGAAAATATATAATTTATAGGTTGATGCATGTGGGTGAATTTGAGTTAATGAATGAAAATGTTAAAAAAGTAATAATTAAAGTGTTTTAATACTATAATTGTTATTTTTTTCTTTATTCTTGGAGGTTTTTTCAATTATAATGAATATGGAAGACTTAATTGGGTTATTATAGCCGGTTTATAAACATGAATTCTAGTGTAAAAGGTGGAGTGGTTTTTAATATACTTGAAATGGGTTCACATAGATAGTTGTGAAGAAAGGGATGTTTTTGGTTGGTTTTTGTGGTTTTGTAATAGTATATGCCTGATGGTGTTGAATATTATGTAATATAGAAAATTAAAAGTCAAGATGTGGGATATAATTGAATATGTGGTAAAATTTAATAATTTGTTTTTGATAATAAATAGAAAGGTATAATAAAGAAAGAAGATGGGTTACGTCCTAGACCAAGTTCACTTCTAAGTAACTAAACCTAGTTGGCTGCATGTTCTCAAGAACTCCTTGAATGCCTATGTCTATTCTTTGACTAACCATTGGCTGGATGATGGTATGTTTTACTCACATGTACTTGTGAATTTGATGACATCTATAACCCTTTTCATAACTGAGAATTAAGATGAGCATCTATGTATGATACAATATTATGAAGGATACCTTGAATTTTTATAATCACATGGATATAAATTCTATCCAGTTACTCTACTAAGAAGGTATCTCTAATTGTTAGGATGTTTCTGAATTTTGTTAGCTTGTTGAAAATTATACATACTTCATAACTTCTTCAAAGGGTTATTGGTAATCCAATCACAAAATTCATGGTGAATTTTTCCTTTTTACAATTCTTAATGGGAAATGACTATAAAATACCTACTATTCATAGGTGTTCCATCTTCACCTACAAATAGGTGGAACACCGATTTTCAATGCCAGTAACATGACTCTTCATACCCAACCACCAATACCAGCTATACAATTCATGATAAATATATGTATAGTTGGGGTGTAATGACCAACTTGAAGTATGATATTCTTACATTAGTTCCTCATGCACATCTACAAAAACCATACTGGCACCAAAACACATACCATGTGAATAGTTGAAGAGGATGCAACAGGTTCGGAGAAAATCAGGGCCAAAATTGGCCCCATGAATGACATAAATTCTACTTCATAAAGCCTAGCTACTTCACAAAGATAACAGAGCTCCTAACTGAGAAGCACTTTTTGATCACATAAAGCATTGATGATAGCCTTTGTGAGTCTGAAACCACTTCATGATCACATAATTCATTGATGGTAGGCTCTGTGATTCTAACAGAGCCACACCCATTCTCAAAGCCCACATTTCCTTCATGAACCTCTTCTGAGCATCATGAGACCCCTTTTCCTTTAAATACCTACTTCATTCCAACCTTTAGAGGATGGTTACCCAGACCTTTCATCTTCTAAATTGCTCATACTTTGTAAAGAACTTGATCGTCATGAACCAAACCAAAATTGATAATCAAAAGTACTAGGGCTTAATTGAAACCCCTTTTATTTTTACTTGAAATGCCTCACCTATGGTGGGGAATCCTTTTATGAAGGCCAACACCCTTCACGATGGTATAAGGCCCCTTAGGGGTAATTGTGGATTCAGAAATCATCATACCTTCATGAATCACTTCTTTCCTAAGCCAGCACATCATCCCAAGGCATGGTCATCCTATTTTGTAAAGCATACTCCATTGTGAATCCCCTGAACTCCATGAATCACCTCTCTAATGTCCTCTATGCTTTGCAATGTTCTTCTCATGGGACACTCCATGTTACCTCCAATCCACTAACACCTCTTGACAAAGGTTTAGTTACCAAATCCTATGCATCCATCCAATATTAGGTTAACTACCCCTCAAGTCCCTATGTGACCCGTGCCACCCATTTCTGGTGCTCCATCCACTTCATGTGTGGTCTGAGATTCCCATTTACCTTTTTATTCTTAGTAGAGATATGCTAGACCCTTTTTATTTTCATCGTAGGAATGCTAATGTGGACCTCCTGATCGACCACTCCTCTAAACCATTGAAACCTAGCATTTCTGAAGCCATGATCTATACAAGGGAACATGAGTGATAGTTATATAAGCATAAGGGTAAAGGAGTGAGTCCCCCAAAAATGTGCTACATGAAAAAAAATATTCCTTGGAACAACATCCTCATAACATGATGTCCAACTATAGTCATGCCCCATGTAATGCCAACAGGATGGCACATATAGGATCATCATGGGATCAAACCCTCTCCCACAACCGAGAACAATCATTTTATTCTGGGAATCCTTAATACATATTCCACACACACCCTATGACACATGTACAGGATGATCCATGTATGACTCATAGTTAATGAGATCCTCCTTACATGGAATGAGATTATCCTCATATGGAATGACATCTTGTAAGGGAATATTTCAAGAATAATACCCACACTATCTCTCGTTGGAACATCATTCATTACATGAGAATTAGGTATACTATTTCCCCTTGATTCTCACATTGATCATGAATCACTTTGGATTAGAGGTTAGTAGTGACAAGGAAACATGTCTACCTCTTCTTATGGGATTCCTACTGAGTGTAATCCCTAAAGATAATTTATACTCTCCCAAAGAACCACTCCTATGTGTCAGGGCCAATCATGCCCCCTAGATAAGAAGCTTCGATGCATAATACCAAACTAGATGGGAATATTTCCAAGAGTAATCCCTAGTCTCCAGACTCCATGGTTCACTCTTATGTGAAATCCCTAATAATATGCTTTGACCCCCCTCCTCAGGTTTAATCCCCAACGCCCCCTTTTCAAGCTATGTGGGCTATGATCCCCAATTAATTGGGATATGTAAGAAGCCTATATGATGTCTAAATCCAGAACTCCATTAAATCAATCCACTAAATCCGATCCATAAAAATCCATCCATATTTTTCTTAGGCTTCCACTTCTCGGTAAGATCATTCCACCCACTAGGGCGGCTTCCATACATAATCCCCACACCATCCAACCAAGAGTAGTCCTGTAACGACCTAAAATCTTATCAAGGAAAATTACCTTACTATAATTATTTTTTATAGTATATATCACATAAAATAACATTAAGAACAAAATAAAAACATTATAAATGAATAAGTAATGAAATAAGAGGTTTTTCGAGAAGTTTAGAAACCTATACCAATGAAATAGTAACTTGATATTTGGAATAGTAATATGACTATTATGAATAGTAAAATGGAGAGTAGAATAATATCCTAATCTATGAAAGTATAAATAAAATTTGGGTATCTTATAAATGAAAATATGACTTATTTATTTCATAGTATAAGTAAACAAATGTTTTAGAAATTTGAAATTTAGTGTTGACGTTTTTTAAAATTTAAGTGTTTATTTTCTATTTTATAATTAATATAAAGATTCAATAGAAAATTTATTTTCATAAAATTTATTTATAAATTAATATTTTTATTATTATTAAAGTATAATTTTTTGAGACCATAATTAAATTTTCATTGTGTTATAAAATCAATTATAATTTTAAAATTGGAATTTTCCATGTAAATGATGATCTTAATTAAAAATAAATTTTTTCATATTTTGAAAAATATTTCCATAAAATGAAGATCATTTTTGAAGTATAAAAATCACAAAATTTCCAAGGAGAATGTTTTGGATTTTTTTAAAATAGTTGAAGTTTGGATGAATAATAAAATACTCTAATTTACTGTATAAGCTAAATAAAGGAATTATCGAGCTATGGTTGATGCTTGGATGATGTAATCATCATTGGTTAAAACTCACAAACATTAGTTACTGTATTTAGTCATAAGAATACTCACTATTTATTTATTGAGCCAAAATAATAAACTAATGATTAGAATAATGAGAAAACTCCCCTCTCATCCACTATAAACACCACCCCTCACCTCCTCTTCTCCCCACACCTCTCAATATTTAAGCCTTGTCCAAATTCTTGTAAAATCTCCTCCAAATCCCCTCCCTCATGTTCATGAGTTGATGGTCTCATAAAAAGTCCAAAATAAATCCCCTAAAGTTGGTTTCAAGGAAAATAATTCAACAGAACATTAAGATCTTGTGTAAAACCTTTTCAGACATAAGGTTGGGGATTCTACCTGAACCCCAATTTTTTCCTCTGGGATACTCTTTCTCTCCCTGTAATATATTGTAATTAGTTTTTATTATTTCATATAAATTCGATGTATATGTTACAAAATCATATATCCATATCATATCATCCTTCTTTTATGGGTAAATACATGTTTTAAAAAGGGTTTCTTCACAATTCTTCCTGGTAAGTAACTCTGAATAAAGGGAACTTCTCAATTTCTTACCCGTTTCAAGTAAACTTCATAATCTATGTTAATCAACAATTATTTTTATAAATTGAAACATTTTACCATGAAAAATATTTTGATTCATTTCTGGTTTTATGAAAACAAATATTTCATTCAAACATTAAATGCTCTTTAATTTTTTCCCTTAAACCAAACTGAAATGTTTCATTTTTAAAGGTTTTGAAACACTCATTTTACATGTTTCCAATTAAATTGTATATCTCTTATCATTTTCTATACCTATTTTTCCGTATGAATTTTCATTTATGTTTTGAATCCATCCTTTTATGGACACTATTATGATATGCTCATTTTTATGCCTTATGACAGGATTATGATACCCATTTATTTCCATGGTTAACCCTTATATTTATTCAACATCTAGAACACATATTCATGAAAATTTATAGATGTGTGTTCCTAGGTAGTTCTCTAATGAATTGGATAAAGTTTAGTCTAACGAGACTTCATGTGCAATGGTCTTGGTGGTATGTCTTGACTTGTGCTCCATGTTAAATGGTCTTGGTGGTTATCCTTGGATCATGCTCAAAAATATGTAATGATCCTTGAATCATACTAATTTTATGTTTTATGTGTCTTCCACATTAATATGGTTCCATGATTTTATGATCCCATGTTCTATATCTTATGATTTCATATGTATATTCATGTACTATTCTTTTTTATATCATTATGTTATGCCTTCCAAACTGTGTGCTAAGATTTATTCTTATGTTTATTTATTTTCTGGGTTTTTTAGATCATCCTTTTGTTCGTTTGTTCCCATATTTTATCATATAAAAATATAAGGTCTCAAATAGAGTTTGGAGATCATTATGAATATTAAATAATAGAAGTTTTTAGTTTGGTTTCATGATGTTTAATTATGTACCTAATCTCCAAGATAGTAGACTTTAGGATCTTTGGATACTAATTTTATGTTTAATTATTCTTAAAATAATGTAATAGTATGTGTAAAATTCTAGGGTTTATATAGTTGTTATCATAGAAAGGTCTAGTTAGTTTTTGGGATTATGATTAGAAAAAACTATAAAAAACCCTAAGGATAAGGCTAAGCATAAGAAAACATCCATAAAATTTGGTAAGTATATAGTAAGTGGTTTATAATGAAAATACATCTATTTTTTGAAAATATAAGTGGAATTGGTTCTAGAACAGATGTATCTAGGAGTAATAACTCCAAAATGGTGTTATAATCCTAACTTGGGGTATCCTCAAACATGAAAACATTCCTTAATTCACACCTAGTTTGACACTCTCGGGGGATATGATTTGGTAAATTCATAAGATCATTACAAATGAATATTAAGGAAAAAATTCTAATAATAGTGTATGATAGGAAATAAACCTCAGATAACTTATATTGACACCTTAGAATCACAAGTTATGATATAATTTTCCTTTATAAGATTATCCTTATATGTTCAAAGTTTATTTTTACAAGTTTATTTGATAAGTATTCAATCCACCTAATTTTAATTAATTTTTCTTATTTAATGGAATAAAATATAAGAACACATTCCAACAATAAATGTGATAGTCAATGTGAAAATTTCCCTAATTAAATTAAAATTTTGTTGGGAATAGGTTCTCAAAACCTTATGAGAGTTGTTTCTCAGCAGGCTCATGTAAGGAATAATAACTTGAATCATGTGAAATGACCTCCTTCTTTTAAGAAAGATAAAGTTTCCATTGAATCCTTCATGTGTAAGGTGACTCCCATGTTTAATGGGTCTTACAATACCCTCCTCATAGAACGATGGATTAACTCAATTGAGAAGAAATTATTATTCCTATAGTTCTAAGAATAAGAGAAATTTTTGTCGGTGGCCAATCGATTTGATAGGGAAGTGGATTAGTGTTGGAAAATGATCAAGAAAATATAGTCCAAGGATGAAATTGATTCCATGGATTATGAGGAATCTAAGAAACTATTTTTCAATAAATATTTTCCCTGAACCATCCATCTCAAGATAGAAAGGGATTTCCTCAGACTGAAGTAAAGAGAAGATGAGTTTATTAGAGAACATGAAGGAAACATTATAAGAATTTCACAATACGTCTATGGATTTTTCATGAACACTAAAATTATGGTGGATCACTTATTTAGTGAAATAAATCTGAGTCTAAAAAAATAAATAGAAATGTAAGACTTTGAAAATTATGTAGATATTGTTCATTTTTTCCTCAATGTTAAAATAAAGATCGAAGACTCTCAGTGGTCTCGTGGGAGCAATGATAAAAATAGGAAATAGAGTTTAATATGGGTGAATAATAAAGAAAAATCCCATGGTGGAAAGAGGATCCAAAATCCCACGTATCATAATTGTGTGAATAAGAATCCTTGGAACTATCTAAGGGGAATAAGGAAATGATTCAAATGTGGAATAATGGGGAATATGGATTATAATTTCCAAAGGGATATGAATAATCTCACTAATTTGGATGAAGAAGGTATGGTTCAGATAAATACTTAGCATGTAGTATAGTGTTACAACTGTAATGAACCTGGGCATTATGTGAACCATTTCCCTAAGCCAAGGGTTGTTGTAGGAAATCAATAACTACAACCTCCAAGGCAGTATGGAAGGATATATTCCATCACCACTAATAAGGTGGAACCTAATAGTAATGTGGTGATAGGTACACTAGTTATCCATTAAAAAATATTGAACATAATACTTGATTATGGTTCTGTAAATTATTTCACATCATGTAAGTCTAGTTGAACAATTAAAACACCACCTCCAAATATAGATGTTGAGTTATTTGTGAGAAAAAAAATCGGGAAATTAATGAATCCATAGTATATAACTCCTACCCAATTAATTTTTGTGGATATAAACTCCTATAAAATCTTCACTTACTTACCTTGGTAGTGTTTAATACAATTTTTAGAATGGATTGTCTCTCCGTATTCATAGCCAACAATTACTGTCAGGAATAGTATATAACTCTTAACATCCTGATGCATCATCAAATTCAGTAAAAGTGTAAGGTGGAGGATGGATCTATTTAAGAACCACTGCCACAAGTGTGGATATTTCTACATTACAAGATATCACACATAGCTCAAATGATTGAGATGAAAGAGAGAATCATGCTTGAAGACATGAAAATTATAAGGGACTACACTGATGTGTTCCCTAAAGAGTTTCATGGACTTTTTCTTATTGAGAGGTTGAGTTCTTAATTGAACATATTAAATGATATATGCCTACATCCAAGAAACCTTATATAATGGCCACTACTGATCTATAAGAACTGATAAAGAAGTTACAGGGGAATATGGAAAATGGTTTTATACACTTGATTTCTTCACCATGGGGTACGCTAGTCCTCTTTTTCATGAATATGTATGGATTAATGTGATTATGTTTTGATTATCATGTGATTAAAAAATCATGATAAAGAACAAGAATTCCCTACCATGGATATATGAATTGATTTTTCAGCTACGTGGGGCAAGTTATTTCTCTAAGTCAGACCTTCAGTTGGGATATCACTAATTAATGGTGCGAAAGGAAGATATTTTGAAGACTGCATTTTGAAGGAGGTTTGGAAGCAATGAGTTCATTGTGATGTCTGTCAGACTCACTAATGCTCCAAAAATATTCATGATCATAATTAATGGAGTCTGTTTATAACACATAAAAAATTTATGGTAGTCTTTGTTGATGATATTATGATATACTTATCGAGAATAGAGGAACACATGGAGCATTTTTATATTATTTTGAAGGCCTTGAAAAGTAATAAAATATATAAAAAGTATAGTAAATGTAAGTTCTGGCTGAAGGAATTATCTTTTTTGGGGCATGTTATCACTAGTAGACGGATATTTGTTGATCTTTTGAAGAAAAAGTCTACCAAAGAGTGTACCATGACAACATCTCTAACAGATATATGCAAATTTTGGGTATATCTGAGTACTACTAATTATTTTTGAGAAAAATATCATGGTTTTCAACCCCACTAACCAAGATGACTCAAGAGGGCATAATGATATTCAAGACCATTGAATGCGAATACCACTTTAAATAGTTGAAGAAGAGGCTTATCATTTCACTAGTTCTCCACAACCAATAATTGGGGAACTCTTAGTGCTGTACAAATATGATTCAAATAAGGGATTAGGATGTGTACTGATGAAAAATAATAAATTGATGGCATATAACTCATGTTTGTTGAAAATTCATGAAAAAACCATGCCATGCATGAGATGGAGTTGCCAGCTATGGTCTCTGCATTGAAAATCCAGCAAAAATATCTTTATGGGGAGAAGTATGAGATATATAATAATAATAAGAGCGTCAAATATATATTAACATTGAAATATCTCAATATACAAAATCATTGATGGTTGGATCTCATAAAGGATTATGACAACTCAATCTACTACCATCATGGGAAGGAAAATAATGTAGTAGATTCTATTAGTAGAAAAGATCCTACATCGTTATCAATGATGTGGATTGAGAAGGATCTAATCTTCTTAGTGTTGGGACCAAGTTGGATGGATAAGGAAGTAAGAAAAGTTTTCTCTTACAGAGTGTGGTCTTTTTCTGTCAAAGAAGCTAAATCAACTCACTTTGTAAAGGACTTGTAAACTATGACGATTCATTGAAGATTTTTATTTCAAAAATATCATACGTTTGGAGAACATGTGATGTGAGCCTTATGAAGAGTAGAGAGAGTAATGAAGATATTTTGGAAAAGGAAAGAATGTGGAGCGCATGTATTGGCACGCAAGTATTGGTCTGCAAGTATTGCCACACAAGTATAATTGGCACAGAAGTCACATTTCATGATCATCACATCAAAATATAAAAAAGGACATAAAGGGGAGCACATGTTAAATATTGGAAAGAAAGTCAAAAAGTGGCACGCAAGTATAAGCGGCGCGCAAGTGTGGCGTGCAAGTATATGTGGCGCGCTAGTGTATGTTGCGCGCAAGTCATATTTCAATATCATCATAACAAAATATGACCAAGGAACGAAAGTGTCGCATAAGCGCTGGAGCGGCGTGCAAGTGTATGTGGTGCGCAAGTCACCAAACTACCTATAAATTGATGAATGACCTCCTCATTTTTCAAATGCTCAACACTTAAGAAAAGATTAGAGCTCTGATGGCACAATTAGTGGAGGGTGCTCTGATCGCGCAAGTAGCATAGGGCGATGTGCAAGCTAATGTGGTGCGCAAGTTGAGGGTTATTTATAATGCGTGCAAGTAGGGTGGCACACAAGATTTTCCACACAAGATTTTCCACGCAAGTTTCGCCACGCAAGTTTCCAGAGGCGGGTAAGTAGGGAGTGGCGTGTAAGCTGTCTGCACCAGGATGTTCTTACCAGCTTATGGGTAGGAAAGTGAATAATTTTTTTGAAAGGTTTTATTTGTGAAAATTTATTAAGAAGCATAGAATCATTACATTACCTTATTTGTGCTAAGACTGAGCACACACACTATTGGATTGCTTTCAAAGTGCTACAGGAGTGTAAGGGTATATCTTACTCATTGTATTCCACATAAAAGGATGCTTTTCTAGTGGATTGTGTGTTACTGGATTTTTTTCCTAACATACCCAGGACGTAGCTACTCTTGTTGAGTAGTGAACATTGTAAATCTTGTGTTATTGTGGTTTTGTGTGTTTAGGAGGGAAGAAACTCTTTAATAGTAGGTGAAGGTTGTTTAAAAAAAACAAGAAACATAAAAAGAAAAATATATCACTGATTCACCACCTCTCCCTCTCAGGGATACTTGGATCCTGACTGGGAACATCAATTTGTATCAGAGTGACATGTTCCCTTCATTTATTCTTTGCTGAATTGGTTGAAGAGAAGTTGTGATAGAGAATCTAAATTGTGTTAACAATAAGGGGACTCAGATTTTTTATGGAAAGAACTATCACATCTGGAAAGACAGAATGATGCCTTATCTTATGTCTCTTGGATATGATGTTCTGGAAGATAAAACAGATGTATTTCCTGCTATTGATGACAAGGTTCCTCTTACTCCTATTGATAAGAAGAACCTTGAGAGTAATTGAAGAGCTAAAAATGAATTACTCTCATCTCTTTCTGAGAGTGAATTTTTATGAGTGAAAGGTGATTCTAAAACCATAGGAATCTGGGACAAACTAAAGAACTTCTATGAAGGAAATACAAAAGTGAAGAAGGCTAAACTAAAAATCTGGAGACTGAAGTATGAAGACTTGAAAATTGGAGAATCTGAATCTGTTGGGGATTTCGTTACCAGGATAAATGATATTTTCAGTACAATTAGATTTCATGGTGAAACGTTGGAGGATTCTACATTTTTCAAAATGATCTTGAGAATTCTGCTTGACAAGTTTGATGATAAATATTCTTTATTAGAAGATAGAGACCCTGAAACATTATCTTTGGATGATTTACATGGAACTCTCATTACTTAGATGAGAAGGGAGAAGACTATGAAGGGAAAAACAAAAGTGGATAGAAAAATGTCATTCAAGGCTAAAAAGATAGAGAAGTCAAAGAAGACTCTTACTGAAGATGATGTTGGTGAATACGATTCTAAAGATGAGGTATGTAAAAAGTTTTATGAGATTTTATCATTGTATTCTTAGAATGTTAAAATAGGTACATGGAATTACAAGGGTAAACTTCCCTTGAAATGTTTTGAGTGTGGAGCCATTGGTCACTTTGCTGCTAACTGTCCTAAAAAGAATAAATAAGAAGACAGTGATGATGATAACAGAAGTCTAAGAGGGTTGTGGAAGAAACAAGTAACAAAGATAAATATTTTTCAAAGGGGAAGTATAAAAATTTCTTCAAATAAAAAAGAAGAAGCTTTTTATATAAAGATGAAGAAGAAGAAGACAACGAAGATGAATCCGAGAAATTATTTTCTGAAAAAACTAGAGAGAATACCTTTATTTTTGTAGTGAATAATGACGAGTACAAGAGAAACAATTCAAAAGAAGAAGAAACTCAACTTTAATATCATCTGAAAGAAGAGTTGAAAGAATTCTTGAGGAATACTAGAAGGCTTGAGAAGGAAAACAACAAGATGATAAATGAAAATTCTACATTAAACAATCAAGAAGGTTTTAATGATGAGAAAATCAAGATGGAAAAGGAGATTGATGATCTAAAAAGTTATCTTGAGAATACATATAATCATATTGATTGTCTTTAAGTAAAGCTAAAGGAAAAAGAAGAAGATTTTGAACTTGTCCAACAGAAACTTTATAAAGCTAAAGAAATGTATATCAGTTTCAAAAATTATATCCCAAAATTTGGTAAATGTTCCAATAAGAATGAACCAAACAAGGATCCAGAAAAGTTACCTTCAATGGTTTAAGTGAAAGACAGAACTGGTTCTGACAAGAACAAGGCTGGAAAGACCATGTATTTGTTCAAAGTCATCAATGATGAAAAATCAAAAGTTATTAATAATCACAAGTCAAGAAAGACTTATAATACTTCTGGTGCTGTTAAATATGAAATGAGAAATGGAGTTACAAATGAAAACATGATGGTTTATGGTCAGCATAGTTCTATTAAGAAGTTTGTTGAGAAGCATGTTCACAAATCTAGTAAGTACACATGTTTCAGAGGCAAATATTCTTTCTATGGTTATTAATGGTATTGTGGTGGATTCAGACACATGGAAAATATGTGTTGGTTCGACCAACAACATTACAGCTATTCCACATGTTTTGAAAGATAAAGATTGAGGGGGATTCAATCCGTTCAAAATAGAAAGTATCCAAATAAATTTCTGAAGGTATCTTATAAGACTGGTGTGAAAGTTGAGAATATGTTCCAACCATTGAAAGCTATTTGTGAAAGATGTGATCGACCTGGAAATCTTTCCAAGGGCTCCCTCAGTGTGTTACCAAAGCAACAAAAGATTCCTAATAATTCTCAAAAGCTTGAGTTTTTAAAAGCTAAAAGGGACAGGTCTGATAAGTCCGAAAAGAAAGAGTGCACGGTGGTCTGGTCAGAACACATTGACCTAGCTAGAAAATTGGAGGAAGCACAATAGGAAGGGAAGGAAAAGGAAGGACAAAAATCTCTTGTTGTCAAAACTGCTTTGAAAGCTACAAAAGGAGAACATCCATGGATTCTTAATAGTTGATGTTCCTCTCATATCACAGAAGACCTAAATCTACTTAATAATGTGATATAATTCAAATAAGGAACAATGACATTTGGAAATGATGAATCTCTAAGGATCAAAGGTGTTGGATCAACAATCATTGGAAAAGAAAAGATGAAATTTAAGAAAACACTATATGTTTATGGGATGAAACATAACCTACTTTGTGTGTCACAACTCTGTGATGATGGAAACAAATTTATCTTCCGAAAATATGGATTTGTTGTGAAAAGTGAAAAGGATGGAAATATAGTTACGAGGGGCCAGTGTACAAGATGGATTTTTTTCCAAGTTGGTGAAGTGTATAACTCTTGTTACATGGTGTAGTGGAATAAAATCAGGTATGGCCTAAAAAGCTGGGACATATGTGTTAGAGAAATATGTGAAAGTTATCAACGCGAGACAGTGTCAGAGATATGCCTGATTTATCAAGATGAAGGGATTGGTGCTGTACTATTTGTGAAAAGGGGAATATTACAAACTCTTTTCAAAAGAGAGTTGAAATTTGTTCAAAACAACCCTTTGAACTTATACATTCTGATATATGTGGACCAATGATAAAGCAATCAAAAAATGGAGATAATTACTTCATTACATTCATTTATGACTTTACTCACACTACTTGTGTTATGTACATGAGACATAAGTCAGATGCTCTGAAAATCTTTAAGAGTTTCAGGAGGAAAGCAGAAAAGGAATGTGAGTATTCAGTGAAGAAGTTGAGAACTGATAATGGTGGTGAGTATAAGAATGACTATTTTGAATGTTATCTTGAGAAGCATGGAATTTTACATGAGTTTATTTCACCATACACACCTCAAAAAAATGGGGTTGCTGAAAGAAAGAATCTAAGAATGATGGAAATTGGGAGAACTATGTTTCTTGAGCATAGTCATTCTCATTATTATTGGAGGCATGCCATGAGAACTACTGTGTATATTCAGAACTGATGTTTCTTTAGAAAAAACTCAGATATAACTCCCTATGAAATTTTATATGGAAAAACTTAATATTTTTTGGGAGTCCATGCATTATAATGAAGAAAGTTGGAAACCTTGGAAAGTGTGATAAAAGAGGAGATGATGGAATTTTTCTAAGCTATTCTCCAGAAGAAAGAGTATATAGATGTCTCAACAAAGAAACATGAAGAATTATTGATTATTCAAGTGTAAAAGTTGTTGAAAATATTGAAAAAGAAAAGCCATCATATGTTGATGTAGAATTTGAGCAGGATAGAGAAGATATTTTTTACAATTCTGATAATGCTGCAGACTGTGTTAATCCTACTCAAGAAGGCGAATCCGACTCAGAAATATCAAGTGTTGAAGATGGAGTTCAAACAACTCATCCTAGGTTGAGGAAGAAAGTGGAGGCTCATGACATTATTGGAGATAAAAGTCAGAGGGTTCAAACAAGAAGAACAAAAGATTCTATATCAAATACATCTCTTTATTCGAAAGTTGAACCGAATAATGTAAATGAATAATTTGAGCATCAAGAATGGGTTCATGCAATGAATGAAGAGCTTGATTAGATAGAGAAGAATGATACATGAGAACTTGTACCTAATCCAGACAATAAGAACATCATTGGTACAAAGTGGGGCTTCCGAAACAAGCTGAATGAAGAAGGTAAATTAATAAGAAACAAAGAAAGATTGGTTTGTAAAGGGTATTCACAAATTGAAGGCATTGATTTTGATGAAACCTTTTCTCTAGTGGCAATATTAGAAACCATCAGAATCTTTCCTTCTATTGTTGCACAATAGGGTTACAAAATATTTCAAATGGATGTAAAATCCGCATTTTTGAATGGTCACCTTGACGAGGAAGTCTACATTGATAAAACTTGTGGATTTTTTATTGGAAAGGATGAAAGTTGTGTGTGCAGGTTGTAGAAGGCTTTGTATGGGCTAAAACAGGCTCTGAGAGCATGGTATACTAAATTAGATACTTGCATAAAGAATAAGAACTTTAAGAAAGTGAGAGTTGAAAACAATATCTACATTAAGGAATGTTAGGAGTTTTCACTGATCATTATTGTTTATGTCGATGATATTATATTTGATGGAAATTATGAAAGACCATGAGAAAAATTTTCTAAGGAGATGAAGAATTTATTTGAGATGTCCATGTTGGGAGAAATGAAGTACTTTCTTGGGCTACAAATCTCACAGAAGAAGAATCACGTTTTTATGTCTCAAGAAAAGTATGATAAGGAACTTCTAAAGATGTTTTGCATAGAAAATTAGAAACCAGTTTCCCCACCAATTTCAGCGGGAACCAAGTTGTCTAAAGATGGAGAAAGCAAGGAAGTTGATCCGAAAGAGTTTCAAAAGATGATTGGAAGTCTGTTGTATCTGACTGCCTCAAGACCCAACATTGTATATGCTATCACTTTATATGCAAGATTTCAGAGTGCTCCTAAATAATCACACTTCATTGCTGGAAAAATATTTCTCAGATATATAAAATCCAAAACAAATTTTGGAATCTGGTATGATGTCTTAGGAAATAGTGATCTATTTGGGTATTGTGATGCTGATTGGGAATGAAATATTGACGATCTAAGATCCACATCTGGTGGAGTTTTCTTTCTGGGGAAAAGATGTGTTAGTTGGAATTCCATGAAACAAAATTCAGTAACTCTTAGCACAGATGAAGCTGAGTATGTTGCTGTTACTCAAGCTGCAACTCAACTAATGTGGATGAATACTCAGTTGGAAGATCTACTAGTTGAAGTAAAGCTAATATTGCTCTTGGGTTGTGATAATCAGAGTGCAATCAATCTTACAAGAAATCCAATACAACATTTTCGTTCAAAACACATTGATATAAAGTTCAACTTCATCGAAGAGCATGTGGAGTAGAATGAATTGAGGCTGGAGTATGTTCCTACATCTGAACAAGTTGCTGATATATTCACAAAAACGTTACCGAAGGAACAATTTGCAAAATTGATGTTGAACACGGGTTTCCAACCTCCTTCTCATCAAGGATAAGGTACATGTTTCTGTCCCCACTCGCATCTTGACTTTAGATAGTGTTTTCAAGGGGGATAATTGTTTCATAAATGTATCCTTATAGATGCATGCATAAAGGGGGAGTTGTGGGGAAGCTGTGAATCCAGCATGTATGTGTGTGAATCCAGCATATATGTGTGTGACCTGTTCTAACTGTTTGTTCAAGTGGTTGTAGGAAACAATTTTGTTTTCTAATAAAGTTGAAGAAGTGATGAATGCTTAAGTAAAAGATTGAAAGATGTTTTGAAGAAGGCTCAGGAGATACGATCATTCGATTTCATAGTCACTGCTTTTGGACAACATCATTTTGGCTATTAAATATTCTTGTTTCCTACAATGAGTTAGCTCGCATAGGCTTATAATTGTTGATAAGTAATCCATTGCTAAGGTTTACAAATTTCAGTGATTTATGAATCATGTTTGACAAAAAAATTCAAAGGGGGAAATTTTTGGGACCAAGTTGGATGGATAAGAAAGTAAGAAAAGTTTGTTGTTACAGAGTGTTGTCTTTTGTTTTCAAAGATTCTAAATCTATTCACTTTGTAAAGGAATTGTAAACAATGAAAACAATTTTCTAATTTGTATTTCAAAAATATCATAAGGTTGGAGAACTTGTGATGCGAGCCTTATGAAGATTAGAGAGAGTAAAGAAGAGATTTTGGCAAAGGAAAGAAAATGGCACGCAAGTATTGGTGCACAAGTATTGGCGTACAAGTATTGGCGCGCAAGTATTGGAGTGCAAGTATTGGTGCACAAGTATTGGAGCAAAAGTATTCATGCACAAGTATTGGTGCGCAAGTGTAAGTGGAATGCAAGTCATATTTCAAGATCATCACATCAAAATATGACAATGGACATAAAGGGGAGCGCATGTTAAAGATTGGCGTGCAAGTCAAAAAGTGGCGCACAAGTATAAGCGGCGCTCAAATGTGGCACACAAGTATACATGGCGCACAAGTGTATGTTGAGCATAAGTCATATTTCAACATCATAAAATAAAAATATGACAAAGGAAAGAAATTTTCGTGCAAGCACTGGAGCAGCGCGCAAGTGCTGGAGTGGTGCTCAAGTGCGGGAGCGGTGTACAAGTGTATGTGGCACGCAAGTTTATGTGGTGTGAAAGTCACTAAAATTCCGATAAATAGACAACTAGGCTCATAATTTTTTAAATTCTCAACACTTAAGAGAAAATTAGAGCTTTGATCGCGCTATTAGTGAAGGGTGCTCTTATCGCGCAAGTAGCAGAGGGCATCGCACAAGCTGAAGTGTTATGCAAGCTGAGGGTTATTTATAAGGCACGCAATTAGGGTTGCACGCAATTTTTTCTGTGCAAGTTGACAGAGGCGTGCAAGCAGGGAGTGGCGCACTAGATTTCTGCACCAGGAGGTTCTTACCAGCTTCTGGGAAGGAAAGTGAAGAATTTTTTTTGAATGATTTGATTTTTGAAAGTTTATTAAGATGCACAGAATCATTACATTACCCTACTTGTGCTAAGAGGGAGCACCCACACTATTAGATTGTTTTCAAAGTGGTACACGAGTGTAAGGGTATATCCTACTCATTGTATTCCACATCAAAGGATTGTTTTCTAGTGGATTGTGTGGTACTAGATTGGATTTATACCATTACAAGGACATAACTACTCTTGTTGAGTTGTGAACCCTGTAAATCTTGTGATCCTGTGGCTTTGTGTGTTCAACAGGGAAGAAAATATTTAACAGGAGGCAAAGGTTGTTTTAAAAAAACAGGAAACATAAAAAGAAAAATATATCAATGATTCACCCCCTCCCCCTCTCAGTGATACTTGGATCCTGACTGGGAACTTCACTTAGACTTGAAAAGGATGGAACTGAGAGTCATTAACCAATAAACATCAACAATCCTTTCCCAAATTATTTATCAACCATAAATCATGGAGAAAATAATGGATGCTCAAAGAAATGATGTGGAAATTTAGAAAAAGGTGGAAGCTATCAGAAATAAGAAATCCTCATAGTTCCAAATGGATGAGGAAGGATTCATGAGATTTGGGTCATGACTATGGGTACCATCCTATCCATAGATAAATAATGATCTTCTGAATTATACACAGAGCTCAACATTCTCTATTCACCCAGGGAGCACAAAAGATGTATTGAGATCTATCAGAGCACTATTGGTGGGAAAATATGAAGAAAGAGATCACTGAATACACACCAGAGTGCCTTGAATATTAGCATGTGAAGGATTAAAGACACAATTATAAAGTGATTATGCAACCATTACCCATACCAACATGGAAGAGGTAAAATATCACCATATTGTTTGTCACTGGGCATCTAAAGAAATCCATAGGGAACAATTCTATATGGGTCACTATGGACCGTATTACCAAGATAACTCACTTTATTTCTATTTGAGAGGATTTCTCATTGGATCAACTTACATGGATATACATCAAAGAAGTGGTATGGCTTCATGTAGTATCACCATTGATTATATATGTTCAAGATTCAATATTCACCTCCATGTTCTGGAAAAGTATGTAACATGATCTAAACACTTAGATGAACTTCAGCACAACCTATCATCCTCAAACTGGTGTAAAGTATGATCAAATTATTTAAACACTGGAATACATGTTTAGAGTTAGTTCTATCAACTTCAATGGGGGACGAGACCTACATCTTCCACTGGTCGAATTCTAGTACAATAACAGTGTCCACTCTAGAATCCAGATATCTTCATATTAAGGCCATTATGGTAAAATATATAGAACACGTTCATGTAAGGTTTAAATCGGTGATTATAAGATTCTAGGACTAGAATTGGTCGAAAAAATGGCGTAGAAGGTGAAAAACATTCAGCAGCACATCATGGAAGCCCAAAGTCCATAAGAAGATCTAGGTAGACAATCATCGATGAGACCTTGGGTTTAAGGATAGAACATGAAATTCCTCCACATATCTCCCTGGAAGAGGATCATGATATTTGGGATAAGGGAAAGTAGAGTCCCAAGTTGATCATCCACTTCGAGATTCTTGATCATGTTGGAGTTGTGGAAAATCAAATAACACTTTCACCAACCATGTCTCATGTACATGATCTATTCCACCTATCCCTATTGAGAAATTACATACAAGATCCCTCACATTTACTGAATTCTTGTGGTGGTACAATTTGAAAAAAATCAATCTTATCAGAAGAAACCAATGAAGATCTTTGATCGTATAGATAAAGTTAAATGCAACAAAACCACTCACCATGTCAAAGTACTATGGCGAAACTATAAGTATAAATTGGAAACATTGGAACCGAAGGAAGTGATGAAGGATAATTACCCTCAAATGTTTTTCCCATAGTTTGTAAAATGAAAAGTTTGAGGGAGAAATTTCATAAAGGGGGAAGAATGTAAAGACCCAAAACTATATTAATGAAAATTCCATTTTTATAATTATGTTATGTAGTATTAAAAAAATAAAATTACATTAATAAAACAACATAAAATTATAAAATACAAATGAATGAAATAAGAGATATTTCTAGTGGTTAAAGAACCTATATCGATGAAATAATATCCCGTCCTTTGGAATAGTAATATGAATCTTATGCATAGTAAACCAGTCAATAGAATAGTAACTTCACATATGAATGTATAAATAATATTTGAGTATATAATAAATGAAAATATGATGTATCTTTTCATAGTATAAGTAAATAAATGTTTTAGAAATTATTAATTTAATATTGATATTTTTTAAAACATAAGTCATAATTTTCAATTTCATAATTAATATAATGATTTAAAAGAAAATTTATTTTCATAAAATGTATTAATAAATTAATATTTTGTTGCCTTATTATTATAGGATAATTTTATGAGATCTTAATTAAATCTATAATGTGTTATAAAATGAGTTATAATTTTAAAATTAGTATTCTCCATGTAAATGATGATTTTAGTTAGAAAATCAATTTAGAAAATTTAGAAAATTGTTTACATAAAATAGAGTTCATTTTTGAATTATAAAATTCATCAAATGGTTAATATGAATGTTTGGTATTTTTATAAAATAAATGATTTTTTGTGAATACTAAAACATAGTAATTTACAATATATGAAGAAAACATGAATTATTGGGTCATGGATGATGTTTAGCTGATGTACACACCATTGGTTCAAATATACATGCATTAGTTATAGTATATAGTCACAAGAGTCCTCACCATTGCTTCTACTCAGCCAAAATAATAAACTAATGGTTATAATAATGATAATACACCAATCTACACCCTATAAACAACACCCCTCACCCATATTCTCCTCACTCCTCTCAAGATTTAAACCTTGTACAAATTCAACACAAATCTCTTCCCAAGCCCCTCCCTCATGTACTAGATCCATTGGTCTCATAAACAGACTAATATCAAGTCCCTTAATGAGATTTTCAAAGAGTATGATTTAATAGGACCTTAAGATCAAGTGTATAATCGTTTCTGATATAAGGTAAGAGAATCTACACAAACCCCCATTTTTCTTTACGATTACTTGTTCTCTCTCTTTACTACAATGTAATGCTTCTTTATTTTTTTTATTTATTCTAAATATTGTTTACATGTTACAAACTCATATATCTTGATCATATAAACCTTCTTTTATGGGTAAATACATGTTTTAAAAAGGTTTTCTTTTCAATTCTTGCCGATAAGCAAGCCCAATTTGAAGGGAACATCCTGATTTCTTACCCGTTTTCAAGTGCAGTCAATAATATATTCTAATCCACCATTATTTTTATAAAATCACTCATTTTATCAGGAAAAAATATCTTTTTTCATTTATAGTTTTATGAAAACAAATATTCCTTTTCCACATTAAATGATCTTTAATGTTTTCTGTAAACCACACTAAAATGTTTTATTTATAATGTTTCTGAAACACAAATTTTACATGTTTCCATTTCAATTGGACATAAATTATCATGATATATTATTATTTACACTATTAATGTCCATTTATGTTTTGAATCCATTCCTTCATGGACACATTTATGATATGCCCATTTGTTATGACTTGCGACATGGTTACGATTCCCATTTATTACCATGAGTAACCCTTATGTTTCTTACTCATGTGAAACACATATTCCTGAACATTTTTTGATGGGTGAACCCATATAGAGCTCCAATTCATTGGGTAATGTTTAGTATCATGAGATTTAATGTGAAATGGTCTTTCTAGTTATCTTTGACTTGTGCTCATTCTGCAATGATCTTGGTGGTTAGCATTGACCCATGCTCCTCCATGTGCAATGAGCCCTGAATAATGTTAAAGTAATGCTTTATATTTCATCCACATTAATATGATTCCATGATTATATGATCACATGTTATATATGTTATGAAACTATATATTTATTCATGTTCCATGAATTTTTATATCATTATGTTATTCCTTCTAACCCATGTGCTCTGATTTATTCTTATTTTCATTTCATTAAAAGGATTATTAGCTCATCCTTTTGTTCATGTGTTTCCCTAGGTTATCCTATGCAGATATATGTGATAGAATAGAGTTAATGGTTCATTATGAAGATTCAATAAAAGATTTTTTCATTTTGGTTTCATGATGTTTATTTATGAACCTAATCTACAAGACAATAAACTTTATGATCATTGGCTTGTAATTTGGTGTTTAATTATGCCTAAAATCATGTAATAGTATATATAAATGGCTAGGTTCTCTATATATCCTCTAGAAAAGGGAATACTTCTTGTATAATTTCCATAACATACCTCACTAGTTCTCCTTTTATGGTGTGAGATTTCTTACCCCATGAATTCAAACTGCAGGGACCGGCCCTTTCACATGGACTTAAACTGCGATATATAACAATGTGGGTTTTGATCCTTGTCTTATAAGAATGGTACATGGGACAACTATTTTGTAGTACCCCTATCATTTAAAAATAAATTTAATATTTAATGAATGAAACACTAAGTTTCTATGAAACAAAACATTGTTATAACCTTTCTAATGAACATAATTTTACCACTTCTAGGATTTGAATTTAGAAAAATAGGCATACATGGTTGCGATCAGTAAGATATTTAGAGTATGATATGATCAATGACATGTGCCTATCATTGTATGTGGAAAAAAAATTATTTTCTAATTTAAACTGTAGTAAAGTTATTAACCTAATTTGTCACCAGAGTGGAGTGCACAACAATAAAGTTATCAAATTAAAAATAAGGAGATAAGTGATGTTGTTTTTTTAAAATTGTTTGATATTCAAAACACAAGAAAGAAAATATATAAAGGAATGAAATTAATAAAAATATTAAGATCAAATTGATAAAAAAGTTATTTAAAACTATTATATGAGATGGTGATCAAGTTATGTTGGACTCTCTAATTGTAATTCTATCATAGTTCAACTTATCCAATTCTCTTCTGTTAATTCAATAAAAGTAAAAACCCATAATCGTTTCTTCCCACTCCCTTGGTCAAATAGTATTGGTGATAATAAAAATTAATAAAATCTCAAATTGGTATACTCTCCTTCTACTATGTGATATAGTTATATAAAATACCCTCAATTGACTTAGGCAATTTCCAATTGGGCCTTGATTATTCCAAACAATCAAGAATGTTCACTACTCCTCACACAAGTACTGGTGATCACCGAGTACTTCAACACTAACCCATGATATATTCAATTCTATATAGACCAGAACATAGTGTATAGAGATATTGACCACAGACCCAAGGAAAAAAATTAATATAATCTAAAATCAAATAAAATAATTCATGATAATAAAAACCATTATTAGAAATTGAAACCAATTTCACAGAAGAGAGAAAAGGATGTTAAAACATTAAATGTAGGAACTCAAGAATTACAAAAGGGAAAACCCAGTATTACCCAATACACATAAGTTTTCCCCCACCATGGTAAGGGAAATTGTGAATAAGGGGGATGAATAAATCATTACAAAAATAAGAATAATAATAGTGATAAAACAAAGAACATAAATTTTACTCCTCCAGAATCTGTCTCCTGAAGTTTTCTTATGTTCTGGCCACCATACGACTGAAAAACACATAGTTTTATTCTTAAAATATGTTCATAATGGTGTTGGATATTGACACTAAAAATTTAAAAGTCTTTGTAAATGTTTAAATGAAGATATGACCGAATAAATGAACATGAACTTTTTTGGAAACCAATTACTGATCCACCTACTCAAATTTGAATCACTCGAACGATGCCTCAATGAGATAATTTCTTCAAGAAATTTAATTTGAGAATACAACTTCAAGTCAAAGTTATAGGAAATATAGAATCATATTATGTAAAGTTTTTTAACCCAATATATGCCTTATTTTATATGGTAGGGTTCATTCTGGCGACCCGAAATATTTGTCCAATTGATTGATTTTTCTAGGCTATTATGTTTTGAATTAGATATGGGCTTAGAAGAATTTTTTTAGCCCATGAACATTGTATGACTAAAAAATAATCACAAGAATTGGATGAAAATTATATAAGTAATTCCATAAAAATAGAAGAAATAGAAAACTGACAAATTTACAGAATTTGCCAATTTTCACATTTTATCTCAATAGTGACCAAAAATCATAAAATAATGAAAATCAGATCACATTGATTAATTGGAAGGGATTAAGTCATTAAAAAACATATAAATAATAATGAAAATATTATCTCAATCATTTCCACCCACTTATCACTTGGACTTCTAGACAATTAAACATATATATAAAATCAATGTAAATTTAAAACACATGTCCATGAGATCTACAAATTTGACAATAAGAAAGAAACTATATCATGACTCCTTAAAAACAATTATTTCAATTTATTCATTTCAGATGAATCAATATTTTTTCTCTTCATTTCTCCTCCCATATACACAAAGCACTTACATAACATTCATTTTCACTCATCACCTAAATGTTAATTTTTTTCAGTAATGTATTTATCATCCAAACTCATAAAAGGGTTACCATAGTCTTGATAAATTCCCACAAATTCACCGAATGTGAGTCAAAAACATATTTTTATCATGAGTATATTATAGGGTTGTTCTGTGGCTTTCGGTAGGTAGGATTTAGATGTTAAAGAAATTCTGAGGCCGAATGAGGAGGGTTTGGATCTTTTAAAAGAAAAATGGCAAGATTCTTATTTTTACTCAAGTATGGTATCCTCTTTACTCCCCTTAGTATAAAATAAGCTCCCTAATAATAAAAACTATAGGAAATAGCACACTATTCAACATTTTAGCAAAAAAAATTCGATCTTTTCAAATGTAATTTTTATTAAAAGCTCCAGAGAGGCACAACTTCTATTTCAGGAAAGTTATTGAAAAGGAAAAAATTTCAACAAAATTATTTTTTTAGAAGAAAAATAATCTCTTAAAATTTTGAAGTTCCATAAAAAGAATCTACAAATGTTGTATAACAACACAAGAAAACTACCCCCACACTTAAGTTCAACTAGATCATGCAATTTTACTTTAAGAGTAGTTTGGATATGGAAAATTGGTTTGTAATGTGGCTAAACTAATAGGATGTTCAAGGATTCTAAGGGAGACAAGGATTAAATGATCAAAGAAGGCGATTATAGAAAGTATTTTATTGAATATAGGGGATTAAAACCAAATTAATGCGTCAATAATTTAAAACAAATTTACCTCAAACCCATATGTTTTGATAGAAATAAATCAAATTTTGGTTATATCTAGCATGATTTGGATCTCTCAAGAAGTGATGTGAATGTAAATAATATATAGACGATTATTCAAAATCCTCATAAGAAGGTGATTTCAAATATATTTACAATGATATTTTTCATGAGATTTAAAAAACAGAGTAATTTTCAGGAAATTCTTAATGATTTTAAATTAAAACAAAGTCATTTTCAGCATTCATTTAAGCTCAGTTTCATGGAATAAGTTTTTTCACTAATGTAAATGGGTTTCAAAAATATAAAAGATGATAATTTATGCCCAAAAGTTTCAAAAACACCCAAAATTTGAAAAATAAACACCCAAAATTTGAAAAAACCCACTTTTTTGTTTTGAAAATAGGAAAACAAACAACAAATAAATATACTAAACTAAAAAAGTTCCCTTCCCCACACATAAAATTATTTAGTGTACTAATTTAATTCAAATGGATTTAATATGTAATCATATTTTAAAAATGAATTAAAATAAGAAAGAATGTGTAAAGTAGAGGTATAACCTGGTAGATTTTATTGATAAATAGGTTAAAGGAGTTTGATCTCCTCCACTAGATCTGATAGAATCAACCCATGTAATTTATTCAGACTATCCTTATTAACAGTGAATGGATCATGTGTTTCATCCCTTGCAATCTACACAACACCATAAGGATATAAATGAGTAACTGTAAATGGACCTTCCCACCCATAATGAAGTTTACATGGAATCAGGCTGTGTCTTGAGTTGAATAAAAACATTGTGTCTCTTAGATGGAAGTCTTTTAATTGGATCAGCTTATCATGAGACACTCTTTTCTCTATTTGAAAATAATTTATTTTAAAAACCTTCCCTTCTAATTTCATCCTGCTCCTGCAACTACAATCTTTTCCATTTTTAAATCACGTTAAAAATCCAAATTCATCTTTCTCATAGCCTAATATGAATTATGCCTCAATTCCACTGGAAGATGAATTTTTTTTCCGTAAATCAACCTATATGGACTCATTATAATTGGGGTTTCATAGGCATTCCTATAATCCCATAATGTATCTTCATACCTTTTACTTAAATCTTTTCTGTTTGGATTAAATGACCCTTTCAAAATTCATTGGATTTCCCTATTGGACACATCAGCTATCTCATTGGTCTGTGGATGATATGGTGTTGGTGTTTTCTGATGCACCTGACACTTCCTAAGTAAATAATCCGTTCTCATATTATAAAATTAAGTCCCTTAATCAGTAATGATATATTTGGGAACTCTAAAACTATAAAATATTTTAGCCCTGAAAACATCACAAAAAACTTTAGCATTGTCTGTCCTAATGGATTTTTCTTTTACCCATTTGGAAACATAATCAACTACAAGAAAGATATAATAATTTAAAAATGACATTGTGAAAGGTCTCATAAAATCTTTCCCCTAAACATAAAAAATTTCACAAAATTGTAGTGGATTTTGTGGTATTTCTTTTCTCCTTGAAATATTTCTGTAAAACTAACAATTTTCACACCTTTTTCAATATTCATGTGCATATTTAAAAAGGGTGGGATAATAAAGACTAGATTATAAAACCTTCCTTGATTTCCTATGAGATCCAAAGTGGGATACCCAAGCTAATGTTTTAAAAACTAAAAGACAAAATTAATTTCACTTTTTGAAAAAACATCTAATTATAACTTGGTCATTGCAAATAATCCAATGAAATGGATCATCCCAATTGAAATATCTAGATTTAGATTTTTTCTTTTGAATTTTGTGTGAATTAAAATCATATGGGACATAATATGTTACTAGATAATTTACTATATCATCAAACCAAGAAAGTTCTCCATTAATCAAGTACAACTTCTCTCCTAGATGGTTATAATATAGTGGTTCTTTGTCAAGAATTTTATCATCAATGGTGCTGGGAAGTCTACTTAAGTGATCATCCACTTAGATCTCAAATACCATATTATCTTTGATTTCTATGTTGAACTCCTATAGTAGTAACGTCCACATTACTATCCTTGATTTAGCTTATGCCTTCTCAATCATGTACCTAAGAGCATCATATCAGAAAACATTATGACTTTAGTTCCAAGTAGATATGATCTAAATATTACTAATGAAAATACAACTGCTAAAAACAATTTTTATGTCATTTTGTAGTTAAATTGGGCCACATATAAGGTTCTTGAGGCTATACAATGATTTTTGGTCTACCCTCAATTCATTAAGAAATGACTGTTCCAACTTCTTGGTTTGAAAAATCACAATGTAGCTTGAATGGTTCTTCCCAATTTTTGTGGATACATTACTGGTGGTGTAACCATTCTCCTCTTAAAATCATAAAATTATTCCCTTTATGCACCATTGAAATCAAAATCAGCATCTTTCAAAATTAATCTAGATAGAGGGAGATAAATCTTACAGAAATATTTGATAAACCTTTTGTACAATTCTACATGTCCTAAAAATGATCAAACATGCTTCACACAAATAGGGTAACATAAATAATTTATCACTTTAATTTTTGACTTATCAACTTCTATTCCATTTTTTGTAAATGACATTCCCAAGTAAAATTTGTAATGTCCCGGTCCCGAGATCCACATAGAGGTGCCCCGTACCCGATTGGTCACATGGCCTCATGTGAATTTCCCCAAATTCAAGTGGTTGCTGACTAGTAGAGAGTGACTTGGGTGTGATAGTGAGGAAATTATTTCCTCATTGGCAGAGTAATGCAGCAAAAATAAAAAGATAACAATAGCATAAGTAGTAATAACATGCAATAAGTAAATAACGGTAGACTGTAAGTAATAAACAAATAGGGCACACATATATAAATGATGCATGATACATATATCTAGGAAAGCATCCAAACAAGTCACAAAGATAGAATACATTACTAAAGAAAAGTTAAAAGAAAACAAAATAACTGTAGTAGCATTACAAGCCTCAGATTGGTCCCATGCTCTCCAGATCCACAACAATCAAGTACCAGCTGAAGTATATGGGAACTTTCCCTTATCTATACCTATAACAGTATAATCTATTTGGTTCCAAAAGCATACCCCAAATAGTGTGTGAGACAAATCCCAGTAGGCAACCACCCAAGGATCTGTGCCTAAAATTCAGTGAATATATATGGTAGGCAATAAGAAAAATGAATAAGTAAAAAAGGAAGTACTCAAAAGTAAATAATCCTACAGTTTCAATTGAATTCATTTTCATATATCATGTCAGAAGCTAATGAAAAACAAGTAACCCTTTGGGAAGTACTCACAGCCTATACCCTCTGGTGATACCAATGAAACCCAAGAAACCGTCTGGTATGTACTCACAGTCTAACCCCTATGATTCAGCTTTAGCAAAGACTCTCTGAGGAAGTAATCACCGTCATTTTCCCCTGTGGTCTTCTATCAGTAAAATACAGACACTCTGGGGAAGCAATCAACATTCAATTCCCCCTATGTTCTCGTAACGTGTAACTACAGATACTCTAATGGAGAACTCAATCCAACCCCTTATGGTCTCATAACGTGAAAAGTAAAATAGATACTCTAGAGAAGTCCTAAGCATCCATTATCCCTATGGTTTACTACTCTAGGTTCCCACCACCCTATGTAAGTCAACTATGCACAATGATGTTTAACAACCATAGTAAACATTAAGAACTACTTGGATAATTTATTTCAAGAACTACTTGTCTAAACAACTTCATACATAAAAAAACATTAGATAAATCACTCCATCCTAACAACACTACGCATGGAAAGAAATCATCCTAATAAGAAAATCTTGACCAAACAGCCAATATAAAAAAACATGGGAAACACATCCTTAGCATAGAAAATAACCCTATTTGCAATAAAAAACATCTACTCAGGCACACAAGGAATTGAAGGAATTAACAAGGCTAAAATCCCCAAACACGCAATATGCCATTCTAGGGTATTGGTCCCTTTTTTATATAATATTCTAAGAATAACTACATAAAGGAACAAACCACCTACCTCAACGTTGTGCAAAGAACACTCTCAAATTTCGGCCCTTGAATCGGCCTAGAACGAAGTAGATATAAGAAAAGTTAAAAAAACATTCATCCTTGAATATCTCACACTAGAGGAGAAATCAAGTTAATAGGCTCTAGAAAAAGGAAGAACTCACTTTGGAGATTCCAATGCAGTCAAATGCATTTGATTCCAAGAACAGATGACGATTCGGGGGCCTGGGGAAGATTCATCGGCTTCGATCACTCTAAGATGAGACATGCTGAGAAGATGTGTTTTCTGTGAAAGAGACTCTATCCCAGTCTGTTTAATGAAGTAAAAGAAAGTGTACACAAAATGTATTTTAAAATCACATTACTGGAATATTCTTTTACAAGGCCCCACTTTAGGTGGTCTCCAGGTCACCCCAGATAGACATGTACTCAGCTGTTATACTACTAGTACACGGTCACTCGGAGCAACCAGCTACACAACGTGTACTCAAAAGTACACAGCATGTACGCCGTAAATTTATAGAAATTCTTCTTTTTCTCAAAACACCAAAAAAATAAGATCCATACCTGAAAAGAAAGGCTGTGTTATTACAAACCTCCCCCCTTATATAAATTCATCCCATAATTTCTCTAAGAAAGCAGCGTAGAAGAATAATCCTTGAATAGATCCTGCCACTGCAATTGTACGTTGTCCTCCCTCTCCCAAGTTTTGTCCTGTACTCGCCCATGATTCCATAGAACCCCTAACAGAGGAACATACTAGACACCAAAGAACCTTTTCACTATGATCAAAAATTCGGATAGGATGCTCCTCGAACGATGCGTCCACCTCTAACTCAACTTCCACAGGTTAAAACACATGGGACTAGTCTGAGAAGTAACGTCATATCTAAGAAACCTGGAAGACGTCATGCATATCCTGATAACTCTGAGGTAACAGTAGCCAATAGGCAAATGACCTGACTCTCTCCAAAACCTCAAATGGCCCAACATATCTCGGTGAAAGCTCACCGTGTCTCCTAATCATCTTGTGTCCCAACCTCAGTGTGATACGTAGGAAAACCTGATATCTGACTTCAAACTCTAGACTTCATCTCTATCGATCAGCATAAGACTTCTATCGTGATTGTGCATTATAAATCCTCTTTTGAATCAACTCTATATGTTTTGTGTTCTCTTGAACAAGATGAGGTCCCAACATAGTTGCCTCTCCTATCTATAGCCAACATAAGGGTGATCGGCATAGCTTACCACACAAAGCCTCAGAAGGTGCCATCTGAATAGTTGGTTGAAAAATATTATTATAGGAAAACCCCATAAGATGTATTTGATTCTCCCAAGAACCACCAAAATCTATAACACATGCTTGAAGAATTTCCTCTAGCACTTGAATCGTATGCTCAAGTTGGCTATTTGTCTAGTGATGGTAAGGTGTAATCAGACGTAGATATGTACCCAAATACCTCTGTAATCCATGCTAATCTTGATAAGTAAAATGTGCACCCCTGTCTGAAGCAATGGAGTAAAGAACCCCATGTAGACGTACAATATCTCGGATGTACATCCTTCCTATCTCATCTATACTGAATGTCTCCTTGATTGGAAAGATGTGAGCATCCTTCACGAGTCTATCAATGACAACCGAAACCGAATCATTCCATCGAGGTGACCTCAGTAAACCTATCATGAAGTCCATCGCAACATCATTAAACTTCTACTTGAAAATGGGTAACTACTGCAAAAGCCATGTTGGTCGCTGATGCTATGCTTTCTCCTACTGATAGGTGGAAATACTCATGAGAAACATAGCAACATCTCTCTTCATACCTAGCCACCAATACAGATGGTGTAGATCTTTATACATCTCGGTGACACTAGGATAAAATGCCCAAACTAAGGAATGAAATTTCGGAATTAGCTCCTCGTGTATGTCTATTGGTACCCAAACAGGCCCATGAAAACTAAAGATGCCATCCCTGCCTATGGTCCATCTAGGAATATGTTCCTCCCCTGACACACTCTCCCATAGAACTAGGACTTAAAAATATGATAGCTGCCTCATTCACACTTGATCAAGTAAAGTAGAGGTAACAACCATAGAAGAAAGAGACATATTCCCCTGTATGTTGTGCACCTCTAAATGCATCTGAGAGAATATATCCATAAGCTACCACTCATTACTGGCCTTCTGAACTTCCTATATCTGAGTCCTCCTGCTCAATGCATCAGCCACTGCGTTGCCTTTCCCAGGAGTGTAGGCAAAATCATAGTCAAAAGACTGAAGGTACTCAACCCACCTTCACTGTCTCAAATCTAGATCACATAGAGTAAAGCTGTACTTGAGACTTTTGTGGTCAGTGAAAACCCACAAATTACCCCCAATAGATATTTTCACCAACAACGTAAGGAATAACAAACTACTTCCAACTCGAGGTTATGCGTCAGGTAATTTCATTCATGTGGCCTCAATCATCGAGACCCACACACAATGACTCCTTCATCCTATATAAGCACTGATCCCAGCCCGATACCCGTTGCATCACAATATATAGTATAGCTCTTTCCTGGCTCTGATAATACAAGTATTAGTGCTGAAGTCGACCTCCCTTTTAGCTCATGAAAGGCTGACTCACAAGAATATAACCCCAAGTACCTCACACCCTTCTTAGTCAGGCTCATCAGTGGTGCCTCTAAGCACGAATTGTCATATATGGAACATCTGTAGTATATATCCAGCCCTATAAAACCCTATACCTCAAATACATTCTTCAGCTGTTCCTAGGAAACTACTTCTCTCACTTTCTCTGGGTCTACTAACAATTATATCTCTTAGATAACATGACCTAATAAGTGAATTTGACCCATCCAAAAGTGGAATTTTGAGGGCGTAGCATATAACTGGTGCTCTCTCAATGTACTCAAAACTATCTCATGATGGTTAGTATGGTCGTGTCGAGTGTGAGAGTACACCGATATATCATCCACAAAAACAACCATAATGGAATCTATGTAAGGATGGAACACTTGGTTCATTAGTGCTATAAAAACTGCAGGTGTATTCTTGAGACCAAACAACATAACCATATGCTTGTATAGACCATACCTTCTTAGGAAGGTTGTGAGATGTATATATGATGGTCTAACACACAACTGATGATAACCAGATCTCAAGTCAATCTTCAAGAACACCCGGGATCATCGAAGCTGAGGAAATAGATCATAAATCCTTAGAAAGGGATATTGGTTCTTGACTTCCAACAAGTTAAATTTCCGATAATCCACACAATGTCATAGGTTATCATTAGGCTTCTTCACAAACAGGGAAGGCGATCCGCAAGGAGAAGTACTGGGTCAGATGAAACCCTTAGCCTGCAACAACTCTAATTGTTTCTTGAGCTCCTATAACTCTAGTGTAGCCATCCTATAGGGAGGAATGGAAACTGACGCCACTCCTGGAACAAGCTCAATAGAAAATTATACCTCTCGCTTAAGAGGAAAACCTAAAAAGTCCTCTAGAAAGAAATCCATGAAACGTTCAATCGCTGGAGGTAAGTCTAGCTATCAAGTCACATGGTCATCCAAATATAGACTAGCAATCTGGGCTGTAATTCCTCCCAACCCATGATGCTTGGGTCATACTCTACAATCCTGAACATCCTATTCTATATTATGTAAGAATAATCCAACCTCTAGTGATGTGAAACTCACCCTAAAGTGATAGAAGTCAACAAAATCCTAGAAGGGAACTAACCAGTCCATTCCACGAATGACATAAGAGCTTGTCATCTCTTGGACATAGATGCCTCAAAAGAAGTGACACCCACCAAACTCAAGAGGGAACTCCTTTCACTGAAGTACACTAGTCGGTCTAGTCCCCAACGGAGTGTCCAGTGACAGTACATCAATAGAATTAATGATATAGAGCCTAAGGATCTCCACAAAAAGAATAAAATATATGAAACTATGGCAAGACCATGCATCAAAAAGTTAATAAGCTAGAACTGAGGCAACTAGAATCATACCTTTAACTGTAGAGATCCCAGGATCCTGATCCTTCTAAGTCTGCTCCACTACAAATGTTTTACCTATACCATGACCCTACGACCCTGCTTGAACACCCTGAGTTAATCCACCATGCCATCACTGAATTCTTGGAAACTGGATACCACAACCACAATCACCACCTCATCCTGAGTGGCCGAAAGAACTCTAGTTCCCAGACTGATGAGAAATTGGTGGCCCTATTCTTGTACTAGGACTCGAAATAGAACCTCTATCACGAGCTATTGGTGAAAACAACTGACAGAATCGCTGAAGATCAACCATTTTTCTGGAATATTAGCACCCAACTAGGTCTCTCAGGAAATGTGGCCTCATATTACCTCTCGTCTCGCACCGATAGCACACCAACTGGCCACCAAAAGAAGTATTTCACCTACTTGGATCTCAGCACGTAGACTCTCTGCGGAGCTTCTTGGTGAAAGTCAGAGAGGTACCTACATTAGATTTCGAGCTTCCCTAGATCACAGCTCCATATTCCCTCACATTGAACTCTTTGATCAGTCCCTGGTTGACTATAGAGGTGATGGAAGTGAACTTAAAGATATTCACTTGCGATCAGATTTCTTTCCTAAAACCATCCTCAAACATCCTTGCTAGGACAAAATCATCTCCCCCTAGAATGGGTGTGATGTGATGCAGCTCAATGAAGTGAGAAGAATACTCCATGAATGAGAGAGTACCCTGCTCCAAACTCATGGACTCTCATGATCGGTCAGCCCTCAAGGTCTTTGAGTAGAAGTAGTCATACAAGGCACACAGAAACTCATCTCACACCATAACCTACTAGTGTCCCACCTGTGAGATCACATCCCACCATCTCTTGAAAAAATATGTAAACATATATATAGCGAGATTCACCCACCTCTTTGGAGGCCTCTCCAGATGCTCGAAGATTGAAAGCGTGTCCTCTAACCTTGATTCTGCAGCCTGACGTCCTCCATCTGTTGTGAAGGTGGCAGGGTGCTGCTGTTGAAAACCCCATGTCTAATATGCCATAGAATAGGTCGAATGTGGTACTCCTTGGAAGGTATGAAGGAAACTCATAAAGCCCTCTCAGAACTGTGCATTAGCACCAGTATCCATGATAACGACTGGTTCCAAGACATGCATGACTGAAGGGTCTGCTATCAGTTCCTGATCTGCTATATCCAGTGTCTAGTCACTGCCTTGTAACTGGCATACAACTAGAGGACATCTCTATGGCATGTCTCTACAAGGTCAAATGCACACCATAGGATCAATATTAACAAGGACTAAAACATAGAAATTCATGAAAGGGACAGGAAAAGGAAAACATTAAAGTTATTCAAAACAGGAGTACATGACATGTATCACTCATACACGACGTGTTCCCTTATACTTTTAACATGGGCGTGTACTACCACCAACCTAGTTTGCGTAACACCCTACACACATGACATGTTATCCATCAACAAAGTGTTTACTTCAATTGTTTTCCCCTACCCAAGTTCTTCTACATGACTAACCCACACAGTTCTTCTAGAGAAAGACTACATGGCGTGTTTGTGCCAGACACAGTCTATACTAGAAATAACTTCACCGACCTATGTTGTTAATCACATGGTCGGTTCCACGTCTGACTCTACATGATGTGTTTGTTCCAGAACGACGTGTACTAACTACCCATAATCCACCAGTTTCATTGGCCACATGGCTGGAAAGATGGTCTATACACCCGATGTGTACGTCCGATACACGACGTGTTCCACCAAGGGCTTCCCAACCCCGTGTCTCTTCCCACACATCTAGTGACACAGTTAGAGACTACACAATGAGTACATACTTTACACATCTTGTGCTGAAGAAAAACAGTTCCTTCCCAAGCAGAAGGACATATGGCGTGTATTCTGCAATACACACCATGTATTCTGGGTTTTTCCAGATACTAAACCTCATAAAATACTCGGGAACCAAGAAAAACAATGAAATGAACATTAAAGATCCAAATTCCGATCTTTGGGGTCCCACACTCCCTTAAATCTATCTTTGGAATAATATTCATGTCATATACAAGGAATAACAATGTAATGATCCACCAAATTCCAATCCATGAGGGCCCATAATACCTCAATAACCAAAGTTTGTCACTCATTCTAAAAAAACCTTACATATTATAAGTACCCTATAAAATCCCATGTATTCTATCAAGGAATATATCCTAATATCATATATATCTCGCACACCATCTATCACAACAACATGCAATCAGTAATGCACCCTAAATGGCCTAGAAATAATGCATGACATGTGATCTCTAGCAAGTTCTTGTATGATTCATGAGAGGAATACCCTCATCTAATTAGGTTGTAATAGAAATATAACCTCAATAATATAGAAAATAACAGTAAAAACATGTGAATCACAAAACTGTGAAATCAAATCAACTGTAATAATTGCAAAATTAGAAAAATTATAATATACGAGGTAAATTGGCTATTCCTTATACACAAGTTAGCTAATCCTCATCACATATTATTACCAAGTTCCTATTATATCCTATCCCTTACAATAGGATCCAAATAGAAAGTCAAGAAGAAAATAATACCTTTGATACCAATTTGTAATGTCTCGGTTTAGGGATCCACCTAGAGGTTCCCCGTACTCAGTTGGTCAGACAGACTCAAGAGTATTTCCCCAAATGCCAGAGGTTGATGACTAGTAGGGAGGGACTTGGGCATGATAGTGGGTAAAATATTCCCTCATTGGTAGAGTAATGTAGTGAAAATAAACATATAACAAAATTGGGAGTAGTAATAACATGTAATAATTAAACAACGGAAGACTGGAAGTAATAAACAACTTAAGCACACATATATAAATTATGCATGATACATTTGTATAAGAATGTAGCCAAACAAGTAAAAATGCTGGAATACAGTACTAAAACAAATTTCAAAGAAAAAAATAAACTCCAGTAGCATCACAAGCCTCAGCTTCATCCCATGCTCTCCAGCTCCACAACAATAAAGTATTTGAAGTAGAAGGGCGCGTGCCCTTATCTATATCAGCAACAGTATAATCTGTTTGGGCCCAAAATCATGACCTAAACAAGGTGTGAGACGAATCCCAGTAAGAAACCACCCATAGATCTGTTCTAAACGGTTAGTGAATAAATATGGAAGGAAATAAGAAAAATGAAGTAGTAAACAAGGAATTACTTAAAAGTAAACAATCCTATAGTTTCCATTGCATTAATTTTCATATATCATGTAAGAAGTTAATAAAAAACAGGTAACCCTCTGGGAAGTAGTAATAGCCTATCCCCTCTGGTTAATGCAATAAAACACAAGAAACCCTCTAGGATGTACTCATGATCTAACCCCTATGGTTCATCTTTAGCAAAGACTCTCTAAGGAAGCACTCATCATCAATTCCCCCAATGGTATTTTATCGGTAAACTACAAACACTCTAGGTAATCACTCAATATACAATCCCCCCTATGGTCTCACAACATGGAACTATAGAATCTCTGAGGGGGCACTCACATCCATCCCCCTATGGTCTCACAATGTGAAAAGTAAACATACACTCTGGAAACGCCCTCAACGTCCATTCTCCCTATGCCCTACTACACCAGGTTCCCAAAGCCCTTTATAAGTCAATCATGCACAAAAATATTTAACAACCAAATTAATCATTAAGAACTACTTGTCTAACAGATTTCAAGAACTACTTGGTTAAACATCTCCAAGCATAAAAAAACATTAGATAAAGCAGTCCATTCTTACAACACTTAGCATGGAAATCAAGAATCCTAATAGGAAAAGCTAATTCAAAAGGTCTATATCAAAACAAACATGGGAAACACATCCATTACATGGAAAATAACCCTATTCACAATCAACAACCTTTACTCAGGAACACAATTCATAAAAGGAATTAACATGGCTATAATCCCTAAACACGCAATAACCCATTCTAGGGTATTGGGCACTTTTGCACATAATATTCAAATACTAACTGCGGTAGGACAGAAACCACCTACCTCAGCTTTGTATGAAGAACACTATCAAACATCAGCCCTTGAATTGGAAAAGAATGATGAATATCTATAAAAAGTTAAAAAAACATTCATCCTTGAATATCTCTCACAAGAGGAGAAATCAAGAGTAGAGGCTCTAAAAGAAGGAAAAACTCATTGTGGAAATTCCAATGCAATTGATGGCGATTGATTTGGAGAACAGATGGCGGCTCGAGGGCTCGAGGAAGGTTCATTGGCTTCAGTTTCTCTGGGATGAGATAGTAAAAGAAGAAGTGTTTTTTTGTGAATGAGAAACTATCTCAGTCCTTTTAATGAAATAATAGAAAAAGTACACGGTGTGTCTTTTAAAAGTACACGGCTTGTATATTCCTTTACCTGGCCCCACTTTATATGGTCTCCAAGTCACCCACATAGCCATGTGCTCGACTGTTACATGGCCAGTACATAGTCTCCCATCGCAACCAGGTACACGACATGTACTCCAAAGTACATAGTGTGTACTCCTTCGATTTCCAGAAACTCTTCTTTTTCTCAAAACACCAAAAAATAGGATTCATACCTAAAAAGAAAATTGATGTTCTTACAAAATTCCTCTCTCATCCATGAAATGAAACTTTTATAAATTCAAAAATAGATTCTTTTCAATGACAGTTTTTAGAAAATTTCCCAAATTCTTCAAGTTATAGTCAAATTAATTTCCAAAAACTTTGAAAGAATACAAGAAAACCTCTGAGAAATTATCAATATGATCAGAAATAATACTTACCATACACCTATTAAATGTACCTAGATAATTACACTATCCAAATGGAATCGTTTTTTATGGAAAAGGGCCAAAGGAACAAGTAAAGGTAGTATTCTCTTAATCCTCGGGAGAAATTGGTACTTGAAAATAATCTAAAAATCCATCCAAAAAACAATAATCAATTCTCCCGACCAATATATCTAACATCTAGTCAATGAAGTTGATGGGGTAAAGATCTTTTTGAGTGACCTGATTCAAATTCCTAAAATATATGCACACTCTCCAGTTATTCTGAATTCTTACAGGGATTAATTTATTCTTCTCATTCCTCACAATGGTTAGGCTAGTTTTTTTGGAACTAAATGGCTGGGGATAACCCATTGTAAATGTCATATGGGATAGATGATACCACCTTCTAATAGCTTCTCAATCTCCTTATTCATAACCTCCATCCGAGTGGGCTTCTACCTCCTTTGGGGTTGTCTGACATGATTGGAATCTCCCTCAAGAATAATTCTATATGAGAACATTCTTGGGTTGATTCCTAGAATATCACCTAATATCCACCCTATTTCATGGAAATTCTCTCTCAAAATCTCACTAAAATATTTTTCTTGGGTTTCAGACAAATTATTAGCAATTAACAATGGTATATTCTCTCCCTTCAAAAGGTAAACATATTTTTGATCAGTGGGGATTGGTTTTAATTCCAAATCAAGGGGATGCTCAAAGGTTGAAATTACTTTTAGTCTACACACATCCAAAGGTTGGATATCCTACACAGAAAAAATAATATCATAATCCTCATCATTTAAAAAATAATCAATGAAATTAGATTTTAACTCTTCCTCCCACATGAAATCAGAATCTTCAATAGTCTAGGGATACACATGCTCAATTATATTTTCAATGGATAATGTCTCTCTTAAGGATAAGAATTCATGTCACATACCTAATTCTTCAATGGATTAATTACCAACATCACGATAGAGTGAAAATAGGGAGTGATCATATGATGGGCACCTCATAGATTCCAAAACATTAAAGTGGGGAGTGTTATATCCAAAATCTATGGTGAGGGCCTCATTATATACAACGATGATGGTTTTGGATATTTTTTAGAAAGGTCTCCCTAAAATGATTGGTGAGTGTTATATGATCCTATAATGTTATATATTTAGTACAAATAAGTTAGTTGAGAATAAGAGGTATATGACGTTCATAAGGAAATCCTCCAAAACTCATGTTGGGAAACTATGGATATGTTTGTATGAGTGACCACCACTATTGTGGTATTAAGGACTCCCATCTATAAATAAGTGTATAATGAGGGGGGGGGGGGAAACATTAATTGAAGGACCTAGATCACATAAATAATCATATAAAGTTAAAGAACCAATGGTTCATAGAATTGAAAACGTTGCTGGATCTTGACATTTGGTTGGAAACTGTGGTGTGATAAGGTCTGAGACTCTTCACCCCAAGTTGATCCTATCATTAAATTAGAGTCTCCTATTATTGGTGAAAAGATATGTAAAAAATTTAGAAAACTTTGGATTTTTTTTGAGTGCTTCTGGCATGGGATATCGATTTACACTTTCTGGAAGGTGTCTTGAATTTCATTTTGAAGCGCTTCTTCCAGAAACCTCTTTGACTCAATAATCCTTGATAGAAATGGTGGGGGTAAGTGTTTATTATCACTTTGTTTCCATTTAAATGGTTCTTTTTTTCTCTTTTTTCTTGGCCTATCCTTCTCCAACTCTTTATTATCTTCTTCCTAGTGCATTTTCAATGAATTTTTCGAATTACCAACATCATTCTCGCTTATCCCCGGTGGTCTTATTTCAGGTTCATGGGATGTTGGTGGGATTATTTTCTACTTCTTATTTTTATAATTATGAAATTATCTTTCGGGTTTGGGATTGTTTGGGATGGGATTTTTCTTAGGTTTTTGGTTAGTAAGTCTATGAGAATTTCAATCTTATTGGATAAATATTTTACTATGTCTTTGAAGCCCTCAATCACAGATTTATACTTTTGGTTTTGAATTAGAGGTTTTAATCTATTGGATGGATTCTCATAGGGTATTTGGATTTTGGGTTGTTATTTGTAAGAATACTTGTTATAAGATTGATTTTGTTTAAATGGTGGCGAGTTTTGGAATTGATTCTGGAATGAGGGTTGGTTTTGAAACTGATTTTGGTATGGGGGGCTAGCTTGATTCTGATGATTTACAAATCCAAATTCAACTTGGTTAAGATCTCCCCATCCATGATTTTTTTTGAAACTGCCTCAACTAAAAGGATACTGTGAAACTTTCTATTCCCTGTATTTCAACACAATAGTCATTGACATGATCAGGTGATGAGCTTAAACCACATACCATAAGAAGTTCTTGTTAGTCACCCACCTATTTCAATGCAATATCTCTCACAAAACTAGTTATCTCATAAATATTAGTTTATAATAATGGTGATGTATTATAATTTATTACCTCATGAATAACTCTTCTTCCAGTGCCGCTTGTACAACATTGTTCTGAGTTTTGAGAAATTTTCTCAATCGAACTCGCAGCTTTTTCTGGTGACTTTTCCATCAATGTGCCTCCAGATGAAACATCCAAAAGGTTTATATCATTTTCTAATAATCCTTGATAAAATAATATAATAAAGTGATGATACTCAATTTCCAGATGTGGGTAGCTAGAATATAGCTTCTTAAATCTCCTCCATTACTCGTAATGAGTTTCTCCATATGATATTTTGATGTCTTATATTTCCTTTTTTATTGGTGTGCTTGTAGAGTTTGGGAAGACTATTTTCATGAACCATCTTACTAAGTCATTCCAATAATTCAAATCTCTAGGTTTTAGGCTATACAACCATCATTTGGCATCTCCCACTAATTAAAATGGAAACAACTTCCACTTTACCAGCTCCTCAACTACTCCTCGAAGTAATAAAGTAGAAAATACATGTGTGAACTATTTAATATGTTTTTTGGGTATTTAAATGCAAAGAGATGAAATTTTTGGAGTAATGTAATCAAGTTAGGTTTCATGTGAAAAATATTTTTTAACACTGAAATAATAATTTGATTGTTCTTATTAAGAAATTGTGGTTCATAGAGGTCTCTAAGTATTTGGTTTTGATTTCCATCCATGATGACAGGCTTAGAGTGAACACTTGAAGTTTCACTTGATTATACAAGAGAAATTTTCTCAAATTAAGATTTAAATTTGAGGTTTCTAATTCAATTAAATATGGATCTTTCAGTTTCAATGTCTGTAGGGGAAGGGTCAGGGTTTTTACTTCTAGTCATGAAATATAAGATTAAAAAATGTTGGCACCACCTCCCCTGAAATGGTAATAATTTTCAACACATACCTAATGGGGGTGTGGAAAAAACTATTATTTACTATGTTAAAATGTATTATAATGATTAAATTATGTTTTATCTAGAGAGGAGAACACAACAATCAATTTATCACCATAAAATTAGTGAAATAAGTGATATTGTTGTTATTGAAATTATTTGACTTTGAAACTAAAAGAATGAAACTAAACAAAGGAAAAAAATTAAAAAAATTAAGATATAATTGATAAAACATGTTATTGAAAACTTTTATATGTGATGGTTATTTGGTCAAGTTTGGTTCTCCAATTGTAATTCTATCATTGTTCAACTAATCCAATTCTCTTCTACTAAGTCAATAAAAGTGAGAATCCACAATCGTTTCTCCTCACTCTCTAGTTAAAATAGTAATGGTCAGAATAAACCTTACTAAAATATATTTTTGTTATACTATATTTATATTTTTTGACATAGTTGTAACAAATACCCTCAATGAACATAGGAAAATCTTGATCAGGTCTTGTTTATCCCAAACAATCAATAATGTCCACTACTCCTCATACACGTACTAGTGATTAGTGAGTAATTCACCACTGATACCTGATATATTAAACTGTATATAGACTAGAACCTAGGAGAGGGATATATTTATCATTGACCCAAGAAATAAAAACAAAATAATCTAAAATCAAATACAATCATTCATGATAACAGTAATCATTATAATATGTTTAAACTGATTTCACAGAAGAGAGAAAAAGATCTAAGAACATTAAATACCATAACTCAAGAATTAAAAAAGGGAAAACCGATCCTTAACTAATCACATAGAAGTTACCCCACCATGGTAAGGGTAATTTTGAATAAAGGGGAAGAATAATTCATAACAATCCTAATAAAAATAAAATCGAGAAAACAAAGAACAAAATTTTTTCTCCTCTAGAATATATCCTACAAAAGATTTATTCTGTTCTGCCAACCAAGCCACTGAAACACATAGAGGTCACATTATAAAAGATGTTCATAATGGAGTTTTATATAGACCCTAAAATTTTCAATTCTTCGGATTGATATAAAAGAATATATGGCTTAATCAAATAACATGACTTTTTTCCGCTAGATACTCTTTCACCTACGCCACTTTGACTCGCTCAAAAGATCAATTAATGAGATCCTTTCTTCATGAAATTTAATTATGGCATGTCACATAGTTTCCTCATTCTATCCAAGCTAGAATAATATTATTTTAAGGTATCTATCCCATGATATGACTCATTTAATGATTAATGGTCCATTCTTCAATCCATAAATATTTCTCCAATTGCTTGATTTTTCTGGGCCATTGTGGTTTGAATTACATATGGGACCTGACGAATGATTTGTATCCCATGAACAATGTAATCCTTAAAAAATAATCACATTAATTGGATTTAAATTGTAGAAGTTATGCCTGAAAAATAGAAGTAATTGAAAACTGATAAATTTACAGAATTAACCAATTATAACATTTTTACTCAAAACTCACCAAAAATAATAAAATTATGAAAATCAGATCAAATTGATTAATTGGAGGGGATTAAATAAATTGAAAATAGATAAATAATAAGGATAATATTAGATCTATCACTCAACTTACATTTTTTCGTGAATAGTAACATGACCTTATTAAATAGTAATGCACCCTTACGAATAGTAATATGAACTTTATGAATAGTATACTCACCCATATAAGTATAAATAAAATTTTTGGCACATTATAAATGAGAGTGAGTAGTTTAAAAATTAATAATTAATTTTTTTTTGAGTAATAAATATTTAAAAATAATTTTAAATTAATAAATTGAATTAAAGTAAAATTTTCATGAAGTGTAATAATAAATAAATATTTATTTCTCTATTCTTTTAGGATGATTTTATGAGACCTTAGTTAATTTTTTATGGTATTATAAAATTTGTTTTAAATTTCAAATTTGTATTTTTTTCAAGTAAATAATTTTTTTATTTAAATATTAAATTTCTCATATATAGAAAATTATTTTTATAAAATGGATTCCATTTTTTAATTATACACATCTTAAAATGGTTTGGCTGAATTTTTGGGACTTTTCTGAAATACATGAATTGTTTGTGAATTGAATAATACGATAATTTATGGAATAAATACATTATAAGTAAATACACTATTTCTTACGTCATAGATGATTTAATTAAACTTGGTTAAAAATCACATGCACTTATTACTATTTTTGTTCATAAGAATCAACACTATTTCTTATCTTGAGGAAAATAATAAAATAACGAATAATATATTCAAAAATCACTTCTCTCCCCCACTTAAAAGCCATCACTCACTCCATCTTTTCATCACTCCTATAAGCCTTGAATCATCTCAATGTTCTTCCCAAATAATCTTCCATAGTCTCTCCCCATGTCCAGGAGAACTTGAACTTGAAAAAAACCAAAATCCCTTCCCTTAATGAGGTTCTCAAGTAGGATATGTCAAGAGGTAATACACTCTTTCTTTTCCTTTTAATATCATTTCTAGTTATTTTATTTTCTTATATTCTACTAACCTCCTATTTCCAAATGATCATGATAAATATAGTATCATCTATATACTAGAATGATATCATGTTAGTGTAATATCCTTCCACAAACTACTATCTCTCTTTCTCTTTTATTTTTAAAATGAAATCATCATCTCAGAGGTGCCGATTTAAACCTTCATGGAAGATGGTATTTAGTTATTCAATTTATCCATAAATTATGTTCATGAAACCAATTTAATGGTTTAAATATATTATAAAATTTATATTATAACACTTTTCATGTTTTTATGTAACATATTTACTTAATAGAAATAGATAATACTGAATGAGTTTGTTATGATCAGTAACCGTCATAATAATCAAAACAATTATCCCAAAATGTATTATATAATGATTCGTCCTAATAAGATATATTAAAATGATATAAATAACCACTTAAACTTTGGTATTATAATTAACAACATGAAATTAAATTTATGGATAACTATACCCATTTATATGAAATCCATTACTTATAATCAACCAAGCCAATCATGAAATCAAGGAAACGAAAACTCTAGAACGACAGAATTCAATAATATAACTTATCAAAAAAGACATAACTAAACTTAATAAAACAATAATGAATAAAATAAATTTATATAAGGTTTATAATTAAATAATTAATCTATTTAATTTGATTATCCTGGAAGTTATGGGCTAATGAAAAAACACATTCAGACATATGGTAAGTGTTTTCTACACAAACCACAATTTTATTTTGGGTTACTCTTATTCTATAATTTACCCAATTAAATTATTAATTATTACTAATAATCCTCATTAATTATGTTTTAAAGTTCTATTTATGTGTTCCAATCATAATACTTCTTTTTTTAATGTGGAGTTACACATTTTATAAGGATCTTTCAAGAATTCTTCATAATAAACAAGCATGTTTCAAAGGAACTTCTCAAATTCTTTCCTATTTTAAAATTAACCCTATAATTTTTTTTAGAATCCATTATTTTTCTAGGATCACTAATTTGTTTATTATTAAACTACATTAATTAACTTTTGGTTTTATGCAAATACTTTTCCAAAAGAACTCTTCTTTTTAAAGTAAAAGAGTATTTATCATAAGAATTACTTGATGATTTTATACGAGTATTTTCATCTATTTCAAAAATCTTAATGATTATTATGATTAATTGAGAATAATATTATATAATTTAATATACCATATTTTATTTAATGGTTTTTGATTATTTTTACTATGGTTGTTCTGTCTTGATACCATTCACTATATTACTCTAAATGGTTAGTGTTCATATTTAATGATTGGGGATAGTTGTTTACATTTCATATGATAGATTCAATATGAATGTATATATTGTTTATGTATATCCTCATTAATATTAGGAATGAATTGGAAATATTACGTGATGGGTGGGGCCTGATATAACCCCTCGATGCATCAGTCAGTCTCATGAGATGAACTAATTTGTGTTTTGACCCGTTTATGTATTGTTTGGGAATGAGGCCTTTATATAATGATTCTGATGTAAAAAAATTTTCATTCCCTCATTATAGATCTATAAATTGATATTACATGTGACTATTCAACTTGAATAATATCCTTGTTTATTTTTTTATCAAATTATTTAATAAGTGTTTATTCATGACATATTATGATCATGTTTATTTTTAATCGAATGTGTTTTTAGTTATAAATCTTTACTAGTGTTTATGTTTGTGATTACATCCACTATATAATTTAACCCTATTAATCATCTAAGATCACCCCTTTATTATGTTTTAAATTTCATCAGGATGAAATGAAGTTTATTATAAATGAGTTTTAGGGATAATATAGGAGTTATGGGAGTTAATAAAGGATCTGCTATATTGTATTTCATTTCAAGTTATAATTTTGAACTTATATATGTAAATGGTCTTCCAAAACAAGTAAACTATTTGGTATTTTGAGATATGACTTTTTTATAATCTTGATAAGGTCTTACAATAATGCATCGTCTCCAAGAAACTGGTTTCGAGGCATTATTGTTGGTATCAAAGGAAGTTTAGTAGAAACCTTGGAAAATAGATTTTGAAATCAAAGATTAGGGAATAAAACCCAATTATAGGTTTCTGGGGATAATCATACATGAACATCCTATAATTTTTGGTATAGAAGATATTATTTGGATCTTCCTAGAAATTAAATCCATGTATGGATACTCGAAGTGGATGTGGTTCTAGTACAAATATACCTAAGAGTGACAACTCCAATAAGGGGTTCTGGGCTTGACTCAGGGTAACCTAGTACATGACCACATGCCTTACAGTGCACCTGTTTTCACAATCATGTGGTATATGCTTAGTATAATTCACATTTTCTTTAAAACCCATTATGAAGGATTTTAAAGTAAAAATTTCTTTAAAGAAACCATGTTTATGATTATGGGATTAGCAATGCATATGATATTAATTTATGTTATGTATTATGCTAGTTGAGATTATTCAATATGATTCATAACCTAATATAGTGTATGCCATCACTTAAAAATGACACCTAGTTGAAGGAATTGAAACTTCATGAACGCGTGTACTCCATGTAGGGATTTCCCCTCACGTGAAAGATAATTATGTTGGTTCTGGAGCTGTAACTAGTGTTGAGAAACTTATAACTACCCTAGGAAATATGAATTAGGTTATGAACAATAAACATAACCATATGGAGCACCCTAAACCACCACATTGAGGAGAACTATTATACTACATTATGAGAAAACAACCTCCATAATTTAATGGGACTACAAACCCATTCATAGCAGAGCATTGGATAATTTCCTTAGAGAATATATTTCTTTTTTTGGGAAGTAATGAAAGGGAGAAGTTTTCCATGTAATTTATTCATTTATTAGGATATTTTTAGTGATGATGGTCAGTAATTAAAAACATAAAGGAGGATAAAGAGATTGAAAATATGGAATGGAGAGATTTTAATGAAATAATATTATAAAAATACTTCTCTTATGAAGAACATGAATATATGGAAAGACAGTTTTTTAATATGAGATAAAAGGAGGATGAGAATGTTTCAAAGTATGAAGTTCACTTCACAAGGTTATAAAGGCATACGAGAGACTACATATATTATCCAAGGATCAATATTGATCAATTATTTTATGGTTTAAAACCATTCCTCATAATCTCACTAGTCTCCCAATGATTCTCATCATATGAAGATATTTTCTCATGTGCTATCAAGATAGAAAAATAATTCTATAAGTCTTATGACATTTAGGGACTGAAGGAGAAGAAAAGGGATTATGAACACTCTAGAAAAGGAAATAAGGAAAATGGAAATAAGGGATGAATTTATTATCGATTCGGTGATAATTGTGGGAAGAAACACCCGAGTACTTTCCTGAAGGTTATGGGTGTTTGTTACAAGTGTGGTGGAAAAGGCCACCAGTACCATGATTGTAAGGGATATAAATTAGCCTCCAATGTTCAAAGATACAATTTAAAAGATATGGGACATTTTTAAAATGATTTTCTAAGCATCAAGGAATCATTCCCTATAGAAGGCCTAGGGGGAACGAAAAAGCTTATACAATCAAAACTGTAGTGGTTGAAATGCCTAATTATGTGGTGGTAGGTAAATTAATCATTTCCTCAAACTTAGACAATGATTTAATTGATTATGGATCATCAAATTCTTCTATATCATCCAATTTCCCCAATAAAATTATACATTTCCAATTTGATTTCATAAATTAGTTTTTAGTTAAACCCCTAAAGAAAGTATCATAACAACAAATATGTGTCAATTAGTGCCCCTTAGGACCCATAAACATGCTTTAGTTAATGACCATATCATCACACAAATGATTGAATTTTATATAATTCATGGTATGGATTAGATTTCGAACTATGATGCGAGAATATATTATGAGAATAAAGAGGTTATAATTTTTGTGAATGATGTAGAATCCCTTATCTTTAAAGCATAAACATTATCATCTGATTCTTATCTAGATCCAACCCCATTAGATCTACTAAATGAAGTTATTGGGGAGGATGAGAACTCAATATCTATGAGTGAGAAAAATAATAATCAAATTTAATACGTACCTATTGTGCAAGAATACATTGATGTGATTCCATATGATTTACCTGGGCATCTTATGGAGTGGGAAGTTGAGTTCACTATTGAGTGAATTCCTAGTTCCAGAACTACAACAAAGACTCCTTATTTAATGGACACTTTAGAGTTAGTATAACTGAAGATACAATTAATGGAATTAAGTGATATAAGATTTATTCACCTTAGTGTTTCTCCATGGGCTACCCCTACTCTTTTTTACAAGAATACAGATGGATCTATGAGGATATGCATTGACTACAATGAGATCAATGCTATTATGATAAAGAGAAAATATCCCCTTCCTCACATTGATGATTTGTTTGATCAAATTCATAGAGCCCAATATTTTTCGAAGATTGAAGATATATCTAGACATCATCTGTTGCATTTTTGGAAAGAAGATATTCCAAAAACCACATTTCGAACAAGGTATAGTCATTATGAGATTACTGTAATGTTATTTGGGCTGACTAATTCACACTTTATTTTCATGGATATAATGAATAGAGTTTTCAAGGAGTGTCTTCATGAATTTTTTTGTGTTATTTATTGATGATATATTGGTATACTCAAAAATCCATGAAGATCATGAGAATCACTTGTGAATTATTCTAAAGAGTCTAAGAAGAAACAAATTATATAAGAATTTTACCAAGTTTGAATTCTGGCTTCAAGTAGTTTATTTTCTAGGTCATATTGTCTCAAAGGAGGGAATTTTAGTGGATCCTATGAAGACAATGTCATTTCAAGAATGACCTACAACAATGAATATAACTGATGTACATAGTTTTATTTGTTTATTAGGTTATTATTGGAGTTTCATTCGAAACATCGCCTGTTTAGACAATCATTTGATGAAACTTACTCGTAAGGGGTTAGGTTCGTATTGAAAAATAATGTGAAGAATTCTTTGAATAATTGAAGAGGATATTAAGGAATTATATGATCCGAACTCTACGATCCAGAAATGGTGCATTTTTTTATCTAAAGGGATGAATCAATGAAAAGATTTGGTTGTTTCCTTATGAAAAATGATAGAGTTATTGAGTCTGAGTCAAGACAGTTAAATATTTATGACTAGAACTATCTAACTCTTGATCTTATGTTAGCAGTAGTAATCATTTCTCTTATGATATAGAGACACTATCTCTATGGATAATGATGTGATATATATATATGGATTAGTAGATCTTAAAATATATCTTCCCATAGAAAGAACTCAACATGATGCAAAGGTGATGGCTTGAGATACTCAAGGATTATTATTTTTCTATACAATACCACCTAGGAGAGGCATATAAGGCAGCTAATTCATTGAGAAGAAATGATCATTGAGTTTTAAACAAAATGATAATTGACACAGATTCTATGTATATGGATCTAGCGAGGATGGATATGGGAATTATTAAAGAAGTTTATACATCACTACTTTTTCAATTGGTTCCCAAACCATATTTATTGGAAAGAATTAAACGTTCTCAGCCTGATGATTAGAATCTTGAAAATAAAATTAAAGGTGTGAATGATGAAAAGTTGGTTGACTTGGTGTATGAGGATGGAATTATAAAATTTGAGAAGAGGCTTTGTGTTACCTCTATAACCAAGCTAAAAAGGGAGTTATTGGATGCTGTTCACTGTTCAAATTTATCTATACACCATAGTAGCACTGAGATGTGTAAATATTTTAAGGAACATCTCTAGTGGAATAATATGAAGTGGGAATTATCAAATTATGTGTCTAGATGTTTAGTCTGTCAATAAGTGAAAGCTGAAAGACAACATCCAAGAGGATTTCGTCAATATATTATTGTTCCTACATGGAAATTGGATGACATAACTATGTATTTTTTCACTAGATTACCAAAAAATAAAAGGAAGAATGATGCAATATGGGTGATTATTGATTGACTTACCAAATCTACACATTTCCTTTCTATAAGGGAGAATATTACATTAGATCTACTTGAATGACTCTATATTAATGAATTTTTAGGACTTCATGGGTCACCTCTCTTAATTGTTTCAGATTGTGATCCATTATTATCATCAAATTTTTTGTAAATTAATCAAAAATATTTGGATACTGAGCTTTGATTATGTACTGCTTATCACCCTCAAATTGAAGGGTAGTTAGAAAGAATGATCCAAACATTATAATACATTTTGAGTTCATTCTCACAAGATTATCAAGGTATCTAGGATGGTTATTTACCTTTGGTGGAGTTTTACTACAATAATAGTTTCTATTCAAGTATTCAAATGGCACCATATGAGGCATTTTATGGAAAGAGACACCATACAACAACATGTTAGGATGATGTTGGTGAATGAAATCTTATAGGCCCAACGATTTTGGTGGAAACAACAGAAAAGGTAAAGAATATTGAACCCCATATCAAAGAATCTCATAGTAGGAAAAAGAGCTATATAGATAATTGAAGGAAGGATATTTAATTTTAAGTGGGAGATCGTGTTTTATTTAAAGTATCTCCATGGAAGGGTCTCATAAAATATGGGATGAAATGGAAACTGATCCCCAGGTACATTGGACCTTCTAAAAATCTGGAGAGAATGGGAGTTGTGGCTTATCGTTTGTTAATGATTCCTAACCTTTCTAAGGTACACAATGTGTTACATGTTTCATTATTGATAATGTACTTGCTAGATCCAATGAATGTCCTCACTTCTGATGGTATATAATTGGAACCTGAATTATCTTACTATAAAGATCCTATTTGGATTCTAGATACTAAAGAATAAGTGTTGAGAAATTAGACCACTTGGATGGTAAAGGTACATTGGAAAAATCATAAAATTGAAGAGGTGATGTGAGAGCCCAAGGAACTTATGATGAAGAACTACCAAAATAATTTTATGAGGTAACAATATTATAATTTTGTGGAATTTTTTTAAGGGGGAAGAATGTATAACCCCATGGATTTAAAAATAAATTTAATGTTGAAAACAAGAAACACTGTGTATTTATGAAACAACACTTTATTATAACCTAGCTAATGAACATAAGTTTTCCACTTTTGAGATTTGAATTTCAGAAAACAGATATACACAGTTGCGATCAGTAAGTTATTTTGAGTCTGATAATCTCAACTTACATTTTTTGGTGAATAGTAACTTCACCCTTATGAATATTAATGTACCCATTAATATTTGAATAGTAATATGACCGTTATGAATTCTATATTCAACCATGTTACTATAAATAAAATTTAGGCACCTTTTAAATGAGAGTGAATATTTTAAAAATTAATAATTAACTATTGGTATTTTTGTGAGTAATAAATATTTAATTACAATTTTAATTTAATAAATTGAATTAAAATTAAAATTTCAAAAAATGTATCAAAAAATAAATATTTTTTCCTACGATTTTAGGATAATTTTATGATACCTCAATTAATATTTTAAAGTATTATATAATCAGTTTTAAATTTAAAATTTATATTTTTTCAGGTAAATAATGATTTTATATAAAAATTAAAATTTTCATTTTTAGAAAAATATTTTGATAAAATGGTGTGAAATTTTTAATTCTTCATGTCAAAAATTGTTGTGAGAATTTTTGGGATTTATCTAAAATACATGGATTTTTGGGAATAGTAAAATACGTTAATTTACGTAAAAAATAAATTACAAGATAAATACACAATTCCTTGAATCATGGATGATATAAGAACACATGGTTATAACTCACATGCACTTATTACTATTTTTGGTCACAATAATAAACAATATTTACTATATTGAGAAAAAATAATAAAATAATGAATAAGATATTGCAAAATCATTCCTCTCCTCCACTATAAAAGCCTCACCTCAATCCCTCTTCTCATCACTCCTATAAGCCTTTAAGCTTCTAAATATTTGACCCAAATACTCTACCCTAGTCTCTCCACACGTCCATTAGGTCTTGGTAGTTCCAAAAACCAAAACCCCTTCGCTTATGGAGGTTATCAAGGTGGATATTTCAAGAGGTAAGACTCTCTTCCATTTCCATAAATTTCATTTCAAGTTATTTTATTTTTTTATATTCTCATCAGCTCATCTATACAAATGATTATGATAAATATAGTATCATATATATAATATAATTATATCATGTTAATTTAATATCAATCCCCAAACTACTATCTCTCACTCTATCTCATTTATTTTATAAATGAAACCATCTTCTTTGAGGTGCAGATTTACAACCTTCATAGAAGACGATCATTCATTCTTTTATTTATTCTTAAAGTATTTTCATGAAACTATTTTAATTGTATAAAAATATTTTAAAATTTATATTACAACATGTTTTATGTTTTGGATGAAGTATATTTCCTTAAAACCAAGCGATAATACAAAATGAGTAATTTATGATCAATAAACGCTGTAATAATCTAAACAATTATCACTAAATGTATTATCTAATGATTCATCCTCATACCATATAAAAATTGATATATATAACCATTTATATATATATATTATCACTAACAACTTGAATTCCCGATTTTGGAGAATTATACCCATTTAGATGAACTCTATTACTTATATTCAAGCGAACTGATAATGAAATCAAGGAAACGAACACTCCGGAACAACATAATTCAATCATATAACTTGTAAATATGGACATACATGAAATTTTTAAAACTATAATGAATATATTTCTTGTATATAAGGTTATTAATCAATTAATTAATGGATTTAATATGATTATCAAAGAATTTATGGTCAAGTGCAAAACACATTCATACATTAGGTACGTTTTTTCTACTCGAACCTCCATTTTCTTTCAGGTTACTTTAATTCTATACTTATCTAAATGAAAATTTTAACTATTCTTATGTAATCCTAATAAATTATATTTTAAAGTTCTATATAAGTGTACCAATCATAATACTTATTTCTTTTAGGGAGAGTGACATGTCTTAATAGGATCTTTCAAAAATTCTTCCTAATAAACAGCATGGTTTAAAATGAACTTCTAGAATTATTACCTAGTTTCAAATGATCTGTATAATATTTCTTATCCTACATTATTTTTATAAAATAAATCATTTTATTATGAATAAACTAAATTAATTCACTTATACTTTTATGTAATTATTTTTCCAAAGTAACTCTTCTTTTCAACGTAAAAGTGTATTTATATTAAGAATTAATAAATGATTTTACATGAGTATTTTCATCAATTTAAAAACTCTTGTTGATTCTTAGGCTTAATTGGGAGTAATATTTTATAATATCATCTACTGTATTTTAATTAATTTTTTTATTATTTTTACTGTGGATGTTCTATCTTGATACCATTAACCATATTACTCTGAATAGTTTGTATTCATATTAAATGAATGGGAAAAGTTATTTACATTTCATATGTTAGCTTCAATATGAATGTATATGTTGTTTATGTTTATTTATATTCGTATAATGAATTCATTGTACATATTATGTGATTGGTGTATCCCTCTATATCCCCTTGATTCGTCGGTAGGTCTCATGAGACAAACTAGTTTTAGTTTTTACTCATTTATGTATACTCTTGGAATGAGGCCTTAACAGAATGATTATGATGTCAGGAATTACGAATTCCACCATTATGAAACTAGATATTGATATTCAATGTGATTATTCAACTTGTATAATATCACTGGTCATGTTTATAGACTTATCTAATCATTTTTTGTTCTTGAAATATTATACACAATATTATTTTTAATGGCATCTATTTTTAGTTATTCATCATCACTAGTGTTTATGTTTATGATTACTTACAATATATTATTTACCCTTACGGAGAATCTATGTTCATAAATTTCTTATGGTTTATATTTTGTCAATATGTGAATATGATTATTTTGAATAACTTATAGGGATAATATATGAGTTATGGGAGTTTCTAATGGATCTGCTATATTGTATATCACTTCAAGTTGTAATATTGAACTTATTTATGTATCTGGTATTCCAAAAATATTAAACTATTCAGTCATATGGGATACAAATTTCTTGTAATAATGTAAATTTAATAAAATAAAGCACCAGATCCAGGGAATTGGGGTCAGAATGATACATATTTGGGGTTCAATCCCAACCAATAGTAAACCTTGGAGTCCCACATCTAGGGGTGAACCTCCCCGATCCACCTATACTGGTGTTCTGATAAGATCTCATAGTGTGACATATTCCATTTATGGGACATAAATTTTGAGTTCACCTCTCTGGGCATTTTGATTCATCTATATGGTAAACCTTTCAGGTTTTCCCTCATAGGAGATCCTCCTTGATCCGCCTCTTAAGGGTATTCTGATCAACCTCCTCCTATATCCAAAAGATTTCATACTCTCAACCTGTCTCACAATACTACCTCATTCTAAATGTGGGATGCATTAGGTGAAATCATTGGAAGATATTCACCTATGGCAATAGCTACCTCACGATAATCATTGGAAGCCTAATGTGAAAGCCTTGGAAGATATTCACCTTCAATGCTGGATACATCATGATATACATTGTATGAAATGGGTTCCACACATAATATGCCTCAATGAGATGCCCTCTCAAGAGGAAGAATATAGGTGACCAATGTTCCTAGCATACAGACATTCCAGTGATGCACAACATGACTACTCTCATGATGGAAGGTTGTTTCCCTATCAATACCCATTGGAATGTCTCTAAAAAAGATGTGTAATTAACCGACATTCACAATGAGATGGAACCATTTTTGAGTTCCATGAATATGACATAAATCTAGGAGGGAGACATAGACTAGATGACGATTATAATGGGATGAATCCATGGAAGGATAAATCAGCATCCCATCATCTCGTTTGGATCACAGAGAAGACATTGATGTTGAAAGTGATTAATTCCCCCCAAATTTTAAAGGTGGGAATGTGGGGAAAACATTTGATTATAGTGTTCCTTCATTCATGCAAGGTGGTCATGCCCCGAAGAATGTTTTTGAAACAGAAATGATGAACCAAATGTGATACTTTTCTCCTTCAACCATGGGGATTAACCATGTTTTCATCAGATCATGGATTGGTTTTTGATATGAAACTATTATATTCAATGTGGGGACTAGTAGAATTTGAGACATTAGTGGATTGACATGTCCCTAGATCTAGTTATCTAGTTCCCGGACCCACAATGAAAATAGGGGGCCCAACATGGGACTCACCGTGAATTGGAGAAGATAAAAATTAGACATTCGGTTCTGTAACATCATTAGTGAGAATCTCTATATCTAACCATGGAAGATTGTATGCCACTGGGTAATTGGGAATTTATTTCATGATATCCATAATAATATCTAAATCCTACTAAATATCCAAACCCATGATTTAGGAAACTGGACACCCAATGCACACAGATGATAGTGAAGTATAAATTTCATTGTGGTAATCTCACATGACTTCACCTCCTCCCTGACATCATCCATGCCTATGGATATCGAGATCCCATGCCCCATATCACCATCAAAAGTGTTTTAGGGGAGGTTGATAGAGACACTCATATATAGATATGGGCTAGAGGGGGTTATTCCCCTAAGGGATATGGCATTCTAAGACCTAGAAGTTTCTTCACCTAACCAACACCACCACCCCTAAGGGCCAAACAGGGAGCCATTTCTCCCCACTAGAACAATGACCTATTTTTGTATCCTCTCCCAAGAATTATCCTATGACTCGATCCACATATGTCTAGAAGGCGAGGGATACATGAGTCATCTCAGAAATGATCACTATGCTATATCCCCAAGGAGGGATACAACCATGACCCATCAGCACCAGTAGTGAACGGTCCTCCAAGTTGGGGAAAAGGTGAGATGTACCCCTGATCTGCTAGGACCAACACAATTGAAACAACACCAATATAAGGAATAAGCTCAATAGGATACCCATCAAGGGGAATAATCATCCATAACTTCAGTGGATCTTTACACCACTGACACATTTTTCTGGACCCCTGCACTCGATGATTAGGGATCTATCCATGCGCAATTGGAATTGATACCTCAGCCACCCCATAGGTAGGATGGGTTGACTCTATTAGTTTTTATCACCACCATAAACTATTATTATCCAAACTGTGATGATGAGTTTCAGTGAAAAGGTCCTCAATGTGGCATCACCAACCTAAGAATAGACCATACCTACTCTCACAATCATTGTGAGGGTCCTCCTCATACCATTCCGAGTTTAAGAAGAGGTCATCCCCGCTTTGATATCAAGTATAGAGGTCATCCCCATGTGGCTTCCACTAGTTAACACAAAGGTCCTCCCCATGTTACACCCTATATACATTAAGGTCCTCCTTGAACTATCACTAGTCCAAGTATAGGACCAACCTACTTCATTGAGAACTAGTACATAGTTCTCATGATATGCACATAAAATAAAACATCTATTTTAAAATTAATCCATTTTTAAAAAATTACTAAAGTCACTATTCATAGTCCCATTATCGTGTACTAGTTCTCATTCGAGTGTTTCTCAAAGTAGTGTTTTTGGGTTTTACCCCTAGATACATCTGTGCCAGAGACAAATCTAATTTTTTGTATCCAGGCAGGGATATATTTTCTTGATAAACTACATAGTCAATAATCACCAAAATTTAGGGTTGTTTTTCTTATACTTAGTCGTCTCCCTAAGGATTTTCCCTAGAGTTTTGTAATCAAAATCCGAAAAATAAAAAAAACCTCTCTCTGATAGTAACTATAACAACCCTAATCTACATTTCATATTTAAAAATGATTTATTAGATAATATTTCACTTAATATAACTCAGAATATCTAATGTTCTAGTGTCTTTGGGGATTAGGAACATTACCTAACAATGTAAAACATAACATAAAACATCTTTACTGAAAAAATAATTTACATGACACCAATATTCATTCATACTTAGAACATAATGGGATAACCTGAGGACATACATAATAAATGAGTGATCTATAAAGCCCAATAAGGGAATAAACATGGAATATCATGAGAAAGATAATTCATTTTTTTCAATAGGCATATCGATGGAGAATAAATAAAACATTAACATAAAGGTGTGATATAGCATGATAATCATAACATGGAAATGTGTAAAAAACATATAACATGATGTGATCATGATTTAATCATAACATGGAAATGTTTAGTATCATGATACATCATGCTAATTCATGTGAAATGAGGGTTTAATCATTCTAATTCATGTTCAATGAGTGTTTACTCAATCTAATTCATTTGCAATGATGGTATACTCATTCTAATTCATGTGCAATGTGGGTTTAATCATGAAAATCATGTACAATGAGTGTTTACTCATTTAATCCATGTGAAATGAGACTTAAATCATGATCACATCATGTTATATGTTATTTACTCATTTCCATGTTATGATTATCATGCTATATCACGCCTTTATGTTAATGTTTTATTTATTCTCCATCGATATGCCTATTGAAAAAAATGAATTATATTTCTCATGATATTGCATGTTTATTCCCTTATTGGGCTTTATAGATCACCCATTTATTATGTATGTCTTCATATTATCCCATTATGTGCTAAGTACGAATGAATTTTGTTGTCATGTATATGATTTTTTCAATAAAGATGATTTATTTTATGTTTTACATTGTTAGGTAATGTTCCTAATCCCCAAAGACACTAGAACTTTAGATATTCTGAGTTATATTAAGTGAAATATTATCTAATAAATCATTTTTAAATATGAAATATAGATTAGGGTTGTTATAGTTGGTATCAGAGAGAGGTTTTTGTTATTTTTGGGATTTAGATTACAAAACTCTAGGGAAAATCTTTAGGGAGACAACTAAGTATAAGAAAAAACATCCTTAAATTTTGGTGAGTATTGAGTATGTAGTTTATCAAGAAAATATATCCCTGTCTGGATACAAAAAAGTGGATTTGGCTCTGGCACAGATGTATCTAGGGGTAAAACCCAAAAACACTGCTTTGAGAAAGACTCGAATGAGAACTAGTACACGATAATGGGAATATGAATAGTGACTTTGGAAATGTTGTTCTGAATTTTGAAAAATGGATTCATTATTTGTAATCATTAGGTCTAAATTTTTGTAATGGGATACTTTAATTTTTTGGGATTATGAATTGTGACTTTGGTAATTTTTTATTACCATGGTTGAAGGTAAACCGGGTAATTAAGGGTAAAAATAATTTTATTAAAATAACTTAAAACCTATAAAAATCTTATTGGATGACTAAATTAGACCCTTATCGTCTATTTTACAATATCGACCACTTTATAGACACTTACCTATGAATATTACATGAACGTAAAAAAACTAATGAATGTGACAAAATGTAACAATCTATTTTTATACAAGTATATTAATTTTAATATATGGATAACTAGGAGATAATGTTGACTATATATAGTATATATAAATATCAAATAATTAACTACATAATATAAATTTGTTTATAAATTTTAGTGATTAAATAATTACCATTAATGATGACACAATAGTGATGTAGAAATTATTTTATTAATAGAAATATCAAATAAATGGATTTAAAATTAATAACATTTATATCATATGAACTAGTTAATTTGATCAAAAACGTTTAAAGGTTAATATGGCCTATTTTTAGTGTATTAAATATGTATATTTAATTTATATTAGGTGTTAATTTTAGTCAAAGTCAAATAAATGAATAGTGTCAAAATTGACATTGTTTACATTTTTTAAAAATATGATTTTATTAAATTATTTCAAAAAAATAAAAATATTTAAAAATTAATAAGTGACAATTATAAGGTCTATAATTTCATAAAATATCTATTTATGGTTAATTAACACCTTATATGTAAATATTTAGAACCATTAAATATTTATAATGTTATTGCCACAATTAAAATTAAATAGAATAACTAAGTGTTAATTAAAATGATAATACATCAATTGAAATAAAAACTTGTCTAAAATTTATTGGTTTATAATATTACAACCCAATATCATCTAATATTATAAATTGTTACATTTTGGTGGATTTTATGTGAGATTTGATTTTATTATAAATTAATATTTTTTTAGTTTCCTAAAGTTCCCTTCACCTCAATTGTGAAAGGCAATCTCCTCCCCCACCTCTTCACTTCAAATGGATATCAATCTCGAAAAAAAAACTTCCATTTTTTCATATAAAGTTCCCTATTTTCATTATAGTGGTTTTGGTATTTTTCAAAGACCAACTCTAGTTCCCTAAGAAGAAATTTAAAGGAGGCACGTCAAGGAAGAGGTAATATCATTTACCAATTCTTTCAAATTTCATTATTCTTATACATCCCCTTCATAAGTTTTTTCATTATAAAGTAATAAAATCATAATCAATAACAAATGTATATTTTATTATAAATATGAAACAACCCTATTTCACCTTATATCCATCCTATGAAAAAAAATCACTACGCGTGTGTACTTACGACTTACCGTCTCTACACCGTGGTGTAATCTGTTTTCACCACCACCTTACTTGGATGGGTATAATGGTGGAAATAATAAATAAATATAATTATTATAACATGATACTAAATATGATATACTATACACCTTGAAATTCAATACTATTAAATAATTATGGGAATGACATTGTCACTCGTGCATACATATGACTTACTGTCTCCACAGTGAGATGTGATTCATTCTGTATAATCTTCATTTAAACATGATTATATAAATGAACATGATGAATAAATATGATATATATTATACTAATACCATTATTTAAATGATATAACCATAAATTAAAAATATTAGTAATAATTTACTACACAAAACATGCATGATAACATTAAGCCTTTAATACCAAAATAACGAGTAACAATGAAATGTTACTAACAAATAGATAAAAATATGATTAAAAATGTCATAATTAAAACGATTATGATTCTGGACTAAATCATTAACATTAATAAAATCATTATATAGGAGGTTTGGATACATACAAGTATCTGAGTGCCGAAGAAATGGGAAAAAGGTTTCTTATGATGTGAATAGAGAAAATACTACAAAGAACGCACCACCGACACTTCAATGATATAAGTTCAAGGAAATGGATAATTATGCTTACTAATGACCTAATCCAAGGTTTAAGGATGATCAACATCAAAAACCTCTTAAGGAAAAGGGAAAATTAATGTCACATACGATCATTATTGGTGATTTTGAGTATGACAATGAAGTGGTGGAATTGTTATGTGTTTATGTGATGGGATTCCAAAATAGTGTTGTGGAATCTCATTTATAGTATTCTAGAATATTAAAATATCTATGTATTAGTTTATTGTGGTTTTCAATAATTATATGGTACCAGTAACCATGAAATGTGATTGACATATTTTTGGAAATAGCATGATATGCACATAATGAAGGGATAAAGAGATAATGAGATGTTTGATAGTATTAATGAGATCATGATTAATATTAGGAAAAAGTGATATTGGGGTCTGAGTATATAGATTTTTTGGTATTTTGGGTTTGTGGAAAGAGTTAATTTTGATAGAATTCATGTTTTCTCTAAGTTTCTATTGTAATTCATGTTATTATCATGTCTAAAGAGAATACATGATTAAGGTACTCACATGTTTGGAACGTGACATCCCAGAACAACCAAATGAGATATGGGAGGCAAATGTTTAGGTGATTTAGTTCACCCCCTTCTAATGTTTTATATTTTTAGTTTTTTGAAGGATTTTAAGGTTATCCATTTATGGATAGTATAAGTTATATTCTGATTGACGTTTGTTAGATTAATGTATTATCTCACTATTGGTGGACATATTTATATTTGATAACCTATTCTAACCTTTTTGTTAAGACATATGGAATGACCTACCATTCTACGGCATGATCTGCTAACACTTCAAGAATGGAAAATTCAACATTATTTATTTAAATAGAAGATGAAGTGAAAATTTTTCAGGGAATGACCAATGGTGAGATATTACTGAAATCATCTATGTGTTTATCTCCATGTAAATATTAATCAAATTTAGGAAAAAGATCTTGTAACAAAAAATGTTATCCGAGTACCTTCTTTTCTGATGATTCATATGGACCCTTAAATCATCACATATATATAGATATCTAGCAGGTAACTTTATCCAAACTATATTCTCTATCACTATCCCTTAGAACATGATGGTTAGATTTCCATTCTATATCCATGTTTTCACTTCCCACCTATGTTCTACTATGTGGAAACCCAGTGATGAGTTACTTTGGGTAATCGTTATGTTTCTAACATCAATTTTTGAAATGAAGTTTTAGTATTCCTTTTTACTATATGGGTTTTCATGAAAGAAACTTTCAAGTAGTAAACCATTTATAACCCAAACAAATTTCGAGTGAAAAAATAATTTTAAGGAGGTAGAATACAACACCTCGATATTTTATGAGATATACTTTTTTTAATTTTTTGGATATCTTGTGTTTTACGCTACACTTAGAATAGCCTGCACTATACACAACACAATATTAGCTTGCATTATATGTAACACTGTTCCTGGCTTGTGTTACACACAATTTCAAGTTAGTTTGATAGAATTTATTTCAAATAACACTGAGTATGGATTTTTTGAAATTTATAAATGAACTAACTTGGATTATTTTTATGCCACCCCAAAGGAATATTTCACTACACGCAACATTGACTTGGCTTGCATTACGCACAAGATAAACCTTCCTTGATAGCATGTGTTGTACGCAATACTGAGTTTCACTAAAGAAGGATATATTAATAAAATATTATTATGGGATATAAACTATCCGTTATGAACAGTATTAACCACATTTTGAATTTTATAAAATTAAAACCCATCTTATTTATTTTCTAGAACATGATATAAGAACAAATTCAAAATTTCAGATAAAAGAAATATTTTTCCAAAAAATACGGTTTTTCCACCTTTTAATGGCTCACCCATTTTAAATATTGTTTTTGAAATTTTTTAAGTTCAATTAAAAAAAACTTATTATTTGGAATTGGTATATAAAATTTCACCTAGGATGAATTTTTAATATTTTTCTGATAACTTTCATATTTTGATGAATAGTAAAAATACGCTAAATTATAATTGAAAACAAATTTTTTATGCAAATAATTTATACGGTTATAATATATTATTTCATGGTAAATAGAATAAATTTTTATAGTTTAATATAATTTAATTAATTAATATTACATTGAATTCTTGTGTAAAAACATTTCAATCTTCTCTAATGTTTTAACTTTTAAATAGAAATCTCTTTTTTACGAAAACAAGATTAATTTTAAATTTATTACTGAAACATATATTTTTTGAATGTTGAAATATGGATTCCATATTTAGAATCAGTAGGTCCAAATAATTTTAATTTAATACTTTTATTTTTGGGAATTATGAATAGTAACTTTGTTAAATATTTTTATTATATTTGTTAAAGGTAATCAGGTAATTAAGGGAAAAATTAATATTATAAAATTACCTTCAACCCTATAAAAATACAATTGGATGAATAAATTAGGAACTTATCATATATTTTTCTAAATTGAACCACTTTATGGCCACTTACCAATGAATATGACATGAATGTAATAAAAACTAATGAATGTGATAAAATGTCAAAATCTCATTTTGTACAAGTATATTAATTTTGATATATGGATAACTAGGAGATAATATCGAATATAGATATTCTATAAAAATATAAAATAATTACCTACATCATATAACTTTATTTATAATTTTTAGATATGAAATAGTTACCATTAATGGTGACACAATAGTAATGTAGAAATTATTTTATTAATAGAAATATCAAATAAATGGTTTTAAAAATATTAAAATAAATATCATAGGAAATAATTAATGTTCTCCATGAATTTTCTAGGTGAAAATGACATGTTATGAGTGTATTAAATATTTTTTTTAAAATTTATATTTTGAGTGAATTTTATTTAATATCAACTAATTTAATAGTTTGAAAATTGACAATATTGAAATTTTATAAATATAACATTTTATTGGACTATTTAAAAATCAAAAAAATATTTAAAAATTACATAGTGATAATTAAAAGGTCTAAAAATTCATGAAATATATATTTATGGTCAATTAACACCATATATGTAAATATTTATAACCATTAAATATTTATAATGTTATTACCATAATTAAAATTAAATAGAATAACTAATATTAATTAAATTGATAATACATAAATTGACAAAAAAAACTATTAAAAAATTTATTTTTTGATGATATTACAAATCTATATCATTTTATATTCGAAATTGGGACATTTTGGAGGAATTTATATGGGTTTTTATTTTATTATAAATTAATATTTTGAGGATTCCAAAAGTGCCTCCCACCTCAATTATAAAAGGGCACATCCTCCCTCACTTTCTCACTTCACTTTGGGAATTCAATCTTAGAAAACCCCTACCATTTTTCCTTATCAAATTTTTTATTTTCATTCTAGAGGTTCTGGTCTTCTTCAAAGTCCAACTCTAGTTCCCCAAGAAGAAATTTAAATGAGGCACATCGAGGAAGAGGTAATCTCTTCTACCAATTCATTCAAATGTTTTTCTTCATCTACTTCTTCTTAATTATTTATTTCATTATATATTAATAACATCAGTATCAATACTATAATTATATTTTATTATAAATATTAAACAAACCTATTTCACCTTATATCATCCTATGAAAAATGAAATCACCACGCGTGCGTACGTAATACTTGCCGTCTCCACATTGTGGTGTAATCTGTTTTTCACCACCACCATACATGGATCGGTATAATGGTGGAAATAAAAACTATATATTATTATTATAACATTATAATAATTCTAAGATACTTTAAATCATCCACTTCAATACCATTAAACAAATATGGGAATGATATCATTGCTCGTGCGTACGTATGGCTTACTGTCTCTACGGTGCGATGTGATTCATTCTGCATAATATTCATTAAAAAATTATTATATAAATGAATTGAATGAATAAATATGATATATATTATTATAATACCTTGATTTAAATGATATAACTATAACCTAAAAATAAGAATAATAACTTTTCAGAACAAATATGCATGAGGACATAAATCAATTAATACCTGAATAACGAGTAATAATGAAATGGTACTAACAAAAAAATGTTTATATGATCATAAATGTTATCATAAAAAATTATTATGATTATAAAATAAATTAGTAACATTATATAAATCATTATATAGGAGGTTAAGATCTATATGATGCATATCAGACCTAAGGTAAGGGATAATTTTTTCATCTCACTTTTATCTGAGATTGTTTATATGTAAGTATTTACAGGTGATATATTTATCACCATGTCCATGTTTTCTAAAAATGCTATCATAAAATTATTACTCTTATTCAATGTATGTTTAATTTAATTTTTACCCATTTTTTACTTTTACTACATGGGATAGATGGAATTTGTCTTTTCTTTACCATATGGGGTACTTTTTGAAATTTCTAGAAAAAGTAAGAGGAGAATGTTTTTTAACATATACAGGATGAATAGATTTTTTACATTTTCATAATTTCTTATTTCCATGAATCATATTGTACACGATTTGAAGTTTATTTTCAATTAAACTCTTTTCTTTTAAAATTGCACGACATTTTCTGAATGGAAAATGATTTTAATGAAGAAAGGATATTTTCCTCAAGAATAAAGATCAAGTGTTTTATCAAATTTATTTTTCATCTAAGATGAATTAGAGTTAAATTTATATCCCTATTATTAAATATATTTGATTATTTTTATGATGGAATTATTTATATGAAGTCCAATTATCTTATATAGATTATGTTATGATGGAACGATGTTTCAGAAAACCCATTTTTTATTCCTTGGGTTATGCTATGGTGTATGGTTTATGTTGTTGTGGCACATGTAAGAATGATTTAATTATGAGAAGGGTGGGACCTATATATCCCTCAAATGCATTGGGTAAAGATTTATATCTCATGAGATAGACATTAATGGAATGAAAAGTTAATCTGGTTCAATAATACATTGCTGGAAAAAATAAACCTAGTTCAGTAATTGACTTTTTCTATTATGGTGGTCTTGGAAAAAATTCCTTGGCTACTATAGAAATCATATTATGTGCTTATTAGTTTTCAACAATTACATGGATTATGAAAATTCTATTCTATCATGGTAAATGTTCCTTTATGATCCATGCCTTATGTACCTCCAATATTTATTTCACGTCTCAAGATTTTGATATTTAAACTTTATGTTCAAGCTTTTACCTTTAAATGTTTATGGTTTGTTTTATGTTTTCCACGTTTTCCCTTTCTGAGCATTGGATCTCACCATTTTTATGTTTTCTTTTCCCTATGATATAATGAAATGTTTTAGGAAGGAAAAATAATGGAGAGGATCTTTATGGGATATGTTGAATGTCTTTCACCAAGTTAGAAGATTATGTTCCGAGTTTCCGAAGACACTAAACTAATACAGTATTTGGGAACATATTTTCTGTAATGTATTAAGTATTATGCAAAATAAATGTAATTTCCATGTATGTCAAGATTGGTTCATTAGACTCACTATTTGATATTTAAGTTACACTACTTCAATGTGTATTTGAGGCTCATGTGATCCATATAAACCATAAAGAATTTGTAAAGAAATTAGTGCCTCCAAAAATTCAAAGAATGAACAACTGCAAGATTGAGGTAATTCATAGTGTAATTCTACTAGAGTTTCCTCAACTGATGAGACCCATATTCCAAAACTCAATATTCTTACATCATAAGTACTCCAAGGCTAAAATATAATGCACAAAATAAATTTTATATAATCTTCCCCACTCGGGAGAATCAATATTGCCACGGATGTCAGTCATCCATTAAACTCCTAAATGTCCATATCATATGCTTTCGACAATATGAATTTAATTCATTTCATTTTCAATACTATATTTAGTGTTGTTAGGTGTGAAAAGTACTTAAGTAAATTTATATAATAGATAACTAACCACAATATACTTAATATTTCAAAACATTCTTAGCATTATCCTAATAAATTATAGCACTCACCATATCTACGTAAAAGGATATTCCTTCCTCTAAAATATTTTGGCACAGGAAGTGATCCTTGATGAACCAAAAGTGAAATTTGGTGAGCCTATTAAACCTATGGTTCCCTCTTTGTGTACTAAAAATGATATCAGGATGTTGGACATGTTCATGATGATTATGTGGGTACACCAAGATTTTATTCACAATGACTACAGAAAGTGAATCTAGATATAAGTGGAAAACCCGATTCATTAGATCCATAAAAATAAAAGACACATTCTTTAAATAAAATTACATAACTAGATACCTATAAAGAAATATAACTACTTTGAATCATAGTGTGTGGTATTTCTAGAGGCCTAACTCATACCTAATGATAGCCTAACCTCAAATTGATATTTAGGAAAACTCGAGCTCCTTAAATCTAGTCAAAGGTGTCATCTATATAAGGGATGGGATATAGGGTCTTGACTGCTAGATGATTATATTTATGGTAATACATAAAAATCATGATAGTTCCTCATGCCCTCTTGGAAAAATGAACATGAAAACACTAGGGAGATTTAGTAATTTGTATAAAACTATTGGGTTAAAAGTCCTCTAATTACTTATTGTGTTCTTTAAGCTTAGTAAGTTCCATCCTATAAGGTGGGATATAGACAATTGATTCTCCAAGAACCATATCAATATTAAACTCTACCTCTCTATCCAAAGGTATCCTAGAAAATTAATTATGGAATATGTCCCTGAATCGATCCACCACTGTAGGGAAATCGGTTCATTGCCTCCATATATCATCTAAAAAGAGACTAGAAATCTGAGTCATCTCCCCTATTTTCCCATGATTATTAGGTCTGGATCAACTAGATTTGACATCCCAATCACCATTATACACATTGGTACCACCCTTATGTAATAATATAGACACTCGCAGGTAATAATAGTCAATATAATAATGAAAGTGAATCAACCAGTGCATCCCGAAAATGATATCAAATATCATCATATTGAGGATGAAGAGGTCCCATATATAGCGCTAACTACCAATATCAATGGGGAACTATCTACATTGACACACACTTTCTCTATGTAATCCCCATACAGTATCCACAATAATCAATAGATAAAAATATTAAATCTCAAGCCTAAGGTTTTACATGATAGTTAAAGAGATGAAAGAATGTGAGGAACCTATATTAAAAAGGGAATATACAAAAGTAGAGGCTACCTAGATCATAACTCATACTGTAGATTTCTCAAGTCCTTGATCCTCAAGAATACGATGTACTGTGTAGACATAGCTTGATTGAAGACCTTGAGACACATCCTGACTACCCAGATCAAGACCACTCTTTTTCCACTACTTATCCTGATTTTGGACTCCTTAACCACATCCACCTGATCATCATGTATAGTTAGTGGTTGTACATCTTCTGGACTATCATGGAGCTACCGATCCTTCTCCAAAAGTAGGATCTAGTGCATATCCTCATCCACTAAGAATAAATGTAATATTATAGTAAACCCCTAAATATTTCCTTTTCTTCTACAAGCTTGACAGTAAATTGGGTCTTGATCACATTGAGGCTTTTAATGTTCTTTTCATCTACACTAATGGAATATAAAAAAACTACCAGTGAATATACATGGGATTCCATCACTCAGGAAATAACCCTTTTGATGATGTTTCCTTCCATTAGATAAACTACTACCCTACCTTTGTGTTTAAACATCATTCTTTATATCATTATCATTCATCAAATTGAGTTTACTGATCATGTAATGGTTTATAATCCCTGAAATGGTAGTCAAGTTGATATAGTTTACTTGAGACCAAATGTCATATCTGATAGCAACACCAAATATTGTTTCTCTTGAAATCTCATCTTAGGTAAAAGAAGGTGAAAAATATTGAAGCTCAGTAAATTTAGTTTAATACTCCATAATTAATAGGGATCCTTTCTCCATATTCATATATTTATTATCTTGACCATATATTAGCATCTTTGTAAAGAAATAGTCATATAAGGGAGCTTTTATTTCCCTCCAAACCATATCCCGATGATGGTATTCCTAGGTAATAACATCCCACTAGTGCTCGAATGAACCACAATAAATAGAAGTGGTGAGATTTAACCTACTATATAGAGTATTCTCTAGGTGAAAAAATAGGCATCATCGACTCTAGACATGTCATAGCATCCCAGGGGACACCGTTCCCCAAGAATGTTGGTGGATGTTATTTCTAGAAATATAGAATCAATTATTCCATAGTAATGATAGGTTTTGGAGATCCTTGAATGGTCTATAGAAGTTGTAGGAAACCCTATTAAAACTAGACATCAATTTCCATGTTAGGTATAACTAGAGGATCCAAAGGTGGCACAACTGGTGGGTTAGGTTCTACCACCATAGAAGCATGGTCATCACCACCTTCCTAGAACTGAACCTGATTCCATCATGGGGGAATATATCTACATTTTCCAAGAACATGCCTTAGAACATGATAAGAATAAAAAGGAAGATATCACAGTGTAAGGATAATTATAAGGTATCACTACCCCAAACATTCTAACCTAACTACCCAAGGTCTAAGGATAGGGTATTGGTCAGATACCTTGTTTTAATCATAGGGGTTCTGATATATGAAGAGTCAATTACAAGTTACAAAGAAAAGAACTATTTACTTTTTAATTGACATCCAAATTTAATGGTAAATAATTCTATTTAAATTTGGAAATCCTTATTTCATAAGTATGTACATATATATATATATATATCATGGTCTATTTAGGTGAATCTATCATTCCAATGTTACAAATTTCTGTTCTTTATAAGTTTCAAATAGTACAACATGTAATTATAACCTAAATTTTACTCTAGTTTTATTAAATAGATCACCACTCCTAAAATATTGTGGTACACATACTCTTTAAATTATAAATTTCACCCATGTAATTGTATCCAACCAATGTTTTAGCTCATGTGATGAATGGTTCATACACCAAACATGGAATAATTTTTCCAATTAAGGAAAACCATCAATTTATATGATAAAACACAATTTAGGTTGATGAAAACACATTACATAATCCAATTATTTTATTTTTTTAATAAATTTTATCATAATCTCTAATATATCTGTCTTGTATTACACATAAAATAGGTAATTCATGTTGTAAAGTAAATATAACATGACATATTCATGATATGTGAATCCTCATGTTCCTATAATGATTTATGTGATACTATCTCATTTACATATTATGCGAAGGGTAAATATAAAATCCACAATTTTAATAAATTCCACAATTCATGTGCATTACCCAACGGTGAAATTAGTATAACCCTAACATGTATAATCCTGTATATCAAATCTCATTTAATGTAATTTGTTGTTTCCCATGTATGTGGGTAATCTACTCATCGACATAGGCTCACAATAAAATTCTATCATGTCCTAATATCATGTCCAATATACCAAATAGTAATATGAGGAAAAGAAATAATTCAGTCCACTTTGTGACATTACTGTTCCGGTTCACTCCTATGTAGCCGAACCCGGTTGGTCAAATGGCCTCAAGCATGCCTCCTTATATTCCATAGTTTGTGAACTAGTGGTGAGGGCCTAGGGTGTGTCTATGGGGAGATGATTCCCTTTTGTCAGAGAGTATCATAATTTAATAATAAAATAGATAAATGTCAGAGGAATAATAATTATAAACTAGAATAAAAAATGTGATAACATCTAGATAAGTTAAATTGACTTATTAATACTAAGAAATACAGTTTACAAAATGATGCTAAAGTGATGATGTTATTTAAAAGAAATGGGAATAAATGGTAGCGGTCATACAAAAATTACATAAATATCAAAATAAAACAAAGACCAATACTATTTCTAATAGTATCACGATCTTTATATCTATCATGTGCTCTGACTTCCCATGCAATAAGAAAATAAATCATCCAATATTAGGCACTTTCCCTGGTCCCTATCTATATCACGGATGTTTATCCCAGTTTCTATAAATGGCATGAATAAGGTGTGAGATATACTTAGTAGGCCACCAGAAAAAGTGTATATAAAAATTATAGTCTATGTATATAAATTTAACCATGTGTAGGTATAGTAATAAGAAGTGGAATAAAATATGAGAAATAATAACCATGTCATGATTGAGCTCCTCATGCATTGTTCGATGAAACATACCCACATCAGCCTAATCATAAATTTTTTGAATAAGAAAATATAAATGATCGGGGTCAAATAATATACCCAAGGTGTCTAAATAGAATAAAGATATAAAATGGGATGCAAGGTATAACCAATGCATCTACGTAGTGATAATATAATGGGAGGACCCATGGTGAAACCAAGCCATCCTTGACCTTAGGAGGTAAATATAGCTCAAATATATAAATCTTAAAGCCTATATATATGGTTTTATGTGTAAACCAAGGAGTTAGACCTAAAAAATCCAACTACAACAGTCTCTAATTGATTCTATGGAGCACACCAATAGTAAATCCTAGGATAAGCATGACTCAAGCCCAAAGATAGAATCCAAGACATCACATGAATGAAGACAAAAATATGAATCCAAGGAGTGTATCCATGGAATTATAATTTCTAGATATGAAGATAATGAATCCACATTACTACATTGATGTATTCATGTACTATAAATTCAAAGACCAATTTCCAAGGTGGGTATCTCCCTTGGTAACTGACTAAATGAATCAGCATGTAATCCTTTGATTGATCAAGGAATTCTATCGGGAATTCTTTCAAGAACAATTTTTGGCTCATTTATGCAATCTTATTTAATAGAAAAAGGTTCATAGCTGTAATATAAACCTTACATTTATAAAATAACAAAATTAAATGTGATAACCAAGTCGGTTTAACATACCCATTAATTTTAGCCATTACTCTTTCATTCATGAATTAAAACTGTCAAATGAGGTTTCATTACATTTAACATTTCATTAGAAATTATTAAGAGCCTAGTGTATCAGAATTACCCAATCATAAAGTATCATTTTTTCTATTTAAATTAATTAAATCATTTCGTAAATGAATCAAAACTCATTAAAGTGTTTTTTCATCAATAATATAAATAGGTCATATAATAATATAAATGGAATACCAAAGGGGTGTCTCAAATTGAGGTCTTTGACCCCCAATGATATAAGGGATACATATTATTAAAATTCCAATTCCATAAAAGAAACAAATTTAAGGCAGATTGATTTTATGGGAGACCCAAGAGAAATATTGATGTGCCGAAGAATGGTGACAAATATAAATGATGAAACTTGCTGTAAGTTATAGACAACCTATAGTATACTAGTTGATGAACCCTTATCCAGTATCACCTTTGTATTTTTCATATAATGGATGAAAATTGATAAATATACAAAAGGCTTGAAAATAGGGCATATTAACGTGTATATAAATAATTCCTAATACGGAGAGATTAACCAAGGAAAAAAGGTAATTGATTGATTCACTTACCATTAACTAACCAGCATTATGAATGAAAATCTGATCACCGTTTGGATGAGAGAGAGTCTTAAATTCCTAAAAATTGAAAATGAAGGAGCTCCCACAATGGACTCTTTTATGAAAAAATGAATGTGAGAAGGAGTGGTTTAGAGTTTTAAATTCAAAAAGGAAAAAAGGTTATTTCCATTGATTTTAAGGAGGAATACAGTTTGGATATGTGGTTTCCAAAACTGTGTGCCACCCATGTTCTAGAACAATCCAAGAGAACCAGCCCCCGCTTGGTTTGAAACACATTTTGACAAAGAATGCACTAAAATTTCCTTTCAGCTCTAAAATAGGTTTTTAGTTTTCCTCATGGACATGTGGCATGGGGTGCATGATTTGATAAACCATGTGACACCATCCAGGGCCCACACATTTAAGGTTCATGTTTAGAACTAACTTGGAACAATATTTTTTTTTCAAAAAAATGAGGCTCCAGGCTCTGAACATGACCCAGATGATCTAGAAACCAATGCAACATCATTTGAAATTTTTATAAGGATAAAAATAATGAATAAAACTGGTATTAAAGGGATTTATACCTAATAGAAAATCATGAATCTTAAACGATGGGTGTTTTATTATGAATGTATTATTATAAAATATGATTAATGGATGATATATTGAATATAAAATAGCTGGTAAATATTAAATCAAGAATTGAATGAATACCTATTCAAAATGGTAATCTATGTTTATTATTATCGATGTCTTTCATGGGATAATTAGTCTGATTGAGGTTGTATAAGTGGAAGTGATTTTTAGAAGAAAAATATTAAGATATGGTTATGGTTATGGGCTGTTTTAGTGATGTTTGATAGGACCCAACCTAAGATTTATAACCTTAATGACGCATCAATTTTTTTTCATGTTTTTTCCATAACTATCATTATTATAGAGTGAAAATGGTTGAATTCTATCTCTTCATCTCCCTCCCTTCTAGGTGTAGTGTAGGATGTTATTTTTCAATGTATATCTGATCATATGGGTTGTAATGGGTTATAATTTTGGTATGTGATATACTGGATTACTTAATTATGAGATTCAAATAATGGTGGGGGTCATTCATGAATGTAGGAAGGCCTGGAGTTAATATCCATCATATTTATGATACCCTACTATAATAAATAATAGATATTCATTTGGGTTGTTGTGTTTAGTGGAGGATATATGATGGTCATGATGTTTCTATGATTATGATGTTATGGATTTGTTATATGTTGTAAGGTTTTAATAAAGAATAGGATGTGTTGTTAAAAGTATGTATGAGGGATTGGGATCACCAAGATATTATATGTAGGAGGGTGAGAGTAAAAAACATGTAGGGATGTGGTTTTGGGGTAAGATGTCATTATATTATTAGATATTATTTTATAACACTTGTAGAATATGTTTTGAGAGAGTGACTTGAGGAATTTGGATTAGTTAAGCTGGTATAGGTGCATGTTGGTACTTCAATTGACTCCCTATGGAATTCGTAAATTTTTTCAAATATTTGTGAGAGGTATTGAGGAGGATCATATTTTGTATACACGTAATCTCACCCATATATATATAAATATGTTTTATAGGTTTTTGGAGGGGGTTTTTGTCAAGGCAAACCTCACTTATTAAGATTTTGGAGATTTGGTTGGAGTTGTTTCCTTGGAGTTTTATTTTGTTATTTTATATTGGATATTTTTACTTTTATATCATTTTCATACATTGTAGTTATGGTATGATATTGGTTTTATTTAAATTATATAGTTCATTAGTGGTTTCTATGATACGATGTTAGGATTTATGAATGCATTTCCACCCATTTGATTGTTTATACTCACAATGCATGTTGCCAACCCATGACCTATTGGAGGTGATCTTTGGGGGTCATTCATATCTTCAATATAAACCTAGTATGGGTTCCCAGTGTGGGAAGAAATTGAAAGAGGGTCATAAAATTATTATTGTAGACTTATGAGAGTGATGAGAGTTAGGAACATATGGAGATTGTATAGTATTGGTAGGTAAACCATGGTATTCAAAATTAGTGTGCGGTGTAGAAATGTAGGCTGGTGAGGACACATAAGATTAGGAAAACCTATGACCTAAGAAAAGAAATATATGATTACATAATTTCCTAGGGAAGATAATGATTATTGTATGGTAGAACATTATAAAGTGTTATGGAATCATGTTGTCTGTTTCTCTATTTGAATTGGAATAATTTTGGGGGAATTAAATTGAATCTAATTAAATAAACCTTAATGAATTCCATAACACCAAAATTATGAGTTTTTTTAATTATAGATATATCTAATTGTTATAATCTATGTATGGATTATGTTTTTTAGGTGTGAGCGGATGATATGGTTGTAATATAAGGGTTGAATGAACTGAGGAGGATAAGTCTTGGAGGAGGTTATTGTCCGAGTTTTAGTGTTTGGTGTTAGAAAAGTATGGGTGAGATTTTAAATATTAGATATGGAGTAAAAAATGAAAGAGAATAAGATTGCCTTTTGTTTGATCCCTTCCAGGGCAATGTATTGAATTCTGATGACTGTTTGTCAAATGAGAGGAGTTTCACACAAGTCATGGATCTTATTCCTCATAGAGTATAAGGATGCAAAGGTTTTGTGGGATGGTTTTGGAGGTAGCTTCATGTAGATCTCTTGAAATTTAAAATCTGGTTAGCAAAGATTCAATAGTAACACAACATTAATATATGGTGAAAAGTATGAAGAAGCTAAAAATTGTATTAAAGGACAATATTCAGTTCACCCCTAACCTTTTTTGGATCCGGAGTCTCAGGAGAGGTTGGTAATAGAGGTGTTTCACCTTTTCAATTAGCACGAAGTTTCCCTATTTACATATAAAATATATCCATAGGTGAAATAGAAGTCATAGATGATCAAGAAGATTCATACACTGTTCAGATCATCTCATAAGGTGATTCATCAAAGCTTCCCTAGGAGAATATCTCCGGATAATGGATCTCTAATATTGAGACAACTGAGGTTCCGATTAGTATAAAGTAAGAATGAATAGTCTTCCTTAAAACTCACTAAAGGTTGCCATTGTTATTCTAGAAATGATACCTATGTTCTTTTTTGTTTTAATGGTGGAGGCCATGGCCATTGGCCATCCCGTTATTCAACCATCCTTGGGGACTAGCATATTGTTGGTTGTCATTTTCCATTTTTTCCATAGTAGATACCTCCTCGGCTATATCAATAGAATAGAAAATATAATTTTCCACCAATAGGATATTGTGTAGGTAGATGTAAACCCCATAATATTCCCCATACAAAAGTTTATAAGGTTGATCATGGCCATATAAGTGGTTTTTACCTAGACTATCAAGGTAAAGGAAAAGATAATGATCATTTTCGGGCTGTAGAGATGATAACACCAAACAAGATTAAGATTTCTGAAGGAAGAACCATCCTATATTCTTCTTTATCTTTCACTTTATCTAATAAGGATACATCACATTCCATCATTTCACTAGTTTTGGTCTATGTATTGGGACTCAAGGTGGCGAGGCTTTGAGTTCCCAGAGTGTTAACTATGATAGTTTGTAGTTAGTGAAGTTTATTTTATATATTCGAGGGTTGGGAACATATTATAGGTAAAAATAAATTTTATTATTTGTTCTTATTACTCCAAGTACAATACTATGATGTTATTATTTTCAGCATATGGTTGTATTCCATATGTGTATTCAATTATTTCTTATGTAGGAAAGTTTTATTCCATGATGAGGATTTTTATCATGTGGTATCCATTATCGATTAAAACCAGTGGATGACCCAAAATCATTCATAAAATTTATATACACATTTATAAGTGATTTAATTGGATTCAAGGTAGGTTTTTACGGTAGAGTTACAAAGAGTATTTAGTTTCCAAGAGTCTCAAACTAGTTTTAAGATTTTTTTATGAAGAGGTTGAAAATGTACACCTCTATGTGACATCAGGTTCCAGATATTTTTAAAAATGGTAGCTTATATTATTTCTAGGGATCCATATAGGTTGAAACCTTCTAAGAATCATGTTTTTTAAATATAAATTGATGATTTTATATATAATGGTTTCATCTAAAATAATATTTTTCCATGGAGTGAATTTATTTTGTTCTATATGATGACTAATAAAAGTCTAAGATTGTGCATAGACTACTAGAGGTTGAACGAGGTGATAAGAAAAATATATACGAACTGAATAGGATAAATTATTTATTAAATATATTGAATAATAATAAAAGTTTTTTTGATGATAGATCCATAGTCTGGATATTATCATATGTGGGTGAAATAGGATGATATTCCAACAATTTCTTTCAGGCTTCATTATATCCACTCTTATTATATGGTTATGGAATCTAGGGCCAAAATTTACCTATTTATTTATAAAACTAATGAAATGAATGAATCAGGTGTCCTTAGATAATTTCATGGATGTTTTTATTGATGAAATTATCATATATGTGAGTTCATAGGACGAACACCATAGACAACTAAAGGCTATTTTAAAATACATTCAACACTATCAGCTCTATGGAATGTTGTCTATTTATAATACTTTGATGTATGGGGTTAATTTCCAGGGGAATTTATTTTTCCACCAGAGAGTAATAGTTTATCCATTTAAGGTCAAGGTGTTTGTTTTATTTTAGAATAAACATAATTATTGTAAAGGTCTATAATTTCCTTATTTGTGTAGACTATCACTCGAGGTTCTTGCTTGATTTATTCTGAATTGGGACCTCATTAATATCCATGGATAAGGAAGAACATATTTTAATATGGACCGATCAATGTTATAAATCATTTTACTACATGAAGGGGAGGTTGATTAGTGCTTCCATTGTTTCAATTTTAGTGGAGGGGATAAAGTTCCATGTTTTTTTATGCTTCTCATTTCGATTTTGGATGCACGATGATGCTGTATAAAGAATTAATTTCATATTGTTATAGATATTTAGGTCCCAAAAGTGTAATTATTTAACCGATGATCTTGAATTGTTATTAGTGGTATTTATTTGAATATGTGGACATATTACCCCATTGGTGAGTGTTTTTTGGCCTCTACAGATTACAAGAGCCACTGGTATATTTTCTCCCAATTGGATATTAATATATTTTAGTTCCAGTGGATAGAGTTATTATAGCACTATAACTTTGAGATAAATTAAAAACTGGGGATTAAAAATATTGCCAGTTATGCACTCATAATGAAGTCATGAGGGGATAATATTCATGATTTTGGTGATTCTTGGAGAGTGATAGAGGTTCCTACAAAAAATCATATTGATGTAGATGGGGATCGTGGTAGAGGATTCTTATATCAGATTATTGTGAAACCAACCTTATTACAATAGTTGGAGGAGTATCAGTGGGAAGAATCATATGTATAGATGATGTTAGCTCACATCATTAATGGTGTTTCTATGAAGGGGTTGTTAGAGGATGAATGGAATCAGATGTTATTTATAGAGATTGTTTTGGTTTTATTGGTGATTTATAAGGAGGTTCTTCATGGGTTTCATAGGATACCCTTGGTCCTAGATCATTGTATATGCAACTTGTATAATTAATTTAGTATTTTTTTAAAATTTTCATGGATAAAGAAGTATATGATATATTTTTGAGAGATTGTTATTTATATGACATATAAAAGTAGAGAATCATGTCCCAGGTAGTTTTTTGCATCCATTGGATGTCCCTGAGTTGATGTGGGAGGATATTTCTATGAATTCCAGATCTATTTTTCCAAAATAACAGGGTGGGTATGTTTTTATTCTTGTGATTTTGGACTGGTTAATGAATTTAGATAATTTTTAAGTGATGTAGATGTTCTTTCCATAAAATATGTGGATGAGATAGTAAGTATTCATGAGGTACCTAGGCCCATAATCTCTATCAAGAACACTCATTTAACCTCACATGTATTGAATGTCCTTAAACATTATTTTGGATACTAGAAAAATCTAAACACTTATTTCCACCCTCAAACCGATGAACATATAAAGTGAACTGTACATATTATAAAGAACATTTGGTTGACATGTGCTTTATATTTTTTTAGATCATTAGTAAACAACATTACACTGGTTATGCTTTGTAATAATAACAACTACCACTCTTACATTATCATGAATCTATTTTAGGAATTATATAGGAGGTAATATATATATTCATTATGATAGACTGAGGTTTGGGATTCCATGTTACATAAAACATATGGGGTATTAAGCATGGATGATAATGTTAAAATGAGTTAAGAATTGATAATATTAGTTAATTTCTATCTGTAGTCTAATGAGAATCAGAGGAGGAGGTCCTGTAGTTTTTGATTGGAGAGCATGTATTATTTTATGGTTCTCCTCATCATTAGATGGAGAATTTTGTAAAATGGTGTAGTATTTATACTACGTTTATTAGACCCTTTTAGGAATTGGGATATTCAGTAAGGGGTGTACGAGTAAGTTCTCACTACATAACTGGACTATATCTATGATATTTTCATTATTATATATATTCATTGATACATTCATGACTACTTTCATGTAATTGATTGGGGTGGTATAAATGTCAAGGATGATAAGAAATTTCTGGAGTGGTTAATTGAGATGCAAATCAACCGGGAAAAGTGATTCATGGGTGTTTTTATTCCCCTAGTTGTAATATTGTGGAGGAATGGGGGATTAGAGAAATTTAAATGGGAATTTTTGTTTCAGATTCATGCTCAGTATACTGAGTTGTTTAGAATTTACTTTAATTGATGATGAGACTCAGGATTTCATGGTAATTTTAACATAATGTGTTTTTAAAATATAAAAACATGTTTGATATCATATGTGAAATGAAATATAGAACCCAAGTAGACAATGTTAATTTAAATATGATTGTTTTCACCTTTACATTAAAATTTAAGGTATGAATAGAACCATGTGATTTAATAAATAAATAAATAAATAAATATATAATATATAATATAAATATATTTATAAATTATTAGTAATTAATCACTTAATTTTTAGAAATATAATTTTATTCTTCAAAAATATATTTCTTTAAATATGTTATTTATTTATTTTTGTGAAAAAATTAAAATTAATTTATAGAAAATTTTCAAATTTTTTTTATAAAATGAACTACATTTTTTATATCAAAAAATAAAAATTAACTTGTGGTGACTTTTTTTGTTTTTTCAAAAAAAATATTTTTTAGTGACTAGTGAAATTACCGTTTAAGTAAAATTGTCATTTCTATTGATAATTATTTAAAATAAATGTCCAAATATTCTTTTAATTTGATTTCTAGATAAAATATATATTTCTTAGTTATATTAAATGCAACTAATTACATTTATATAATCTTTATATTGGATTTTGGTATCAGATTATTTTTAGAACTAAAAAATCATTTGTCTAAAAAGTCTTTTAAATTCCTAAAGATTATGCATTATAATTCATTAAAATAAAACCTAATAAGAAATAATCTAAATGAAAATTTAAGATTATATATCTATATTTATTAATTTTAATTCATGTAATTAATATTACTAGATATAGAGTTCAAATAAAATCATATTTTATTTAGAAAATAAATTTTCGGAAAAATCACTTTCCATCATGATTGAGATATTATTTTTAAATTAAATTATTCAAAAAATGTTAATTTATTTTCATAAAATTGATTCAATATTTGCAATAAAAAATATCAATTTAAGGTAATAAGGTAAACTAATGTTTTGAAAAATATAAATAGTAAACGTATTAAATATTAATTGCCACTGTAAAAGAAAAATAGGTTTGTTAAGGGGGGAAATAATTTAACAAGGACTCGAAACAAATTACACCTAATAGTATGGATATATATATATATATATTATAATTTCAACATAATAATAACTATTCTTTTACTTTATAAATGATTGAATAATTATTTGGAAAAAAAATTGATTTTTGTTACGTTAAAACATTAATTGTATTTGGGGTAAAATATTGTTTTAATGGAGATTTTATTATTATTTCAATAATTTTTGAAATAAATTATTTTTTAATAAAATATTATTTTTAAATTATATATATTAAATATAAATGATAATATATTTTTATGATGAAATAATGTAATTTTTATAACGGTTAGAAAAATATTATTATTAGAACCTAAAAATTTTAATAATTGGGAATTTTAATTTATCATATTTTAAGAATTATTTTGATAAAATAAATATCAATTTTTCAATTACCATTTTGATGTTATCCAAGTGTTATTTTTTTCATAATTTTTCGAGAAAATAAAATTCTTGGGTAAAAATTAAATATTGAATAACTATACAATGTGTATTATGGAATCATAATGACCCAAAGGTGATGTAATATAAACCATATAAGGTTTACACGACCAAATATATGTTTAAAATTTAAAATAATATGTTTTGGTTATTTTAGTAATTTTATAAATCATTTATGATTCCTCCCAAACCAATATTATATTTTAATGTCTCAAAATATATAATCTGTAAACATGACCCACTTCCTCATCACCAAGGTTAATATTTGAATGATTTCAAAACATGGAATTATAAAATAATGAAAAACACTTATATTTGGATGAAACTTTAGGAATAATACATGGGTTGTTTTGTTGGCTTGATTATTTTAGTGTTTAGAGTCCAAAACCTATGTTTGGGGAATAATAACGAACATCTGTCTCTTTTCATATATAAGCCCACCCAACCTCACATTCCACTTCACTCATAAACCATGGAGAACATAATTAATCTAAAATAACCTCCCTATATTCCTTTTACAGTTCCCACAAGCTCTCATGAAGCTTCTCCCATGATTTTTGAATCACCCTCTCATGGTTAGGGATCTCCCTCCCTTATTTTTATTGAAGCACCTCCTATATGTTATGCCTCTTAATTTTGATTTGTTCATGTTTGGGTATGTTTTTATAATTAAATATTAATAATATTTTGATTTCAATTTTAATATATATCACTTTAAATCTCATTAATCCATCCCATTATCATTTATATACACTCATTATACTGTAGGAATTGTCCAGCGATTTTCCGAACCAAAAGTGAGGGACCTCTTTCCCTTATTTTCAATTAAAGAACCTTATTGGAATTTATCATTCTGAATATCAGTTGGTAATATTTTAATGATTTTATAAACATCCCTTTATTATCTAATTTATTTTATTTTAATGAGACATCATGTATCCCCTCTATTCTTCAATATTACATAAATCGCTTCAATGATGAAATTTTTTTTGGGATCCTTTCATTGTCCTAATTATTCAAGAATATTATTTTATTTCTAGTTCATAATGTTGGGATATGTTTTTACATATCCCTATTACTGAAAATTTTATTTCAAAATGTTAATATAACCTTTTTTATCTCATCAAACCATTTTATGAATCATTAAGTACTATTGTTATGCTGCCATAATTTCACTGCGATTTTTCCATGTGAAATTTTTTCTATTTTGAATATCATCACTATTTCTACTCAAAGGTATTCATGAAGACATAAATATAATAATTTTATTGGTAACAAAAAAAATATTTATTCCACAATCCTTAACTATAAAATTAAATATGATAAAATATGATCTTTTGTTGAATGTTCTATGTGGCTCACTCATGCATGTACATGATATAAAAGTGAGAGGTGTGCCCAGAAATATATAGTGAACCAATGAATTAGGTATTTATATAGTCACATAAGACATCAATAAATGGATTATAGAGTAAACATAATCTTTCATGGGGAATTTTATATATTTTATGACTTCTTGGTTGTTATCCAAAACATATCTTTATGATTTCCAGTTTTTTTTTGACAAAAGAAGACAGATCCATTAATGATGGAGATCAGCAGAAATACAGGAGCATAACCACGAGGGAAAATGATTGAACCACAGCAAATCCTCGTAAGGAGGGCCAATGCCTGCCATCTGGTGAGAGGCTTCATTCGCTTCCCTTCTAATAAATGAGAAATTGCAGGAATTGAAGCCTTGTCTCCGCGAGTGAATACACCGGATAATGGGGCCGAAAGGTTGAAGCCTGCCGTCAGTGAGATTGATGGCATTGATAACAGTGAGACAGTCGGATTCTATGTGAATGGAATCCCAACCGCGTTCTTTTGCAAAGTCTAACCTAGCAAGGATGGCGGCGGCCTCCGCGACTGAGGGCTCCCAAAGAGCATAACGTGCTTCGTATTTGGCAGCGATGAGATTTCCCAGGTTGTCTCGGGCCAGTAAACCAAGCCCAACTGGGCCATCCCTAGGGAGAGAGGCGTCCACATTGATTTTAACTATCCCTTCCGGTGGGGGGCACCAATGTTGGGGAAGAGGAGGGGGGGTGAAAAGTCTTTGTTGTTCAGGGTGGTTCTGCCAGACCGCAATCCATGACAATTCCCGGTCAATCCAAAATCTGGGGGGCCTCCGGAAATGATTGAAAATGGCCTCGTTCCGCCTATTCCAGATAATCCAAGTCAAAAAGCACAGGGCGCCTGCTTTAGCTGGCGAAAAGGAGGAACACCATCGCATCAGGAGAGATGTAAGATCTGAGGCGGCGTCCAGGCACAGCTCTATAGTTGATCCCCAGCCATTCCAAACCTCCTGAGCCCCGGGACATTGAAAAAGGGCATGGAGAGGGGATTCAATCACAGAGGGGCAGAAAGGGCATGAGTTGTCGTTTGAAAAGTGTCTGTAGACAAGGAGGCTCTTAGTTGGGAGGATACCAGTACACACCTGCCACCAGAAAAAGCGAACTTTAGGGGGAACATTAAGCTTCCAAATTGATGTCCAGGGCCTCGCATCTCCTTCTGTAATTTGAGAAGAAAGAGCTCGCCGGTAGCCAGCTTTCACTGTATACTCTCCTGAGCTGTCATTTGTCCAGAAGAGATGATCTGGCCCTGCGTCTGACACACAGGGAATACTCAGTATAATTCTCCTATCCCTCTCATTAATTTTATTTCCACATTCCCATGTTTCCATTATATTACCATGATATATCATGCCTTATTTTTAATGTTTATGATCCTAACCCCATTTATGTTCCATATAAATGACTATTTCCTATCATTTAATTATTTATTTATGTTATTATTCATTTATATTCTCTTACTGGGCATTATAGCTCACCCCTATCTTATATATGTCCCCAATTTTTCCAATATATTTTTAGAGGACCAATGATTTATAAGAGCATGATAATGAAATATTTTAAAATATTGTAATATCCCATCTTAATGATGTTATTACATGTACTTAATTATAAAAATCCACTAGATTTATCAATCATTGGGATTGTATTATGTGTAATCTTATGTAATAAATAATGAATTTATGTGTAATAATGACATATATTATCATAGTTGGTATCAAAGTAATTTCTAGATATTTGTGGGAATAAGATTATAAAAATATAGGGAAATACATAGGGTTAAAACTAAACATAAGAACATATCCTTATTTCTAATGTATAATGCCAGTTTTTTTAAATAAAATACATCCCTTTCTAGAAAGAAAAAGTGTATGTGTCTCATTCACAAATGTATATAGGTGTAACACCCAAAAAAATGTATTGATCTAGATTCAATTTGGAAATGGTGCATGACAACATGATTTCATGCACACCTGGTTTGGCACTCCCAAGGGATATTATTTTGTAAAATCAAAATATATTTAAAAACATTATTAAGGAAAAAATAATGCCCATAAGAGTTTATGTTAGGAAATAGATAACGGATATCAAAAATTTAATCCTATAAATTCATAAGTTAATAAAATTCATTTCATTTAAAAGTTCTCCCTTTAGTGTTATTGGATTCACATTTGTATTTTTAATAGCTGAAATTACTAATTAATGGTTTTCCCTTTATTATAGTTAGTTCCTAGAAATAAGAAGAACTGAGTCAACAACAAATGTGATTTGAAATGTGATGAATTTAGAAATTAGATACCATACATGATGGTAGTTAAAGTAATACATATTGTTTTTATGTTTAACCCACTATAAAATACCACAATTTAAAACTATCACATCGTTTTATGTCCAAAGACATCAAATAAGAGGTTAAAAAATCTCAAGGAAGTTTAAATAATTTTGGTGATAAAGGAAAAAATATTCAATTTCCCATGTGTAACAAATGCTGAAAGAGGAACCAAGGTAAATTCCAAAAAGGAACATGGAGGTGTTTTAAGTGTATAAAAATAGGTTATAATGTTGATGGTTTCTTTATATCATTGAATAGTATTATAGAATAGAATATATTACATCATAAACCATGTAATTTTTTTGAATGCCTTATATATGTATAATATCGATATTATATGAGTCAATTCCCTAATACAAGGGTTAAATCCAAGACTAAGAACCTATTCTCTAGAAATCATTAAAGTGTAAGGATTAAAGTGTTTATGTTTTGGTATTTCAATTTTATGTTAATGAACTAGTATTTAAATGAAAATATGGATATAAGAATCATGAAAAATATAACGATCAATCCATATTAGTTTTATTTAATGATTTCAAACAAATTTTGAATAGTTATGATAACCTATAAAAGTGATTTAGTGATGAGGTGATATTTTTTAAAACACATGATTGAGGGATTGATATACCATAAAATGTGTTTATTGTTGGGGTAAACCTAATAATTCATAAAATTAAATGTAAATGGATAATCTAATGATTAAAATGATTGATATAACTTTTGAAGATTTATGTGAAGGAAGATTACTATTATTAAAGATGTTTTGGGAAACATATTACATGATCAAATCATTTTGATTTTGAAGTTATTATTGATATTTTGGGAGAATTTTTATTATGTTAAGATATATATAACCATTGGGTTCAATATATAGAATTTTTTGAGAATAATTATACTATATTTTTTGAGTTTCAAGATGAAGGTAATGAGACAACCATTGAGGGTAAAAAAATCTAATGTTGACGTTATTTGCGTCATTTGGGATATAAGAGAATTTACTTAAACAATGATCCATGATAAACCATTTTTGTTTTTTTTAATTTTTGGATATTCATGTATTATGTTTTATTAATTTTTTGTTTTTTCTTACCTTATGCCAACTATTTTTGATTTAGTAAAGGTAATAGGAATAACTTCATTTTCTCTGGTGAATTATATGATATGTTAGAAGCTTATTATAGTGCTTTAGGAATAAAAACTCACATTGGGTTATCATCATTTAGAGAAGTAGATGAGAGTGTTGTTGAAATTTATTAAAAGTTGAAATTATACTTTTCTTTAATGTATATTTTCTTAAGTTCATAGTCTAGATGATAAAATAATTCCTCAAGTATACAAAATAAATCTTAAAACAAAAATGTTTTTGTATTACAATAATTTTGGATGAGTTTATGGTCTTTTTAGACATCATAGAATTATTGTTTTGAGGATATTGACTTTCTATTGAACGTGTTATCTAAAAGACTTTATTAGTTGTTTGGTTTTAGTTTTCATTAAAATGTCTATTTTTTCATTTCCCACTAATGTTATCATACATGGAAACCTTTACATATGATGAAATTCATATTTATATGTCATTATTATAGTGGATGTTTTATTAACACTTTTTATAGTGTGATTTTCAAGAAAATTACTTCAATAGTCAAAAAATTACTTATTGAGTGCATGTTTAAATCATGAGGGAACAATTTATTAAATGGGTAAGAATCTCATGCACCTATTTTTTAAAGAGAAAACTATGTTTGATAGAACATGTTACATGGAACACCGAACCAAACAAATAATTACTATTTAAATATGAGTGTTTTAACATTTCCATTAATTTTTCATCTATGAATAGGATTATATACTTTATGATATATATATATATATACTACATATTTAGAAAAAAAAATTTCTTAAATTCTTAGTAAATAATCACATAATATTTAGTATTATCTGTTTATGCTTCAAGAAAACATTTTCCTAAAAAAATATTTATTTTTGTGAAAACATTTATAATAAATATCACAACTGGTTTTTCAAGTCTTGGGTTGTGTTCCAGTTTTTTTTGGAATTTTTTTATTTTTCTCAAGTTCCAAGTGTAAAAAGGTTTAGGTTCTTAAGTGTTTATTTTTTCCAGTTTTTACCCCATGGTTTAACCTAACATCAGGTGGGTGTTTTTGGAGGAAATCAAAAAATTTGGCTTTCCAGTGACCTACGCACGGTTAACACATAGTTTGAAAAACAGTGCGACCAATCCCAGTTATATGTTTGGCAGGTATAGCTTCGGATAAAACTTAATGCTTGCTCTGCACATATTCAATGATATCATGAGGGTTGGTCATGAAGTCAATCTCTTTATGATCTGTGGTTGTTGCATGATTTGATAAACTTTGCGGACAAACAATGAGAGTTTCCGAGATCTTAAATTTTGTGATTTTCCAGGTTTTTCCCTTTCAACATATTAATCCAAAACACCATATTAATTCCCCGCTTGGCTCGTTTGACCCTAGGAGGGATAACCCCTATTCCTCACACCTCCCACCTCATTTTATAGTAATTATATGTGGATTTTATTAAGGGTTTGTGCTATATCTTCAAGATATTCATATCCTCTCTTCTCCCTCCTCTCCTTCAATTTATTCTTGAGTTTATCTTCTACCATGGTAATTTCAACCTAGGGCTTTTGGTTCCATTGATTTATTTTGGGGGTTATGTTATTTTAGGTTCTTTCTTCATAGATATATAGTTTTGGAACCCACATTGAGTGATCTTGGGCGTGCGTTGTTGATGCGCCATGGATTTAAGGTAGGTTTCTGGTTTCACTTGACTTTTTAAAATAATACTCATTCGTTTAATTATTTTAACACCTCCGTTGATTAATATATATTGATTTATTACCTTCATAATATTTATCGGGTGTTCAATTGGTGGTGTATACCTTTCTTTATGATAAATTGTGTTGTTTTTTATATAGTGCACACAAAATGTTTGATTAAATTCCCGATTGGATTTTATGAGTGATTTTTGAAATAAAAATCACATTATGGATTTTTAAAGATGCCGGTTTCATGTTAAATGATTTTTTCGGCCCCATTTATAGGTTTCCCAAGTGATTTTGGTTTTATAAAGGAATTTGTATTGTCTTTTATGTTGATTTGGAACGTATTTCTGGTTAGTGGCCCAATTGGCATTTTTTAGAAAATGGCCTTGTAATAATAGTGTGATGTTAATATTTTATAAGGTTTTGTAAATGACGTTGAAATGGGAAATGGTGTCTTTACACCATTTATGAAAGGTGTATTTATATTTTTAATGAAATATGTTTTGTGAGAAATGATTAAAGTCCCATTTGGAAACATTGTGAAAATGGTGAAGGTTTTTACTATGAAAACCTCAATTGAATGATTCTCATGCCCTATATACATTTAATGGATTATATTTCATCACTATGGAATCCTTATAATTCATTATTAGATATCCTTTATATGGTATCCTTCTGTTATATATTTTAATGGAATATGAATCGGTCCTTGGAGAGACTCGAGGTGGGGCATTTTGTTGAATTACTATTACTATATGGTTTTGATTGGATGATAAAATGGAACCAATTGTCTCAACCCTTTTATACACAAGGCATGGGAACCTGGCATAGAAAAAGAATTTTCTAAGAATGATTACTGCACTGGCTAGTTAAAACGCTAGACGGTGATCTATAGTAGGTGGATATATTTGGGTTCATTATTACGCAAATTCCCCACAGTCTTTCCTGAGTTAGGGTGGATGGGAGTGTTAGGGAGTTTTTGATTTCATCCTGTGTGGAATGCTACCTAGGATGGGTCTCATATATTATATATTATGGATTATTCATGATCTCCTAGGTTCCCCATGTCTATTAACATATATATGTTTGTAGTAGTGATTGAGATACTAATTTGTTTATTTCTATTTCCCTTATTCTGTGATCATTGCATTGCCTTATTGTGTTGTGTTTTTCTAGGAAAGTGACGTGTTTGTTTAAAAATGGTTTATGAAAAAGGCTTTAAATGAAAATTGATTTATACTCTTTGTGCATATTGAAAATGTAAGTATCACTTTTCCCTTAAATGTGTCATGGAATCTCAAATGAATCAAACCTAGTTTGAAATATGTAGGGTAATGAATCGTTGTTTTTTTCTAAGTAAAATTTATATAAAAGATTAATTTTATATATTATATCTCAAAATTGAAGTTTATGTTTATTTTATTTTAAGGTAAGTGCATAAAGAATAGTTTATCAGGCTAACATGCTGAGTTTTAATACTCACTCCTATAGTTATTTTCTTTTTTTAGCATTTGGTGCCAATTATAGCATAAGTTTGATCGCCTTGGCTGATGTTTGACCTTTTTGTTGGCGTGTGACCTATTGGGTTACATAAATATCTTGTAGGTGTTATGTATGGATGTTTTTTTTAATGTCCCATATTTTCCATGTATTATTTTTAAATATTTTTTTGGAATTATTTCATGACTAGGTAGTGAGGAAACATGTGATTCTGAGGCCTGCAATTCCCAGAATAAATGTTGGAAATAAATTATAAACATTAAATTGCACATAGAATAATATTTCCTAAAAATGTGAAATAACATCTAAATGGGTGCCGAGATAAAAAATTCGAGAGTATTTATTATGTTTGGAGCAGTGACTTCACCTTAGGAAGGGATTAACATTTTTCGAAGTGGGTCGGGAGTGAAAGTTAATTTTTGGAGGTTTAAAAGAAAAAAAACTAATAAACATTTTATTTTATATGACGTTGTAGAGAGTAAATGATGTGATTTCCCTTTTTAATAAATAGCGTGTCAGGGAACCAAGGTTATAATTCATAACACTATAGAAATATGAGTAAACATTAGATATGAGACCCCTTAGAGAAACCTCTCAACAAACGGTGATGAAAGATCAGATCATGGATTGTTGCACAAGTGGGTTAGACGATCACATCGACAATGGAAGCATGGTCATCATTTATCAATGATTGATCCAAACCGAAATGTTGGGCATGTGAATTTATTTACATCTCTCTCGTTCTTTAATTAAATGAAGAAAGTGGATCAACCCATGAACGGGTTGACCTACGATTCATTTATTTTTATGGGATGGGTGATTTTAGGTTTGATTCAGGGGATTATTTCTCTATTTTTATCTAGTTTATTGATCCTTATAAAAAGATCATATCAAGTCCCTGACAAACATTGACCAATGTTTTTTCCTCGAGTTGTTTATGTGATTTCACCCCCCATTCTCCACACATGTTCTTCGTTCTTTGTGGGATTATGAACAAAGGATCATTGCACATTCTATTTGCAGTGTAATGATCTGAAATCGTACATCTAGAATTATGAAGACCTAGTGTAGGTGCGATGGTGATGGTGAAATAAGGATCAACGTATTTCAGGAGATATTGTTCTTCAAGAGTTATTCATGTGGATGATTGGAATCGAGATTCAGAGGTGATCGAATGGCTGAAACCTACTAAATTGGTTTTTCAAGTGTGAGGCAACCATGTATCTGCATTTTGAGGAAAATAGACCATCAGATCAATCCCTATAAAATTAATTTAAGCATTGGAGTAAGAAAATCGATTCTAGAAAATCATGAGGAACACAACATAAATCTCAATATGCACAATATGGGTGACCAGTTCAACAAAATCTAGGGTTTTGGGTGGTAGAGAAGCATTAAAAACATGTGAAAACTATCATAGGGTGTGTGGGACCTTCCTTGAGTCTCAGTGTGTATCGTGGAGGATATATGGGTACAGGGTGGAGTACATGACATTTACTCTACTACATGGTCAAACATTGACCAGATACATGGGCTACCCCCTGTACTGGTACATGGGTTGAATCCATGTACTCGCACATGGATATAGTACATGGGGTGGACCCGGGATAGTTTTGGATGCCAAGTGACGTTCTCTACATTCTGTGTATAATGTTTCCTACAAAACATGTTCTTCTAAAATAGGCCATTGTACAAGGGAAATACCCTAGGTCAAGGGGCACAACTTCTGGCCCTCCTGCATACCATTTAATCATTTCTATATGGATTTATATACTTTTACACTATATCTTGGACAAGTTTAATTTGGGCTGGTTACCTCTTCTCATTCCCCTAAAGGTTAGCTGGTATCATTTTTTTATCCATATGAGGATGACTCCCTTCAGTAAAACCTTCTGAGTAGAGTTGAGAGTCCACTTTGAGAGGCCTGTAGCAGGATCCTCTATGCATTACTGTTCCCTAGGTAGATTTAGGTTATCAATATGACCAATCCTACTAGATTTACATCCTCTACTTCATAGGTTAATCCATATGAGTTGTGGTATACTCCATGGCCCTAGAAGTGATCATCATCCGTGTATCATGATCTTTCCCACTCGTGGAGTTGGTTCTCCAAGAATGAGTGTATTGTATTATCTTTTCAGATATATCAGCATATCTATATCTCATGGATTTTCCCAATAAAAAATACTTCTCAGATTGATTTCATCAGGGATACCAGACTCAGGAGTGATTCCTCCCAGAAGAGTGCTTTGTGTAACCTTCAGACTGAATCCCTAGCTTGAGTATGCAGTTATTGCAACTTAACTGTAGACTACGAGTCTAGGTTTAGAGTATATCTAGATATGTTTTTTCCATATTTACTATAGATATATACTATATATAGATGACTATACTTTTACTTTTTCATTACTTTGTGGTTTTCGGGGTGTCATATTGAGTATTTTTATACTCACCCCTGCACGGGATTTGCCCGCACATGTCGTGTTTGGTGCAAATGGGAGAACATTTGATGGAGTCCAATATGTACCAGGACTGGGAAGAGAGTTGTGAGTTCCAGACATGCCAAGGTGTTTCTTCAACTTCAAGAAGTAGTCCCAGTACCTATCTTGTCTTCTTACATGTTAGAATTTGTAGTTGGAAGACTCTTTCTTTTAGGGGCTTTTATTTTATCCCTATTTAATTTTATGAATTTTACATTCCACTTTTCTATGTTGGTTAGGTTTTGTAGTATTCATTTATTTAATTCCATGTTTGCTTTTAAATTTCAACATTTGTGCCATGGGATATATGTTTGTGTGTACATGTACTTTGGAAATTCCTCCCATGTTAGTGACAAGACTACTTAGTGCTAGTCACCAGCCCCTGGACAACTGAAGGTGTGATTGGGGAGTTGTGGCATGGGACCTACTAGGAAGGGTCATTACATAGTGGTATCAGAGGCAGTTAGATATAGAGTATGATTGAGAGTCTGTGAGATTTGTTTGGGCCAATAATATAAAGTGTTTCGAGTTCAGATTTTAGGCCATGGACTCAAGTGTTAGTGTGGGTGGCCAACATATCCATACACTAGAACTTTGATAACCTTTTTTGACTCGGTACATGTGAACACTAGTTTTGGAGGAAATAATAATATTACATGAATCATATTGGAATGGGTTGTGGTTTTCATGACCTTGTTGAGTCAGTTCTTTAGATATACTCATTGACCATTGTACATCTTTTTTTCTTACAGGAAGCCTCATTGATGCATTACATCTAGGATTCATCAGCTCAATCACAAGGAGGACCCCTTAGTGATGAGGCTTCTATAACAAGACCACTTCCCCTTGAATTACATTTAAGTGGTGCACCGACAATATCTTCACCCGTGGGGTAGCACATGATACCTATAGTACAAGAATTCATGTAGTGCAGGATGAGCACGCTTCATGAATTTTAGAGATAGTGACCCCTAAGGTTCTGAGGTGATCCCGACCCTCGGGCAGCTGAGTACTAGCTTGAGTTGGTAAGTAGAGTTTTCTATCTATTGAGTACAACAACAAACCAGATGGTAATCTTGGAAATGATCCTTTTTTCGGGTTTGATAGGGTGATGGTGGCGTTTTACCACATAGAATAATGGTGAGGTGACTCTTTCATGGACGTAGTTCATGTTTCTCTTTAGAGAAGGGTTGTCTCCAGATTTTCTGAGTGAAGTGTCTATACAAGAGCTTCTTCAACTTTAATAGGGAAGTATGACAGTGCCTGACTATTCAATGAGGTTCACTAACCACTCTAGGAATTCGATGGAAATGGTCGGGGATCAATAATTCAGGGCTCAAATATTTGATTGAGGTCTACATTAGGATATCTGAGCCATCATTGTACCTATGTGGATTCCAACTTATGATGGAGTTCTCGAGAGAGATTTTTTGGTTGAGAGATTCTTAGGAGAGTAAAATCAGCCAGTGATAGTCATCAACCAATAGATAGGTGTAGAGACCCCGGTAGTGAGAAACCAATGTCAGATGCACGGATCAGGATGTGGGATACATCATAGGAGGTCCCAGGATAGGGGATTTGTAGTCTAGGGCTCTCAGGATGGATCCAGTCTACCTAGGGAGAGGAGATTCAATACATGAAATGACCTAGAAAATCTCACTAGAAATTCCCCACTTGATCAAGATGCTGATAGGGAGGCAGTGGATGGAACAACGTGGAAGCGGCAACGAGTGGAGTAGGTAGACCCTCTAGGGGGAAGACATGGAAAAGGATCAGGGAGTCATAAAGGTGGTGGTTAGGGTTTTGACATGTTACCACTATCACCACCCCCATGAGGTCCACACTAGGTTTAGGGAGTTAGAGGACATGGGCGTGGAAAGCTACGTACGGTTGAGGTATGTTACCTTGGGACTCCGGGGATGATTTGAGGCATGATCTTTATCTTTTATTCCATATCAACTGTAATTATAGACATAGGTTCCAGTCATTCCTTCCTCACCACATATCTTATTTGAGACCATGAGATTCTGGTAGAACTGTTGACTCTGCCCTTACATTTAGAAACACATACAAGAGGATAATCAATGATCAAAAAACTTTTCCAATAGTGTAACTTACCCTTGAAGGAGAGTGTTTCGGTTGGAACCTCATGTTGTTAATGTATAGGCCTTATGATGTCATTCTCGTTATGGATTGGTTGTCTTTGGTCCATGCCTAGATTGACTATTTTAGGCGAAGGGTGTAGTGTGTCTGCAATGATGGGATGAGGTTTTCCTTTGTTGGTGAAAAGGAAACCTAGGCATCACATGAGGGGATCATGCACAAGGGGGGTCATCCGATCACTCATGAGTTGGCTAGACTTACCCTCAGAGTAGAAAATGTTGTGAGTTTTTAGTTCCCAGTAGGAGAGGTAGAGTATGAGGTTGTCATTCTAGATGTTGTTTTAGTATTACCTCCCTGATGGGAGATTGACTTTTGCATTGACATACACCCTGAGATGAAACTAATTTCATCACCATTATACAGAATGGCTACAACAAAGCTTAGCGAGATGAGGGTTCAGCTGGAGAGGAAGTGCTTCATGAGACCCAACATTACACCCTGGGTGGGTCCAGTTTTGTTTTCCAAAAAGGTAGATGGCAGTCAGAGGTTTTGAGTGGATTACTGGTGCTTGAGCCAGGTGATAGGGAATAACAAGTATCCATTTCCAAGGATCAATGACCCCTTATATTAGTAGAAAGGGGCATGATGGTTCTCAATTATTGAACTTCAATCATGATATCATCAGCTACGAGTATGAGATGAGGATATAACAAATATGTCTTTCAGATGCCACTATGGTCACAATGAGTACTTAGTGATGCCCTTTTGCATAAAGAACATCCTTATACTATTCATGGGACTCATGAAATATATCTTCCATCCATACATATATTGGTTTGTGGTGATCTTCATCGAAGATACGATTGTTTACTTGACATCTGAGGATGAGAACATGTTTCACTTGTATATGGTTTTGGACATACATTGAGAGAACTAGCTTTAATGGAAGCTCTCGTTCCAGTTCTAGATTCAAGAGGTCCTCTTTCTGGGACATGTTATCTCATAAGATGGAGTAGTAGTGGACTCGACCAAGGTGGAAGTAGTGTTTGCATGTGATCCACCTAGGAGTGTGATGGAGGTGCGAACATTCCATGGGTATGAATGATATTATTATAGATTCATACCAGATTTCTCTTGGAAATCAGCTATAATGATAGCTTTGACACGAAATGGGAAGCCTTTCATATGTATAGAGAAGTGCTAATAAGATTTTTAGTAGTTGAGGTAGAGTTTAACGAGAACCCTAATATTGACATTGTTGTGGGAGGGTGTCTAGTATTTAGTGTTCTAAGATACATCTGGGATTGGCCTTGGTTACATCCTAATGCAAATGAAAGCAATGATTGACTATGGTTTTCACCAGTTGAGGCCACATGAGAAGAATTACGTAATCCACAATCTTGATTTGGTAGTGGTAGTCTTCACATTGAAGATGTGGTGACACTACCTGATGGGCGAGTAGTTTATCATCTACTCTAACCACAATTGTCTTAATTATATATTCTTTTAGAAGGATCAGAACTTGAGATAGAGGCAGTAGCAAGAGTTACTCTAGGAATATGAATTTGAGATTATCTATACTCCAAGGTGTTAGGTCAGAAAATACAAAGTAACACACAAGAGGGGGGGTGTTAATTGTGTCTTCTCAAAATCATCAAAATTTCACACTTTAGAAACAAATTATATTTTATACAGATTATTAGTGATTTTATTCAATTATAAAAATATGATGCAGATGAAAAGAAATAATGAACATAATATTTTATAGTGATTAAGGTAACAATGATCCTTTATTCCACTCTATCAAATATTCTCTATGTGAGCTTGGTGAATTTCATTAGTCTGGTCCCCTTGTCACAAGACCAAATTTCCACAACTAAGTGCAGGTATTCAACACCATTACAAGACTAACTAAAAAATATTCTAGTTCACTAACAAAGAATTAGTTATCCGTGACTTATAATGAGGATCTGGTACTCCACCACAACTGAGTGCGAGTAATTGAAACTCCAATAAATAAAAAGATATTGTTTTGAGTGGTTCTTGTTGATCTTCATAGTTGAAGTAGCACACAACTAAAAAATGATGGATCTTGTTCTTTAAAAAAGAATATTTTAAAGATAAAATTAGTCTTGAGTGATCCTTATTGAGAAATTTTATTCAAATAATAATATCAACAAATATCAATAGTGTTCTTATAGTAGAATGATGAACCACTTGTATGACATCAAAGTGAAGTCCATTTACTGAGTTGTTTGTTCTTTTCATCACTGTAAAAGATTTTTAATAAAGAAGTCATGTATAAAATAGATATATATTTTTTGAGATATTCTAATGAAATATATATAAAATATAATATCTTTCTTTGATAATCTATATCCAAAAGAATAGGCTGATTGATTGTGAATATTCAAATTTCAATTGACATGGTGAGTCGTAACATTCCTTAGAAATATAAATGATTTTCTCTCATGAACACAGTTCTTTTGAAATAATAAAAATCATCCTTGAATAAGTATTTAAATCTATCTTGACCATAGTAGTAATCTGAGATTTAAAATACATCTTGAATAACTTCTCTATTGAGAACAAAACATAGAGTTAAACTGCATATCTTAGAATTCGTTCATGTAGTGTAGGGTTCCAACCAACATAGTATTCCATATCTATAAGTTCATCTTTACATAATTTTGAAAAAACTAACAAAGGTATAATGATCCATACGTTTATCCATATCAGTATAAAATCCTAAACATTGCATTAATGAACCATACGTTCATCTTTCCCAAATGGAAAGTCATTTTACCGAAGGTATATTATCGGTGTCCCAAATAATTTTTACCCTAATGAATATTGCACTATTATAGGATCGATCCATAGGGAAAAAGAAGTTATTTTTGTCATGTTTAACTTAGTTTTTATTTTTGTATTAATGAAGTTTGCTGAATTTAAAGTCGATTTTTGATGTGGTGAATTAAAAGAATAATTTGTTTTATTTTTCTTAAATAAATTACTTAATGAATAAAATAAAATATGGGAAAATTTTATTCGATACAGATAAAAAGAGAAATGCATTGAGGTTATGGATATATGAGATGTATATTATTAAATAAAATTACTTATGAGGTTTTTCTATTCATAATGACCCAACATTCTGGGTTTTAATTTGTAATAACGTTTCCTTGGTCTGGTAAACATATATTTAGAGCTGAAGAAACTGACTCCTTGGTATTATAGTTAGTGTTTAATAGTTCTTTATTTGGATTAGTCCATTTTTGAGTCAACAAATACATCCACTGATCATGAAAATATTCATTGGTATTCTTCTTTGGAATCCCTTAAAGTTCTTCCCTTGGTCTGGTTCAGAATTATCAGTGTTAAGAGGAAGTGATTTAAGAAGAATAAGAAGAAGTTAAAAGAACAAACCTATTCATAACAACCAATTTAAATTACAACTCGTCATATCCCACAACCCCAACACACTGGGTATTTAGTTACACATAGAGAAAAAGATAAGAACAAAACCCTTGATCCCTGATGTGATCATGATTTGAAACTTTGAGGAGGGAATGATTCTTCGGTAGAAGGTAGTATGGTGGTAGAGCTTCTCTCCTTCGGACCTTCAACCTTTTCTCCACACTTTCTCTCCAAACACCACTCCCTTGATCAACACTACTAATATCAATAAACTTCAACAACAAGATTTGGAAATCATTTATGAAAACTTCATTCCAATGCTGAAGCAACATCTTAGAATCATTTCCATACTTTAAGCTCTCAACCAAATTGATCTTTATAAAATCATTCGCAGATTCATCAGACTAGATGAAAGAGGTAAGCATGTCCTTGATTTAATAAATAACTGGTCCTAACCAGGATTAATTTGATGTAAACTGACTCCCCAGATGCCTTTTATTCTCTTGAAAAAATTTAAAGGAATGCTATCACATGGAATATTGTGTAGCCTATCATTAAATTCAGAAAAAACATAAGTAATTACCTCAATCTTCCTGAGCATTTATGGTGGTTTCTATTGAGAAGAGATAAATGATCTATTGATTTTCTTCAGAGATTTAAACTCTCTTCCAATCATTAACATAAACTCATCAGAATCTTCCTTATTTATAAGATCATATTTAAATGAAAAAAATTACCTTGACATATTTTCAATAATCTCCTCAAGATATCCAATTGAAATAGGATTTTCCTTGTATTCTCACAAATGAAGCTTCTGAGCTTCAAACTGTAATCTTGGTACTAAAGTAACTCTATACTCTTCAAACAATTTTTCTCAGCCACCAAATATTCTCATAAAAATGGAACATGTGCATCTAACATTTTTATTTTTATAACATGAGCATTGGCTTCAGAATTATATGATTCATGATAATTTTCTCCTGCTTGATCAACTTCAACTATAGCTAGGCTTGGATCACTAGCTCCTTCTGGTAATTTTCCAAACCATATCCTCCAAAAACACTAGGATCTGGAATAATATGATTTCCAGGATTAGGTATCTCTTCTCTTTGAAGTTGATGACTTTTAGCCTCATTCTCATTTTTCTTAACCATTTGAGCTACACAAACAATGTTTCCTTGATCACCAATTGGAGTGGCATCCTCACCTCCACTAGTTTCAAAAAAAACTTCTATGATATTAACTAAAAATATACTTATTTATTCAACAAAATATTCTTATATCCTAGATTTTACTTCATATTCTACAAGTCTCTAGAATACTGAACCAACAGAAGGGATAAACCTTTCCACCCCCTAATCTAAAACTAACAACTTTTGTTGTTTTTTCACTCCCACTAGTAGGAAAACTATTTCACAAGTTGCTCTAGAAACACCAAGATTGTTTTCTATTCCATCATTCAATATGTTATCATGATGAAACCTATTTCTAGAAAACAAATATTGACTATCTTACCTTTCCTTCATAGAATGAAAGAAATAATCCGAATAGAGGGATAATATCCCTTCTTGGCATCTGGGTGGTAATTTTGATTTAGATATCTTATCATAAATTGAGGAAAATTAAACATAATGTGATTCAAAGATACAAACATGATATACATGTCTAGATAGTGGTATTTCCTAAGCTTAGTTATCCTAGAAAATATCTCTAATTGATTAAACCTCATCATCACACAATGATCATGAGAATGTTTTTTTGTAAAAACATTATGGCAAGTTCTTATCCCAGACAATGAAAACATGATGTCCTCATATGAATTTCATCAATTACCAATGTTTTTTAAATCAAAATGGAACTCTCTCTCTTGAGACATCTTAACATATCAGCCATTTCCAGAGAGGATAATAATAATACCTAATGATCTATCTTAGAGATAATTGAATCTCCTTAAAAAGTGAAACTAAATTAAGCATTCGTAAAAAAATTTATCTTATATATCATAAAACATTGTCATATTATCTTATAAAATATTTTAAATTAGAACATCAAAATTAATAGCTTCTATAAGAGACAAATATGTGAAATCTAGATATTTAAAATTGATTACATTTCCTTGAAAACCATTATGAGCTTTCCCCAAAGCAAAAATAGTATTGTCCCACTCAACTTCAATAGATCATTGTGAAGTTTCCATTTCGGAAGGTTTCAAGACTAATGGGACTGAAAGATTAGGGTTTTTTGTAGATGGTAAATGAAAGAGTGAGGTACTTGGTATGTTTAGAGGACATGTAGGAGAGGAGAAATAGATAAAGAGAAGGAAAACCATTTTTCTCATGCCGGTTGAGGAATTACTCCTTACTTTTTTTAATTTGAAAAGACAAAATAGAATAAAATAAAATAAAATTATTTTCAAAATATATTAAAATGAAATTTCATAAAAAAACATAAACAACTAAAATTAAATTGAATAAGACATAAGTAAAATATATTAAATAAAACCTAATAAAAAAATAGAGTGACTGGAAATAAATAAATAAATAATCACTTAAAATAAAATAATCCAAACTCGCCCTTAATAAAATAAAAACTACCACTGGGAAGTGGTTGAGTAAAAATATCTACTAGTTGATATTCAATATTAAAATTTTTTAATGATATATCCATTTATGGGACATGATCACTCATAAAATGATGCCTTATTTCAATGTGATTAGTATTAGAATTACATGTAGGTTTTTAGAAATATTAATAGCACTGGTATTATCACATAAATTCGGTATACAATTAATGTTTAGTCCAAAGTCTAGTAGAGTGTTTTTCATCCATAAAACATGTGCATAAGAACTGCCAGCAGATACATATTTTGCCTCAACGGTTCAAAGGGAAATAGAGTATTAGTTCTTACTAGACCATGAAACCAAGGATATTCCTAATAAGTGATAGGTTCTAGAGGTACTTTTTCTATCTAATGTACACACTCCAAAATAAGTATATGAATATGAAATTAAATTAAAATTAGAAAATTTGGGGTAAATAAGAGACGAAAACAATTCCTTTTAAAAATCTAAAAATATTTTGACAGAAGTAATATGATATTCTTCTATAGTTGATTAAAATTTAGCATAAATACATACTAAAAACATAATATATGGTCTACTAGAAGTAAGATATAACAAACTTCCAATCATTCCTCTATATAATTTTTTATCAACTAGCTTTCCAGCTCTATCCAATTCATGTTTTATATTGGTACATATAGGAGTTGTATATGTCTTATTATTCTCAAGTATAATTTTTTTAAATAAATCTATAATATACTAACTTTGATTTAAATCATTTTCATAAACTTTTTGATAAATTTTAAATCCTAAAATTTTTTTGTTCTCTCATCAAACTCATTTAAACTTCACTTATCATTAATTTTAAAAAATCATGACAAAGAGTTTAATTATTTGAACCAAAAAATAACATTATCAACATAAAATTTGTACTAATAAAAAATTAGAAGAAAAGTTTTTCTTAAAAAATGTTTGATCTTCCAAACCAATAATAAAACTATTTTTCAAAAGAAAATAACTCAATATTTCATACCAAGATCTAGGTGCATGTTTAAGGTCATAGAGAGCATTAGTATATTTAAAAACAGAGTTGGGTTTTTGAGGATTTTTAAAACCAGGAGGTTGTTCAACACAAACTTCATCCATTAAGTAACCATTTAAAAGGAAAATTTATCATCCATCTGATATAATTTAAAATTTATATGAGTTGAATAATCTAAATGGATTCTAATTTCGTTTAATATAACTAATAGATAAAAGGACTTATCATAATCTATACCTTCTTCCTAATTATAACCTTTGGCTACTAATCTAGATTTCTTTTCTAGTTATGATTGTTTTATCGTCCTAGTTATTTCTAAAGACCCCCTCAGTTCCTATAACTGGATAATCTGTTGGTCTCTCTACATGTTCCCGAACATCATTCATATTGAACTGGTCTAGCTCTTCTTGCATTGCTAACAAATAACTCTCATCTTTTGAGGATTTATCAATAGTTTTAGGCTATAACTCAGATATAAATGAAAAAATTATACTAAATTTCTTACATTTCTTTTAGTTTTTATTCCTATGTATTGGTCACCTATAATATCTTCTAAAGGGTGGTTCTTTAGGATTCTATACTGTCTAGGAAATACACTTTTAGGTTCTTCAGTTTCATGTTCTTATGAACTAGACTAGACATTATTAATATCATCTTCATAATCATTTTTAGGTGTTTCATGTCTCATGTTATCAAAAGAGTTAGTGACATCATCTATTTGATATTTTTCATTAATGATAGGGTCTATTTCATCAAACATCACATGAATTGTTTATTTAATAATCCATGAATTTTTATTAAACACTCTATTTGCATTAGTGGTAGTATAATATCCCAAAAATATTCCTTCATCATCCATTGGATCGAAATTACCAAGGTTTCCCTTAGTATTCAAGATATATACCTTGCATTCAAATACATTAAATGAATTTAATTTAGGTTTTTTGTTATTCCAAAGTTCATACGGTGACTTTTTGAAAATAGGCTGAATTAAAACTCTATTTATGATATAGCAGGATGTGCTTATAGGTTTTCCCAGAAAATTTGTAGGAAGATTGTCTTCATTCAAAATAGTTCTAACCATTTCTTGAATTGTTTTATTTTTCCTTTAAATAATTCCATTTTGATGAGGTTTTCTTGGTGCACATATGGAGTCTTTAATACCCAAATTTGAGAAAAAATAAATGAATTATTTATTTTCAAATTCTCCACCACGATCAATTCTCAATGAAATTATATTAAAACCATTTTCGGTTTGAACAATTTTACAAAACATTCAAAAATAGTAAAAACATCACTTTTTTGTTTTAGAAAATAAACCCTTATAAATCTAGAATAATCATCAATTAAAACACACACATATAATTTATCATTCATACATTCTACCCATGATGATCCAAAAAAATCAAAATGAATATGTTCTTAATGTTTAGATCTAGCAATTTTGTTAGCATATTTGAAAGAATATTATTGTTGTTTTCTATGTTGTCATGCATCATAAAATCTGTTATTATCAAGAATAATACTAGGAAAATCAGAAACAAGACATTTTTTAGATAATTAATGTAAATAATAAATATTACAGCATCCAAGCCTTCTATTCCAAATCCTTGATTCATTTTTAATAGTAGTTAAAATTTTCAATTTCTATTTATATAAATAATTTAAATCCAATGTATAAATATTATCAGTACTAGGTGCTCTAAAATTATGTAATCTATCTCTAAAAACTGATCAATAATTATTAGAACAATTAACATAAAAACCATCATCACAAATTTTCTATATAATTTTCAGATTGTGCTTTAATCCTTGTATATATAGTACTTTGTTGATAGATATGATCTTCATATCTCCAATAATTCCAACTCCCATTATTTTTCCTTTGGCAGTTTCACCAAAAGTGACAAGACCTCCATTCATTTTATTTAGTATATGAATGTTTTATGGATATCCACTCATTATCCTAGAGGAGCCACTATCTATGTACAATATAACATTTTTGTTCCTGTGGCCTATTATATGCAAAAGTATTTGAACAAATGTTTGTTTTGGTACTCACACATTCATGGGTCCCGTAGTGTTATATAGAAGAGATCTTGGAATCTAGACATTCATTGTTTTTCTATAGATTATATTATTATATTAAGATAACCTATTTGAAATAAATTTTCTATTAATACCACTTATTTGAGGTTTTATCAAATAAAAATTATTTTTTACATGCCTTTTCATGTCACAAAAATAACAAGTTGCATTTTTTATATTGGGTAAAAAATAATTCTGGTACTGTATAGATTTCTAACCATTACTTCCTATACCAAATCTTTCCTTTTTAATAGAATTATTTCCAAGGATTTGTTTTAATGTTTTTTATGCTTTAGAAAAGACAATGGAAGAACTCTTTTATGATTTTACTTCATTCAGTAAAGAATTGATCTTATTTTCATGATCAACATAGTTTGATATAGATAAGATAATTTTTTCAATTAATTATTTTTGTTATTTTAGTAGGGTATTTATCTAACCTAAAAAGACATTATGAATATTCTTTAAGGATTTGTGTTTTTTAATAAAGAATCTTATTTACCTTCAAACATAAAATAGTAGGTATAAATTTTACTTTTTGGGAAACTGGATAAATTAAAATCCGAATTGGATGATTAATAGGTTTTTACCTTTTCCTTTTAATCCATCAAGCCTATATTGGGTTTCAAATATGATTTTTCTTTTTTTTGAATCATATTTAGTTGAACTGTTTTATTATTTAGAAACACTCCATGTTTCTTTCATTTATCTTCTGTATTGATGTTAAATATCAACATTTTTCTGATATCTCTTATTTGGGTTTCTCTTTTCATTTATTAGATGAGTAAAGTCTGGTCTAATATGACCTAATTTCTTACATTCATAGCATCTGACTTATTTTGACTCTTTATCATCCTTCTTAAAGGATTTTTTGAATCCTATTTTTTTCTACTATAACTTTCTGAACTTCCTAGAAAATTGAGGTAGTTCCATTTAAGAGTTAGATGAATCTGAGTTCTTCTCCTTTAGAACTTCTTGTTTCATTATTCTATTTGGCTTATGATATGTTACTTTTAGTGAAATGTTTTCTTTTTTCAAAATTATTTTATTGTCTTCATATTCATATTTCATTTCAACTCCATACATCATCAATTTCCCAATTAATTAGTTCATTATACTATCTTTGATTGGTGATGGGTTTTCTATAGCAGTAGATATTCCATTCCATTTTCAAGGCACTACTCTCTGTACATTCAAATCTTAATCAGATTGTTTGCTGGGTTCTCTTAAGTATGTAATATTATTGATAATTTATATAATCCTTCCATTAATCTATGTAATGTTTTTATCATCAGACATTATAAATGTGTTGAATAACAACATATACCTCATTTGTCTCACATTACCTCTTCCTTAATAAGAAACTGCAATAGTTTGACACATTTCATATGCAGTTAGAAATTTTAATACATTATTTAATTCATCTAGTATGATAGCCTAGATAATAAAATTCATAGATATTTAATTCATATCATATTTGTCTTCAGTTATAGCATCCCAAGTTTTTGGTTTCTTAGGAATTTCATATGGGGAAATAATCATTGAGTAAACTCTGAATCCAAGAATTTTTTGATAGATAATAATCCTTGATTTCCAACATCCATAATTTTCAAAATTGAAATATAGAGCATGAACCATTGACATTCCTTCTCTAGGATCATCCATTTCCATATTTTTATATACTTTGAACATTCCCGTATGTTATATATTTTTCAAAAGATATTCTATGATACCAATTGTTAGGTTGGAATACACAATGTAACATACAAGGGGGGGGGGGTGAATTGCGTCTTCTAAAAAACATAAAAAATTATCACCTTAGAAACCCACTGTATTTTATGTGTATTACCAGTTTTTTTCTTCTGTTATGAAAATATGAAGTGGATAAATAAAAATAAAGCAAAAAACTTTTTATATTGATTTGGGGCATAATGATCTCCTAGTCCACTCCACCAAATACTCTCTCTATGATCTTGGTGAATTTCACTAGTTTGGTCATCCTGTCACAAGACTGAATTTCCAAAATTGAGTGGAGGTAGTTGACACCTTTACAAAGATAATTAAAAAAGTATTATAGTTCAATAATAAATATCCAGTTATCCATATCTTAGAACAAGAATCATAAACTTCACCTCAACTGAGTGTGATCAGTTGAAACTCTAATAAATGAAAAAAGATTGATTTGAGTTGTTCAGGTAGATCTCTATAGTTGTTGCAGCACGCAACTGACAAATGATGGATCTTCTTCTTCTTCTTCTTCTTCGGAAAATAATATTTTTAAGATGGAAGTAGTCTGAAGTGATCGTTGTTTCACAGTGTTCTTCAAAAAAGAATTCAAAAAAATCTCAGTTGTGATCTTATAGTAGAATAATGATAAAAATGTTTGACATAAAATTGAAGTCCTCTTTTTGAGTCATTCATTATTTTCAAAAAAGTAAAATATTTTTAATAATGAAGACATATATTACATAGAGAGATATTTTTTATGATATTCAAAAGAAATATATAGAAAACATTATAGATTACTTCGGTAATCCAGATTCGAAAGAATTGCTTGATTGATTGTGAAAATTTTATTTTAAATTTCCCAAGTGTGTCATAAATTTATATGGAAATAGGAATAATTTTCTCTAATGAACACAGTTCTTTTGAAACAATAAAAATGAGCCTTTAAATAGTCTTTAAATCTAACTCAACCGTTGCAGTAATCTCGTATTGAAAAAGTAGCTTGAAGAACTTTGTCATTGTGAAAGCAATGTAGGGTTGAACTGCATAGTGTAGGGTTCCTTTGTGTAGCATAGGGTTCCTACCAACGTAGCATTCCTTAACCATATGTTCATCTTTACATAACATAGGGAACAAATTATCATAGGGATTATTATCCATACATTTATCCTTTTCAGCATAAAATCTCGAATATAGTAGTGATGAACCATACGTTCAACTTTTCAAAACACATGGTATGAACAATGAATCAAGACTCAAATATAGGGTTTCTAATTTGCATGCTTTCCAAATTCCACATGTAGGGATGTTGTTCCTAGTTAAAACCATTTATCATTTAATAGGTTTGATATTTTACAGAAACATTATCCCTTCCAGTGTACCATAAGGATTGAAACAGTGTGTCTAGAATCATTACATAACCCTAAAAACTTAATAAAAATTCCTATACATATATCTTAACAATACATCACTAGAAAACAAAAAACGGTATTCGTATATATCAAAATTAAAGATAAATAATATATAATTCTTATGACAATACATTACCAACATTGGGAAGGTAAATGTGGGGGATGATTCCCGCACTAAAAGATTTAGTATGCATCTGTTGAACAAGGCATTAGAACAGTTGTCATCATTGTAGTTATCCTTAGTGGATGGAGATAATGCAGCATACCTCCAATGGAAGATTGTCACCCCTCCACTCTTACTACAAGTCAAGGATGCACAACTTGGGGATATCAACTCTGAGACCCTACTTGCTTAGATGTACGTAGTTCATACTCCCAATGGATATTCACAATGTGGGGTGCACATTATTCTTTTCAGAGGATGCACAATTGTACTAGTGGTGTTGTAGGAGGAGATTCTGAGAGTCTTTCATACATCCCCTTTGGCAGTATATCATAGATTGGAGAAAATGTATCATGACCTACTATGTTAGTTCTGGTGGATAGGGATGAATAAGGTAGTGGTAGAGTTTGTTTCTCAATACCTCACGTGCTATTAGGTGAAGGCTGAGCACTAGGTTCTAGAAGGTCTAGACTACCCCTTGAGGTGCCTGAATTGAAGTGGGATGAAATATCGATGGACTTCATGAGGTTCTACCACACATGAACATGAGTCACAAGATCATCTTATTGATCATTGACCGACTCACCATGTCTACCAACATTTTAGTTATCCGAGAGTAGAGCTCTATAGAGAGAATGTGATGCCTCTACATAGAAGAGATTGTTCAACTTCATGGACTCCCATCCACAATATTTTTTGACCATATGCTCATTTCACATTTTAGATGTGGAATGGATTATATGAGGCCTTTGGGAATTAGTTACACATGAGCACAAAATTTTATCCCCATAAATATGGAAATATAGAGAGGACCATCAGGTCTTGGAGTATATATTGTGGGATTGCATCTTGGACTTAGGTCGTAGCTTAGAGGACCACATACCGATAGTGTATTTTTCTTACAATAATAGATACCACTCCACCATTAGTATTTCTCTATTCAATGCATTGTATTGGTGACACTATCGGTCACCACTTTTCTGGATAGACCTAGACAAGTCATCACTCATGGGCCTGGAGTTGGTACGAGCTACTACTGAGAAAGTACAGATCATCTAGGAGTGGATGAAGACTAGGCAGTGCTGGCATAAGTCTTATGCTGGCAGAAGATGGAGACCTTTGGAGTTCGAGTAAGGGGACTATGTCTTCCTTCAGGTCTCACCTCGATGAGGGTTATATATATTTGGTGGGGGAGACAAGTTATCTTCTAGGTTTATTGTCCCTTTTCATATACTACGTAGAGTTGGCGAGGTGGTGTAACAACTAGATATATCGGTGCAGTTTCAATGGGTACATGATGTTTTCCACATGTCATAGTTGAGGAGGCATGTGCATTACTCAACACAGGTCATTGACTAGGGTATGTTGGATATTGATGATGGAGCTACCATTTCCGTGTACCTAGTGGGGATCAAGGATCTTCAGGATAGGATCTTTCATAGGTGAGTGATTCCCTCAGTGCATGTTTGATGGGGGCACAAGAATATCCAAAGAGCACATGGGAGAAAGAGTCTCAGATTTGTGCACAATACCCACATCATTTTTATTATCATTTTTTTGGATTTTTGGGGATGTATAACCCTAAGGTGGGGAGAATGTAATATCCCAATTTTTTAGTGTATTATATTTAAATATTATGTGTAATTAATTAGAGACAATGTGTTGAGGAAGTGTGTGATTCCAAGGCCCGAGGTAACTGAAATAAATGTTTGAAATAAAAATCAAACATTAAATAGCACATGTGAGTGGTTTTATAGAAAAAGTGAAATAAATTATTAATGGGTGCTTAGATAAAAAATCTTCCAGTACTATTGTGTCTAGAGCATTGAATTTACATTAGGTTTCTCTTAAAAATATATGTTACAGGTCGAATACGAATGTTAATATTTAAATATTTTAAAGAAATAAAATAAATTAAGAATTTAATTTATTTGACATTGTGGTGACATAAGGAATTCTTTCCCTTTTTTAATTAGCAGTGTGGTAGAGTCCCAGGATTAGAATTTATAACCATAGATTAATCATAATAAACATTGGAGAGGAGACCCCTTGGAGAAATGTCTCAATGAATGATAACGATAGATCAGATCGTGTATTGTTGTGCCAGTGGGTTAGAGGATCTCATAGATGAAGATAACACAATAATAATTCATCAACGATCATTCCAAACCCGTAGGTTGGGCATGTGATTTTATTTAATTATTTCTCATTCTTTTATTCAATGATGAATGAGGATCAATCCACGAACGGGTTGACCCGCTATTCGTTCGTTATTGCTGGATGGGTGATTGAAGGTTTGATTCAGTGGATTATTTTTCTCTTTTGATCTAGTTTCTTGATCCATCTAATGGGATCAGATCAAGCCCATAAAAAAAAATGTCGTAGGTTCATTCCTTGAGTTGTTTATGTGATTTATTCCCCTTTCTCCTCGCGTGTTCTTCATTTTTTACAAGATTATGAACAACGGATCATTGCACATTCGATTCAACATTAAATGATATAAAATCATAGATCTAGAATCATGACAACCTATTAGAGTTGTGATGACAATGGAGAGACATAGATCGAAGTATTTCAGCATATATCATTCATCAATCATTTTTTGTGTGGATGGTCAGAATCAGGCTTCAAAGCCGATCAAAGGCATGAAACATACCTAATAGGTGTTGAAAGGGAGTGTAAAACACAAATCTGCAGTTTTGAGGAGAATAGACCATCAGATCGATCCCCAAAGGATCAATTGGAGCACTGGAGGAAGAACAATGATTTTGTAAAATCGTATGGAATAGGGTGTGAATCTCATGATATAAGGCCTATGGGGCTAGTTCAGTGGAAGCTAGGTTTTCGTGTGGCAGAGAAGCATCACATAATAAGTGTAACCTATGACATGGAATGTTTTAACTTCAATGAGATAGGGAATGTATCATGGAGGACACAAGATCATGGTGTGGAGTACATGACATATACTCTACAACATGGTCAAACACCGACAAGATACATGGGCTACCTTGTGTACTAGTACATGGGTTGTCAAACATTGGATAAAGTGATGTACTGTCACTTGTCCATCATACATGGGGAAGAACCCAAATATTAGGGAATTCCATGTGACCTTCTCTACATGTAGTGTATACCTTTTAATACATGACAAGTTCTTCTGACATTGGACGGTGTACACAGGTAGTACCTGGGGTCAAGGGACATGACGTGTGACCCTCCTGCATTTCGTGTACTCTTTTATACATGGATTTATCTCATTGTCCACTGTATCCTGGACATTTTTCATTTGGGTAGGTGAAATCTTCTCATTATACTAAATTCCAATTATTGTCATTTCTTATCCATAAGAGTATGACCCCCTTCAGTATGACCTTCTCGATGGAGTCGGGAGTCCCATTTGAGACGCTTAGAGGAGGATCCTCTATCAATTGTTATTACCTAGGTAGAGTCAGGTTATCGATGTGACCAATACTAAGGGACGTCGGTCCTCTACTTATCATGTGAATCCAGATGAGTCATGGTACACACAATGGCCCTGTAAGTGATCCTCATCTGTGTATCATGATCATTCCCACTTGAGGAGTTCAGTATCACAAAATGCATGTTTTGTATTCTCCCTTATGATCTATAAATTTATCTCTCTCTCTCATAGTGTTTCCACACAAAAAATAATTTTCAAACGTACATCATCAGAGCGACCAAACTCAGGATTTAGTTCTCACAGATCAGTGCATCATGGAAACATCAGAATGAATCCCTAGTTTGGGTATGCAGTCATTGTGACTTACCTCTAGACTACGGGTCTGGGGTTTGAGTATATCTCGATATATTATTATCATATATACTATATAAATATACTGTATAGAGACTAATATAACTATAATTTGTGTATTTCATTGTGGTTTTCAGGGTTTCCATCTGAGTATTTTTTATACTCACCCCTGCACGAAATTTACCCGCATGTGTCGTATTTTGTGCAGTCGAGCGACCCTTTGATGGAGTCTAGGGAGTACTAGGACCAGGTAGAGAGTTGTGAGTTCCAAACAGACTGAGGTGTTCTTATGGCTTCAAGCATTTGTCCCATTACCTATCTTTTTTTCTTATATATTGGACTTTGTAGTTAGTAGACTCTTTCTTTTGGGGGCTTGTATTTTGGCCCAGTTTACTTTTTCGCATTTTACATTCTGTTTCACTCTGTTGTTTTGGTTTAGTATTATACATGTGTTTGGTTTTGTGGTAGTTTTTTACATTTTATAATTTGTGTTATTGTAGATGTTTTCTTGTGTACAAGTACTTAGGAAATGAATCCCATGTAAGTGATATTCCTACTCGATGCTTGCCACCAGCCCTTGACCAATAGTAGGTGGATTTAGGGAGCTGCATCATGGGCCCTACTGGGACATGTACTGATGATTTCATTATATAGTTGTTTTATCTTTTATCCTTATGTAAATGATTATCTGTTTAGTATTGTTTATGCAATGGGTTATTTGGATTACTTACACTATTCAGGTTTTTTATTTATTATTTGGAGAAATCATTCACTTTTTGAACTCTGTTGATTATCGGAACTAGTTTACAACCTATGGGGACTAATAATGTACATCATTACATGCTAAAGACCAGCTTAGGTGACCGTTTCAAGGCTGAACCAACATTGGTTTGTGAAAAAATGGTATGATAAGAGGTTATCTTTTTAGAGGATATTTCATTTCAGAGTTCCCTTTATTATTTTTTGATGTCAAGGTAGATGGAGTAGGATTGGAGGAAATATAGAGGTAGGTGATGGAAGATAATCTTGAAATATTGATCGTTTTGATACTCATGTTTCAATAGGAAGTCTGGTTTTGTTAATTTCTTATCTCTTTAGTAATTTTTTAGGGATTGGGATGTGAAAGAAAAAGTTGAGATAATTGTCCCTGTGAGCTTACAGGGACTAGAAAGCCATATGGAGTTGGGGGAATGGTACTAGAATTTTCTCTATGTTGGTTTTGTGTTTTGAATATGTCCTCCAACCATATATTCAACTAATCCACGAAAACTAGTTCCTTTTTTTCAATATCCTTGAGCCATCATTGAATTGTGTTTTTTTTGAAAAATATTATTTTGGATTTGTAAAATTAATATTTTCATGGTAATGTTTGTGACATTTCAATGTGGGAAAAATGGATTTTTAGAATTAACTTTATGGAAGTCCTTTAGAAAAATAATCATTTATAAAATGACCTCTTGGGGGTAAATTTGAAATGATTTAACGAACCCGGGATTTTATAATTAAAACATGGGGGTTTATTGATTTTTTTAATGTGTATGTTTTATTTGGAACTTATTTTAAATGAAATAGAGTGGTTTTCTAACCAAATGGATTCTGATGGAATGAAATTTTATGCATTGTTGGGAATTTTTTTGAATAAAACAAAATAAATTTGAATGGAAATCCATGGGATTTTATTTTCAATCAAGTAAAAATGATGTGATTTATGGAATCTGAAAATGTTTTTGACTTGGAGGTTAGTAAGCCTTTGGAAGGATTGTGATTTTTGAATTGGGAATAAAAATGTGTTTTGGAAAATGAGGATGTTGTTTTAGCTTTCTTTTATCATTGGTGCTCACATGAATTGTGGTATATAAAAATGTGGAAGAATGTGAAGTATGGAATAGTGGATGGGTGCTTAGTGTGGAACAAAAGTGTTAATGTGATTGAGAATCTAAGGAATACCAATGGAGAGTTCTCAACACACTAGGTTTTTTAAAATAAAAAATGCTTTCAAAACATTTGTTTTGATTTAATAGTAGTTTGTTTTCTTATGTTCAATGTTTAATTCCTATGTGGTATTTGTTCTTGATCATTTGTTATCGAGCAGACATTATTTAGTTATTGCCATTTCTTTATCCAATTATTGTCCCCCTGGAGCTTTAATGGGTGACTGTAGTGCAGCTATGGGTGATTCCCCGTTAGCGGTATCTCTAGTTGATCAACCTAAGGACTTCATTCTTGTGTTTTGAAAGACAAATACACCTCTCTTTTTGGGTCAAATGGATCCTATCAAAGTATACGAGTAGATGTGGAATATATAAAATAACTTCATCTTAATTGTGTTCCTCAAGTTGTTCAAGTTAAATTTTGGAACATTCATGCTTAAAGGTTCATCATGGAAGTGGTGGAAGCCATTATCACAAAACAAGCCTCATGAAGATCTTACATAAGAGTTCTTCGAGGCCTCATTCATCTGTCTATTTTTTGAGAAGAAAAGGGTGGGAAAGGGGATGGAGATATATTTTTTGTTGTAAGTTGATGGATCATTGTTGGAGTATTTCCTCTAATTCTAGACTTAGTTCATTACTTTCTAGAGTATGTTGAGGATGATCCCATGAAGGCTCGATGTTTTGAGTTTGGGCTTCATATCGATATGCATTTGAAGGTTTTAGAGTTCAATATAACCCGTTTTTGATGTGGTGAGGAACGATTTTCTTGTTGAAGATGTGACAATGGGTGTGTCAGAGGTAGTATTCCCTCCTTCAATCTTGAGAATCTATGGGGGAAATTCCAATAAGGAGATGAGAAAGTGGTTCAAAGATGATAGATCTAGTCATGGAATCAAAACGCCTTAGGATCCTTCATCAACTTACTTTATTTAGGAGAAACTAATGTGTTATCAGTGTAGAAAGAAAGGATACAAGAAGTCGTCATGACCAAGTACACCAAAAACCTACCATTATTTTGGATGAATGGGTCACTTTCAGTAGTTTTTTCAGTGTGTTTCTAGGATGTTTCAGGGAACCAACTATTAAAAGAGATTAAATATTAGGAAATCCATTAAATTTTTTTTGTTTTAAGTTCCATTCAGTGTAAAGGGATATTTTTGGTTATGGATGTTGTGTATATGCTGTTCAGGTATTTGAAATGTAATAGTTGCTATGAGTCTCTTAATGAACTCATATTTGCAATGGGAGTGTGATTTACACTTTAGAAATAATGATTTTCTTCCTTTTATCTAATTTGTGGATGCATGTTCCTGGATGGGGTTATCAGTTCCTGACTACGTTGCAACATATGCTTCAAAAATCAGATCTCCAACCATAGGTCTTAGAGTGAAGCTTTTCAAATAATCATGATACTTCCAGTTGTGCAATGAGTGTTGGATCAATTCTTGTCCACACCATTTCGGAGTGGGTGGTTTAAATTCTCTTGTTGCATCTTTATTAGTTTTGTTTGGAAGGTTGTGGTGGAAGGGTTTTGGTTATCCTGTGTGGGAATGGAATATTTTTGGATCTTGTTGAGTTTCCATTTGGTGGGTTTTGGTTAGTTTTTAATGGTCAGGAGACATACCTTGGGTCTGATTAAGTATTAATTTAAGAGAATAAAGGGTTATAGTTATTTCATAATGATGGGGGTTGTTCGGTCTGACCATCCTTGAAATCATTGGATTTTTTTGTGTGATATTCAGTTTGGGGTGAGTGTTGGGATTATTGGGAGAAGGCCCAATGGTATTGTTCTTGGCATGGTTGATGATTTCATGGCATGATCTTCCCATTGGTTCTTGATAATTTGTTTCAGGTTGTTGATCTATTTCTTGCAAGAGACACATGTTCTGTTGATAGTGGTTGTTTGTTCCTAGTTCAAGAGGCTGGATTCTATAGTTATTGAATCCTTAGTTATTGATCAATCAACTTGATAATTTTATTTATTTCTAAGGAATAAAATCATTAATGTTTGGGGGAATTTCCACTCATGGTTTTTCAAGTTTGGATTTTTGTTCTGGTTCTTTGGGAATCATAATATTTTTATCAAGTTCCAAGTGTGAAGGGGGTAAGTTTTTATGTGTTTATTTGTATAGGTTTAACCTTTTAGTTGAAACTCACTTGATTTTGACGTTTTTTGAGTAAATATGGAAATTTTGTCTTGGTAATGACTTGCGCACGATCGGTGTATAGTTTGATAAACTGTGATGATGAACCGAATTAACTGTGCAGCAGGTATAGATTTGGAAGAAAACCTAACATATAGTTAGTGAGACCATACAGGTTGTCTGCATAGTTGATCTTTTTATAGGGAGTGGCTATTGCACGGTTTCCACATGGGTTGATAAACCTTGAGTACAAAACGTGCTAGTTTCTTGGATCTTATATTTTGAAATTTTCCATGTTTACCCCTTTTGGGATTTTATCCCAAAATACCATCTTCCTCCCCCAATATGCTCATTCATCCCTAAGAGGTCCCTCCTATATATTTTATTCATCCCACCTCCTTCAAGGGTGATTTTATGTGGATTTATTCATGGGTTTTTGGTATATCTTCAAGATAACTCTCTCCTCTAATCTCACTCACCCTCCTTTTTCCATTTATTTTTGATCATTTCTTCTCCCATGGTGATATCGACTTACGGTTTGTGTTTTCCTTGATTTATTTTTGGGGTTTTGTTCTTCTAGGTCCCCTCTTCATATATCTAGGATTTTTGAACCCTCAAGGAGTGATCTTGGGTGTGCATTGTTGGTGCGCCATGGATTCAAGGTAGGTTTCCCTTTGCAATTTCCATTCTAATTTATGATTCATTCATTTAATTATTTTAAAACATCCTTTGATTAGAAAATATTGATGTGTGACCCTTAGATTAATTTTTTGGTGTTAAAGTTGTATTTTATACCTTTCTTTATGATAAATAGTGTTATTTTGTTATATTATGCACACCAAGTGTTTCATTAAATGTATAGTTATCTTTTTTGAGATCTTTTTGATATAGAAAGCATGTTTTGGATTTGTATAGATGTTTGTGTCATGTGAAATGATTTCATGGGTTCTGTTATTGGCTTTTCAAGTTGTTTATTTTTTATAAAGGATTATGTAGGAAATTTTATGTTGATTTGGCATGTATTCCCAGCTAGTGGACCGATTGGCATTTAAAAAAGGTTCTTAGCTTGAAAGTGTTATGTAAATGTTTTAAAAGGTTTTTTAAATGTCTTTGAAATGGAAAATGGTGTGTTTACAATATTTATGAATGGTGGATCTGTATCGTTGATGAATGATGGTTTGTGAAAAAAATCCTAAAGACCCATTTAAAAACTTTGTGAAAATAGTGAAGCAGTTTATTATGAAAATATCAATTGAATGATTACCATTATTTTCCTTTGTTTAATGGATCATATTTCTTCACTATAAAATCCTTGTGATACATTATTGGAGATCCTCATTATAGACTGCTTAAGTTATATTGTTTAATGGAATGCAAATCGATCCATAGAGAGACTTAGGGTGATGCATGTTGATGAATTACTATTATTATATGCTTGTGATTGGATTCTCGGCTGGAATCAGTGGTCTCACCCTCCTTTATACATGAATCTTGGGAACCTGGCATAGTTATAGAATTTTCAAAGAATGATTGTTTTAATTTATAGTTTACACCCTAGCCTATGGTGTATATTAGATTAAGATATTTGGGTTTATTACTGTGGGGTTTTCCTCACTGTCTATCTGGAGTAAGGGTTTTTCGGAGTGTTAAGGTGTTTTTTATTTCATCATGTGTGGAATGCTACTGAGGATGGGTCTCATGTATTAGTATTTTATGGATTAATCATGATCTCTTAGGGTCACCCATGTCTACTAGCACACATCTTCTTACAACAGTGATTGAGATACTACTATGTTTTACTCCATTGCCTAGTTATTTGATCATTGTAGTGCATTATTATATTGTGTTTTCCTTTGAATGTGATGATTTTGTTTCAAAAATGCATATGAAAAATTGTTTAAATGAGATGTGTTTACACACTTTGTACATGTTAAAAATTTAATCATTGTAATCCCCATGAAAGTGTAATGATATCTCTAATGGAGAGAACCTAGTTTGAAATAAATAGGGAAATATAACATAGTTTGTTTTTATATAATTTTTTTTGAAAAGTATTATTTTATATATTGTATCTAGAACATGAAGGTGATATTTGTTTTATTTTGTAGGAAGTTCATTTGGAATGGATTATCGGGCTCACCTAAAGAGTTTTAAAACCCACAGCTAAAATTATTTTCTATTTTTAGTTATTGGTGATAGTTCTATCATGAGTTTGATCACATTGGATGATGACTCGAGTTTTTATTTGTGGAGTGACCTACAGGGTCACATGGAGATCGTATTGTCATCTTGTCTATTTTCTCTTATTATTTAGTTATTGTATATTTCAACCTTAAGTAAATGACGGTTAGTTTGGTATTGGTTACACAATGGGTTGTTTGGTTCCCCTTTTCTATTCAGCTTAATTATTTATTATTGAGATAAATTGTTCCCTTTATTATCTATGTTGATTCTCAACACTAGATTCCAACTTGTGGGGATCAGTAAGGCCCTTCGGGCCATGCCACAAACCCAATCAGGTGACCGGTTCAGGGTTGACCCTTGTTGGTTCGTGAGAATTAATTTATAAAATATATATAAAATTATTCTGAAAAAATGAAATCCAATTTGATATTAGAAGGTCAAACTAAACAATGGTGAAATTTTATGATTTTTTAGAAAATATAGATTTTTTTAGTGAATAGTGAAAATACCATTTTTAATTTAAATTGTCATTTATTTTGATAAGTAAGTAAAATAAATGTCCTAATATTATTTTAATTTTATTTGAAGTTAATATAAGTATTATTTATTTATATTTAATTCAATTATTTTCATTCAAATCATATTTATACATGATTTTACTATATGTTCTTTAGGATTTAAAACACATTTTTTTTCTAATTTTTTTTAAATGAGTATTGTTTCTCCATTATAATTAATTGAAACAAAACCACATGAGAAATTATTTAAATGAAAATTTTATATTATATATCTATCATTATGAATTGAAATTCATATAATTAATATTACCAGATATATAGTTAAGTTGAAATAATATTTTCCTTGAGAAATGAATTTTTCAAAAAACTTCTTTCCATTGTGACTTTAGATTTTATTTTAAATTATATTATTCTCCCTATATTAGTTAATTTTCATTAAATTGATTCCATATTTGAAATCATCATAATTAATTTTATTTAATAAGGACAACCCAATTTTTTAACAATATGATTTATAATCGTAGTAAATATTTATTACCATGGTAATTAGAAAATAGGTTAATTAAGGGTAAACATAATTCAATAAGGACTAAAAACAATGTAATAAAAACTATTATGGTTATATATATAATTTTTAATTTCAATATAATAATGCATCTATTGGTGTTTCTACTTTATAAATGATTAAATTATTATTTTGATAAAAAATTAATTTTTGATATGATAAAACAAATATTTTATTCAGGATAGAAAATGGTTTTAATGAAGAAATAACTTTTTGATTAATTCAATAAATTTTGAAACAAATTATAATTTCATAAAAAAGTTTTATTAAATAGTATATTTTTAATATAACTAATAATATAATTTAAAAAGTGAACATGTAATTTTTATAACGGTCAAAAACAAATTATTTTCAAAAAATATTATTTTTCAATAAATAGTTATTTTTAATTAGACGTTTCATTTCTCATAATTATTTTGAGAAAATAAATATCATTTTTTTTGAATCATCACTCCATAATTATCCAACCATTGTTTTCATAATTTTCGGAGAAAATATAATTTTATGATAAAAATTTAATACAGTATAAGTATATTGTGTGTATTTGACCTCATAATGACCCAAATGTGATGTAATATATACTATATAAGGTATTCACATAAAAATATATGTTTACCCTTTAAAATAAGTTTTTTAGTTTATTTTATTAATTTTATTAAACTTTTATGAATCCTTCAAAACCCATATTATATTTTATGGTTTTAAAATCCTTTCTTAGTAAACAAGACTCACTTCCATATAGCCAAGGGTAATATTTTAATCAGTTTGGCCATTGGAATTATAAAATAATTAAAAATAATTCTATTTTTTATAATACATGGGTAATAATGATGGTATGGTTTTTGGTTTCAATTATTTGATTTTATAGAGTCCAAAACCTAAGATTAGGAAATTATAACGAACTCCCCTCAATTTTCCTATATATACCCACCCTAAATCCCTTTAATATTCACTAAAAATAATGCATCACTTCATTACTATTACATACCTACTCTATATTACTCCCATGGTTCTCCCAAGTTCTGAAGAATATCCAACCATTCTTTTTCAATGACCCACTCAAGGTAAGTCCCCCCCCCCTCATCTTTTTTATTCAAGCACCACTTTTATGTTATGCCTCTTCATTTCCATTTTTCAAGTATGGGGTTTTATACATATATATTTCATCACTTTTCATGTACATGTGATTATAGACCAATTTAACTCTTATTAATCCCTCCCATGAATCTTTATATACATGCATTATGATGAATGAAACTTCCTATGATTTTCCATAAAAGAAATTGAGGGACATATCTTTATTTTTTCAATTCAAGAAACATATTTGAAAATAGAATTTTGAATATAAAATTTCTATATTTTAATTGTTTAATTTACATAAATTTATGATAAACTTGATTTTATTTTAATTTTATATCATTTATCACCTCCCATTTTTACCTTTACCTCAGCTATTACCATGCTGGAATTTAGTAATGTATCATTTCCTTCTCCACTTTATTAAAGAGTATTATTTTATTTACAGTTAATTATATCAAGATATGTATTTTAATTTCCCAATTAATATATATTTTATGTAAAAATTATGATATACCCATGACCCTCACATTAAACCATTTTATAACTCTTTATTTACTATATTTTTTATTCTAAAAGTTCACTATGATTTTTCCATGCCAATCCTTTTTTTATTGTGAATACCATCACTACTTACAATAAAGGGTATTAAAATAAAAATAAATATACTATTTTTATTTGGATCTTATATTTATGTATTCCACACACCTATATCATTGAATTAAATATAATAAAATATGATGATATTTTTAATTATCTATAGAGAACACATATACAGGTACATGATATGAATGTTATCGGTGCACAAAGAATTATATAGAACTCCAATACATTGAGTAATGTCTTCATATCATGATATGTAACTCATGGGATAAGGTTGTGATACTATCACATAAAAAATATTTTTTTCACCATGTTATTTCATCTTTGAGGTATCCTTAACCTATGTTTATAATTTTATGTTTATAGTTGTTTCCACATTACCATGTTAATTTAGTATTTCCATACTATATCATCAATTATTGTTCTTATTTATCATACTTAACCATTTTTTTCATTTAAATTACTATTCTCTAACACGTAATACATTATTTTTTTATGATTCTTTTATATTACCTTACTGGGATTTATAACACACACCTTTCTTACATATGCCCCCAGGTTTTCCCACAACGTTTTAAAGTAATGATGATTTCTAAGAGTATTTTAAAGTTAATTTCAATAATTCTATTCTATTCCATTATCAAGATGTTATTCTACATATATATTTCCAAAATACACTAGAATTATCGATCATTAAGGTTTTATTATGTGTAATCTTACATAATAAATCATTAATTAATGTGTAATTGAGACATAGGTTTCCATAGTAATTCATTGGGATTATTTATTTTTTATGATTCATTATGCCTTAATGGAAGAGTTGTCTTTGTTTTTCATGTATCTTTTTGGGACTGTTGTTTTTTATTTAGATGTCAATTTTTATTCTCCTCGAAGATAATTATTTGAGAGGTATCTGTTTTAGAAGTCTAAATTTTCCCAAACCCTTACTTTTCCATTTCATTAGTTTTGAGGGAGTCCCAATTTGTTTTAATGTGATTAAATAGGTTAGGTAAGCTATATGTTATTTTGAAGTATGTTTTGAATTCATTATTCATTCTAATTTTTTTATCATCTTTTGGATAAGTAGAAGACACTGCATATGAATTTCAAAAATATTAGATGTATGTAATACAATACTTCTATACTGACATCCAATCTAAATATATATTATATATGAAGTATAAAAATATAACCTATTGGGTTTGAAAAAATTAAATATCCGTACATATTTAACTAAAACCTTTCAGTTAGAAAGAAACTTACGCATTGATAAAATATATTATGTATCAATAATTTTGAGGAAAATATATTATGTATTCTTGAATATATGTTATTTATCCAATTTTATCCCTAGGAAATATATTATTTATCCTAAAATATATTATCCATTTACTAAAAATATTTTATGTATTGATAAAACATAATAAACACTGAAATACTCATGATGGAATATATTACAAATCATAATTATTTTTCATATTACAGGGAGAGTCTTTCCTTTTATGTTTTTGTTCAATTCTGAGTAATATCCTAGACCTAAAATATATATGATATTCTATTCTGAATGAAAAATTTGAGTTTCCACTTATCCTAGTTTTTATTATTAAATGTTTCATATTAAATATATATCCTAGAAATTAATTTTTTAAATCACATAAAATGATTTATTTACCCTATATGGTGTATGTATTAATCAAATGAATCTAAATACTTATAAAATAGTGAAAATTGACACATCTAAATTAATATGGAAATAATTGGAGGGTTGACATAGATTTTTAAAACAAAACACCCAGGAAAATCATTACGTGATTTATGCATTAGTGGTTTTAAAATTATTTGTTTCGTTCTCTGTTTCGGTATCTTTTTTTCATCGAACCTATAAAAACTTGGGATTTCACTATAATTTTTCATTAAATAAATTATAGCATTCTCCACACAAAATAACAAAATGAATAAAACCCTAGATATATTTTATTTATAATAAAAATATAATAGATAAAATTTAACCATTTAATTAGTTGGTATGAATAAGAGTGATCAAATTAATAAATATATATTTAAATAAATTTAGAGGACATTTAATATAAATTTACTTAGTTCATTCTGTGATTGAAAATATATTTTAATAAAAGTTGTATTTTTTCTACAATGGACATTTTAATAAATAAAAAATATATATTTTGATAAAATGACGATGGAAAAAATATAATAAAAATTTATTAATTATAGTTTTCAATTGTTTTTTATTGAAATTAATAATATAAACAACTAGAATTTTAAAAAGTCATTTTCCTATAAAATACATTTTTCATTATATTTTATGGTTTTATCAAAAAGTTAAATTCCTAGATTTTATTGAATTAATTTTAAAAATAGAAATAATTTATATATTTATCATAAAAATATTTCTTTTGGATTATTTATATTATTTTTTGAAAAGACTGATTTTTTGGTAAATAGTGAAAAATACATTTTTCACAAATATCGTAAAATTTATGACATTATTTTTAATTTACCATTATGTTTCTGTTATTATTATTTTTTAAATTTTCTTTTTGTGTATATTTAGTAATGTAAAAAAGGAAATTGGGATGATACTAATAATGGTGAAGTCAAGGATTTAATGGAATTTCCAGCTTAAACCTACTAATTTTTCTATTCAAAGGCTAATTACATATCATGTAATGGGAGTACACACCGTGTAATGACTTCCAGAATGAATTAATGAAATAGATACAGGGTGTGAATGATTTACATGATATGTAATAGGTTCGCATCATGTAGGGGAAAATAACACATTTTTAATAAAAAGTTCATGTTTTTTTAGTGTATATGAGTTTTTTTTATTACACAACATATAAGGGGATTATATGTGGTGTTATTGTCATGATTTGAGGTTTTACGGTACTTATTTGATGAATTTTCATATTATACTTTGGAATATTTTCTATCTCTTGACCTTGAGGCTCTTCCAAGGTGATTTTGGTGATTCTATCTCTTTTGGATTTATTTTTTCAATGATTGATCACTATTGTGGTTTTGTTTCTTATTAATGAGAATGCAATATTTCTATTTATTATTTAGTTTTGGTTTCAACTATGGTGTTTTCTATGGATGTGTTTGACTTTTTGAGCAAATATTTTTTCTATCAATTATTTTCAATTTCTTGATTTTCATTATTTTAAATAGTCGTTCTCTTGGTTTCAGATCAGCATTTCCAAATTCAGTTCGGTTTATAACATTTTAAGGTAGGTGTTTCTATTAAATGGGCCAATTTGATGAATTTCATATTATTATTGATAAATTTCATTAGGTTTTTTTAATTATAAGTTATATGTGTTTAGAAATTATTTCTTGTAAAATCGAATGTTTTTCAAAAAGGGGTTTATTTGAAAATTATTTTTTTATATGGAAATGGAAATTCAAAATCTGAAGTAGATTTTATTGTCTTTGAAATTTTTTTATGAAATTGTTATCATGGCTTTTAAATAATATATATATATATATATAACACATTGGGAACCATTTATGTATTGGTAAAGTTACATGAGTAGGCTTAGTGTTTGTACAACAACACTAGAAGGAACCCTTTTGTGAAATCAACTAGTAGAACTCATTAATAGTCGTGACATTTAATTATAGGATTGAATATCTATAAAATCCAATGTTATTTTTATTTAGTCATTGGATTTTAGTGTCTAGTATGAAATGTTATAGATAGTAGATCCTAATATGTGAGGTTCCTTTTCATTTATGGGTTTTTTCTCATGATCATTTTTATCAAGAATTATTGCTCACAGGTTTTTGAATGTAGTTATATCACATATCATCACCTGATGGGTTGTTTCATGGATATTTGAAAATTATTTCATGTTTTATCACTTATACTTGTCATATTTATATTCTGAAAATATGAATGTCTTTTATGAACACCAATGGATGGGAAATGAAAAAATTATCTATAAATTGTTGGGATTTATGAAAATGATTTTAAAAATAGTTTTGATTTAAAAGGTAGAATTATTTAATTCTTGATGTTAGACCTTGTATTGAAACAGTGGTGGTATTATACTAATATTTGGAGGACACCCTACTTATACATTTGGGAGTTTGTAGATGTTGTCTTATAGGGTTTATGAAAAAGGGAGAGAATATTGTAGCATAAAGGGTTATCTTATTATTTCTCCATTCAGTTTGGGTTGGTCTGGAGGAGACTTTTAGTCACATGTGGATTTGAATTATGTTATGTTTTATCCTTTTTTTGGGATGTATTTTATGTATTTTTGGTATCTCGTATGTTTTCTCTTTGTAATCTAGTTGTATGTCTTGTTTTTATGATATTCATGACTATTCTCTATTATCATATTTTACCTATATTATGTGATGAGCTGATTCAGTTGGCTTACCTCATTGTCCTCGGTGGGTTTGTTATAAATATTTATGAAAGGAATTATTAGATTGATGTGTGTTAGCACTACCTGATTTTGGTTCTCTGTCTTTGGTATACAAGAGTCAGTACCAACATAATTCAAATAGTAGGTGTAGAAAATGGTCCTGTAAAGCTCACTTCCATAACTAAAATAAAGAAAACAAGGATGGATAGGGGTTTTTTTACTCGGTTTGAGTCTTTGATTTTTAGGTCATTTAAATTAATTATAAGGGATGTGTATTTAAATTTAAATTTTCCTTTCTAAGTAATTTATTTATTGGTTTCTTTGAATTCATAATGTTTTAAATCATTATTTTCAATACATGATGTTGGTCTTGTGATTTTGTAAATTTATCGTGATGGATTGGTTTCTTATTTTGTTAGAAAATGACTCATAAATGAGATCTATCAGATATGAGAGAGGAAGATACAAGACATGTTCTATTGGTAAATCCTCCAGTGGAACCTACTTTGGTAGAATCTATTATCTACACTAATAAGACTTTGGGTTAAGTGGGTGTCGTGAATATATTATGTGTGGGGGATTATAGATTGGAATTTACTAAATATCATCCACCCATATTTCATGGTGACAAAGTACGCTAGGAATCCAAGGAGTTTCTTGATTGGATAGATATGATCTTAATCTTCTTGAAGGACACAAAAGAATCTAAGGTGGGTTTGGGATGTATATTCTTAAAGGATCAGGAAAGAGGTGGTGGTACCATATTTTTTGGGATAATTATCATATGGATATTCCCTCGACTTACATAAAGAATTTATTTAGATAGTAGTTTTACTCTGATACATTATGTGCAGTGAAGACCCATCAATTTCTAACCATAAAGTAAGGGGAGTGTACTATTCTAGAGTATTCTACCCATTTTCCTAAGTTAGTGCATCTAGAACTAGAAATTGCGTCTAATGAGTACCCAAAGGCTCGTAGGATTTTGTTTGTAATGAGGAATTATATTTGGTCGATGTTTATACTCATTTTCCTTTTGAAATCTATGAATGTGGTTGAAAATGAAGCTTTGGTTAAGGTAAACATATCTAGAAAGATAGGTTTGGGAGGAGCTTCAATTGGTTCAGTGTTTATATAAGGTGTATCTTATAGATAAAAAAGGAAGTGTAAGGGTGAACTATATTCTTCAGGAACAACTATCAGGGAATCCATATGACAATAGCAGGTTTTCTGCTACCAGTTTGAAAGGTGAGTTCATTCCATGAATAATTATGTAGAGGATTCTAATACTTTTATCTTTGTGAATAATCTTTCTATCTAAAGTGTTTTTTTAAAATATATCTCATGGATGTAGGGTATGATTTACTTTCACCAAGTATTTTCAGGTTCATGTAGATTCTTCTGAGGGAAGTAGGACTAATCCATAGGCCAAGGGAGATGATAATGCTACTAAGGATAGATGACAGCATCCAGCAAAGTATAAGCCAGAGGAATCTAAAGATGGTCTAGATACTATTAGAGGTAAAATGTCTATCTCATATTCTATGGTGATATATTTCTTTTATACATGTTCTAATCATTCATTTATATCATAAAAATAATTTAATGTGTTTTTTTCATTCAAATCTTATGCCTTTCTTACAGGATCTTTCCACACCATTGGGAAAGAGGTCTCAACCTGGTTTTAGATTTCCCATATGTCAAGTGATGATAGCTGACTTTTTAGTTAGAGTGATAAATTTTAGTTATTTATTTTTAAATCTTCAACATAATTATATGAATGTATTTGATGATCAGTGTTAAGGCTCAGATATAATTCTATCACCATCGAGTTCATTACTTGTATATCGATGGGGTTACTCATGTTTTCCAGGGCGTGTGAAATTCCAAATTGGTAAGGAAAGGGCTTGTTCTTCTTTATTATAGGGTATTCTTATTATAATTTTCAATGATGTTTCTTGATTTAGTTGATCCTTGATTGTTTTTTCAATTTCTTACTATTGTGTTTGCATACCATGAGGTCTTTTCTAATTATTTTTTTGGTTTACCACCACAAAGAGAGGCTGAGTATATAATAGACCTTATCAATGATACAATACCCATTTTTTATGATGTCTTACTATTTGTAATATTCTTATTTGGTGAAACTCAAGGTCCAACATTAGAAACTAGAGGCTGAATGATTTATTCATCCTATAATTTGACTGTACGCTTCACCTATCATCTTTTCTAAGAAGGTATATATGAGCCTCAAACATTGGATCGATTATTAAAATTTGAAACATGTGACTATTAATAATATATATCCTTTACCATGGATTGATGATATATTTGATCATATTAGAGAGGATAATTGGTTTTATAAAAATTAATTTCGGTTAAGGTACCACCTGTTGAGATTTTATGAAGAGGATATACATAGGACAACATTTAGGTGTCGCTATGTGCATTTTTAGTTTTTGGTTATGCTATTTGGTCTCCCTAATTTTCCTGTACTATTTATGTATTTGATAAACCAGATATTTCATTGGTTCATTGAATATTGTTTTTGTTTTATTTGATGATGATATTTTTGTGTACTCCAAGTCAGAGGAGAAGCACATTGACCATTTGTATATAACTCCTAGAACCATGAAGGAACATCCTCTTTATGGTAAGATATCCAAGTATGAGTTTTGGATATGAGAAGTGATGTTTTTAGTAATGTGATATATGATTGGGGAGTCTCATAAGATCATCAAAAGTTATAGGCAGTTATTTCATTGGATAAACCCAGAAATCTATTTGATATATAGAGCTTCATGGGTTTGGTTGGTAACTATATATAGTTTGTTTAAGAATACTCCATGCTCACACCACCAATTATATATTTAACCCAGAAGAATGTAAATTTTTAATGGAATGTAAAGTATTTTATATATTTTGATGAGATGTAGGTGAGGTTGAATTATGCACTAATTTTGATTCTTTTGGAACCAGGATCGGGTTATGATGTTTCTGGTAAGGCATCTGGTATAGGTTCAGGATGTTTTGTGATGTAGGGGAAACATGATGTGAATTATGGATCATGCCAGTTATTCAATCATGATAATAAGAAACCTACCCATTATCTTAATTTTGAATCGTTTATGCATGCACTGAAAATTTTGTGTCACAATCTCTTTAGAAAGTAGTTTATAGCGTATTTGGATGATAAGATGAAAAAATATTTTTTTACACATATAGACTTTAATTTTATGTAGTGATGTTGTGTATAATATCTTCAATCATTAGATTTTGATATTGCTTATAACCCTAGGAAAGGGATTTTTGTTTCTGATGCATTGAGAGGAAAATTACCAACACAAGCCATGAAGCAATCAACTCAGGTGTGGTCTGTGATGAGTTTATTTGCTGATATGATCTTTGTAGTGGAAGATCTTGTTGGACATGTGTTCATGGATTTGATAAAAGTTTACTCATCATTTAATGATTGATTTTAGATCAATAATGTGAATGAAAACAAGTACTAATTCTATGATGAAATATTTCACGGTTGGTAGACCTCAGGTTTGTAGTCTCAGTCTCCCAGTGGAGCTTCATGCTTTTGTAATAGGTTGGTTATTCCTTTTTCCTTAAGGATGGAGTTGTTGAACATTATTATTGGTCTGTTCACCCAAGTACTAAAAAGAGTTTTCCTTACTTGAGACATTAGTATTGGTAAAAGGTGATGACTTGGTAGATTGAATTTTTTTATCTCAATTATTTATTTTTCATATAATTATGGTTGAATACATGTGAGCAATGTGATTATTGTAACCTTTTACAATTCTATCATTGAAGAAGAATGATATTTCCATGGATATTTTTGTTTGTTTACCACGAAATCATTGTGGGAGTGATGTGATTTGTGTGATCATTGATTGAATCATTTAATTAATGAGTTTTATACTTATCTAGGAGATGAAGAAATCTTAACAGCTTGGGGACTTGTATGTATGAGTGATTTTGAGACATCATTTGATTCCCTAGGCAATTTCTTTTTAGGGATCCACAATTCATATTCAGGTTTTGGAAAGGTTTATAAGAGGTGATTGGTTCCTAGATTAATCTAACTAAATATTATCATCCAAATATAGATATAAAGAAAAGAGTGTGATCCATGTTGTAGTGGATATGAGTCAGGCTTATGTTCTTGATTTTATTGGATATTGGGAAAATAATTTTCATTTGAATAAATTTCCCAAAAACAATAGTTATCAACCATTATTAGAGGTGGAACCCTTTGAGTATTATATGGGTGGACATGAATATCTCTTCTGTTCTAGGAAGAGTGGGGATAAAAGTCATTGGTTGGGCTGAGTGTTGTTCAAGAGATTATTGAGATTTTTCTATTAATACAGAGGTGATAATGACATCGAGTTTTTATAATTCATATGCAGACTATCATCGTTAGAAACTAGAGTTTGAGTTTGGATATTGGGTTTTTCTTATATTTTAACCTCATAAGGGATATCCTAAGTTGGGTAATCTAGGGATGATTGAGCCAAGGATTGTGGGAACCTTTGAGGTTATTGGATGACTAAGGAGGGTGATATTATGTTGGACATTCCATTTAGATTGAAACCTATCCCCAACCTGATTCATGTTTCCTAGTTAAGGAGTTATATAATAGATAATTCCCATGTGACTAGATGGAAGGATTTTGATCTTTATCCTGATACTTATTATATTATATATCCAAATTAGATTATGGATCACCAGGATAAGGTACTTAATATTAAAATGATCCCCTGTTCTGGGTATTTGGGTAGTTATGACAAGATAACAATATTGAATGGGATCTAGAGTCGGGGATGTAGTATCCACGACCTTCACTTTTTGTGGATCTAGGATATTGTGGGATTTATGAGAGAAGAAATAATTTATAGTAGAGAGATTGTAACGTATTTTTACATTTTTTCATATATGTTTTGGCATTTTTTTTACTTTTTTTTTGAGTATGTAATACCAAAAAGGAAATTGGGAAGATACCTATAATACTGGAGTATGAGATTTTTTATAATTTTCTATAACAACCCCAACACCTATAGCACCGAGCCAATTGACATTTTGTCACAAGGGATAGATAAAAGATATCACATCACCAAGGATCAATCATCTGAGTAGTATTGAATAACATGGTACATACATGGATCCCTTATTACATTGGTAATTAAACATAGAACCAAAAAAATGAAAACAAACTACTTAATTGAATTTTTTCCTAATATTTCATCCCCATAACTTGGGGAAGGAAACAAAAAAAGGGGTGAACTCAAATGGTCGGTAAGGGTTATATGAATAAATAACTAGTGAAGAAAATTAAAAAAAGTATAGTCTTTATGGAAAGGTAAATAATCAAAAAAAATACCATCGATGTACTAAGAATGTAAATGAAAACATATATTGTTTCATAGTGAAAATCTCTTGGAAAGTTATAACTAAATAATAAATTAATAAAATTCTTTTTTATTTTCCTTATGTAGATGGAACATGAAACATTATACCATCAAGACAGTTTAATTATGTGGGTTGAAATATATTTTTTTTCTTGGGAAAAAATGAAGGGTTTGTCACAACTTATTTTTTCACATGATACATGTTGATGCATCAAGGGGCTATATTTTTCTGGTCCCCACCCATCACATCATTTCTAAATAATTCATCATATATAGATTCAATTCTTGAACAATATGAATTATCAAAATATCTGTATTGAGTAGAAAATATATATTTATCAATAATTCCCCAATTAAAATAACATTAAAAAAAACCATATGTAAAAAATAGTATACTTCTAAGAAAATAATCATATACATGACGTAATAAATATTTAAATTTTATTAAATATTCAATGAATGATGATAATAATTAAAAGGTAAGCATGCATACAACAAATATAAAGAATATCTAAATGGAATATCATAATTGTGATAATGTAAGGATTGAGTTAAATCAAACTTGGACATTTACAATTGAATATGTGAATAGATCTTGATAAATGATGTCCAACATAATTGAAAACATACAAGTATAGTGTTTAAGAAACTTTAGAAAATAACATCTTTAGTGCACTTTAAGGAAAAATATTGATGATTATTTTAAAATTGAAAAGGCATAATTGATTGTATAAAACCATAAATGAACAATGATGTATTTTCTTGATAAAAAGTTTTATTTTACAAAAAAAATATGTGGCTTCAAAAAATTATGGCGTGTACTTGAAAAAGGGTAGTAAATTGGGAATTTTCCTTTAATCGGGCTTTGTTATCAAGAGGAATTTAAATGAGAACCATATAAAAATGTATTATCCCATAAAAGAAAGAGAAATTGGTATATGTACATATGTTTAGACCATAAAAAAATATAATGAGTTAATAATAATTGTTAATAATTACATCGGGGTAAAGAGAGAGAAAGTGTAACCTTAAAAAAATACAGGTTCGGGGAGAATCCCTTACCTTATGTCCAAACATGTTTTCACTTGAACATAATATCAAATATAATGAAATTATATTCATTCATAATTTAATTCATAACCTATTAAACATGAATTTGATTTATAATAATTTTATTAAGTTCATTTTTGGCTTTTTGATAAGTTATAAAATTTAATTTTGTCATTCTAGAGTGTTCATTTCTTTAGTTTTTATGATTGGTTCACTTGTATACATGTATGAATGATATTGTAAAGTGGGAATAATTATTCATAATTGAAATTATATATTGTTAATGAACTCATATAATATTATATGGTACTATATATCATTGTTTTACTATATATAAGGATGATTAATTAGATAAAATGTTAATGATAATTGTTTAGATTATTTTGGATTTTTCTGATCATCAACCACCTATTAAGTTTTATTAATTAATATTTTGTATATATACTGGTTATATAAGACTAAATAATTTGTAATATAAATTATAAAATATGTTCTAACCATTATAATAGTTCTATAACTAGACTTGAGGGCAGTATTGGAAATTGCAAATCCATCATCCACGATGGCAGTTAGTCAATACATCACAAAGGATGCATTCATTTTTGAATAAAAGGAAGATTAGAATGGTTTTGTTGATTAAAATTATATGAAAATAATAAAATTCTATTATATATAATATAATGGAGTAATAATTCATGTTTTTATAGAGGAAGTAAGGAAATTATAATAAAAGAGAAGAAATTGAATGAAAATTAAAAGAACGAAAGGGGGTTTTACTGCTTGAATTCCTCTACTTGAGAACATTCTTATGGAACAATAAAATTCTATTTTGGGTGATAATGGAAATACTATAACATGGGTTATAGGTTTGGTAGAGATATTGGGTATAAATTAGACAATCTTTGAGGCTTTGGTGGTGTGAGGAGAAGAGGTGGTCAGAGGTGGTATTTATAGTTGAGGAGATGAGTGTTTTTTGATTATTTTATTCATCATCTTATTATTGTGGATTAGGACTATAAGTATTGTTGATAATTAGGACTCTATATAGTAACCGCTGCATGAGCATTTGAAATAATGGTTCTTACATCACCCATGACTCAATAATTCATGTATTTCTCTTATACCGTAAATTATTATATTTCTCTATTCTCAGAAAAAATCAAATGTTTAAAAAAATTGTAAAATTCAGCCTAACTATTTTTTATATGTAGAATTAAAAAAAGGAATCCATTTCTTGAAAATAAACATCAAAATATGATAAATTTAATATTTAATTAAAATCTTCATTTATTCTAAAAATACTGATTCTAAAATTATAACAGATTTTATGTCACTTTTAAAAATTACATAATGTCTCATAAAATTTTCCTATACAAATATAAAAAAAAATATAAATTTATGAATCTATTTTATTAAAGTAAATTTTATTTTAAATCATTATTTTAATAATAAATTTTCAAATAATAAATTACATTTTACAAAAATAACAACACATAATTTATCATTTTTAAAATATTAATTTATTTATTCTATGATATAAATATGTTATATTTTTTATTAATGAGATTATTGACGCTCCTTTCCGTCACAGAGTCTTATGAACGAAAAAGGGGAATACCTTAAGAACAAAGAGATTCATCCTTTTAATAAAATCAAAATTTTATAAAGGCATGAATAAAGAACTCTTTAGATATGGGTTGTGCAAGTTTCCTTATGGTCGTGAAAGTATACATGAACGCCAAATATGGGCCGCAGAAGTAACTTCTTCTCCCTATTATTTTTTCTCTAAAGGACCTATGATAGCCTATAAATACCCCCTGTGGGCCCCCCGTTTCGGGGATGAGAAATCCAAAACTCAGGTTCAAGCTTTGGTCGCCCAAGCCTCTCTCTGAAGTCTTCCGAACACTTCTAAGGTAATTATTTACCTAGAATGGAAGCGCTCAAGAGGAAAAATAAGGCCTAAGTATTATAACTCATCAATACTTGCATGCTTGAGTGTCCATCCATTAATGGAAATGAAGACACTTGCATACCTCCTTGTCCTCTCATGGAAACCTATGCACCGCCCTTCTGAGAGCATCTAGGGATAATACTAAGGGCTTGAGCCAAGGCTCTCCCAAGTATTACCCTACATGTTCTCCGTTGCCTAACTGAACTCATTTTGCACAAGTATACTTGCGCGACCAAGACTTGCATTCCAGACTAGGACATGCATCCCTCCTTCCAATTCACTTGATTTCTTCAAATTCACCTCTCCTCTTCAATATATATCCTTTAAAACCCTATTCAAATCCATTTATGGCATGGTTTCATTGTTGGATTTATTATCTGAAAGGAATTTTTAGATGTTCTTTTGATTTGGGCCTCCTTTTTAGGAGAAATCCCCAAGTCTCAATTTCCCTTATCCCGGGCCTCCTTTTCAGAAGTAAGCCCCAGTTATAATATCTCTTAACTTGGGCCTCTTTTTCAGGAGTAAGCCCCAAATTACCAATCCCCTTAATATGGGAATCTTCCTTAGGAGTAAACCCCAGTCATAATTTCTTTTGATTTGGGCTTCCTTTTTTAGGAATAAAACCTAACCATATGTCCTTTCTAATTTGGGAATACTTCTCAAAAGTAAGTCCTAAGTTAAGTATCCAAATCTCCATAAAGCACATATACCTTTATTGACCCTTTTCCCGGGCTTCATCCCTAAAGTATGTCACGATCTTCATCTATTTGGGCAGTCATACATATGTAAGCCCCACATCATTTCTTATGATTGCATCTTTCGTGGCACAATCATCAGGTTTTACTGGTACCTCTTATTTCTCACACTGAGCATGACTCACATGAGCTTAGAGAGTAAAAGTAATTATGACATCTCTTTTTGGGCCATCAATCATGCATAAATCTCATACTTCTTCACTCAAACTACATGGGTTCTGATTCCTTTTATAACAAGGATATGTAGGTATCCCATCTATGGGTACAATCCCAACTCTAAAATAATCCTGTCTTTCTGGATGACATTAAACTTCAAGTGCCCCACTGAGTGGCTTTAAAACCAGTATGGTCATTATAATGACCAAGAGAATTATATATAATGTATGTAAGGATACCATTGAATACAAATCACTAATTCATATAGATGATTCTCTATTGATGAATAACCTCAAATTAATATAAAAGATTCTATAAATATTTTACATATCAATCATTGATTGCAAGATTTAAAGGGAAAACTCATTTTAATGCTTAGTAAATTAATATGGATTCAAGAACATAACTCAAATCTATAAGAGAGTCCCGGAGTAGACATTAATTCTCCCCAAAAAAGTGTGATGAGTATGACCTCCCATCCTCGCAACCAATGAAAATTCTTATGCCTCATCATTCTACAAATAATGGGAACATACCTTTGGAATGTAGGTCCAAATAGATATATAATCATTGGGTGCTTTCGGTTCTACGAATACACCTGTTAGAAACCGATTGGAATGTTTGAACCATAAACAAACAAGTTTATACCCATTTCCAGAAGAAACAAAAATGGAGAACCCAAATTGAATCCTTAACCAAGTTAAGTGATGGTTTACTTATTTTTTAGGCCCCTATTTATCTTAATGTGAGGGACAAAAAAACAATCAATAACATATGTTCTCATCCAAAAGATATAGTGGCAGAACATATCTTAATTAGGTCTGTTATATCAAACAGAGACTCTTTTCCAAGATCTATATGCATTATAGAAATGGCTTCTTTAATGTTCACACATGTGAATGCCTCAATCGCTACTCCTGCTGGATCCTCGCCCGCTCTGAGGATGACATCACCTACTCAGTGTTTTCAATGATGGGTCTCAAATGCACTAGTTAAGGAATACCATCAACATGGTACCATTAATACTCTAGAGGCCGCTATACAGGCCCTCCAAGTTAAAAAATCACTCTGTTTGTCCAAACAACAAAGACCAGTGATCAAGAAACAGGTGGTGCCAACCACAATCTCCCACCATTTCGGGTCGTTATCCCCAGAACACAATCAGCAGTCTATCCCATATTATGGGTAGGTGAATGATCAGGTCACTCAAGGCCTTAATTCAAGAAGACAAGAGTCCTTCCCGAGGGCTCCCATCAACAATCTCCACCAAACTCATGCGGTAGTGAACCCTCAACATGATGAGGGTATCGCCTTTAGGGGTTCGGCTCAGGTTCCTCAGACCCAAGCATGCAAGACGAACTGCCAGAGGTGAAATTCGGACAACAGGGAGGAGGTTCTTACTTCTACCCCGTCTTGAGAAGTCCATCAAGCCAACTTTATGGAAAATAATGAGCGGGAATATACACCCGTCCATCCTGATGTTACTGGCCAGTAGACTCATCTGGCAGTAACACGCCAATCCCACCAGGCAATTCCAGTGGAGTATTATAGGAAGGAATATACACCTATTTATAATTCATCAGCTAGTCAGAAGGCTCATGTGACTGCAACCAAAGAAAATCACCAATTAAATGTGGTGGGGAAAAATCAGTAGGCACATACACCTTCAATTCATCAAGATAACCAATGGTCTCATTTGGTAGCACCCGGAGATGTCAATTGGAAAGATCCAATGACAAGCAAGAGGCAGACACAATTTTCTGCCCCCACACATAAGTACTGTCATAATTCACTGACAGGAAAAGGAGGACTGGAGTAGGAATACACACCAACTCCATATATGGAATGGACGTATATTCCTATTCTAGCTGTTGAGGTCACCAAGCACATTATAACAATGGTGAAAGAGTGGAAGAAAATATCTTCCCATATTCTGGAGGCCCGTCAGAATATGATAACAACTTCAGCAGCATCACAGGAAAAGAAATACAAATCTGTCCCTACCGGTGGAGTGAAACAACAACGTATCACTCCGGAAAAGATACACACCTCCTTCCCAGTCCAAGAGGGTTGTGAGGCATACTCCCATATGTCATACGGACAATCATGTCAGGCACATACACCCGATTTAAATGGATATAGTCCACCTAACCCGACCATTTCTTTTGAAAAGGCTCATACACTTACCCATAATAACTACTTTCGTCAACAAGTGGTTATTCAAGTGAGTAAGAAGTCATCTAAGAAAAAGACTTGTTCAACACAGTTGAGAAATCAAGAGCCAATCTGCAATAAGGCCTTGCTTGATGCTGGAGTTCTTGAAGCCCTCAGACAATTTTCTGTTACAACTCAATATCCTACTCTCTCATTTCCAGATTCTGGAAGTAATAACAAAAGTTCTGAAGGTCTTTATCAGACATTTCCTCATGAAGGCTTGCTTCATGACAGTTTGATCAATCTTGAAGTATCATCTTCATATGAGAGCCATGATAGCCCTCTGTGTGGCTAGAAGGTCAAGGAGAAAAAGGTTTCATCTTTTGTTGTAACCCACCATGGTGGTCCTCCCCATGATGATGAATTTAGCTGCGAAATTCCTCTCCACAGTGATAATTCACATTGCCTGGAAAATTCTTCAAAGGACAATGCAGTAACGAGAACGCCCTCTTATCTTGAGGCACGTGAAAATGTGAAGCCAGTCATATAAGATGATTTACCACTAGCAGGTGAAATACATTCTCAATCATAAGATAACATGGGGTGTAGGTCCTTATCTGAACCACCCCTGGTTCATTCATCTTCTTTTTTGATAAATGAATTCTCTAACAATATTGTTTATTATGATAAAGCAAGAAAGAAGCACCAGATTTGGTCTAATCAGGTAGAAGAATCTTCATTTAATGATAAGGACAAAGTGCTGAATATGAGAAAACAACTGGAAAAAGGTGAAATACCAGTCATTTTTTGGCCTTTGGCTGACTCACAGAATGATATTCTAGAAATGTTGAAGGAAGATTATATTCACGATATTCATGTCAACATGTTGAAAATTCTTTCTTAATTAAAAGAGAAAATATTATCTTATGATGAATATGAAAATCATGTCAAGATAATAGAAGGGTACAACACCAAATTTATTTGGCATCTATCTTAGTTTCCCGATATCCAAAGTTTGAAAAGCACGAGAGAGCCCTTCAATGTTCATTCCTTGTAACTTTAAAAAGGTTGTGCCAGTTAATTACCAATGCCCCATCAGGTATTCATATCAAGGGATGGGGTGTTCATAGAGAACTACATTTCACTGTAATCTCCGGTCAACAACGCCCGTCAAAGTTGGTTTCATGAAATGTTATTTCCCATGGTTGGCCACATCTAGCTGGTTTTGTGAATAATCACAGTCTTTCCAAAGAACATGCCTCAACTAGTTCTTCTCAAAGTTAGGCATATGAAGAACAAGTTGTCTAATTACCCTTGAATCAAGTAAATGAGAATATCGAACATGCCTCTCTTTTAGAGCAGGCACATCATCAAGTGATAGAAGTGTCATAAATCATCCAATGATCATTTGTGCCAGGTGATTGGAGTGGATATAAGTTGATGCATCTGGCTAATTTCCAGACTAAAGTCTGCAAGATCAGGAGATCTTTTAAGAAAGTTTCAGATGTAGCATCTCAGGAACCAACTCTGCTTGCCAGACTGGGGAATCTTTTAATCCAACCCTCAAAATCAACAAATAAGATTCTAGGAGTTGAGCAGGAATAGCAGGAACATCCCCAGTCCACCAGACTTGGGACTTTTTCAAATCCTCAATCTCTTACTTAGAAAAAGTCAGTCTTCTCTCGATTAGGGAAGAAGCCACAAGAGGAATGAAGAGACGAATTATCAGGAGATTCCCTCCAAATTATGGTTCATCAAGAAGTTTCGGAGGGATCAACTCAACAAAAGGCAATGTCTCATAAAGGAAATTAAAGAATAAAGTATCACAGAAATGCTGATTGAAGGGATGTAATGCGTTATGCATCAATAATTGTCATCAATGATATTATTGCTGATCCTCTAGAATATAAGGTTCACTCAGAGGATTTAGATGAAAAAGTTCTTATTCAATAAGCTGTACACACAGAAATAAATGAAGGAAGTGTGCGTACTAGAGGCCAGAAGGCTGACCAGAGGTAAGATATTCCTTTAGGCAATGCCCGTCCATACTCTAGAAAAGAACATATCAATTTATAGGGTAAAAGTCAAGTTATGTACCACCCTACCTCTAGAGAAGGCCAATAACTCTCATTAGAGAAAAGGTTCGCACAACAAGAGGAAGAAATGAAGGTGTTAAGGAGGTTGAATGCAGAACTATTTCAAGGTAGTATTCCTCATAATAGTGATGGAGTCAGTCAGTGAATGGAATTTACTGCAGTTACTGGGATGGATCAAGAATATCCTCATATACAATTACACCCTCATAGGTCCAATCATATGGGTCATGTGCGACAACAATCGGTAGTGCTACCATCAGTTGCAGTACTAGTCACCACACCTATCCAAACTCCAATTATTGCACCTGCTCAGGTCCAAGCTCAACCAGATGTTTCTCAAAAATTTAATGACCACCATTGAATCGTTAACAGCTCAGCTGGAAGCTATGGAAGTAAAATGTGCACAATTTCAACCAGAAAAAAGCTTACCCTGAATGGGTCGATGCAATTCCTCTCCCATATAATTTTGCAAATACCACATTCCCAATTTTTAATGGTTCGGGAGACCCAAAACAACACTTAACACATTTTGTTTCTCATTGTGATCCAATGATGGGAACTCCTCAACAGAAAGAAGTAGTTAAGCTCAATATTTTTTTTGCAGTCATTACAAGGGCCTATTTTGGTCTTGTATACAAGTTTGCAGTCATGGTCAATTACCAGGTAGGAAGATCTCTCTCAATGATTCCTTCATCAATTTAGCTCAACATTTCCAAAGATGACAGTTTTAGATCTTACAAATTATAAGTAAATGGAAAATGAAAGAGTTCCACATTTCATTGCTCGCTAGATGGGATTAACAAATTCCTTAAACTTAGCACTCCCTCATGAAGAGTTATTTTTAATATGTGTAGAAAATTTGCATGATAAATTACGCACACTAATGATCCTTGTGAAATACATAGGGGGGTTTAGATACCATACTTAAATCGCTCATCAGATCGAAAACTCTCTTACAATGACTAAGGATAAAAATCATGTAATTCCATCACCTCCAGGAAAGAGAATGGGTAGAGCAAAGACTACTACAGTTACACTTAAACAAGAACCTGTACGTGCTTCTACTTCAAAACCTTCATCTTACCTAAGGGCTCCACCTCATGAGTGTCAACAACAGAGGCCGTCTCATCAAGATGATCAAAGATATCAAAGACGAAAACAATTTAAGGAGTTAAAGAAAAATGGTTATTCTTTCTGAAGTGAACAAGTTACTAGTTACTTCATTTCGGATCTGGAAAATAATTTGGTTCAGTTTCCAAGGCTGAAAAGCCCAAAAAAGGAAGGAGATGAAGACCTTCCCAACTATTTCCCATTTCATTAGATGTTGGGACATCCAATTCAGGAGTGTTTTTCCTTCAAAAACCTTCTACGAAATATGGTGGACTCGGGACAAGTAGAACTAAAAGGTTCTTCAGCCTAGGTAGCATGTGTTACTACTACAGATCTAGAGTAAAAAGGCGAGTGGAATGAATTCAAAAGAAAAAATGTGCAGAAATATGATGATTGGATGGTCAGGAAAATGATCAACTGAACACATGCCATTTTTCGAACACAATTGAAAAAACCAATTGTGTCTTATGCTATGAATGCCACAGCAAAACCCCCTTCACCAGAAGGAAAATCCTCAAAGAGGAGGCATAATTCGAAGAAAGAAGAGCAGTTAGAAGAAGATGATATTGTGTCAATGGCTAAGTTGTCTTTGAATCTGGCAGATTTTATGCCATATACTTCAAAATCATGGGCACAACCCCACAAAACGGCACAACTTGAACTGGTTAATCAAGAATAATCTTCATCAGAGGTTGTCCTAGCTACATGATGCTAAAATGTGCAGCACTGGTCCATGTATATGACCTTAAATTATTTTAGTCCCTACTGCAAGACTTTAAACTGCATAGTCCCTTTAGTCATTACTAATATACTTTAAACTGCACAGTCCCCATAGTCCTTACTGCAAGACATTAAACTTTATAGTCCCCATAGTCTTTACTGCAAGACATTAAACTGCACAGTCCCCATAGTCCTTACTACAAGACTTTAAAATACACAACCCCTCCATTGTCCTAGTTACATGATGATAAACTATGCAGCATTGGTCCATACATATGACCTTAAACTATTTTATTTCTTACTACAAGACTTTAGAAAACACATCCCCTCCATTGTCCAAGCTACATGATGCTAAAATGTGCAGCATCGATCCATACATATGACCTTAAATTATTTTAGTCCTTACTGCAAGACATTAAACTACATAGCCCCTCCATTGTCCAACATGAAGTTAAACTGTTTCTAGTCCCATACATATCCTACATGACATTAAACTGTTCATCGTTAATGTTGTTGCTACCTCTTGTTTCTCAAACCGAGTATGACTCATTTGATCTTTGAGTAAACTTTAACCATAACACCTTGTCTGGGCCGCTAACCATGTGTAAGTCTGAACACCATTTTTTGGTCGTTGTCCTAAAGTACAAATCGGTCACCAATTCAATCATCAATCGAACTACGCGGACTTTGATCCTTTCCTTATAGGCTGGGTACTTAGGCAACCTCTTGAGGTTCAAGCCCAAAACCAATATCTCCACATCGGTTCACCTCCATCTCATACGATGTTGATTCAGGAAGTCGCCCCCAAATCCAATATATTTACATTGTTTCACCATCATCCTTTCTATATGACGTTAAAATATACAGTCCCCTACTATCCTCATTGCAAGACATTAAACTGCATAGAAATATGTCATAGCTACACGACACTAAATTTTGCACCACCAGTCCATGCATATGACTCTAAAATATTCAAACTTTTTTTTCGGTATAAAAGTAAACTATCACAGTCTTTGACTACCTCACCTAAGAGAGAATAATTATTGACATTGATCTCCAACCATGTCTTATTCCAAGGACTACATGTATAAATGGAAATGCTCAAACCTTTAATCTTGGATCAAACCATCATTGCACTAAATTCCCCTTCAACCCTTCACTTGTACGAACAAAATCTGTATAGAGGGTATTTCAAGAACTACATATGGATTGATTCCCATCCTTATGGGATATGTAGGAAAATTCGAGAATCACTCGAATCCATACCCAAGTCCTTGGGCCTAACCCCAAATTCCACTGTCAGTCCCTTGGCTGAGAAGTCCCCCCATGAAAACATGAATGTCGTATGAAAACCCTGGTCTTCATTCACATCACGTTTATATGTGTATTCCTCATTATGGTCCAAGCTCTATGATCCCAAACTAAGATATCCAACACTCTAGTCCCACATGACATTAAATTGTATTTCAAGAACTTTGTATGGCTTGATTACCATCTTTATGGGATACATAATGAAGTCCAGCACCTCAATTTAGGACCGAACCACAACATGATTATGGTTTGAATTGATCTGTGTATATCCTTCACACATTGGACAATGCCCATTTTGAGGTGTCATACTCCTAAACGTAAATAATTTCAGATCTCTATAACCCTTTTCTTGTCTTCTGGTCACAAAATGTATGATACCCGAGAGTTATTTTTTCCGGACAATGTAGCACGTGCCCCTAGGTGGCCTTGCATAAGTAGTCTACATAATGGACCTGTCAGCCAAAAGATGCTATTATTTGACTTTTCATCCAGTTCCCTTAAGTGGCCCTGCATAATTCATCCCCCTAACGGGTTTGTCAAATAGTGGTAACTTCATTATTGGGAGGAAAACCTATTTTATCTTTATTATTCTTCATGAAAATACGTAAGGATCCGAAAAAATATCCATCCTTAACATATTTGTCCCATAATTTTTTCATGATATGGAATTACTTAAGTGTATGGTTCAAATTTTCCTTCCCTACATTTGGGTCAGACCTTCACATGAGTGACATTCATCAAATTCTTTGAAAATTTTGATTATAGATATCCTCTCCATATTCAAGTACCTCTCTCCATACAGTAGAATATATGATTTAGAAAATTTGGATCTCTATAAACAATTATTGAATTTTAGCAATAGAAAAGTAAATTTTTTTGAGAGTTCTTTTGCCTGAATTTTCAGCACATTCCCCTAGCTGGCCTTCCATAAGTAGTCTACATAAAGGACCTATCATCCAAAAGATTATATTATTTTACTATGAATCCAATGCCCTTTTGTGGCCCTGTATAATTAAACCCTCTAATGGGTTTGTTAAATTGTGGTAACTTCACTCTTAAGAAATACTTCCTCTAATGCATTTTAGCCATTTTTTCATATCATTCCTCAAATTAAAAATTTCTTAAGTCATAGTTTACATGTTTTCCCCCATAATTGAATGTGGTAATATGTTTTCAAATAAATTATCAATGAATTGAGTCAATTTTAATCCATTCGGTCAAATCTATTCGACCTTATACATTATCTTTTTTATGTCCGACCTGCATGACTTTAAACTTCCCACAAAAGGCAAGGGAACTCTGAATAGAAGTCGAGTCCCAGCTCGCTAAATGTACATTTTTTATGATTTAGGAAATATTGAGCAACAAAGAGATTCAAAGTTTGTAGTGTTATTTTTATAATCCTAGTAAAAAATAAAACTATGCTTACTAGGACCATTGGCTTAGGTAAAAATTTAATGCAGTTAGAAAGATAATGCAGGAAAAAATAATTGAAGATGAAAGTGTTTTTCATTGATGCACAAGAGTTGGAAGGACATACACAGACTAAAGTCTCTTCTCTTTTCCAAGAATTTCAAGACTATTTCAATATAACTCTTCATTTGATTTACGATATCCCGAGATTCATCAACAGCCACTTGAAGTTCATGCACTCGACCAACATCACTCTTTTCAGCTTCATGGAGTGATTTCTTGGCATCTGTGATGGATTTTATACAATTTGATTGATATACTTCTAGTGAATTGTTGCTGGTCATGTTCCCCAGTAACAGTATCTAACTGTTGCTTAAGGTGCATCTGCTGGACAAAATTCTCTTTGATCTTATGCTTCAGCTCCTTCAACTTTGCAGTGTGATCAACCTCAGCTCGGGACACCGCAGTCTCAAATTCACCGATATTTTTCAACAGCCTCACTATGGTTAGATATTGACGATACCTTTTCTCCTGGTCCCTCCTTTTGATGAATTGTTTCATTGTGGCATGGATCTCTTGATATCCAAAGCCGCCAAGTCCTAGCATGACGAATAGGGATGACAGCCATGGGATCTTTGAAGATAGCTCATCAAGAGGCACTTCAGATATGATTTTCCATATATTCTTCCATGCCTTGCGATTTGAGAATCGGAGTGCCTTTTGTATCTCTGGGTCTGATTCAGCATCACTATCACAGGGGGGAATGTATTCCGGAATTAATGCACTTAAATAAGTTCCATGTTCTACTCCTTCCCCCCTGACCGTTGTTACTTCACTTTCTACTCCCGTTGGGGCAGAGGCAGAGGCTTCACCTCCAGATTTATCCACTGAAATTGGCAGCTCTGCATAGTAAATTGAATGTTTTAGTTAGTTACAAAGGATATCAAAAGTTGATTAAGTTGTCTTACAAATTAAGTGTAGCCACATATATTATTTTCTCTTACCCAACAGTAGATCAGCATCATGAGAAGGCTCCTCCCCATCTTTCCTAGATTCAACATGATTTTCAGGATGGGTTTAAGGAAGCTATATCGGGTTAAGCTCCACTTGAGCTAGCGTCTTTGCAATAATAGGGTTGTCTCTACCCCCTTCAGGAATTTTTTGTTCCGCATCTTGGTCAGATGTAACTGCACATTTCAAACAATCATGACCAGAGATGTAATAAGAAATTTTTAACAGGATGAAGGATAACACTCACATCCAAAATCTTCTATATCACATGGTAATTTAACATGATCTAAAATTTATATTAAATATGCACCAAGTTTCATCATTTCATCCAGTGATATCTCAGATTCTTGGTTAGTCTCACTAGTGGGAGCATTCGATATGTCTTCTTGGGAACCCACATTCTGTAGCCTCTGACCCCAAACAACTTCTTCAGATAAAATTGTGGAGTCAGTTGTAGTGTCCGCCAAATGTTCTAGTACAGGTGTTGAACCTAAAGTATCATAGAATGGAAGTCAGTTGATGTTTTCCTTAAGCATTTTATGAAGAATTGTTAATTTACCAGAATCAGTATCCTCTCTCCTTGTAGCAGCAATAGGATCAGTTTAGGGAACAAATGTTGTCTCTTCTTCAAGAGCAGCCAAGTCAGCATGAATTTGCGATTGTTCACCAGCACCCTCTGTCATCCTCAGAGGAGGGTCATTATTCTCCTTCCAATGGGAAATTTAAAAATCCCCTGTAATCCCAAGAAGTAGGAGAAATCATTTTCATGAGTTAGGATTCATGACTGTGTGAAGGACTTACCACTACTGACGAAGAGTTTAGATGTGTCTTCTTTCTCTAATGCCTTTTCTTCTTTTTCTTTTTGGGTGTATTGACATTTTCACCTCCAAATACAGGAATTGGAGAATGATAATCCCCATATAACTCCTCTTCCATGGATTTCCGGCTTGGAGATACCTCGTCCGGCTCGTGAGGAGATTCAGTAGATCCGATGGCAGCACCACCAGGGCTGTACTATGGTGAAGGAAACTCAGCAGTTCCTTTCTTTACAAGCTGCAGGATGAAGAAAGTAATTTCCTTGAGTAAAAAATCTCTAACTAAAGTAAATTTTCAATGAAAAGTAGTAAAGAGACTTACTTTTTCAGGATCCACGTAATCGTGCCACTCCTCATCTGCGGAATCACCAGTCCCCTCAGTGGTGCCATGATATATCATATCCTTCACCCGCTTGGTGATAGGAATGGAATAATCAGTGGAATATATGAGTATCTCCAACTCTCCGATGTAATCCCGCACTTCATCAGGGTTATCCTTGAAACAAATATTAGTAGAAGCCCAAAGATTCCCTAGTCCATGGATATGTAGCCCTTTGCATAAGTCCAGCCAGGTGGTTTCAGCATCACAATATAAACTCCGCGATGTCTGGACAACCTCTGGTCATACATATTCAGCATGTGCCCTAGAAGGCTGTGAGGAGGGTCCTACAATCTTGGACATCAACTTCTTCCCGGCTCCTGCAATCACAGATAAAGGATAAGAAAATGAAACTTGTTGCTCTATAAAATAATGCTAATTAAATTCCCTCAATTAAGTTACTCATCAGGAGTCGATGGAGTGGGTCTCTTTACTCTGGTAGGAGGATTATATATGGAATGAGGCCGCTTTGAGGCATGTCATGCCTCATCATCCCCATCATGTGAATCCGACGAGTCTGACCTGGGTAAGGAACCCAGTGAATCAGCTCCGGGTGAAGAAGAGTCACCTTCTAGACAAAGGGTTTCTTTCCTAACAGTTCTCTTTTTTGTCCCCACCCAGGGAACCGGATGATTCAGTACCCCTTCAGGGTAAGATGCTACCCAGTTCTTAGCATACCGTGTATTCAAGTGACTCATCTCTCCAGCAACTCGTAGATCAAACGCTGACTCGTTCTTCTCCATAGTTGTCAGCAACCAAAGTTGTCGGGAAACCATTGGATGCTATTCTGACCTAACATGCCCATGAGGGGATACAAAAATCTGTTTCAGACATTTTAATTGGCCTGAAAATCTATATGGATCATAGGCCTCACATATAATCTCTCCGTAAATTATTGTGGCCAATACACCATCTCTGGAAGCCAGCATGTAAGACCTCAATTCTAAGCTGGCTGTTCCATAATCAATAAACTGCCGAGTTGGCGGGTTTCCATAAGGAAATAAATGGAATTCATTGAACATTCTCATCCTAACCTTCATATCATAGGGGTTGAGGGACAACAAAAAAATTCCGAAATATTCCTGTACTGATGGCCTGAAAAAACTTCCAGGAACCTGCACTCCGCTCTGTACATCATAAGTCCTAAAGTGAGAGGCGATCCATACCCACAAAACATGGAATGGTCCCACTATTCTCAAAGGATACATACGCATAAAGACATGGAGTAAGCTCTTGTGAATGTTCGCCAAAATTGGGGTGGCCACCCCAACCACTTTCCTCTCAGCCAATTTAGTTGCAACAACGAAGTTCCCAAGCCTGATGCCTCCCTTCGAATCCCTAACTAGCAGAATATAAACACTGATCTACAATGCTAAGAAGCCCGACAGACGGGTCTCTTCTGGGATTATCTAATTCACTTCATATCCCCACTTTTCAAACTCTCCCGCTTCTAGGGTTGGCCAGAATGTGCCAAGATCACCCCTATTCTCTGTTCTGGGGTAGTTGGTAGGATGAGTACAGGTGTGCCCCTTCTCGTTCTTCATGGTAAGAAACATATTCATCCACTCCTCTGGATGAGTATCCTTTCTAGAATGAGTTTTTGAGGACTTTGAAATCTTGATCTTGTAGAATATTTTCAATAAATCTTGAGCCAAAGTCAGAGTCTTCTCCCAATCTTTCCAAGTCACCTTGGGGGGATGAATTCATCATACATATTTGCTAAAATTGGTGCCCCCGAGATCTTGTAGACATCCGCCAAACTGATGCATACTTCTCCATGAGTTAGATGGAAAAAATTGGTTTCTAGGATCCAATGTCTGATTAGCTCCGGCACAAAGTCATCATTCCTGTAGACATATGTCTGCCCAGCCCAGATGGCTTCATATATTGCATCTCCTTTCAAATCCTCGAAAAACTCTCCACATTTTTGTTGCACCCAATATTCCCACATCCATGTCGGCATCACACCTCCTCCAGGATAGAAGTCCCAATTCTTCTAGCCTTTGGATTGATTCATCTGATAATTTTCTAACATGGAGGGATAACAATACGGTTACAGCTCAGGCTTGTAAGGTTTTAGATCTAGAGAACATGGGGTATGATGCATTATAAACACCTTCTCCACAGTTACTAAATTTACAAATGATCATCCAAATAAGACATTTTCTGAAGAAAAGTTGGTGTATGTTTGAAACCAAGAATACAGGAGATAGTTATTTGGCTCTGGAATGTTGACTCCTTGTAGATTACCATGGATATATAAAGGAAAATAAATGCTCTGTTGTAAATTAAGATGATACTTATTCAATTACATGGCCAAATCTGGGAGAGTGCTATCGTAGATATCATAGTAATCGTTGCCAACGAAGTACATCATGTCATCAATCCTCTTACTAGCCATCCCGTCAGTCGATCCAATTATTTTGGGATCCATTGAATCTACACAAATATCATATAATTTACTTTTATGTAAGTTGGTTTTTCATAAAATTAGTGAAGAAATTTTGAAAAAATTGCTAAGGTGTTAAGGCGCACAAGTGTAATGTTGGCGCGCAAGTCAAAGTTGTTCAAGCAAGTTTTACCATGCTAGTACTAGCGTGCAAGTGCAAAAAGTCACTATAGAAGCGTGACACAAACATAAACGCGGATGAGAGGAAATCCGAGTCACTTGCATGAATGAGATCCCACATGTGTGAAGAGAACGAGGTGCTTTGAATATCGGGTACTTTGCGCGAGAGTGGCACCCATATTTATAGGCAAGGCCGTACCCCTGCACGCTGTAACCTGTGCGCCGATACCTAGGCGATCAAAACCCACGCGCCCAAAATCCTTTGTTTTCTTCTTTACCTTAGAGTCAAATCCTCTTTCCTTTTTCGGATCCAACTTTGAGGGGGGACTTTTGTTGATGCTCCTTTCTGTCAAAGAGTCTAACAAATGAAAAATGTGACTAACTTGAGCAGAAGAGATTCATCCTTTGAAGAACATCAAAAATTGACAAATTCATGAACAAGGAAATCTTTAAATATCGGTCGTGCAAGTTTCCTTATGGTCTCGCAGGTATACTTGTGTGCCAAATATGAGTCACGCATGTCACTTGCGCGCCCTATTATTTTTTCACCCAAGGACCTCAGATGGCCTATAAATACCCCCTATGGGCCCCCCATTTTGGGGACGAAAAATCCAAAACTCAGGATCAAGCTCTAGTTTCCCAAGTCTCTCACTGGAGTCTTACGAACACTTATAATGTAATTCTTCTACTAGAATGGAAGTGATCAAGAGGAAGAATAAGGCCTAAGTATTAGAACTCATCAATACTAGCGCGCCTAAGTGTCCAGCCCTTAAGGGAAATGAAGACACTTGCGCACCGCCTTGTCCTCTCATGGAAACCTGCGTGTATCCCCTCGTAGAGCATCTAGGGATAATACTAAGGGGTTCAACAATGGCTCTACCAAGTATTACCCTATAGGTTCTCTGTCTCCCAATTGAACTCATGTCGCACAAGTAAACTTGTGCGACCAAGACTTGCGTGCCAGACCAGGACATGCGCGCCTCCTTCCAATTCACTTTCATTATTCAAATTCATCTCTCCTCTTCAAGATATAGCCTTCAAAACCCTCTTCAAAGCCATTTGTGGCATGATTCCTTTTTTGGATTCCATATCTGAAAGGAATTCTGAGAAGTTCGTTGTATTTGGTCCTCCTTCTAAGGGGTAATACCTAAGTATCAATTTCCCTTAGTATGTACCTCATTTTCAGAAGTAAGCCCCAGTTATAATCTCTCTTAACCTAGGCCTCCTTTTCAAGAGTAAGCCCCAAATTACAAATCCCATTAATATGGGCATCCTCCTTAAGAGTAAAACCCAGTCTTAATTTCATTGGATTTGGGCTTCCTTTTCATGAATAAAACCCTATCATAAGTCCCCTCTAATTTGGGCATCCTTCTCAGGAGTAAGTCCTAAGTTATGTATCCAAATCTCCATAAAGCACATATACCTTCATGGACCATGTTCCTGAACTTTTTCTATGAAGTAAGCCCCGGTATTCATCTATTTGTCTAGTCATACATACGTAAGCCCCACATCATTTCTTATGATTGCATCTTTTGTGGCTCAATCATCAAGTTTTACTGATACCTCTTGTTTCTCACATAGAGCATGACTCAAATGAGCTTAGAACGTAAAAGTAATTATGACATCTCTCTTTGGGACATCAATCATGCATAAAGCTCATACTTCTTCACTTGAACTACGTGGGTTTTGATTCCTTTTCTAACAATGATACGTAGGTATCCCATCTGCGGGTATGATCCCTACTCTAAAATAATCTTGCCTTTCTGAATGATATTAAACTTCAAGTGCCCCACATAGTAGCTTTAAAACCAGTATGATCATTATAACAACCCATACTTTACATACATTGTTATTACTTCAAAATTGAATCATACTTATTACAACATATAACAAAACCATGAAAGGACTGTATAGGTATAGTGTCTTTAGAAACTGGGAAACATAAACAACTAGTTCATAAAGCGTCTACACGGTCTCCCATTTATTTCATCATATTGATAGTCCCTTTTGGAATATCTTATTTAATAACCTTCTTCCTGACCTGGGGAAAAATCATATAAAAGGGTGATCTCAAATGCCCAGTAAGGGTAAACAGAAGAAATATCAATCACATCATATTCATAAGAACATATCTTTTGGAAATCTTAACCTATAAAAGAGATCATAATTTCATAACATGGGATAAATCATAGTAGTGAAATGTAATCCCAATAATCATAACATAAAACATGAAACTTTGTGGCATACACACATAATCATAGATAATCATTTCATATTAGTCAAGACTCATTGACAAGACTATCTTAGTGGACAAAGTCCATTTCTGAACCGAGTTCATTCCTCGTTCCAGTCCTGTTTCACTGAACCGGTTTAACCTGCTGTTCCAGCCATGTCTATCTCATGAGATATAAAATCTTTACCCAATGCATTGGAGGGAGATATAGGTCCCACCCATATCATAATTATACCATTATTATGTGTGCCACAAAATCATAAATCATACATCATTGCATAACCCATGTAATAAAAATGGAATTCTTAAACAACATGACATCATAAAATAATTCATATAAGATAAAGGAATTCATAAAAATAATTCCATCATAACAAAATAAAATCAATGTAATAATATGGATAGAAACAGAACCCTATATTATCTTAGATGGAAAATAATTTTGATAAAACACTTGAACTCCATTCTTGAGGAAAATAACATTTCTATTTCAAAAACATTTTCCTTTCTTAACATGTCATACAATTTTAAACTAAAAGAAGTTAATTAAAAATAAACTTGAAAACTTGTAAAGGAAGCTTCTTGGAAATAATGTTTTAAAAATCCATTCATGTCATATAAGTTAAAAAACATTCTTCTCGTACTTTTGTCGGAAAAGTCAAAAATTACCTCGTATGAAAAAAAACAAAAGATTCCTTTCATATATTTCACTAAAAACTCACCGAAGGGTAAAATTGGATTTAAACAATTGTAGGTGGATGGAAACAATATTATATATCCAGGAAACATGTATGTGGATGATAAAATACATCGTAGTAAATTCCAAAGTATAAACAATCTCAGATAAAAATGAGATTGTGATATTTCCCTTACCTTAGGTCCGATTTGCTTCGTAAGTGTCCTAACCTCCGGTATAATGATTAAAATAATGTTATTGACTTATTCCAGAATCATACTAATTTTTATGATATCATATATGGTCATATTTTTAGCATCTTATTAGTAATATTTCATTACTACTTGTTATTCGGGTGTTTATAACTTTTTGTTCTTATGCGTGTTTTGTCGAATAAATTCTTATTCTTCTATTTAGGTTATAGATACAACATTTAGAGAATGGTATTAATGTACTATATATCATATTTATTCATTCAATTCATTGATATAATCATTATGCAATGAATATCATGTAGAACGAATCGCATCACATCGTGGAGACGGTATTCCGTACGTACGCACGAGCGATGATATCGTTCCCATGATCGTGGAATTGTATTGGAGTGTATTTATACTATTTCAGAATCGATATCACTTTACAATAATCATATATAGTAATTATTTACATCATTATACCCATCCAAGTAAGGTGGTGGGGGAAAATAGATTACACCACGGCGTGGAGACTGTATTCCCTACGTACGCACGAGCGGTGATTTCGTTTTCCGTAGGATGGATAGATGGTGAAATAGGGTTGTTTGATACTAATAATAACATATCAATATATGAGTGACACTGATGTTATTACTTCATAATGAAACAAATAAAGAATAAGAAGTTTAAGAAGAAATAATTTGGAAAGGATCGGTAATGGATATTACCTCTTTTTTGACACGCCTCTTCTTAACCTCCTCTTAGGGCACTTGGGTTGGTTTTTGAAGAAGACCAGAACCTCTAGGATGATTCTAGGGAAGCGGGTAAGTGAAATGGGCAGGGTTTGGCTGATCTTGGAGACTCAAATTGGTGTGAGGAGGAGAGAGAGGAGGTTCCCTTTTATAAGGGAGGAGAGGGGCACCTTTGGAATAACTAAAAATATTATTTTATTATAAAATCAAATTAGGTTTTTAATACCTCCAAATTGATATATTTCTAAGATAAGATATGTATGGGTCGAAATACTCTCATCCAATAGAATTTAGACAAGTTTAGGTATCAATTTTAACCTTATCATTTAGATTTAACTTTAAGTTAGATAATTTAACTTTTACCGTGTCTTCTTGTTTTCTTACACTATAAGGTTAATAAACATACTATATCAAGCCAAAATAACCCCAAGTTATTTATAATTAATATACATAACCTTATATAAGTCATTTGGCCGAAACTTAGATTTTTAGGAATAAAATAACAAATAATAATTTAATATTTGTTTTAAAAACATTTTTATGTCAATTTTGACACTATTTAGTAATTTATTTTTGTGAAACTCACAACAGAATGATTAGTTCGAAAAAAGTTAATTAAATCAATACTAACATGTAATATTAACCTATAAAATTATTGTAATTCATAAAAAGTCTAAAATGACATTTATTTGGGTATTGATAACATCAATTATGTCAATATTTCATTAATAAGATAATTACTACATCATCGTTGTGTCATAAATAAATTAAATTATTTAATGTCTATAAATTACAAATAAACTAGCATTATGCATGAACTTTTTTTATCTTTATAATGAATATTTATAGTCGAATTTATCTTATTTATAACCCAATATTAAAAATGATTTACTTATTAAACTTTGATTTTAACTATTTTAACCCTTCTTTAAATAAATTATTAATAAATGACCTAATCTAATCCAAGTGGGCCTAAATGGTCATATTTTATTCCTAAGGTCGTTTTTGGTCGAATTACACTTATCCAATAGAATTAGGACATGTGTTAGGGTAATATTAATAACAATTTTACCCTTAATTACCCTATTTACTTTTAACTGTGGTAAAAAAAGTAAAAAGTTACTATTCACCAAAAATTATTTTCATCTCATTGAACCACATTTTAGTCCTTGATATTAACCGTGTCTCTCGGATTTTCGAAATTCCACTCACAGAAGTGGTAAAATTATGTTTTATGAAAAATTCAGTTTTTTAACTACCACTTAGTGGTTTCACTATTGATCAAAAATTGAAAGTTTTCAGAAAAATACCAAAATTTCACCCTAGGCTAAATTCGATATTCTGAATCCAAAAATGAAGTCCATTTTGAAAAATAAAAATTTTAAAATTTTAAAAAGTGCTTATTACTATTCATAACTGCTAGTTTTAATAATATTTTAATACCATATCGTTGTTTAGTAAAACTCGGTATTGTGTACGACGCAAGATATTGAGGAAGGCTGCGGTTGCATGTAAAGAAAGACAGGATAGTGTTGTGTGTAGTGAAAGATTCGTTTGATAAAAACAAAATATTTCTCATAAAAGTCTCGGGCGTTACAGTCATCATAATGACCAAGGGAATTCTATATATTGCATGGAAGGATACTGTTGACTAAGAATAACTAATTCATATAGCGTATTCTCTATTGATGAAGTATCTCAAATACATATAACATATTCCATAAATCTCCTAAATATCAATCATAGATTGCAGGATTTAAAGGAAAAAATCATTTTCATGCTTTGTAAATTAATAAGGATTCACGAACATAACTCAAATCTATAAGAGAGTCCTGAAGTAGACAATAATTCCCCCCAAAAAAGGTGTGATGAGTCTGACCTCCCATCCTCTCGACCAATGCAAATTTTTAAGCTTCATCAGTCCACAACTAATGGGCACCTACCTTTGGAAAGTAGGTCCAAATGTGTATAGAATCATTGGATGTTTCCGGTTCTAAGAATAAACTCGTTAGAAACCGATTAGAAAGTTTGAACCTTAAACAAACAAGTTCATAACCATTTCCAGACGAAACAGAGATACATAAATTTTATATATAATTTCATATGTTCTGTTATTATTCTAATTGTCAAATTATTATTCATATGGGTCATATTACTATTCTAACATGCTTGTTAATATTTAATATTATATCATGGTTTGTTTGTGAAATGTAAAAAATCTAGTTTCATGAATTTATTTATAAAGATTCATACCATAAAATCATGCAGTGTTATATTCTTTCCTCCTTTAGAAATTTCATCAAAAATCATTTTGTACATTTCCTTCTAAATAGAATTGGGTGGTTCTTTTTCATAACATCTTTAGGTTCCTGTGTTGATTCTACTATTATATAGTTTCCCAAAATAACTGTAACCAATTGCATCATCAAATTTCTAAATAATTTCTCTCTTTAGCCAAGAATATAGATAGTGACTTCGTAGTTGGAAAAATTATCTTCCTATTATAATTCTTCAAAGGGGATTACATGTTTTGGTTATATCGTGTACTTATTTAAATATGATATGTGGAATACATACTGAACTTTAGAGAGACTTGAATGCATTAATAATCGATATGCTACAACTCAAATTCTTTCCTAAATTTCAAATGGTCTAATGTACCTATGTCTCACTTCCCCTTTCTTACAAAACATTAAGACTCCCTTCCATGGAGATACATTAAAAAATACATGACCTACCACTTGAAATTACACATCCTTTCTCTGGTTTATAGCATATCTCTTTTTCCAACATTGAGACGCATTAATATGATCCTGAATAATCATTACCTTTATTAGTTCCTATTAAATAATTTTAGAGACTTTATTTTCTATGTCACCAAATTCATCCCAAAAATTTCATGTTCAACATCTCATGGCATATAATTCTTTACATGACGCCATTTTAATACAAGAATGGAAACTATTATTGTAAGAAAATTCCTCAAAAGGTAAATAATAATCCTACATACCTTTATAGTCAAGTGATAATTATCTCAAAATAAATTCTAATGTTTTAAAAGTCCATTTAGATTGTCCATCAGTTTGTGGGTGATAAGCAGTACTCATATGAAGCTCACTGTGCAAAGCCATTTAAAGACTCTTCGAAATATTTTATATAAAATGGGGATCTCGATTAACCACAATCAATAGAGTTTCACCATGAAGTCTTACACATTCATTAATATAGAGTGTTTCTAGGTTCTTAATAGGAAAATATTCTCTTATAGAACGAAAAAATGCCTATTTTTTTAAAGAGATCAACAATAACTTATATCTTATCATTCTTTTTGGGGGTCTTTGGTAGTCCAGTGATGAATTCCATCGTAATTTCATCCCACTGACACATATAAATTGATATAGGATGTATGAATACTATAGGATGTTGTCTATCAGCCTTCACTTAATAAAAAACTAGACATCTTAACACATAGTCAGTAATTTACCGCTTCATGTTATGCCACAAAAAATGTTCCTTCAGAACTCTATAAGTATTGGTACTACTAGGGTGTGTTAGGAAGTTTTATCTATGGTAATAATCAAAAATTTATATTTTTAGATCATATATTAATGGAATATAACACCATTTTCCAAATTTCATTATTCAATACACACACATGAAGAATTCAAATCTTCCATCCATTAAAACATTTATTTTCTTTTGAAGATTCTCATCATCTGATTGAGATCTTTTAATCTTATTCAATAAACATGGTTTAGAGATAATTTTGAAAAGGAGTAATGTTTCATATTTCAAAACAATTCACATATCCATATTTACTAAATATATAACCATAAGATCATTCTTAACCCTAATTTGGGTTTAATGTCCACAATCATTCCTATATAATTCATTTGGACCCCTATTTATTAGTGGGTGGTAGTGTTCTGAGACATCATATTATTAGAGTAACTAGAGACACCACCTTTTTCTCATATTAATTTATTTCTATCTAAATATATATTTAAAAATATTAGGATCCATATATATGTATCATATTTCTCCATATATATTGTGTCTCCATATCTTCTGAGAAAGTATATCAACTTCTAACCCAATATCATGATTTGGATAATTTTTTTCACAAGTCTTAAACTACCATGATGCGTATGCAATAACTATATCATTTTCATAAGAAAAAAACATTATCCCTTCTTTGATGCATCAATATATATAGCAAACCCATAATTTCATGATGGTAGAGTCAAAATCAAAGCATCAAATATTTTTCTATCCAATTATTAAAAACATTATACGCATTCTTTAATCCATACTAACATAACCCCTTTACGAATGAGATTGGTTAATGAGTTAGAAAATCAAGAAACAATTTGAAGGAAAATCCATTGGTAACTTTCTCAACAAATAAAACTATTTACCTCAATTATGTTTTTTGGCATATGCCATTATTGGATTTCCTTTTTATTCACATGAACAACTTTGATTCCATCCTTATAGATAATTTGGGCAGGATAATAATTTTCAAGATTTCAGAATACACATGAGAAATTTTTCATTTAAATCATTCATTTGAGAGTCTGAAGAATAATCCTCACGTGATAATCACTGTATTCACAGTTTTTAGAATACACCAGAATATCATCAATGAATAATATAATAAAATCATCAAGATATTACTTAAATATTATATTAATCAGGTCTATAAAAATAGAATGTGAATTAGTCAATTTGAAGGAAATTTTTGTAAACTGGTAATGTACATACCTTATCTGAAAATTTGTCTTTGGAATATCCTCTTTCCTTACTCAAAACTGATGACAGCCAGAATAAAGGTCAATATTTGAAAAATATTAATCTCAATTATGTTGATTGAATAAATAATCAATGTATGGAAAAATATTTTTGAACGTTATTTTAATATAATTTATTTCTTTATAAACATTGTAGAACCTCAAGGATCCATATTTCTTCTTTACAAAGAGAACATGGGTTCCACGTAGAGAAACACTTGGGAGAATGAATCCCTTATTAATCAACTTCTCTAGTTTTTCATAGGCTCCACTTATTTCACAGTGGCCATTCTATAAGGATTATTTGATACTGATCTTACAGCATAGATTATAGTCAATGGAAAACTCAACTACGCACTCTAGGGGATGTTTAGGTAATTCCACAAGAAATACATCAATGTATTCATATAAAATTGGTACATCCTTAATTTAAATATAACTTTCCTCCTCCCTAGACATTTATTTCACTCCCCCCAAATAATTTCATTTAGTAGAGCTATTGTGGGTGGTTTTAGATAAGAATCGGATGATGAAGTTTCCTCTCTAAAGATAATGGATTCTTTATGTTCCTCAAAAATCATAATTTACTTCTACTTGATATGAATTCTCGCATCATATTTTGAAACCTAGTACATACTGAGGATTATATAAATTTATACCATTGGTATGATGATAAGGTTAGAAAATAAATCCCATTTATATGATATAATGGAAACTAGGTGATATATTCTTGTAGCAATGAGACTTACCATATAGGTGTTGACATGTCACTGACTTGTTAAATCAAAAGAAAAATATCAAACCTTCATGGAAAATTGGGAAATATAAAAGAGTGTGATGATATAGAATCAAATCATTCACTAGATATAATTAAAGATAGGATTATTTTACCTACCATCAAATCATTGGGTACTTCTAATTTAGCTGTAGTGTTCAAATAAGCTTGGCTATCTCTCCTTGGACACATTTATGGTAGATTAACCTGATTCTAGGGATGTTTATTTGAATAATTCCCCATTTCATTATAGTTAAATAATTCAATATCATTGATTTCTTTCTTCCATGTGCATTAATTTACTCAATGACCCTTTTCTACATACTTATTATAAACTTCCCTGATTTTCCTGTATTTCCCCAGATTATTTTTCAGAAATTTTTTCATAATGAAATTTTTTCATTACCCTAATCATCGTTAACACGACAAATTTTCCATGGTTTTTGGAATAACTCTTCTTATCGTTATTTAACTTGAATATATAATATCTAAGAAATTATTTTTCTATTTTGATGAAACATTATTCTATTTCATCGTATGATAACAATTATTGAGAAGCCAATTTACTTCAGATAATTGTCTTAAGACCATCAAAGAAATGATTAATCTTGTCTCCAAAATCATGTATGTAATATATAACATACGTAACTATTCATTTGAATGTTTCCTCATACTCTACCACACAATCCTCTTTCCTTTTATTTGAACTTCCAAATGTTTTATTCATTTCAACTCATTTCTCATGAGGGAAGTATTTGTCGAATAATGTTTCTTTGAAAGATCTATATTCTGTGGTTTCTATTTCATCATACTCATTAGTATAATTTATCAACTACCACTAATTATCAACATATCCCTTGAGTTAATATTCTTTAAGTACAACATTTTTATTTTTATTTCATTCTAATGCCTAAAATATCATTTTAAGGGACTTGATCCACTCCTCAGCTTCAACTGAATTAGTAGTACTAGAAAAATATTGGGGATTCATTTGTATGAAATGATCCAACATAGGTGTATAATAGTTATTTATCATAACATGAATAATATATCCTAATATGGTTATGATATACTCGAATTCCGGACCAACTATGTTGAACTGGTTAAAAGGGAAATCCCTACGATGTCCATGAATATTGATTCCCTTCATTCCGTTAGGTTCAATCACTAAATAATGGAAGAAAATAAGTTTTATTATAATAATCATGAGTATTGATCTGAAAAAATCACCACATGAAATTATTATAATTATCATTTTTATTTAATATCTAGATACCATTGTTTCTAATAATCCTTCTATGATACCAACTGTAATAACACTACACCTAGTACCCCAATGTTTGTGGTCGTTTTATTACATTGGGATAGATCCAACATATCAACCAACAAGGATCAATCAATTTAGTAGTATTAAAGAACAAGATACATACATGGTTCCCTTATTGTATTAGTAATTAATCATAAAACATAAAAAATGAAAATAAATGGATTTATTGAAACATATTCAAATATTTCATACTCATAACAAGGGGGGAAAATAAAATGGTGAGGTAAATTTATCAGTAAGTTTTATATAAAACAATAGTAAGTGAAGAAGTTTCAATAAAGCATAGTCATTATAGAAGTGTAAATAATCTGAAAAATACATTCCATCAATACACTAATAATGAAAATGAAACCATAGATGTTTCCATAGTGAAAATATTTTAAAAATTAATAACTGAATATTGAATAAAGAAAATGAATATTTATTTGATTCTATGTATCTAGAACATGAACCATTATACCTTCAAGATGATTTAAGTTTGTGGGTAGAATCCCATCTGAATCTTCTTGGAAACAAACATGAATAGTTTTTTACCAACTATTTTGACTAATGGTACATGTCGATACACTGAGGGGATATAGATAACCAGAACCTACCCATCATTAAAATTACAAAACATTCTTCATAGATATATTTAATTCATGAATAATATGACTTATCAAAAATAATTTTTCTGTATAAAATATGTATTTATCAATATTTACCCAGTTAAAACAACATTCAATGAAAACATTGAATTTCTAAATGGTATATGGATAATCTGATAATCATATCCATGATGAAAGTAATATATTCAATAAATTGTGATCATAAATAAAATGGAAGAATACATACACCACACAAATGGAATATCCAAAGGGAATATTATAATGATCTCCACAAAAGAATGGATTTAAATCATATGTGGAAATTAATAAGGGAATATGGGAATAGATCCTGATAAATTATGTCCACTATAAGTGAAAACATGTAAAATTATTGTTTAATAATCTTTTGAAAAGATCATATTTAGGGTAGTTTAAGGAAAAAGATTTAAGTGTCTTTCAAAAGGGAAAATGCATATTTGTTTGTATAAAAAAATGGATAAAGATTTTTTTTAGGAAATAAAGTGTGATTTTAGAAAAAAATGGGTGACTTTAAATACATTATTGAGTGTACTTGAAAATGGGTAATAAATTTATAAGTAAACTTCAATTGGGATTCTTTATTGAGAGGTATTAGAATGAGAACGATATAAACATGTGTTTCGCCATAAAAGAAAGAAAAATTGAGGTAGGTACAATTTTTTGGAATATAAAAAAATTAGGAAGAGTAAATAAGAATAATTAAGAATTACATTAGGGTAAATAGATAGGAAGCATAACCTGAAGGAGAAAATGAGTGTTCAGAGAGAATCCCTTACCTTATGTCAGAATGTGTTCTGCACTTACACTCAATGCCCTGGATTCTTAAATTAGATTAACTAATAATTCAATGAATAAACGATTAAAATGTATTTTCTTTTGTATTATTTTATTAAATTAATTTATGGGCTTTTTTATGACTTATAATATTCAATTTTTTCTTCTGAGAGTGTTTGTTTCCGTAGTTTTTAGGAGTTCTCAACATTATACATGTTTGAAAGATCATGTAAAATGGTAATAGTTATCCAAAATATAAATTATATTTAAATAATGAACATATAGATTATTAATGGTGTTATATATCACTTTTACAGATAATATAATGATTTATTAGATAAAACAATAATGATGGTCTTTTAGACTATTTTGGTGTTTTTCGATCATCACACACTAGTTTTCTTTTACTAATTAATATTATGGGTATATACTAGTTATAGTACACTAAATAAGTTATAATATACATTTCACAATATTTTGTAACAATTATAATAGTTTTATGAACATTATCAAAGGAAATAATGGAAAATTAAAATATATCTTCCAAGATGGTGGTATATTGACACACCACTGATGATGTTTTCATTTTTAGAATAAAAGGGAGAGAAGAAGGGGTTTGATGATGAATGTTATAGTAAAAAAATAAAATTCTAGTATATATAATATACTAAAGTTATCATGACTTTTTGGATAGAGGGAGTAAGTAAAGGATAAAAAAGAATAGAAATCGAAATAAAATTAAAAGAACAAAATGGTGTTCTGCCTCTTGAATTACTCTCCTTGAGAACCTTCTTAATTAAATTCAATATGGTATTTTGGGTGACACCAAAAACGACCATAAATTGGGGTATAGGTTTTTTAGAGGTATTTTTTAGAAATCAGAAGAGCTTCAAGGCCTTGGAGTTGTAAGGAGAGGAAGTGGTTAGGGGTGGTAATTATAGTGGAGGAGAGATGCATTTTTTGATTATTTTATTCATTAGATTATTATTTTGGATCAAGAATATGAATAGTGCTTAATCTCATGAATAAATATAGTAAAATTTTAATTTTATTTCTAAATAATATTGGATAAATCATCCATACATCATCCACAACTCAATAATCCATATATTTATCTTATAACGTAAATTATAATACTTTAATATTAACAAAAAATTCAACAATTTTAGAAAAATAGAAAAAATTCACCCTAACCATTATTAGATGTTAGAATTAATAAATGGAAACCATTTTTGGAAAATAATTTTCTTAATATGAAAAATTAAATTTTTAATTAAAATCATCATTAATTAAAAAAATTCTAATTTCAAAATTATAACTAATTTTATGACACTTTTAAAAATTAATTAATTTCTAATAAATTTATACATTAATCATAGGAAAAAAATATAAATTTTAAAATCTATTTTATAAATGTAAAATTTCATTTAGATAATTTTATTAAATATAAAATTTTAAATAAATATTTAATTTTTAAAAAAATACTAGCACTTAAATTTTCATTTTTAAAACATTTATTTAATTATTCTATGATTTAAATATTCCATATTTTAATTTATGAGATAGATAATTTTATTTATTATTTTTTTAGGTTTGGTTTTTATTCTAATAGTCACATTAATATTCCAAAGGGTTGCATTACCATCCTATGGTAATTTTAATATTTAATAGTATATCACAGTTCGTTTGTGGAATATAAACTATCTAATAAATTGAATTTAATTAAGAAGATACATTCCACAAAATCTTGTGTGTTGTATATTTATCTTAAACCAATAGTTTTTTCTATTCACCGGTCAATTACATTATGTGTAATGAATGTACCGACTGTGTAATGGATACTAAATAGAAGCGATGAACATGATACAAGGTTTAAAGGATTTACACTATGTGTAATAGTTTGACATCGTGTAATAGAAAATACTATGTATATAATTAAAAGGCAATGGGGTTTTGATTTATATGATCTTAATGGATTACACAATGTGTAAGGGGTGTACACAGCATATAATATTATAATTTTGGGATTTTAGGGTACCCCTCAACTGAATTATTACGTCATCCATTGGAAGATTTTCTCTCCCTCAACTAAGAGGATATTCCTAGGTTATTTTGGTTGATTTCTTCCCTTCCCAATCAATTTCTTTAGAGATTGATCACCATTGTGTTTCGGTTTTTCACTCTGGGTATGTAATCCCAATGTACCTTCTTTGTTTTGGGTCACAATTGTTGTTTTAGATATGGATGTGTTTAGATTTGTGATCAGATAGTGTTTTCTATCAATCATTCTCAATTTCGTGGTGTCCCTTTTCATTCGAAGGTCGTTATCTTGGTTTTTTATCACCACTGTTGAAGGTAGATAAGTTTATACCATGATGAGGTATATGTTTCTAATAAATTGGATAATTTTATTAATTACATGTTATTCTTGAAAAAATCAATTTGGTTGTTCTTTGATTATAATTTATATGTGGATATAAATGATTTCATTGAAGAGAAAACAAAATAAAAATATGGGTTTTTTTTAAAATAAATTTTATTGATAAGGAAATTGTTTTTGAATATATAAAGAATGTTGTATTGGCATTAAAAATGATTTATGAAATTATGAGCATGGTTTTGAAATGAAATTTGAAAAAATGGACTTCAAAAACATTGGGTGCATCAAGAAAGATACATAAGTATGCCAAGAGTGCTTAGGAAACCACAAGTAGGTAATGTTTTTTTGATATCGACTAGAAGGACTTGAAATTAGTTATGGTATCGACTGTTTAAACTCTATATTAGTGGGATCTAATGTTATGCCTATTTAGGATTTTCTTTTTGGATTATAGTATATATTTTCCTAGATTCTAGAGCCCAATAGATGAGGTGTTTTTTAATTTATGGTAATTTATCACATGATAAATTTAATGAGGGATTGTTTCACAGAAGTTTTTAAATGATGCATTATCATATAACTTTACATGATAAATTGTTTCATAGTTATGTGTTTTCTCGTTTACCCCCTAATGTATGGATACGATTTTTTGTTTTTTAAATTATACTTTTCACATTTTGGATTTGATAATATGAAAGTATTTTATAAAAAATAATGGAGGAAAATGGGGAAATGATTTATAAATGGTTTGGATTTATGAAAATGTTTTGTTAAAAATGTTTTTTTAATCTGTAAATGTTTTATTATTAATTTTATACCTTATATAGAAACTGTGGTGGTATCCCATGGGGATTTGAATCACACCATACTTATGAATTTGAGAGTATTTCGATTTTTTATTATAGGATTTATGTAAATGTAAAGTCATCTTGTACAATACCACATTATAATTTTGATACTTTTTCGGTTCAGGTTGGCCAGGTGGTGTCTACTGGTAATGTTTGGATTTGACAAAATTGACAGTTTGTCTAGTTTTCTTTTGGATTTTATGTCACTGTGGTATCTCATCTATTTCTACTATGTACACTAGTTTAATTTCATGTTTTTATGAAATTCAATATTTCTTTCAATTACCTTATTTTACTTATATTAGATGATATGTCATTCGGGTGGCTTGCCTAGTTGATTTGTGTTTTTTCATTAAAATATTAGTATACAAGTACCACTTGTAAATTTATGAAATTATTTTATAGAATAAATATGAATTTTAAAATATGAATTTGAAATTTTAAAATATTGATTTTATTTTATCAACCTATATTTGATATTTTAGAACATATGTTTGGCTATTCTCTAAAACCATTTTTAAAACATTATACATTTATTATTTTAAAAATATTTTTTTTTTCAATTTTAAAATTAGTATCTATTAAAATATATTTAAAATTTTAAATTATAAGTTCCCAGTTTTGCAACAAGTACCATTTACTTTTTATACATAAAAATGAATTAATTATGTAAAAAAAAGTTTTCATAGTAAAATAAAAAAAGGTAAAATGGGTTAACCAAAGTGGAGAAGGGTCTAAAATGTTATCAAATGATTATAAATGAGTTGTTGAGGTTTTTCTGGAAAAAATATTTATACTCCCTAATTTTCTACTTTAGAGTCTTTTTGACTTGTGCAACATGTTCTCTCTTTATATTAACTTGTAATATTTACTAAAAATTTCATTATCACCACTTATAAAAGCAAACTCAACCATCACTTCATGTCCAATAAAAAATTAGTCTTCCAATAAAAATCTTCCCATTTTTACCTGCTCATGAATCCTATTCCAGTTCCTTTTTTCATTAGGATTGAATATTGTTTCCTACGTACATTATTTCTAAGGACTCCTCTTTGGGAAAACCAAAGTAATCAATGTATGTACTAACTTTTAAATGAAATTAATTGTTCTCAACATTTCACATTAAAGTCTATTTTCCCATTATTATCTGGTGAATTAAAGTTTCATTCTATAATTTATTTGGTAATGTTTTTAGAATAATCCTTAACACCATTTTACCCATTCCATTAACAAAAACCAAAACTCTATTCGAGTGATTGTTTGAACAATATACTCTATAGAGTAATGAATTTACTCTTTCATATATTTTATTTAATATTTATTAAAATATATAAAAATATGATTCAAATTTGTATAAATATATATGGTATATCATTATGATTCTGTAATAATGGTATTATTCCAATATAAACCACTTTAATAACTATAATCATCCATTAGTTATTGTATGTTCATGTTTTGGTTGGTTTAACCACATACTTGAAAAATTATATAAAACCATATAATTGATGAATACAAGAACTTAATTATTGGTAATATTTTATATAAATATGTCAATATTAATTTTATTTTGATTATTTAATGATAACATTAATATTAAAATAAATAATTAATATACAAACATATGTTTCTTAAAAACCAGTGAAACATACTCCTTATTGATTTCATATTTAAGGATCATAAGCAAAATTCCCATAGATTTAAATTATAAAAATTAAAATAACTATAAAAAATTAATTCCAGTACCTTGTATGATTTGTTAATGATGACCATTTGGAAATAATGAATGACAACATCACTATTATGATGCGGGTTCAAAAAATCCATGATTGATCACACTTAATTTTGAAAATAGATTATAAATAAATGATATAAATTTAGAGAATAATTATAAATAAAGTTTATAAATGGTCATATATTTGAATAATGTTCTTAAATTTGTGATTATTATACTTATTTTTTATATAGGATATTCATTAACTTTAGAAGAATTGATCAATTAAGGTAAGGGTTCTTTATTATAAATTTATTTTTCTTGAGACATATTTCAAATTATCAAACATAATATAATTTATATGGTATGATTACTACATAATATATGTATTTTACCATATTAATGTTACTCATGTTTTTTTCATATTTCCTGTCAACAGTTAATTTCCCCTTCACTCATATTTTACATGACATGTTTGTTACAAGTGAATCCAACCATGTCTCATCTTTTAAGCAGAGAACCTCCATTTACTATGTATGTATTAATTAGATAATTTTTATAATTTCGTTATTTATGCATCAATAATTATTTAAGGTCATTTACTATTAATTTTACATTCATTAAAATTTACTAGATAAATTTTTAACATTTTTTGTATAGTTTGTTTTATTAAAAGTGTGAAAATAATATCTTTTTAAAAAATTTAATGTGAATATATCTTTATTCCATTATATATCCTTCTATGAAACAACCTCTATATACTACCTTTTTTTATAAAATAAATTATAATCCTATAAGTTTTATAAAATATTTCTATTTTTTAAGAAATATTTTTAAAAGTTATTTTCATATTCATTGTTTCCAATGTGATTTTTAATACTCGTAAATTTTTTATCACCCACATCAACATATTTGAAATAATTTATTATTTATAAAGGATATTATTTAAATGTTACCATACACCTTTTTTTACATGTACTTTTAAATGTTATTTTCTATTTGGGGAATGATCTATCATAATCTTTTTCTTTCCTAACTATCCACTATAAATAGGCATAAATTTACCTGTAATTAATTTCCTTTATGAATACCCAGTTTTCCATTTAATTTATTAATGGATTTTGACCAAGATTCCACATCTTGATTGATTGTATAAATTATTGAATAAAAAATATACCATTTACCTATACCATGTAAATAAAATATACTTCATAAAATGGTATCTACCTATAATTGTATTTATCATCATTGTATTCCCATTTATATTCCAAGGGTATTTCGTGTTTACTTATGTAATTATGAATGAATTCCTTATATTTTTACATTTAATTAGGATATAAAACCTATTTTCTTTGCCTGAGATCTTTATTATATACTGATAATTGATTTTATATAGAACACATATATTTGTATGATGACATGTGGGGTCCCATATCACCCTCAAATTCATTTTTTATTCTTTTATATCTCATGAAATAACATGACTGTGTATGTACATGCTCCTATATATCATTGTAAAAATTAGTTTATGTATACATGATCAAATATAGATTTTTCACATGATGGTACATGGATAATATTTCATATATGTTTGTTCACATGATGGGGAGTAGACATGATCACATATATCTTTGTTCACATGATAGCATGCGTCGATGTGATCATATATAAATATTTTCACATGATAGTATACAAACATTAGGAAATATATATTTCTTCAGTTGATTGTTCTTGGATAGGTTTATATTTTCTTTATTCACAAGATTGTTCCTGGAAATTATTGGTCTTAACCAGTATCAAAATATTATGATTTCATATTCCTATCATTATGAAATATTTTTATATACCCTTGATTATTTTACATTACTCATGATCACTATCTGACCTTCTTAATCCATTATACATGATAGTTAAATTGAGATTTAATTTAATTTTGATTGTTTTTATTAACTACACTCCTTAATTCATTTAATTTTTAATAAGATATTTCCCCCTTGATCATGTTTTACCATATTCTTATAACCTAACCCTTTATGACATGTTGATAATTTTTTCCTTACTGAGATTTTGATCGCAACCCTTAATTATGTTTTCATTTCCCAAGTTATAATAAAAAGTAATATGTATAGCATGTTTAGAAGAGTTTATTGGGTGGAGAATTTACGGGGGATATTGAATAATTATTTTAGATTATGACGTTGTAAATATTAAATAAAAATTTCTAATTATTGGATAACTTGTGGGTGTTTCAAGTTATTGTTTTTAATAATTCTATAAAACATTAAACCTAAAAGATTGTGGGAATGTATTGTAATTAAATATTTAATTTATGTTTGGTAATTTTGGTACATTTACTGACGGGGAATCGTGGATTGTGTTAGAGTTGAGTTTAGACAATAACAATGTTATTGGTTGAGGATAAAAATTGCATCAGTGAGTTATAAGTTATTTTTTGATAATAATAATATTTGTATAGATATATCTTTAAGTTATATGAGGTAATATTTAATATTTCTGGGATAGGGATAAGATAAATTTATCAAAAACCATAGATATATATCTAAGGGATAATTATAAGTATATGATAACATCCGTAAGTTGGTGTAAAATAAATATTGTGTGGTTATACTAGAAATTAAATCCATATCAAGATACTTGAAAGTGGACGTGGGTATGATAGAAATTCACATAGTGGTAATTGCCCTTAAAAGGATGGTTCAATATCAACTTAATCTTCATTCTAGTTCTTATTGTGTGGGAATAGGATTGAACAATTGGAGAGATACTCTTGGAAGATTTATTTTTTTCAATTATATTATTTTTATAAACCTTTATAATTATTTTTTTATATTAAATAATTAGCTCATGGAATAGGAGAGAAACCAACCTAAAGAAACTAAAATTTAACTAGGAGTGATTTAGGTAGAAATTAAATATAATGTAATGATTTCAAAGTGTAAAGAATTTTTAGCATGAAGTTTCTAGGAATTTATCTTAAAATAATTTTCTTATGGTTATAAATTTTATTCATGAATGATTACATACTTTTGGTTTTAGTAGTCATCTAGGCCTAATGGAATCATGTTTATAATGGATGTCATAGAAAATTGAAATGATTTACCTATTAGATACCTATCAGGATAAGAGTTCAAGTGATAAATCTTGTTGTTATTCATGAATTATGATTAAAAACATTAAAATATTCATGTTTATCAACACAAAAAGAATATAATGATGGAGTATCAATGAATTTTAGGTGATAAAGATAATGATGGAATTAATGTTCAATTTTCTACATGTCAAAAATATGGGAATAATTACAAAGGAAAATATCTCAAAGAAACTGTAAAATGTTTTATGTGTATAAAACCAGGTAATAGAGAAACTAATTTTCAATGGAATGTGAATATCCCAATGTATATGGTGAAATTAACAAAGTATATATAAATGTAACACTAATAGCTCAAGGTCTTAAAATTTTGGATCTTGGACATCATCAAATACAATTCCATAATCCATGGTCTAATAAGGATGATATTTTCCAAAAATTTACAAGATAAGGGTATTACTACAAAACAAAAACTGTGGAGGTGGACTCTAAAAATTACATGGAATTAGGAATAAGATCACACACACTATAACTGTGATTGTTTTATTTTTTTTCTTGTTCGATATAACCCTCTATAGCTAAAAAAATAAAATATCAACCCTGATTAATAAATAATAATTTATTAATAAAAACTTATAGTTGTATAATTATTTTATCCCAAGTATATAACTAAACATTAATATATGATTATAGGAATATGATTTATATAAAATATTATTATCCCTCCCTCTTTATCTTTGATGTGATATTAGGCGTGGACTGAATCTCTTGTCATAGTGTCTAAGATAATTTTCATGATAAGAAAATCAAATCTAAAAATCATCCCATGACCTCATATTAATACGATGTGAATTATATACACCATTTGAACAAATTTATCAATTTAAAATAATGTATTTACCCCATTTGGTTAAATAAAAACTCAAATTAGTTTTATTCCTATCATGAGGGAATAGATGAGTTAACTAGTCATAATAAGAATAGTAATGATAAAAACAAATTAAAAATTAAATATGAGTTCATTTATATATTTTGTACATTATTATCTATTCAATTATTCAGTATTAATTAAAATTTTTAAGATTAAACTTATTTAATGGGGTAGTATATAAGGACCCGATATTTCACTATGCATTTTCTTTAAATAAATATTAGCATATTGTACACCAAACATAGAACTAAATTGAAACCATGATAATTTTATACGAATAAAAACTATGACTATTAATACTAACCCATTAAATTATTGTGTATGAATATGAGTAATATAATTATTAAATATATACATAAATAAATACAATGGTCATTTTACTCAAATTTACTTAGTTTATTTTATGCTTAAAATTTTATTTTACAAAAATTTGTCTTTTTATAAACTATATAATTTGATAAATAAACTAAGTATATTATTGTTAAATTATTATGTGAACAAAACATAATATATTTTTTAATTATAGTTCGATTATTTGTGAATATAAATTAAGAATAAGAACATCTACTATTTTAAACATTTATTTCCATATAAAAACTGTTTTTTCATTATATTTTATGATTTTATTAAAAGGCTAAATTCATAAATTATAAGAAATTAATTTGAAAAAATTTAATATAATTTCAATATTAATCATTATAATATTGTGTTAGGATCAATTTTATGAATTTTTAAAAAATATTGATTTTTAGGTGAATAGTGGAAAAAATAGTTTTTACAAATTCCATGACTTTTCAGGACATTATCAGTATATAAATATAATTTTAAAATTTATGAAACCATTTAAAAGAAACAAAATATTTATTTTTTCTGATAAATTAAAAATAAAATAATATCAATTTTAGTTTACCAATCTATTTTGGGTTTTTTAAAACATAAGTTACACTCTTCCCTAAAGATGTTTTGAATACATTACACATATATTATTTTAAAATTAATATGTGTCACGATTATAAAGTGAGTAAAAATTTATTTCAATATTTTAATTATAATTTTGATATTATCAAATAATGAATATTTAATTTTTATTTAAAATAAATGAATTAATAAGGTAAAACCAATTTATTGTGGTAAAAGTAAATTGTACAAAAAGGGTTAACCAAAGAAGTAAATGGATTGAGATGTTAAAAATATGTTTCTAATTGAGTTTTTTATGTTTTAATATTCCAAAAACTATCTCCACTAAATTATTTGACATTTTTTAGTCTTATTAACATGTAAAAAAGTGCTCTCTTTTTAATAAGTTGAAATATTTTAGAAAATTCCATTCTCGCCACTTATAAAAGAGGTATCTCACCGCCCATTTAAGATCAATACCCAATTTAGGTTTTTTATTGAAAATAAGATATTTTTTCTTCCTTAAAGTCATAATTCAATTTATTGATCTTATGGAATTAAATTTTTTCCATATGTCTTCTATTTATAAGGAGACCTCCATGTGACAACTATAATTACATAATATAAGTATTAACTTTTCTGTAAAATTGAGTCACTTATATATTTAACATTATATTATATTTTTCAAAATATTATATGATGAAATAAGTATTTAGTTTATAGTTTAATTTTTTATATTTTTCGGAATAAACATTAACAACCCTTTCTATATTCCATTATAAAAACAAAGCTAACATTTGTGCATTTGTGCAGAGTACCGCCTCCATGAAGTAACATAACCCATTTGTCATATTGTTTATTATCTATTTAATTAAATATAAAATAATTCATTTCTTAAACTTAAAAATAAATAGTTTATATCATTATGATTATATAATAATGATATTATTCCAAAATAATCCACTTTCATAACCATAATTATTCAATAATTAAGGTATGTTCTTGTTTTGGTCAGTCTAACCACTTATTTGAACAATGCTATAAAATAATATCATTGAAGAATATGATAATTTAATTAATAACAATATATTCAATAAATAAGTAAATAATTATATTGTATTGTTTATAGAATTTAAATATTAATATATAAATAATTAATTAAGATACCAATGTATACTCCATAAAAATTACTGAACCACGCTCATCGTTGATTTCATCTTCAAGGATAGTTACGAAAGCTCCCATAAAATGAAATTATTACATAATAAATTACTATAAATCATAAATTCCATTACCTTTTATTATCTCATAATGATGAAATTTTGGACAAGAATAAAAAACAACTCCCCTATTATGAAACTAATTCAAAACAATCTAGATTACTCACAACCAATATGGAAAATATATTATAATTAACTAATATAAATACAGATAGTAATTATAAATTATATTTATAAAACTTTATATATACAAATTAGGTTTTCAATTATCTTTCTAATATATTTATTGATTTTATACAATAGATTCTTGTGGTTTAGTGGAAACTAAGAATTAATGTAAGGTGTTATTTATATCAAATTTACATTTCTTGAGAAATATTTCATATTGTGTAACTGAATATCACTAATATAGTCTTATTACAACCTATTTGATTTATTTTAACATATTCATATAATGCATTGTTCTTTTACATTTTCTATCAAAATTTCATTCCCCCTTGACTAATGTTTAGTCAAAGTGTTTCTTATAAGAGAAACTGACCTTGTATATTCTTTTTAGTTGGTAACCTACCTTTTTTGTTTATGTATCCAATATATTCTTTTTAAAATGTTATTATCTATACCTAAATAAATAATTAAGGTAACTTCATACTACATTTAAATTGATTTAAATGTTATGAATAAATTTAAAATGTTTCCTCTTTGGGTTATTTTCATCGATGTGTGAAAATAGTCTCATTTTAACATTTTCCATGAGAACACATATTTCCACTCTATTTTTTATGAAACACTATCTATACACTTTCGTGGGGTTTAAAATAAAATTCAAAATTCAGTTTTTTTAAAAAAAATATATTTTTAAATAAATATGTTTAAATTTTCAAGGCTATTCCTTGTTTCCAGTTTGATTTATCTTATAATCCTAAAAACTGTTTTTCATCATTTTAAAAATTATTAATATATTTTATTCTTTATAAAGGATATTATTCAAATGTTCCCATCAATATTTTCTATCTATATGGATTGTGAAATGTTATTTTTAAGTAGAGGTGTGATCCATAACTTCTTTTTTCTTTCCTAACCATCCATAGAGTAGAATTAACTTTTATTCCAATTCATTACCTTGGTAAATACCTAGTTTTCCATTTCATTGATAAAAGTTTGTTCACTAATATTCCATACATTTATTGAATGTATAAATTATTAACTAAACCATATATAGTTTATTTTTATAGTGTATATATAATATTATTCATTCAATGACATCTACATAGAAATTTATTTTGTATCATTGGATACCCATGTAGATTCCATGAGTTTTTCATGATTATTGATGTAATTAGGAATAATTCCTTTCATAAATCCAATTTAAAGGGATATGAAACCCGTTTTCCTTCTATGGATTCTTTATGAAATGATAATGTTTAATTTTATGTCACACACATATGTACGGATGATGATGTTTGGGGTAATATATCACCTTCCAATGCATGGGTTATGTTTTTATATCTCATGATATAACTTGATGGTTCATTGATATGACCACATATATCTTTATTTACATGATCATTCATATCTTTCTCCACATGATGGTGTGTGGACATAATAAAATATAACTTTATCTACATTATGGTACATGTTCACAATCATATATATGTTTTTCCACATGATAGTTCATAGAAATGGTCACATATTGATTTTTACCATGATTGTATGTTGAAATGACCATATTTTATTTTTTTATAAAATTGATCTTGTACATGTTGGATCTTAACAATTAATACAAAATTGTGATTTACTATTTATATGTTTTTTCAATATTTTTATATTTATATGATTATACAAAATAGATCATGTTAATTATCGCATATTCTTATTCCATGGTACATTATTTTCAATGTGTATTGAATTAATTCTTTTCAAGTCTTATAGAAAATATGCATTATTTTATGATCTTTTTAATAATATATTTCTTCCCTGCTCATTTTTATTATATTATTCTGATCTAACTTTTGATGAAGTATTGATAAGTACTCAATTACTGATAATTTTGGCTCACCCATTTCTTATATTTTCATTTACCCACTTTATGAGGAAAATTAATATGTATGATGTTTTTAAAAGAGTATCTTGTGTGGGGAATGTTTTTGGAGATATTTTTTTCATTTTATAGATTAAGTAGTTTTTTATTTAGTGTAAGTTTTTTAAAATATATGAAAAAGGTATAGGTTTTGTTCGTAATTTTTTTGACCAAATTATCTTAAAATCTAAACCATAAAAATCATGGGAATGTATTATAATGAAACTTTTTCTATAAGTAGTATAATTATGAAAGGATAATTTCCATGGGATTTCATAGAACCTAGATGGATAGAACATCATTCTTCAAGTCATGTGGGTAATCCACAGATGTTTCCATCTGATGATCATCAATGATTAAAATGTATGAACCCTGATATAGGTCTCTTAACAAGTGATTTGGGTCATACAGACCTCTATTTTCTTATAGATTAAATATGGAAAATTAAGGCAGTGGGTTCAAAAACTCTATTATTTATATTTGTGATAATCATGGAATTATCATGTTTTTGTTTTATCTAAATAAATGATAAAAAACATCATATGAAAATTTAAAAACTAGAATACATAATATATTTGTAAGTGAAAAGTATTTCACATGTTCATTATATATATTTTCATTATTCCATGTGATAAAATAGTTGTGGATATTTTTATTGATTTTATTCTATTATTTTGTAAACATTTTTACTAATACGTTTCTATTTTATACTATGAAATATTTTATAATAGTTATAATTTCTGAAGGAAATAACCTTTAACAAAATTATTTTTATTTAAAGATGAAATTAAAATTGAATAGGAGAAAATATAATAAATAGAGTTGTATAAAATGGGGAATGTTTAATTAGTAAATTGTAAAATTAAAAAATTAATTATGAAAGTGTTTTAATGCTAGAAAAATTATTTATTATTACTTCTAATGAGGCTCCCCAAACCCACAATCCCAAATCTGGTGCTAAAAATTTTCATTGAACACTATATGAAAAACAAAGTGTGATGAAACTATATTTTTTTACATAATTTATATACTTTAAACATTAAATCTCAAAAAATAGACAATCCCATGAATAAAATGTTTAGTGTCTTTGAGGATCATTTACATAATCAGCTTATATTGTGATACATCTGAACATTTTCCATAATTAGACCACACTAAACTCCCTTATAGGCATATCATAAGTTACAATCATCTTAATAACCTGGGGGAGGGAAACATAAGAAATGGTTGTCCTAAAATGATTATTGAGGGAAACATTATCTACATTTAACCAAGGGTTATATCATAAGTAAATTAAAAAACATGAGAAATGTAGTAATATCTTATTAAAAAGAACACTGAACCATAAGTGTTTGAAAATTTTTATAATGGAAGGTCTTGAAATGAGACATGAACAAATAAGAACCATGGAAAAAGTGTAAAAAATCATGATACCTTAAACATGACTAAAGGATCAAATACATAAGAATAAGGAAAATATGGCACAATATTGAAGAATATCATGATAAGAAATTATGACACAAACATAACTATATAATACATTATTATCCAAGAGATCCACATCATGTTCAACCAAACAATTTTGAATAGAGATTCCCATATTACATTAAAACAAAAAATATGTGAATGATGCTTCCCACATCACGTTCACATAATAGTATTGTGAAATGGTTTCACACATCATGTTAAGAAAACAAACAAGGAAAAATATATTATTTTATTAAAATCACACAACAATCTTGGAAATAATTATTACCATATTAGTTTCAGAGAAAAAAATGTTTGAATAAATCTTCTAGGATCACATTATGACAAAAAACATATTAAAACATTTTCCCTCATCAGGTTTACACATCAAGATTGTGAGAAAATATTTCCCCATAATGTTCAACCAATAATTCAGCATCTCATATGATATTAAAAATTAACCAAATTAGTGTAGTGTTATATAGGACTCCGACCTTCTTAAATACTTATCATATATATGTGTGACATTAGATCATGAAAATATATTTACTTAAAACAAAACATAATTAACCAATGGAAAGATATGTGTTTAATGAAAAATATTACCTATAACATATTACATAGATTTAATAGAAAGACATTGTCTGGTGGAATAAAAATTTCATTAATTTAATATAATGATCATTATATTATTTTCATAGATGAAAAATAACCTTTTATGTTTTATGGGTAAATAAATTAAAAAATAATATGGAACAGATTCTTTTTTAAATGATTATAAACACCTTAAAATAGATTTATAAATATGTATTACTTGATATTGATTAAAAAGTAAAAATAATATAAAAACATGAAAATATTCTTATTAGAAAAAAAATCTATATAAAAGAAATATTCAATAAAAATTTTGAATTAGAATTTATTAAAAAACCTCAAAAATCCTTTTATAAAACAAAATCATTTAAAAATACATTTAAAGTCAGGAATTACTTTCTAAAAAAACATTTCTATTTATAAAAATTTAAGAAAAATTTCATTTAATTATAAAAATAATCAGTGGTTAAAATAATTTGGAAACCCATTTTAAAACTTGAAAAGGAAGATTGATAAAAATGAACTCTAATGTTGTGAAAGAAATAATAATAGAGTTTTTAAAAAAAAGTTTTTAATGTGGGTTTAAAAGTTTTTTGTTATTGGTCACATTCAAAAGGCATTTTCCCTAGAGAGTAATATAAGGTAACATGAAATAAAATCTTAGGGTGATGTAACAAGTCATTGAAGAAAGACGTTTTATAAAAAGCTTTATAGCACAATGATGGGATTTTAATAAAAACCCTTAAAATTTTGGTATGTTTTTTTAATAAATATCCATTTAAATAAAAAACAATATGTGGGTCTTCCAACCCCATGAAATTAATTAATAGTTAAAAAACATAATTTTATTAAAATAAAATAATATAAAATATATTATGGTTTAAAATAAGAAATATTTCTCATGGAATTAAATTTGAGATAAAGAATCCTATACTATTTATTCCAGCTTACTCAAATGTGATATAAAATCCTTTATATCAAAAAAATATATTAAAAACTTGTTTTATAACCTTATTCATATCTATAAACTTTTATAAACATCACTTATATAAATTATCTATAGTTATATTAGTTATTTATTATCTATTTTAGATATTGGATGGGATAAATCTTGATTGATTGAACTATTTTGTTAATAGTAGTGTCATTCTTCATACATCAATAGATGTTCACAATACCCAGATAATTAAATATAAAATAATCATTATTTTTCAATGAATTATTAAGTCACATTTTATTAGGTGAAGGACGTGGACATAGTCTATGAAAAAATATTTTGTGATGAAGTAAATTAGGTGTGTAATGATCGAAAAGGGATATATTAATAAATATATTATATATTAAAATCACCATTTAATAATAATAAAAACATATAAAATTAATTATTGTTTAATTATATTACCATTAGATAAAATTTATTAATTATTCATTATTTAAACATTATAATATCATTCACATAGCTGGTAAAAACCTAACCAAATGAGATCATGTTATAATGATATTTTGGGTAAGAAAATGTTTTTATATAATGTTAATATAAAATTTAAATATGATTAAAATAGACATAAATAAAATTTAACTTCAATAAATTAATTCTTATATAAATCCGTGTTGGGTAGTGATGACAAATGAAATTCATTATTTGTGGAGGTAGTTATCCACACATATTCATTATTAATGAATTCATTTCTCAATGAATGGGATGGAATTGAGGTATTTTTTAAATTATAATTTCATAATATAATTGTGACTTATTAAAAATATTCATTCATAAAATCTTGCAATGTTACCAACCATGAGTGGTGGTGATGAAAAATTAACTACATCCCTTCATGCTGCATTTTTTTTAGAGGATGGAAATTAGTTAACAGTGGTTTATAAATTAACATTATAACTTATAAAAATATAAATAATTCTAGTTTCATTAAATTAACATTTCTATAAAATTTTATAATATGAATGGAGAGAATAAAATCCAAAGGACATATAAATACTCACTTTGACATCATGCCATTTATCTTATAAATTTCCTTAAAAATTGAGGCCTAATAAAATATAATTGATGTCATAGGTCTATTAAAATGAGATATGATTCTATGAGGAGAAAAATCATAATGTTTTAGGATGAAATTCTAAGGTATATGTGTGATATGAAGGGGTGGAAGTGTTCCCCTATTATATGGGAATAAAAGGGTAATTTTGGGAGTCCCTATTACCTTCAATAATGGATTTTTACTATTTAAGGGTTAAAGGTTCTTAATGTTTGAAATAATTATTTTTTATAGTAAAATTTATTATTTTTCTATCCACCAAAAATTTTAAAAAAATTTCGGGTTAATTGAGGATTTTTTTTCTTATACTCTTTTAACTTCTACACTAATTTACTTTTAACTTGGTAATAAATTTTTATCCTTGGAAATAAATATTATTGACGAAAATAAAAAATTAAAATTTTAACTAATTTTTTCATTATTTTTTTAAAATTTTAAATCATTATATTTGATAAATTGTTTTTTAATTTATAAAAGTTAATTTTTGAATAAATTCACATATATATTAAAAACATTTTTTAGAAAAAGTGTGTTTTTAATCCAATTATTTATTTATAGGTTATAATAATAAATTTTATTTTATCTATGAAAGAAATTGGTGGATTATAAAACAAATAAATGTTTTATTTTATTTTAAATAAGTTGACAATGTAATTGTATCATAAATATTTTTGGTTAAAATAAAAGGATGAAAAACATTTTTTAATTAGAATGAAATATCACGTAAGTTTGAAAACGTAAAAATAGTTTTCAAAAGTTCCTTATCATATTTTAAAAATAAGTATTTTTAATATTAAAATAAATCTTTTAAAAATTAAATTCTACTATAAAATTATATTTATTGTTAATATAATTATAATGTCATAAAATTTACAATTTTGGTAAAAACCATATTTTCCACTATTCACTTAAAATAAATTAATTTCGATAAATCTTAAAAATTAACCATAATGTAATACAGAAATAATTAATCCAAAAATAATTATAATTGTTTATATTTATATTCTTATATTTAGAAATATATCATTTATATAAAAATAAAAAATAAAAAGGATAAGCCATTTTATTGAAAAATTAATTTCTAAAAAATTATGCTTTTATAATAAAATTTTATACGTATTTAGGATATTTTTAATTAATTTAGGTTTTATTATTCTTGAATTTTATTAATAATATCTATGTAATATGTGGTGTCTTGGTTTCTGTTGGTGTTTCATGTGGAAAAATCTATCAAATATATGAATATTAAAATATATATATATTTAAGGTATTTAAGTGTTTTAGATTGGTTGCATTTTTCTTTTTCCATGAGTAAGCAAGTATTTTTTGGTTAATTTTTGGATGTTTTAGAATGTGGGATTGATTGTGTAGTGGGTAGAGTTACTTTTGTTGTGATGGGAATGGGTTTACATGGATGGTTATGGGAAAAAAGAAAATTGTGGTATATATTTGTGTAGGTTTGTCATAATAGATGCTCGGTTGTGTGGAATATGATGGAACATGACAAATAAAATGATAAAAAACTAGATGGTATTTAATAATAGGATAATTTAATGATCTTCAATGATATTAGGTGTAAATGTAAATGTTGAAAATAATATTGGTGTCGGATTATGAATGGGTGTCATTAAATATGATTATTCAGTGGAATAATGATAGAAAATAGCTAGAAAATGGAATATATAGAATTTGAGAATACCTGTTCAAAAAGTGATTCTATAGTTGTTATACTTGTTTTTTGTGGGACTAGTTAATATTGTAGTTTTGGAAATAGTTATTGGTGGGAAATTATGAACATCTAGGGTTGGTTATGTCTTGTAGACATTCTATTTCATAACATCAAATTTGTAATAGGTTTCGGTGTAGTTGTAAATAGATATGATGTATTTTTTTTCAATTTCATATGCACCACTCCCAAGTAAGATAATTTTTATGCCAAAATATTTTTTTTCTCCAATTGTTTTCCTTAAACATCCAGGTGGGAGAGGAAATAAATGAATTATTATCACCTCTTTCTTAACCTCTACTCCATGTATAGCGTGGGTTGTGATGAATCAAGGTAGGTATAAGCATACGGGTATTAATAGGTTAATTTAATAATATGATATATATTGATTGGCTTGATTTTGTGATTGATATGATTATGGGGTCGTGCATGGTTATAGGAGGGAACAATGTTGATTTCCGTAATGTTAATGATTCCATACTATAATGAAAAAGAACTACCAAAAAACAGGGTAAGGGGGGCTTTATCGGTGCTAGCTAAAAGCACAGATACATGTATCCTCTATTAGTGCTAAGATAAGTGTTGGTAAATGGTACACCTTTATCTTCTCTTATCTTAGCTCTGATAAATGATACATCTATCAGCGCTATATCTAGCACTGATAAAAGATTCTAAAAAAATTATATATAATTATTATATTTATATACAATAATGATGTTTATTTGTATACATTAACAATAAAAATACATGTTTTTAATTAATATATATATTTTAATAATCTATATGTATATATAATGTTTTAAAAACATTATTCCCTAAATTATAATTAAATATATATATATATATATATTTAAATAGTTATAAGATTATAATAAATATCATTAAATAATAAATATATTTATTAGATTTATTTGATTTATTTGCTTTATCGGATATATTAGAATTATTGTATTTATTATAGATTTATTTGATTTATAATTTTTTAATTTATGAGAATAATTAATTAGAGTTTTAAGATTTATTAGATTTATTAGTTTTGTTATATATATTTAATATATTTATTTTATTTATAATTAATATATATAAATACCTTTTTAAATATATATATTTGTTTTAATTATTACATTTATATTTGTTTCCAATGAATTTGGTTAATAAATATATTGATCACATGTTCCTATGTTCTGTATCATAATGTTCATTTATACATTACACCCTTCATTATTATTCATGTTGTCCATCGATGGCTTGTTTTTAATTATGTATATTTACTAGGTATATGATTAATTCATGTTACCCATATATACTATTATGTTCTCAAAAATGCTTATAAAATTACATTAATTACAATTAAATAAGATATATTCTTATTCTATTTATATTTATTAAATTTTAATTATATATAAATACTTTTAAAATATATTTATTTGTAATTATAATTACAACTATATATATATGTTTATTTAAATAACTTTAAAATAACAATAAATACATATATTATAATTATATATATAAATATATATATATATATAATTATTATTATATAAAAATATTTATTTATAATTACAATTATAACTATAAATAATTGTATATATGTGAATAATTATAAAATTATAATAAATATATTTATTGTACTACTTATAAAGTAATAATATACTTAAATAAATATAATTATAAATATATAAAAGTAGTTATAAATAAATTAAAATATTTGTAATTATAATTCCTAATTGAATATATATATAATTAAAAAATTATAATAAAGATATTAATTATAATATTTATATACAAATATGTATATATAAATACAAATAGTTATAAATATAATTCTAAATAAATGTAGATATATTTAAATAATTAAAAAATTATAATAAATATATTTATATATATTTATAAAATTATAAATATACTTTTTAAAATTTTATAGTTATTTATATATATATATATATAATTACAACTATAAATAATAATTTATTTATTATAATTTTTAATTAAAAATAAATAAATATTTATTTATTAATTATAAATATAAATAAATTTATATTTATTTAAATAATTATTAATTTATAAAAAATATATTCATTATTTTCACATATAATGTTATATATAATTAAATAAATATATTTATAAATATATAGAAATATTGATAAGTAAATACAAATATTTATATTTATATTTGTAAATAAACGCAAATATATTTAAATAATTATAAAATTATAATAAATATAATAAATATATATTAATAAAATTATAAAAATTAAATATATTAATCTGTTATAATTTTATAACTATTTAAATAAATATATATATATTCATTTATAAGTAAAATTATAAATATATATATATTCACATAATTATAAATAAATATATATTAATATAAATAATTATAAAATTAAAAGAAATAGAGATGTATATATCTATAATCTTATAAATATATATAATTAATATATTTATTATATATTTTCTAAGATTATAAACATAAGAAGTATATTTCTTTTAATTTTACAATTATGTAAATTATAATTATATATATAAATGTAAATATATATTTATTTATGGTTATACTTATAAATAAATAAATAAATAAATATTATATATATATATATATATATTAATAATAATAAATTATTAATAGAAAATCATTATCAGTGCTAAAAAAGCATTGAAAAAGGTTTGTTTAATCCGCAGTTTCTTTTTTAGCTCCGATAAAACACACCTTTATCGACACTTGTTAGCTAGCGCTAATAAAAGGTTCAACGGGGTTTATAAAAAAACTCTAACAATCTCTTTCATTCTCGCACCCCTCAATTTCTCGTGGAAGTTGGCCACTGCACCGCTGACCTCTGTTCTGCCCTGACCCCAGCTCCACCACTACCGAACCCTCCTCTACCACCGCCTCTTCTACCGCTGTGAACTCCTCCTCCATAGCGAACCCACCACTACCGTGAAACCTCATCCACCGCTCCTCTTTCTCTCCTATACCGCGAACCCACCTCCGCCTCAAACCCTTGTCCGCGGATCCTCTACTGTGAACCTTACCTCCACTGTAAATCCCTCCGCTGCTGTTGCCACTATTTTCTACCCCAACTCCATTGTCACCTAACCTTACAGTTGCCACCGGAAGGGTATACTATCACTTTATTAAAAACGTTTTGTAATAATTTTATCAAACTTACTAGGAAATAGTTGGGTTTGTGTTTTTTATAGGATATTTCCCTTATATGTGATGCGTATTGATTAATATTATTTAATTCTTGTATGATGTTATTGGTGAGTATTTCTTTAGAGGGTGTTGTATGTGAGATGAAGTTTATTTCTTATGTTTTATTATCAATTTATAAATTGATCATGGTCAAATTTTTTCTTATCTCAAATTTTAAGATGCCATAAGAACCCTAGGTAACTATGTTACAGATATTTTCTATGTCATAGTGATGGAACATGATTCCCTAATTTCTATTCCCATACAATTAGTGATGTAATTCCCATGTTATTTCACATATATTATTTGGGATGTGATACCCTTATCTTTTTGACGATGATGTTGGTATATATGGGAACCCTGGGGTTTTTGATTCCACTGGTATATGTATAATATTTTCACATCCTATGATATAGTGAGATTCTGAGGATGATTTTTTATTTTATGATTTTATCTTTGACATCTCCATAAAAAAATATTTTTTCATCACTTTTTTCATTTCATAGACATGTTAAATCAATTTAATTTTATATTCTATTATTAATGACAGTGGAACCACTTCTCCAATTATTATAAGAGCATCACAATATAAAATTGTTTGATAAAACATTTTCCTCTTTTACTTAGATGTTAAGAATGGTGATACCTCTAAATCCAATTTCCCTAGCATATGTGGGATGGAAAACACTAGATATAGAATTAGCCATCATTTTTCGTCAATGAGAATTTTCGAATATTTTGGAAGTTATCCTTTTAAAATGAACCTTCATATTCAAGAAATTTCATACCAAGTCCCTTTATTTCTATAAAGATATATTTGGAACTAGGATATGTGTATACCAACTGGGTGGGGACCTGAATTTTTCCTTGGATTCCCTTCGAATGTTTTCAATATGGAGAGTACCTTGTCTCTTTCCTTTTCAATATTGAGTTTATGCAAGATGGACTAATGAAATTGATGTTTATGATTGAACAACTTTGACAAAATGAGGCTGGTGTTTAATATCATACAAATTTTATTAAAAATATGTGGTGATCAACATAATAATGTTTTTTTGGTAAACATTCCATGTTTGGATAACCCAATACTAGTAAAGAAATCCTTTCAGATAGGTTCACATAGTTTATAGTTATAGTTCTTGTTCTAGAAAAGTCAAGGTAGTTTATTTAATGGTATGTGCAAGGTGATAACTTGACATAAATTGGTATTAGACTATATTAGTATAAACAACCTCAGGAAGGGGGCATGGAGATTATAGACAATGTTCCTAAACTGATGATGAAGGGTATAATGTTACTACCAAAATGGGCATCAAGATCTAGGAGCGCTCTCTAACATATTTGAATAAAAAATGAAAACAATGTAAATCATAACTCAAGTTATTTGAATTGGAATGTAGTTTCATTTAAATATATTTTTTCCATGTTTGTTGTCTAAGATTTAAAGACTAGATATGGATGGTTTTACTATATTATGGAGAGGGGGTATGAATCTTATGAAGTCATTGAATGGGTCAAATATTTGTGGTAGGGATGTTAGGAAATATCTAATAGACCTCTTTAATATGTTTAAAGGTCATCTATGTAACGTCTCGGGTCCGGGTGCCACTCAACGGGTGCCCCGATCCCGATTCGCTATGTGACCTCATGCGCATTTCCCCAACATCCAGAGGCTTCCGACTAGTAGCAAGGGCCTGGGTCTGATAGTGGGGAAACTATGCCCTCATTTGTCAAAGTGTAGTGCAGCGGAATGGAAATAAAACATAAAAAAACAACGGAAGCAGTAAACCATACACAACTAAAATAATCAACAGTATATAAATAGTGATTCTACATGTCTCAAGTACTAATAAAACAGCCAAAGCATGTTATGCATCAATACAGTACATCCAAAAAAACAGAGTACGACAAAACAAAGTAAAACAGCTGGCAGTGACATCGCGATTCTAGGCTCGGTCCCATCCCCTCATACTCCTCAGCAACTGTCAAGTACCTGTATAGGGACTCTTTCCCCTATCTACACCTGCAGCAACGTAATCTATTTGGGCCGAAAAGCATGTTCCAAAAAGGGTGTGAGAAATATATCTCAGTAGGCACCCACCAAAGGCCCGTGCCCAACAGAATGTAAGCATGCAACAATAGTGTGCAGTGGTAAAATGCAATAAATTAATTAGTACTCAAAAGTAAAAAAACTACCAGTTATATGGCAATTTTTAATATTCAATTTATCCATTAGATATAAGAAATCACCACAGTGCATTTCTATGTAAACAACTAGTGTCCTCAGACACGTAAACTTCTAGCCTCGGGTAACGAGTATCCAAAAAAAGAATCTGCCATCAGGCATAACAGATTTTTCCCTTAGGCGTAGGTAGTGTCGCCCATAGGCAAATAATCAGCTGCCCATAGGCATGGAAGAAGTTTCTCTCAGGCCGAAATAACTACTTCCCGCAGGCTAAATAGTGCAGTGCCCACAGGCTAATCACAATAACTCCCTTAGGCTTAACCGGTAACCGAGCCATGTGAAACATATCAAAATGTAGTAAACAATCAATTCCTCTCAAGGCAATTCTACAAATAATACATTAAAGGCATACCCTTGAGAATCCTGGCCAAATAGATAAACAGTGAAACACACCCCTGGGGTGGTTTCTGGATCCAAGCAACGATCCCAAACAGCATTTTATTATCACAATTTAATTAACTATGAAATTCTAGGCATTAAATATAGCAATAGCCTCAGCCACATGACACCCCAACATGGGTTCATTGCACGAAAACGCACGACAGTTGGAAATTTACACCAAGCCACCTACTGTATACGCCAACGAGCATTATAAACGAACGTCGATCCAAGAAATGCCCAAGAACGATGTAGATCTGACAAAGAATAAAACCCATACAAACATAAATAACTTCTATTAGAGAAATAATTGGTAAAAACCATACCAGGAGAGGATAGGGCTTACCCGTGCGGTTCCAACGAGACTGTCCGAAGCCGAATCGGATTCCAAACGAACACTCGGTGGATCTTCAAAGGTTCAGCCTCCTCCTTTGACTCCAAAACGGCTCAAATGCCTCCTCTGCCAAAAGAGGAGGCTAATTCCTTTTTTAAGACAAAAAAAATAGTGCATGATGTGTGCTTCTGAGTACATGGCATGCACTTTCTTCATTTAACTATTGCTCTGGTGGCACCGCCACACTGTTCATTCATCGACATGTGTACACAACATGTACTCTCAAGTACACGGCGTGCATTGTCACCCAGGTGGTGGATACTCCACCGCCTTACTTTTTAGGCCTGCCGAATGACTTCACTGCATGTAAAGGACACTACACTGCATCTAGTTGGTTCATACACCCCTCGTCACCGACAAGGCTACACGCCCCGTGTACCCATTCCACATGGCCAAGAGTACATGGCGTGTGGAAAAGTACATGGCGTGTAGTTCCAAAAATTAGGATTTTTCCCGATTTTCCATATTTTCTCAAAAACTCTTAAGGAAAAGAGAAAAGAAGAATCCCATACCTCAAAAATAAGAACCGGGTTCTTACAAACTTCCCCCCTTATAGCAATTCGTCCCCGAATTTCCCTTCCCAGGGTGGCGAAGATAAAGCTCAGAACAGCTCTAGACACTAAGCATGTACGTTGGCCTCCCGCTCCCAAGTCTCATCCTGCACTCTCCCATGCTGCCATAGCACCCATATGAGAGGAACTGACTGGCCACGGAGAACCTTCGTGCTCCTGTAAACGATATGAATTAGATGCTCCTGAAAGGATTCATCTGCCTCCAGCTCAACCTCCTCAGGCTGAAAACATGAGACGGGTCTGAATGATAGCGGTGCAACTGAGACATGTAAAAGACGTCATGCATGGCTCGGTATCGCTGCGGTAACTGCAACCGATAGGCAACCGGCCTGACTCTCTCTAGAATCTTGAATGGCCCCACATACCTCGGTGAAATCTTACCCTGTCTCCTGATCCTCTTGTGTCCCAGCCTTGGAGAAACACACAAGAAAACCTGATCCCTGACCATGAACTTCAAAGGACGTCAGCGGCGATCAACATATAAATTATGTCGAGACTATGTGGTAGCCATCTGCTTTTGAATCAACTGGACCTGCTTAGATGTCTCCTGCATGAGCTATGGCCCCAGTAAAGCTGCATCATCTACCTCTAACCAGCACAAAGGTGAAGGGAATGACCTACTATATAAAGCCTCGTATAGTTCCATCTCAATAGTCTCCTGAAAACTATTGTTATAGACAAACTCGACTATGGGTATTTGATTCTCCCAAGATCCCCCAAATTCTAGGACGCATGCACACAACATGTCCTCTAGCACATGTATCGTACGCTTTGACTGGCCATCTATCTGAGGGTGGTATGCTGTGCTGAGAAGCACCTGTGTACCCAGTGCCCTCTGAAAACTCTACTAGAAACGAGACGTAAAGCGGGAGTCCCTATCTGATATGATAGAATGAGGTACCCCATGAAAACGTACGATCTCTCGGATATACAGCCTCATGAGCTCTTCTATACCGAACGCCTCCTTGATCAGCAAGAAGTGAGAAACCTTCTTGATTCTGTCCACAACAACCCACATGGCGTCATTGCCACGAGGTGACCTCGACAATCCAGTCACGAAATCCATCACGACATCATCCCATATCCACTCGGGAATGGGCAACTACTATAACAGCCCAGCTGCTCTCTAATGCTCTTCCTTCACCTGTTGACAGGTGTAACACTTCAGAACAAAACCAGCTACATCTCTCTTCATACCCGACCACCAGTACTGATGTCTCAAGTCACAGTACATCTTGGTAACCCCAAGATGAACTTCCCAAGCCGAAGCATGAAACTCCCACATTAGCTCCTTGCGTATATCCCCTGGAACCCATACTCGTCCATGGAAACCCAGGACCTCGTCGTTGCCTATCGTCCAACCAGGAGGAGGGTCCTCAATTACCACCGACTCCTGTAGAACTAGGCCTTCCATATCAGATAGCTGCCTCATCCTCACTCTGTTCAAGAGGGTAGATGTCACAGCTAAAGATGAAAGATAAGTCTGCCCCTGACTGTCATGCACCTCAAGATGCATCTCAGAGAACAAGGTCATGAGCTCCCACTCACCACTGACCTCCTGCACCGCCTGTATCTGAGTCTTCCTACTCTGTACATCAGCAACTGCATTACCATTACTAGGTGTATAGGTGAGATCAAAATCGAAGGACTGTAGGTACTCAACCCACATTCTCTGCCTCAGATTCAGGTCATGATGAATAAAGATATACTTGAGGCTTTTGTGGTTGGTGAAAACCACAAAATGCTCTCCCAAAAGATAATGTCACCAACATCGCAACACATGAACAACTACAACCAACTCGAGATCATATGTCGGGTAATTCCGCTCATGTGGACTCAACTGCCGAGACTCGTATGCAACAACTCGGTCGCCCTGCATCAATACTTATCCCAAACCAATACCTGATGCATCAAAGTACACTTTATAGCTCTTTCCATGCTCTGGGAGTATCAGGATTGGGGCTGATGTCAACCTTCCTTTCAGGTTCTGAAAGGCTGTCTCGCATGCTTCCAACCAAACGAACTTCACACCCTTCTTAGTCAGACCTTTCAATGGTGCTGCTAAGAAAAAGAAGTCATGTATAAAGCATCTATAGTAACTAGCCAGCCCTAAGAAACTCTTTATCTCAAACACGTTCTTAGGCTCCTCCCATGAAACTTTTACTCTCACCTTCTCTGGGTCTACTGCTACTCATGCCTCTGAGATAATGTGACCCAGGAAGTGAATCTGGTCCATCCAAAAGTGGCACTTCAAGATCTTAGAATATAGTTGATGCTATCTCAGTGTACTCAATACGATCTCCAGATGGGTGTCATGGTCGTGTAGAGTGTGAGAGTACACTAAGATGTCGTCCACGAATACTACCACAAAAGAATAAAGATACAGATCGAACACACGATTCATCAGATCCAGGAAAACTACTGGCGCGTTTGTTACTCCGAACGGCATAACCAAGTACTCATATAGACCATAATTGCTCCTGAAAGCTGTAAGCGGTATATCCGATGGTCTCACACGCAGCTGATGATATCTGGATCTCATGTCAAACTTAGAGAACACTCGTGCTCCATGAAGTTGATCAAACAGATCATCTATCCTCAGCAAGGGATATCGGTTCCTAACTGTCAACTGGTTCAGATTCTGATAATCCACGCAAAGTCTGAGGGTACCATCCGCCTTCTTCGCAAAAAGGACCAGAGAACCACAAGGAGAAGTACTGGGTCGGATAAATCCCTTTACCTAAAACTCCTCTAACTGCTTCTTGAGCTCCTGCAGCTCAGGTGTAGCCATACTATAAGGAATAATGGACACCGGTGATGCTCCTGGCACAATGTTGATAGAGAAATCCACCTCTCGCACCGGAGGTAGACCTAAAAAGTCATCCGGAAAGACATCTGTGAAACGATCAACCACTGGAGGGAAATCTGTCTGAAAAGTCCCCTGGTCATCCAGATACAAGCTCGCAATCTGGGCCATGACTCCACCTCGCCCATGATGTTCTGGTCTAGCTTGACTTTCCTGAACATCCCAATCACCCTTGTATAGAATCTCTCTGCTCTCTAGTGACGTGAAATTCACCCTACTACGATAGATGTCAACAAAGGCTCGAAAGGGAACCAACCAGTCCATCCTCAAAATGATATCATAGCTCGTCATCTCCAAGACATAGAGGCCCCATAGAAAGTGACACCCTCCAACCTCAAGGGGGAACTCCTTGCACTGATACACACCAACTGTTCTAGTCCCTAACGGAGTGTCTAGCATCATTATATCGGATGATGTAGAAACACAGAGCCCAAGTCTCTCCACAACGGGTACAGATATGAAACTATGCGTAGAAACCATATCAAAAAGTACTAAAGATAAGACAGAAGCTACCAAAATAGTACCTCTGACTGTCGAAGGTCCAGGATCCTACTCCTTCTGGGTCTGTTGCACTGCATATGCCTGCCTAGTGCCACTACCCTGCAACACAGCCTGACTACCCTGAGTTGTCCCACCCTACTGCCTCTGAGATCCTGGTGTCTGGATACCATGGCCACGACCACCATTTCTGCCTACATGCCCTGACGTATTCCAGTTCCCTGACTTGTAAGAAGCCACTAGTCTTGCTCCCGCACGCAGAGTCTGCACAGAACCCCTCTCATTAGCAGCTGGTGGAAACTCCCTGCAAAAGCACTGCAGATGACCCATCTCGCAGCAAGCTCGGCACTCCACTGGGTCTCGTGGACACTGTGGCCTCTTGTGCCCCTCTCTACCACACTGCTAGCACATAACCTATCCACATGAAGAATTCTTCTGACTGGTACTGCCTCCCTGAGAGAAGTCAATATTTCTCTTCCACTTGCCAATAGAAATAGTACCAGTAATTGGTGCTGAACCACCCTGGCCCACACCACTCAATTCCCACAGGTTCCTCTCTATAATCAATGCTTGGTTCACAATCGCGTGTACAGTAGGAAACCTGAAAACATTTATCAGTGCTCGAATGTCATACCAAAGACCATCCTTAAAATGTCTGGCTCTCAACATCTCATCACCCACCAGCACGGGTACAAAACGATGAAGCTCGGTGAAGAGAGCAGAATAGTCCATCACAAACATAACGCCCTGCTGCAGGTTTATGAACTCTCGAGATCTATCTGCCCTCAGCATCTCGGGAATGAAGAAGTCATAGAAGACTGCCTGAATATCTTCCCCCACCATATTGCTATGATTCTATGAATGGGTGGTAACATCCCACCACCTCTTGGCAGAATCACGTAGCATGTATGTCGCGAGCTTAACCCTATGCCCTAGAGGCGTCTCAAGATGCTCAAAAATAGTCTGCATCGACCACAGCCAAGACTCCACAGCTTGTGGTCCTCCATCCCCTGAAAAACATAGGGAGATGTTGCTGCTGAAAGATATGCGTCAGCTCGGCCATAGATGTAACAGCCTGCGATGCTCTCTGTAAGGTCTTCATGAACCGCATAAATCCCTCACAGAACTTTGCCTCCATTCCTGTGTCCAGTATAGCAATTGGTGCCACATATAGCTCTACTGCAGGATCAACCGGTAGCCCATGGCCCACCATCTCTTCAGTATACTCGTTGTCGCACTCCTGGAGAACAACGCGCGGTCGTCTAGGCGGCATGAAAATACAAGGTCAAAAACAGGCCTTGGATTCAAGATTATCAAGACTGAAAGAGAAGGAACCACAAAGGGAAGAAGAGGAAGAAGGCATTTCAATATTTTCAAAACAAGACTACACGGCGTGTACAATGACTACACGGCATGTACTTGACTTCTCTTCCCCTACCTGAGTCCTTCTACATGGATAAGCCACATGGCTCCCGTTGAACAAAACTACACGGCGTGTATAATATCCCACACGGTGTGTATGGTGTTATTTTCCAACTTCCTGTGTCGTTTGTGACATGGGAAACTACTCGGCTTGACACTACACGGCGTGTTACACCCACACACGGCGTGTACACCATCCCGTTTCCCAGCCACACAGCTAACTCCACACAGTCTGTCCGCGGACAAGACTACACGGCGTGTACCAGAGGTACACGACGTGTTCCGGACGAGCTCCGTTGACCCATGTTGTTAGTTACACAACCGGTCACACTGATCACACTACACGGCATGTTCTATATATACACGGTGTGTATCCGAAAGTATCACACTGACCCGTGTTTGTTAGTTACATGGCCAGGTCCCCAGGTCACACTACACGGCGTGTTAATCATTGACACGACATGTTCTGTAATGGAGTTCACCGACCTATGTTGTTAGTTACACTGCCAAACTCTGGGTCGACACTACATGGTGTATTCATTCGGCACATGGAATGTTTTACCCAAGCCTTTCCCTACCATGTGTTGCCGCCCACACGGTTTGTGATACGAGAAGAGACTACACGGCCTGTACTCAAAAAGTTCATTTTTTTTTACAAACAGAAGGTCATAAACGGCGTGTATAAAGATACTACATGGCATTTATACTAGGTTTCCGGGCAGTATACCTCAGAAACTTCCCTCGAACCCAGAAAATACTAAAAACCTACACCTAAGTTTTAAATTCCGATCTGTGAGGGCCCATACTCCCCACGAATCAAATTTTGACATCTTATCTATGTTATAATAATTAAACAGTCAATTATACACCAAATTCTGGTCAATGGGGGGCCCATACTCCCCAAAAACCGAATTTTGGCGTCCATTCTATAAACAGGCTCAAACAAAAATACCATATCACTAAGCAATTATTTATCAAGCAGATATCACAACATCATGCTTTATTATCACAAAAACTATCACAACAACATGAAATTTCTAATGCACCTACATGGCATGGAAAATATGCATGGCATGTGATTTCTAGCATGTACCTATATGATGCATGAGATGGAATACCCTCATCTCATCGAGTTTCAACTAAATAGAACCCCTATATAAAATATAACAACACAATCTCAAGTGCGTCACCCAACGGTGAAAACAATCAACTGTAAATTGAAAAATAAGTAAAATTGAAAAAATACGAGGTAGACTGGTTTTTTCCTGTACACGGGTTAGCTATGCCCGGGCACAACTTATTACCAACTACCGCTCGTCCTATCCCTGAATACGGCTCAAAATAGTAAGTCAAAGAAAAGAACCCCTCTGATACCACTTTGTAACGTCCCGGGTCTGGTTGCCACTCAATGGGTGCCCCGATCCCGGTTCACCATGTGACCTCAAGCGCATTTCCCCAAATGCTAGAGGCTGTCGACTAGCAGTGAGGGCCGAGTTCTGATAGTGGGGGAACTATGCCCTCATTTGTCAATGTGTAGCGCAACATAATGGAAATAAAACATACAACAAATAGCGGAAGCAGTAAACAGTACCCAACTGAAATAATCAACAGTATATAAATAGTGATGCTACATGTCTCAAGTACTAAGAAAATAGCCAAAGCATGTTATACCTCAATACTGTATGTCCAAAAAAACAGAGTACGAAAAAACAATGTAAAACAGCTAGCAGCGGCATTGTGAGCCTAGGCTTGGTCCCATGCCCTCCTACTCCTCAGCAACTGTCAAGTACCTGTATAAGGACTCTTGCCCCGATCTAATCATGTAGCAATGTAATCTGTTTGGGCCTAAATGCATGACCCAAACAGGGTGTGATAAATATATCTCAGTAGGCACCCACCAAAGGCCCATGCCCAACAGCATGTAAGCATGCATCAATAACGTACAGTGGTAAAATTCAACAAAGTAATCAGTACTCAAAAGTAAAAAACTACCAGTTATATTGCCATTTTAATATTCATTTAATCCATTTAATATAAGAAATCACCACAGTGAATTTCTAAGTAAACAACTAGTGTCCTCAGACATGTAAACTCATACCCTCGGGTAACGAGTATCCAACACAAGAATCTACCCTAAGGCATAACATATTTTTCCCTCAGGCGTAGGTAGTGTCTCCCACAGGCACAGAATCAGCTTCCCATAGGCATGGAAGAAGTTTCCCTTAGGCCGAAATAACTACTGCCCGCAGGCTAAATAGTGCAATGCCCATAGGCTAATCACAACAATGCCCTCAGGCTTAATCAGTAACCGGGCCATACCCAATATATCAAAATGCAGTAAACAAGCAATTCCTCTCAAGGAAATTCTCCAATTACTACATTAAAGGAATACGCTCGGGTATCCTGGCCAAACGGCTAAACAGTGAAACACACCCCTGGGGTTGTTATGGATCCAAGAAACGATCCCAACCAGCATTTTATTATCACAATTTAATCTCCTATGTAATTCTAGGGATTAAATATTGCAATGGCTTCAGCCACACGACACCCCAACATGCGTTCGTGGAACGAAAATCCACAAAAACGCACGACAGTTAGAAATTTACACCAAGCCGCCTTCCTTATACGCCAATGAGTGTTATACACGAACTCTGATCCAAGAAACGCCCAAGAACGACATAGATCTGACGAAGAAGAAAATCCATAAAAAACGTAAATAAATTCTGTTAGGGAATGAATTGGTAAGAAACATACGAGGAGAGGAGAGGTCTTACCCATTCGGTTCCAACAAGATCGTCCGAAGACGAATTGGATTCAAGAAAAACATTCGGCAGATCTTCAAAGGTTCTGCCTCCCCCTTTGGCTCCAAAACGGCTCAAATGCCTCCTCTTCCAAAAGAGGAGGCTACTACCTATTTTAAGCCGAAAAAACAAAGTACACGACATATACTTTCTTCATATAACTATTTCTCTAGCAGCACTGCCACACTCTTCATTCGTTAACATGTGTACACGGCATGTACTTTCGAGTACACAACATGTACTGTCGCCCAGCTAGCGGCGACTCCACCGCCTTACTTTTTAGGCATGCCGAGAGACTACACGGCGTGTAAAGGACCACTACACGACGTGTAGTTAGTTCCTACACCCCTCGTCACCGACAAGGCTACACGCCCCATGTACCCATTCCACACGGCCAAAAGTACATGACGTGTGGAAAAGTACATGTAATGTAGTTCCAAAAATAATGATTTTTCCTTATTTTCCATATTTTCTCAAAAATACTTAAGGAAAAGAGAAAAGATGAAGCATGTACCTCAAAAATAAGAACTGGGTTCTTACATTCTAAGATGAGCCATATGCCATGTAATTCAAATATAGTTGAAATGGATTTTTATTGAGTGAAATTTAAGATAATATGATGAAGAACTTTAGGAAAAGTGATTTTCACAGATTTAGATCGTACGAAATATGATAGTGTGTTGTCTTAGTAATGAGTTAGTGGAGAAAATCCTACATGATTTGATGAAGTCTCATACACCAAGTTTACGTTGGAGCTTAATTAGCCTGAATCTGATGAATAAGTATAAAATAATAAATATATATGATGTTATTGGAGAAAACAGTACAGGAGTTGATGAGGAGTATAAAATATACCTATTTTTTAATTAGAGGATAATTGAGTAATAATGGAAACATATCTTTTGTTATCCCTAGATATCCAAAACTACGTGAGACAGTTTTTGGAAACCCTAGTCAAATAACCATAACAACACATGTAATTAATCCTACCACATAAAAGTACTTTATGGTGAATCCCCTCAAAGGGGAAAACGATATAATTCAAGTGATTATCAAAAAATATTCTCTTAGAAAAATTATATATATAAATATATAAATTATTATTTTATTACAACATTAAAAAATTATATGTAGGAAACTTTAACTATTGATATTTGACGTTTTGAAGTGGTCGTGACATTTAGATTGATGCATCCATAAAACGTACCAACTAAGATTTTATTTATGAAATTTTCTTAAAAGGTTCAAGACTATTTTTAAAATTGATGTTGTTAACCCCGTGAATGAGTTTTGGAGGGGTAATAATTCTCTTGAGACTTATAATTGTACTCTCATCACATTGATTCCAGATGTTACTGATATGATTTTAGTTAATAATTTTAGAATAACTAGTGTTTGAAAAGTCATTTATGAAGTCATTTTGAAGATTTTAGAAAATAGACTATAGAAAATAAAAGAATATGTTAGTTTAGTACTACATTTTATTCCTCATTTTATCTTGATACATGATGTACAAAAAATGATTGGGAAAGAAACATAGTTTCTTCGAGTGACGAGTGAAATAGGGAATGTTTTTGTGTGAAATAAATCAAACTTGAGAAATTTTCTATTATATAATGGGTTCAATCTTATAGATTTTCTTAGTTGTATTTATAATGGAAGGAACCAATAGTACTTCATGTGAACGAAATATACTTTTTCTTGGGGTGTTCAACCAATTGATTTTGTGTGATCCATGGATAATTGGGATAATGAAATGTTTATAGAAACCGCAACATAGGTGTTTCATGGTTGCAAGTGTGGTCACTGACTATTGAACATATCCATTGGGACTCTGGTGTTATGGCGAAGGATAATTGATATAAATGTACAATGGAAGCATGGATTAGGAATATCCAATTGTGGGGATAATAATATCAAATTCTTTTGGAAAATATTATTATTACACCTACCTTTGGAATAATGTGATGGAATCAAAAAACACTAATTGATTTTGTAGGAATTGATTTGTTTACTATGTATCGTTTGTAAAGTGTCTCTATTAGGATCTATGTATTTATAAAAATTTCAAAGTTAAACTTTTAAAATTATTCAATTTTTTTGAAATATTTCTTACAGCGATGTATCTCATTTTAAATGATTATGATTATTGGGTCATGAAGTTGTCTTGAATGCTTAAAAAAGGAATTGTGGTTTTTTAAAAGACTGTTTGGAATTCATTGATTTATTTTAAAAAGGGTGTGATGTTTTAAATATGAACTTGTGTAAATGGTGGGTTTTTTAATGGGACTTCAAGTGTTATATTTTAAATAATTTCCAAAGGACATTTGTATTGTAGTTTTTTCATCATCTTTTAAGATTATATTTTTATAGAATTTGAAAAACCATTACATTATATCAATATTTTGAGTATTTATTTTGTTAAATACTTATATCACTAAATCAAATAGGATGGATATGTATAAGGACAAGATGGATACCAATTGTTTTACAAGATAGTATGAAGATATAGTGTAAGAGTTTATAAAGATTGAAAAAGATCATGCATGTGACCCATATCAAATCCTTTGTCTGTGTTTACACTATTGTTATTCATGAAAATTTAGTCTAGAGGAATTAGAAGAACACTTGATCTTTTAAATAATAGACTAAATTTATAAATATTGGAATAAACACAGGGAGAAATAAAATATATCTAGTGGCTGGGATAACAGGGAATTTTATGGATCATCTAATATAATTAGAAGTGTAGACAATGAAGAAAGTCGTATCGAAGATGTGATTATTGATGTGAATGATGATAAAGAGTGTATTAAGGAAATGATAAGGACAGTTGAAGATGAACATCATGATTGCCCAAAATCGATTGAGTAGTTAAAGAGTTGTGCAAAGATTTCGTTCTATGGTGGTTGCACTAAATATACTGCATTTTCAGCTATACTGATGTTTTTTAATATGAAATCAGGAAACAGATGGAGTGATGCTAGTTTTACAGAATTACTTTCTCTCTTGAATGATATGATCACAGATGATAATAAGCTCCTGAGATAAACAAACGATGCCAAAATAATGTTGTGTGCGATAGGTATGATATCCAAATGAATAAATTCCTTCCAAAGTGATAATATATAGTTTCCCAAAAACCAAAAATCTAATAGAGAATTCCCAAAGTGTGGTGGTTATTAATACAAGGAAGATGAATCTTGTCCAACAAAAGTTGTATGGTACATTCAAATTATTCTAAGGATTAAGTGCCTATATGTATGTGAGGAGACTGCATGGAAATTGACGTGGAACATAGATAGAATAAATAAAGATGGGAAACTACATCACCTGACAAACTCTCCTTAGTAGAAGAGAATGGATCATGAGTATCATGATTTGGGAAAAGAACTGAGAAACCTTCATATTTCATTATCTGCAGATGGAGTGAATCATTTTGGTTTTCAAAGCAACACTCACAGTACATGGCCAGTTATGTTGGTAAATTATAACTTTCCACTATGGTTATGAATGAAATGAAAACAAATCATTATGATTATATCAGGACTGAAACAACCGGGTAATGATATTTTTGTTTATTTGGATCCATTCATCGAGGATTTGAAATTATTATGGGATTTAGGTGTTAAGTTGTATGATTCTTATATAAATGATGATTACACATTGAGATCCATTTTTTACAGGATGATAAAATATTGTCCTGCTTATGTGAATTTTTCAGGATATAGAATTAAAATAATTAATGGGTGTCCTATCGGCGAACAAGGAATATGGTCATTTAGGATGAAACATTCATTGAAAAACTTGTTTCTCATACATCATATATTTTAACCCCAATGACATAAGTACTGATCTTTGATGACATCATTTGATGGAATTTAAGATGAACGTACAACTCTTTCTCCACCTACTGGTGATCCACTATTTGAGAAAGTGAACGATGTGGGCACTGCTTTTGGTAAAATGTTTTTGAAAAACCTTAAAAAACCATTTGGAAGAAGAGAACAGTTTTTTTTAATTACTATACTAGAATTGTTTGTACGTTAAAAATTTTCTTGATTTTATTCTTGTTAAAAAAATTCATGCAAAAATGAAATCAGCACGTTGTTAAACGCACCCGGAAAAACAAAGAATAGAATTAAAGCCTAGTTAGACAAGATTAACATGGGAATATGAGAAGAGCTGGCACCAGTGAAGGGTGAAAAATTAAAATTTCTTCCTCCAACCGATTACACTCTTTCTAGGTTGGAGAGATATCACTTTTTCAACTTCTGGAATGACGTAAAGGTTCAAGAGGGTTATTCATCGAATATCAAGAACATCGTGTCAATGAAAAATTTAAAGTTAAAGTGTATGAAATCACATGAATTCCAAATTTGGATGAAAGATCTAATTTTTGTAGCATTACATTGAATTTTTTCCAAGAATGTCTATTATATGTTGATGAAGCTTTGTTTCTTCTTCAAAGATATATACCGAAAAGGTATAGACCTAATGAAATAGCTATGTATGGAAAGAGACATTGTCGTCATATTATGTGAATTGGAAATATTCTTCTTGAATTTTTTTTGATATGATGGGTCATCTGATGGTTCACGTGGGGATAGAGATTCTACAATGTGGTCTTATACACTATAGATGGATGTACCCCATTGAATGGTATTAAAATATATTGAAAGGGTAGGTCCAAAATCAAAGTCAGACATAGGTTTGTATTGCAGACTGATATATTATAGAGGAAGCCATTAAATTATCTACCAAATACCTGTCTATTGTGGAAAGCATTGGTCTACCAAAATCTGGTCATAATGGGTGGCTTGTGAGTAAAGTAATATATAGAATAGAGTTTTTCACAATTAATATTATAGATTGGGACTAGGTACACCATTGTGTTTTCATAATAGTTCAGTGGTTGACCCATATGTCTAAACCCACTATGAAATTCTTAGGCATTTAAATCCATCTATGGCTGAAACATAGATATCAAATACACATAATTGATAGTTTATAGGATGGTTTTTCGATAATATATCTAAGGATTTAGATGAAAATCCAAACTCAATTTCAGAATTACTTTGATGGCTAGACGGAGAACCAAGTGTGTATGTTTTATCTTTTAATTCTTATATAATTAACATTTATAAATTTTATACTAATGAAAATGATGAAGAAAATACCATGAATAATAGTAGAGTTACACTTGTGGATGAAGTGATACATATTTTTTGTGCTAAGGAATGAAATCCAATTTTTGTGAATACGTCATACTTTGGAATGATCAAAAAAATAAGGGAGTTGTATTCTATGAACATCAAAGTTCCTATTTTTCTACACAAGTAGGTTGATAAAAGGAGTTATGCAAAAATAGATGAGTTGGGAATTTTGAATTGTTGATTTTAGTAATGAAGGGTACACAGACAAACAATTTAAAATGACATCACTAAAAGTACTTGTATTTTATGTTATATAACCCTCAAACTGAAACTTGCCAATTTTTATGTTATCCACCAAAACCACTGAAGGGACAGATGAAAATTCAACAGAGGGTGACCCTTTCATTGGGATGTTGTAATCATTTCAAATTGGTCCCAATTTTGAAAATGTTTTGTATGTTATAGGAGACCACAATGAAGCTATTTAGATATTCGATAGAGGGGACGAATCACTTCATCCTTAAAAAAGAATTCAATTATCAGGTTATATATATTTCTGCAATATACATCATGTTACCTTATGTTATTATCTATAAGTTGGTACTTTTATGTAATGTAAAATAAATTTTAGATTACTTCTTCCTATATTGACTTATGCACATGATGATGCTCCCATTCCCGTGGCACATAAAATATCTCAACCTGCTACTGCTCACATGGTAGAGGACCAACATGTCTCTCAACCTTTTGCTGCTACTTATCCTAGTGTAGAGGTACAACCACAATCTGTAAATATTGATGATTTTGAAATTGAGAAAATTTTAGGGAAAGAAACACTAGCGACCAAGAAGAAAATAGATCATCATAGTTTGATGATGTTTGAAAAAATTCATAAGGAAAAAAGTGAACAGAATCACATACGAGGTCAGATGGAATAAGTAGATCCAATATGTTAACAAAAAAAAGTCCATGTTCAGTAGTTATATTGGAATCATCACTCAGTAATGCAGTGTGATTGTTGTATAGTCGTGGAACCATGTTGTCACTGGTCACTAATGTGGGGATATATTATGGTAACACTATGATATCATTTCATTAATTTACTTAAAAAATAAAATAAACAAACATTGACTTTCTCTTCATCATCTACTGTATATTGAATATATATTAGATGGATCTCAAAAAGACTATGTATTATGGTTTTCTAGAAGGAGTCGTGGAAGTTTTCACACGTTTTTAACAAAAAGTTATCTTAAAGATGCTGAAGGGAAAATAATCCCACACCCAAATCCAATTTTTTCACACCAGATAACCCAAGGAGTGTGAGATGCATTTACTAGCCATCGTGAGGATAAGTATTTTCAGGTACATTATGTTTGGTAATAAATTGTTTAATAATATGTGTCTTCATCACTTTTATTGATAGTTTTTTATTTATGAAACAACAACCGAGTTTTACAAATAAGGACCAAGAATCCAAACTAGTTTACCCCTACCATAATGCATGAATGGGGTATGCTTCAGTTGAAAAAAATTAGTACATATTTTAAATATACCATAATACCTTTATGTGACATAAAATAACACCATAAATATGTTCCTATATTTATATAAAAATTTATGAATCCAAATCCAATGTCACTTACTTCTCATACCATGTGCTACGGAAGGAGGCATGTGTAAATAAATATGTGATACTAATAGATGAAAGCACACAAAAAGTGTGGGAAACATGTGTAAGTATGACATAATAAATATTTGTTTTTCATTAAGTCAATATTTCCTAACAATGATTACATATTTTCCTATATTTTCTAACTAACATAGTCACAGGAATCAGAAACACCCATAGTAGATACAGAGATACTTTTTGTGGCCTTGATGAAGCTAAAAAATTATGTTTTCCTCGGAGGTGTAGGTTTTAGGGTGACACCCCGAACATTTTTTAAGAATACAAACTAGAGGATTATCTAAGTGAAGAAATAAAAATGATGGGAGAAAGAATAGCTTTCATAGAAGAAAATATAAAATCACAGAGATATTTCCTGTAAAATATAATGGCAGGGGGTCAAAGAGAAGAAAAAACTCAAGAATGACCAGTGTGTGAAGATCTAGCCCCACCCCACTCTCTTTAAAGCAGGTCATTCACCTAAAAAACCTATCTTAGCTCAGGTAATCAATCTTCTAATAATTTTTTCATGAATTTTGAATCAGATAGACACTAATATCTTTCTAGTACGGATATTTCACAGGGTGAAAATGAATGTGATTTATATCTATCAACACACACCTATCACCTTGTAGAGAGGATTATGGTGTTCAATATCTCGAACTTTATGCTACACAGCAGACTAATTCCAATAGGTCATGTCAAATTGTTGATTAACATAGCCCATGAGCAGTGTGCTAAGCTACCTATTCCAATTGATGATGAAATTATTCATTAGTTCATACAATTTATTATGACATTCATCGCATGTCCTTCATAGCTTGTAAAGAAACATGTTAACAAGAAGGTATTCATTTCCAATTTATTTTTCAAGAAAAAATATTAACATTTAATAAAAAAGGTCCGAAATGATAAATATTATTATAGACGGACGTAAGGAAGGGGTGAAAAAAAATAATGACTCAAAACCATCTCAAGAATCAAACAACCAATCAAAAGGATCTACTGAAAGCACCTTAAACCCACCCGTTCTATATCCGAATTTTGTATCATCATAGGCACATGTGAATACAAGGTTGAAAGATTTTGGGGTTTACATAATTATTTTTGATAAAAATATGTACAGTGGGGAAGATCCACATTTCATTAGTATTGAAAATCTACGTGAAATCATGGAGCATGATTGTCTAGGTGACTTAGTTGTAAATGTATAAATGAGGTATGTTTTTATGATTTGATTTTCCAAAAGCCGATATACTATGATAATTATGACAAAATACATTTCATATTTTATGCAGGTGTATATATGTAATACAATTGAAGAGATTTTCACATGAACAAAAATTTGGACTCATTAGTCCTCACATCACCTCTACAGAACAAAAAGATATAGAATCCGAGAAAGAGGTTGAAATAGTGGCAGGCCTACTCAAATCTTTTAACAACAAAATTACTGATGATAGACTCTTCTTAATACAAATGATACAGGGGTAAAACATTACCATTTAATCATATCAAATATATTTTTATTTATTTAATTACTTATTCATTTATGAGTTTTTAGGCATCATTATATTCTCATTATGGTCAATTTGGATACTCTAAATATTTATTTCTTGGAATCAGTGCATGGATATCCAACAAAACTAAAAACAAATAATCGTGTTTTTCAATTTTTATTACACTACATACAACATTTCAGAATTGAACATCAAGTTATATAATTTATATTATCCTTTAATGGTGATTCTGTAATGATAAGACGATGCATGGATAACATCTTCATCATGGAATGAGGCTAGGGGAAAAAGACAATAAACCTCACAAGTACTACATCTGGATACAAATCAAGGTATATATAGAAAAATGTCACTATCCAAACACATATATAAAAATATCTTATTTTTATCAATGTTTCTAATGTGTCCAAAAAAATGATAAATACTATGGTTATTATGTTTGTAAATTTATGAAAGCGATCATATTCAATGAACAAACAAGCATCCCTGAAGACGTATTTTCGAAGATAATTACTATTTAATTTAAAATATTTATTAATCATTTTTTTATTTATATATTTTATTAAAACCATGAGTTTTGAAAATAATATTATTCACTAGATGATATATATTTGTTTAGAAATGAATGGGAAGTGTACATGATAGAAAAATAAAAATAAATATCATGAATAAGTGATCGGTATTACTCAAAGTGTCTATTTTTATTTACAATTATCAGTATATTTAGTAAAATGAACAATTTCCATACTGAAAACTGAGAAACAAATTAGGATTTTTTTGATGCTATAAAAAATTATCTCTAAGTCATTTGTGATGTGTACGAATCAGCCACACCAAAATATGACACATGGTATGACCATTAGGACTTTAAGTGTGTATTTTTATAATAAATTAATTATATATATATATATAAAAGTAACATAATGAAAACTGAGAAAACACATTTATATTGTTTTGTTACATTAGGAAAATGATCCATCAGTCATTTATGATGTGTAGGAATCAACCACACCTTAATATGATGATCACTGTGACTAATATGACTAAAAGTGTTCATTTTTAGGTTAAAATTGACATTTTACTCCAAACATGTAACTCACTAAAAACCTAGAAAACTCACTAGTATTGTCTTAATAATTTATTAAAATGATTCATATGTTCTTTGTTATGTGTATGAAATATTCTCATGTGAAACCGATACACGGTGTGACTGGTATGACTAAAAATGCTTGTTTTTAGTTTTAAATGATATTTTAGTGAAAAAACACAATCAACATACTAAAACCCAAGGAAATGCATTCATATTGTTTAATTAAGTTACTAAAATGATCTATAAGTCATTTTCGACATGTAAGAATCGAACTCACCTCAATCAGATGCACGGTGCGACCTGTATGACTCAGAGTGTCTCTTTTTATTTAAAATTGACATTAATTTTAGTAAAAAACACAACTGGAATACTAAAAACTATGAAAACACATTTTTATTGTTTTTATAATTTTTAAAAATGATCAATGATTCATTATGCCACATAGGAATCAACCCCACCTCAATAAAATTCATGATGTGACCAGTGTAAATCGAAATGTATATTTTTATTTAAAATTAACATTAATTTAAGAAAAATGAACAACTGACATACTGAATACGAAGAAAATGAATTTTAAATGTTTTGAGACTTTTTCAAAATGGTACATGAGTAATTTTTGATTTATAGGAATCAATGGTTCCTCAATTCGATCCACGGTGTGACCAGTACGACTAAATGTGTCTGTTATTAACTTAATATTTACATTTTAACTCAAAATGTGTCACTCACTAAAAACCAAGAAAACATTTTTTGATTGTCTTGATAATTTATTACAGTGATTTTTATATCCATTCTGACATGTATGAAGTAGTATCACATAAAATCTATGCATGATGTGATCGGTATGACTCAAAAATCGTGTTTTTTGTTTGAAATGATATTTTAGTAAAAAAACAACTAACATACTGAAAACTAAGAAAATTCCTTTATAATTTTTTGATACCTCACAATAAGGATTCATGAGTCATTTTTTATGTGTAGGAATCAACCACACCTCAATCCGATGAACAATGTGACCGGTATAAATCCAAATGTTTTTTATTTAAAAATGACATTAATTTACGTAAAAAGAACATGTGATATACAATAACTGAGAAAACACATTTGGAATATTTTGATATTTTAATAAAATGATAAATGAGTTATTTTTGATATTTAGGAATCCAATGAACCTCAATCCGATGTACAATGTGACTAGTATGACAAATAGTTCCCATTATTAGTTTAAAATTGACATTTTTCCCCAAAAAGTTTCACACACAAAAAACCAGTCAAATGCTCGCTTATTGTATTCATAATTTAAGGGAGTGATTCATATGTCATTTGTAATGTGTATGAAGTAGTCTAACCTCAATCCAATGCATGATGTGACCTTTATGACTCAAAATCGGTGGTTTCATTTAGAAATGATATTTCAGTAAAAAAGCAAACTGTCATACTGAAAACCATGAAATCTCATTCAGATTGTTTTGATACTTTAAAAAAAACAATCATTGAGTCATTTCTGACATGTAGGAATAAAACACACATTAGTATAATGAATGATGTGACCAGTATAAATTTAAATATGTCATTTAAATTTGATATTAATTTTAGAAAAAACAACGGACATACTCAAAACCAAGAAAATCCATTCAGACTGTTTTGATATTTTAGGACAACGGTCCATAACTCATTTGTGACAAGTATAAATCAACCCAACCTCAATACGACGCATGGTGTGACCTGTATAACTAAAAATGTGCCTTTTTTATTAAAATTTTACATTTTTTAATGTATTATTTTATATTAATGTTTAATTTATTACTTTATAGTATTACTAAAATAATATTGGTTATCTTATATATGTGGAACCTCTTGCCTGAGTTTGGATGATTTTTTTGGAAACTAATACCACTGGTGGACATTTTTTAATGGGGATCACATATGTCAAAGGATGAAACATTAATGTTTTTAACTATTTGTTGGATAATAGTAAATGTAATTATATAAAACATTATTTGAAATGAAAATATCATTATTTTTCAAGCCCTTTTGTGTGCGACTTTGTACTTATGTACGTTGTTTTTTTCACTGATATGTTCTTGTGTTGGCTGTGTAGGTTTTGTTTTGTGTAGTAAGTGTGTGTATACTATGGAGGTACTAATGGTGGGTGTGTTGTTTTTATGTGTAAGTGCTGCTGGTGGGTGTGAAGTTATATAAATAGAATATCACAGGCTATTAAGGCTTTATTAGTGATATTTTTAGTGCTGATAAAGGCCCCCCTTATCATCTCTACTTCGAGCACTGGTAAAGACACCCTTTATCAGTGGTATTCTGAGGACTGATAATGGAACCATTTCTGACTGCTATTTTTAGTGCTGATAAAGTGGTATTTTATCAGCACTAAAAATTGCATTGATATAAATGTATTATATCCATGATAAAATTGCATAGATAATGGGGGCCTTTATTAGTGCTTTTTCTATCATGGATAAAGGACTACATTTATCAATGCTTTTTAGCACTGTTAAAAGGGGACCCCCTATCATCGCTGATATTACCATCACTTTTCTAGTGCTGATAAGAGAACAATATGTTGTATTTAAGTGATATGTAGTTGGGATGTGGTGTGTGGTGGAAGATATGTTATGACGATGTTGATTAATCTATAATGATTATATTGGTATGGTATTCAATTTATTGTTATGATATTGTTTATGATGTATTGTGGCATAGCTTCTTGTGGGATTGAGGAACCAAGACATTTGTCATTAGAGAGTGAGAGTGAAAAATTAGGGAAGTGATTGTAGGGGAACCTCATATTGTATTCATTGATTGTATTTTATTATTATTTTTATATGATATTTGGTGAGTGTTACATGTTGAGGTTGGGTTATTTGACCTAGTATTGGTGTATGTTATATAACACTTACGAATATAAGAAAATAGACAATCTCCCCATACCAAAAGTATAACACAGTTCACAGTCAAAATTTTATTTATATAGTAAAATTAAAATAGATTAATTCAATAATATGTTTAAAATAAATATTACTAAATTTTATAGTTTTAATTTGATTAGGTCAATATCATTTTTTGATTCATCATGTCAAACTTAGCTTATAGATTACTTTTGGCGATTTTCTAAAAAGGATGATTATTAGGTGAATAGAAAATGTAAAATATTTACAAATATCATTAATTTTATAATATCATCCTTACACAAGCATAAATTAAAAATTTCTGAAACCCTTTTATTAAGAGGAAATATTTTAGGAATGTTAAATAATTCATCATTTTTTTTGTTGAATTTAGAAATCTATGTTTGAAATTTTGGAATATAAGATATATTTTTGATTCTTTCAAATTAATATAGTAAATATATGTCACCATTATATTTTAGTTTTATTTAAAGATAATATTACTATTTTTTTAAATAAAATACCAATGAAATCATTTGAATCATTAATATTCAAAAATTTTGCCTAAAATCATATTTAATAATAATAGTATTTTTTTTCTAAACAAATTGTTTTGTCATGATAAGAATACTTATATTAAATTATTTTTTTATCATCCCTAGAACACGAGACATGTAAAAACATTTTCATTTTTAAAACCATCATGTTCAAATTACTTAATAATTTCCATCTTATTTTTAGTCATATAGTTAAATTTCTAAAATAAAAGATAGTAACTACAGTAAAAGTAAAAATTTTGTTAAAAAAAGGATAAACTAAGGAATGGGGAAGAAATATAAAAAAATATTGTCTCAATTTTATTGTGTGAGTGGATTATAAATATCACATATCCCATCTTATAAATTAGGTTAATTTGGTTCCATATTATTTGAAAATTATATTGATTTTATTTTAATGTTATAAGTTTTTACAAAAGTTCCACCTCCCTCACTTATAAAAGGACCTCTTTACAACACCAATTATCTTTAAAATAAACATTACTATATTAAAAAATCTTCCTAAACCTCTCCATGACCCTCTTTACCATATCATAGAGTTTATGGTCTCTTCAAAATTAAAATATAAGGATGCTTAAAGAGTGGTTTAATAGAGGGTATCAAAGGAAGGGGTAATTTACTTACGTGAGTTATTTGTTGTTTCATTATCATTTTAGAATGTAAAAATATACTATAACCTACCAATTAAAATGAAATTTTTATCATTTTGAAGATAAAAAATTATTAATCTTATAAAAAATCTATTAACAACCTGCCCCTCATCTGTTATATAATGAAAATGTCACTCATGTTGCGTACAGACTACCGCTTCCATGGATGAGATATTTAATATTTCATTATTTCATTACATTTATTGTTTTAAAAATATAATTAATGAACAAATATGATATTTATAAAATGTTTAGGGTTCTGTAAATTTAATTTTTTAAAATTATTTTAATAATATTAACAAGAACTGTTCATCAAAAAAATTTGACCACCTAAAAGAATAATATATATACACATTATAAATAATAAAATTTTACAGTAATCATTTAATTATATTAGTCGTATATATCTAACTGAATCTAATTTTTCATTTAAAATGGGGTTTAAACGATTATGATTCTTCCAATGTTTTATTAACACCATTCCACAACATGTCCTTACTCATTCAATCCTTTTATTATATTCATGTTTTGGTCAGCATTACCAACTATATGGACATGGTAATAATTCTTATCTCATGACTGACTATAAAAAGTAAAATAATAGTAATAATACATAATAATGATGAATTTAAATAATTTTATAATTTTTCTAGTGGTACATTTTAATAATATATTTATGAATAAATTCAATTCCTTACATAAATCAATAATCAATGTAAAAGGAAATTTTTAAGTGTTTTATGTGAATTATCGACACAATTCCATGAAATGAATATTGGACTATATAATTGCATAAAATACTTAACATGTCATGAAAATTATGTACATGATAAACCCAAGAACAAAAAATCAAGGAGTAGAATCTCTTAACTAAACCATGTAGGGAAATAAAATAGTTAACAATTAATAAGTAATTTTAAATGACAAACAATTATTATATAAGTATTAAGGAATATTAAATGGATTAAATGAATTAAAATAACTATTAATAATTTTTTTATTTAGCTTATTAATAAAACTAAATTTATAATATAAGGAATAATGAACATTGCTGACTTAGCATAAGTATGAGGTAAAGGATACTTTTGAAATATCTATTTTAATTGTTATTGTTTATGTCTAAATTTCAATTAGTGGAATTATTTAAAATTTCTATATCAAAAATTTTATTTTCTTAAACTATAGTAATTTATGGTGTCATAATTTCCTATTCCCATTTCCCTCCCTGTGGTACTCAATTCAAGTGAAAGAATTTTTTATAAGGAAATTTTACTTCATTTTTTCTTTTTGGTCATGAATATTTATTTTCAATGTACATATTACATATTTACTTTCATAAATGTATTTTTTAAATAATTATATGGATGTATAATGTCCTTTTCCATTTGAACTAGATTTATTTAAAATATTTTATAGTGGAATCTTGTTAAAATTTTCTAAATGAGTAATTGTTTTTACTATTTTTGAAGGTGTGTGAAAAGAATACCTTTTTAACCTTAAAAAATGACCACGTTTTCATACCTTTATTAATATTATTTATTAGTAATATTCCATTTCAATTTACCATTGGGTTTCAATAAATATTAAATCCACATTGTTTTGGTTTTTTTGGTTTTTAAAAGATTCCAAAAAAATTATATTTCCTATTTTTTTCCTCGAAACATCCTAGTTTCGTTATAAAATGTTTTTTATCTATAGAAACATAATTTAATTATTATTATTCTTCATGTGGGAAATTATATAATGATACAGTAAACCTTCCTTGTATGGATTGATTATGATCTTGTTATTCCATTTATTGTCTGGGTAAATTATTTCCATTTTGTATTCTAGTTTTCCAATATGAATGTTTACTAACTAATAAGGCTTATTGATTACATATTTTATTATTTATTTATTACCAAAAATTGTGGAATGCATTGGACTTAATTAGTTATTTTTGGGGAACATAATTAAATCTATCTTTAATGAATTATTTGGTCTCATGTGACAAATTTGTCTAGGTATTTAGCATATACCTTACTTATTTATGAACAATTTATTATAACAAAGCCATGAAGGAAAGATTAAGATATCTAAAATTATTTATAAAATTACTATAAAACATTATATCTATTTCCGTGTGATTATCTATATTTCTATGCCATCAAAGTAAATATTCATATTTCCTCATATTAGTTATCTAATATATCTGATTATTATTTATCTCTACCATATTATCATTTTTTATTTACACTATGATAGATTATTCTGTATTATTACCCTTATATATCTTCTGGCCTCACCCATTAATTTTTTTTCTGATTCATAGGGTTTCCAAATGTGAAAAAATGAATGATTTTATGGATATAATAGAATAAGTAATAAACTTCTCTCCATAATATTATGTTTTAATTCATGCTTCAAATGTAATTTAAGAATCATTCATGTACCTAGTTTATTGTACTACTAAACTATTAGATCATATAGATTGTTAGATTTATATTATATATCAATATAATAAAGTAACTAATTGATCTAGGGTAATAGATTTGGGTTAATTAAAGTAAATATTAAATAATACTTAGTAGAATCCTTGTGATCCAAATGTTCAAGAACATATTTAGATATCACTAGTATTATGGAAAATCTGTATGATATTCATGAAAATATTCTTGAATATTTTGTATACATAGGAACCATATTCTATAATTCAATATTCAAGAGTTTATAAGATAATCCAATGTATGAAATTATTTAGAAATAGTTTCTAACTAAAGGAATCTGAATAGTTTCAATACCCACAACATATATAGAGATTTAAATCATGATAAATTTAATAAATTAAAAGAGGATGGTGCTAGATCAATGTCTCTTTTACTATTTAGGGCAGTTGATTAAGATTATGACTAATAACCCTAATTGTATAGGGAAACATGTAAATCCACAACATAGTGAAACAATGTTAGACTACATTATGTAATAACTTCCCCCATAATCCTATTTAATCACTAATCCATTGTTAACTGAATAGTGGATGAAGTCCCTAGATATGATATTTATAATTTTAGAAATTATTTTAAGGGACAAAGTTATCATGGTTTTTCATCATCTAAAATAATATGAATATTAATGGTGTTCATTAATTAAAATCACTTATGAGGACAAGGAAATATAGAGTATGAAATAAAATAATTTTAGGGTAATACTTTTGTAGAAATACTTTCATCATGATAAATGATATAATATGAAAATTAAATTCCTCAACTTCATAAATAAAGAATAGGAAAATTTTCCAAAATATGAAGATGATTTTTTATGGTTATAAACAAATACCTCTAATTCTTTTACAGAATCTAAGAAGTAATATTGTTCAATAATTTTATGGGACAAATCCTTTCTTTAAAAGTGTATTAGTCTCAAAAAAAGTTTCAACACACAAGAATATAGTTTCAAATTCTATCAATATAGAGAAATAATTAACTAATTATTATATTTTCATTATAAATATAGATAATAAGATGATGAATAAGAGATCTGTAAAGAGAAATATAGTATAGGGGAATAAGTGAATGGTATAATTTTCAACTTTTAATAGTTGTAAAAATAAATATCCTGGTAATTAATAAATGGAATGAAAATATTCTTTAAGTATAGAGATAAAGGAAATCGTGCCCTTGAATGAGAAGGAATGCGGTAATCTTCTAAATTCCCAAGTGTTAACTATAAGGAAATGGGGCACTATTCAAAAAATTTCCCAAGGGTCAAGGAAATTTACCGAGAAAATAGTATAAGGGGGAAAGAATATGATAATTAAACTAGTGAAGATGAGTTTGATGTTATTAGTTACTTGATAATAAATACTTTGATCATAAATTCTAGGTTTGAAAATACATTATTTTATTCCGGATATACACAATCATTTATATCATTCAATTTTTCTAACAACATTGAATTTCACCTAAAACTATTATAATGGTGTTTTCAATAAATAATGATAGTGGAAGTATTATTAAAAAAATAGATATATTGTGAAATATCTATTATGATTCATAGATATTACTATTTTATAAACTCGATTAATATAACAATGAATGGCTTTGAAATAATTAATTTTATTGATTGGATCTCAAAATATAATACAAGAATTTATTACCAAGAGAATATGAATAACATTTTTAAAGGATGAGGAGAATAACTTATTTTTAGAAGGGAGACTTCATTATCTATATCTTTTTGTGATCCACCCCCAATAGCCCACCTTAATGAAATTATAGGAGAATAAGAAGAAAAAAATAATTTATGGGTGTGAACGATATTCAAATAATTGGGTATGTACCAATTGTTCAAGAATACTAATATGTTTTTCATTAAGAATTACCTAGACATATACTAAAGTGTAATGTATAGTTTTCTATTGAATAAATCCTCGATGAAAAATATACATCTAGGAATATTTACAAAATTTGATCATTGTAATTAGTGGAGTTAAATAAATAACAATGTAATTTGTTTAGAAAGGGATTCATATCCCCTAGTATTTCAACTTGGGGAGAGAATATTTTATTTTTGAAAAATAGGGTTGAGTCTATAATGTTTTTCATCAATTATAGGGAACTATATACCATCACTATAAATAATAAGTATTCGTTAATATGTATTGATGACTTATTTGATCTAATTCAGGGTGCTTAGTAATTCTCATAGATCTATCTTAACTCTATTTATCATTAGTTAATTGTGAATATGTATGTTATAATAAATTCAATATTTCATATAAGTATAGACAATAAGAGGTTATGATAGTTATGTTTGGATTAAATAATAAAACCTATCTGTTTATGGATATATTGTGTAGGGAATTAAAATTTTATATTGATAACTCTATTGTGAAATTCATTGATGATATGTTGATATAATCTAGAATCTATGAGGAACACTATATTCATTGAATAATCATTCATAATACTCTTAGAAAAAATGAATTTATATTGGAAATTTAGTATGTGTGAATTTTTGCTCTATGATGTTTTATTTCTTGTCTATATTATATCTAAAGATAGAATAACTATTTATCGTTAAAATAATAATGCAGTTATCGAATGGACCAAACTAATTAATATATAATAGATACACATTTTTTGGTTTAGTTGGTTACTATTGGTGATTTTTTCAAATTTTCTCTTAATTGGACTACTAGTTATCCAATATAAAACATAAAATGGTTCATATTAAAATATTAAAAGGAAAGTGAAGAATGTTCTGAGTATCTAAAGTGTATATTTAACCATATATGTAGATTGAATTTACTATTTAGAAATGAAGTATTTGTAATATGCAGTGATTCACTGGAGAAAGGGATTGGCTGCATCCTTATGCAAAATTAGAGAGTGGTTTCTAATGGATCAAATAAATTTACGATTCATGAAAAATCTATCCAAATAATAATCTTGAGTTTGATGATATAATATTTTCTTTAAATATATATAGGAACTATCTATATAATGAAATATGCGACATATATATGGATCGTAAAATTCTAAATTAGATATTATATCAGAAAGAGACCATCCAGAAATAAAGTGGATGTATGGAACTTCTCAAGGACTACGATTTCATGATACACTACCACCTTCGTAAGGAAAATAATGTGGGTGATACTTTCAGTATAAAATACCATGTGGTGATAACCATGATGTGGAAAAATAAAGATCCTATTTTAATAGATTTAGTAAAGTTGGAAATGTTAATTCTTAGACAAAGGTAAATATCATTCATTCTATAAGAAATTTTCATACTATATTTTATAGAGAATGAGAAATAATTCTTGACTAGATGATAAGGATTTATAAAAAAATATTAAATAAATAAGTGATGGATATTGAAATACATTATCTATAAAGATGGTGTATTGATATTTGGAAAGAGATTATGTGTTTTATCCATACATGATCTAAAAAGATAATTTTTAAATGAATCAGTAACTCAAAATTTTCCATACACAATAGTATCACAAATATGTATAAATATTTATCAATACATATCTGTGGGATAGTGTGAAGTGGGGAATTTGAAACTACATTTATAGAATCGTGGTGTTCCATATAATAAATGATGAAAGAGGACATACTAAAGAATTCATAAAACCTCTCCATATACCAGAGTGAAAATGAGAAAATTTATTAATATTCATTACCACTGGACTTCTAAATACTCTTAACAAATATGTTATATGGGTCAATGTGGATCGCATTACCATATCTATAAATTCTATAGAAATAAAGGAGTATCCTACCCTTGAGTGTTATTCATTGCTCTATATTAATGATTTGGTGAGACTTCACAATGAATCACTATCAACTGTGTCTGATTGTGACCATAGAATCACATTGAAATTTTTGAGGAGTCATTAGAGGGATCTAAAAAATAGGATACATTTATGAACCACATATAATCCCTAAAATTATATGATTTGATAATAGATTATTCATACATTAAAATACATGTTGAGATCATGTTTACATGATGTTTAATGAATATGAGACCAGTATCTGACTTTGGTAAAATTTTCATATAATAATAGCTTCCATTAAAAAATTAATATGGAAATATATAAATCATTGTATGGGAAGGGATTTCATACTAAAACTTTTTGTGATTTTGTTGTTGAGTGGAATCTACCGGGCCCAAAAATATTCGGGATAATACTATTTAGTTTTAAACATTTAATAATAATTTTAAGTAAGTTCAATGTAGAAAAAATACCTATACCGATAGGAAGACGAACATAATTTTAAGTGGGATATCATGTCTTCCTAATGAAATCATCATGTATAGAATATATATGGTTTTTTAAGAAGGGTAATCTAAGTCCAACATTAATCAACCCTTTTCAAAATTTTGATGGAATTAGAGTTGGGTCCTACAATATGGATGTGCCTCCCAACCACTCTAAAGCTACTCATGTCTTCAATTTTTTTATTAAGAATGATCATGATATTATCAATGAATATAATCACAATGGAGGAAATATATATGGATCCTTTATGATCTTATTATAAACCCCCTTTCCAAATTATTGAAACTAATGATAATGTATATCAGAATCTAACAAATCGACTAATGAATGTAGTTTAGAGGAATTAAATGATAGAGAACGAAAAATTGGAACTTGAGGAAGGATGAAGAATTGACAATATTTTTTATGAAAAAATGTATATATGATTTTTGTGGATGAAATTATTTAAGGGGGATAATAAAATACATTATATTTTATAACAATAAGAAGTAACTACATCGCTGAACTACATCACAAAACATAATCTATTATATCATCATTATATTACAATAAAAATTAGATTTATTCCAGAATATGTTTAGAATAAATATTATTAAATTTTATAGTATCAGTTTTATTATATGGATATAATTTTTGGATTAAATAGTTCAAAATCATATATGAGATATTTTTTTTTGGAATTCTCTGAAAATGGTCATTTTGGGTGAAGAGGGCCAACATAGTTTTAGAAAATGTATGACTTTTATGAACTCATGAGGATATAAGAATAAATTATAAATGTATGAAACCATTTTATCAATAAAATAATTATTTAAAAAAGTGTAATAACATATTGAATATTTTTTTTAATTTATAAATTCAATGTTTTAATTTTTGAATCCTAAGAGATTTTTTTTTATATTTTCAATTAAATAAGTATTTAAAAGGAACCATTCAGTTTTAATTGGATTTAAAGTAACATAAAAACTTATTTTTAATACTAAACCAATGAATCTATTTTGAATCAATAATATTAATAATTTTTTCACAAATTCATTTTTTTCATAAAAATGAATTTTATCTAATAAATGTTTTCCCCGTGTTAAGTGTAAATATATTAAAATTACTTTTTACCACCATTAGAACATGAATATTGATTTTATTTCATATTTTTTATAATAATGGTAAAATTAGGATAAATTTCCAACTCATTTTTAATCATTATGTAAACATAATTAAGTAAAAGTTAATCAATGTGGTAAAATATAAATTTTTTGAAATGGTTAAACTTAGATATAAAGTCAAAAATATCACAAAAACCATTATCAATTTGATTTTATTAGTGTATTATAAATATCCATTATTCGATATTATAAATATTTGTAAAATGTTTTCCAATTTCTTTAAAAAGAATGGTTATTTTATTTTATAGTTTCATGTTTTTACTAAGATTATTCCATCTTACTAATAAAAGGATAAATTCCCCACCATAATTCTCCTCACACCTAAGGATTTCAATATTAAAAAAACTACTCATAACTCTCTCCAATATTTTTCCATGTATCAGAGTTTTTTTTACTCCTCAAAATACAAATATAATAATTTTTAAGGATTGTTTTGAAGGAATAAATCAAAGGAAGTGGTAATTATCTTAACCGAGCTATTTAAAATTTCATTATTCTTTAACCTGCTAAAAAAATATTATAACCATAATAATTTATTGATTTAAATATCATTATTATATTTAAACTCTAATATATTTGTTTAATAACTATTATCTATCATCCACTAGTCCATTTTAAAATGAGTACGTCGCTCATGTTACTTGCAGATTGAAACCTCTATGAATAATGTATTTCATTTCTCATCACCCCTTATATGGATGGTAATATGAATATATTTTGTGAATACATATTATATTTATAATATTAATAAAGTAATATATGGTTAGTTATTCCATTCTATTAATATTTCTAACAACAAATTGTTATTTTACCATTTTACTTCCCTTAACAAGAATACAAATAAACAATGTAAGTAATAACTTATTATGATTATAATATAAATTTTATTTTTCATTTCCCTATTATTGAATAAAATTTATGAAGTTAATTTTTTTCTTAAACCTTTTATATTCTATATAAGTTATATTATTACTCTTAAATAATATGTTCACACTCATTCAATCATTAAAACATATACATGTTTTGGTAAATTTTACCACCTACATGGAATGTTATAATATATACATCATGAATGACCATGAAAATAAAATAATGAAAATAAAAATAATAATTATTAATTTAAAATGTTTCTATTTTTTAATAATGATATGTTTCAATAGTATATTGACTAATAAATTCAATTACTTTGTTTATTAAATAATCACTAGTGAAGGGAATTTTAATCATTCCAAGTAAGCCATTAAAATTTTTCACATGGAATGAATACGGGTAACCATAAATATACCAATAATAAGAATCAATTATTCTCCAAAATTCTCATGATGATGGACCCATGAAAAATAAATAAGGATCGAAATCACCAAACCAAAGCATGTAGGGGAAGTAGAATAGCTAACACCCAAATAGTAAATTTTCATGATATATAATTAATATATGGGTAATAAGGTATTATAAATGTATTGTTTCAAGTAAAATAAATATTAATATTTTATTATTTAAATGATTAATAATCCTAAATTTATTACAAATGGAAGATAAATAATGTTTGACTAAGTTGTTGACTGAGGTAATGGTTACTTTTCTAATTTAATTTTTATTTAGGATTGTTTATGTTTAACATTATAATTATTGGATTATATTATATTTCCCTCGTGAAACTCATATATTTTAATTAAATATTTCTTTTTCAGTATTATTCATAACCCCTTTCAATTTTCCATCTCTTCGGCACTCAAATCATCTAAAATAATTTTTATAATAAAAGGCTTTCTAACTTTTTCATTTTCAATAGGAGTATTTCACATACATGTAGATATTATTAATTTTGTTTTATAAATTTCATTATCTATACTATAATAATTTGTTTTGGTTTTTCTATTTTCCTTGACTTTTTAACAATTTTATATAAAATATTACTTTTAACATTTTTTGTATGAGTCATTTTTAAATCTCTTCACAAAAATGTGAAAAAAATATTTTTTATAGTGTTTCTAGCCCGAATTTTTTTTTCCTGCAGTCAATAAAATTATTTTTTATTAATTTCCCATTCCATTTTAACATTATATTTCAAATAAAATGTTATTCTCATTAGTATATAATTTTTTTATTTTTAATGTTTAGCAAAAGAAAAGAGATTTTTATTCTTGTTTTTAAATAAACAATCTAATGTATTTATAAAGGTGTTTTACATACATGAAAACAACTTTTAATATTTCTTATTCCTAATTTATAATATTATCCAATTATACAATCCCTTTTCTTTCTATTTATTTCTTATTATCATGGAATTCCATTTATTAAATGGGGAAAATATAGACATTCGATTTTCTTGTTTTCTAACATTAATTTTTTTGGATTAAATAGGAATATTTATTATATATATATTTTTAATTAATTTTAGATGATTAATATATTTTTATTATTTACTGGTAGGTGGACGAAAAATTATATCACCCCTCGATTCATCTATAGGTATCATGAGGCAAACTAGCCCGTGTATTTGGCTTATGACTTACTTATTTACGTATGATATCTTCAAATGAGCCATTGATGTCAAGATTAATATGTCCATACATTTTAATTATATCACTATTAAATTAGTGATTATTATCATTGTGTTTACTTATGTTTCTATTTCATTCATGGATATTTTCTACTTTCCTAATATTTATTATTTCCATATTGGATTATTATTTATATATTCCTTATTATTCATGTATTATCCATTCTATGATATATTCCACTATATTCTTCCACTTCATAAGATTCTAACCACGCCCTTTTAGTTGTTTTATATTCCCTATAGTTCCTATAAGTTACCTAAAATTTATTTTAATTATATTCTAGAATAAATAAAAAAAGTCTTACTTGAATTTTATGTTTTATTTCATGTTTTCAAATGTAATGTGAGAATAATGTAAGTGTATAATATCATAAGAATATTAAGATTATATATAATTTAGTATGTAATTTTTTTAATTTGTACCAATGTAATAATGTGACAATCGACTCTAGGTTATTGTAATTGAATATGTTACATGTTGGTTATTCTATTTACTCACATGGAAAATATTATTATTTTTCCACATTTTCACAAGATCTATTAAGGAGGATCCTAATAAGAATAAATGTTAAATTACCCATTTATATATATATATATATGAATATATTTTATAAGATTCTAGAAGGGGTTTGGTGGTTGAGATAGAAATTAATACATTAGATCTGGGAGCTATGTTTGGAGTTACTGCTTATGAGTTTTACTTTGGTATTTTTTCTTGAGGACATAAACATGTATGAGATTTTAATACACTATGGTTATTAATTAAATATTGTTTTAATTAATATTATAGACATAATTAGTGGTTTTATTAACATAATTTATGAATTTTTAGGGTATGTTCTCCATTTTTTATATTCACACACTTTGTGATAGTCTCCAACCTATGACCTATTGATGGTGGAGTACATGTGTCACTCACATCCTCACTACATTACGAAGAGGGGTTTCTAGTGGGGGTGGGTTAAGATATTTCAAGTTAAATAATGCATTATATGGTATAAATTAAGTTCCTTGATAGTAGTATTTAATATTATACAACAACATAAAGATAATTTAACTCGTGAATAAAAATGTGTATTCTAATTTCCTTTTTAAGGGATACAATATGAAATCACCTATAGTGCTTTTATCTCATGATAAAAAACATTTAACTAAAAATGAAACTTATGAATAATTTTATCTTTAAAAAAGGATATACATTGACATTTCCATTATATAAGATATGAGATTAATATTTTGATTTCATGTTATAAATATAAATGGTTATATCTATCTTTCATAGGAAATATATGATAAAGAGTCACTCAACAGTTTTATAATGAATGAATCAATATAAAAATAAATTACTATTATACATGAGATAGGGTTGTAAATTTCTAATGAAGGAGGGAGTGTGGATAAAATATATTTTTAGAGGATTATTGGTAGACTAATTTTTTTAATGAATCTATAGTTGATATTGATTTTACAGTAACAATTTTTTCATGATTCAAAAAAAATCAAAATAAGTAACATTTTATAGGGATGAATTACTTATTTCATAATAATAAAATAAAAAAATATTTCACTTTGAGGTATGAAAAGTGAAAGAAATAAACATTATTTTTATTTTAATATTTATTGGGACAAATAAGTGGGATATTATATTTCTAATTCTGATGGTGAATTTTTTATTAGAGGAAGATGTGTTTCATGTAACACTACGAAATAAAATTATATTAAAAATATTATAATATTATATGAATATTTTTTAGTAACCCAATCCATGGAACAATTTATGTGAATGAAGAAACATCTCAAAATAATGTGGTTCAAATCCTCTTACATATTGATGATTGGGTTTTATTACCAAAGTGTAACATGCTTTTAAAATAATTTGGTTACAAAATCAATGTTAAATCATATTGATATCAAGTAACAATTCTACAATGATAAGGAGGAGAGTTATGGTATTTCGTTAGAGTATGTTTCAACCAAGGATCAAGTTGTGTATATATTTATGAAAATCCTATTGAAGGATACCTCTTAACACTTTAGAGTGTTTTGGGTGAGAATTTTCATCCAAAATACATGTATGTTTTAAGGGTTTTTTTCTTTATTTTATTACTTTTCATTTTTCGATAAGGGGTGTAATACAAAAATATATATTCTAATTTTTTTAATTATTATAGTTTCTTTTTGTAGGTGGTGATCAATATGGTGGCTTGAGGTGTTTCTAGATGAAAAATATTAGAAATATCTTATGTTTCATTGATTCAAATCTAATAATAAAAATCGAAACTAACAGATTAAAATTTAATTATAATATTGGGGAATTTTTAATAATTTTGTGATTTGATGAGTTTTGGAGTTCATATTAGCACCTCACTTAGTGAATTGATTTTGGGTGTCTTTCATGTTATCTTAATTGAAACATAGTCAAAATGGAATTTCTCTTACACTGATAATTGGGCTACTCACACCAATACTGTTATATTTAATGGTGTTATTTAAAAAAAAAATTTACTTTCGAGTCATGATTTGAATCGATTCATGAGGAAAATATTATTTTGTTTTGGAAGTGATTTCATGTTTTATTTTTTGATAACATGTCAATACCCGAGTTGGAGGATCAATAGAGATAAGTAAAGATGTAAACAAATTGATTTCATATAAGTTGAATTTCATCATGACCTGAAGAGTATATGATGAACTATATCATGTATATAAAAATATTAAAAATCATTGAATTTAAATTTAAACCATACCTTACTAGTCTTGGTTTTAAATAAAATAGTTCTGATAAAGAGTAAATCTGGTCTGTAAGATGGATGGTTGCACTGTGAAGAGAAATAACACATTAAAATGGTACCATGTAATTTCAAGATAATGATACATAAGTTTTTCTTATTATGTGACAAAATTTAATGGGTAATGTCATATTTCAATTATTTATAATGTTAATACTATGGAAGAGAATCATTTTGTAGTTCCCTCTTCTTGAGAATTCTATGCATAAAAAATAGTGAGTCACATTGATCACAGTGTGGGAACAATGGTCACATATGAAGATGTATTATATAGATAAATGTAAATTTTATGATATATGGGATTAATTCCATTTTTAAAACTTCCATGAAATTAAGGCATTCAAGGATCTTTTTGATTTATTTTCCATATCCATTATATCTAGTTATCATGTCATGCTGTAGGAGGTCACCCCATTAGTTTTATATACACTATAAAAAGAATGGGGATATTCTCATACCAATAAGTAAGATATTGTAAGGATTCGATAAATTATATTAACATTAACTATATGGAGTGTTCATAGTGTGGTTTGGATGAAATTTTTGGAGATAAATAATGGTTTATACAAGATCCAAATTCTTGAGTCACTTGAGGTAAAAAGATGAAAAACTTGGTTGACTTATTGATTCTTGTATTTCATCTGTTTAAATGGTATTTCAAAGCCATTTTGGTACTATTGTCCCTATTCTTAATTATTAAAATTTTTAATGTGGGTAGTGATATCATACTCAAAGCTCACTAGATATTATCCACATGAAAACAAATGTATGTGAAATAAATATTCACTATCTGCTTGTTTGAGTTCTTTCCCACTCTTTATCTCTCTATCATTGTATCACTATAATTGATATTCATATAAACTAAACCATGAAACTAATACATTTTTAGGTTTTGTGTTTTATATAGAATATCATATTTTTTTGATTGGAGGAATTTTCAAAGCAATTTGTGTTTTTCCATTTAGTGGATGATCTATTGTGAAAACTGATCTTTATAATGAAATTCTGAGAGTATAAGAATTTAAATGTTTTATTTTTATACTTGGGTAGAGTCTTGATTGATTATATGGGGGTTTCGTTTATTTTTGTGAGCACTAAGGAAAAAAATCACACGTTTTTGTGCTCTCAACAAGGTAGAGGGTTTATCTGAAACTATGCACCCCCAGAAGAAAACCATGGGTATGCAGTAGGTGACCATGTTTGAAGCGTATGGGATGTACATGGTTTACCTAAACCATGTGCCTAGCCTAAACGGTTAGTGATATATCCGTAGTAACCTCAAAATATTAAATTCATGGTTGTTTCATGGTTAGGTCACTCCATTCCAGAAAACCATGCTAGGTGGGTTCCCTAGATGGTGGGAGCTACACAGATAGCACACGGTTTGGCCAAGATGTGCATCAAAATCGTAAAATTCAATTTTTAAGGGTGAATTACCCATTTTACCATAATAAAATACTTTAACTTCATTATTTTTCCTCCTCTCCTCTAGTGGGATTCTTCTCCTCCTTTCTCACATGGAGCTCCTCTTCACCCTAAAGTACGGATCATGCCTCCTACTGCATTTTTGATTAATTTTTCTCACTATTGGGTGCTCTAGATTCTTAGAAACAACATATTTGATCCTCTATAATATATTTCAAAGTTCCTCCTCCATCAATTGTGCTGTTTTTCTTTGATGAAGTTTTTATTATTTTTCGGGGTGTTTGACCAATCCTTTGATTTATTCAATTCCTGGTTGAATTGAGCCTTGATAGTGGGTGAGTATATCCTTAATACATCAAGGTAGGTATTATAGAATCTGTCCCATCATTTCAACACATTTAAAAAGACATGTCATTGTGCCACTCTCCATACCCTTCTAGTAATGATTCATTATTTCTTAATAAAAAAAATGAAATGGGTTTTCATGTCCTATGTGACATTTCCTTATAGAAAAACTCATTTGGGTGCCAATATATTGTTATTTAGCAACCCCATTAGGAGTTCCCACCGTTAATGCCTATTTTTACCATGCTTTAAATTTTTAAATCACCGCGTGTGAGTTTCTCCTTTGTTAAATGAATTTATCTTTCAAATTGAATTAAGATAAATGGGTGGAAATGAGATTGTTCTATAAGTTTTATGTATCATATTCTATAATATAGTTTCATATTCTTGAGGATTTACCTTATCCACTCTTAAATTTTTAGGCATAATAGTTATTTCCTTAAAACATTATCGTCCATATATAAATTATACTTTATGCTATACATGGGACTTTAGATGGGAATGCATTGACCAATAAAACATCATGTTATGAATGTTTGATCAATTAAAATGGTCCTTCTAATTAGAAATTATATATTCATATTCCCTGATTGTCAAATGGATGTGGTCATAGTGCTGAGGGTGATATGAAGGGTTTCAACTTAAGGAACCCCTGGACAAAATCTAGTTCTTTAGTATACTTTTATCAATGACTGTTAAACAAGATGGGTTTGGCATCAGCTATTCATGAGATAGGATCTCTGTGCATTATATTTTTTTCCCTCTAGATGAGTGACACCAGTTCCCAATGGGAGACCCCTTGAATGGGACTGATAGAAAAATTGGTTATACCATGCCACGAGAGAGACTTGGGCCCCTATGTGTGATACTAGGTATAGAATATAAGGCCCCAGCCTTAAAAATTACTTAATCTTTAGTTATTTCAAGAATGCACATTGAGGATCTTTTCAGGTTTAGAGTTTTAGAGAATTAGACCATAAATCATGCATTACATTCCACATTTAAACAAGGTGGTTACATAAAAGACAATATTCACTTTTCTCACCAATGGAAACATATTTAAAATAAAACATGGATTATTTCTTGACACTTCCTCGACATTATCATCACATCATGTACCTTTCCCTTGACCTGTGAAAAATATTTCAAAAACTTGGGATAAGCATAAAAAGCATAGTAAGGGATATAAAAGTACGAAATGAAAACATTAGTCCATGTATACATAAGAATCAATGAAATCATACTTTACTCATAAAACATAGGCACTTTATCATACCTCATGAAATCATAATGTTTATTAATAACTCATACAAAACATAAGAAATAAAAATAACTTTATGCATTCATAAAATTATTATATAGGGAGTAACCCTCATGATTATGTTTGGAATACCCATCATAGTATATTCCTTAAATCTATTCAGGGAAAACTTAGAATTTAACTCCTTCATGTTACCCAATGCATTGGAGAGCTATATCGGGCTCACCCTCCCTTATTTTATCACGGAACCACCCATCTTTGTAAACAATTCCCAAGAACCATAATATAATCGTAACACATAAAACATGCATAAATGAAAAAAAACATTTCCACATTTCAATCACGAGATATCAAAAAAACAATGATATAATAAAAAAATTATCAACACCATTTTCAATACCAAAATAAATGAAAAGTAAAATATGGTATTAATTTTTCATTTTTAAAAAAAGATATGGCTTGTAGAGGAAGCCGAAACTCAAATAATGGTCACGGCGGTGGAGAAGTCGTTGTCACCGCATACATAAGACAAAAACATCCCCTTTTGTTGTTTAGTGAAACGATTCATATAAAAAGTTTCCTTTTGAATAAAATTAAAATTCAAAGGGGTTTATACACCGTATTAAAGAAAGTTGTGTATAAAACAAAATATGACACAATTAAAGGAGATTGAGACGAAGTCCCATACCTTGTGTCTGACTTGAATCGATCATTCTTTAATCTCATGAATAACAAACTAGAGTTAATTTGTACTTGATTAAGAATATTTTTCAAGTTAATTATTACTTTTATATCACTTATTACCATGTTATGAACATTATGTAATTATTTATGTTAATAACGGTCGTTTTGTCGATCATTGGTACTTGAGCCAAAAATAATCTTCTTATAATTACAAGTTGTTAATGTGGTAAAATATCCATTATATCCAGAATTATATTCATGATATAGATATCATATATATCATATATATCCATTATATACATGAATTTATAATATTACATAACATTTAGAGGTAAGAAATGAAATGCAACGTTCATGGAGACGGTAAGCCGTACGTACTCATGAATGCTACTTTCATTTCTATTTCATATTTAATGGAGTGAAATCATAATTACATAAAGGTATATTATAATTATAATATTATATAATATATAATATCATTAACACCATCCTTTATACATCCCACATATGGAATTAACGATTCAAATCACTTTGAGGCGGCGGTAGTCCGCACTTCCTAAAATGAAGATATAGCGTTTACCCATAATGGAAACCATAAAGGTATGACTTAAATGAAAATTAAAGAATAATAAAGAAAACATAAACATAATATAAATCTTATATTAATAGAGTTACATCTTAATGGCCACCATGAAATGTGTTAAAATAAGATTGAACAATCATCGTTTCGTGAGGCAGTAATTCACCATCCACAGAAACAGTATGTTCCATAACCATTAGACGGAGGGGTGTGTAAGTGTAAATAAAATACTTCTCATAACAACATCCTATTATATTGAAGATACTTGTGTTGTTACAATATAAATGATTAAAAATAGTTTAGAGGGTTGGAGATGCAAAATAAAACAAAAGAACATTAGAGAAGAATTTACCTTTAAATCGGGTAACTCTTCATGGTTTGAACCAAAAGGGTTTCTTGAAGAGATTTATGCCTAAGGTAAGGCTTTTAGGATGAAGAGAGGGGTGGGGAGAGATAAAATTAGAAGATCGTGGATGAGCCAATGGCTTGAGAGGTGTGGGTAAGGTGGTAGAGGTGGGGGCCTCTTATAAGAGGGAGGATGGGCACTCTTGGAAAGTTAAGAAATGTTACTTTATTATATAATGAGTTTCAGATTTTAAAGGTCCAAAAATTATATATTTCGATGATAAAGTGATAAGGGTTCGAAATCCACCCATCAAATAGGGTTTTGAAAAGTTTATGTCTTAGATTTTACATTATCTTTTCATTTTATTTAAATCTTTAATTAATGAGGTAATCCCTGCATCATCATGGTGTCATAAAAAATTTAATTTATTTAATGTATAAAAATTATAAAAAAAACTATCATGATGTAGGAAATATTTTTAGATTTAAAATGAATATTTATAGTCTAAGATATCATTTACACAGACAAAACTAAAATTGTTTTTCTTAGGTGTTAGATACTTGGTTATATTTAACATTCTTTAAAAATAAAAATAAAAAAACTCACTATAACAAAAAAGTGATTCCATGGGGTCCCAAAGTTCAGCCCAAGGCATCCCAAGGTTGGTCATGACACAAACCGTAGCATTAGGACACATGTTGGGGTCATTTTATACTATTATGTTATTATTGTATTACCCTTATCTACCCGATTAGAAATTAATTACGATAATTAAGATAATTACCGTCATTACTATTCATAATGTCAAAAACAAAAGATTCTTAATTACATAATTTGGAAATTATGATTCTAAATATGGAATCCATTTTACTAAATTCCAAACACAGAAATTTTAGTAATTAATTTAAATATAATTCTCGTTGTCAAAACAAATAGCGGGTTTTTTTAGAAACAATATCTATCAAAAGTTTGACAATTGTTTATGTCCAATTTCAAAGTGAAATTAATTCTAATGATGACCATTGGATTAAATGGTAAAATTATATTATATTTAAACTTTGAAACCAATTAAAAAGAAAATATATCCATATAATTAAATTATATGAAAAAGCGGTTTTGAAGTAAAATGCAGTATTTTTCACTATTCATTAAAAAATGAACATTGTCAGAAAAATACCAAACATTTATCCAAAGTAAATTTCAATGTCCCAATACTAAATAATAAGTTTATTTTGACAAATAGAGCTTATAAAATTGTCAAAATATAGATTTAAAAATGGTTCTCCATCAAAAGGTGGTAAAAAATCTTTTAAAAATATTAGAGAATTTTATGCTTAAGATTGGATTTATTCTCAGTTTAAGCCTCTAAAATACTATATAATTTATAAATAGACATAGATATGAAAATAAATTATTCATTAATTACTTGGGATGTGACATCCTTCCCCCTTTAGAAAATTGTGTCCCCGCAATTTATATACTTATCGAATAAGTGAGGGTATTTATCCCTCATTACATTTTCAGATTTCCATGTTGCCTCTTAAATATTGTGGTTTTCCACAAAACATTTACTTGATGAGTCACCTTATTCTGCAATACCTTCTCCTTATGGTCAATAATCTGGACCGATTGTTCCTCAAAAGATAGTTTCTCTTCCATCTGAACTACCTCTAGATTCAAAACATGAGATGGATCTGGAATCTTCTTCCTTAACATTGAAACATGAAAAATATTGTGTACCTTAGATAAACTCAGAGGTAAATCCACTTAGTATGAAACTAATCCCACTCTCTCCAGAATTTCATATGATCCAATGAACCTTGGACTCAGCTTTCTTTTCTTACCAAATCGCATCACACATTTCCATGGTGAAACTTTGAGAAAAACATGATCACCTCCCTCAAAAGAGGGATCCTTCCTCCCATTGTCCACAAAACGTTTTTGCCTTCTCTGAGATGTTCTCATGTGTTTTTGTATCAGCTGAACTTTTTCTACCAACTCTTCTACAAATTCTAGTCCCATCAACTTCCTTTCTCCCACTTTATCCCAAAAATTTGGGGTTCGACACCGCTTCCCATATAATTCCTCAAATGTTGCCATCTATATACTGGAATGAAAACTGTTATTATAAGAAAACTCAACCAAAGAACGATTTTGGTCCCAACAACCATAATAATCTATCAAAAAAGCACGTAGCATATCCTCCAATGTCTGAAGTTTTCGTTCTGACTGCCCATCTGATTGAGGATGAAAAGCTGTACTAAAATTTAATTCAGTACCCAATGAATTCTGAAGGCCTTACCAAAAGTTAGAAGTAAACCTGGGATCACGATCAGATACAGTGGAGAGGGGAACTCCATGTAACCCGACATTCTCTTTAAGATACAAGCGAGAAAGTTGATCTAGGGAAAAATTATCTCGTATATCAAGGAAATGAGATGATTTAGTCAAGCGATAAACAATAACCCAGATTGCATTATTACCTCGAGGTGTCTTCGGAAATCCGATATTGAAGTCCATGGATATATTCTCCCACTTCCACTCTGGCACTGGTAAAGGTTGAAGCATCCCTTTTGTTAACTATCACTCTACTTTAACCTGTTGACAAGTTAAACACATCACAATAAAATCAGTAATATCTCATTTCATTCTATCCCACATGTAATACTCCCGAAGATATATATACATCTTAGTACTACAAGGATGAACTGAAAATGGAGAACTATGAGCTTCACATAACAACACTCTCTTCAACTATGAATCACACAACACAAAAAATCTCTTCCCAAATCTGAAAACAAAATCATTATCAATGTTAAATTCAGGAAACTTACCCTTCTGAACTAGCTCTACCTATCTTGCTTCTATGCTTGCTTAATTCTGTTTGATAGAGAAGATTTAACTAATACCTGAAACAAAACAGAAGAACTTCCTGCACCAACAACTTCTATGCCATGGTTCATCAAATCCTTAACTAAAAGATCACATTCCAAATGTAAATAGTTAATGAAGCATTACTTTTTCGACTCAAAGCATCATCCACTTTATTTTCTTTTCCCAGAAGGTAATGAATTGTACAATAATAATCCTTGATTAATTCTAGCCATCTCCTCTGTCTCAAGTTCAATTCTTTCTGAGTGAATATATACTTTAAACATTTGTCATCAATATATATTTCACACTTTACACCATACAAATGATGCCTTCAAATTTTTAAAGTGAAAAAAAACAGCAGCTAATTCTAAATCATGTGTAGGGTAATTTACCGCATGAGTTTTCAACTGATGTGAAGCATAGGAAATTACCATATCATTCTGCATTAGGACGTAACCAAGTCCTTTCAATGAAGCATCAATGTAGATAACAAACTCACCATTCCTGGAAGGTAGTGCCAAAACTGGAGCATTCACCAATCATCTTTTCAACTCCTGAAAACAATCATCACATTCTTTTGTCCAGATAAACTTAACACCCTTCTGAGTTAGCTTAGTCATTGGACTAGATAACTGTGAAAAATTTCTAACCAACCTTCAGTAATAGCCTGTCAAACCAAGAAAACTATGAATCTCAGTTACATTTGTGGGTCTTGGCCATTCTTTAACAACCTTTTTTTGTAGGATCAATTGTTATTCCATCTTTAGAAATAGTGTGACCAAGGAATGAAACTTTTTGCAACCAAAACTCACACTTTCTGAATTTCACATAAAATTTCTTTTCTTTGAAGGTTTGTAAAATAACCCTTAAATGACTTTAATGATCCTATTTACTTTTATAAAACACCAAAATATCGTCAATGAAAACAACCACAAACTTATCGAAGAACTCATTGAAAATTCTATTCATAAGGTCTATGAATACAGAAGGTGAATTGGTTAGACAAAAAGGCATTACTACAAATTCATAATGGCCATATATGGTACGAAACACGGTCTTCAGAACACTGGATTCCTTTACCTTCAACTGATGGTACCCCGATCTCAGGTGAATCTTTGAAAAATACTGAGCTCCCTGGATCAGATCAAACAAATCATAAATATGAGGCAAAGGATATTTTTTCTTTACGATGATGTTATTAAAGGCTCTATAATCAATTAAAAGTCTCATCGAACCATCTTTATTTTTAAAAAATAAGATAGGAGCACCCCAGGGTGATGTGCTAGGTCGAATGAAACCTTTCTCTAATAAATCATGCAATTGCTCCTTCAACTCTAAAAGTTCAATTTGAGCCATTCGATAAGGTGATTTTGAAAATGGATTAGCATCAGGATCTAAGTCAACAGTAAATTCAACTTCCCGATCTTGTATTATTCCAGGCAACTCGTTAGGAAAAACATCAGGATACTCATTTACCACCGGCACATCATTAATCTGAACGGTTCCTTTGTTTTCAACAATATGTGCAAGGTAACATTCATTTGCATCTTTTACAAGTTTCTCAGCCTCTTGATATGTTATCAACAGTAATGGTTCATGCTTGTACACAAACTACATGTATTTCTAAAAAGAAACCTCTTTAACTCTACAATCAATCTTAGCATGGTAAACAGAGAGCCAATCCATACCCTGGATAACATCAAACTCTACTAGAGGTAAAACAATAAAGTTTTCAAGTTGGTTCTTTCCACAGATAAGGATAGGAAGATTCTTATAAATTCTTTTTGCCTCAACATTTCCCCCAGGTGTTTTTACTGCAAGTTCAGGAGTCATTTCTTGAGATGGAATTCCAAATTTACTAGAAACTTTTTCAGAGATGAAAGAATGTGTAGACCCCGAATCAAACAACACATTGGAATAATCTGAGAAAACAAAAAAAGTACCTAATATCACTTCATTTGATGGCCCAACATCTACTGAAGTAGTTGTAAAGGATTTCACCATACTTTTTAGCTTGTATTCTGACTGCTTCCCATTATTTGAGCTCTTTGTCGAACACTCGTTTTCATAATGACCCATCTCATTGTACTTGAAACATTCCACTAACTGTAAATCAAATTTGGTCTTACTATCTCCCTAATATTTTTCAGTGCAATCACAAGCCTTATATCCCATCTTACCATATTGGTAGCACTTTCTAGAATTCAGAAGACTTTCCCTAGCATGCCTTTTACCACATTTATCACAAACTGAAAACTTAGTTTTCCTACCATCAGACTTCTTTGAAGGATTCTTCCCTTTCTCCTGCCACCTCGATCTCTTCTTCTGTTGGTTGTTATAGAACACTTGATCATCTAAAAACTCCATTTCAACCTTCTCAGCACATCAAACAAGCTTTTCATAACTCTTGAACTCATAAGAAGCTAAAACCCTTCGATATTTTGGATTTAATTCTAAGTAAAAACAATTGATTTTGCTATCAAGGTCTTGGATAAAATTTGGATAATACCTTTCCAATTTAGTGAACCTTTATTCTTAAGAAACCACTGAGTCATCCTCTTGCCTCAATTCCAAGAATTTTTTTTCCATCCTAAGTCGAACATCCTTAGGAAAATATTTCTCAAGAAACAGACCATTTAATTCATCACAGTTAAGAGCATCAATCTCATCTGTGTCCCTGATATTTTTTACCATCGACCACCACTGATCTGCTTCACCCTCCAAAAGGTAAACAACAAGACTAACCTTTTGATTGTCTGAGCACCCCATGTCATAGAAAATATTCTCTACTTCTTTAATCCACCCTTCAGCTAGCACAAGGTCAGATGATCCTCTGAATGATGGGGGATGTTGCCTCATGAAATGTTCCACCACTAACATGTTCCTCTACCATTTATTTGGATGATCTCGTGTATGGATACCACCACCATTTATTTCTTGAGTCAACGACACCATTACTACAACAAACTGTTCAGTTCCAATACTAACAGTCTCACGATACTGATTCAGAAGGTCATTTCCTTCTGTATTCCTTCCTAGAACTGATTCCCTATTTCTTATGCGGAAAACCATTCTGAAAAAACATGTCTTAGATGAAGCAACATGGTAATCTTCAAATTCTATATCATTTCAATTTTACCATAAAAAAATATTTTTGGATAATCATTTAATAGAATTCTAACTCCTAATGTTATCTAAACCGACCTCTAATACCAACTATAAGGCCCCAACCTTAAACACTACTTCATCTTGAGTTATTTCAAGAATGAACATTGAGGTTATTTTCTGGTTTAGAGTTTTAGAGAATTAGACCACAAATCATGCATTACATTCCACATTTAAACAAGGTGGTTACATGAAAGACAATATTAACTTTTCTCATCAAATGAAACATATTTAAATTAAAACATGGATTCTTTCTTGACACTTCCTCGACACTATCATCACATAATGTACCTTTCCCTTGACCTGTGAAAAACATTTCAAAATCATGGGATGAGAATAAAAAGCTCAGTATGGGATTTAAAAGTACGAAATGAAAAAATTAGTCCATGTATACATAAGAATCAATGAAATAATACTTTAATAATAAAACATAAGCACTTTACCATACCTCATTAAATCATAAGATTTATGAATAACTCATAGAAAACATAAGACACAAAGGTAACTTGACGCATTCATAACATTCTTATGTAGGGAGTAACCCTCATGGTTACATTTGGAATACCCATCACAGTATATTCGCTAGATCTATTTGGAAAAACTGTAGAATTTAACTCCTTCGCAATACCCAATTCATTGGAGATCTATATTGGGCTCACCCGCCCTTATTTTATCACGGAACCACCTATCTTCATAAACAATGCCCAAGAACCATAACACAACTGTAACACATAAAACATGCATAAAGGAAACATAACATTTCCAAATTTTAATCACAAGATATAAAAAACACATTGATAAAATCCAAACATTATCAAAACCATTTTCAATACCAAAATAAAAGAAAAGTAAAACATGGTATTTATTTTTCATTTTTAAAAAATGATATGGCTTGTAGAGGAAGCTGAAACTCAAATAATGGTCACGGCGGCAGAGAAGTTGTTATCGCCGCATACGTAAAAAAACATTCCCTTTTTTCATTTATTAAAACTCTTCATATAAAAATATTACTTTTGAATAAAAGTAAAAGTCAAATGGGTTTATACACCGTATTAAATAATGTTGTGTATAAAACAAAATATGCCTCAATGAAAGGAGATTGATACGAAGTCCCATACCTCGTGTCCGACTTGACTCGATCATTCTTCAATCTCCAGAATAATACACTAGAGTTAATTTCTACTTGCTTAAGAACCTTTTTCAAGTTCATTATTCCTTTTATATCACTTATTACCGTGTTATGAACATTATGTAATTATTCAAGTTAATAACGGTCGTTTTGTCGATCTTTGGTACTAGAGCCAAAAATAAACTTCTTATAATTACCAGTTGTTCATGTGGTAAAATATCCATTATTTCCAGAATTATATTCATGATATAGATATCATAGATATCATATATATCCAGTATATACATGAATTTATAATATTACAAAACATTTAGAGGAAATAAATGAAATGCACCGTTCCTGGAGACGGTAAGTCGTACGTACACATGAACGCTACTTTCATTTCTATTTCATATTTAATAGAGTGAAATCATAATGATATAAAGGTATATTATAATTCCAGTATAATATCATATATAATATCGTTAACTCCATCCTTTATACGTCCCACATATGGCACTAACGATTCAAATCACTTTGAGTGGGCGGTAGTCCGCATTTCCAAAAATGAAGATATCACATTTACCCATAATGGAAACCATAAAGGTATGCCATAAATGAAAAATACATGATCATATATAAAACATAAACATAAAATATATCATATATAAATATATTGACTTCTTAATGGCCACCATGAATGGTGTTAAAAGAAGATTGAACAATCATCGTTTCGTGAGGCAGTAATTCACCTTCCATAGAAACAACATGTTCCTTAACCATTAGATGGAGGTCTGTGTAAGTGTAAATCAAATACATCTCATAAAAACATCCTAGTATATTAAAGATACTGGAGTTGTTACAAAATAAATGAATAAAAAGTGTTTAGGGGGTTGGATAAGCAAAATAAAACAAAAGAACATTATAGAAGACTTTACCTTTAAATCAGGTAACTCCTATTGGTTTGACCCAAAAGGGTTTCTTGAAGAAATTTATACCTAAGGTAAGTATTCTAGGATGAATATAGGTATTTGGAGAGGTAAACTTAGTAGATCTTGGCTGAGCCAATGGATTGAGAGGTGTGAATAAGGTGGTAGAGGTGGGGGCCTTTTATAAGAAGGAGGAGGGGCACTCTTGGAAAGTTAGGAAATGTTACTTTATTATATAATGTGTTTCAGATTTTCAAGGTCCCAAAATTATATATTTCATGGATAAGGTGATAAGGGTTAGAAATCCACCCATAAAATAGATTTTTGAAAAGTTTAAGTCTTAGAGTTTACATTATCTTTTCATTTTATTTAAATCGTTAATTAATGAGGTAATCGATGCATCATCATGGTGTCATAAAAAATTTAATTTATTTAACATCTAAAAATTATAAAAAAAATATCATGATGTAGGAAATATTTTTAGATTTCCAATGAATATTTATAGTCTAAGATATCATTTACATAGACAAAACTAATATTGTTTTACTTGGGTGTTACATACTTTGTTATATTTAACTTTATTTACAAATAAAATGATAAAATGTCACTATCACATAAAAGTGATTCCATGGGGTCCCAAAGTTTGGCACAAGGAATTCCATGGTCGGCCATGTCACAAACAGTAGCATTAGGACACATGTTGGGGTCATTTTATATTATTATGTGATTATTTTATTACCCTTAACTACCCGATTACAAATTAATCACGATAATTAAGATAATTACAGTCGTTACTATTCTTAATGTACAAAAAAAGAGTCTTAATTACTTAATTTGTAACTTCTGATTACAAATATGGAATCCATTTTACCAAATTCCAAACACAAAAATTATAGTAATTAATTTGAAAATAATTCCAGTTGTCAAAACAAATAGCGGGGGTTTTTAGAAATAATATCTATCAAAATTTTGATAATTGTTTATGTCCAATTTAAAAGTAAAATTAATTAAAATTGTCACCATTAGATTAAATGGTAAAAAGATATTATATTTACAGTATAAAACCAATTAAAAAAATAATCTATCCATATAATTAAATTAGATGAACACGCAGTTTTGAAGTAAAATGAAGTATTTTTTACTATTCATTAAAAATGAGTATTGTCAGAAAAATTCCAAAAATTTATCCAAAGTAAATTTAAATGTCCCAATACTAAAGAATAAGTTTAGTTTGAAAAATATATCTTATAAAATTGTCAAAATATAGATTTAAAAATGGTTCTCCATCAATAGGCGGTAAAACAATCTTTTAAAAATATTAGAGAACTCTATGCTTAAGATTGGATTTATTCTTAGTTTAAGCCTCTAAAATACTATCTAATTAAGAAATAGACATAGATATAAAAATCCATTATTTATTACTTACATGGGATGTTACACAGACTCATAGGATAGTTCATTCTATTTTTCGCACAATGCCAGAGTGAAAAATAGGCCTTCATACATGGGTCACTGTGGGAGGTATCTTTGAATTAGAAATATATCAAACCCCATGAGTGATACATGGAAGGACTCTCAGGATTTCCAAGGATGGGATGGGGGTGAGTCCTTTTAATATATTATGATTTTTTGAATTTAACTAAAGAGGAAAATGATTGATTTGAATATAATAAATGATATTTTGATTCAAAAAATATTGGGATATGACTTCCATGCCCAAGAATAAGATATGGGACAATCCAACTCCATTTATATTATATCTCACGACACCTTTACTAGATATTATTGTTTAGAAAGAGGGACTTAGGATAATGTAGGTAATTGGATAGGTTCCAAAGTGGAATCTGGTCTAATACAATTATTCAATTAATTATTTATACCTTTAATTTACTTATTATGGAACAATGATTATTCATATTTTGACAAAATGGAATGGTCTAGAAACCATGGGTATTAGCCTACTGATATTTTATTTGACACCCTACACAAGAACCATTGTTAACCAAGTAGATTTCATGTCTGCGGGTATTGATTAAGTGAAGAAGCCAGATTCTAATTTTGAATTTATATTTCTAGGATGGAGTTGAGGCATTGGACCTTGCTGGTGATCAAGATGATTATAGAGCTAGTCATTTGGAATTTATTCTTTTTTTACATTTTATTTATTATTTTAATTATTACTTCTTTTACTTTTATGACCATATTTCATACATTCATTGGTGTAAATTGAATTGTCCATATTTTATCTATTTAGTTGAAATTACATTTATATTCTTATGTTTTATCAATTTTATCAATGATTTATCTAGTTTTTATTGATCTAAAGTTGATATAATATTGTGTTACTCTAGGCATGAGGGTATAGTCTCCCCACAGTACCACAATATGACACTCACTGCAAGTTGGTAGCCTCTACCGTACATGGTGGCATGCTGGAGGCCATGTGGCGACCAGTCAGGCTACCCGTTTAATGGTCAGCCCGACTAAGATTTTAAAAAGTGGTATCAAAGCCTTCATTTTTCTTTTTCTTACGCTTTTTAGGCTAGTATACCTGATACAATGATTGTTTCAATGCTTGGTAAATAGCCATGTCTAGGACTGATCACCAAACCATTAGGGAAAATTCCAAGTTGAAAGGGATGGGATGGTTTTTTTTAGTTCCATATAATTTTTTTATTTTAATTTCAGTGATTGGTTTATTTTCCAATATTCAATAATTTATGATGTTTATAATAATCACCCATCACCTAGTACAAAAAGGGTAAATAATTATATGCATCATGATAGGAACATATGAATCCATATACCACTCCAAGTAGATTGAATTTATAGCTTATTTGAATTTATTGATATTCCTTGTGTGTTATTTTCTTGTCTGAGATATACCAAAGTATAAATTATAATAACTTGTTTAGTTTACACCTTCTTGGATAATTGTCTAGATAGTCGTGCTTACTTTACATTTTTAGGTAACTTCTTAGTTTGTGTTTTTTTTTTAAATTTTCTTGATTTTATGATTTCATGTTTATTTATAATAGGCTAAAACACCCTAGTTGCGATTAAATGGGAGTATTCTTAGAGCTTTTATGGTATACGGGTGGCTTATAAATTAAGAAATGATGACCAAGAAACCAAAAAAGTCAAAATTTACCTTATATATTCAATGGCTATTGAATAAATGATAATGTTGTTAAAATTTCCTATTGTATACAAAATAATTTAGATGTGTTTAAATAGGAATCAATTTCCAATTTGAAAAGTGTATAGGAACATTATGAATTCGAATAGGGTTACCAATGTAACCAAACCTTTTAAGATAAACCTTAAATGTATAAAGTAATTGAAATAAATGTTAAGGATGTTGAATTTTGTTTTAAATTAAAATAAAATGTTAGTGTTTAGATGGGAGCGTCCCCCTAACATGCATAGTGTATGGGAACATTATAAATTAAGGGTAGTAACCCATAAATACAAACAATCTATTATGGGAATTTCCATAGGGGTAATGATTTATATAAAATCTTTTGACCATAAATGTTTTAATTTTATCATTGAGGATTATATTTCTATTACTTGGGCCCCCTGACCCATGTGAAAAATTTTCAAAAATCACAACTGGACCCAGGTAGGTCATTTGAGACCTTATGTTATTAAAACAAAACTATTAAAAATCATTTAAAAATATTAATTTTTAAAATTTTTGGTTTGTTTTTTTTTTGAACATAAAAAGATCTAAGGGAACCACGTAGGTCATTGATTCCTTGTTTCACCTTAGTGCCTAATCTCTTCGGCGTGTATTAATGTCGTATAGTGCTAGTCTTTTAAAATTACATAGCCCTCTATATGTTTTCACATGTAAATGCAAGGTGTGTATTTCTTTTTTAATTAATACCCCATTAATTAAAAACATACCTCTTAATATACCCTGAGATGTAATGGTGTGAGGTGTAATAATTAAATAAATGGTGTTTAAAATGGATTATATGATAAAATGGCTCAATTATAAATGGATGTTGATGAATAATAATTCTTAAAAGGGTAGTTTAAAATGGCTTGTCTATTTTACCTTATGGTTAGAGATTGTTTTCCCTTAAAAATGGCCTTGATAATTTTAAATAATATTATGGGTTTGGTTTAATGAATTAATATGGAACCTTAATTGTTTCTATAATCTGACCCTTGTGTAAGGGTTGTTTAAATCCTTCCTACCTTCTACCAGAAAATGGGTGTGTGAACATTATTTGTAAGCCTCTTTTCCCATATCTTGTACATTAGATTTGTTCCCTCTTAAGCCTAGTGATATTATCTTGAAAGATACCTTGGTAGGGTCAATGTTTTCGGTTTTGGTTAGAGACTACCCATTAGAAGTAGCACCCTAAGACTCTTTAAAGCTATTTCTGTTTATTGGTGAACAATTCCTCCTATACAGTTCTGTTCGTGTGATATAGACCCAGGTAAGAAACTTTGTTCCTTAAATGACTCTTTATTTTAAAAGGTGGTCAATTCTAGAGGGCGAGAAATGAAAAGGACATGGTCGACAACTTGGTTGGTCGGGTGACCCTTCTTCCACCTTCCCCGCGATGGAAGACCTAATACATCAATAGTCAGGTAAATAGTCATATGGAGGATTAGGACTATAAGTTCAATATTTTGTAGGCCATCAGATACATGAATTCATATGGTAGTTTTTTCCCATGGGGAGTGTCCAAATATTTTCATTCTACTTATACTTTCGTGGGGTAGTGTGGATCAACATATGAGGTACCCATCATTTTTTTAAGTGGGACATCAAACAATTTGACTTCGATGTTAATAAATTTATTTAGTGTTTTCACACCTAGAACTCCCATAATATCTGGAGTAGAGTGACTTTGTTATTGATAAAGGTATTAGTTTGTCCTAATGTTTGGGGTTATGTTTAAAGAGAATCTGATTTTTTGAAAACAAGTCAGTTGTTTTTTATTTTATGAATTGTTACTTGAGGTGTGGGATCATTACATAGAGAAGAATTACATGTATTTCTTGATGTAAATAGAATATATCACTCTTGAGCATCTATTCATCTCTGTACCTTCGATTTAATGCGTGATGAAATCATGTTATCTATGTATAGGACTCGTAGTTTGTAGTCAATGGAGTATAGTCCATAGAATGAGTCCCCTCTTCGGTGGGACAAACTACTAAGGAAACTCCTATGACATGAATTTTTTACATCCATTCTAGATTGATGTGTTATCCAATTATAAGACACATAACCAAGAGGGTCCTTGTTTAATGGTTAGTTCATCTCATGGTCTCCCTTAAGGCTAGTGAGCTAGGATCATGTCTTTGCTTAGGGGAAGAACAACATTGAATGGATTGATATGGATGAAACCTTGTAAACAATGTTGTTAAAGGATGTACATTAGCAGTTGTGCTTATGAATTTTGGAAAGACCTGTGTGGTAAAGAAATCTAGGTCAGTTGATTGAGATTCATCGGTGATAAATTCAAGATACACTAAAGCAGTCAACCGATAATGGTGCGATAGTCCTTCAATTTACTTTTGGAAGGTTGGTTTGAAAGCATGCAGAGCACTCCACTCACTTTTTAGAAAAGTATCTCAGATATTTTGTGTGGTCCATTAAATCCAACTACTGTGATCTTGACTTTAAAGATACCATGCCCTATTTTTGGGTATCATCTACATACACCAAGAGAGTTTTGGTCTAATTTTATGCTCTGTTTTAAAAGCCATTGGTCTTGTTTATGTGGTTTCTATTATTTTTATGTACTATAAACATGGTTTCATAGTGAGGTATGCTTATTACTAAGTGATACCTCATTTTAACGAGTATGAAATCCCAGGACAGACTCATGGACACTAGTTGTCCCCTTTAACATGATTTTCAGGCTCATGCCACTTCAAGTTCAATCATTGTTCTTGTTATGTTGATGTTCAGCTAGTACTAAAAATATTTATAGTAAACGAAAATGTGGTTTCCCTTGTATGAGATACTTGGATTAATGTGGCTGACTTTGGGCTTACCATAGTTTTTAGTCCGTATTAGAAGGGATATTTTATAATGAAAATCCCAATGTGTTAGATCGAGAAATTCATCTATGATCATGTTGAGGAATGATAAATTTTCGGTATTTTCCTAGAGACTTCACAGAAAAACAGTTATGGGCTATAGTGAGCATTCACAGTGATGTATTGAGGTGCTTTCATATTGAGGTATTAGTTATAGATTTTGAAATACACCTTTGTTCTAAGATGGGTTCCTTAAGGGTAGTTGACCAGTGATGATACAACTTCATATCACTCACTACTTCCATACGCATTCGATGAAGAACCACTTCTTGAGCTTGTTGGGTATGTCAGATGCAATGTTGATTTAAATTATAAAATTTCATAATAATGTCAACATGGTCAGTTTAAATGGTGTCATTTTGTAGTTGACCCTTTGATCAAATCGTGTCTCATGTTGTGAGCATTTTTGGAGCTCTATAATGACATCTTGAAAGGGAAATTATGTTGTTAGAGACACCATTTTTTTATTTGTCACTTAAATGATATAATCTATAGTGGTAGAACCATAGTCCAGTTGGTTATAGAGATGATGATATGATCATGTCTCTTGATAAATGGTTTTTTGTAAGAAATAGTTGAGTGTTTTAGTTGGAAAAAGAGCATTGGATTGTGTATTCATGGCGTAAGTATCATACACTTATGTTTTGTGTTGAGGTGAATTTTGTGTTTGAAAATGAAACAAGATTTTCTAAATTAGACTTCAAAACCCTTGTAGGCTGTGTAATGTTTTCATTATTCAATAAGGATTCTTGGTGATGAGAAGATTAAATCTTGAGATTTTTTAGCATCCTCTATTTTTGGATCAGATGAATTTTTAATAGAATTTGGGTTTGGTCATTTAGTGGATGTTCCGATTTAAAACTGAGTTTTAGAATGAAATTGTGATAGTTAGAATTAGTCTTGGATAGAGGATATAGAGGTTTCCCGGGTGTTTCATTGAGTTTCGTGAGTGTTAGGTTCATAAATCGCATGTTTGGGTGCTCTAAACTATGTGCACAATTTTTCAAAAACCATACATCCCCCAGCATGAAACCATGTCGTTATAGTAGGTGAATCAGTGTAAAGTGATTGGGATGTGCACAGTTTACCCAAACCATGTTACTAGCATGCACAGTTATAGCTACATAGGTAGTAACGTCTATTATTCCTCACATGGATGGCACACCATTATGTCAAACCATTTGGGAAAACCATGCGAGGTGGGTTCCCTAAGCATTTTGAGCGGCATGGTTGGCCTAAACTATGTGGCCAAACTGTGAGGTTTAGTGTTGGGGGTGAAATACCCATTTTCCATAAATAAATTTATTTAAACTCTTCTTTCCTTTTCCTCCACTCCTCCAGTGCGTTTCTTATCCTCCTTATTCACAAGGATCTTCTATTTCCCCTCAATTAGGGAATAATCATGCTCTTTAATTTATGATCTAGTTCTCTCTCCATTAAAAGCATCTGATTCATAATGGAAAGATATTATACCTATCTAATATATTTTATGTTTTATCCTCTATCCATTTCACTATTTTGGTGTGATTTATTTTTCCTTATTTTTAGGAAATTTGAAAAATCCTTCAATTTCTTCCATTCTAGGTCGTATCGAGCCTCTATAGTGGAAGATTGGAGTGATACTACAATGATGTAGGTGGTATAGGATCTTTCCCATCATTTAAACTCATTTTAAATGACACACCATCATGTTGCATGCCATATAATTTTAGAAATGCATTCTTATTTCCTAATAAACAAATTAAAATTGGTTTCGATGTCATATATGACCCTTCCTTATGGTGAAACCCATCTGCGGGTTGTTCTTTTGGTTTTTTCCCACCACATGGGGTATTACCACAATTAATAGTCATTATTACATGCCATAAATGGTTAAATCACCACATTTGAGTTGATACTTTGTTGAATGACTTAATCGTTTAAATTGAATTAAGATAAATGGATTTCCATGAGATTGGGCCTTGAGTTTTATGTGTCATAGCTAATAATTTTGTTTATTATGACTAATTATTCACCTTATACATGCTTAATTATTCATAAATAATGGTTGGATTCCTATTCTAATTACCTTAATGAATTTCTTTCTATTAATTACTCATAAGTTATTCTCTACATGATTCTTTAAATGGGAATTCCCTAACCAATATAACCTTCATGTTATAAATTGTTGAAAAAATAAAACTATCCTTCTCATGAGAAATTATATAAATTTATTCTTTCTTGTTAAACTGATTTGAACATAGTATCAGGGGAAATACAAAGGGTTCTAAATTAATAAACCCTTGTATGGAATCTATTACTTTAGTTTTCTTTTATCAATGCTTGTAAAACAAATTGTGGCAGATATTAGCTATCCCTGATAAGGGATCACCCTGTGTTATCTATTTTTCATCTAGATAAGTGACAACAATTACTTAAGGGAGAAACCTTAGCCAAACTATATGGAACAATTGGTTATACAATTCCATAAGGGAGAATTAGGCCCCTATGTGTGATACTAGGTTTAGCCTCAGAGGTCAGTTCGTACTATTTTTCACACCATGTCAGAGTGACACTTGCGACTTCATACATGGGTCACCTTGGATAGACAAATGGAATTTGACATATACAGAGCCCCTCCAGTGATACCTTTAAAGTCTATCCATATTTCCAAGGATGGGATAAGGGTGACTCCTTATAATTTATTAGGATGTTTTAAATTGAACTAAAGAGGAAAATGACTGGTTTTATAATAATAAATGATTTTTGGAATGAAAAAAATGTAGGGCCAAGTACTCCATGACCAAGAACAATATTGGGAATAGTCTAGTTCCTTTTACATTATATCTCACATTACCTTTGAATGATATTTTGGTTCATGCACACTATGTTAGTTTAAAGCTGGTAATTAGAATGGTGTCCAAGTGGAACCCAATATAATACATTTATTTAAATAAATATTTCATCCTTGAATTTAATTACAATTGCACACTACTAATTTATATTTCATGAAATGGAATGGGCAGGACAATGTGGGTTCTTACATACTAATATTGTATCTCACACCCTTCTCGGGCTCCATTGGTACCCGAGTAGACTTATTGTATGAAAGCATTGATAAAAGGAATAAGACAAATTCTAATGATTGATTTACATTACTTGGGTGGAGATTAGGATGTGGATTTAGGTGGTTCCCCAAATGATCATGGAGATAGTCGTTGGGATGAACAAATTTTATTACATTGTATTTTTTATTATAGATATTACTTATTTTATATACATTATAATCTATTATACATACATTTATGTAAATTTATGTTGTCAATATTTTTTTGTTAAGTTGAATCTAAATTTATCTTATGATGTTCTCTCTCTTTTATCTATTCTTATGCTACTTTTATTGATATACACTTGATATATTAATGTGTTACTCTGATAATGAGGGTATAGTCTCCCCATCGTACCACAATATAACCCTCACTTCTAGTTAGTATCCTCTGGCATATGGGGACGTATTCTTGAGGCCATGTGGCGACCAGTCCGGCTATCGGTTTAGTGGTAAGCTGGGTGAAGACTTTACATTTTAGGTCAACCACTGTTTCAACACCTACATGTAGTGGTTTACTATCTCCTAGGCCTATCAACATCATCTTCTAGAGGGACGATGAGAGGCACCAAAACCATAGAATAATGGAACATCGAGAATGGTGGAAAAAGTTTTCTCCTTGATTACCATGAAGTCTAATCAATATTATCTCTAGATGTGAAACATTGGATATATAGAGGGGTGGTAGTGGACATAATAATAGGAAGTTTATAACCTCAATTCCCGTAGTTAAATTTCCCAATAAGTCCATAAAAATGTTAAAAACATTTAAAACAAACAAATATAAATGATGAAATCACAATCACATCAATTGAAACACTAAATGACACAAAACCTCCTTTAATATATGATCTCATATTGTTATTGAAATTTATGATCACTATAGTGTAATTGTACATTAGTAAAGAGATGAAACCCTACATCATTTACTCTATTTTATCTATAAAATAGTTTATATCTACTTGTTTTAAACAATTTATGTTAATCTTGTTATTTTTAGAGTCAAAATGTAATTTTTGACATTTTACCTCATTTTATAATTATTTTGGGAGAGTAATACATTTCTATTTCTGAAGTGATTGTACTATTTTATAAAATTCTCATGGAAACATTTTTTGGTTTATAAAAGATATGTTCTTGTAATAAATATATTCTAGTAGAGAAAATGAATTTTGAAAGGTTAAAAGTTTGTAGAAAGATTTTATAAAATCTATAATAGAAATAAAATATTTGGAATTTAATTTCCTTGTTAAGTGATTTTGGTAAACTGGTTGGGTTAGTTGATTTCTCTATGAAATAGTTTTAAAATATAGTTTTTTCTAGGATTTTTCTAAGGGAATTGGTTAAATTGAAATTTCATCTTTATATTATTAATTGTTTTTGGTACCTATGATACTGTTTACTATAAAATTAAAATATTCTCAAAATGATATGATTTAAATAAAATATTATTTTAAATTTTATGAAATTGGTAAGAATATTTAAAAGTATTATTTTATAAATTATTTTTTGATTTGAAAATGATGTGAAAATTATTTGGGAGAAATTATTTTTTAGTTAAATTGGATTTTTGAATAAATTTATTTTTAAATGAAATTTTGTATTCTTGATTAAATCCATGGATAAATGGGGGGAATGTAGTTTTGGAAGCAATTCCTTATTTTAAATAGTAATTTTACTTAGTAGTATGTGGGTTTTCCCATGGTAGAGAAGATTTATCCTTAGATATGATATTTTTAGAAGGTGGGGAAGCTTGTGGTTGAGTTGTTTTTTAATTTATATTGAGTTATTGGATTTCATTTTTGGTAGAATCCTAATAGATGATGATTAGAACTCAAGGATCAGGACCTCAGATTCTTCCGTAGTTTAATTTCAATATATCATCTTATTATCTGAGAACAGGATTTATTTTGGGAATATAATAGAGTATCACAATTGACTATATTAATGTGTTTAATCCATGAGGGGTTAAAAAGGTTATGGATGGAAAATTATAATAATATTTGGATACACCAACGGATTTGGAGTGTTCATTTGGTATATGATTGGAGGTGATAACTTAGTCTATTTTACAGATAATATTTTTATTGATCTTAGCCGAATTGAAGTGTAATTTGGTTGATTCTCTGTATGTTCCTCTAGGATGAAATTCCTAAAAGTTGAAGTGTGGTATATCGATTAGTGGTTAGATTAACTAGAATGGATTCCTTATTTTTTAATGTTTTTTTTCAAAGGTTAACACATATTTTTGTGAATATATTATTTTCATATGAGTCCGTTCAAGGATTTTTCTAAGAAAAGGGGTTAGTTTTCAAGTATAAGTCCATATTTATGTGAACTATATTTTTCTTATAAGTTTATCTATTTTTTATCCCTTTTCACATGTTCTTATTATGAATTTTTTAGTTAATTTTATTCATTTTCATGTCGTTATAGTTTAATGTTTCACATTATCTCCTCTAAATTGGTTATCTATAGTAATTATTCCTAATTATATGCAAAAACCAAGTGGATTTGTTGAAAATATTTCAGAAAATACTATAATCACAATAGTTAATGTTTATTGTATTTGTTTATTACATAATATGAGGTTGGGTGAATAGTAATAGTATTCACAATGGTAGTGTATTTCTAAACATAAATGATGTTACATGTTATGAAATTTAGTGGAAGTTTTAATGTTTTTCTTAGAGTAGGGGAAACTTCTTTAATTGAGACTTTTATTAAGAATCTTATAGTTGTAAGAGCCATGAATATGTTTTTGGACATGGAATGAGGCCCATGTAGTGTTATGGGTAATCAAGTGAACATCGATAGAAGTCTAAGAGCTATAATCTAATTTTTCAAATCTATAAGTTTATACTACGATTTATCAATTACATCACGACTGACTACACATGGGGTTGTTTCAATATATCATTTGTTTTCATCAAATAATGACTTTTAATGTTAATAGATAATAAATTAAATTTATGATATGGGTCACATTGTGAAGGGGGTAGTCAAATAGTGACCGTGTACCTTGAAAATAATGTTGATGAACTTTACAAAGGGGTCATGCTATGATTCATAGGTCACCCATCATGAAATTTGCATGAGGTATAGGCCTTTCATCTTCAGGTGATTTTTTGTGACTCTCCAGGTCACACAATTAATTTATCAAGTGATGGAGTCAATTAGGCCATGACCATCCTAGTAAATTGTGTTCGACACCCCAGGGATGTTTTAAAAGTGGTGTAGAACTGTATTTTTAGTGTTAGATAACCAATACTTCATAATTCATGGAGTACTTAGGAGTGGTAAAAATATATGATACCTTTTATCCATATTACGCACCTTGACCCCCTTTGAGTGTGATGTTCTTTGCGTGATTTAACATAAATCTGAGAAGGTATCTCCACTTCCATCTTCTATTTTCCTCCCACTTTTCTAGACCTTGATTTGAGGTCAAATTTGGGATAGGTTACGGAATATATTCCATTTATGAATGGGGAATTCAAGAATCAATGATGGAGATTCTATGTTTTTTAGACATAGGTTGTCTCGGGAGGATAGATCCATGTAGTTGTTTGTAAATCTGATGAATCAGTATTTTCCAATGAATTTTCAATTGTTATTATTTGCTGTAATTCTGTTAAATAATTAACTATTACTATTTTTATAAAAAAAATTAGTTTTTTTTAAAATGATATGAATTCGAGTTTGGATGGTGGTAAAATCATGGAAGAGGAATGGGAGGGCTTGGATGAGGTGGTGTTCAGGCATGGAAAGTGGTAACTCTAGTATCATGGTATGTGGTCCCTTTAATACGAATCCATAAGACTATTTATTTAGGTTTTCATTAATTCACTTATATTTAATGTGATTATGTGGAATAGTAGGGATATATTGTTTTATATAGACTGAGACAGAATGGTGTTGGTCCACCTATGCTCAAGATATTTTCTTATACCAAATTGAGTAGCTGGGATCACCTAATGACAATGCCTATAAATGATCGTGGTTCCATTGAAATAAGGATATAACATAATTAGGTATTGGGATATGATATGAGATTTGGGCATCCTAGGTTGGTTTTGTTAGGCTTGTTGTGTATCCATGAGTGGGAGATTGTATGTGTCATGCCTGATGAGTGGCACCCTATTGAGGGTGAGTAGATATTTGGAAATCTTCGCAAGTGGGATGTGTCCTCATGGATGATATGTGGTGTGATATTAGAATCCCAATGTGGAAGTCAATAAGAAGATCTCTAATCTCGTTGGAAATATAACCTCATGTAGGCCTCCCTATATGTCAATGGTTGACGTCTAGTAGTGAGGAATTAGGGTGTTTCTATGCGGAGTGTATTCCCTCTTGATCAGAGTGTAGCATGTAGCTATACAATAATGGTAAACAATATAAGAAAAAAACAACAACATGATAGCATATAATGAATATGTAATAAGTAGCTGGAAACAAAATCAAAATCAATAACAAAATATGATCTTCTCATCTGATATATAAAATGAGGATAGGGGTACATGTATATACATCATGATATACAAAAATAAAAAAGGCCCAAAAACTATATCCTCTTGCATCGAAAGACTAAGATTAACCCCCTTCTTATGGACAAAATAATAAGTATACAATCAACCATCGATAACTGGGTTCTTTCCTTTGTCCCTACCTACATCAATGAATTCTATTATGGTACTAACCAGTTTCCTGAATAGGGTGTTTGATATATTTGGTTGGCCACCAACAATATTATATAGTATGATTCATGAAGTTCATTATCAATGAGTATTGTGCTCTAATTATAATGTAACCAAAGAGATAAATTTTAAACATGTTATCACTGGTTCCTAAAGGACACTGGGATAACAATAACTTCTTTAGCCAAATCCATATGATCTTTGAACAAGTAACCGGTGTTTACATATACATGGTATATATATGTAGTGATGTTTGTAGCTATATATATAGGGATACTACTACTAGGTAGGGCCTTAAGTGTAACTCATTCTTCCGTTGAAAATAGTATGAATATATTATATTGTTAAGGGACTCTATGAACATGTATCATATTTATATAATGATTCCATGTTTGATTATCACAAATAGAATTGATACCATGCCAAAGTATCCTAAATAATAGGGACTCTCTTCCCATGTATAAAAAATAGATAGGACTCCATATTTGAGTGTCATTTTTAGATTGGATTTAATGTCCAGGTATCAAATTTATACAAGGTTAGTCAAGATTTACAAAAATCACAAGGGTAGAATTACAATTCAATTATCATGACATTTAGTTATGGGTGAGTAACATTTAATCATTTAAAAGTACCATGGAGTGGTTATAGAACTCATATTCATTTAATTACCACGATCCATGTAATTACCATGAGCCATTTTATTAGTTTGAAATCAACACCACTTATAAGGTGATGCGGTAGTATTACCAATTAATAACAAAAAGGGGATAGTTCATGAGAACACCTAATGGGTGGCATCAGTTTTGGTGGGGAACCTCCAATCATAACCAAGGGTTTTAAAGGAATATATAACATGGAAAGAAATTGGAATAAGTAAAGTATTATATTCTAAATAAATTATTGGGATGCCTGGAATGTAGCATGATAACACATGAAACAAAAAAAATCAGATTTAGGGAAAAATTACTAGACCAACTTACATAGGATAGTTTATGACCACTCATCTATTGTTCTCCTTTGAATATAATAATAACTAAATAAAAATAGAAAAATAGAAAATTAGAAAAATTAAATGAATAAATAGAAGTATAATTCTTAAAATTTTCTATGCAACATAACCAACATTTATGGAATCAATGTCTAGATAAGATATTTGATTTAATTTGTAGCAAGGAGAGAGGAGGAGCTTCATTATAGTAGGGGTTCTATTGTGTGTGGAAGGAGAAAAAGGTTTACCTCATTTAAAAAAACTAGTAAAAAATGTAAATATACCAAATTTTTATGATGTATATGTTTTGGATAAAAAATTGGTCAAACTGTGCAGTAACCGTACGGACAACACTTAGTAAAGAAATCCCTCTCACATGCTATGCACATGATTTTTCCAACCATGAACATCCTAGGAAAATCATGTCTCTCACGATTCATTAATAAATTTTGTGGATGAGAAACTTGAGTTACATGGTTGTGAAAAAGAATGAGGAACCCTATATTGAATTAGAGAACACCAAACGAATTAGTCCCATAATTAGCAATAACCATGCTCTAACTATGAAACTCAGTCTCTATCTCCAATTTCTAGAGCTCTAGGCTATGGACAAGCCTCATAATCTCCCAAACTAGTCCTTATCACCTCAATCTCATTACTAATATAATATGAGAGGTTCTTAATTGTAAATTTAGTGTCCATATGTATTTTAGAAGCTATTATGTGACATCTTATCCTTTTTAAAACCTCTTTCCATTGACTTTCCCTTACAAGGGTGATAGAACATCATTTTAGAAATGTTTGGGCCACTGGGTATACACATAAGACTCTATCCCTAGTATCGTCCTACACATAGTTGTATTAGAAAATAAATCATACTAAAATAACAAACCTATCGTAGAGATCCTTCATGATCCGATCAATGATATTTATCAGATGCTCCTCAATGGGGAATATACATCCATCTAAATATATTCAGGATTAAATGAAAGAAATGGGTTATAATAATAATAGATAAGCTTTGATACATGGGAGAAATCATGAATGACCCAATAACTCTAAGGTAAATCAAAATAATATGGTTCTGGACCACTATCTACATGACCTCGAAAGCCCCAACGTAACTAGGTGATAGATTTCCCGATCTCCTAATACATCTATAATCCAATCTTGTTGAAACTCATAAAAATTATCTATAAAGAACCTCTAACTCCAGGGGTCAGTGATAACGATTGGTATGGGACTTATTCATGGATTGAATTGTATCCATACACTTATAAATAAGATTTAAATGCTATGAAGTCTCTTGAATGATACAAAGTCCCAATAGTTCCACCTCGCCTACCTCTAGAAAACAAAAGGTTGAATTTCACAACCTACTATATAGGTCCTTGTAGGTATCCTTTATAATAGTTTTCTGAAAGAAGTTATTTTATGAGAATTCAATGATAGGTAGGTGTTTCTACCATGAACCCCTCAAAATGGACACAAGATTGGGTCATTTCCTCTGACACATGTATCATATGATCAGACTAACTGCCAGTCTAAGTGTAGTATGATATACTTAGAAACAAATGTGTACCCTATGCTTTTTATTACCCCTGCTAGAACTGTGATGTCAAACGAGCATATAAAAGATGTGATAGATTGACGAATGCCATGAAGGTGAAAAATATCCTGAATATAAATCCCCCTAAACTCTTCAATTGATATGTTATATAATATCAGTAGTAATTGTGTAACGTGAGTCCCCTTGTGAATAATTTCCCAAACCACATCACTACCATGATGGGACCTCAGCCTGGACACCAAAATATTTATAGTGCAATAATATCATTTTATTTATGGAATGTATATTGACTGTAGAAGTCCCATATGCCACTAGGGATAAACCTTATAATACTATAAATTGGTAAACTATGTGATATAACCTAAAATATGCCTCTTCATACATGGCCACCAATACATATTATGTATGAATCAGTACATCTTGGTTATACCAGGGTGACATTCCCAAAAATAGGCATGATATTCCCACATCAAATCTTCGTATTTGTCTGTAAGAACCCACACACATCCTTGAAAGTTCCTAAATCATTGATATCAGTAATGCAACTAGGTAGTGAGTCCTCACTGAACACACATTCACTAAGGATTAGGCCTTATATATCTATGATTTTCTCATACTTCCCCATTCAAGAAAGAAGGATGTCTACAACGCCCCGACCCCTGTTACCCAGAGTCGGTGTATTATTACGTAATGTTGGCATGATCACAAAAGATCATGTCTTGAAAGACCGATTAGTTTAGTTGCCTTGGAATAACTAGATACATTCATAAAGTTTAAATTACATCATAAAATAAAAAACTACAACAATATAGTCTCCATAGTCCACACTCTTATCCCCTCCTACTATCCCTACAGGTCATTCATAAAATACTTCTTCACATCCTGGGAAAAATAAAACGTAGCAAGGGGTGAGCTTAAATGCCTAGTAAGGATAAAAATATAGCAGAAACCTACATAAATAAGTAAAAACATTTAAGGAAATGTATAAATAATACATAATCATTTTAAAATATGAACTTTAGTATAATATGGCAGAAATAAAATGAAATAATGCAATATACTTATTCACATGGATATTCTACTAGTCGAATAATCACATGCAATATCAATAACCTCTTTCATAGTGATGGAATGCATAATGCCAGACTATCATAACCACATATTCAAGGCCTCGTGCCAAAACTACAAATAATATTTTTTCAAGGCCCTGTGCCTAGACACTAGTTTGTATCATGAGACCTACCGATGCATCGAGGAGCTATAGCGGGCTCCACCCGTCACTTATTAAGTCCAATGCATTTCTCATATGAACAGGTTTAAACATAACATAAACATTCGTATTAAAACTAGCATACATCAATACTTTCACCATAAAAAATGAATGGTATAAAGATAACACATCCATAGTAAGACATATCACAAAACCTTTAAAAATATATGGAAGTTTTGTATCATAATAAATAAACTTCAAATAAGATTAAAATCCATCAAAGGATGTTGACATAGATAAAATCAAAAACTATTTGAGAGAAATATCTCTTTTTTCTGAAATCATTTAAAAGTCACGTAATTATACAATAAAACATTTACTTTGAAAATATTATTATAATCTTGTAAGGGAATCTTTGATGATTTTATAATGGTGGAAAATAGCCGCACCCGCCACATAAGTTAAAAAAGACATTCTTACCTTAATTCTATTGAAAAGGTTAAAAAGGACCTTGTATGGAAAACGACAGAAATATTCCTTTATAAACATCTTATAAAAATTCAACAAGGGTATAAATTACTTTATACCATAGTCTTTAAAATAGTAATAATTATTTGAAAAACATTTTTAAGAAACATGGATGTGGATGATAAAGAGGTCCTAGTAGATAATCACATATAAACAACCTTGGATAATGAAGAGATTGTGAAATAACCCTTACCTTGTAATTTTACTTAGTCGATGATATGTTAAAATCATTTATAATAGTTAAAAAAATGTTATTAAGTTATACAAGAACCATATACATAATTATAATGTCATATATGATCTTCTATTAAGGATTTGTTAATAATATTTTAGTATTATTGTCGTTACGGGTGTTAAATTAATCATTTTATTATATATGTTTTGTTACATAAGGAATGTTTGTTATAGATAAGTTTTATCTTAGTCATATCCAGAATGATATCAGGTCCTTAAACATTATTTTTAAATCATCAAATGATAATTATAATATAATGGATACGATGGATAATGAATCTCATTGCGTTCGTGGAGATGGTAGTCCGTACGTACGCACGAGCGACAATATCATTCTTTTGATATTAAAATAATATATAATTGGATAGTATATCATATATACAGAATCATTATCATGTTATATTTATTATTTACATGAATTACACATCATTATTATACCTATCCAAATAATAATATATTGAATAACAATTACACCACGACGTGGAGATGGTAAGCCGTACGTACGCATGTATGGTGACATGTCATTAAAAGGATGGATAGAATAATGAATATGGTTGTACCATATTTATAATAATATCACAGTATATAGGAGATAATGGATTTATATAATTGGGATAACAAAGAAAGAATAAGTTTAAGAAGAAATGAACTTGAAAAAGGGTGGTGAAAACACTACCTCTTCTTCGGGGTCTTCCTTTTGATTTTATCAAAATGGCTCCATAGGTTGGTTTTCTGATCAAACAAAGGCCTCTAGGTTGAGGTGAGGAAAGTTGAGAGATTATTTGGGTTGGGGTTTGCCGATACAAAAGGATTTGAATGTGTGAATTAGTGAGAAGGTGGAGTTCCCTTTTATAAGAGTGGTGAGGGGCACCTTTGGAAAAGATAGAAATATTATTTTATAATAAATTCATATTCGGTTTCTAATGGCTACAAAGTGTATTATTTAATGGATAAGGTTGGTATGGGTCGAAAACCACTCAACCAATATAATTTATATAGGTTTGGGTCATTATATTAACCTTATCTTTTAGATTTAACTCTTAGTTAATTAGTTTGACACTTACCATGTCACTTTGTATTTTAATATTATATAGTTAGTAAACTTACTATATACCTCTAAGAGACCACCAAGTGGTACATTAATAATACACCTATCATGATATAAGTCTCTTGGACGAACCTTATACTTTTAGGAATTTAATATCAATTAATAATATAATATTTTGTTTAAAAAATCTTTTATATCAATTTTGACACTATTGGGTATGTTGTTTTTGATAAATTCATAACAGTATTATTACTTAGAAAAAAATTTATATAAACAATCCTAATATGTCATAGTAACCTATAAAATTATTGTAATTTATAAAAAGTCTCAAATTACATTTGTTTGGATATTTATAATATCAATTATCTTAATCTTTCATTAATACGGTAATTACTACATCATCATTGTGTCATAAATAAATTAAATTATATAATGTCTAAAAATTATAAATAAAATACCATTATGTATGAATGTTTTTATATTTCTAATTAAACTTTATAATAGAAAATCCAACATTTATAAACCTAAGTAAAAATTGTTTTGCTAAAATATATATGCTTATGTCATTTTTGTATTTATTTTAACTTAATTAGTATAAAGTGTCCTTATCACTTACAAGTGGATACATGGGTCCCAAAATCAACCCAATTATGCCCATGGTCGAACATGTATCAAACAATAAGGTTAGGACATGTTTTAGGGTAATTTATTATTATTATAATATTATTGTTTTACCCTTTTTTACCGGATTTACCCTTTAACCATGTTAAATAAAATATTTACCGAAGTAATTATTCAAAATGTCTAAAAAAGGTTACCTATTTACACAATTTGGAAATCCTGATTCAAAATATAGAGTCCATTTTTCCAAATTCAAAACATAGAAGTGGAAGAAATTAATTTAAAATTAATTCCTGTCATTAAAACAAAAAGCCTGTTTTTAGGAGATAATAACTATAAAAAGTGTGACACTTGTTTATATATGGTTTAATTGAAAAATTATGTCCAATTAACAAAATTTTATTTCATGGTAAAAATATATTATTAATATACTTTAAAACCACTCAAATTAATAATTTATCACTATTAATTATTTTGATTAAAAATTTGTTTTTAATTAAAATTTAGTAATTTTAACTATTCATCAAAATATAAATGTTATCCGAAAAGTTCCAAAATTTTAATCCAGGATAATTTTGATATGATGAATCCAAAAATGAAGACAATTTTGAAAGATAAAATTTATAAAATTTCAAAAAGTGGGTATTACAATTCATAACGGCTAGTTTGGTCGGTTGTGGTGTGTGTGTGAACTCGAAGTTGCGTACAACACACGCTACTATATTATTCAAAGGGAAGCATATCGTGGAAGCTTGGGGTGTTACATTCTCCCCTCCTTCAAATAGTTTCGTCCTTGAAATTTCTATAATACAACCGCATGAAAAGAATCAGGTGTTTCTTCATCATAAGTTCCTTGGGTTCCCACGTTGCCTCTTCCCAAATTTCAAAATTCCATCTTCATACCCAAAGTCATTCAATCTCCCATTATTAACAGCATTAATCATCTTTTGAAATTATTCATCATCGGTCTGAGAACTCTCAATCCTTTCTAGAAAATATGGTTTGGCAACCATTTGAAAAATCGATGATGTTTCACCTTCCATGGTTATTCCCATGTCTATCTTCACTAGATCCATGAAAATTGGATCCCTTTCAACTCTCATATTGTTCAAAACTCCGTGATCTTTTCTGCTCAAAGCATATGCCACCTTCTTTTACTTCCCCGTGTGGTTTTGTATTGTACAATCATAATCCTTGAGTAATTCAAGCCATCTCCTTTTCCTCATGTTGAGTTCTTTTTGTGAGAAAATATAATTCAAACTCTTGTGATCAGTATAAATCTCACATTTTTCTCCATAGAGGTAGTGCCTCCATATATTCAAAGCAAAGATCACAACTACTAACATGAGATCATGAGTAGGATAGTTTTTCTCATGAATTTTCAACTATTGTGATTTGTAGGCAATAACCCTATCATTCTACATAAGGACACAACCATGTCCTTTCTTCGATGCATCACTATAAATAACGAACCCATCATTACCTGATGGTAGAGTCAATATAGGAGAATTGACTAATATTCTCTTCAGTTATTCAAAACATTCTTCAGACTCTTTTTTCCAAACATATTTAACCCCCTTACATGTTAGATTTGTTAATGGGTTAGCCAATCGAGCAAAATTCTGGGCGAAACATCTATAATAACCTACTAAACCAATAAAACTGCGTACCTTAGTTATACTCGTTAGTGCTGGAAATTCTTGGATTGCCTTGGTCTTAGAAGGATCAACAAAGATTCCATATTTAGAGACAATATGTCCAAGAAAAGAAATCTCTTGAAGCCAGAATTCACACTTGCTAAACTTCCCATAGAATTCATGTCTTCTCCGAGTCTTCAGGAGAATGCGCAAGTGATTTTCATGATCTTCGTAGCTTTTAGAGTATACCAAAATATCATTAATAAATACCCCCACAAAATCATCGAGATATTCCTTGAAAACTCTATTCATTAGATCCATGAATACAGAGGGTACATTAGTCAGCCCAAAAAGGCATTACTGTAAAATTGTAATGCCCGTACCTGGTTCAAAATGCAGTCTTTGGAATGTCTTCCTTCTTCACACACAACTGATGGTATACAGACCAAAGGTCAATCATTGAAAATTATTTATCTCAATGCAGTTGGTCAAATAAATCATCAATGCGAGGTAGGGGATACTTTTTCATTATTGTTATAGCATTGATTTCCCTGTAGTCAATACATAACCTTATAGATCCATCTTTCTTCTTAACAAAAAGGACAGGGGAAACCCATGGAGAAACACTAGATCGAATAAATCCCTAATTACTCAATTCCTCTAGTTGTTTATTTAGTTCTACTAATTCCACTGTGGCCATTCTATAAGGGGTCTTTGATATAGGCCTTGATCCAGGAATTAAATCAATGGAAAACTCAACATCTCGTTCTGGAGGATGTCCAGGTAAATCTTCCAGAAACACATCTACATATTCTTTCACAAAAGTTACATCCTCTATTTGAACATTCATTTCCTCACCCATAGTTATTTAATTCTATTCCTCCCTAATAATTGAATTTAGTTGAGCTACTGGGGGTGGATCTAGATAATAATTAGGTGGTGATGATTCCACTCTAAATATAAGGTGTTACTTATCATCATCATCAAAAATCATAACCTCCTACTTCTTACAATAAATCATTGCATCATGGTCCAAAATCCAATCCATACCGAGGATTATATAAAACTCAATCATAGGTATGACGATGAGATCAGTGGATAAAGAACATTTATGTGCTCTAATGGGGACTGATTCACAAAACATTGTTGCAATGATACTTCCCTTAGAAGTTTTAACTAAAAACCCCCTTGTTAAATCTAATTTGAAATATCTAATTTTCGTAGAAAACTGGGAAGATATGAAACAATGCGATGATCCAGAATGAAATAATGCATTTGCTAAACTTGAGGAAACCATTAAATTACCTGCAACCACGTCTTTCAAAGCTTCTACCTCAGTAGTAGTGATAAAATAAGCTTGGACTTGATCCCTTGGCCTTTTCTGAGGTAAGTTCCCCTAATGATTAGGAAATTCAATTTCATAATGTCCCATCTCCCTATAATTGTATCATTGGACATCGGTAACTTCCTTATTTCCCTTGCAATCACGAGCTTGGTGGCCTTTTTCACCACACTTGTAACAGACTCTCATTCCTTTTAAGCAAGTACCAGGGTGTTTTTTCCCACATTTACTACAGGATGGATATTCAACCTTTCCCTCTTCCCCTTATTTCCATTCCCAGATTTATCAGAAGATCTCTTCTTCTCTTGCATTGCTTTAAAGTCATAAGACTTAGAGAATTCATTTTCTGTCTTGATAGCACATGAGACAATGTCTTCGTACGATGAGAAGGATTGTGAGACTAATGATCAATAGAGAAACGGTTTTAACCCATCAAAGAAACGATCAATCATACTTCTTGGGTTACATATATAATCTCCAGCATACCATCCTAACCTTGTAAAGTTAGCCTCATACTTTGTGACATTCTCATCCTCCTTTTGTCTAAGACTTAGAAATTGCCTTTCCATATCTGCTCGATGGTCACGAGGAAATTATTTTTCTAAGAAAAGATCTTTAAAATCCCTCCATTCCATATTTGATACTTCATAATCTTCCTTCCTATTTTGAATCAATAACCACTATTGGTCAGCATCTCCAGTGAGGTGATAAACTGCCATGACAACTTTTTCCATTTCACTACTCCCCAAAGCCTGAAATATTTTCTCTAGGGAACTTATCCATTTCTCAGCTACAAATGGATTTGTACTCCCATTTAATGTTGGGAGTTGCTTCCTCATGAAGGGATCTAACATTGATCCTCCACTCTATGGATCAGGGTGCTCCAAACAGGTAAGGTTGTTATTCATAACCTGAGTGAGTTGTCCCAGTATGGTGGTTAGTTGATCAGCACCAGTAGCATCACCATCTCCACTATAATTATCTTGAGTATCAGGGAATTACCTACATGGAGTACATGCATTGATATGGTTTCCATTTCTTCCACTAGGCGCCATTTCTAAACAATGGCATAAACTAGATCAGTTTGTGAATCAAAATACATAATTCCATACTTATAAAATAATTAACATAAATTGACCTATTTATGGATATAATCCATAATCATAAAAATGTTTTCTTTGAGGATGTATATACTCATAAACCATTCATAATTATTTGTAAATAAAATGAGAGTTATCCTAAGCATATCCCTTGGGAGTGTCGTAACCAAGAGTGTAGCAAGTCCCATTGTCGTGCACCAGTTCCCATTTGAGTCTAGCTCAAAGCGGTGTTTTCGGGTTTTCCCCTAGGTACATCTGTGCCTGATCAGTCTCTACCAGCTCATATCCAGAAATGAATGTATTGCTCGAAAAACTCACAAAATCTCTACAATACCAAAATTCTAGAAAGTTCTTATATACTAATCCTCAACGTCCATCTTAGGTCTATGTTCTCTAATCAGAGTTTATCTAAATCTAGCTTCCATGGTTTGTACTAAACTTCCTCTGATACCAACTGTAACGCCCCGACCCCAGTTACCCAGAGTCCGTGTATTATTACATAATATTGGCATGATCACAAAAGATCATGTCTTGAAAGACCAATTAGTTTAGTAGCCTTAGAATTACTAGATACATTCATAAAGTTTACATTATATCAGAAAATGAAAAACTACAACAATATAGTCTCCATAGTCCACACTCTTATCCCCTCATACTATCCCTGCAAGTCATTCATAAAATACTTCTTCACATCCTGGGAAAATTAAAACATAGAAAGGGGTGAGCTCAAATGCCCAGTAAGGATAACAATATAGAGGAAACTTTAATAAATAAACATAAACATTTAAGGTAATGTATAACTAAGACAAAAGCCTTTTAAAACATGAACTTCAGAATAATATGACAGAAATAAAATGAAATAATTCCATATACATATTCACATGGATATTCTACTAGTCGAATAATCACATGCAATATCAATAACCACTTTCATAATGATGGAATGCATAATGGCAGACTATCATAACCACATAGTCAAGGCCTCGTGCCAAGACTAAAAATAAGTTTTTGTCAAGGCCTTGTGCCAAGACACTGGTTTATCTCATGAGACCTACCGATGCATTGAAGAGCTATAGCTGGCTCCACCCGTCACTTATTAAGTCCAATTCATTCCTCATCTGAAGAGGTTTAAACATAACATAAACATTCGTATAAAAACTAGCATACGAAATTTCAATACTTTCACAATAAACCATGAATGGTATAAAAATAACACATCCACAGTCAAACATATCACAAAACATTCAATAATATATGGAATTTTTGTATCATAATAAACAAACTTCAAATAAGCTTAAAATTCATCAAAGGATGTTGACATAGATGAAATCAAAACTATTTGAGAGAAATATCTATTTTTTTAAATCATTTAAAAGTCACGTAATTATAAAGTAAAACATTCACTTTTAAAATATTCTTATAAGCTTTTAAGGGAAGCTTCGACGATTTTATAATGGTGGAAAATATCCGCACCCGCCGTATAAGTTAAAAAATTACATTCTTACCATAATTCTGTCGAAAAGGTTAAAAAGGACCTTGTTTGGAAAACGACAGAAAGATTCCTTTATAAAATTCTTATAAAAAGTCAACAAGGGTAAAAATTACTTTATACCATAGTCTTTAGAATAATAATAATTATTTGAAATACATTTTTAATAAACATGGATGTGGATGATAAAGAGTTCCCAGTAGATAATCACGTATAAACAACCTCAGATAATGAAGAGATTGTGAAATAACCCTTACCTTGAACTTTTACTTAGTAAATGGTATGTTAACCTCATGTATAATAGTTAAAACCTTGTTATTAAGTTATAAATAAACCATATACATAATTATGATATCATATATGATCTTCTATTAATGCTTTGTTAATAATATTTTTGTATTATCGTCGCTTCGGGTGTTAACTTAATTATTTTCTTATATATGTTTTTTTACATAAGGGTTGATTTTTATGGATAGGTTGTATCTTATTCATATCCAGAATGATATCAAGCCCTTAAAATTTATTTTTAAATCATCAAATGATAATTATAATTGAATGGATACGATGGATAATGAATCTCATCGCGTTCATGGAGATGGTAGTCCGTACGTACGCACGAGTGACAATATCATTCTTTTGATATTAAAATAATATATAATTGGATGGTATATCATATATAAAGAATAATTATCATGTTATATTTTTTATTTACATGAATTACACATCATTAATATACCCATCCAAATAATAATATATGGAATAACAATTACACCATGACGTGGAGACGGTAAGCCGTATGTACGCACGTATGGTGACATGTCATTAAAAGGATGGATAGAATACTGAATATGGTTGTACCATATTTATAATAATATCACAGTATATAGGAGATACTGGATTTATAGAATGGGAATAAAAAAGAAAGAAGAAGTTGAATATGAAATGAACTTGAAAAAGGGTGGTGAAAACATTAACTCTTCTTCGGGGTCTTCCTTTTGATTTGATCAAAAGGGCTCCTGAGGTTGGTTTTCTGATCAAAATAAGGACTCTAAGATGAAGTGAGGTAAGTTGAGAGAGTGTTTGGGCAGGGTTTTGCTGAGACAAAAGGCTTTGAATGTGTGAATTAGTGAGAAGGGGAGTTCCCTTTTATAAGAGGGGTGAGGGGCACCTTTGGAAATGCTAGAAATATTATTTTATAATAAATTCATATTGGGTTTCTAATGGATCCAAAGTATATTATTCAAATTTTAAGGTGGGGATGGGTCAAAAACCACTCAACCAATAGAAGTTAGACAGGTTTTGGGAATTATATTAACCTTATCTTTTAGTTTTAACTCTTAGTTAATTAGTTTGACACTTACCATGTCACTTTGTATTTTTATATTATATAGTTAATAAACATACAATATACCTCCAAGAGACCCCCAAGTAGTCCATTAATGATACAAATATCATGATATAAGTCTCTTGTCTAATCATTATATTTTTAATAATTGAATATCAATTAATAATATAATTGTTTTTAAAAAACTCTTTTACGTCAATTTTGATAGTATTGTGTATTTTTTTTGATAAATTCATAACAGTATTATTACTTAGAAAAAAATTTATATAAACAATTCTAATATGTCATAGTAACCTAGAAAATTAATGGAATTTATAAAAAGTCTAAAATTACATTTATTTGGGTATTTATAATATCAGTTAACTTAATCTTTCATTAATACAGTAATTACTACATCATCATTGTGTCATAAATAAATTAAATTATTTAATGTCTAAAAATTATAAATAAAATACCATTATTTAGAAAATATTTTTTTATTTCTAATGAATATTTATAATCTAAAATCCAACATATATAAACCTATGTAAAAATTGTTTTTCTAAAAGATATATGCTTATGTCATTTTTTATTTATTTTAACTTAATTAATATAAAGTGTCCTTATCACTTACAAGTGGATCCATGGGGTCCCAAAATCGACCCAAATATTCCCATGGTCTGACATGTATCAACCAATAAGGTTATCACATGTATTAGGGTAATTTATTATTATTATTATTATATTATTTTTTTACCCTTATTTACTGGATTTACCCTTTAACCATGGTAAATAAAATATTTACTGCAGTAATTATTCAAAATGTCTAAAATAAAAGTTACCTATTTACACAATTTGGAAATCCTAATTCCAAATATGGAGTCCATTTTTCCAAATTCAAAACACAGAAGTGGCAAGAATTAGTTTAAAATTAACTCCCGTTATTAAAACAAAAAGCGTGTTTTTAAGAGATAATAACTATCAAAAGTGTGACACTTGTTTATGTACGTTTTAATTGTGAAATTATGTCCAATGACTAAAATTGTATTAAATGGTTAAAATATATTCTAAATATACTTTAAAACCACTCAAATTCATAATTTATCACTATTAATTATTTTGATTATAAAAGTTGTTTTTAATTAAAATTTAGTAATTTTTACTATTCATCAAAATATAAATGTTATCTGAAAAGTTCCAAAATTTTACCCTAGGCTAATTTTTATATTCCAAATCCAAAAATGAAGTCAATTTTGAAAGATATAATTTATTAAATTTCCAAAATTGGGTATCACTATTCATAACGGCTAGTTTGATTGGTTGTGGTGTGTGTTAGAACTCGAAGTTGCGTACAACCCACGCTACTATATTATCCAAAGGAAAGCGTACCGTGGAAGCTTGGGGTGTTAAAATGTCACTACCAAATCTCATAAAACAGGCTGCCTATGATATTCTTGAACTTCTAGGTGTATCATAGAAAATAGGGACATCAACTGCTACTCACAACTGGCCTCTTGGATGACATGTGTTTGAGCCTTTTACCTTTGGGTTTTAGATACAACATTTCCCTTTCTAGGGGTATATGAGAGTTCAATGTAACACAACTTATGGTCATATACCCTCCTTATCATCTTGAGATTCAAGTCACATTGTGTGGAAATGTACTTGAGATTTTATGGCCCGTATAAATGATGAACCATTATCCCAATAGATAGTTCCTCAAACATTTTAAGGCATGAACTAGAACTGGTAGATCATGGTCATGCATAGGGTATTTCTATTATTGAAGTCTCAATTTATGGTCCCCATATACTAGAACCTGATCTCTTTGAATCATAATATGTTCTATAATAATTCCCAACACACCAAAATAAACAATATATCCTCTGCCCATATATTTATGAATCTAAATTGGTACTAAATTAAATATACCATTGTATGTTACAATGGTTTCCCCATGAGCTCCATACCATAAAAACATAATTCCCTTTTCATTCAAGACTTTTATAAGAACTTATAGGCATAAAAATTCATGAATAAAACACCTCTAATTTCTATCCATCCCCATTGAACTCTTTACGTCGTTTTCTTTCTTTGGTTTCTCCCATGAAACAAAGATGCTCACTATATTTAGGTAAATAGACACTCTTTCCTAGGACATGATGTGATCCAAAAAGTAAACCCTATTGATGAAGAAGTGGAATCTAGTGATATTAGCATATAACTGGTTCTCTCTCAATGTATTCTATATGAACTAAATTTTTTTTTCCATTTCTTGGTGAGTATGAAAATACCAAATGATATCATCACAAATAATCATAAAAAATGAATCCAGATATGGGTGGAAATCCCATTTTATCATGTTCATTAAAATTGTTGGCACATTTTTATGGCTGTACAATATAGCGAGATACTCATAAAATCCATATCTACTCAAGAATTATATACTTTGTATGTATAGTGGTCTCACATGAACTAGATGGTATCCATGACTAAAATTAATCTTATAGAAATCCATCGCTCCTCATAGATGTGGAAGAGGTCATCTATATGAGTAATTGGATAATAGTTTTTAACTTAAGTTTGGTTAAACTAGTGATAAACCAAAAAAACGCAAAGGGTCCTATATTCCTTTTTTGGATAATAGAATATGCGAACCCCATGGAGCAGTATTGGGTTATTTGAAACTTGTAGATTTCAAATATTTTAAATCCACTTTCAGTTTCTAATGATCTATAGAATTCTTCCTATATGGAATAATCTACACAAATTCTGCATCAATAACTAGATAATTGGTGAAATAAAAATCTATCACTAGAGGTAATCTAAAGAACTCACATGGGAATAAATATCTAAAGCGATCCACCATAAGTGGGATTTCTATATGCTTCATTATGTTACCCCTCAAAGAAGTACAATCCATTTGATCTGTCACTCTACCCATCCCAGGATGCTTTGATCCAGATTAACTCACCTAATCATCCAATTCACCCATCTAAATGTAGGTACAACCCTTGGGTGTTGTGACATCAACCTTTGATGATAAAAATAAATATTGGAATGATAAGACAATATCTACTCCATTCCATGTTTGATGTTGAAGGCATTCATCTCAAGGACAAAGATGATCCAAAATAATCGGTACCCAGCTATCTCAAGGGGAACTCCCTACACTAGATCACACTCTCTAATTTAAAACATAAATGTGTATTGAGAGTCATCATGCCATATAAGTACTCTTTATCTACACCCAAACATTCTATAATTTCCATTAAAATAGAATATTATAAAGAGACTATACCAAAAAATGATGGAAATAAAGTTGAGGGTCCTAGAATAGTACATATAAGTATAGAATCCTTGGAGTAATCCTCTTCAAATGTTTGATGCACTAGATAGATATAACCAAATACACATCCTTGATATTCAAATTGGATGCCCTATAAAATTTCTCTCTAATGTATCTTAATGCCTAGAATGAACTTACCATGGCCATGACCTCCTCTTCAGACAGATTAGTTGATAGTACTCTAGTTATCTTCCTGGAGTTGTGATATTGATCCAGACTGAGAGAATGATATGAGTCCAATCCAAAAAGGAATAGATAGAATAATCCTATATAAATTCTACTTATTTACCAATCTATTGAAACCATGGAATTCCATGTGATATCTATGAAATTAGGGAATTTTTATACCCTAGATTTCAACACATGTGGCACACGTAAATATTAGTAGGTTTCATCTGGCTTCTTCCACCCCCCGCATGCATACTTGGTGGGAAATTTTCTACTGCTCAAGGAACCACTTCCCTATCTTGGTACGAAACCACTTTGTCTCACAATGTTATCATCCCTCAGGTTCTACTAGGTGATGAGGTCCAAATTCACTATCATAGAAATGGAATTCAACTGAAATACATTCACTTTTGATCAGATGGTATATACAAGACCATACTTATAAGGTCTCGTTATTTTCAACTCATCACCTATAATATTTTGTCTGATGTGATGAGTTTCAGTGAAATGAGCTGAATATTCCATCAAAGACATAGGACCATGATACAGATGAATAAACTCTCTAAAGTGGTATATTCTCAATGTCTGATGGAATAAGTAATCATAGAAGGGTATATGGAATTCTTCCTTGAACATACCCATATGATGATCAACCAATGATTTGATATTATAGAAACATTTATCAGATTCAAAAATCATATACGTGGAGAGCTTAACTCTCTACTCTGTAGGTATTTCTGAATATTACAAGATTGTTAACATGGCCTTTTGGTGTGACTCAATAGCTTGAGGACCACCATCCCCTACAAAGATGGGATAATTCTACTGCTTTAATTCTCACATCAACTCTACCATAGAAGGGGCGGGTCACGAAGTTCCCTTTATAGAAAACATGAAGTGAAAAAATCATTCCCGAAATTGAGCATCAACTCTTAGTAGAGGATCAATAAGAGGTGCCTCTAGTGGCACTATAATTGGTATTACTAGTGGATCAGGGGCCACCACATTTAGATCACGGTCGTTGCCACCCTCATAGTGCCTGACTTGAGGACGTCATGGTGGAATATCTCCATAATTTCCATGAACACGATTCATATATGATTTAACAATAGAAAATAAATCACAAATAACATAATATGAAATGTACAAATCATTCCTATAATTTAGTCTCATGACTATTCCTACTCTTAAGGAATGTTCTAGGTGATAAAAAATATCAAAAAAATCACCACATACTTTTCTTACTGCCCATTACTATGTTTCGGTTAGGGTCAAGGTATTATATGACACCGAAAAGAATCTAGTATATGTATTGAATATTTCAAGGTATAGGGGAAAAAATGTAATTTTCAATTGGAATATTCTTTTAACAGTAACACTATCAACAAAAATTTAAAATTTATTTAAGTTTATAATCATTTATAAAGATATATATATCATTGTCTAGATAAAAGCATCATCATTCATAGTTTATAAAGGTCCAATATCATTATAAATTGAAATTGGTACATCTTGTAACTATTAATTTGACCTTATATTGGATATTAAGTTGTAATAAGCCATATAAAATTATTTTTATAAATGAATCACCATTCTTAATTTATATAATTACATGCTTTATAAATTATAATTTGAATTCATGTAATGAAAATGAATAACATTTCATCCCATATAACCAATAGTTCATGGGTTAAATATGAAATAATTTTTTAACTAAGGTGTCATAATCAATATATATGGTAAAAAAAATATTTATATTGATTCTTTCATTTTAATTAATCCAATAATTTCATCCCCAAAAGAATCATTAACACAGTTCTGTACATGGTAATCAAGGAATTCAAAAAAATCCCCAGTGATACAGGATATACAGGAAATGATATATACCTCCCATGAATTGAATAATTCATGACATGTAAGTCCTAAAGTACCTATAATGATTCATGAGAGGATATATTTTTTTATACGTAGACATGGGAAAAGTGGTTCATAGTGATAATACCAAAAATTATAACATAAAAAACAGGTGCATCAGCCATTGGTGAAATCAGTACAAATGTATAAAAACCAAAATGATCCTAAAACAATCATGAAACACTCCTTATAAACTTAATCACATTAATATCAAAATACAATAGGTTTTTAATAGTACATTATGTTTCCATACTGCTTCAAAAATACGAGACATTATAGTGATGAACATTTTCTTACTCAAAGTGGTGAGTTGAGATATCTTTCGAGGGTGATTTGAAAATGGAATTAAGCATTGATCAAATGAGGGTTGGAACCCACTATTGGGTTTTATTATAAATATCCTAAGCGATCTGGTGTTATTGAGGGGTGATATATGTGAGATGATATCAACCATCAAATATTTGATATGGTTAGGAAGGATACTAGTGGATTCCCTAATGGTCAACATGGTATGTCAAATGAGTTTTGAGGTTATTGTTTAGTGACTATTTCATGGTTGGTGATCTAGTGAGCTTGTGTTATAGGATAAAATAACTATTTACTGGTGGATGTGTGTTCTTTTGTGTGTGTTGTGATATATAATGAACACATCTTATGTGATGAAGTGTCCCAAGGCCTGGCCTCACCATGAGTAAGCTGGCACTGTAAGGTCCTCCATTGGTGAGATGGAATATGATTTTTTTTCATGATTTCTAGGATTCACTTATGTGATAATTTTTGGATTTAGACTAGTTTTCTTCACAATTAGTGATATGGTGTTTTCATGGACATTTTCTTAAGTGTAAAAGAAATTGTTGAGATAGTAGAAAATCATGAGTAAAGATATTTTTCTAGTTGTGATGTGATTTGGGACATAGCTGTTCTACCCTACCTTGATTGAAAATCTAGAATTTAGGATATGGATATGAGGACAAACCCAGAGTTATAAGGTAGAATCCATATTTTGATGTATTACCTTCTATAATGGATGATATTCAGTCTATTACTTATACATATGACCATACATAGCAATTTTAGGTAATGTTTGGGGAGTATTTAGAATCCCTAAAATGATTATTTATTTAAGGGTTGGTTTATGAGTCTAATATCATGATGTGATTAATTTGTTCGGGAATGGTTCCAAAGTAGGTATGATTAGTTTTCACAGTATCATAGTTAGTACATAATGAACCAATTTTCATTACATTATGGTAACCTGATTCATAGATGATCTCCAATGTTCTTGTGTGTATATGATTATCTTTCAAATTATAAACATATATGGTGGATTATAATATAAAAACTTTGTGAGACCCAAATTTGATATATTTTTCACACCCCATATAGTAACACTAGTGAAAATGAAAAATATATGTATACATTTTGGTTTGAAAAATTTTCATGCATTGGATCATGGTGATGAAACTCAAATGGGTTCTAGATAAGGGGTTGTCAAGGCCTTAGATTAACATCAAGTATATTGTTTAATTTTTACCATTTGTTTTAATTTTTATATGTGATCAACTAAGTGGGTTATCAAGTTATTATTGGATGTATACTTCTATGTGATTCATTGGTTTTAACATTGTATTTTCAAATTATGTGTACTCTTATTTTTTTGTGTTCTTATTTGATTTCTTTTTGCTGTTATTTCACTCTGATTTAGAGGAACATAATCACAGTTTTATAGATTTTTCCATCATCACTAGCCAAAATAATTTTTTGTATGGGTAGGAGTACCTACTGTCATGTAGCATATCATCCTAGAGAACTCTTATTTTCCCTACGGATTGGGAAATTCAAAAATGGTATCATATTGTCATTTATTCATTATTATTTTCATATATAATATAAATTAAATGTATACATTCAAAAAGTTATAATACACCTTATATTTGTTATTCAAGAACACCTTTCCACTAGAAATTCCTAGTCACCGGAGTGATATGATTTAGGATTTGGTTTACAATTTTATGTTTAGGATATTTATTTGAATATAATTATTATATTTATAATTTTATATTGGTTTTAAATCATATCCCATAGAGGCAATAGGAAAAAAAGTGAATAATATTTGGAAAATAAAATTCCCATTAAACATGGGTGCATAAGTTTGACTGGTTTCATTAAGAGTTTTCCACTAGTTAAAAAAGCAATATAAACTTATATAAATGTTTCCTATATAACTTATTAGTGGAATAATACTTAAGTAAACCATATTTTTTTTCCAAATTATATATTTCATGATGAAAGGTAAGGTGGATTTATAGTGTTTTTTTTCTTTGTGATGGACATACTATCTCTTAGGGGATGAGAAGAAATATTTATGAGTTGGTACAGCCATTTAATTTCACGTTGATGAGTTTATGATGTCTTAGGATACTAGAGAGGTGATATACGGATGGGAATGAGTTTCTTTGATGATGTGGGCTTAGTTTTTAAAGATTCTACCAAATAATATATAGTGTTTTTCCATAAATCTTCTTAGTTGAACTCTACTTAACTAAACTTGAGGGTTATATTGATGCGCCTAAGAAGGTAGAGAAAGGGAATATAAGATTCATTTGGCTATTGGATTGGATACAATTAATGAATTTTTGGTATTGTGGCTAGGTAAAAGGGAAGTTTTTTTTGGATTTCTAAATTTGGTAGTCCAATATTGTAAGGCCATGTATGGATAAATAAGTGTAAATGCCTATAGTTTGAGAATAACACCTATGCTTTGGGTGATCATGTTATTAGCATTGAAATGAGTGAGATTATTTGGTTCGGTTAGATAAGACTATAATTTGCGTGGAGAATTTTCCATAGTTTAGGCAAGTGATCATGGGTTCAATAGGAAATGACTCATTTGATATTGATTATCTTCATATGATTTTGTTAAATATAATCAAGAATCAATTGGGTTTTGTTGATATTTAATAGGATTATATGAAATAAGATGTGGAGGGGTTTTTTCAGTGGATCAATCTGCCTGAACTCGGAGTGTCAGGGTTGAGATGAATTTTTAGTGAAATGTTTCTATTTGTAAGGTAAGTATTCATTGATTAGGGGAATTACTTTTTGAGTTTTGGATCGATGAAAATCCATTTGGGGTCTCTAGAATAATGGGTTTTAATGCGATTCTTATAAGATTCATGGACTAGAATTTTCAATGTGTATTGGAGGTATCCCTCAGTGATAGAAGGTGACATTAAAAAATATTTGTGTATAATGTTAGGGGATGGTAGGATTGTTGAGTGTGACTTTATAGAAGAAGCATTCTTGTGATATTGAGAATTTTCTAGGTCGGTGGTCAAGGATCGGTGTAGGGGAAGACAAATGTAGGGGATTACATCATTGTACATTGGATGATATGAAAATCATTATCAATGGTTCTAGGAGAATATTGAGGATGAAGTTATCAGTGACATAGAAATGGTTGGTTAAATGTTTTTCATTAGATATTGGTTATGAGCAGGGTAGTGACACCCAACCATTACATTTGATAATGGATATAATTAGGTCATTAAATATTTGGTGTCTATATATAAATATGAGAAAATAAGGCTACTATCATAGTGGGGATAATCAAACTGGTTATGATGAATAAACATCTTGTCATAAGGGTCATAGTTTTAATAAGACCAGTTAGAGAAACAGTCGATGTGAAATCAAAATATCAATGTGTGATAAGTTCCACTGATGTCTAGTTCCTTGTGGAGTAATATATTATATGTTTAGATAAGGTTTAAAAGGGAGTCACAATATTTATATTGGTTTTAGGTTACATAATATGTGATCTGAGACCAAACCATATAGATGGTGTGCTATTGGTAAGGGTGATAGTAAGATGACAGGTGTGATTTATTTTGATCCATCTCTGGAATTTGGCTAAGCTATTGGTTTAGACATCAATGTGGGTACTCGAGTGATAAAATGAATTATATGGAATTTAATGCATAATGATTATGAGGTGGTGGTTAATTGAAATGTTTGATTTATTTTTTAAGATTAGTCGATGAAAGGAGGCATGACATGCATTTTTACATGGAATTGGGTGTTATAAGGTGGAAACTACCCTAATTATGTTTATAGAACACTAAACATGATTTTTTAGAAACTACTATGATTATGAGTGGAGTGATATGGAATAAACCATTAGATCAAATCCTTATGGTGGGGATCACAATAAGAGTCATGATGAACTAGTGGTAGGAACATCAGTGTCTCATGAGACATTGGTACAGTGGGATCCATATTAATATTGGTATTAAAAATAATAAAGGTGATTAAAATTCCCTAAATAATGCACCTTGGTGTTTGGAGTTACACAAAAAAATCATTTTTGGAATTCTCGTATAGATCATGGATGACAGGAGGTGATTTGATTACTATGGTAGGCCATGTTTTTCATATGGAGAATTATTATGGATTATCTTGGACAAGAATAATTTTGTTTGAGTGGGTTTTATGACCCACATCATTAATAGTTCATAAATATAGAAGAATTTTTAAATTCATACTTTGAGAAGGGTTTTTTTTCATGAAGGGGAACTCATATCAAGAATCCATAGTTTGAAAAATACCAAACAGATGTTTTTAGACATGGAATGTGGGCTGGTTGGTGTTACAAGTGCTCTGGTGAACAACAGATCAATGTTAAGTATTTGAGGAAATTATACAAAAACTTTTGGTTACTCTAATACCCATAGGTATTATTGTGATGGAATACATTAGCGGTGTTCACACCAAAAATGAGGGACTAATTAAGTGAAATTGTTTCTTGTTTTTGGATAAGGAATAACTTTTCGAAGTGGGTCATGACAAGAAGGGGGAGTCATGTTGTGACCATGGACATTATAAAGAAGGTTTATAAACATTAAAAAGCTATTATACTTTGTTCCATAGGTTATAATGCATTTTTGTTTATCCAAGGTTAGGACCTCTACTCGAGGTGGCGATGTCGCGAATCTCTAAGCCTACAACACCCTAATTTTTTACTATATGATTGCCTTTAAATAAGCCAATTTTTTCAAATGCTTTATCCAAAAAACACACCACGATTTAAAAAAATCAGATTTACTTAAGTATGAACATTAAAACCTGGACATGAAATTATTGGTAATGAATAGTAGTAACAAATTTATGAAATATTTATATAAATAAAATAACTTGTACTATAATATGAATGAAACTAAATTTGTATACCAAAAATTACTAGTAAGATCATTTATTTTCTTGAAACTTAATTATCAAAAAGTAATTTTTTATGAAATGTGAATTTATATTTAAAGAAATGTATGATTAATGATGATAAATTATGTTTAACACAAAAAATTGGTCAACACCAAGTCAGTTGGTAAATCATGTGAAATATTAATAACAACACTTAATATTTGAAAATGTCCTTTTCCAATATACATAGCTTTTATTACATTTTATGATTTCATTAAAAACATTAATAAATAGTTTTTCTAATTTTAATTGAAAAATATAGACATTTTTTTGGATTTAAAATAATAATATAATCTTAATATTTTTTTAATTTTTTTTAAATTTAGTTTTTTAGTCGAAAAATACGGTTTTTCAAAAATATTAATTTTTAAGATTTTTAAAAATATAAATATATCTTAGAAGTTAAAAAAACATTTTATATAATAAAATATGTATTTAAGGATAAAATTAAGAATTTAAAAATATTATTAGAGAATATAAATCTGATGTACATCTTTTTGAGAGTAAAATAAAAATGTGAGCATAATAAAAAATAGTTTTGATCTTTTTTGAACAAGTATTTTCAAGGAGAGAATTAGATTTTAATTTCCATTAAAGTCTAATAAAATTTAGGTTTTTCAAAATAAATAAATGTATTTCATAATGATTTATAATTTAATAACTCTGTCATAAAAATAAATTTTATGTTTAAAATACACAATTTTTTCTATGAACTTTTTTACGTGTTATGTGTGCTAATAATAAAATAAAATATTCAAAACCAGAGATATTTTATTTCATAAAATTATTTACATATTTAAAAATCACAAGGTTAAATTTACTCAAATTATTATTTGATTATTTTTTCATTAATGTTAATTACTAATGTTAAATATTAATTACCAAGTTAAATATAAATTGGGCTAAAAGATTACAACATTAAGAGAAAATTCCTTAAAATACTAAAGTTGTCTCCCAAATAAGTGGATCAATGGAGTTTCAACCCACCCTATCTTTTATATAATATTTTTTATTTTATTTTTTAGTCACTGAACTTGGAATAGTAACTTCACATTACTAAAAATGTTATAGATTTTTCCAAAAGTACCATACACTTCACCTGGGTAACACATCCACCACATAAATAATCACCCTAAACTCAAATTTAACTTTAAAAATTTTCCACTTTACTCCTATAAAATTAGACCTTGTTTAAAAGATTATTTTCAACATTATCTATCCAAATTCATTCAACTAGAAATATAAACTCAACGAAAATTCAAGTACACAACCAAAGTATTATCAACTACTTAGAATTCCTTCTTCGTAATATTAAATAAAATTTATTCTATATTTAATAATATAATGATAGTAGTTTCATTTATATAATTAAATGTTAATATTTAATAATATTATCATTATGCTTTTATATATCCCATCCATTAAAAAAATGAAACCATAGTTCATGCATATGTGTGGATTTCCACCACATTGAGAAAACAAATTATATAACACCACCCATAATTTAGGGTTTTCTATAATTCTTCTATGGAGAAAAATTATGTTTGTGGCATCACTAAGGTTCTGTTTCAAAAAATTGGAGAACCATTTAATGATATGATCAAAAAACTATTATCATTAATATAATCATTTAAAACAAGTGAACTAAGAGGAAAATGTTCTATTTTTCTAAGTATTAAATTTATATAAATTATAATATATTTATTATTAATTTTAATATAAAAATATCATATAGTGACCCAGGCCTAACATACATTGATATTACATCATTTTAGATTAATATTCATCACATTAAAAAAGTATATTCTCAATGACCATAATAGTTTAGTGTCTTTGGAAACATGGGAAAAAATATTCTAACTTGGGGAAGAATCATCATAGTTTCCCATAAAAATCATCCCTTTTAATACTTATTCTTAAAAAAATTCTTCATAACATGATGAATGGAAACATATGAAAGGGGTGAAATTGAATGCTCAGTATGGGTTAATAAATGAAATGCATAAGCATAACGTGAAAAAAAGTGTATGGAACATGGGCATAAAATATGAAGATAGTACCATTAATATTAGATATTATAATCATGAGAAAAAAAAAATATTTTTAGGTTACAATACATTACTCATAAGGGTATTCATATCATAAGTCATGAAGTCATAACATAAGAATAAAACATGGAATTTTTGGTAGGTACATAAGCATATATAATGATTTCTATAGTATTCAAGGCATCGCTGCCAAGTCAATCATGGTAGTATGGTTTCACTCCCCATACCATTATGGTTGTCATGATAACACCCATGGCCATCTTATTGGTCATGGTTCAATCCCAAGATCATCTTAGTCTATCTCATGAGATAAAAATCTTATTCCAAATGCATTTGAATGAGATATATGTCCCACCCATCAAATAATGAAAACATACACAAATGTGATAAAAAACCATAAAAATTCACATACTAACCCATATAATTAAATGGGTATAATAAACAAGAAATCATATCACATCCTGTGGAAAATGTAACAGGCTTCATAATCATTTCATAAAAAGCATAGCCCTTGAAATAAACAGGTCTTAAAAGAATATAACATATCAAATTGAAACAGGTTACATAGACATCATTCCATCAAAAACATAAACCATTATAAGAAATAATATAAATAGAAATATGGAATAATTTCCTAATAAATACATGAGTAATAACAATGGATGTTATCTTAGATAGGAAATATTTTTTAATGATCTTATAAAGAAACTTCATAAGAATATTATCTATTATCCTTTGAATTTTTTTTCTTAAAACGTAAATCCCTTTCAAATTAATTTTAATTAAAATAAAATTCAAAACTTATAAATGATACATTTAAAAAAAATTTGAAAGCTTTATTCCATTGACAACTTGTATAGGATCATAAAAACCATTTTAAAACCTTATTTCCATGAAAACATAAGAAATAATCTAGAAAACATTTTGAAAACAATTTCTTTGAAAATAAAATTTAAATACATTTTCTTAAAAATTAACCTTTTAAACTTTAAATGAAAACATCAATGAAATAATGGTGGTTAAATCCATCCATGTCATATGAGTTAAAAAGAACATTCCTTTTACACGGTAAAAATATTAGAAAAATTCATTATTTGGAAAGTGACCAGAAGATTACATTGAAACAATATGTAAAATAAAAAATAGTAAAAATTACCTTTAATTACATTAGGATATTCGTAGAATAATATTGAAATTCCATTTTGGAAATCATGGTTTTGAAGGAACAATGATTTTCTATCGAAGAGAGAGGTAAGGTCATATTTTATTAAAAACATTTTCTTAATTACCTTAAGTACTAGTGAGTGAAAAAATGGTACTAATACATGAAGACATAAAGAATAACCAGATTATAAGAAATACAATTTTTTTCTTGAAATATGGATCATAATATTTCTTTATGGAAAATGAGATCGTAAATAGTCTCGATAAATAGTGAGATTGTGTTAATAAACTCTTTCCACTTGGTAATTTTAAATCATACTCCCCTTGTAGGGAAATGAAATTACGTGGAACATTAAATTGATTTGAAAATAAGGTGACTATTTTTTTAACATTTCAATGGTAGTTTATACACCTCATATAAACATATATGTGTATAACATGAAATGTGTCTAAAACAAGGAAATCAAGAAAAAATTACTTTACCGATTTGGTATCTTTTGAATCTTAAAACCAATGGTAGAAATATCATAAAATGGTTATCTAAATTCAAATATATTTAATAATATGATGAATATAATACATTTATGGGTAATATATATAACAAAAAATAATAATTGAGTGGTGAATAAGGCATGTATCTCACAAAAATAAAGAGTGAGATAAATTTCCCTAACCTTGTGTCTTGCCTCTCTTCACACTCCCACTAGCTTCATGTATAATAAATTTAAGTTTATTATACACATTTTAGAGAATAGTATTATTATATTTAGTTCCATATTATGTATTATTATGACCATATATTACATACTTTTTTAACAGTTCTATGTTATGTTTTCACCTCAGGTAATATCCTCTTTTTTCGCATGTGTCTTAATTTATTATATCATTGGTCCTTATACTTATATAACAACTTAAAGAATGTAAAAAATGATATAGATATAATTTATATTCATTATATATGTATTATAATAATCAATATTATATATATGTACAAATTGAAATACACCGTTCATAGAAATGGTAGGTCGTACGTACGCATGAACACTGTTTTTGTGTTATTTTTGCATTGGAAGAAAGAGAGTAAATGAAAAATAAGAATATAAATATATGAATATATAAAATTATTCCAATATTATGATTTTATAATATATTTAATATATTTTCACTAAACAAATCCTTAATACAATCAATGTATTGTGTGAACAAATCACAACACTTTGAGGGGGCGATAGTCAAAACGTACAAAAAATGAAAGTATCATTTTTACACAATATGTAGAGTATAAAAATATGTATTGTAAAATAATTAAATAATATTAAGTAAATTATAAATTTTATATATTATATAAAATATATTTTACATCATAATTTACACCATGATAGGCAGAATAAGAAAAAATGAACAGTCATCATTTAGTGAAGCGATAGTTTTCCGTACACAAAAACAACATGTTCGTTACACATTAAATGAGAGTGTGTGTAAGTGTAGGTAGAATACTTAGGATAAAAAAATTAAGTATATTTTGGATACTAGTTTTCTATAAGAAAGTTATAATTGTACTAGAGGGGTGGAGAATGAAAATAAGATAAAGGAGATTGAGGGAGGATGTTACCTCTTCATTGGGAAACTCCTTTTTGTTTTCACCAAATGACTTCCATGGATTGTTTTTGAAAAAATGTAGGATTAAATGAGGATAATATGGTTGTTTACAAGAAAATTGCGATGATTTTGGATGAATATTAGTGGTTGAATATGTGTGAGGAAGTAGTAGGAGAGGAAGAATTTTACAGTGGAAGACTGGCACTCTTTTAATTTTTTAGAAAAAGGAAAACTCCAAGCATGTTGTTTTTGAAAATGGATCCAATAATGGTAAAAATTATATAAAATGGATTATAGGGTCTAAATATTCCTTGAAAATTCATTTGGAGAAGTTTTGAGGTAATATTATGCATTAAGTGTGGGTTTAGTTCCATGTAAAGCTTAATTTGACCTTAATTGTTGTAATTAATTTTAATTACTTTTACTAATTTTTTTTTAAAAAAAATTTATATTATTAGAAATTATAAATTATTTTGATTCAATATAAGACATCCATTTTCAAAATTTCAATCACAGATTTGGTATAAATTAATTTAAATTTTAATCTATATATGGGATTATAAATTGAGTTTTTAAAGTAAAAATGTTCAAAAGTGTTCTAGGTTTTTATTATCAATTTAAATTCTAAATTGATTAAAATGACCTAAATTGGATAAATGGATATAAACGTGATATAATTAAACTTTAAAGTCAATTAAAAATATAATTTTTTCTTATAAATAAATTTGATAAAAAGAAGTTCTGAGTTAAATTTTAGTATTTCACTATTCATTAACAAATGAAACATCATAGAAAAGAACCAAAAAATTACCAAAAACTAATTTTTATGTTTATAATTAAAAAATGAAGTTTATTTTGGAAATTAAAATATATAAAAGTTCCAAAATTGATATTTAAAATAGGTTCACCATTATAAGGTGGTAAAATGCCCTTAATAAAAATATAGGTTTTTACGTGTAAAATTTGGTTTCCTATTTTCATATTCCTATAAAATATATTGGATAAATATAAAAAATATATACTATGATATGTAACATATATATTACTTTAAAAATATTTATTAATTTTAATTGATTTAATTTACTAGGATTAAAACATCTTTTTTAGCATAATAAGTTTTTTCTATATAAGAATACATTCTTTATATTAATTGGTTTAATATTCTATTCTAAATAATATATAAATAATTAAATCCTCTTAAATTTTTTGAAAATAATATATCTTCATAAATTAGATAATAAATTTCAAAAAGTGCAATTTAATGGCCATGTTATATATTACTAGATTAAATAATAATATTTTTAATAATATATTATTATTCGGTAACACTCGGACTTCTGTGTTATGTAAGCAATTCAAGAAAGTAAATATTGAGTTAATTGTAAGCTAACCATGATGTTATGAATATATAAATCCAAAATTCATGTTGTATGTAGAGCACAATTATCTTTGTGTTGTGTATAATGCAAGATAAAAAATAGTTCTTAAAAAAATAAACAATTTTCGGTGTTGTGTAAAATAAAAAATATCAAAATTATTAAATTAATTTGAAAAAACATATTTTACAAAATCTGAGAGTGATACATTATAAAAACCCTAAAATTAATTTCACCCTTGAAATTAAACTAGTTATCAATGGTTTAATACTTGATATTTCTTTTCACAGAAACCCACATCATAGAAATGACTACTAAAACTTTTATTTAAATAAGAAATATGGAAACATAATAGTTACCCAATGTAACATATATCTATGTTTCCAAATTGGAGAATATATATGGAAAGTGAAAATATGGACTTGGAGGAAAATCATAAATATTTATAGGGGTTCATTGAGGTCATCAATCACGAACATGTGACTAATCAATAAAAAGTTGAGGGCCTCACTGTTATAAATCTATATTGATTTAAACTGTGGTTAAATTAACAAAAATTATGGTATTATGACAACATTTTTTTATCATTTTCTTATTTAGTAATTATTGTATTGACCCTTAATATAAGGAAATATAATTAGTAGATATATTTATATATACATAATTTTATTTTTCTGGTTTTGTTTTTATTGTTTTCTAATTCATCAATTAATTCATGTAATGGACGTCAAAAAATTATTTTTCATTCCTAAAGTACTAAAATATACTTTTATAAAATAATAAGGCCCATTAAAGAATGAAAATTCTATCTATTTGTCTCTAATTATTTTTAAAAATCAATATAGTTAATACCTTAAAAGTAAAAATTAACACTACAGGTTTATCATTAATAATTATTTATCCAAAAATGACTACACATTAACCATGACATTGCATAGGATAGTGGTAGGAATGAAACCTTTATCGCTCTTCGATAATGGGTTTGAGACATGTAGAGACCCTAAGCTTGACGTACATGGACATTACATTACTTTAGCGGAATACTTAATACATAACAAAAATAGACACACAAGGACTGTAATAGTTTAGTGTCTTTGGAAACTTGGAACGTAATCTTCTAATCTTGGTGAAAGATCTTCAACAACTCCCATAAATATCTTCCTTTTTTTCTTACCTAAAACCTTTCTTTATATCCTGGGGAAAAGAAAACATAAAAAATGTGACCTCAAATTCTCAGTAAGGGTAATCATGGATAAAATAAAACATACCATATATATTTGAACTTAAAAACATGAACATAATGTTTAAACATCAATAGCTTGATAAATGACATAAAACATGGAAGTACATAAGGCATAGATCATAAAGAAACATTAAGAATGATAAAATAGCATGGGAATAAAACATTTAATTGTGGAAACCACTAATCACATGATATGATTTCCATATTAGCCAAGGCATTGCTGCCAAGACCATCTTAGTGGACAAAGTCCGTTTCTGAATCGAGTTCACTCCTTGTTCCAGTCCTGTATTACTGAACCGGTTTAACTTTCTCTTCCAGCCATGTCTATCTCATGATATATAAATCGTTACCCAATGCATTGTAGGGAGATATAGGTCACACCCATCTCATAATGAAATCATTCTTACTTGTGCCAGAAAATAAACTTAAAACATTCATCATAACCCAAAGAATAAAATGGGATTCATAAACATCATTCCATCATAACATAATCCATATAAAACAAATGGATATCATTTCATCATAAGAAAAGTGAAACCATGTAAATCATAGAGACATTATACTTGAAACATACACATATGATCTAATGTCATCTTAGACGGAAAATGGTTTTGATAAAACACTTGAAATGAATTCTTGAGGATAATATCCTTTCTTCTTCAAAATCAATTTCTTTTCACAATATATCATGAAATTTTAAAAGAAAAGGGTTTTTTTTTAAATATTCATGAAATATTTTGGAGGAAGCTTCATGAAAATAAGGCTTTATAAAACCATAAAAATCCTTTCATGCCATATACGTTAAACAAACATTCTTCTTGTACTTTTGTCGGAAAAGTAAAAAAGTACCTTATAGGGTAAATAAAAGAAATATTCCTTCAATACCATGGGGTAAAAGTCAAAATGGGTAAAAAGGACTTTAAAAATACATAAAAACACTTTTAGAAAACATGGACATGGATGATAACAATAACCCCAGTAAATACTTACATATAAGCAATCTCGGATAAAAAAATGAGATTTGCAAAATTATCCCTTACCTTATGTCCGATATGATTCATATGTATCCGAACATCCTGTATAATGATTTAAATAATGTCATTGACTTATTAAAGAATCATATTAATTGTTATGATATCATATATGGTTTACTTAGGACTTTATATTACCCGTTCTTTTGTAAATTCCGTGTTAAAGAGTTTTTTGGGTAAAATAGTTTCATTTGTCGTCTGTGTTTTGAATTGTAATTATTCATATATTTACATAGATTATGATTACTTAATTCCAGAATATAAAACATGATTTATATATAATATATATTCAGAATATACATATATATAATAGATCGACAAATGGAAAGAAATACATCGTTCATGGAGACGGTAGGCCGTACGTACGCATGAACGTTCTTTTCCTTTCCTTATTCAGTTGAATGGAATTAAGTAGATGAAATACATATATATATACATAAATACAGTAGCTTTATAATGCCATATATTTCATTATTATTTCTGTTACATACTTTATAATCATTCTTAAATGGTTAGCATGGAGAATGAATCTCATCGCGTCGTGGAGACGGTAGTCCGTACGTATGCAAGAGTGATGATATCGTTCCCATAATTATTGAATTGAATTAGATAGGATTATACAATATATCATAATCAGTATGATGTTATAATAACTATGTATAGTTATTATTTACAACATTATACCCATCTAAGTATGGTTGTGTTGAAAAAACGGATTACACCACGGCGTGGAGATGGTATTCCGTACGTACGCACGCGCGGTGATTTAGTTTTCTGTAGGATGGATAGATGGTGAAATAGGGTTGTTTCATACTTATAATAACATATAATTATATTAGTGATATTGATGTTATTACTTCATAATGAAACAACTAAAGAAGAATAAGTAGAATAAGAAATAAAGTTGAAAGAATCGGTAACAGACATTACCTCTTCTTTGAAGCGCCTCTTTGAGACCTCCACTTAGGGCACTAAAATTTGTCTTCGAAGAATACCATGACCTCTAGGATGTTTCTAGGGAAGTGTAGAAGATAATTTTTCAGGGTTTGGCCGAGCTTGAAGGCTCAAATTGGTGTGAGGAAGGGATGGAGGAGGTGCCTTTTTATAAGGGAGGAGAGGGGCACCTTTGGAAATATTAAAAATATTAATTTATAATAAACCTAACCCCACTTAAAAACCTCTACAAATGACTCATATTAGAATATTAGATGATATAGGGTTGTAATATCATCAACCAATCAAATTTATACATGTTAGGGTCTTATTTTAAACCTTATCATTTTGATTTATCCATATTTAATCTTTTTAAGTTTATTTGTGGTAATAAAATTCTAAATTTTAAATTATAACAAATAATTACCTATTTGTTGTGAATTTTCAATAATTGTTTACTTTATAACATTATAGACCATATAAATATAAATTAATAATTTTTAAATATTTTTTTGATTTTTAAACAATTTTATAATATGTTATTTTTATAAAATAACAATAGTGTCAATTTTGACACTATTCATTTATTTGAATTTAAATAAAATATATACAGAAGATATGTTCTAAATAAAAGCTTTAATAGATTCATAAAAGTTAATATGTGTCTATAAAATTAGTCTATCACATTAAATAGTTCATATAATATTTATTTTATTATTGTTAATACCATTTATTTGGTTTATATCTTAATAAAATAATTACTACAACATTTTTGTATAATTATTTAATATACTTATTTGTTTCAAAAAAATTAAAAAGAAAATCCTATGATGAATATAAATATATTTCCTTTCACAATAATAATTGTACTCTAATTTATCATCTTAAAATAACAATATTTAAATTGTTATATTTATTAAATTATGAAGGTGAAATCTTTGGCATCATTTAAAATAAAATAATATAAGTGTCATAATCACTTTTATAAGGCTCCAAACGGTTATATATTAGGTCTTTGGATGGTTAAGGTGTATATATACAATAAAAAGAAGTTTAGGTCAGGTTTTTGGGCCTTTAAATGGGTATTATTATTTCAATAAAAACTATATTACTGATTTTTCACTTAATAAATAATTTCTGTATCTTTAATGTATCACCATTAATGACAATTATTTAATCCCTAAAAATTCTAAATAAATTATCATGATGTAGAAAATGTTATGGTATTTCTGGATACTATTCATGTTCTAAGTTTTATGATGTTTATCACTAAATTAGAATTATTATACTTATAAGATTTAAGAGAGTGACATGTTGTCACTTTCTTTGGTTTTAATAATAATTAAATTATTTTCATGGTCAAAAGTCCATAAAACGAATCTAATGCGACCATTATGTTATATGGGTCTACTTTTAGCAATCAAATAGAATTTTGGAATGTTTTATGGTAATTTTATAATGTTATATTTACCCTTAAGTACCCAATTTACCTTTAACTATGGTAAATAAAATTTACAGTAGTTACTATTCATAATTCCCAAAAATAAAAAGTAGCTTATTAACATAATTTGGACCCAATTATTCCAAATATGGAATCCATTTTTCCAAATTCAATACTCAAAAGTTGCAGAAATTAAATTAAAATTTATCCCGTTGTCGAAAGAAAACGGGTTTTTCTTTAAAACATTGCAAAAGATTGAATTGATTTAAACTACGAATTCAAGGTAAAATCAATGCTAATGACATAAATTATATTAAATGTTAATGTAATATTCTATTTATACTTTAAAACCATTCAATATTATAATTTAACCACATAAGTTATTACGATGAAAAAAGTTTTTTTTAATTAAAATATAGCTTGTTTTTACTATTCATTAAAACATGAAAGTTATCAGAATAATATGAAAATTTTATCCAAGTGAATATTTTATATCCTGATTCCAAAGAATAATTTTATTTTATAAAATTGATCTTATAAACATGTCCAAAACTATATTTAAAGTGGGTGCGCCATCAAAAGCCGGCAAAACTGCATTTTTTGAAAAATACTTATTTTACCCAAAAAATTTATTTTGTTCTTATACCATGTTCTAGAAAATGTGTAAGATGAATAATAATGTCATAAAATTCAAAATTTAGTTAATACTATTCATAGAGGCTAGTTCATAATAATATTATAATAATATATCGTTGTTTAGTAAAACCCGGTATTGCGTACAACACACGCTATCGAGGAAGGTCGCGATTGCGTGTAATGCAAGCCAAGTTAGGGTTGTGTGTAGTGCACGACTCCTTTGTTGTTACATATAAAATACATTGAATATATATATATACTCAATGTTTCGTAGAATAACTACTATCAAAGAAATATGAAATTGTGTGTAACCCGATCCAGGATTAGTGTTGTGTATACTGCAAGCTAATACGGTGTTGCGTATAGCCCAAGATAATCTTGGTGTATCGTACAACAGAATATATGAAAGAAATTAAAAATAATATATCTTATAAAATCTCGGGTTATTATATTCTACCCCCCTTAAAATTAATTTCTCCCTCGAAATTCGTCGGGGTTATAATTGGTTTTCTAATTGAAAGTTTCTTTAATTGAAACTCACATCGTAAAAAGGAATACCAAAACTAATCTTTAAAAAATAAAGTATGAAACGTAACAGTTACCCAAATAAACTAATCACTGGGTTTCCATATAGGAAAACATAGGTGAAATTATGGATATGGAAGAGAAATATAACCATCATGTTCTGATAGAGAGTGGTAGAGAACATGGCTATGAAAAAGCCAACAATCACAAAGCCATAGATTTGTGATGATCTAAGGTACCATCTGATTCATCGGATATAAGGTCACTAGGACAACATTTTTGGTTTTCAATATCATTTCCTTAAAGTTGATTAATTAAAATAAATACTTACATGATTTTGGTACAATCTCACTATTGTTCGTGAATTGATCAATTTCCACTTCATCTCTTAAAGAAATGAAGTTGAATTTGTTATTCGTGAAGTGTTAATAGGTCATGTGATAGAATGATGGGTCATTCCGTCTGTTTCAAACAAAAGGTTCACAAAAGTTATCAAATATACAAAAGTCCATCTATGGTGAGGTTAATCATATATGATTCCAAAAATGAACTTATACTTCATATATCATACCGCTTAATAAAATAAAACTAGTTTCTACTAACCAGGGACTTCATGTAGGCCAGTGGTAGGTGATAACGGCCATTCGCACTTCGGTTGTGGGTTTGATTCCCACAGCCTTGTCTGACGCGATGGGCTGTCGCCCATCCTGCAGGTTGTCCTTTTTCTAAGACTACATTACTTTAACATCCCATCAATAATATCAAAAAAAATTTATCCTTAAACAATACTAACTTATGTAAAACATAATCTATTACAATCTTTAGGCTTATCTAAAATACATTGGTCCAATATCATAGAAAAAAGAAAATGATTACTTGAAATGTCACATAACAATCGCATGAATTCCATCATTTATCCCCCATATATCATAAGATATATCTTGTTGGTCAAATTACAAACATTTGAATACCTTAATCATGTATTCTCTTGAAAAATGAATACTCATTTAACCTTAGTGAAAACATGAATGCCGTCATAAGTAAACTCTTTCCACATACCAAAATCCAAAAATTCTATATACTCAAACCATGATATAACCATCTCCTTATATCATTCATGAGCTCAAGAATACTATCAAACATTTAATTTTCTCCTTATCCCTTCATTATGCACATATCCTCTACATTCCAAAAATATCTGAATAACCTTTCACGGATACTGGTACCATTAATCATACACATTCAAAACTCAAGGAAAGAAAATAGTGTAACAATCCTTTGATGTAAATTTATTCCATAGTACCATGAGATTACTTATAACACATTACACTTGATAAACATGTAATCATTCCACTACCTTTTTAAACCATTGATCGAGCTTCAACAATTATTTCAACTCACATATCATTTGTAGTCTCTTCATCATCATCAACATAAATACTACCCATATGACTATACTGATTCTCTTCATGAGACTTTCCCTTAGGGCATTGGTTTTCATAATTCCTGTACATTCCACATTTAAAACATTTAACCATTGTTGATGTCATAGCAATACCATTATCCTCATCTCTGGTGTTAACTAAACCTTTTCCTTTGCACTTACTGGCTTTGTGTCCTTCTTTTCCACACCCAAAGCATCTTCTAGTTCCTTTGAAACATTCTCCTTGATTCCTCTTCCCAAATGATTTACATAGGTGAAATTGAACATTATTTCCTCTATGATCATGATGAAACTCTATATTTCTCATTTTAGCTGAGTCAGGAAACTTACCAAATTTTAGTTTATTGATCATATTATGAGATTGCTGATTCAGTATAATAATGATGTTTGGACTTCCAAATCCCATTCCCTTTGGTTTCTCATGAAGAATATCATTCCATTGTCCATCATATCCTCCATTATCGTGAATCATCTTGTTTCCAACCATTTTATAAAACCCAAAAATAATAGTGTGAGAGGAAAAAATCATAATAAAGGGGGAGTAACATCAATATATAACATCTTAGGTTTAATCTAATATCGTTACCATAATTAGAGAACTATAACCTATACGTATATTTAACCTTAGGGACATCCCTAGACATACCTAAGAAATAACTCTAGGGATATCACTAACGTTTTCGCATCCTAGTTTCCAAAGGTTAACTAAACCTTTCCTCTGATACCAACTGTAGAGACATGAAGCTTGACGTACATGGACATTACATTACTTTAGCGGAATACTTAATACATAACAAAAGTAGACACACAAGGACAGTAATAGTTTAGTGTCTTTGGAAACTTGGAACATAATCTTCTAATCGTGGTGAAAGATCTTCAACATCTCCCATAATGATCTTCCATTTTTTTCTTACCTAAAAGCTTTCTTTATATCCTGGGGAAAATAAAACATAAAAAGGGTGAGCTCAAATTCTCAGTAAGGGGAATCATGGATAAAAAAACATACCATATACATTTGAACATAAAAACATGAACAAAATGTTTAAACATCAAAAGCTTGAGAAATGACATAAAACATGGAAGTACGTAAGGCATATATCATAAAGAAACATTAAGAATGATAAAATAGCATGGTAATAAAACATGTAATTGTGGAAACCATTAAGCACATGATTTGATTTCCATATTAGCCAAGGCATTGCTGCCAAGACCATCTTAGTGGACAAAGTCCCTTTCTGAATCGAGTTCACTCCTCGTTCCAGTCCTGTATTACTGAACCGGTTTAACTTGCAGTTCCATCCATGTCTATCTCATGAGATATAAATCATTACCCAATGCATTGGAGGGAGATATAGGCCCCACCCATCTCATAATGAAGTCATTCTTACTTGTGCCACAAAATAAACTTAAAACATTCATCATAAACCAAAGAATAAAATGAGTTCCATAAACATTATTCCATCATAACATAATCCATATAAAAAAAATGGATATCATTTCATCATAATAAAATTGAAACCATGTAAATCATAGAGACATTATAATTGAAACATGCACATATGAAATAATGTCATCTTAGATGGAAAATGGTTTTGATAAAACACTTGAAATGAATTCTTGAGGAAAATATCCTTTCTTCTTCAAAATCAATTTCTTTTCACAAAATATCATGAAATTTTAAAAGAAAAGGGTTTTTGTTGAAAATATTCATGAAATATTTTGGAGGAAGCTTCATGAAAATAAGGCTTTATAAAATCGTAAAAATCCTTTCATGTCGTATACGTTAAAAAAACATTCTTCTCGTACTTTTGTCAAAAAAGTCAAAAAGTACCTTGTAGGGTAAATAAAAGAAAGATTCCTTCCATACCATGGGATAAAAGTCAAAATGGGTAAAAAGGACTTTAAAAATACATAAAACACTTTTAGAAAACATGGACATGGATGATAACAATAACCCCAGTAAATACTTACGTATAAGCTATCTCGGATAAAAAAAATGAGATTTGTAAAATTATCCCTTACCTTATGTCCGATATGCTTTGTATGTATCCGAACCTCCTGTATAATGATTTAAATAATGACAATGACTTATTACAGAATCATATTCATTGTTATGATATCATATATGGTTTACTTATGAATTTATATTACCCGATCTTTTGTAAATTCCATGTTAAAGAGTGTTTTTGGTAAAATAGTTTCATTTGTCGTCTGTGTTTTGACTTGTAATTATTCATATGATTACTTAGATCATGATTACTTAATTCAAGAATATATAACATGATTTATATATAATATATATTCATAATATACATATATATAATAGATCGAAAAATGGAAATAAATACACCGTTCATGGAGACGGTAGGTTGTACGTACGCATGAATGCTGTTTTTGTTTCCGTATTGAGTTGAATGGAATTAAGTAGATGACATACATATATATATATACATAAATCCAGTAGCTTTATAATTTCATATATTTCATTATTATTGCTTTTACATACTTTATAATCATTCTTAAATGGTTAACATGGAGAATGAATCTCATCACGTCGTGGAGATGGTAGTCCGTACGTACGCACGAGCGATGATATCATTCCCATAATTACTGAATTAAATTGGATAGGATGATACAATATATCATAATCAGTATTATGTTATAATAACTATGTATAGTAATTATTTACACCATTATACCCATCCAAGTAAGGTGGTGTTGGAAAAACAGATTACACCACGGCGTGGAGACGGTATTTCGTACGTACGCACGCGCAGTGATTTCGTTTTCCATAGGATGGATAGAGGGCGAAATAGGGTTGTTTAATACATATAATAACATATCAGTATATGAGTGATACTGATGTTATTACTTCATAATGAAACAACCAATGAAGAAGAAGTAGAAGAATAAATAAAGTTGAAAGAATTGGTAACGGACATTACCTCTTCTTTGAAGCGCCTCTTTGAGACCTCCACTTAGGGCACTAAAATTGGACTTTGAAGAATACCAAGACCTCTAATATATTTCTAGGAAAGTGGAGAAGAGAATTTGGCAGGGTTTTTCCGACCTTGAAGGCTCAAATTGGTGTGAGGAAGGGAGAGAGGATGTGCCATTTTATAAGGGTGGAGAGGGGCACCTTTGGAAATCTTAAAAATATTAATTTATAATAAATCTAACCCCACTTAAAAACCTCCAAAAATGACTCATATTCGATTATTAGATGAGATAGGGTTGTAAATCATCAAACAATCAAATTTAGACATGTTTGGATCTTATTTTAATCCTTATCATTTTGATTTATCCTTATTTAATCTATTTAAGTTTATTTGTGGTAATAAAATTATAAATTTTATATTATAAAAAATAATTACCTATTTGTTGTTAATTTTCCATAATTGGTTACTTTATAACATTATAGTCCATATAAATTTAATTTTAAAATTTTTAAATATTTTTGTGATTTTTAAACAATTTTATAATATGTTATTTTTATAAAATAACAATATTGTCAATTTTGACACTATTCATTTAGTTGAATTTAAATAAAATATATAAAAAAGATATGTTCGAAATAAAAGCTTTAATAGATTCATAAATGGTCATATGTATCTATAAAATTAGTGGATCACATTAAATAGTTCATATATTATTTATTTTATTATTTTTCTAACCATTTATTTGGTTTATCTCTTAATAAAATAATTACTACAACATTTTTGTATAATTATTTAATATACTTATTTGTTGCATAAATATTAAAAATAAAATCCTATGATGAAGATAAATCTATTAACTTTCACGATAATACTTTTACTTGAATTTATCATCTTAAAATAACAAAATTTAAATTGTTATATTTATTAAATTATGAGGGTGACAACTTTGGAATCAGTTAAACTAAAATAATATAAGTGTCATAATCACTTTTATAAGGATCCAAACGGTTATATATTAGGTAATTGGATGATTAAGGTGTATAGATACACTACCAATAAGTTTAGGTCAGGTTTTTGGGCCTTTTAATGGGTATTATTATTTCAATAAATACTATATTACAGATTTTTCACTTAATAAATAATTTCTGTATCATTAATGTATCACCATTAATGAAAATTATTTAATCCCTAAAAATTATAAATAAATTATCATGATTTTGATAATTTTATTAGCTTTTTGGATACAATTCATGTTTGATGTTTTATGATGTTTATCACTAAATTAAAATTATTATACTTATAAGATTTAAGAGAGTGACATGTTGTCACTTTCTTTGATTTTAATAATAATTAAATTATTTTCATGGTCAAAAGTCCATAAAATGAATCTAATATGACCCTTAGGTTATATGGGTCTACTTTTATCCATCCAATAGAATTTTGGCATGTGTTAGGGAAATTTTATAATATTATATTTACCCTTAATTACCCGATTTACCTTTAACTATGGTAAATTTTTTTTACCATAGTTACTATTCATAATTCCAAAAAATAAAAAGTATCTTATTAACATAATTTTGACCCACTGATTCCAAATATGGAATCCATTTTTCCAAATTCAATACAAAAAAGTTGCATAAATTAAATTAAAATTAATCCCATTGTCGAAAGAAAATGGGTTTTTCTTTAAAACATTGCAAAAAATTGAATTGATTTAACCTGCAAATTCAAGGTAAAATCAATGCTAATGACATAAATTATATTAAATGGTAAAAATATATTCTATTTATACTTTAAAACCATTCAATATTATAATTTAACCACATAAGTTATTACGATGAAAAAAATTGGTTTTAATTAAAATATAGTGTGTTTTAACTATTCATTAAAATATGAAAGTTATCAGAATAATATGAAAAATTTATCCAAGGTAATATTTTATATCCTGATTCCAAAGAATAATTTTATTTTATAAAATTTAACTTATAAACATGTCAAAAACTAGATTTAATGTGGGTGCACCATCAAAAGGCGGCAAAACTGCATTTTTTGAAAAATACTTATTTTACCCGAAAAATTTATTTTGTTCTTATACCATGTTCTAGAAAATGTGTAAGATGAATAATAATGTTATAAAATTCAAATTTTAGTTAATACTATTCATAACGTCTAGTCCATAATAATATATCGTTGTTTAGTAAAACCCGGTATTGCGTACAACACACGCTATCGAGGAAGGTCGTGATTGTGTGTAATGCAAGCCAAGTTAGGGCTGCGTGTAGTGCATGACTCCTTTGTTGTTACGTATAAAATAAATTGAATATATATATATATATACTCAATGTTTTGTAGAATAACTACTATCAAACAAACATGAAATTGTGTGTAACACGATCCAGGATTAGTGTTTCGTATACTGCAAGCTAATACGGTGTTGCGTATATCGCAAGATAATCTTGGTGTATCATACAACAGAAGATATGAAAGAAATTAAAAAGAATATATCTTATAAAATATCGGGTTATTACAAGACACATGGCCTTTCTAGGAATGATTAGTTTTCACCTGATATACATGATGTCATTTTCTATACCACACTAATATACTTTCCAATATATATATGATGGATATCCTTGAAAAATTTTAATCACTAAATATCCTTTTAACTATGGTTTTCAATACAACCTCTATACATAAAAAACTCATCTGAAGTTTATCCAATAATTTTCCTAAATAGTAATCATTTTATACATTACAAAGGATAAAAATCCAAAATATTTGAATGTAATTAATGAAATCATCATATCATTGATTCCCCATATATCATAGAGTTGTTCTTGGTTGTTAAATTCCAATAATGTGAATACCCTCATCATATATTCTCTTGAAAGTGGTAATAACCTGAGTTTCCATAAATACTTTTGGATAACATTCATTATTCTATAGTCTAAAGATTACTAGATATACTTATTAATTCCATGATTTTTAAAACATCATCTTTGATGATATATAACACTTTTTATACAATTCAACAATCTGATACAGGGTAATTAGTGCAATACAATTTACCAAATCCATTATCTATTTATCATTTCTCTGCCCAATTTTATCAACATCTTGATCATATTAAGGGATGCCTTATATTAATCAATATACCTCTTTTCTAAGTCTCTATCACCATTCAACATATCCTTTTAAAACCAAAATATAAAATATAACTAAAAATAACTATATATTTTGTGATTCATATAACATAATACTTGAATTACAAACCAAAAATACTACATTCATCAAACCTTTTTCTTAAAACATTAATCATGCTTCACCAAATTACTATTTAATACATATTTTATGAAATATTAATCATGTATTATGTTTATTAAAAATAAATCTATTCATGCTTCTAATGTTTCATGTAGAAAATAATATAAGAACATTACATACCTTTCACATGTCATTTTCAATCTCATTATTACCAATACTAATACCACATTCCTTATTCTCTTTATGATATTTCCAATTAGGAAATCGATTTTCATAAAGTACATACTTTCCACATATGAAATAATAAATTTTATCCAAGATCCTTCAAGAAACTTTCATTAAAGACAATAATAAATTATAGTGTGAGAAACATTTATCAAAACGGAAAACCACATAATCATGAAAAAAACACTTAAAGGATGTCAAAATTTTGACACCTTAATTAATCTGTGACACTTTAGATTTATACTAGGTTATTCATTGAAAAATTATTTTTAAATACTTCATGTTGGTTCATGAATAGTTTGTAAATTCATAAAGCATATCCCATGGGAGTGTCAAACCTGGTGCATAGTAAGGCACATTTTCGTATACCAGGTTACCCCGAGTTAGGCCCAAGGCACATTGTTAGAGTTTTAATGCCTAGGTACATATATTCTAGAAAAACATGAACTTGTTGTATATATAAATGGATCTAATTCTGGGAAACAACTCACTCTATCCCTTACCAAAATTCAAAGAAACTTTATTATACCTTTCTTTATCCTTATACTTATACTTTGACGTGTCCTTAGAGTTGTAACTGAGGTTTTCTTATCCTAGTTCTCCAACGGTTGACAAAAACATTCCTTTGAAACCAACTATAGGGACCCAAGCATAACATACATGTATATTAAATCATTTTACATGAATATTCAGCATGTTAAAAAAGTGAATTTTTGAGTACTGTAACAGTTTCGTGTATTTGGAACCATGGAGAAAAATCTTATAACTTGGTGAAGGATCATTAATGTTTCCCACAAATATCTTCCCTTTTAATTCATATACCTAAAACTATTCTTCATAACCTAGAGAAAGGGATCATAAGAAATTGGTGAGCTCGAATGATTGATAAGGGTTAGTAAATGAAATGAATAAGCATAACATGAAAAAAAGTGTATGAAAATGAGAATAATATTTGAAGATCATAACCTACATATTAGATATCATAATCCTAAGTCATTACAATGATAGGTAGTTAATAAGAAAATGATCATAATTTAACTTATAGAATATATCATGAATTCCTAACATAAGAATAAGACATATTATTTGTGAAAGGAACAAAAGAATATAAAATTATCACTATAATAGTCAAGGAATTTCCACTATGGCCATCTTGGTAGCACGGGTTCAGTCCCCATACCATATTGGTTTCCATAATTCACTCTCATGACCATCATAGTAGTAATGGTTCTCTATCATGAAAATTTTAGTCTATATCATGAGTTATATATCCTTACCCAATGAATTCGAGGGAGATATAGGTCTCACCCATATCATAATAAAATCATACATAAATGTGCCACAAAATAATAAAAAATAATATCACAACCCATGAAATTAAATTTATATTACAAACATGTAATCATATCATAACCTGGGGAAGACAATACTTGGTTCATAATAATTTCATCAAAAGAATAATCCATGAAATAAGTTGGTTTTAAAAAAATTTAACTCATTAAAGTGAAATGTGTTTCATAAACATCTTTCCGTCAAAACATAAACCACTATAAAAAATAATATGAATGGAAACATTGAATTGTTTCCCCAGAAAGGAATGAGAAACAACAACATATGTTATCTTAGATGGGAAAATATTTTTAATGATATATTAAAAAACACTTCATAATGAAATTACTCTTTCTCCATTGAAAAATTCATCCTAAAATTTAAATTCTTTTGAAATACATTTAAAAAAAAATAAACTTGAAAATTTATAAAGTACTAATTGAAAAAAATTTGAATTGTTTTCCCTTTGAAAACAAGTTGATGATCTTGAGAAAATTTTGAAAACAATTTTCCTAGAAAATATATAAAAGAATACTGAAAACAATTTTAAAACCATTTATTTTCAAAAAAAATTTAAAAAAACTCTAAAGATTATTCATTTAAACATGAAATGGAATCTGTAATGAAATTATGGTAGTTAAATCCGTAAATATCATATGAGGTAAAAAATAACATTCCTCTTGAATGATAAAAAGGTTAGAAAAATGCCTTGTTCAGAAAGATACATTAAAATCACTTTGATAACATTGATAATAGAAAAAAGGATAAAGATTTATTTTAATGATCATATTAGATTAGATGAATATTATATGAATATATATTTAGAATTTTTTTTAAGGAACACAGATTTCCGACTGAAGAGATAGGTAAGTTCATATTTTCCTATAACGATTTTCATAATCATCATAAGTACCATATTGTGAACAAATTGTACTAATAAATAAATACATAAAGAATAACAATATATGAATAAATTTCATGAGTGTTCTTGAAGGCTGGATCACAATATTTCATTAATGAAAACTTGATAATAAACAATCTTGATAAACGATGAGATTGTTTCAATAAACTCTTACCACATGGTAACATTGAATCATAGTCCCCATATAGGATAATGACATTACCTGGTGCTTTAAAATATCATGAGAATATTTAGATTAATTTTATAACATGTCAAAGGAATTTTATACATCTCATATAAAGATATAGGTGTGTAATATGGCATGTGTCTCAATGAAGGAAAATTAAGATAAAATTACATTACCGTTATGGAAGCTTTTAAAAAACAAAACCAATGAAAGAAATATCGTAAAATTTTTATGTAGATACCAATGGATTTATGTATAATAGGCCTAGAATAAATTCATGGTGTGTATATACACCACATAAAATAAGTGAGCAGTGAATAAGGAATGTATCTCATAGAAATACAGATTGAGATCAATTTTCCTCACATTGTGTCTTGACTCTTTTCATACTCATACATGAATCATATATAATAAATTTATTTTTATTATAAATATTTTAAATAATCATACACTTATATATAAAGAATATAAGGTTTTATTATGACCATATAGTACCCTCCTGTTTAATAATTCTATGTTAAGGTTTCACTTCGTGTAATATCCTCTTTGTTCTTCACGTGTGTCATAATTTGTAATATCATTGGTCCTTATAATTGTGTCACGATTTAAAGAATTTAAAACATGATTTAAATATCATTTAAATTAAATATATGTTTATTATAATAATCTATATGATATAGAAGTACAAAATGGAATACATTATTCATTGAGACTGGAGGCCGTACATACCCATGAATGTTTTTTCCATTTTATTTTCATATCTGAAGAAAGACAGTAAATGATATATAAGTAAATATATATATATATATGTATATATATATGTATATATATAATTATTTACATATCAATATTATACCTTTTATGTCATATAATTTCACTAAACATGTCCTTAATACATAACATTTAGTTTGTGAACGAATCACATGGCTTTGTGTGGGAGGTAGTCCCCACTCTATCAAACAAAATTATAGTATTTTTTCCAAATATAAGGTATAAAGATATGTGTTTTAATATAATTAAAAATATTTAATAAATTATAAATATCATATATATTTTATAAAATAGTGTTTCAATCATAATTTCAAACATGAGATGTAGTAAAAGAAAAATGAATAATAATCATTTCGTGAGGTGGTAGTTCACCGTACCCATAAATATATATACATTACCCATTGGATGGAAGTGTGTGTAAGCGTATTTCAAACCATTAGAATAAAAATATATTAGTATATTTTGAATACTTGTGTTTTTTTAATCATTGAATAAGTAGTGTGGAGGTGGTGGAGAATGAAAATAAGATAAAGGATCTTGGGGGAGGATGCAACCTCTTCTTTGGGTAACTCCATTTTGTTTTAAACAAAGGACATACTTGGATTTCATTCTTCCAAAAGGGATTACTAAAAGAGGCTCATCCATGGGTTCAGAGACCCATGACCCCAAAATTGTTTAACAAAGTTTAAAGTTACAAGATACAAGAAGAAATTATTACATGAAAAGTACCATATCTAGAAAGAAAACTAAAAAACACATCCAAACATTACCTCTTTCTAGGTCGGTGTGAACCCCTAGACCCTCCCCGGTTAGCAAGATGGTGATATCCCCCCATTTGCATTAAAAATTCATTCTCCGACAGTAGAACCTCAGTATTATGCAATTTAGTTTCTTCATGAGAAGCTTCCCCATGCAACATTGAATGCCTGGCTTCAGCAGAGGCGATGCCATCCTGGTGAAAAATACCGGTAAGAGACTCCTCATGCAGGTCCTGAGGATCCTCTTGTACAGCCTTAGAGTCCTGTGCATCATTGAGAGAATGTGAATCATTGTGAACTAGATGTTCCATCTCCTTTGGGATCTACAAACCGTCAAAAGAATTCGGTGTCGAGGAAGAGCATATTCGATAACTACATCCTGCATTATTGAGTCCTTCATGATTTAGAAAATCAAGCTCAGGAGTATTAATAGACTCTAACATGGAAAAGAAATTGAAAATTGGATTTATAGGTTCTTGTAATGCCTCATCACTAGATGTAACCATTGGAGAAACATCCAGATCAGTCCCCCTCTGATCCAAATCCCTTGGAAGAGATCGTTCCTCCAAAATAGCAGGGGGATATCTTTCTAGAATATCAACCTGCATATGTGTAGAAGATTGCTCCAGACCCTCCTCCCATGGAACACCTTTCTGACCACCATCCTTCTCAACAGAAGAATCTCTATCCATTAGTACACCCTCCTGAATCCCCTGCTATATAGCAACTTGTCCTACAACAACACTATCAATCAATAGATCATCTTCCATACGAGCACCCAAATTGGCCACCTGAATCTCATCATGAATAATTGGACATGCTCTCGGCTTCTTAGGTATCACCAGTTGGAATCCATAATCATCAAAGACATTCATCTTACCCTTCCTACAAGTCGAGGCCAGTGCAGCACGGTCAAACTCAATATTTACGTCAATATGGACACTAGACTCATTCTCTTATTGATAACCTTCCTCCTCCTCAGCAAGTGTAGATAAAACATGTTGGATATAATCAACAATAGCTTACTGAAATTTAGCAGGCTTAGTATGTTGGACAACAACCTCATGCTCTGATTGTTTCCCTTCTTACTTCTTAGCCACATCAGCCCAGGACCTATTATCGCCCCCAGTGATTCCAAAGGTAGCCTACTCCAATAATTTATCCTTCACTGGAACAGAAGCAGCATTAACCTACTCAAATTCAACAGTCTTAGAAAAAACATGTTGGACAGCCTCAACAAATGAGGAAGTGCCCGCATTTTGAGGATCCTTCCCCCTGAAAATAGGCTTGCTACTAGTCTGTTCATCTGGTTTGTTTTTGCACTGATCAAAGGTATTACCCAAAGATTTACAAAGTGAGCATTTTAAATTCCTATGACATTGCACAGGAGTATGACCAATATATAAACAATACTTACAAAATGTAGGCAACCACTCATATTGTATAGAAAGTTATAACTTAAACTCTCCCGCAACAAGGAAGACAATGTCAATAAGAACTTGAGATAAATCAATCTCTACCAAAACATGAGAAAAATGACCATATCTATGATATTCTGTTTCCTTATCAACCTTGATCGGACAACCAACAGCAGAGGCGACCCCCCATAAAATCGATGGATGCTAGAAAAATCAATTTAAACCCCTAAATCAAATCCAAGTTTTAGTGGAGGAGTTCTTAATTGCAAGAGGACTTGCTAAAGGATCCCACTGTTGAACCATGATGTATCCGGGTTTCGGCAAAACGGGTCCAAAACTCCAAGAAACATTTTGAAATTACTTTTATGAAAAAAAAATATGGAATGTACCTCTCCCAATTGATATCAAACCCCAGTCAGTAAATCCCCAGCTCTGGGATAAATGAGTTCGCACATCATCAACCCTAAAAGGGGCATCACTCAGAGTTCCTGATAAACTAATAAGCAGGGAGAACCTACATTCTTCAAGATGAGCTTCCAACACATTCAGAATTGCTTCAACAATTGGAATTGAGCCATTTTTAGTAATCTGTTTATTTAATGAGGTAGATTCAAGCTGAGATTCACAGAAAAACCTATTCCGGGAGGCCGAACCCTCATACATTCTCTTAGGGTTTATCAAATCTTCCTTCACTGCATCCATAGGTCTCGAAGAAATCCCACCACCCATAGCTACCACCTTCAAGGGGGTAATTAATACATATTTAGGATCAACATAGAAATCCAGTAGATTCTCTATTGATCATTATCTCGAAGAATGCCCAAGAGTCGTCGCGCGAGAAGTCTCCCGCATTTCCTCCCTCTCCAAAGTGGTTTGGGTATGCTTTCACCTACCAAAGGGATTTTTCAAGAATTAATTTAGTTAATTTATGGAGGTAATTGGGAATATATTTTCCAATCCTATGTGGGTGTATATGTTTGAGGAAGTGGAAGGAGTGTGTGCCTTTTATAGTGGAGGAGGAGTGGTTCACTTGTAATATTTTTGGAAAAAGGAAAACACCACCCATGTTTTTTTATTTAAATTGGGTCCAATAATTGTCCCAAAAAAATAAAAATAGAGTATATGGTCAAAATATATCCATTAAATTATGTTTATACATGGTTATTGTATATGATAGGCCTTATGTTTATGGTTTAGTCCCTTATGAAGATAAATTTCACTTTAATCGTTATAATTAATTATAATTACATTCTCTATTTTTTGTCAAAAACTAAGTTTATCTTATTGGGAATTATATATTTTTCTTATTTTAAATTTTTAACCCATTTTTCAAAATTCCAATAACTAATGAGACATAAATTAATTTAAATTTAACTTCATAGATGGGACAAGAAAGTAGATTTTTTGTGTTCAATATTTCAATAGTTTAATAAGTTTTTATATTCAATTTCAATGTAAAATTAATTATAGTGACCTAAATTCGATAAATTTATAAAAAATTGTATAATTAAAATTTAAAATAAATTAAAATTATAATTTAACTTTATTAATAATTTATATGAAAATGTTTGTTTGTGTAACATTTTAGTATATTTCATTATTCAATAAAAAATGTAACTACAAAAAACTACCTAATATTCAACATAACCTAATTTTTGTGTATATTTTTTCAAAAATATATTTAGTTTGAAATATAATATTTATAATGTTCCAAAATTTAGATTTAAAGTAGGTTTCCAATTAAAAGGGGGTAAAATATCCTTAATAAAAATATAGGTTTTTATGTGTAAAATTTGGTTTGACTTTATATTATTCCTATAGAATCTATTTTATGAATATAAAAAATATTTACATGTATATATAACATATATATTAAATTTAATTTAATTTCTAAATGGAATTAATTTAATTTATCAGGATTAAAAAAATATTATGAGCATTAAAATTTTTTTCTACATAAAAATACTCCCTTTATGTTCAATTGGTTCTTATATTCATTTATAAATAATTTTTAACTAATTAGTTCATTTTATATTTTTTGGAAACCAGATATATTCATAAGTTATTTAATAATATTCATAAAAACAAATTTAACGGCCAAATTATATATTTTTATATTGAATAAAAATATTTTTAATAACATATTATTGTTCGGTAACACTTTGTCTAGCATGTTACGCATGTCATTAAGGAAAGTCATTCATTCATGAAACATATTATAGCATCAATTTTCTGTTTAGATAAATCTAAAATTTATGTTGCATTTAGTTAAAAATTTCCTTGGTGTTGGGTATAACACAAGCCAAATATAATTTTTAGAAAATAAACTATCTTTAGTGTTGTGAGAAATGAAAAATATCAAAAAGATTAAATTAATTCTGAAAAAAATATTTCACAAAATATTGGGGTGTAATATATAATTCTATTATATTCTAAATAAGATCATTAATTTTCTATTATAATGATATTATATCTAAAAAATATCATAATAATCTATTAATCATGTCATATTAATGTTTGGGTCCATTTGGACACCAAATTGAACAATACTATAAATTTATGTCATGGATGAATATGATAAACTATTAATGAATATATTATGATATAAATATATAAATATATATTTTTTTATTTTGGTAAGGTTATATCAACCATTAACTCGTTAATTAATAAAATACCTTTTCATAAAAAATCATTGAAACATGATCATCACAGACTTCATCTTCAATGTTCATAACCCAAAATGGAATTAAATAAAATTATAGATTTATAAAATTTCCTAGAACATATATTCCATTATATATATGGTCTAAGAGGGATTTAATTTTTTTTAAAAAAATATATTCCATTACTTCTTTTATGAATCTAGATCAATGCAATAAAGATTACTTACACTTAGTGTTGAAAATATGTAAAAACTAATATATATTTAAAAGTTTATAATGATTTTAGATTACTGTTATAAATGGTTATAGTTATAAACATGTTTCCTGGGTATTTATTTAATTAAAATGATTTAATTATTTTGATCTTTTTTTCATCTTCTGAATTAATCATGACCAAGGTAAGGGGTTTTTCATCATAAATTACACTCTCTAAGATATTTTTGGTAATATGCACCAAATTTAATTTATATGGTATATATAATTTCTATTTTTAATATTATATAATTAATTATATTTTAATAATGGTATTTGAATATCAATTAAAATCTCCTATTTAATGGGATTTTGATTCAAAAGTTTTTATTGTCGTAAGGGTTTCGGGGTTTAAATTATGTTTTTTAGAGATAATAAATTTTTTGCACCATCAAATATTTATATAGTGTATTCAAATACCAAGGAAATAATTTTATCTTAATATTTATATTTAATTTGATTTACTATCTAAATAATGTTTTGTTATTCAAATAGATATTAGTTTAGTTATTTCCTCAATAGTAAGGATTTTAGGAAAATCGACTTCCATTCATTGAGTTAGGATTATTCTCTTGGAATTATTTCATATGAGTTGGTTATATTCATTTTATGATGTGGAATTATTTCATTGTATTTTTGGGATATACATTCCTATAACATAAAACCTTTGAAAAATATTTTTCACTTCTTAGGTTATGTTCTTTTTCAACCACCAATTATCTTTCTTCGGATGGGTTATGATTATGTAATCCTTTCTATGGACATGGGGAAATTATTTTTGTAAAATATTTTGTTATTCTAATACATAAAATTATGTGATATTCTGCTATGTATTTTTTAACCAGACACAATCTCTCTCTCTATCAGTTATGACAACGTTGTCCCTTTTATTGAGATAATGAAAATTATTGACATGCTTGATAATTATTGACTGCTAGTGCATGTTGATCATGTATTGATTTTATTCTTGAATATATAGATATCTAGGTTCTTATTCATCTAACAGTTCCTTAGGTAATGGTATAAAATTTCTTACTATGTCTTATGGTCAATTCATTTGACTTAATCATGAAACATGTGTGTACCTCAAATTATACTGCCCATTTATGTATCTACATGTCTCATGAGATATGTTTTTGGATATTTAGTGCTTGACTACTAATTCGACAATATATATTGACTATAGTCTAGATGATAAGTAAAAGGATTTTCAAAAGGCCTTTAAAACATGTTTTTGATGTCCAATGTTAATCTATCAACTTGATATTAGTATTATTGATACCCTTGTTTTTAATTTATTATACTGTATATAACATTCTCTATGTTTTAGATGATTATGAATTCATATCTTTCATATCTTTCTTCCATATATATGCAATGTTTACCATAGTTTTATATTTTCCCTTATTAAGAATCTGATGTCAACCCTACTCTTGTTTCAATTTCCCTAGGTTATAAATAAATGTGTTATGGATGCTATACCTAACATGATAGCATGTTTAGTTTTTTTAGAGATATTAAATAATTATTATATATTACATAGTTTCTTGTATAGTGAATTTTTTCGATAAGTTGAGAAAGAAATGGGATTATTAGTTTTTGTTTTTTTATTAATTATATAATGATCTAAAACTATATGTTCTTGTCAATGTATGTAATGAAATATATTCTATATGTCATGTAAAAATGGGATTGGTATTTCAAAAAAAAAATTTGTAATTGAAGCAAGTATGCAATTTTTTTGTCACCAAAGCTGGGTGTGTGGGTTTGGGACATCATAGATGGTATCAGAGTAGGGTTTAGATACCATTAGATTATAGATGTTTGATGAGGATAATATAAGTGTTTACATGTTAGGGATGATTATAATTTCAATTTTATAGATAATCCTTTGTGATATTATATGATTTAATGGTATGGGAATAATGAAATTTTCCTTGGGTATTAGGGTAAAATAAATTTAGTGAAAACCATAGGGATAAGTCTAAAAAATAATTCTATGCATTGGATAACATTATTATGTTTTCGTAAAGTAGAGATTGTGTGATTGTCCAAGAAATTACATCATTCTTTAAGATACTATAGGTGGATACAGGCTCCGGTACAAATGTACATAGGGGTAATTACCCAAAAACGGATGAATTGATTTTTAAATCGATCATCAATGGGTGCATGGAAAAGAGTTTTAACTGGACACATGGTTTGACACTCCTAGTAGATATGCTGAAGTTTATTCACATTTTATGAAATAAATCATTTTAAGGGGTTGAGTGTGGTGTTAGATAATTGTATTAGAGAAACTAATAGGAAAATGAACATGGGAAATCAATGATTGATTATAGAGATAAATAGGTTGATTGAAATCTTTCATATGTTAAAAAAAGGTTTCATAATGGAGGAAATATTTAGATTTTTTTTCATATTCAAAATTTTTATAATATCATAACCATTATAGCTTTAGTATTTGGTTGAGACAGGATTACAAAAATTATGTCGAGAAAGGTATGTATCTAGAAATAATTTTTTTATAATAATTTAACGAATCATACTAAAATTGTTATGAATTTTAGTATATCCATTTTATGATGGAAATGAAGACATTCTTAGTCTTACCTATGGAAGTGAGGTTTATATCCCATAATATATTTTTTCATTATACACTAGTCTATTTTAATTAGTGTGGTGTTATTTATAGATGACATTTTGGAACATTCTAAATGCTATCCAAGATTATCGAAACATATAAGGATCATTCTTCATTATTTTTTCATTAATGGTTTTAAATCATATATTAAATAGTATCAATAACTGTTAGAAATAATTTTATGGAAATGTTATATTTTTGGATATTACTATGGAACAACACATGTTTGTGGGATGAAAAAATCTTATGGTCAGTACATGTTTGATGTCTATATAATAATGGGATGGGTGATTTTTAAAATGTATGTTATGTAGTTTCAATATAGATGCGGTTGATAATAATTTATTAGTGATATTTATATAATTTTTTGGGATTATAATATATATTTATTAGTGCGTTCCTTATGAACTAGTAGCTAATACCATTTCAGTAATAAAGATAGAGTTAATTTTTGAAATGATATATAACTTCCCTATAGGCTATTGACTTAGAGATTCAAATGGATTCAGGAAAGTTATGTTATAGATAATATATGATTAGATTATATATATACTTGGTTATATGATTTTATGAATTTATAATGTTTTTTGAAGAAATATAGGTGAATTGATATAGCCTAAGCGAGAATGGTAGATTCTTTATTAGAGGTTATATCCTGAATTATGAATATGTTAAGAAAACACTCGCATTATTTCTTCAATGTTTTGTAATTGAAAAATATTTAGGATGAAATTAATTTAATAGTTGGATAACATAAAACATTGATATTTTAATATATTTTTTCCTTTAAATAAGTCAATTTGATCGATAGCCTACTTTATACAAGACAATAAACATACAAAACCATGATATATTTATGTATGAGCAGTAAAACATAGCTATTGATTTAACATGAATTTATATTAGTAATAACTTTATGTAATATTTATATAAATTAAATAAATTTTACATTAGTATGAATGAAATTAAATTATCTTACATAGAAGTAATAATACGACCATTTATTTTCCAGATTAGTATTTATCTAAAAAATGAATTTTTATGTGTTATATATTTTTATTTAAAAACAAACTAGGATTAATAATGATAAATTATCTTTGATATTAATATTTGGTTAGAACTAATTTTTCTGGTAAATTATACGAAATAATATGAAGAAAAGTTAAAATTTGAAAATGTCATTTTCCAATAAAATGGGTTTTTATTATAATTCAAGATTTTATAAAACCTTTTAATAAATTATTTTTAAAATTTTAATTTTAAATCCTGGAATAATTTTTATTGATAATAAATATTTTATATTATGATTAATGTTCGGTTTTTTTCTAAATTGTTTCATTTTTAGTTGAAAAATACAGTTTTGGGAAAATTAAAAAAATTATAATTCATAATTATTTAAGTGTATCATAGAAGTCTACAAAAATATTTAAATAATAAAAAAGTAGTTAAATAAAAAAATTAGGCATTTAAATATATTCTTTGATTATATTGTAACACCCCTAGATTCCACAGTACATTTCCCTTTGAATAATGCAATGGCGTGCATTGTATGCAACTTTGAGATTCTAACACACCACAACCAATCAAACTAGTCATTATGAATAGTAATACCTACTTTTTGAAATTTTATAAATTCTATCTCTCAAAATGGACTTCATTTTTGGATTCGGAAAATCGAAATTATCCTAGGGTGAAATTTGGGTACTTTTTGGATAACTTTCATATTTTGATGAATAGTGAAAATTACTAAATTTTATTAAAAAACATTTTTTTTAATCAAAATAATTAATATTGATAAATTATGAATTTGAGTGGTTTTAAAGTATATTTTGAATATATTTTTAACATTTAATTCAATTTTTGTCATTGGTCATAATTTCACCATTAAACCAGACATAAACAAGTGCCAATCTTTTGATAGTTATTATCTCTTAAAAACACGCTTTTTATTTTGATAGCGGTAATTAATTTTAAAATAATTTCTGCCAATTCTGTGTTTGGAATTTGGAAAAATGGATTCCATATTTGGAATCAGGATGTTCAAATTGTGTAAATAGGTAACTTTTATTTTTAGTCATTTTGAATAATTATTTCGGTAAATATTTTTTTTATCATGGTTAAAGGGTAAATCCGGTAAATAAGGGTTAAAAAGTAATATTATAATAATAACAAATTACCCAAAAACGTTCCCTAACCTTATTTGTTGATACATTTCTGACAATGGTCATCTTTGGGTCGATTTTAGGACCCCATGGTGCCCCTTTTAAGTGATAGGGACACTTTATTTTAATTAAGTTAAAATGAATACAAAAATGACACAAGCATATATCTTTTAGAAAAACAACTTTTACATATGGTTATATATGTTGGATTTTATACAATAAATATTCATTAGAAAGCTAGAACAATTTCCTAAATAATGTTATTTTATTTATAAATTTTAGACATTAAATAAGTTAATTTGATTATGACACAATGGTGATGCAGTAATTACCATAATAGTGAAAATTTAAAATAATTGATATTGTAGATAACCAAATAAATGTAATTTTAGACTTTTTATGAATTAAACTAAAATTATGGTTTAATATGAGATGTTAGAAATGATTTAATTGACTTTTTTAAAAGTAATCGTTCTGTAATTATTTTTACAAAAATCAATTATTGAATAGTGTCAAAATTGACCTAAACGAGTTTTTAAAACAAATATTATATTATTAATTGATATTAAATTCTTAAAAATCTACGGTTCGGCCAATATTCTTATATCATGATAGGTTTATCATTAATGATCCAGTTGGGGGTCTCTTGGATGTATATATTAATTTTATTAACCATATAATATAAAAATACAAAGAGACATTGTAAAAGTAAAACTAATTAACTAAGAGTTAATACTTAAAGATAAGGTTAATATAATGACCCAAACCTGTCTAAATTCTATTGGTTGAGTGTTTTTAGACCTATCACCACCTTAAAATTTAAATAATCCACTTTTGATCCATTTTAAAACCGAATATTAATTTATTATAAAATAATATATTTAGCTTTTCTGAAGGTGCCCATCACCCCTCTTATAAAAGGGCACTCCCCCTTCTCATTACTTCACACCTTAAAAGCCTTTTGGTTCGGCCAAACCCTGCCCAAATACTCTCTCAACTTCCCTCAATACAACCTAGAGGCCTTAGTTTGATCATAAAGACAACCTAAGGATCCCTTTTGATCAAATCAAAAGGAAGAACTCGAAGAAGAGGTAATGTTTTCACGACCCTCTTTCAAGTTCCTCTATTTTTCAACTTCTTCCTTCTTTGTTATTTACAATATAAAATAATAAATCCAGTATCTCTTATATACTGTAATATTATTATAAATATAGTACAAACATATTCAGTATTCTATCCATCTTTGAATGACATGTCACCATACGTGTGTACGTACAACTTACCGTCTCCACGTCGTGGTGTAATTGTCATTCAATAAATTAGTATTTGGATGGGTATAATAATGATGTGTAATTAATGTAAAGAATAAATATAACATGATAATTATTCTGTCTATATGATATACCATCCAATTATATATTATTCTAAAATCAAAAGAATGATATTGTCGCTCATGCGTACGTACGGACTACCGTCTCCACGAACGTGATGAGATTCATTCTCCATTGTATCCATTAAAGTATAATTACAATTTTATTATTTAAAAATAATGTTTAAGTACTTTATATCATTATGTATATGAATAATATAAAACCTATCAATGACAAACATGTCTTACATAACAAAACATATAAAAGAAAACGAGTAAGTTAACACCTGAAACAATGATAATACTAAGATATTATTAAGAAATCAATGTTAAAAGATCATATATGATATCATATTAATGTAAATGATTCTTGTATAATTCAATAAAAATTATTTCACCATTATACAGGAGGTTAACCTACCTTTGACCAAGGGAAAAATTACAAAGTAAGGGGTTTCTTATCTCAATTTTAATTGTGTGATATTTCTATTGATCACCACTTATTTATTACATGTGGTGTATGTGCTGCCCATGTTTGTATTCATTGTGTAATATACATTAATTCATGTATATTTACGTTATCATTGTATGATCCTTCTTTCATGGGTGTATGTTTCGTATGTTACCAAATCAATAAGGGAATTTGAAATTTCAATTTCCACTCATTCGGCTTTACGCATACTTCATTGATTATTTTACTCCAAGATTATGTGTGGAATCACTATTAATTTGATTATGTCATAATTTCCACTCCCCTTTATTTGGATATACTTTTTATACACATAATAATTCCATTTATAAATTCTCATGTCATCCGTATGAACTTTATAAGAGTAATTTTTACTCAATCTCGATTTGTTGAGATAAACATCCAATTCATTAGTGTTGTTTTTACAAGAATATGTGTGAATGTACATTGATTGTTTTACACTGAATATCCAATAATATTTAGTGTATTTATATTTGTCACACATAATTATGTCATTTATTTATCCTTAACCTAAGGATACGACCTTTTTGAGAGATTTCATCTCAATTTACATTCCATTGAGACTTCTTTGTTATTATACACCAAATCACTTTTATGTGGTGTATATAATGTACTTTGACATATTATATCATGAATCCCTTTATTCTCATGATATTACAATGTTTTGATTACCACAATTATTTTTATTCAAGTGTCTCTCTTTTGGTTAGAAACTCTAACTAAAATACCATTTTTAAATGTTTTTAAGATTTATCATTCTAAATCCTTCTCATTAATGTCCATGTTTTAAAAATGGTTTAAGGATTTATCTATATGGACATTAAAGTTTTCAAATCAAAATTCCTTTTAAAATTTTCAAAAGTGGTATGGGACACTTTGATTCTAAAATCTATTTTAAATGGATTCTAGACAAATAGTGTGACTTTTAAATGATTTCAAGAAAAAGGGGGATATTTCACTCTAATAGTTTTGATGATTATTTTCACTTGTGTCAATATCATTCATAATTCTCGAATGAGGTTAATATGATACAATACAATCTCCCATATTGTATCGAATGAGTTATCTTTGACTATGGATGTTCTATTTTTATACCATTCATGGTTTGGGGAAAAGTATTGACATTTCGTATGCTAGTTTTAATACGAATGTTTATGTTATGTTTCAAACTTTTCATATGAGGAATGCATTGGACTTAGTAAGTGATGGGCGGAGCCCGCTATAGCTCTTCGATGCATTGGTAGGTCTCATGAGACAAACTAGTGTCTTGGAACAAGGCCTTGGAAAAATCTTATTTGCAGTCTTGGCACGAGGCCTTGGCTATGTGGTTATTATAGTCTGGCATTATGCATTAAATCATTATAAAAGTGGTTATTGATATTTCATGTGATTGTTCGACTAGTAGAATATCCATGTGAATAAGTAAATGGAATTATTTCATTTTATCTTTTCCATATTATACTGAAGTTCATGTTTAAAAGGATTTTGTTTTAGTTATAAATTCCTTTAAGTGTTTATGCTTATCTACAAAAGATACTGCTATATTGTTATCCTTACTGAGCATATGAGCTCACTCATTTCAATGTTTTATCTTTTCCCAAGATGTGAATAAGTAATTTATGAATGACCTGCAGGGATAGTATGAGGGGATATGAGGACAATATGTTGTTGTAGTTTTTTTTACCTTATGATGTAATGTAAGACTTATGAATATATCTAGTGTTTCCAAGACTACTAAACTAATCTGTCATTCGAGACTTGATCCTTTGTGATCATGCCAATGTTATGTAATAATGCACCGACTCTGGGTATCTAGGTTCGGGGCATTACAGTTGGTATCAGAGGAAGATTAGTACAAACCTTTGAAGCTATATTTAGATAAACTCTGATTAGAGCACGTAGACCTAAGATGAAATTTGAGGATTAGTATAGAGTAACTTCCTAAAATTTTGGTATTGTAGAGATTTTGTGAGTTTTAAAAGCAAAACATCCCTGTCTGGATATGAGCAGGTAAAGGCGGCTCTGGCACAGATGTACCTAGGGGTAAAACCCAAAAACACCGCTTTGAGGTAGACTCGAATGGGAACTGGTGAACGAAAACGGGATTTGCTACACTTTTGGTTATGACACTCCCGGGGCATATTCTTAGGATAATTTACATTTTCTTTACAAACCGATTTGAAGTATTATATATAAGATGAGAGTAAATGACCTTGGTTAATCCTAATGTGTTTCAAATTGAGAATATGGTGACATGTTAATCTCTAAATGATTTTATGACTACTGTTACTCACACAATGCTTTCTAGTTTTAGTCAATGGCTAGATTCCAAGGAAGTCATAGTGTCTTTGAGAATGATGTACAAGGTGGGAATGGTGGTGGAAATGAGCAACAAAATGGAATGTTGATAGGCGTAAAAGATATCGTCTTTATGCCAAATCAGTTTTCCAAAAATATGATCAACAATATATATATTAACCAATTCTCGGACTCAACAACGAAGAGAAAGGTGATGAATGATAAGAGCTATAGTAGTGGTGACCATGGAGAAAGGAATCCTCAATTTCCATCATGTAGGAAATGTGGAAGGAGACACCCAGGAAAGTGTCTCAATGGGACAAAGAAATGCTTTAAGTGTGGGAAGGAAGGACATAAAGTGAAGAATTGCTGAAGAAAAATGAAGAGTAATATGGAAGAAGATAAAAATGGCCCCAAGAATCCATTTACAGTCATTTTCCATAAATGTAGTGGACCTGGCCATTACCCGAGTGAATGCCCCATTCTATAGGATATTTTCTTGGTCAAAGAAAAATCTATGTGGAAATAAATGGTTGGAGAAATGTTTAAAAAGTATTAGTGCTCCTTGTTGATGGGTTTACTTTGGAAAAAAATTTCTATTGTATTTTTAACCCTACAGTTTTCCTTGTGAGAATGATATTTGAGGAAGAATTATCTTTTCTCTTGCGGATATAGTTATAAATAACCATTTGGTTTTATATGGTCGTTGGGTTTGAGGAAATTATAAGTTATTATAATTTGGGATGAAAATGCAAGGTATGAGATACGATTTGTGGTTAAATTATGTTATGGTTATTTTGAGGAATTTATCTCATTTTGGTAATGTTATAAAATATTGTTTTTGAAAAAGGACAACATGCAGACCCTCTGACAACCCGTCGCGCCGGACAAAGCTGTGGGAATCGAACCCACAACCAAAGTGTGATTGGGATTTATCACCTACCACTGGACTACGTGAAGTACCTGGTTAGTGTGACTATTATTTTTAGTTAAATGATTTTATTGATCAATAATAATTTTATTTGGGATCTTGTGTCATATCAAATGAATTCCCTTAGTATAGGAAAATGATTTGGTGATTAAGTTATAAATGTTATTTTGGAAGTTGTTCACTTTTTTGTGAACACTATATGCCCAAGGAAAATATAATATTATGGGATTTCATTTGAGGAGTAATGGTGGATTTGTATCTATGTTTTTACTGTGGATTTATAGTGATTTTGGTTATTTATGGAAATGATTATGTTAATTACTTTTAAGTATGTGACTTTAAGAGTAATTAATGTCATTTGGGGATACAATTTAATGTGGAAGACTACATTCTTATAAGTTTTGGGTTTTAATATTATTCTGGAATATATTGAATTATTTTAAGGACAATTGATTATTGAATGGTATTTATTTAACTTTGGGGTATTGATGGTTTAATTTTAGAAATTAAGATTAGTGTTTTTTTCTCTAATAGAATATCCATTTGGGGGATCATCAGATATTATACTAACCATTTTGGTTTTGATTAATCTCTAAAGACAAGGTAAATATATATTTTATCCTACATGGATCATGTATTTCTATAGATGTTTATTCTAGCTCTTCCATTGTGACCAAGTCTTCTTGAATACTCATTTTTCAAAAAAAATGAGTTAGTGGTAAAAAGTTATTAAAGAATGAAACTCTACTTAAAAATTAAGTATATCTCTTTATGTTCTTAGTTAATATCATAAATGAATTCAACATCCTTATGTAATGTAACTGAAAACAAAAAATGTTTTCTGTTTACTTTTCGGGTAACTTTCATATTTTGATGAACAGTGAAAATAACTAAATTTTAATGAAAAACAATTTTTTTAATCGAAATAATTAATATTGATAAATTATGAATTTGAGTGGTTTTAAAGTATATTTATAATATATTTTTACCATTTAATTCAATTTTTTTCATTGGACATAATTTCACAATTAAAACATACATAAACAAGTGTCAATCTTTTGATAGTTATTATCTCTTAAAAACACGCTTTTTGTTTTGACAGTGGGAATTAATTTTAAATTAATTTCTGCCACTTCTGTGTTTTTAATTTGGAAAAATGGATTCCATATTTGGAATCAGGATGTTCAAATTGTGTAAATAGGTATCTTTTATTTTTAGACATTTTGAATAATTATTTCGGTAAATATTTTATTTAACATGGTTAAAGGGTAAATCCGGTAAATAAGGGTTAAAAAATAATATTATAATAAGACAAAATTACCCAAAAACGTGTCCTAACATTATTTGTTGATACATTTCAGACCATGGGAATATTTGGGTCGATTTTCAGACCCCATGGGGCCACTTGTAAGTGATAGGGACACTTTATTTTAATTAAGTTAAAATGAATACAACAATGACACAAGCATATATCTTTTAGAAAAACATTTTTTACATAGGGTTATATATGTTGGATTTTCTACTATAAATATTCATTAGAAAACTAGAATGATTTAATACATAATGATATTTTATTTATAAATTTTAGACATTAAATAAGTTAATTTATTTATGACACAATGGTGGTGCAGTAAATACCATAATAGTGAAAAATTAAAATGATTGATATTGTAGATACCGAAATAAATATAATTTGAGGATTTTTACAAATTACAGTAATTTTATAGGTTAATATGACATGTTAGGAATTATTTAATTATCTTTTTTAGAATTAATAATTCTGTTATGAGTTTTACAAAAATCAATTATTGAATAGTGTCAAAATTGACATAAAAGAGTTTTAAAAACAAATATTATATTATTAATTGATATTAAATTCCTAAAAATCTAAGGTTCGTCCAAGAGACTTATATCATGATATTTTTATCATTAATGGACCACTTGGGGGTCTCTTGGATGTATATAGTAAGTTTATTAACCATATAATATAAAAATACAAAGAGACATTGTAAAAGTGAAACTAATTAACTAAGAGTTAATACTTAAAGATAAGGTTAATATAATGACCCAAACCTGTATAAATTCTATTGGTTGTATGGATTTAGACCTATCACCACATTAAATTTTAAATAATCCAATTTTAGCCATTAGGAAAATGAATATGAATTTATTATAAAAAAATATTGTTAGCTTTTCCAAAGGTGCCCCTCACCCCTCTTATAAAAGGGAACTCCCCCTTATCATTACTTCACACCTTAAAAGCCTTTTTGTTCGGCAAACCCCTTCCCAAATACTCTCTAAACATCCCTAAATACAACCTAGAGGCCTTATTTGGATCATAAAGCCAACCTAAGGAGTCCTTTTTATCAAATCAAAAGGAAGAACCCGAAGAAGAGGTAATGTTTTTACCACCCTTTTTCAAATTATTTTCTTCTTCAACTTCTTCTTTCATTATTATTACCATTCTAAATTAATTAATACAGTATCTCCTATATAATTTAATATTATTATAAATATAGTACAACCATTTTCAGTATTCTATCCATCCTTTGAATGACATGTCACCATACGTGCGTACGTACGGCTTACCCTCTCCACGTCGTGGTGTAATTGTCATTCAATAAATTATGATTTGGATGGGTATAATAATGATGTTTAATTCATGTAAATAATAAATATAACATGATAATTATTTTTTCTATATGATATACCATCCAATTATATATTATTTTAACATTAAAAGAATGATATTGTCGCTCGTGCGTACGTACGGACTAACGTCTCCACGAATGCGATGAGATTCATTCTCCATCGTATCCATTCAAGTATAATTATCATTTTATTATTTAAAAATAATGTTTAACTGCTAGATATCATTCTGGATATGAATAATATACAACCTATCAATAACAAACATGGCTTACTTAACAAAACATATAAAAGAAAACGAGTAAGTTAACACCCGAAACAACGATAATACTAAGATATTATTAACAAATCAATGTTAAAAGATCATATATGATATCATATTACTGTAAATAATTCTTGTATAATTCAATAACAATTATTTCACCAATATACAGGAGGTTAACCTACCGTTGACCAAGGAAAAAGTACAAAGTAAGTGGTTTCTTATCTCACTTTTAATTCTGTGAGATTTCCATTGTTCACCACTTATTTATTATATGTAGTGTGTGTACTGCCCATGTTTGTATTCATTGTGTAATATAAATTAATTCATGTATATTTACGTCATCATTTTATGATCCTTCTTTCATGGGTGTATGTTTTTTATGTTACCAAATCAATAAGGGAATTTGAAATTTCAATTTCCACTCATTCGTCTTTACGCATACTTCATTGATTATTTTACACCAAGATTATGTGTGGAATCACTATTCATTTGATTATGTCATAATATCCACTCCCCTTTCTGTGGATATACTTTTTATACACATAATCACTCCATTTATAAATTCTCATGTCATCGGTATGACTTGATAAGAGTAATTTTTACCCAATCTTGATTTGTTGAGATAAACATCCAATTCATTGGTGTTGTTTTTACAAGAATATGTGTGATTTTACATTGATTGTTTTACACTGAATATCCAATAATATTTACTGTATTTATATTTTTCACACATAATTATGTCATTGATTTATCCTTAACCTAAGGATACGACCTTTATGAGATATTTCATCTCAATTTACATTCCATTGAGACTTCTTTGTTGTTATACACCAAATCACTTTTATGTGGTGTATATAATGTACTTTGACATATTATATCATGAATCCATTTATTCTCATGATATTACAATGTTTTTATTACCTCAATTATTTGTATTCAAGTTTCTCTCTTTTGGTTAGAAACTCTAACTAAAATACCATTTTTAAATGTTTTAAATATTTATCATTCTAAATCTTTCTCATTAATGTCCATGTTTTGAAAATGGTTTAAGTATTTATCTATTTGGACATTATTGTTTTCAAATCAAAATTCCTTTTAAAATTTTCAATGTGGTATGGGAAACTTTGATTATAAAATCTACTTTAAATGGCTTCTTGACAAATATTGTGACTTTTAAATGATTTCAAGAAAAAGGGGGATATTTCACTCTAATAGTTTTGATGATTATTTTCATCAATGTAAATATCATTCATCATTCTCGATTGAGGTTAATATGATACAATACAATCTACCATATTGTATCGAATGAGTTATCTTTGACTGTGGATGTGCTATTTTATAAGATTCATGGTTTGTGGATAAGTATTGACATTTCTTATGGTAGTTTTAATACGAATGTTTATGTTATGTTTCAAACTTTTCATATGAGGAATGCATTGGACTTAGTAAGTGGCGGGTGGAGCCCGCTATAGATCCTCGATGCATCGGTAGGTCTCATGAGATAAACTAGTGTCTTGGCACAAGGCCTTGGAAAAATCTTATTTGTAGTCTTGGCATGAGGCCTTGCCTATGTGGTTATGATAGTCTGGCATTATGAATTCCATCATTATGAAAGTGGTTATTGATATTGTATGTGATTTTTTGACTAGTAGAATATCCATGTGAATAAGTAAATGGAATTATTTAATTTTATCTTTTCCATATTATGATGAAGTTCAAGTTTAAAAGGATTTTGTTTTAGTTATAAATTGCTTTAAGTGTTTATGCTTATCTATGAAAGCTTCAGCTATATTGTTATCCTTACTGAGCATCTGAGCTCACCCCTTTCAATGTTGTATCTTTTCCCAGGATGTGAAGAAGTAATTTATGAATGACTTGCAGGGATAGTATGAGGGAATATGAAGACAAGATGTTGTTGTAGGTTTTTTTACCTTATGATGTAATGTAAGTCTTATGAATATATCTAGTGTTTCCAAGACTACTAAATTAATTGGTCTTTCGAGACTTGATCCTTTGTGATCATGCCAATGTTATGTAATAATTCACCGACTCTGGGTATCTAGGGTCGGGGTGTTACATATATAAATCTCATGACTGTAATTTTTAGAACTACATTTAAATGTTAGCTTAATAAAACATTAATTTTTAACGTTTCGTTAAGGTATGTATTTTCTAGGAGAGATTCAAATTTGAAATTACATGAAAGACTCCTAAAATTTAATTGTTTTGTAATTAAGCCCAATATTTAACGGTAATTTAAAATATTTAAAAATATAGATTATACATAAATTTTATGCTTTAAAACAATCCTTTTCCAAAAATAATTTTAATGCATTATATGTGCTAATCCAAAAATTAACTATATAGAACCATGGAAATTTTATTTGATAAAATAATTTCCAAATTATAAAATAATAAATTTCATATTAGGTAAATGAATCGTACTTAATTTTTTCATTTTTTTTAATTAGTAATGTAAAAAATTAATTACCAAGGTAAAAGTAAATTGGGGTAAAAGTTAAAAAGGTAAAAATAAAAACCATTAAACACACATGTTTTCTCCTAAATGAGGCGTTCAAGTGATTTTAAACTCAAAATCACATTTACCTATTATTTTTTTTCTTATTGAGTAATTGAACTTCGAATACAAACATCACATTATTGAAAATGTTAAAGGTACTTCCAAAAGTTTCATTCCCTTTACTTATAAAAATGTAATCCTATAAAACATCCAGACTGAAATTAATTTAGAACTTGTCCTTGAAAATCTGAAAAACTTCTACTCCTAAAACCCTCCACCACATTAAAAATACTCTATAAAATTATTTATCATAATTCCTTCATTTCTATGGAGAAATCCATAAAAAATTTATGTAACCTATATGAGAATTATAAACTACTTATAGTTTATTCTTGATTATATTCATTCATATTTTTTATAGACATAGTAATATATCCATATTAGTATTATATATATCCTATAATATAATAATATTATGTTTATAATCATATTTTATTAATTTGTACCATCCATTATGAAAAATGAATTTTTCATTCGTGCGTACGTGCAGACTAGCTCCACCATGAGAAATGAAATTCATTTTTCATCACCATAAATTATTGGTGGTTACAATAATTTTTTACTTTTTAAATACTATTTTTGAGAAAATATTCTGTTTTTTATAAAAAACTGGATAACTTATCAAAGATATGATTAGTAAATGATAATCCTTAATTTAATTTTTTTAAAAAGGCGAACTAAGAAGAAAATTATCTTTTTATACATTATGATGTTATATTAAATATCCTCAATTTATAATTCATTAAAATTACAATACATTGAAATAATAAAAACTAAATAAGGTATTTATTCTTTTGGTATAATGATATTTTGAGTAGAAGATCTCATAATCATCCATTAATCCTGGTAGGATCATGGTTTGTTCGGTTTAACCAACTACTTGAAAAACATTATATCTTTATGTTATGGATCACTATGATAACTAATTTACTAGTATAATGTGATATGAATATTTAAATAATGTTTTTAGGTTTTTTAAGGATATAGAAACTTTTAAATAATTAATTAATGAAAAAACATTAATTCTTTATGAGTCACCGAAACGAGATCATCACCAACTTCATCTCAATGGTTCATAATGAAAAATGACAAGAAATAAAATGATATAATAAAACAATAATTTGGACAGTATATTCACATAAATTATATGATTTAATAATGATTTAATTTATAAACATAATATATACCAATACATATTTTATGAAACTTGTTCAATGATATAAAATTACATACATTGAGTGATGAAATATGGTAAGAAGATAAATAATATATATATATATAATGATTCTAAATTTTCAGTATAATAAGTTATAATTATAAATGTTTTATTTCGTTTATATTTATTGATATTAATTTAGTTATTCAGAACATTTGATGTTAGTAAAGGATGAATCAAGGCTATAGTAAGGGTTTTTAATCTGAAATTCATCTATTTAAGACATGCTTGGTATTATGAACATAATTTCATTTATGTGGTGTGCATAATTATTATTTTAGATATTATATCATGATTTATTTTTAATCATTTTATTGTAATTAAATTATATTCCTTATCTATCAAGGGGTTTTTATATAAACATTTGTAAATATGTAAGGGTTTTCTTGGTCTTAATTCGGATTCTTTGAGACATAATATTTTTTTTTCAATTTGTTCTTCGTAGGGTGTATTGATTACCCAATGATATATTTTTATCATAATATTTTTACATCATGGGATTCACCAGAAAAATCTTGTTCCACTATAAATTTTTATATTTGTTCATTTTTTCCCCAGTATTAAAGATTTTGGGAACTCACCTATAGTTTATTAAGATATAGTCATTATATTGAACTTATTTTTTACAATATGGCTATATTTTAACAATTAAATACATTATGTGGTATTACCACATTATTCTATTTTTATATTAATTAAAATCACATTAACCCTTTGATAAATATTTCTCACCTATGGGGTTATGTTATTTTTCATCCATCCTCATTTTTTTCAGATGTGATATGATAATTTATTCCATTTTATTGACATGGAAAAAATTATTTCCAAAACATATATTTTTATTCCAATATAAATGTTTATTGGAAGGTAAAATATTTATTTTTTGACCATCTACCATCTTCTAAAAATGGGTTATGACAATGTTATCACTTTTATCGACATAGGGAAGTGTATTGACATTCTTGATGCTAATTGAATGATAACACTAGATAATCATGCATTAGTATTCCATAAATTTTTTTATAAAAAATGGGTTTTTTATATTACTAAAGGTTCCATAGGGAATGGAATGGACGGTCTTGTCAAATCTTATAGTAAAATCATTCTCCTTAATCTGGTGAGAAGTGGGGCCAAAAATTATAAAGAACCCAGATGCATTAGCATGTCTCACGAGACATACATATTTCAGTATTTGGTTTATGTCCACCAAATTTAGTAGTGTGTCTAAAATAAATTCTAGATGATAATTAAATGTTTTCTAACAATACCTTGTTGTATGTTATCGGTATCCTATATTATTCATTCATCAGTATGAGATTAGAATTATTGATATCCACTTTTTCATTCATTATCCAATATATTGAATGCAATTGGTTTTAGTTTGTTATGGATTCATGTGGTTTAAATGTTCTTTAAATATTTTATATTCCATGTTTATTCTATAGTTTCTTCATTTATATGTTTTCCATTACTGATAATTTGATATCTCCCTTCTTAAATATTCATTTCCCTATGTTATAAAGAAAATTATTACAAATGATATTCCTAAAAGGATTACTTGTGGGGATAATTTGTGAGATAGGTTGATGATATATAATGGTTAATGTAAATTCAATTACAGTTTAAAAGAATGTCCTTTAGTTTAGAAATACACATACATTATGAGTTTAAATTTTTCATAATTTTATAAATCTCTAAACCTAAAAGTTATTGGAAAATTATTTAATGCATTGTTTTATTTATGTCAAGTAATTATGGTATAGTTATGTCTAAGAATGTATAGTTCATTTCAAATGAAATATAGAAAGTAATTTTGAGTGGAACCAGTGCTTAGAGCTTGATTTTGGGGAATCACAAGGTCACACTATGAATTTTTTATGAAATGGTTTACATTACACTATAATCTTGCTCGTCTTCGCAGGACCGATGCATCAATTTTTTCCAAATAGGGAAATAATAATATTTTTGGGGTCAACCCTTTTCTCGTTGGTCAAGGGGCACATGAGAGAGGTTTTAATTGGCCATATATCACCTCACTCTTCCATTTGTCGATCCCTCATAGAAGGGGTAGTTTTTAGTGTGATCTCAGAAGTGACTCTAGGTATATATCTCCTTTCCCTTCCTTTATTTTGGTTCCCCTTTTCTAGACCCTGATTTCGAGACAAATTTTGTCTAGGTATTGGTGTTGATTCCACTATACCATAATGGAATTTGGGGATGATAGTGGGATAATTTGTAGGAAATTTATATTGGAGGTCCTGAGAGGATGGACACATGCCATTGGGTACGGTTTTGGAGAAGATTTGTTTCTTAGTGAGTTTGTCAGAAATGATGATTCATTGGAATTATGTTATGTAATTAATTATAAATTGTTATTATTAATTTTATGTGTTTCTTTAATTGATGTAGGAGACCAAGTTCTGGTATAGGACTAGATGTTTCTTAGATGGGCTTTATCAAGGTGGCGCACATTCTTAGAGAGGTGTTAACTCGGGTATCAAGGTAGGTAGTCCTTTAAATACAACAATATATGATTGTTATACATGACTTATTTAATACATGCATATTAAATGGGATTAGGGAGATGAATAAGGACTGGGATTTCCATAAATAATGAGATAGGATTGCGTTGGGCCACCTAGAATTAGGAAAAGTCCCTTTAATCACTTTAGATGAATGAAATCCCAAAAAAAGTATTTTCTATAAGGGGTATTAATTGAGGGAAATCACGTATGCCATGGTATACGATTCAATATATTGGTATCCTTGGATGCTTCATTATTCTGGTAAGGAAGGTGTGATTAGAACTAGGCCTCATCATTATTGATGAGATGACCATATGTCTCATCCATAGTGATTCAAACCCTATTTTTGGTATTTTGAGAGTTGGGAACATCTGTGAATTGGATGTGTTCTCCATATTGGGATGGGGTGTGATGAATATAATGTTTCTATTGGAGGAATGTTGGGAACCATTTCAAAAGTGATGTGATATGTCATCTATGTGACTATCTGACGAAGGTTGGACGCTAACCATATGATTGGTTCAGTAAGATTCTATAATCTCTGGTTCCACCAATATGTGATATATGTGAGGTGGTATTGATATCTATAAATCAAAAAGGAATGGAAGGACTATGGTGGATTCCTTTATGGGAGAGATCATATTTGTTTTTATGTGTGTTTCTTGGTCTTAGTGAAAATAATCCAACTTCTGATATGGTGAGCTCATTTGATGAGCTATGATCATTACTGGTGTTTCATATTTATGTGAATTGTGGTAGGAAATAGATTAATCCACATTTATGATGAGACATAATAAATGGAATTGAAATGAGTCATATGGTACTGATAGGATTGAAAATGTTGAGATTTGATCCCAGTTGTTTATGATGATTGGGAATACTATGAGAGAGAAGGTATGTATTTATACCAGTTGGGTTCACCTAGAATGATACGGTGATTTCACAGAACATTATCTAAGGGAAAAGTAAATTAAAATCATAAGGAACGATCACAAGTGAGTAGATAAGTCTAGTTGTGATGTGATGTGAGTCATAAATGATTGAAGAATCCTTTAGTTATAAGGTGTTATCCAGGATGTAGTTGTGTGGCACTATCATGAGTGATATGGTAGTGATAAAATCATGATGGATGACATTCCTTGAGTGACAAGGGTTTTTCCTAGACATGGATATAGGAAATTACCTAGTTCCTTTGGATAGTGTTCGAGGTTCAGTGAGACATCCTATCCAAAGTTTTTGAGTAGAGGTTGAGTTCTCATTTTTATTTCATGAGATGGTGACTAGATTACTATATGGTAATAAAAAAGGAAGGATAGGGTGTCATGGTGGTTTAGTTATCACATGAGATCTGTTGTTTATGGAGTCCTAGTGGCTTAGTTAGCGCATGACTTCCAACATGATCATATGTTGATTTTTATTTTCATCATGTATATAACTACATGATGTCGTATACTATGGGAACTTGTTGAGAACCTAATATGTCGTATTTCTCATACCCTACATGGGAACTATATTGTGCAGGCAGATCTTATATCTCATTTTTGGTAAGAGCATATGACATGTGGTGGACCAATTTAGTGAAGATCAACCAAGTATTGATGGTAAATTTGTAGAGGCTTGCTGATGGAAACAGTTTCTAATATTTTTTTCTACTTTTGTTTTCATTTATATATGTGAATTTTTTGGTGTGAGATCAGATGATGTATGACTATATGCTTCCTTATAGTTTATTTGTTATAGAACTGTTTTTATTGATTATTTATACTATGATTATGTACTTTGGAGGATTTTAATATTTTATGTTATTATTAAACTCATATTTAGTTGTATAATATTACCATTATATGGTTTAATCCCACACCGCTAGTCATAATCCTCTAACATACTGAGTTTCCTTCCAAAGGTCACATAACTTGTTATCCCTAGTCACTATCAAGGTCCCTTAGCACTGTGGAATTAATAAAATGTATCATTTCATCCTTTTCTTGTCTTACTGTTTAGTGATATAGTTTACATGGCATGGGGATGTTTCAAATCATAAGATAGAGCTCAAAATATTGAGTTATGGAAACGTTTCTAGTGGGGGGGGATGGACCTCCGTTTCTAAGGAATGAGGCACGGGCTTTTCATCTTTTCTTGAATTCGGATCATCGTCCGCCATTCCCAAAAGCTGCATTAGGTTTGAAGGTCCCAGAGCTCCTCAATGGCTACCCGAATTTCTTGATTTCAACCTCACAGTTCACTGAAACCTCTGCGCTTCTGAAGTTCACTCTTATCACAAGGTTCAATAATTGAAGGTCATTGGTTGATTCATTTTTTAGGTTCATCCTCAACACTTTGTAGCTCTAGGAGTGGACAATGGTCGGGTTCCTGGATATTCATCATATTATGATTAGGTTCTCTTCAGAGGAAGACCTCATATGTGCTTTGTCGAAGGCACCTCGGCATTGAAATGGGTGTAATTTCTTCTTGTTACGGTGGTCGTTTGATTTCCACATGAATCATGATTCACTGACCATGGCGATTTGGGTTAGTTTTCCTAATCTTCTTTTACCATTTCAAAATCCCTCATTTATCCAAATGTTCGGTAATCTACTCAGTAGGTATCTTTGCTTGGATAGCAGAACTATTGTAGTCTGTCATCCTGTATGTCCACGGATTTACATGGAGATGGATGTATCAAGGGTTCCATTCGATTTCGTTTGGGTTACGATCAGAGAAGAATATAGGTGATGGCAGAGAGTTGTTTACCATAGCTAGATGGAATTCTGTGATTCTTGTAAATGGTTGGGGCATGCTTTTTTAATTCTACCGTCGGAGTACTATATCGTTGGCGGGCAGGGGATTTGTCCCACAATCGATGGTGGATGGTCTTAGGGAACTCCAGGGAATGACCCAGCCGACGACCAGTGCTGATAAAAAGGTTCATTTGGTTTGTGAGACGATGAACTCGGGTATGTATGCAGCGGATGAATAGACCAGAGATGGGGGGAATTTGTTACACCCAGTTGAGGAGGCACGATCTGTTAGTGAGGCAGAGGGTAACATTGTTGTGGGTGTGGTGGCTCTAGGCACTGGCGTGGTAACTCACCATGATAACCTGTTGGTTGTGGATGTATTTAGACGGTTGAAGAGGGACATGGCGAGTTCCTCCAGTCATGGTGCACAAGAGGAAGGGGAAGAACATCAGCTTGAGGAGACTCATGAGGAAGCCCATGGAAATGGGGATAATCCTACTTTGGACCACACAGAAGATGAAGGGAAGGAGAACCAATCTGGTTTGATGGCTGAGAGGACACGGGTGGGAAGCGTGGATATGACTAAGGGGAGGTAGGGGACTGTTATGAATAAGATAGTTACAAACAGAGGTGGGAAGGAAGGGGGACTGAATTCAATTACACTGAGCAATAGGATTGAAGGATTTTTAGAGGATGTTTTGAGCTCTGAGGTTGATATTCTAGGTGATGATATCGAAGTGGGTGTGGCATTTTCCAAAGGGAGTGTGAACGGGCACTCTGCTGATGTGGATCTAAGCCCGAAGAGCACTAGGGGTTCCAGGAGGAGGAAGGGGAGGAAAGAATATTCTTCATTACGGCATCCTTTGAAGACTCTATCAGCGAAGAAGATGAGTGACAAGAGAATGGATATGGAACCTCTGAGACATCAGAGGCTAGAGGAGCAGGACTATCAGTCCCCGGTCATGATTTTAATCTCTAAATAAGAAGTGATAGAATAGTTCCTTTTGCTCAATGCTACTGAGGAGGAGACGGCTAAAATGATGGGGAGGTCTCTAGAGGTGTCTCTTAATGAGGAGTAATATTCTGGGATTGACAAACAAGACCCAATCTTGGTAGGCGGTTTCAATCCTGGAAAGCTAAGTGTTGAGGAGTACGTCCAGTCTTGGGACCAACTAGGGACTACTTTTGAGAAGCGGATATTGGAAGAAGTAGATTTAAAGTTATCATCCTTAACATGCAAACTATTTAGGGAGACATGTTCAGGTAATATTAATGTCCTTTTTAGTGACATAACTTAAGATAACTGGCGGGTGTGACCGAATCGGTTGTGTGAGCGGCAGTTTCTCCGAGTTTCCTTTTGTTTTTTCTTGCAGTTTTGTTTTTTCTTGTTTTCAGCACGCTTGTTGGACCTTCTTCGGAAGGGTATCAGAGAATTAAATCTTCATTGATGTAGTTCTCTCGGAATTGGATACTTGAGAGGGTATGGTTATGCCATCAGTTCAGTGCCCGTGCTTTTTCATGAGACTGCTTGCCAGGGGGGACTGTGTTGGCGAAGGCTTGTTGTTGGCTCACTTGAATGTATGGGGTGGTCCAATTGTTTTCTTTGGTTGTATGTGGTTTCTCACTTTTTCCTCAAAGTGTTTTATAATAAAAAAGTAATTTTCAGTCAAAGTGTAAAAAACATATATGGCCTTATTCCATATATCTCATTAGTGTAATTCTACTCATTTGGAAAACTATTTTAACACATGAGAGATTTTATGATGGAAGGTCATATGTGTGTATGATGGTTATTCTTTATCCATTACTATAAAATCCCTTAAGAGATGTATAGAAAACCATTTATGGATTTTTGATGGAATTTAATACCTAAGTTATAAATCAATGAGGGCATGGGATACCTAAGAGGAAATCATAGGATGGTCCTTGGATGCCCTAAGGATGTGGGATTTAGTTACAAAAAGTTTCAACACAAATCTATGCTGTGTTTTCCTATATATCTTCTTGGTGTAGCTCTACTAAACTGAACCTTGTGGTTACACAGACACTCAAAATTGGGTAGAAAAAGGGAACATGACATGACATGGGATTCTAGAATATGAATAACTTGGAGATTTTTTTTATCAAGGCATGGTGAGGGGGAATTAGTGGTTGGATACCTATCCATGGGGACCGTGGTCCTTAATGGTCAAATCTAGGATATATGGAGCATCAGTTGATACTAATGGTTTTGGAATTCCACTCTTGTGGTAGGATATTTTATGGTTGGTATTAGAATGAGTGAGATTACATGGTCTAGTATGATGAGATTGACTTGTCTGTGATGGGTATTTGATTAGGAACTTTTTCTTATGCTTGATAGGATGTGACTCATGTGAGTAGGAGTTTGATTAGGAAATTGGGTTATATGGGAGCATGAAACCATTAGTTTTGTGTGAGGTTGTGTAGGATCATGGGAAATAAATTGTGATAGATTTCATTAGTTAATAACTCTTCCATGAGGAAAAAAGTGAGGTTTGATGTCACTTTTCATGGAAATGTATCATTTTGTGAGGGATAGTGTGTAGGTGTTATGTGCAGTTCCCATTATGTTATAGATCAATTTGAAACCATGCTCATGTCAAGGAATGATGAATTTTGGATATATTCTCATCATATTAGTGGAATGAGGTATTTACTAAGGATGTGATATGTACCTCATCATTTGGAGATGACATCATAAATGGATTAGGGGTACCATGATATGATCAATTTTATTATCCATGGATAAAATTAATAGGTATTGGAAAGATAGGTGACTATGGCTCATGAGGAGTGTAACACATGTATTGTTTGGACCAATCATGGTATGCATTCGATGATCTATTTAAGGTATTTCATATAGCAGTGGGTACACCACTAGAAAATATTGAGAGAGAAACTCATTATAGATAATGTTGGTGGAATGTTGAGGATGATGTTCCTAGTTAGATGATAATAGATGGTTTGGTACCTTTCATTGGTACTCAGGTATAAGAGGGGAACTCGTGTCTTTTAATTGAAGTAAATGATGGATGGAATAAATTTTTTTGTTCTTGTATTTTCATTATATGAATAAATGTTAAATATAATCCCATTATAGGGAGTATCAAATGGGTCATGGAGGCTTGAAACTCATATTGGAGTGGTTAGGGTTGTGGTGATATTTATTAGAGAAATAATTTAGATGACATGATATTGCTGATGTGTGATATGATTAGCTAATATATGGTTCCTTGGTGAATAATAGATTCCTAATTTTGAGGTGGTTTCAGAATGATTTTCTATGTTGGTATCAGGCTTGGGTTTGAATATATGTGATCCTAGAGTGATATTAATTGATGGTGGGATGGTTATAAGGGTGAGAGAATAACAATATGTGTTGTTGGTTGGTGAAAAAACACTTAAATCTCATGAATAGTTTGGTTCCAACTTTTTTGTGGGTTCGTAGACAATCATTTTATGCTTTAGGGATGAAAGGTATCATGACTAAGGGCTGATAGTGAATCTTTTCTTGTGATAGAACATTTTTAAGATAGTTTATATGAAAGAGGTGTGACGTTTCACTATGTAATTAGGTGTGTTGAGGTGGATAGAATACCAAACGTATCTGTGTAATATGTTATGTGAGGTTCTATAAGTGGTTAAAATGGTGGGGAGTACCATGATGTGAAATGTACCATTTTGATTGGATCCTTACGGTGGGAATCACCATAAACATTAGAATAAACTAGTTATTATTAATTTGGTATATTTGGATATACAAGTATGAGGAGAAAAATCTTGGTATTATCATTTAAGGAGAGTGGATTTCTTGAAATTTGAAAAATTATTCAATTTGGTGTTTGGATTTGAACAACAGAATCAAATTTGGAATTCTAGGATAGAATTTGGCCAGTTAACAGTATTTTAATAACATTGGTAGGTTGGGTTTTTTGGATAATGGACTAATGTGGATTCACAATGATGACAAAAAATATTACTGGGATTTTTTAATGAAATCTATCATTAAAAGTTAAAAAATTAAAATGTTGTCTGAAAATATTCACTAGATTTTGTTTCATTTTTTGAATTGGGACTCAAATAAAAAAATACAAGGGTTGGAAAATATTAATAAGATGTTTCTCAACATGGAAGAAGAACTAGTTGGTTTTTTTGAGAAACATGTGCTCAATGGATCATAAAGAATATTAAAGTAATTTTACAAGCATCCAAAGGATGTTATTTTACATTTATCCCATTGAAAGACATGAATCATGTCACTAGAGAATGTGTTATAATAACAACACACCTCTTCATTCAATCCTTTATTTTCACGACCATCAGGAATGTGATTTTATTCATGAATGGTGTGTGCGATTATGTAATTCATGGAAGAAAGCATTTTTAGATAATTGGCCCATTTTTTTATCTCCTTACATGAGAGTTGAATCGTTCCCATCCTAAAAGATTGAACAATAGTAGTAGAGTCACCCAGAAACTATAATTTGTTCCAATTTCTTTTACTTGAAAAAAAGTCAAAACCGATTGGACCAGTAATTTCAACTTCTAGGGAAGTGAAAAGACCAAAATGTCCATGTGTTATTTCCACCACATCACCATTATTATCTCTAACAATGGCCCAATATCCATAAGGCCTCGGATTACTCTTAGAGGTCCAATTAGTATTGCAATTAATCCATCAAAAAATGATGGGAGTCTAAAAGACCTCAAGTGTGCCATAGGATTAGGAAAGATACATGTGATGTTATATCACCTAAAAATAGTGAGGTCCCTCAATGTTTTTTTTAGTGTTCATCATGCTGTGATTTGGAATTTTTCCCTACCACTATAATATCTACAATGGTTGTTTGATCATTAAAGCACTTCTAATCATGAATGGAATTGTTTCTACTTATACCTTTAAAATTAATTATCTCCATATAGGACTCCATGAAAAGGAAATTAAGTTCTCTAGATAAATGAATTCCATGAAGTGAAAATAGGAAATTCTAGAAATATTCTGCATGCAAGGGATGAACTTTGAAGATATCAAATAAAAGCTTCTAAATATAAAAAGTGATTTGATAGCACATAATGATATGATAAATATTCCCCTTATGTTGATGATATAGGACACAATTTGGACAAAGAAAGATTCCAATGTGATAACTGGGCCCCAGTGACAGCACACACACCCCTCCATAACATGGTCGTCAGGTCCTGTCTTTCCAGGTACTACCAGTTGCACCGTAGACACGTGGTGCCCACCATGGGGCCCACCCACCTTCTTGAATGGGTCATCTGACTAATGACAATCCTCACAGGCCAACACATTTCCTAACTAGGGTGATTTTTCCTCACTCACACACACCGTAGGAAACATCCAAGAAGGTCACCCATCCTAATCACTCATCTAGGCCAAGCATGCTTAATTGTGGATTTCTAAACAGCCATGATTTCAAAAAGGAAGGTGCACCTTGTTGAAATGAGTAATATCATTTATTAATTTAACCCTTTATCATAATGGGTTGTTAAATTCTCCCCCTCCCCTTAGAACACTACATCCTCATTGTGGGATCTACATATCATCCCAGGTAGTGCACCACACTTAAGGTTGAGTTACTCCTCTGATACCAAATGTGGAAACTAAGACGTAGTGAAAAAATAGACACCACTCCCTAACATGGTCGTTCGGTCATGGCCCTCCATGTACCACTAATTGCTCCACAGACATGTGGTCCCCACAATGGGGCCCACCCACATGCCTAAATGGGTCATCTGACTAAGGACAGTCCCTATAGGAAAACACATGTCCTTTATAGAAGGCTTTGTCCTCATTCCCACAAACCATAGGAAACGTCCCAGAAATTCACCCATCACGATCACTACTCTAGGCCATGTATTCTTAACTATGGAGTTGTAATCATGTTTTCTCCCAAAATGGAAGGTGCAGTTTGTTTACATGAGTCATATCATTTAGTCATTTGACCCTTTATCATTCTGGGGTGTTAAAGTGAACATGAAAGAGATTGTAATCAAGAGGAACCTCATTAGTAGTGAGTCACCATGGATTTGTAAATAGGTATGGTAAAATCCATTTTTTTTAAAACACCAATAATTTTGTGAATTCCATGAAGAAGGTTAATATAAAATTTATTGAAGTCGAGCATTCCATTTGGAGATGGTTCCCATATAAGAATATCATCCTGATTGAGAAAATCATTATTAGAAATAGTTGAACCAATATCATCATGTACGAGATCCAAATTAGTCATTTGGTCAAGAACCAGATGTTTTTCTTCGTTCTAATTTAAATATTGGTGTAGGGACAATGGTATTTTTAGAATTATCTACCAATAATAGGTAATACCACGACCCACATAACAACTGGAACCCACTGACCACACAGAAAACATGCCTGAAAATGGACATCAGGTCAAAGGCTTCCTAGCACCACTAGTTACCCTACAAACATGTGTCTCCTACCTATTTGAACCCCACGTACACAAAAAAATCATCAATAGAATGACTATCATCTCAATCCAAACCTTGTTCTTTCAGTGTACTTTGTCCTCACTCACGCAGACCCTAGGAAATCTTCCAAGAGGTACCCTATCCTAATAGTACTCTAGGTCAAGCATGCTAAAATATGGATTTCTAATCTGGTAGTCTCTTCCAAAAATGCATACCTTATTGACATGTTTAGTAAAATTTATCATTTTTACCTTTTAACTTTATGAGGTGTTACAATCACTCCTCCATTGTAGCACAATATTCGCATTGTGGACCCTATATTTCAACCTAGGTAGTGCCATAACACTTTTGTACAGGTACCATCTTTGATACCGATGTAATAACTACACCTTACTAACAGTACATACACCATTCCATAACATGTCTAACTAGTCTTGGTCTGCCAGGAACCACCATTTTCCCAATAGACATGTGTTCCCCTACATGGGGCCCACCCACAATCTATAAGAGATCATTTGACTAATAAGTTTTCTACTAGACCAACACATGTTCTTAAGGTGTTCTTTTTTCCCACTCATACACACCCTTGGTAACTTCCCATGATGTCACCCATCCTACCACTACTGCAAACCAAGATCTTTTGATAGTGTATTTCTAATCTGGTAGGATTTCAAAAAGAATGGTACACCTTATTAACATGAATAGTATCATTTAGTTTTTTAACCATTCATCATTCTGTGGTGTTCCAAAACATATGTTTCACCATGATAGACTGTAGTAGTGGTAGTCATTCTATGACCAAGGGAGACATGGAATGGAATGTTTCATGGTTTTTAGGTAAGGAATAGATTTTACAAAGTGGGTTGCACTATGAAATGGGAATTCTAGTTGTAAGCACAAACCAGATAAGATGGATGATGAAAATTTAAAATCAGTTGCAACATGATGAATAGTTTTCTCCACCTCAATGTTTGTATTGGGTAAAAACTCTCTTCTTGGGTTGTTCATATCATGAATCTCTAAAACATTGCATGAATTTGTTGGGTGAAGTTTCATGCCATTCCACTACCATCATGAACATGTTGTGACTGAAACCTATGATTTTTTAAAAATATGGTCATAATAATCTTATTTTTCATCTCCCCCATAATTAATTGAATTAGGGGGAAAATGTAGAGGTCTGAATCGGCATTCAATCCCCACCCCCTTACTTTATTGGATCCCCCATGGTGAGGATTGTGTTTTTCAATTAGATGACGATTTGTTGTATTCTTATCCACGTCATTATTCAAATTTTGTGTACCCCTTTCTAGAAAATGATTTTTTGAATTAATTTAGTCAAGGGTTTGGTATCGATTCCACAAAAACATATTAGAATCAAGATAGGGTCCTTGGGATTTCATGTTTCTTGGCTATTGGATTTACTTGAAGATAGATTCATTCCATTGGGAGAATTTTTGGTGAAGCATTATTGTTCGATTTGTTTTTTGGTGATCATGACTAATTTTAATTAAGATAAATAAATAATTATAAAATTTTATAATTATATATTTTATTCAGTTGAGATGACATAGGAGCTACGGTTGTAGTACAAAATTGGATGTGTCATGTATGAGAAAGGATGGAGTGGTGTACATGCTTGAGGAGGGGTTAACTTCAATATTGAGGTTGGTGGTCCCTTTAATAGAAATGCATATGCATATTTTTTCATAATTTATTTCAAGAATACATATATCTTTGGATTAGGTGGATGAATATGTATATCGAGTTCCCTAGAGAATGGCATATGATGGTTTTGGGCATCATGATCCTAGTAAAAGGGAATTTTAGCACTTTATGTGGTTTAGAGCTCCATAAAAGTATGTCCCTAAGGGTAAGAGGATTTATTTGGGTGAATGAAGGACCTCAAGAAAGTCTCAAAATGATAGATAAAATATATGTATAATAGGATGGGTTTCTAGGTTAGTAGGGTAGCAATGAGTTGGATTTCTCCAAGGGATGATGGGTGAGATGGTAGTATGTCTGATGCCTAAAGAGTGACACCTGAGGGTGGGTTCCAGGTTGAAAGAACCATGACCAAGTTGAGTCCTCTAGAATGATGCAAGGGGTGAAATAGAGGGTATTCTTATATGGGGTGAGTTATGAGAACCTTTTAGAAATATATGTGGTGAAATCCAAGTGAGGACTAAATGAGTGTTAGACCCCACTCTTGGGCTTAGGTGAGGAAGAGGATATAAGATATGGTGTCACCAAGGATGATGGAAATGATATGGTATCAACATAAAAAGACTAGAACAATCCAGGAGGACCCAAGTGGATACAGTAATGGCTACAATGAGAGTTTCATTGAGGTCTGAGGCTAAGTTTGAGTTTCAAGAGCATAGGTACAAAGCTATTGATATTGCATGAGGGATTTCATGTTGATTTTTTTTAATTTGGTTGGTTTATTTTTATTTTTGTTGTGATAGGTGAAAAAAACATATTGGGCGATAATAGACCCTAATTAATATCATTTCCATGAGATATTTGGTGTTGTTAGAATCACCATCAGTGAGATGTGGTACAATTTTTTCATGATGTATGGGCCTACATTTAGTGATAAAGTATGGTGTGAAAAAATTTAGATTCACCATGAGTGAAATGTGATATAATTCATCCATATTGTCTTAAAATACCATAAATTATATGTTATAGGTTGAAACCTATTGAGATTTAATTGAGTGAGTAGGTTTTTCAATTGAACTTGAATCGTGTGAAAAGACAATTGTCTAGATAATAGACAGTCTTGATTGAGAAGGCTTGTATGATTGTGATGTGATGAAAGAAATTATTGATTTAAAATAACAAAATTGATAGGTTATCAGCCAGTATGTGGACATGAATACCTATATTGAGTGATAAGGTAGTTGATAAATCATTATGAATCCCTTGAGTGATAAAATTTGATCCATGACTTGAATGTTATACCTTTTGTTACTCCTCTCATAGTGGTCAAGTTTAAATGATATTCCTTACCTAGGGCCAAGTTTTGGTCTAGGTTAGATATTAAATGGAATATGTATATAATTTTATTCCATCATAGTGTTTATTTATTCATGATCAGGTGTCATGGTGTCCTTGTTAGCACATGATTACCTAATATGATTGGAGTCTAAGTGGCCAAGTAAGCACATGATTTCCATCAGACTTCTGTACACATTTTTATTTTACTCATGTATTCACATATATTATGGATTATACTTGAAGAACATGGTGATACCATACTAATATATATATATATATATATATATTACACTTTATATGGTCACTCTAGTGCACACATAGACCATAATCCTACTTTCAGATTTGTGAAAAAGATGTGTAGTGAACCGAGTTGGTGTAGCCTTGAGAAATATTGGGCATCTCAAGCATTTTTTCTTATTTTAATTTATTATGTATATTTTTTAATTCTTGCTTGAAATCAGTTGATATATGAATATATGATTTCACATTTTTTATTTTTTTTTAACATTGTGTTTAGTGATTATCGTTACATTGATTTTGTTTTTTGGATGTTCTAGATATTTTCAACATTTATTGCACTCTAATTTAAGGTAATAGTCTCCCAATTTTATTTACTAGGAACTCAATACTATTGGAAAGAATGTGGCATATAAAGAGTTATTCCTGAGGACATATATATTCTTACCCTGGGAAACTATCTTCTCGAATTTAAAATAAGGCAATACAATATTAGTTTTGAATGCGTGGATAATTTTTGTTGCGGGTATAACAGATATTAATGTTAATTGTTTGTATAAAGGTGCATAATTAATTTGATGATTTTCATAACATAATCCGGATATGTATTATCTCTTGGTATTATTTTTTAATATCAAAAATCATATGTTTGTTAGTTAATAGTCTAAATAATAAGGAACATTAGATTAATTTGGACTTCTATCATTAAGTGGAATAGTCAGTTTTGGGTAAATTCTATATTTTTGGTTATGTTAAATTCACTTGGAATCACTTTTGGTTCTTAAAAATTATGGGATAGTTATTAGATTGGTTACATGGTTAATTATGTTTTTTATGTTAAATATTGATCAATTTTGACAGGTGTTTAACTAGGTAGGTTGAGGATTTTATAATGATTTGAATGGTTGACTATATATTAATATAGGGGTTTGGGAATCTTTGGTTGAGGCGGATTAAAGTTATTGGAAATTCATTAAGGTGTTTATCTATGAAATTTATATTATTCATTATAATGTTGAAATTAAGATAAGTAGTTTTAATAAATGTTCAGGTTATAGAGAACGAATATTGTAATGAATCATTGATAGAAGAGAAGTAGTGAATGTGGGTTCAATTGTTTTTCTTGAATTTTATTTTTGTGATCGAACTTAGATGGCACAATGGTTTTAGTGTGTAAGGTTTTTAGTTGAATAGATATCATGGCTATGAAATTTGACCTAGGTACATTTATAAGAGTCCATGTTAGAGGCACTCTTATGGTTCATTTTAATGTGTTTCCTGAAATTAAACTTTTTGTGTGGTTTAGTACTACATCCTCTGATGTGTGGGTTCCCCCCCCCCCTCCTCAACACAAAAATGGGTTCAGGTGAATATGGATGGTTTCATAATGAATTAGTATGAATTGAGGAGGTTATTGATAGATATAATAGGTAATGAATTAGTAATGGAATAAATTTTGACACAATTTCATAATGATAATGATTTGTTGATAGTTAAGTTAATATAGACGAATATAATTCCTAACATAGTATAATTATCATATCAACACTGATACAAAATTTTTAGGGGAGAAAATATAAATTGTATAGAGATATTTATACTTTAATTTTGAATGGGTAGTTGATGGTCAATGAATCATCCAATCTTTCAAAGTAAAAATTTATAATTGATTGTAGTATTTTGAGTCCCTTTTTGATATATGTATTTGTTTGTTATTATTTTTTATGTAAAACAACACTAACATATTGTTGTATTATAAGAATATTTTTGGGATAAAATTATAATTTTAGATTTTAGTTATATTATACCACTACATGATTATTTTTTAAGTGTTTAAATATTTCTACGACATGTTTTTTGGAATTATTGGAGTGGTTTCATGTACATCTAGGACCTCACAAAGAAATGATCGATCGTATAAATAGTTTGGTAGACTATAAAATACATTTATTAATTCTATAAATATTGGATTGTTAGAAATGTATAGTCCTATTCATGGTCTATGAGACCATTGATTTTGGTTTTCATTTCCTTTAAATGTTTTCTAAAATACCATATTTTAGTCAAAACACTCTTTAAAACCTTTTTTAAAACATTGTATTGGAATTCCCCATCATGGAAATAATTTTTAGTTTCTTTAGGTGATTTATTCCCTATATATACTTGTATATCAAAATTTAACCCCTTATCTCTTATTTAATTATTCTAATTCTCAATCACCTTTCTTGCTGGTGTTCAAATCTAGGAAATAGGAATGAGGGGTTTTTCCAATGTAGGGTGAAAACCTCTTGAATGTTGGGGGTTTTTTTAAGTGATATATATTCTCTAGATATAGATTCATCATTCCATTGAAAAATATTTGATACCAATTGAAATATAAGAAACTATTTCTGTTGTTTGAGGTTTTTTGAGTGGATTGTTCAGAGTTTTTTATGAAATAATTTTTGTGATTTTTTATGATGGAATAATAGTATATTTGTGGTAATTTGGATTTGGGGAAATGAAATTTTACAATCAATATAAAAAATGTGTTTTCTCATTTTTTTCATTGTTTGATAAAATTGATTAATCTTGATATTATTTTTCAAATTAAATAATTTAAATTTCTTTTAGAAAGTATTTACACAAGTTTAGTTGTCTATTGTTATAGTGGTTTCTGTATCTATTTATTTCAAAGGAAAAAAATAAATAATTTTCCAGTTTTATGGATATTTTATATAAAATATGAATGTGGGAATATTAGTTTTTTTATTACTATATCAAATGGGTTTTTTTGTATTTTCATGAAATTAATTGAATGGTTTGGTATGGATTAGTTATTTTTTTAGTGTAGTGTTGATGGTAATGTTCACCTTAACAATAATCAAACCAGGTGACTCACTCCTCAATTATGAATCTTAGTACACCAAAGGCTCTTAAACAATAATGAGGGTTGATATATAAAGGTGGGGTGTCTATACCCTCTCTAGTAAAGGTAAAAAATAAACCATAGTGGATGTAATTGTAGTCTTCAATAATCACAATATTATATTGGAAAAAATATTATCATCAAATCTTTGTGTAAGTGAAAACTGAATATTATTTATAATGCTTTACAAAAATCAGCTATAATACCTATCATATAAGACATATAAGTGTAAACTTGATATCTATTGGGAATATCATATACAATATAGAACCAATAATAAACATAATAGGAGATATCAAACAAAATGGTCCCTATTCTTTCCTCAATCCCATCTCTTAATACAAATTACACTTCCCTTGGCTTAACCATCCGTAGCTATAGGGAAATATCACTTAACTATGTAATATAATGATGTTTTTTGAGTACTGGGTCAATATAGAATGTTTTGAGTAAAAATAAATATACCACCACTAATGATTTCACTAACAAGTCTAGTAAATATATCTACATGGTTAATATGGAATGTTAATAAAATAGATAAAAAATAAACAACCCAACACATCATTGAATTATTAACATATAAAAATGTGTAACCATACTTATTTAATCATATTCTAAAATTGTATGATAGACCCATGGTCTGAACACTCCCTAAGGATAGAAATCATATCACACCTTATCTCAAAAAACAGGTGAACAAACTGTCACCATCAACTACAAACATGTGAATGAAACATCAATAATAAAATAACCATTTTTGAATGAGGTATTTACAAGTGAAAGGGGTATCTCCGTCTATGTGTGTATGATATAACACTATAATTAGTCTCTAATTGGGAAATTAACTTCCCATATAACTCTTATAGGTGGATGAATAAAATTGTTATCCCTCTCTAGGTGAGCATTATACCACCATAAAAGGTTTCTATATAGAAGGTATACACACAAATTCATGCCTTTTAGTGGACTAATAAAGACCATTATCAATATTTGGGTGTAATATATACCACTAATGTTGATATCACAATTGACTATGAAGCACTAATACACGCATTATAGGTTTATGAGTAACCACTAGTGTCAATCTCTAGGTGAATGTTATACCACTAGTGTTAGTTTCCAAGTGGAAAATACACCACTGAGACTTTCACCATAGGTGGACGGAGAACCACCAGTGTTAATATGTGGTTTGAAAATATGTCATTGGTTCAATTATCCATTTGAATAATATCACACAATGAAGTGATTAAACTAAAAAATTAATCATATATAACAATTAAAATTTTTATGCAACACATAAATGGTTTTGATATCAAGATAATAAACTACTAACAATATTGTTCCTAGGCTAGGTCATTATTATCCCATCATTTCTTCAAACCATTTTTTATCAAGTAATGGTTTAGGTCACCAGAAAGGGATCTTAAAGTCACATATGAAGAATAATCCACCTCTTTTGAGACAAATGTAAAGGTTTCCTAACACAACCCTAAGAAAATTAACTTCAGTTTCCTAAGAATCGATTATCACCACCTCCAAGACCATTAATAGAATTAATACATCTCAATTAATCCAAAAATAAAAATGAAATATATTTTATAATATAAATTATATATTTTTGTTAAATTTTGATGAATCTTGTATTTAATATGACATATTTTACAATTTTAAATACTAGCAAAAAAGAAAATGATTGACTACATCAATATAAAAACATCCTTCTCATTAAATCTAAATGAATGGTTTTTATTAAATTAGTAGAAATATATAAACCTAAAAAATACAAAAAAAAAATGGGTCATAACTAATGATACATAGAGAAACAGTGAGTGAAGAATAGAATAATTTAAATATGATCACTAACCTTACCTGATGTGGTCTCCTTTGATAGATGAACCATGATTTTGAGAACCAAAGAAAAAGACACACCATATAGAAAGAAGTAGTGAAGGGAGATATAGAATGGAGACATGGTATTGTAGGAATATAAATGAGGGGGGGGGGGGGTTATATTGAATTAATTTTACAAATAACTTATTAATTGAAATTTTATAAATTATCAAGAGGGAACCCATTATATACCCTCTATGTATATGTCGAGATCTCATAATCCATTGGGTACATATTATAGGATAATAGGACACCTTTTAATGCTAAAAACCACCCTTTCCCCCAGGGGTCCACCGATAACCCAATACAAGCCCATCATGTACCAAATGGTGTCTACATCAATAATTAATTCCATTAAACGAGGCACAACTTTTCAAAACTGAACCTCATACATTTTATACAACCTAAAACACTCAAAATGAACTAACATAAATAAGTATGCAAGAAAATATGTTTCAAATCATAAATCTTATATAATGTGTTCAAAACTACACACTATATAGAAAATCATCCTCTAGTTTCATTAGTGAGGATCGAAGAGCCTCATTAGTTACAAGCTCTGCATACTATGCCTGTATACAAGACTTTCAGTCCCTTATTCTTCCAATATGAAAATACATAAGGGATTTTTCTCCCATATATATTATTATCACTATAATACAGTATCTAAATCATTCATTTCCTTGAAAAATCATCAATATCAATTTCAACATAATTGATACAAATCAGAAGAAATGTATCTAGATGAAATCATTGAATTTGATATACATGAAATAGGTCATAAAAAATATATTTCAAATAATCATTTATTATTGTTCCACTGCATTATTTCCTTCAAAAACCTCGAATGGACTCATAAACATTTGTGAACACTTCCCATGTCGTGGAATACAACAATGTACCAACTAAGGTGATACCAAAATTTAAACCATGTCACCAACCTCAACCTCTAGTCGATGAAATTATTAGTCAACATAACATATATTCTCAATCTGACCAGTTTTTAACCACTTCCTAATCAAAAAATTTTGATTATATATATTCTACACAAGATTGTATATGAAAATAACTAAGTCAAATTCATCTAATCAACATTGTGGTATTTCACAAAGTCATCAATATAAGGAAAAAAATGGTTTAATCTAAACCAGAACATGGTATCTATTATTGTAGAAAACTATTTATGTTCCCTATAGAATTTCAAAAACCACTAAAATTAATGATGAATGTCCATAGTATATCCACTAACACACAGATGGAACACTCATACTACTCATCATTTAGAGGATGGTATGAAGTGATCAAACACATAGTTTTATAAATTAATTTCTATAACCCTCAATATAATCATGATGTAAAACATATATCCCAATATGAAAAATGCTTTTAGGTACCCCATGAAAGAAAACTATCTCTCTAACCTATAACTGAACTAGATATTCAATGGAATATGTTTTTCATATTGGTATAAAATTTGTGATCATTTTTAAATGATTCAGTATAAACCTTTCATGTCATTTCCTAAATATAATCATGAAAATATGGTTGTAAAGTCTTTTATCACATTGTCTCACATCCAATTAGGAATGAGATGAGGATGAAAAAAACCTTCAGGCCTTTGTTTTTTTAAAATAACATACTAAAAGGTGAGACATTTTGAAACAAACCATTCAATGTCCTTATTCATCAAAAGACAGTAATAATACCACTAAATATCATGAAACATCTTTATATAAAATAGGAGAAAAAGCCATCACGAGGGATGTGAATCATGTATGAGATACTAAGATATTCTTGTAGAGACTACCACATGACCTTGTAAATAAAAGAACTCATCATTATCTTTAGACCAATCATGTGGTGGATCAACTCCCCAGATATTATGAATAATCACATGAAAATTTTAGTCGTATGATTTACTCTCCTTTACCCTTCAAAGGGGAAAGCATTCAATACAAAATGATATTAGGGATGCTTACCTTGAAACTTCTGCATGTCGAGGAACATCCTTATTAAGAGTTTCATCCCTTACCATTCACTACTATCCACTAGTACAACATGAACATAAATATTCCTAATTTGTGAATCATCAATGATATTACATTTACTAGTTGAAAATACCATCTTGAAATCATATGGATAGAGATACTCAACCCATCACTTTTGTCAATGGTTTATGTCACATTGACAAAATACATACCTCAGTCTCCTATGGTCATTACAAACCATGAAAAAAATCACCCATAATAATGTGAAACTAATATCACAAAAAATTCACTACCTTTTCAAGATCCAGGTCATGTTTCAAAAACATATGATCTATGACCTCAGTTTCTTAGAACCTTAAAAAACAATCAGTTGTCGTACATAAAAATGGATCTAATCCTAACTCCTAATGTTCCAAAGTATAATGTCAATACATCACCCATTTCGGGTAAGGTCATGAATGGTGTATATTTCAAAAATGATTCTATCTTAGGTTAGTCTCTCGTGCAATAATCTTACCCCCGATACATTACATCCATCCGATCCAATGATTTCATCGGTGCCTCTAATAGAAGAAGTCAATTCTCCAATAGTAACATGTCAATATTGATACACTATAAATCTCAAATATATTCTTAGACTTATCCCAAGAAACCATAACCATGACCACATCATGGTTTACTGATATCCAGATCAATAATATCACATGGCCTAATAAGTGTACCTCCATAATCTAGAACTAACACATTGATATCTTGTAATATAGTGAGTATTATTTCAGTGTGATTAAAATGATCCCCAGGTGGAAAGAATGACTCTTATGATTGTGATTATATAAAAATATCATATGTGAAAGAAAGCATGAAATAAATCAGATATAGATTAAGTACTGTATTTATAAAGTTAATAAATATATCTAACTTGTTTGTTTACTGGAAAAATATCACATGGAACTCATACAAGCTTTACCTATCCTTTAATAAAGTACACCAAATACCAGAGGTCCACACACATAGTTGATGATAGCATAACCTCAAGTTCATCTTGGAGAATTATTTGAATCTTATCAAATAATAAAAAAGATCCTCAATACAAGGAAAATAACATTAGTTATTAACCATCACTGGGTTCAAATTCTAAAAATATATAGAAAATCAAAATGATTCATATACCAGTTTAGTAAATTTCATTAGAGAAACATAAGAGTAAATTCTTGAGAAAATTAAACCCTATGAATCTAGATCTTCTTGAAATGCCTTTAGTTCTCACGTCTATAGAATATCTATCCAATAAGGTGACTTAATATGGGATTTGAATCAGGAATAAGATCAATCATATACTATATATCATTATTAGGTGGTAGTCTGATGAAATCCTTATAAAATACTTCATAAAACTTGTTAATGATTATAGGAAGTTCAAGGTGTGTTGTCTCCTCTTCTCTCAACACAACACAATCAATTTGGGCTGAAGTATTTTTGGGCTACCCATGGTTACATCATCATCATCGAGTTGACATTTATTAAGAGGCCACCACAAAGGGACTATAAGCACCACACATCCTGATAGAGGCCTAAAATAATGAAGGACAAGGGTATCCCCTCTAATCATGTTGACCCCCTTAGGTTTAAGGGACATTAAATTATGAAGAAAAAAAGGATCAGGACCAAGAACCTCAAGGCACGAAAGGCGATTTGCAACATGATTACCCTCCTCCAATGTGTGCACCACTTTGGTTCTATTGCAATGATATCTCCAACACTTTCTGATGGTATAGATGATTGACTAGGGAGAGGGACATAGTCCATTGAGGACATTATGGAGAATCTTGTAGTCTCTTTCAGCCTCTGAAATATAAATTCTTTCCTGGTTGCAAATAATAATACCCCGAAGGAGGTCCCTTGCCTCATCCTAAAGACATGATCCACTTCCCATGTGGGATGAAAATGCCATAATCACCGACCCCTTGGCATACTGAACTATGTCTCCACCATGTATGACCCCCATGATGCAGGAACCATCAATGTTGATTTTAGGACCACTATAGGGGGGATTCCAATGAACCCAATAGACCCTGGAAATGACAGTATCATTCTGGGCATCATTAGAGGCTCTTCACATAAGGTCGAGGGAAGTAGCCTCCCTCCATTTGAAAAGGAGAAGGGTGAGGTCCAAAAGAAGATTTTTGGTCTTGATAATGATGGATGAGTGGGAGGAGAGGACCTCATCATGCCTCGCCTTGTTTCTATCTTTCTATATGCTCCAGAAGTCTGCGTGGAGAATCATGGAACAAACCTCCTTTTCCAGACCCATGTCTCCTAAGTCGTGAATCCACCTCTACATGAAAGGGAGGCATACCATGCTACTGTCCGAAAGGGCCATAAAATCTCTGAGAGTGCACCACATCACACTCTCCCAGTCACACTGAAAGAAAATGTTATCAAAGGATTCTTCATTATTGTTATTGCAGGAGGGGCATCATGAAACCAGCGAGATCCTACATCATTAAATATTTTTGTCTATAGGAATTGACCTGTTTTTGATGGGTTGTGAAAGTAAATTTAACATTGAGGGTAGGGACCTTGGCCAAAGGATCTCATTACAATTTTCAAAACTATCCTGGGTGTTCAAAGTAAAAATATAATTTAAACAGTTTAAATACCCCATAGATGAGGGTGTGAAAACACATTGTGTTGAGCAATGTATTGTTTTCAAACAATTCAAAATAATGTTTTTAAAGGGGGAGATTATTTTAAATAATACTCTGTCTCTTTATGATGATTTTGATGCTCACAAATACCCTTAATTATTTACTAATTATTTCGTTGAGTATTTTGCAGGAATTTATTTTATTTATTTATTTCATATAACGAGATTTAGTACTTCATTTATTCCGAGATCAATTTTAGCGCGTTCTGGAATCACTGTAGCGCGAGATCAATTTTAGCGCGTACTGGAATCACTGTTCATACCCTACGTTGATAAACGTAACGTATGGATGAATAGTTTACTTTTTATGTTAAAAGAAACGTATGGTTAAGGAACCTTACGTTATTTTGAAACGTATGGTTAATGAACCTTACGTTGTTGAAAAGTATTGAAGAAGAACATTACGTTTGGAAGGAACCTTACGTTTTCGTTGTTGGACAAGTATGGAAGAGAAACCGTACGTTAGTTTTCAGTGTTGAGTTTGTTTCTCAAAAGTATGGATCATCAATCTTACTTTTATAATCAACCGTACGTTCTTTGAAGAGTTGAAGCGAGACAAAGTATGGATGATGAACCCTACGTTTGAATGCTGAAGAGAAAGTATGTATGTTCAACCTTACGTTTGTGAACCCTACGTTTGGAGCCACGTCATCAACCCTACGTTTGGCGTCGGGATATTTTTGACAGACGATGTTTTCCTTTTGCATTGGTCAAACAAGCGGTTTATTAGGCGGATTTCGAGCCGATTCTTAAGTACGACTTTGACTGAATCAAAGACGATTTACAACGGATTACTGATTGATTTAAATGGAGCTTTTTATGTCGATTCCTCAGGGGAGTTACAACGGCTCTGTTATTTCATTTAATATCGCGAATCTAAAGGAGATTTTTATGGATCTATTTATGCGGAAGAATCTCTCAGATTTGAATATATATGTTCTATCTTGGAAACTTCGGATATATATATATATATACACAGGAAAGTGTGTGAAATATATAGATTGATCTTTTAACGAGCAAGAAACAGAGACTGTGAAAAGGCGTTCTTTTCTGGTGATCGAGAAGAAGTGTAAAACCTTTATTACCGAAGGAAGATCTTGATAGCAGATTCACGTGTTCTACATCGACTATCTGTTGTGAATCTATTGCTTCTGAAGTTGTGAAGTTTCTGGTAATATCTATTGCAACTGGATTGACTCAGAACTGTTTTGATTACAGATCTTTATTTTCTGAAGACAACGATCTATCTACTGTCAATTGCATTCTGTTGCAATTGTGAAGAACAACTGGAGAAGTGTTTTCTTTATCGAAACTCTTTTTATTTTTTGAGTGATCAGCTCCTCGTTCTAAGCTGTGTGGGTTCGTGTTTGAACCAGGAAGGCTGTGTGTGCCTGAATCTTGTAAAGGTGTCAACTGCCTGTACTCAGTTGTGGACAGGTCTGTGGAAACGAGGACCAGATAGTGAAAATCGCCAAGCTCGCGGATTTGAGCGTTGGTGGAGTGGACTAGGGGCCTTCTGTTCCCCGAACCACTATACATCCGTGTGTTCATGCTTTTACTTTTTCCGCTGCATATTTAATCTAGCAAAAGCATCGTGGACAGAATTTGTCTAAATTGAAGAGATTATAATAATTTTGAAAAGACACAATTCACCCCCCCCTCTTGTGTGTAATCCGTAGATTCAGATCCAACAATTGGTATCAGAGGAGGAGCTTCTTATTTTTAAAGTCTTATCAAGCTAGAAGTATTTAAAGATTATACATAGTGTATCATGGCTGATATGAGAGAGGGAATGTCAATGGTCATAGCACCTTACTTTAATGGAGATAATTATGGCTGCTGGAAATCACGTATGATTATTTATCTGAAAAATCATGGTTACAAAGTCTATTCAAAGATTCTGACTCCCTATGAAATTCCTGAAAATCCCGATACATGGAGTGCTGCTACAGAGGCTGAGTATGACATAGATTCAAAAGCTATGAATGCAATCATCTGTGGTCTAGGACTAGATGAATTTAACAGAGTATCTCAATGCCCGACTGCATATGAAATGTGGCAAACAATAGCTGTTGCTTATGAAGGAACAGATAATGTAAGACAGATGAGATATGCAACTGCAAAGTTAAAATTCGATACTTTCAGAATGATTGAAGGAGAGAGCATCACTCAGATGAATGGAAGATTGACAGAAATTGTCAATAATATAACAGCTCTAGGAGAACCAATCAAGCAGGCTGATCAAGCGTTGAAGGTACTAAGAGTACTTCCTACTCGATGGAATGGAATCTCTGCAGCAATCAGACAATCAACTTCTGTTAAAGATCTAACTATGAGAGAACTGATTGGTACATTGATGATGTACGAGGCTGAAATGCAAGATGAGGTAAATGAGCATAAAGTCTACATAAAAAGGGAAAACACTGCGTTGAAAGTGACTTCTCAACAAAAGGATAGAAAGATGAAGAACAGAGAACTAAGTGCTAAATCAGAAAGCTCTGATTCTTCAAATTCGGATGAAGAACTGGCTCAGTTAGCCAGAAAATTCAGAAAGTTCTATAGTAAGAAGAAAGACTTCAAGAAATCCTTCAAAAAGGATAGCAAGGAAGTGAGATGTTATGAATGCAAAAGGATGGGACATATCTGACCGGATTTCCCAAAATTGAAAGATGCAAAGAAGAAGAAATTCTTCAAAAGAGATGATTATGAGCAGAAAGACAAGAAAGCTATGAAAGCTACTTGGAGTGTTTCTGAAGACTCATGTAATTCTTCTGAATCAAGCTCAGAGAAGGAGGAAGCCAATTTAAAAGCAAATATGTGTTTCATGGCTGAAACTGATGAGGTACACTCATACTACTCCTCTGACTCAAATAATGAATCAAACCCTGAAACAAGCTTCTCAAATAAAAAACTTGCAGCTTACTGCAATATGCTTGAAGAAAGGTATGACCCATTATTTAACAAATATAAATCTATAAAGAACATGCATAAAGCTATTTCATATGAGAGAAATACTTTGCTAAAACAACATAAGGAATTAATTGACAAATACAACTCTGCTGACTCAAATAAAATTAATTTTGAATCAAAAATAAAAACTCTACAGGATGAAGTAGAATCTTATAAAAAGACTGCTTTAGTTTTTACAAAAGGAGAAAACACCTTAAATGAGATACTTGGAAAAACTGTAATTAAAAAGGAAAGGTTTGGAATTGGAAGTAAAGGAGAAAAACCTAAGTTATACAAAAATTATTTTGTTCCTAGCACTAAACAGGTTATTTGTAACTTCTGTGGAACAAAAGGTCATATAGCTAAAAACTGTTTTCTAAGACAACCTCAAATATGTGGAATTAAGAAAGCTTATATTTCCAACGATCTATATGATTCAATCAATTTTAAGAAAACAAAGCAAATCTGGATACCCAGATCACTGCTTGCTAACACTCCTGGACCCAACAAAATATGGGTACCAAAGCAATTTGTTTAAATGTCTTTGCAGGTAGCAGGTCACCAAAGAAAGAAAGAAATATGGTATATGGACAGTGGCTGCTCAAGACACATGAGTGGAACTTCAGCTAATTTCTCTTCTCTTACTCGAAAGGAAGGAGGACTTGTCACCTTTGGTGACAATGCCAAAGGAAAGATTATTGGTATTGGAACAGTTGGAGATCCAGAGACAGTCTCAATCAACAAAGTACTTTATGTACAAGGGTTAAAACACAATCTGATAAGTATCTCTCAACTCTGTAATGATGGATACACTATTGATTTTACTAACAATAGTTGTACTGTTTCTAAAGATAAACTGTTTAAGTTTAGAGCACCTAGAACTGATAATGTTTATACTTTGGATTTGTATTCCTTGTGTAAACAACAAGTAAACTGCTTAACTGCTAATATAAGTGAATCCTGGATCTGGCATAGAAGACTTGATCATTGCAATATATATGCTTTACATAAATTATCTAAGAAACATCTAGTTTCTGATTTGCCTAGTCTCAAATTTGAAAATGACAGATTCTGTGATGCATGTCAGCTTGGCAAGCAACACAAATCATCATTCAAATCTGTTAATAAAGTTGCTACAACTAATCCTCTAGAACTTATCCATATGGATTTGTTTGGACCTTCAAGAGTAGCAAGTTTAGCTGGTAAATTATATGTTTATGTATTAGTTGATGATTATTCTAGATTTACTTGGATTTTCTTTTTGAAATTTAAAAGTGAAGCTTTTAGTTTATTTGAAGGTTTTTGTAAATCTATTCAAAATGAAAAAGGTTTTAATATAATCTCATTGAGAAGTGATCATGGTGGAGAATTTGAGAACCAGGAATTTAATTCCTTTTGCTCAAACATGGGTATTAAACACACCTTCTCTGCTCCAAGAACACCTCAACAAAATGGGATTGTAGAAAGAAGAAATAGAACTATTCAAGAAATGGCTAGAACTATGTTAAATGAATATAGCCTACCTATATATTTCTGGGCAGAAGCTGTTAATACAGCTTGTTATATAATGAATAGAATTTTAATAAGACCTATTTTGAAAAAGACACCCTATGAACTATGGAATAACAGAAAACCTAAAGTAAATTACTTTAAAGTTTTTGGATGCAAGGTTTACATCTTGAATACCAAAGATAATCTTGGTAAATTTGATCCAAAATCTGATAAAGGTATTTTCTTAGGATATTCTGCAACCTCCAAAGCTTATAGAGTCTATAATAAAAAGTCAAGGATTGTTGAAGAATCAGTTCATGTGAAATTTGATGAATCTGATCCTTTTGAGAAAAGGATAGAACAAATAGATGAACCTGATTCTAATGAAAACATGAGACCTGAGAATTTAAAGAATGATTTTGAAAATGATATAAAAGAAATTCAGTCCAGTTCAGAAGAACATGATACTGAAGAACCTTTGAATGTAATGCCTAGACAGTCTAGAACCTTAAAGAATCACCCTTTAGAATCTGTGATAGGTGACTTATAGACTGGTATTCAAACTAGAAGAAACTTTGGAAACATAGTTGAATTCTCTGCTTTCCTATCCCAACAAGAACCTAAGACCATAGAAGAAGCCTTAGATGATGAGAGCTGGGTAATAGCAATGCAGGATGAATTGAACCAGTTCAAGAGAAATAAGGTTTGGGAATTAGTTGAAAGACCACATGATTATCCAGTAATAGGAACTAAATGGGTCTTTAGGAATAAACAGGATGATCAAGGGATAATAACTAGAGATAAAGCAAGATTAGTAGCTAAAGGATATAATCAAGAAGAAGGAATAGATTATGATGAGACCTTTGCACCTGTAGCCAGGTTAGAAGCCATTAGAATCCTTTTAGCCTATGCATCTTATATGAATTTTAAATTATTTCAGATGGATGTTAAATCTGCCTTTTTAAATGGTTATTTAATGGAGGAAGTTTATGTTGAGCAACCTCCTGGTTTTGAAAATTCTCAAAAACCAGATTCTGTTTTCAAACTTACTAAAGCTCTTTATGGCCTTAAACAAGCACCTAGAGCTTGGTATGAAAGACTAAGTTCTTTTCTTTTGAAAAATGATTTTATTGTTGGACTAGCAGATCCCACACTCTTTAAGAAAACTGTGAAAAATAATGTTTTGTTAGTTCAAATTTATGTTGATGATGTAATTTTTGGATCGACCAATAAAATTCTTTGTCATGAATTTTCAGAATTAATGCAAAAAGAATTTGAAATGAGTATGATGGGAGAATTAAATTTCTTTTTGGGTCTTCAAATTTTTCAAAAAGATTTTGGAAATGTTTTAAATCAATGCAAATACATTACTGATTTACTTAAAAAATTTGGACTTGAAAACAGCAAGACATTTACAACTCCTATGTGTACTAATATAAAACTTGATTTGGATGAAACTGGAAAATCAGTGGACAACAAGTTATATAGAGGTATGATTGGTAGTTTGTTATATCTTACTGCTAGTAGACCAGATATAATGTATTCAGTATGTCTTTGTGCTCGATTTCAATCAAATCCCAAAGAATCCCATTTAACTGCTGTTAAACGAATTTTTAGATATTTAAAAGGTACTATTTATCAATCTCTGCTTTATCCAAAAACCTCTGATTTTAATTTAATTTCATATTCAGATGCTGACTTTGGAAGCTGTAGATTAGATAGGAAGAGTACTTCAGGAACATGTCACTTTTTAGGAAAGTCTTTAGTATCATGGTCTAGTAAGAAACAACACTCAGTTGCCCTGTCAATAACCGAGGCAGAATATGTGTCTGCAGGTAGTTGTTGTGCACAGGTGTTGTGGATGAAAAACACTCTTATGGACTTTGGATTAAATTTCAATAATACGCCTATTTTATGTGATAATACTAGTGCAATTAATATTTCAAAAATTCCTATTAGTCATTCTAGAACTAAGCACATTGATATAAGACATCACTTTTTAAGAGATCATGTGTTTAAAAAGGATATATTTTTAGAATTTGTAAATACAGAAAATCAATTAGCAGATATTTTTACTAAACCACTTCCCATGGCAAGGTTTGAATTTATTAAGGGGGAGTTAGGTTTATTTAATTTTAAATAGTTTTTTTTATCTTATTCTGTTTTCGAATTCTGTTTAATTTTTTGTTTCCCGCTATAAGTAATTTTATTTTGTTTTAAATAAAAGTAATGATTAGTGATTACACGGGAATCAAGGCTGTCAGAACCGTTTCACCTTCTAAACTGTTTCACCTTTTTCGGAAACCCTTTCGAAAACCTAGAACCGCACATCTGCTCCAAAACCCTTTTCTGAATCTTCAAACCCTAAACTTACGAACCTTCAGAAATCGTTGTTGAAATGGCAAAGACTAAGCGTCCAGATGAAGCTGAGAGCAGTGCTGCAAAGAAACCTAAAGTAGTTGGTCGGAAAATACTGCAAGGTAAAGTCATCGATTTAGAATGGCTGTTTGAAACTAATTTACTGTTGAAGCAAGCGTTGTCGTTTCAAAGCCTTGAGCAAGCTTTTAATAGTGAAAATTATGAGTTTCTATATGAGGCAGAAATGAGACATTTCTTTAGAACTGTTCAGTTTAGCCTTGGAGATACGGAGGATAGTTTGTTGGCTCAAATAGAGGATAAGGACTTTTCCATATCATCTGTAGAGATAAGTCAAATTCTTAACTGCCCTCATGAAGGAGTTTTTCATTTCGATTTACGGAATATTGGAGATTCTGTACATAAGTCTGAAGACATTATGTCTTTTCTGTTTGGAACCAGAGTGATAAAGAAAATTTTTATTAAAGATTTGGAGCCCGATCAGAAAATCTTGGTAAAATTTGTTCAGACTGGTTTAGCACCAAGGATGGCTGAGATGGAGAAAATCCTATACCCTGACATGTACATAATGTATCTTCTGATGTGTGATATTAAGTTTAATTTTCCTCGGTTTATGATAAGATATCTAAGATACTGTTGTCAGAGTGAAGTAAGAATGACCTTTTTCCCTTATGGAAGGTTCATTTCTTTGTTTTTGTTTAAAAGAGGAATGATCAGATTGGTAAATGCTGGGGTGAAATGTCACCACAGTAATGTTTTTAATGCTGGAACTTTGAGGAAAGTAGGATACTTCTGGAGCACAATTAAAGGAAAACTCTTACATGTTGGAGCTGAGGAAGACTCGGAGAGTGCTCAGGCTCAACCGGCTAAGTCCAAGGAGGGACAAGCAGAATCAAGGGTTAGTACAGTGGCAAGGAGAATTCGCTTTGAGATGGAGGAAGTTGAGGAAGAGAGAAGTCAATAAGGACTTCAATCTAAAAGAAAGAGGTCAATTGATGAAGAAATTATCTCTCCTGCCTTGAAATCCTCTGAACCGGTAATTTCTTATTCATTTGTGAGAGAAGCTGTTGTGGAGCAGACTGCACCGATAGAGGAACCAGCAGCTCAACCGGAAATCCAAAAAGAACCTCAAACTGTTGCATGCTGTTGATCAGTTAAAATCAGAGATGGTAAAGAAAGATGATTTGTATGAGATGAAGATTTACATGGAGAATAAATTTGAGTCTGTTGCAAACAATGCTGTGAGTGGATCAGGTTCTTCACCTGATTTGATTCGGAGATTTCAAGAAATTACAGGAGCACTAAGCAATATGAGTGACAGATTACACGATCTTCAGTGTAATAGTGCCCCTTTGTCAGTTTTGCTGGATAATCAGAAATTTTTAGTGGATCAGTTGACATCTGGAGAGCAACCGATTAGGATTCTTTTGAATCAGTTATCAGAGAAGCTGACTCTTTTTGTTGAAAAAGAAGAAAGAATGCATGAGTTTTTCCGAGTTAATTTGATTGAAGATATTCATATGACTCAAGAGAACAGAGATCTTATCATCAAGTTAGGAGATGGGATGATGAAGAGGCTCAGAGAACAGTTTACATAGATCAAGACCGTGATTCGAAGGTGATAGACACCTTTTTCCCTGTCTTATCCATGAACCTTGATTCCTCTGTATATCACAATCGTTTATATATATAACAGCTTGTGAATGAAAATTATTTTCTGATTTCTTTTTTGTTTTGTTTTTTATTGATTTATGACTAAGTTAGCCAGTATAACAAATTCACTTATTCATACACAGTTAATTATAGCATTTACTTATAGTTCAGTGCAATATTGAATGTGTTCAAATCCGTAATTTTTCATTCTTTTTGATATCACAAAAAGGGGGAGAATTTGGATAAACACAACATTTAAATTCATTTGTTTCCTATGATGAAATTTAGATATATGGGAGAAGACATTTATCTTTTTTTTAGCTGAAAATATATTTTTATGGGGGAGAAATTTTATTATAGTTAAATATTGTTTTAATCCTTTCAGAATTCTAAAATTTTATAATACTAATTTTTCAATAAAGATTGCAATTAAATTAGTTCTATTATTTTATGGGTTTTGTGATCATCAAAAAGGGGGAGATTGTTGAGCAATGTATTGTTTTCAAACAATTCAAAATAATGTTTTTAAAGGGGGAGATTATTTTAAATAATACTCTGTCTCTTTATGATGATTTTGATGCTCACAAATACCCTTAATTATTTACTAATTATTTCGTTGAGTATTTTGCAGGAATTTATTTTATTTATTTATTTCATATAACGAGATTTCATACTTCATTTATTCCGAGATCAATTTTAGCGCGTTCTGGAATCACTGTAGCGCGAGATCAATTTTAGCGCGTACTGGAATCACTGTTCATACCCTACGTTGATAAACGTAACGTATGGATGAAAAGTTTACTTTTTATGTTAAAAGAAACGTATGGTTAAGGAACCTTACGTTATTTTGAAACGTATGGTTAATGAACCTTACGTTGTTGAAAAGTATTGAAGAAGAACATTACGTTTGGAAGGAACCTTACGTTTTCGTTGTTGGACAAGTATGGAAGAGAAACCGTACGTTAGTTTTCAGTGTTGAGTTTGTTTCTCAAAAGTATGGATCATCAATCTTACTTTTATAATCAACCGTACGTTCTTTGAAGAGTTGAAGCGAGACAAAGTATGGATGATCAACCCTACGTTTGAATGCTGAAGAGAAAGTATGTATGTTCAACCTTACGTTTGTGAACCCTACGTTTGGAGCCACGTCATCAACCCTACGTTTGGCGTCGGGATATTTTTGACAGACGATGTTTTCCTTTTGCATTGGTCAAACAAGCGGTTTATTAGGCGGATTTTGAGCCGATTCTTAAGTACGACTTTGACTGAATCAAAGACGATTTACAACGGATTACTGATTGATTTAAACGGAGCTTTTTATGCCGATTCCTCAGGGGAGTTACAACGGTTCTGTTATTTCATTTAATATCGCGAATCTAAAGGAGATTTTTATGGATCTATTTATGCGGAAGAATCTCTCAGATTTGAATATATATGTTCTATCTTGGAAACTTCGGATATATATATATATATACACAGGAAAGTGTGTGAAATATATAGATTGATCTTTTAACGAGCAAGAAACAGAGACTGTGAAAAGGCGTTCTTTTCTGGTGATCGAGAAGAAGTGTAAAACCTTTATTACCGAAGGAAGATCTTGATAGCAGATTCACGTGTTCTACATCGACTATCTGTTGTGAATCTATTGCTGCTGAAGTTGTGAAGTTTCTGGTAATATCTATTGCAACTGGATTGACTCAGAACTGTTTTGATTACAGATCTTTATTTTCTGAAGACAACGATCTATCTACTGTCAATTGCATTCTGTTGCAATTGTGAAGAACAACTGGAGAAGTGTTTTCTTTATCGAAACTCTTTTTATTTTTTGAGTGATCAGCTTCTCGTTCTAAGCTATGTGGGTTCGTGTTTGAACCAGGAAGGTTGTGTGTGCCTGAATCTTGTAAAGGTGTCAACTGCCTGTACTCAGTTGTGGACAGGTCTGTGGAAACGAGGACCAGATAGTGAAAATCGCCAAGCTCGCGGATTTGAGCATTGGTGGAGTGGACTAGGGGCCTTCTGTTCCCCGAACCACTATACATCCGTGTGTTCATGCTTTTACTTTTTCCGCTGCATATTTAATCGAGCAAAAGCATCGTGGACAGAATTTGTCTAAATTGAAGAGATTATAATAATTTTGAAAAGACACAATTCACCCCCCCCCCTCTTGTGTGTAATCCGTATATTCAGATCCAACACATTGGTCGGGCTCTAAGGATAATTCAATCAGGTTGAAGACGGTCTATTGATCTTCATCCAACACTATGTGGATAAAATCAGGGTAGCGAATGGATTCCCTAAAAGAGATGGTATGATCTGGGCATTTGGAAACCTGATAGCCTCCCCAGCCCAACTGTGCTTTTAGAAGAGGATATCTATATTCCCCACCAGCCATTGAGAGTGAGGTTGCAGATTGTAGATGACGGGAAAAATACTGGACCAGAGTGTAGAGCCCCGAATCATCCCTGATGTAGGGTCTTCAATGGGGGAGGATTTCATTGTTTTACCCCAGAGAATTCTCTTTTCCAAGACTTCTCATGCGAGTTACACATGCATGCAGCTGATGGTGTCCTCAAGGCCATGGACGTTGATGCCACCTTCCCTGACCGGCCTTGCCACCCTGCTCCATGATGACCAATGATGTTTCCCTTCCAAGGCAGGGTCCCAAATGAATGTCTCCAGTATATTTTCGATGTTTCGAATCACCCCATGTGGAACTTTGATGGCAGAGAGGGCATGAACTGGGGTAGCGAGCAAAACACTGTTTATGAGAGCAATACAGCCACAAAAAAAATGGTATTTGTTCTTCTAGTTTATGATATGTTTGGAAATATTATGGGGGAGGAAATCACAGTCTCTAATCAAATTCATCTAGGGGAGATGGGAGCACCAAGATATTCCATGGGGAACTCTCCTCAGTTCCTGTTGAAGTTCAGGTGGACAGTTACATCTCAAATAGAAATGAATTTATTGGAAACATAGAAAATTATCTTTCCATTATTGATCACTTGACCAATATAGTGAGAGTAATCCTCAAGAACCATCATGATTCCTTTGATTGATTTGATGAAAGTGTTCATGAAGATGAGGGAATCTTCCACAAACATCATTTGGGTGATGGTTTGGGCTCTCATTCTCTATTTGAAGGGGATCATATCACCATTTTTGAACCTCTTATTAATGGTTCAGATGAGGACATCTTGGGAATTAATGAACAAGCTAGGGGAGAGAAGATAACCTTGCCTAAGTCCTCGAGTAGCCTTGAAGAACCCAAAATTCTTCCTTATAAAATCAATCACCAACCAAGATTTGCAAGAGAATCTAAAAAGGATAACAACATTCCGAGGATCAAGACCCATACCTTCCAGGACCTTGTTGATGAAGCCATAGTCAATGCGATCGTACGCTTTTTTCATGTCTAGCTTGATGGCCACATTGAAACTATGGGTCTTCATGCTGATGTCTTTGGTTATATCTTGAGAAAGGGAAATGGTGACTTGGATCGAGCATCCCTTCAAAAACCTGTACTACTTTTCAGAGACCCAACAATGTAGGTCCTTTGACATTCTTGTGTTGATGATGTTGGAGAGGATTTTTTATGGGTAGTTTCATAGGCTTACTAGGCTGTAATGCAGAACAGAGGAAGGGTTCTTAGACTTATGATAGAGGAAAAGGGTTTTGGCGTAGGCGATATGTAGAAGGATTCTGCCTAGAATGAAGTCTTTGATGGACTTAACAACATCCACCTTCACAACCTCCCACAAGGCCCTGTAGATGAATCCTAGAAATCCATTAGGCCCAGTGGAGATGCCTGGTTTAAGGCCCATTATAGCGTCATAGACTTCCTCTTCATTAGGAAAATCTACAGCCCCTCATTCTCCTATAAAGAGTACACACAAGGGATAACCTCAAATAACCCTATGTCAAGTCCTGGGTATCCATTGGACCTCATTGGATTAGGGCTGGAAAACAACCCTTAGAAGAAGGTAAGGGATTGAGAACCCACCACATCCCTCTCATCTATGTGAGAACCATCATCTTAATTAAATTTGGGTTTTATTGGACATTTTCTCCCTTTGATGCATCCATGGAAGAACATTGTGCTCGTGTCTCCCTTTATGAGCCACTTGAACCCTGATGAATCTCTAGCCATGCATTCCTATTTCAGAAAAAATTCAACCAAGAATGTTTTCTTGCTGGAAAGATCCTCGAATGTAAGATCATCCCAGTGCACCTCCAGATTTCCCTCCAGTATTTCAACATCCTACATGGCACACTCAACATTAGTGTCAGTGAGGGGATGGTTTTTACAGCACTCCCGCAAGCAATCCTAGATCCGTTTGAGTTTTTTTTGAATGGAAACCCATGTATTCCCCTGGGATGGCTCATTCTAGGAATCCCTGACCAGGTCTTGGTATCACGGGGTAGTTTTCCACTAATGAAGGAACCAAACCCTCTCTGAGGTTACCTAGCTTGAGGATAGGCTCACTAGAAGGGGAGAGTGATCTGATAAACTCTGGACTAGGTGGAGAACGGAGGGGTTGGATAGGAGGTTGGTGGTTCAGATTTTGTCCAGACACATGTCCAGGAGGCTACATGAATGATTGGTACCCCTTTGGTTATTACACCAGGTAAAATGGTCTCCTATGAATCTGATATCGATGAGTCCTCTCCCCACCATAAATTGAGCAAACTCCAGACATTCGTTCCACTGTAAGGGACCCATGCCTTTCTTTTCCTATGGGGTAGCAATGACAATGAAGTCTCCCCCAACCACCCATGGCGAATTACTCGGATTAAAGGTGTTGAGATCGCTCCATATCTTTGCTCTTCTGTGATGGTCGCAACATCCATAAACAAATGAAAGGAAGAAAGTGTTGACCCCCTTGGTCACCTTGGTAGTGATGTATTGGTTACCATCCTGCACCAAAATGACAGAAATGCTCTTATTCCAGAAGATCCATATGTGGCAGCTGGAGGGGTCGCCATGCACGGATCCTTGAATCCTGATTTTACATGCGTAGTCGCTGAGATTGGAGTTGATTTTCTTGTGATCAAGGATTTAAACAATCACATCCTTCTATTTACTAACCTCTGTAATGAGGAATCCCATCTACACCCTAGCCTCGAGGCCACAAGTGTTCCATATTAGGATTGGTATCATTGGAGAGAAATGGCTCTGGCTGTGGCTCGAGATCAGCTAGCCATATTGAAGTGGGTGGACGAACGCTCCGGTTGGTTCCATGATCTTGAACGGGTGAACAATTCATATGTTTTATATGGATATCTAGAAGAGGGAGTATCTGGGACATTGGGTGAGTAGATGGACTTAATCCATTCCCTAGATGATGGCTCTGGATATGGACATGGATCAGTGAGGCTTTGGGGTGGGACGACCTCCCTGGGGGTCGTTCATTACCCAGATATTTGAGGGTGATTGGGGCGTCCGCCTTGGGAAGGGTATGGAAAAAAAGGGATCCCCATTGGTCTGGCTTTGAACTGGAGAGAGGGCTGCATGACGGGGGGCCATTGGGAAAGGGGGCAGGTCCAAAAAACATGCTAAAAGGGGAGGATGCATAAGCTTACATTTCTCCATGGTGGAGGCTCGCGACCACATGGAGCCATGGAGGGGAATAACCAACCCCAGCTGGAGGACGAGAAAGAACCTGGGAATGGAAGTGAAGAATTTTACCAGCCAGACGACATCAAAGAGAGTAGGAGGCCTTGCCGGGACCTGGTCCAAAAGGTCTAGGGAGACTGCCCTTGACACCACTTCTGGGAAAGGATCTGAAGCGGGGACTACATGAGAGGAGGCATTGGGGGCGGCTCACGGTCGGGACCTAAGATTTGGGATCCTGAGAAGACGGCCCCCTGAAGGCTACCCCAGCATACCTAGATAGAATGGTATTGATGAAGGAAATGGGGGAAAATTTGGGGGAAGACTGGGGTAGGAAATGACTTGAGACCAGCTGAAGGATTCCTGCACCCAAAGGGCTATATTTTCTAGTAGGTGGAGGGAGAGATCAAGATCCACACATAAGCGCGCCACCAAAATGTTAACACAACTCCTAGTCCTCTCATCAGAATATAAGAAACTACCAAGGGGGTCTCCAATCACAATTAGGAATCTGCCATTTTGAAAAGTAAGTGGGAGCTCAGGGAATCAACCCAAATAGCTGTGAGGGGGCTCTCATTGCCCCTGTGAACATCCAACGTCCTCCACGATAAACTGAATCTCCATTGGCTAAAATATCGGGGAGCGAGTAATTTTTTTATGGGTTTTTAAAAAATTAAAATATGATAAAAGGGGTTAGGGTTCGGATATTTTTAAAAATGGGTCCGGGATGTGTGAACGGCGTTCACGCATCATTCGCCGCGGAAGGATGCGTGAACGGCGTTCACGCATCCCGGACCCCGACGGTAATGCGTGAAAGGCATTCACGCGTCCTTTGCTGACCAGCTAAAGGAAGCGTGAACGCCGTTCATGCATCCTTGCGTGGGAAAAGATGCGTGAACGGCGTTCACGCATCCTTCGCGGACGAGCGGAAGGATGCGTGAACGCCGTTCACGCATCCAACCGAGATATTTTATAAAAGGAGGGGTCCCCCCCAATACCCATTTTTCTCCTCTGGTTTTTGTTGCGAAGCTCTGCAGAAATTATTTCTCAACAAATATTTGCTGCTTTTATTGAAGTAAAATTTCTATTTAATAATTTAATTGTTTATTTGTGTTTATTTATTTCATTTGTATGTTTAATTGTGTTTATTTATTTAATTTTTATGTTTAATTGTGTGTATGATTTATTTATTTCATATGTTATGCATGAAATGTTTATTTCATTTCTATGTTCAATTGTGTTTATTTATTTCATTTGTATGTTTAATTGTGTGTATGATTTATTTATTTCATATGTTATACATGAAATGTTTTGTATGATTTAATTTTCTTGATGTTTACTGTTCGTATGATTTAATTTTTTGAATGTCTGTTGGCTAAATATTGAATGTTTTATGTTATGTCTAAAATTTTTAATGTTTAGAAAAAGTAATTTATGTTAGAGAAATTTATTTTAATGGATGGTTTTGATGTAAGTGTAAATTAAATTACTTTTATTTACTAGTAATAATATTTTTAATCAATAAAGTATAAAATATATTTACTTATATTTTGAAAAGTAGAAGAATTCTCAAAAAACATTACAATTTCATAAAATTTAAAATAACAAAAGTGTTTATTATGTAAATCTCAATTAGATCAGTTATAATAAAATTTATTTAATGTTTTTAATAATTGTATATATATATATGCACACATGAAGTTAAATTTTTGTAAAAGAGGTGTAGTATTTAATATAGATTTTATATAATATGGATAATATAATAAATATACCAAAAAACACGGTATGAGTGATGACTGATCTTGAGATGACCGACCATGCATAATTGAAATTGCATGTTTCATTTTGTGTATGTTGTTATTCAATTTGTAATAATTGCATTTTTTTCGGAATTGATGACCTGCGAGTCATCTCTCAGTAAGTGTAAGGACCTACGTGTCCGTTTAAATTAATTTATGTATTTCATACCCCTATACCCCCTCACATGCATGTGAGTAAATTTGTAATTAAAAGACTGACGCCCCAAAGAGGTGTCGACGAAGAGGCATCCCCGAAGAGGTGTCAAGGAAGAGGTATTTGAGAACTCGTTCGAGAGGAGGCGTTGCTGTTTGACAGGAGATTGGCGGTTGCTGAAATATTTGATAATAGAGATAGGAGTTTACCCATATAAATTGTGGTTAGTTTATCAGATAATGATAAACTAATCGCAAGTCTCAAGATCAAGTCATGATTATATATTCATAAGTAATCAAACTTTATGAAACATTATATTAAATTTGCTTTTGTGCTAAAATCACAATCACTATACCTTAACAGTGATAAATCAATACATAAAAAAGTCTCAAGATAATCAATTATTCAAAACCAAATTAAATAATTTAAAATTTTAATGTAGTGTATAATATTTTTAAATTTTTTTAATAGGTAATTATATCTGCTCAAATATATTTCAATGGTGAGGTAATTTGTACCGAGAAGGGTTTTAGCTACAGTGTGCCACCTGTCAAAGTGGTAAATCTCCATGGTTGTATGACATTGGATGCAGTTCGTAATAAAATTCATAGTCGGTTAAAATTGAGTGCAGGACAAGCAATCACTTCAATTAGATACTGTCATCTTCAATATCATGAGCGTATGTGGGACAGCGACTACCCTATAGTCGATGATCAGGATTGGATGGAGGCTTCTCAGTTATTCAGGCAACAGTGTATTAATGGTTTGATGGAATTATTTATTTTCATTTCTGATATTGATGTGGTGCAATCGATTACTACAGAACCATGCTTTGTGACCTCTATAGAAGTCGGTCCTTCACATCAGTCTTCTTCATTGCCTCCTTCTTATACGACTCCTATGGAAGAATGTAATGAGGAAGATCATCAAAATTTGGAAGGAAATGTAGATGACAACCCTTTCTGTGCTGATATAGTGAAAGAAAGTTTATCTGAGGAAGAAGAATCTGGGGAGTCAGTAGGAGATGATGTGGTTGGAAATGAACCTTCTGAGGTTCCTTTGAGAGACAGACATCCACTACATCCACCAGTTAGTGGTAATCAGCCTTCAGTTTTGAGTTCCTTAGTTGGAGGAATGTCTCGTGAACAACCTTTTGATTGGGATGTCATTACACCAGCTTCTAAATTCCCTGGAATTATAAGGAATATGCCTGCATCAAATGATAATGCCATATATGTTGGGCAGGAGTTCGACAGTAAACAGGTCATGAAAAATGTGATAAAGCAATACCGCATTGAGCGACATTTCACATTTGTGGTTTATGAGTCCAAGAAGACCAAATATCTCATTCGTTGTGAAAAATATGGGTCAGAATGTAAATTTTGATTAAGAGAACTATTTGATAAATGTTATGGATGTTGGAAGATAACCAAATTAGAAGGCCCACACACTTGTCTGCATCCCATCTTGGCACAAGATCACTCTTCTCTTGATGCAGAGTTTATATCTACTGTTATTTGTGAGATGATACGAACAAGTCAGGATGTTCCTGTTCCCCTTATTCAGGAAATAATTCAACAGTTTTATAAATATAAGGTATCATACAACAAAGCTTGGAATGAAAAACAGAAATCCATTGTAAAAGTGTATGGTGATTGGGATGAGTCTTATGCGTTGTTGCCACAGCTTATGGAATTGTTGTCTCTCAATAATCAGATTGTTTATCAGTTGGACAGTGTTCAGTATGTATCCCAAAATCATCTAGATGATCGGTCAAAGGTGAAGTTCAATAGGATTTTTTGGGCATTCAGACCGTGCATTGCTGCATTTCCCTTCTGTAAACAATTTATTCAGGTAGATGGCACATTCCTTTATGGAAATTATACAGGTGTTCTACTCATTTCTGCCACATAGGATGGTAATCGCGCTTCTCTGCCACTTGCTTTTTCTGTTGTTGAAAAAGAAAATTTTGAATGCTGGAGCTGGTTCTTGGCATGTGTACGTGTTCATGTCACGCAGAAAAAGGGCATGTGTCTGATATCTGATCGTCATTGAGCAATTATAGAGGCCGTGAGTACTGATGGGGTTTCTTGGACTGAGCCGAATGCTTATCACCGTTATTGCATTAGACATATTGCAAGTAATGTGCATAAGCAGTTTAGAGATGAGGCCATAAAGAAGGCGATCCTCAAATTGGGTATGGTTTTCTAAACTCTCTTTTTTTAACAAAATTTACTATCCATTTTAATACATTATTATGTTATGCTTTCAGCATATGAACCCCAACAAGAAAGGTTTGATCGACGTCTTGAAGAGATCCGAACAGTTAATGAGGAGGTATATGAATATATGGTACAAATTTCAAAGGAAAAATGGTCATTAGCATACGATGGTGGCATGAGATATGGGCATATGACCACTAATATAGTGGAGTGCGTAAATGGGGTCCTCAAGGGTGTGCGCAAACTCCCAATCACAGGGTTAGTGCAAGAGACATTTTTTAGATGTGTTCACTACTTTGTTGACCGGTCCCAAAAGGCCTACCAGAGGATGGAAAATGGAATTCTTTTTACTCAGCATTTTCAAACTGATATTGATCGGATACGGAATGAGGCTTCACGATGGAATGTTATAGCCTTTGACAGGGAAAAGAGGAGTTTTTGGGTAAGAAAGTGCTACGACCAGGGTGCATGCACTAATGGTGGAGTGTTTGTCGTGATGTTGGATAATAGGTACTGTGATTGTGGCAGCTTTCAGGCATTGAGATATCCATGTGTACATGTTATTACAGCTTGCGCTTTGGTGAATATATCATGGGAGCCATATGTTGACCCAGTGTATCACATGAGCACTTTGGTTAACTATTATAGTACTGCTTGGATGCCTGTTGGTGACTTCCATTCTATCACATTGCCTGCTGATCAACTGACCATCGTCCCTGATATTTCCAGGTTTTCATAAGTCGGTTTTGGTATCATTTATAATTTTTTCAATGTGTGTCATTTTTAAAATTATTGGCTTCTACTAGGTTGCGGCCTCGAGAAAGACCGAAGTCAACTCGCATCAGAAATCAGATGGATTGGCCTCGGCAACGTGGAGGGAGAATACGATGCAGTATCTGCCATGCAGAAGGACATGCTCATAAGAGATGTCCCCAAGTGGCAGGACAGAGTTCCAAATCTCATCATCCATGATCGAGTCTATGTACCTGCTCTATTTTTGTGATAAATATAATTTTCTAGAGCGTGAGTTGTACTTTTTCTAGAGGAGTTCAAGTTCCTTGTTTTGGATAACTTAACAAACGTAATTTCACAAAAAAGAAGAAATATTTAATTTTTCACTTTTTCCTGTAAATTTTTAATGTGAAATAATGTTGATGGTTATTTAATGGATAATGGATAAATTAACAAACGTAATTTCACAAAAAAGAAGAAATAATTAATTTTTCACTTTTTCCTGTTAATTTTTAATGTGGAATAATGTTAATGGTTATTTAATGGATAATGGATAAATTAACAAATGTAATTTCACAAATAAGAAGAAATAATTATTTTTTCACTTTTTCCTGTTAATTTTTAATGTGGAATAATGTTAATGGTTATTTAATGGATAATGGATAAATTAACAAATGTAATTTCACAAATAAGAATAAATAATTACTTTTTCACTTTTAAATTATGGTTTTCTTATAAGATGTCTAGTTTTAGTAATGGCATCTGGGTGCCTGAGCATCCTTAATTAATGTTGATTGTGAGACTAGGCTAATGTTGATTGTGACACCAAATAAAAATGAATATATCATGATTCCACTATTAATAAGTAACGATGATATCATGTGTGCAGATGGCAGGTTTTCTATTGCTTACATCTCAGGCTACTCATGTATCATGACTATTTTTAGAGGGACGTCCAATGGCTCCCTTGAGTGTACGTAGATCTCACCATTTCCATCATACTGCACCACCTCCCGCTATCGTCCCACATATTCGTCGAGTTCGATTATATGGAGTAGCGATGCGCGACTTCACATTTCTTGATCATCAGCTCATTGCCGCACTTGTAGAGAGATGGAGACCAGAGTCGCATACTTTCCATTTCAGTGAGGGGGAGATGACTATTACGTTGCAGGATGTGGCTATTATGTTGGGCCTCCCTATCGACGGACATGATTTGACAGGCCGAGTTCCATCAGATTTGCCTGAGCTTGTTCATAGACTTCTGAGCATAGAGGTCCAGGATAATGGCAGGACCATCGTCGGTGGTAGATTGTGGATACCTTGGTTAGACCAGCACTTCACACATTTACCAGATGATGCTGATGACGTCACCGTGTTGCGATTTGCACGCGCATATATTTTGAGGCTGATCGGTGGCACGCTTTTTGTTGACCACTCTACTACTTTTGTGCTCCTGATGTATCTATCTTTTTTAGAGGATTTGGACCAGGCAGGCCGATATAGTTGGGGGTCTGCCTGCCTAGCATATACATACGGAGCCCTATGCAGCGCATGTCGCATCGATAAGATGCAGATCATAGGATGCATGGTTCTTCTACAGATGTGGGTATGGGAGCACATACCCCGTTTAGATCCACATGCCCGTGCACCATTACCCGTAGATATTGTAGCAGAGGCTCCACGTGGACGTTGGTATGTTATTAATTCCTTCTAATGTCTAACTTACTTGTATAAAATTCTTTTATGAAATGTAAAAAAAAATGTTATCTACAGGTGGAGTCAGGCGCATCGACATTCAGATTCTCCCAGACATGATGTTCACGCCTACAGACTTATGTTAGACAGCATTCGACCAGACGATGTAAGTGATTATTATTTATATTGTTAAATCTTTACTCTTTACTGTACATCTATTCATTTATTAATTGATTATTCATTTTTTCTTTCAGATTACATGGATTCCATATACAGATGATATCCTTCAGAGTCTACCCCCATACTGTACAGTGATGCTTGATATCAGCTCCTGCATGGTTCCACTGATTCATTTTCATATAGTCGAGTGGCATCAGACGGATAGGGTTGTGAGACTGTTTGGATTCCTTCAGCCAGTTCCTGACCCGCCCAGTCAGTTGGATTCATTGCATTCCCTGAAGATGTCAGGGAAGAGAGATTTTGATTGGAGGATATACCATGCGAGATATGTTGCGTTATGGAATAGGCGACCGGAGTCCCAGTTGTGAGGGGCAGGGACAGTACGCTTTCATTTGATGGATCAGATGGATTACGCACGCTGGTACATCAGGTATCCCGTCAGATTTCTGACACGGCATGGATGGGGCTTCCATGACTTAGTATGCATTCTTCCTTTCACTGTTCAACATATTTTTTATTCAAATTAGTTAACAACAGAATTTGTTTTCGCAGGATGCTCGTATTTGTCATCTACTTCATATGTCTGATCCAGTGGAGAGAGCTGCCTTTCACCCAGCATATTTTCACATCCTTGTATGACAGATGCTACCATCGATGGACGAGATTTATCATGGCATTTTCTTTGATCAACCACCTGCTGCGGAGGCCGCGGAGCCTGCTGCGGAGGCCGCAGAGCCTGCAGAGCCTCACATAGATGTACCTGGGGGTGACGACCCTGTTATGGATGCTATTGTTCCACAGGATGAGGCTTCTCAGCTTGCTCAGCCACATGATATTATTCCACTGGAGGAGGGTGTTCAGCATGATCAGACATATGCTCCTCCAGCTTCTCAGGCATAGCCACAGGTACTTATAGACGCTGACTGGATTGGGTTCGATGTTTTATTGCAGTCATCCGCAGCAGAGCAACCATCTACTTCCTATATTGGTGAGAGTTCCAGCCAGCTTCCACTATCCTTAGATGCAGGCCAGGGTATAGGCGGTGAGACTGTACATCCACCGTCTGTCACATAGGAGGATGTGGAGGTGGCTGTCGATGAGGATGCGCAACGTACGCCAGAGCATAGACGTAGACAGACACGGCGTGGACGCATCCAGTATACGCCTGACTGTGGGACAGAGGAGCATCCACACCGGAGGTGTAGATTAGGTTGGCATTTGATTTATGATACATTTTGTATGTGTATTACTGTTATCTAGACTTCTATTATACCTTTAATAAGTGTCTTACTGTTATCAAATTATCTACCAATGTATATATATATATATATTTGTATAATAAATAATATGATTAAATTAAATGATAAATATTAATTATATTAATTATTTCAAATTGAAATAGAAGTGGTCACAGTTATGATGAGTGATGGTTCTGTCAAACCATGCAAAATGCATATGCTGATAAGAATAAAAGACCACAACAAGTGTAGAAGAATGGAACAATATTTGGAAAATCTTCCATTTGGAATATGCAAAACAATGAAGTCAAGAAAACTGTGAAAGAAACTATTTCCAAGAATAAGTTTGAGCTAAAATCCAAGGATTATTTCATGACAGATCTTGAAATTCATATCATCTCAAGAAGTTGAAACTTGAGGTATTCCAATCACACTTTATCCATGGTTCTTAATTATATTTCTCATTTCAATTAAGGGGGAGAGATTGATTGATGGAAATATGGGATGAAAAGGGGAGATTTATCTTTTCACTTGAACTTTTTAATATATTTGGTGAAGTATGTGCAGGATTTATCATTTCATTGATAATTTTGATTATCTACCCTTGGTTAATAATTGATACACTATGAGCATGATTTCACATTTATGGTTTTTTATGGACAACATTGAAAACTAAAATATGAATTAGAAGTTTATTTGGCCAATTTTGAGAAGATACATATTCATACTTTATAAAAGGAAACAATTTATACTGGTACGCAATCTAAAGAGTGAGATTATTGAGTATGCATCTCAAAACTTAGTTCATGTCCATGACATCACTTCTTCCACCTTATTTAGATAAAATGATATTTTTTAGAGAGAACATTCCTTAAAAAATATTACTCTTGGATCTAGAAATGAAACTCGGAGAACTTAGCATAGTGATGATGTGATCATGGTTCACTCATCACAATCACTATATGTTTTTCATGCAACTCATTTGTTCACAAATATACCAATATTTAATCATAAAAACAATGAAAAAGGAGTATTGGAAAGTATAAAAATTAAGTTTCCACTTTAGAATACAAATGGATCCATATGAGGATCTTTATAGAAATAGATGTTTAACTACAACCTGTTGAGATAACGTGAGTGACTGAAAGATGCTAAGATTATAGATTTCTCAATATATGTTAGAGAATACTCAAGCCATTCTATTAATAATTATTTAATGAATATCTATTATTCATGAATATTTATTAATAATTATTAACATTATTTCAATATTTTATATTATTTAATTGATATTTATTAATATTTCTTAATTTTTATAATAAGTTTATTACTTTATATTTAATAGTTATACATTTTAAGGGGAATTTAGGTAGTATGTGAGATGTGTGAATGTCGTTCACGCATCTCTTCTCTTGGGACGATGCGTGAATGGCGTTCACGCATTAGGACGGGGTCCGGGATGCGTGAACGACATTCACGCATCCCGGACCCATTTTTGAAAATATCCGAACCCTAACCCCTGTTATCATATTTTAATTTTTTAAAAACCCAGATAAAAAAATTACCCTCGGGGAGCTCTGCACCATGAATGAAGGAAGTATTCTTCATAATCTAGGATGAAACAAAAAGAGTTTACATGGACCACCGAGATCCATGCTAGTTCTTAGGGACCCTAGGAAAAGGACGAAGGGCTAGAACGCTTGCATGGGGGATTGGCAGCCCAAACCGAGCCACCAACGACCACTTCATTCTTTTCTCTGACTCAATGAAATATGGGGCCGAAAAATCCAAAGAGAAGCATTTTTCTTCCCGTGTGGCAGGCAGGGGCACCACCGGGACATCTAGGAAGTAGGGGCAGGGAGGACCAAGTTGCGACCCGTAGAGAGTAGCTTTGAAGGAGGCAGGCATCAGAACCAGATATCACTGTATACCCTATGTTACCACCCATACGAGAGTATTGATAGAAATCACCCTATAAAAATACTTTACTAGAAGACCTAAATCGCAGGAAAACCAAGCAGATCATAATCAGTTGGATAAACCCATAATAAATAAAATAGATTTTATGGTTGATATCAAGTGTATCATATGTAAAACTATGGATGGTTTCCCACCATGTAAAGAAATGGTCACCTCAATAACATGAATCTATCCGTAACCCAATCATGAAGATCCTAATTCCTGATTACCTTGAAGGGTATCACCTTATTAGTGATATTTACCCTTCCCAGGGTCACCATGACCTCCTCCATGACTCAAACAGTTGGAGGATCCCCAATAAATATATTATGGAATCACTCTTTTACTTATCTCTAAACCGCATGTATAATACATTGTTACATAAAAAACCATAAATACATGATTAATAATAAGTATTTAACTTCCTTACATTTCAATAATATTTTCATTTTTGAGAATTAGATAATTAAAAAAATACCGATTTATAAAATCCATATAAAGTAGAGTGTACACATCAACTAAATGTATTTTTTTCACAAAAACAAGATTTTTAAGTTCACAGTCCAATTTCATCCATGAAACACTTTCTTCATTCAATTAAAATTTTCTTTATTCAGATCTAGACATTAGAATATATTTTAATGATCCTTATGACTTGTGAAAGACTTTTGAAAACATGGTTTGAGCAAAAAAATCTAATTAATATTTATAAATGAAAATACATTTTATTAAGTTCTTTTTATATCTGAAAATTTAACAATAAATTTCCATTTTCATAAAAAATATTTGATCTCAAATATCAATTTAAATTTCCATAAAAAATAATTACAAAACATTTTATACAAAATCATAATGGTGAAATTATAAACATAAGTGCTATTTATGAATAATGAAAACCCCTAATTTCTTTCCCTTTAAGAACAATCCTTTAACCCTTTTTGAATGTTCATAAAATTAATTTAACAACCTCAAATCATCATCTAACCTTTTCAAATAAAAATATTTACATTAAAATGAATTAGAATTATATAATGTAAGTAATTTGATACTTTATCCTAACATTAAAACATAAAATAACTCTTAAAATGGAATCACTTGACCAAATAATTGTCACATCACTTAAGAGTAAACTATCACCAGTAAACTAGATAACTTTACCCAGTGCCTTGGAGATCTATAACAAGATCACCCATCACCGGGGATGTATTAGTCTCACCCATCAATCATATGAAATATTCAAAACTCATTTCATGAGTAAAACCTATATATATTTTACAGTAACAAAATAACATAATTGAATGTTTCTTCAAGACAATAAAAAATCACACATTCAATTATCACATAAAAATCAGAGAAAATTTCCATTTCCTTAACTATCATTTTCAGACTAAAAATTAACTAAATAATGAGAAAAACATTCTTCTAAATTAAACATGTAAAATTTTAAATAATGATACAAATGAAATAATGACCATGAAATTAGGAAAATTATTTCATTTGATAATTTTTAAAATAATGATTCTTTTGATACATTATTAGTGACACTAAAATACAGTTGTATAGAAAACATTAAGAATATTCAATTTTAATCCATTGTAATGAAAATCAAAAACAGTTAAAAATTACCTTCATAAAACTTTTTGGTATAAATAATAGCATTATTGAAAACATTTAAAAGAACCTTATGATTTAATAAATAGTGTTTGAAGAAAAATATTAAAATCATATTTTTAAAGGAATGTCTGTTACCTCAAGTCCTAAGTCATTTTGTTAATATATCTACTCCACAGAGTAAAAAACATACTTTGGTATTATAATTATATTGGAAATTTTTTTATTGCATTATCATTATCCCTTTTATTTTTAGGATTCATTTAGTTACTAAATTAGTTATGTTCGTGAGAGATGATTTGGGGACATTGAGTTTATAAGTCAAAAATGGATTCAGTAGGTTGAATATGGTCAAAGGGATCATGTTTATAGAATATATATAATATTAACAATGAAAATGTATTATTTTCATATATTAATTTTTTAGAAAAATCCATCTAAGGTGAAAAAATTAATCACGTAGCTTCCTGGAGGTGGTATCCCACATGTTCGCATGAGCGATGTAAGCATTTTTCAATGGATAAAAGGGTATGATGGTGAGTAATATCATATATATATAGAATCATAATAATTGAATAAATAATATATATATATATATATATATATTAATTGTATCTATAATTTTAACCATCCATATGACCTGATGATGAAAAACGTAACACATCGCTTCAAGGTGGCATTATTGCACATGTACACATGGGTGACTTTTCATTTCACATAAAATTGAAAAGAAGATTGAAATGGGGTTTTTATAAACATAATAAAATATCATTATATTTATGACAATTATTTTGTTATATAAACAATATTAATGAACATTTATCTGATTTTTAAGAATAAATAAACATGAAAACATTTAGTTATTATTTATACCTCTTCTTTGAGAAACATCCATTGTATTACACATTAATCCTTTTATATTATTATTTTGGTGAGGAAAAAATCATCATGTACATGTGGATGAAGGATGGGAAGGTAGTTGGGTAAAACTATATTGGGCTATGTGACTCAACATGTGTGATGAAATGAATAGAGTGGGTTCCCTTTTAAAAGTGATGTGCATTAAAATTTTGTAAATAAATGATTAATATATAATATGTGTATAACTCATGTTAAATTGATCTAAAGATACCAAGATAAAAATATAATGATTATCAGGTAGAAATAAATTCTTCAAAAAGTTATGTTAATAGTATTTGACCATTTCAAAATATTTTTACCACAATTAACTCAGTTAACCCATTACTGAGGTGATAATATTTTTCTGTGGTTACTATTTATTATGTGAAAATGGAAATAAAATCATTACTCAATTTAAAAATGCTAATTAAAACTAATGAATTAATTTTTTAAATAGTTAATTCATATATTTAATATAAATTCCATTCATTATAATTTTTGAAAACACAATAAAAATATTTTTTTGTAAAAATATAGGTTTAGGCATAAAAATGATTTCATCCCAAAATTATGTGTAATGTTGATTCCCATTGAATTAGATGAATTGTGTTTAATAAAAATAAACTTATTTTAATTAGTAATAAAACAAATGTAAAATTTATATTACTTTGATTAATATATATGAAATGAGATGTTTTCTGAAAAATAATTATTTTTACTATTCATAGAAAAGTCAATATTTTCAGATAAATATGAAGGAATTTTGATAAGAATATTTTGAAATAATGATTTCAAAAACATTTCTGACATTATATAATAAAATTTCATAAATTAGTCTAATTTATCATAATATCCATGCAAAAAATCCCATAAATAACATTTTTTAATAACTTTTATTTTTTATGTATAAATTGAATTTTTACTCATTCCTTATCCAGTAACCACCATTTGATGATTGTTAATAAATTAGTTAATATATTAATATATAAAATATTTTAATAAACATGTTTTTAATTTTATTAAATTATTATTATAAAATACAAAACACATTAAAAACATTTCTTTGAAAAATATATTCTTAATCAAATAAAATCATTTCTTTTTGTTAGAAATTTACTTCTTTTATACGGACTGAATGTATAATCCCAAAGATCACATAGACCTAAGGGATATCAAATCCCAATGAAAATATGAAACCAATTTCTATATATTTCCAAAAACTATATAATCCCAACGACCATATTACCTACCTATATAATCTAATATAAATATTTAAAATCATTTCTTCTCTCTAATCATGTGGATAATAGTTCTACTTATTAGATATGTATATATATATGATCAGGATTATAATCTTCATGAATTAACAAGGGGATAAATATTATATGATCATTGAATGTTTATATCTTTTTACATTAATTTCAATTTTAATTTTCTTACTATCTATTTTTATAAAACCTTATAATTTATTTTTATTTATTTGGAATTTTCATATATTATCTCAATAAAATATATCATGTTTTATTGTAGTTTATTGTTGTTGGAAGGAAAATATAATCATATTATTTTATTTAAATAAATTTATTTTCCAAAATCGTAAAGTGTTACATTCTACCCCTTAAAGAAACTACATCCACTAAATGTTGCCTTGTGTCTGATTAAAAGGATTTATTTTTTTAGAATCAATTATATTCAATGGAAAATAAATAAATATAAGTGGAATGAAATAAATTTTATTTCATATTGGTAAAAATTATTTTTTAAAAGAAAATTATTTTTTTAAGAGTATGAATATTATCAATTCCCAACTTCTTGTTAAACCTTGCATTTTCTACAAACTTATTCAATAGAAAGTCATTCATAAATCATACCCTCATACCCGAGTGATATTTTCAATAAAATAATCAACAGATTTATCTTCTTATTTCATGATTTGATGAATTATTTTAATATCAACATAGAGAATAATATAAAATATACATACATTACTTTATTCCATTTCATATGGATAATTTTGTCCTGCACTTGGGTTTTGAGTAGTTTTTCACCACTTCTTGATGGTCATATTTTGAATGATTAGAATGAAAGGGGAACCTTTCATATACTTAAAGTATTAAAATTATATTTCCTGTGATTATGACATCCACAAATGAAAGACTATTTATTTCTACAATTTAATCCATTAACCAAAATAAAAAATGATTACCATTAGGTAAATAATATCCAATATAAATAAACCTTAATTTGAATAATTTCTACATTAAATTCCAAACATGCAAAAATAACACCCAGAGTCAAAATTTAAACATTATATAAATAAATAAACATATATATTTCCAAATTATTATTTACAAAATTAAAAACCAAAAAATCGAAAACATTTGATAACATATTATTCAGAGATCAAATTAAAATTTATCTCCAAAGTACATTAGTCTCTTATAAGGTTACATATTAAAACTATATATTACCTAAGTGTCTATTCTTTAAAATATTTAAATCTATTCCATAAATAAACTAAATAACCATAAAATAAGAATAAAAACATACTTTATTAAAAAAGATAACTTAATCTTTATTCCTCAATTAATATCACCCACTTTGACATTATATCACCTAGTAAAAAAATATCCCATTTACCATGATTCCAATAATCCTACAAAAAATTTAGTGAGCATCATCAAAAATAACAATAATCACATATTCAAAAAATCACATTTCAATCCCATGGATATCTATAGGAAATGATAATTTGTTCACAAAATTTATTAACACTTTTTTCTAATTAAAAATAATTTCCTCAACATTAAATATTGTTTTAACAAAAAACATTACTAATACGTTATAACATATTTCCATAAAATACAAAATTATTTTCATTCAAACATAATTTTCACTAAAACACCTAATAGAACCAAGGGTTTTATTCCCATAAATATTCCCCAAAAATATCCTTAATCCTAATAAACTACCATCATGTAAAACCTCAAAAAAATTATCTATTACATTAAATTAACGATAAAATATTGAATTATTAACCCATTATAGTATCAAAAACCCTTAAAATATCCTCAACCTAATTATAAATACCAATAAAGTTATATTGAACATTAATTTGATACATATATGGCCTTGTATCCTCATAGCCCATCCCTTTGTGAGTATTGGGTATTGGAGGTTCTCCAATGAGATTCCGAGGAGTTTGAAGATAAAATGGGGGAAAATAAGAGGGATGCTGCCAAAAGTAGAATTTCCACAGCATGGATGTGTATATTAGGCCTTAGTGTAGGTACCTAAAATTTGGTGGATCCTAGATGTGGAGTAATAGATCTCTTGAATTATTTTAGTCCTGTTACCTTTTCAAGAATGGTTGTGATGCGGAGTTAGACTACGATGTAGGACCTTCCCAATGGCTATGAGGTTGTGGCACTAGGAGGGATACTATAACATTTTATATTATAATGGATACAACCTTTTGAGGGATTTATGTGTAGTGATACTTAATTCTACACCATAATCCCCATATCCACTTTTATATGTTTTGTCCCTAATCATTGGATGGGGCTTTGACCAAGGGGTTTCAACTTGGACCCTCCCTTTATATTGTGGTCTATTAAAAAAATCTATCACTATAAATACATTCCAAAACCTAGAAATATATTATTAACCACCTATTCCTATCAAACCCTTCGCACTCAAGGGTAATTTTCCAAGGCTTTTATTCCTCTTCCAATAGATATCAATTTCCATCCATCTATGTTTGATCAATACAATACAAGGTCAGTTCTATCTCTATTTTCTTACAGTTTCTCCCTATATGATATTGTTTCATACCATTTCATCGTAAAAAGATAGAGTGGATTATATCCATATTTATAATGGAGTTTTATTGGTATTTTTGTTTGAGAATATGTGGTGTGAAATACATGGAGTGATTCAATTTATTTTGTGACAGGTTATCAGAGATCTGTGGCTTTGATCCATTATCATACGAAGAAAAATTACACTTTTGAGGTAGGGTACTCACTTGTTATATTTCATTTATGTGAAATAATAAATTTACCTTCATTTAACCCTTTATATGGGAGTGTAAATAACCTAGTAAATATTGAATGGGATAAAATAATATAAATAGTTAGAAATCACAAGTCGATGTTTTATACAATGACAACTATTTACCTATTGAGTTTCTAGATAGTGTTATATCTATAATATGATTGGGTAGAATGTTATTATGATTAGTTTAGAATATAGAAATTGATGTAATTTTCCAATATGTATAGAAGAAATATTTTTTCATTAGCTATGGAATTAGTGAAATTGATAGATTCTTAATCAAATGATTATGTTAATTTGATGGTAATAAAATTGACTGAAATTTAATTTTTAATTGAAATTTTTATTCCATTTGATTATGGAATTGGTAAATAACTTTATACATGTTAATGACTATTGAAAATGATAATAATAATTAATGTCAACTGTGTATTTAAATTGTCATAGTTTGATGAAAATGTATATATACAATAGATCATGGTCTAAAAATTTGATAGATTATTATCGCTGGTGCCTTTGGATTCTTTTAGTTGGAATCTATGAATAATGAATAGTTTAATTTAATATGAAATAAAATTGATTGGATTGACAAAGATAAATATTTGGGGAAGAGCGTGTAGGTTTTTTTATAAAGGTTAGATGCCTTGTATTTGGGGCCGAGTGATCCCATTATCATGAGAAGGATAAATGCCATATTTTAGGACTTTATTTCCATATAAATTATGATTTTTGTTTTCTTAATTATTATTTGAGATAGATTTTATCCTTTATTGTGATGTTTAATAATGTTGGGATCACATAGCCTGGGATGGCTGATGATATGTGGGAAGGGAGGCTTGTGGTTAAAGAAGTAGTTGATACATGTGACAGTGATAAGCTTGAGGATATGCATGATAGTGTCAGATATAGAACCAAGATAGATGGATTGGGTTGAATCTGGGATTACCCACTGATGTGATAAAGTTGGATGTTTTTGAGATTTGATTGTGTTTAATGGCTATTGTCCTAAATGCTTGTCAATCTGCATTCATTTCCATACTTTTTGAGGTAGTTGGATGTGTCTGGTTTCAATTCTTAATAGTTTCTTAGGATGTTCAACTAGAGGGCCTTGAATTATGGAATGAATTTTAACAATTTTTAATAAATTATTTTACCCATAATGTTGTTTTTTATTGAATGGAAATGAGATTTTACTCTAGAAATGTTGTGGACAGAGTTTAGATTATGACTCAAGGGAATAAACATGGAATGAATGTTAAAGTAATTTAATTAGAAAAATTTTAATTAAATTTTCATGAAATAATAAATGTAATGTAAATTGATTAATGAAAATAAAGTAATGTTATGTAGATAATTAAAATAAATGTGTTATTTTTTGATATCTAGTACATAACATTGGTAGTTGTAAGTCTTAGTGAAATTAGCTATAATTGAGTTTTAGACTAGGTTATGAAAATAGGGTGGTTATGAGATATAATATACCATGCACACTTTATTATTTCATATGCTACACCACCAGTGTTCTTTAGGGTGAATAACACCCAATGGACTCTAGGAATCTGTTTTATCCAACTTTTCAATTAGAGGATAGATGTATAAATACCCCTTATGTACCCACACTCTACTCTAGGTACTTTTATATGATGGTATGTAGAGAAGTTATCTTTCATATATGTATGTGTGTAGAGGGATTTTATGGATTATAGTTATCTCACTCACATGTATCTATGGATATAGTGTCCAAGTAATTATTACAGTTTTGATGGGTATAGGCTATGAAGGACTATAGTACCTTACTCATTGTATGTGCAGTGATGGCGTGAGGTATAATACCAAATGTATGATACGTGGCATACAAGATATGGTGGCTCCTAGAAACTACCTGGTTTCTCTATAGAGTTGTGATATGGGATGATTTGATTCATGAAGTGAATGTATTTAAACATAGACCAGTTGTATTCATGCTTTCTTACATTTAGAAGGAGATGGATCAAGATGTATGATGTTAGAGAAGAGTAGAAAACCAATGTGGAAGCTATATAAGGTACCCGTGATGTTTAATTAATACAATATATGATCTATTTATTTCAATACTTTGTGAGAGATATCAATGGTGAGTATGGGAACTTAGTATACCTATTTAGTTAAAAAGTTAGTTTCACTATTGTTAATTTTGATTTGTTATGTTCTCATTGTCTTTTTCATGATAGGCTCTATGGAGGATCCTATTGAGTATACGGGTATTCTCACCCTATGTACATGTAAACTATTTTTAGGTAATCATTAGAAGGTTTGAGATATGACTGGATATTACTAGCTCATGGTTTTGTAGGTGTTATCCACGATTCATGGTCATTGTTCAGTTTAACTTTTTCATACTTGTAATTTCCAATTTTAGTTGTCTTGTATAATATCACATTACATGTATGCACATATGAATTTTTTTCTTATATGGTAAGGATTTTATTGGTTAATATGTCAAATATCTCTCCATATAATTTTCCTCTTAGATGGAAGTTCCTCGCATTCATCTGTATGATATAACCTCAGTGATAGTCACCAACATAGGTGTTTTTAGAGGAGAGACTCATGTGGTAACCCTCCTCCACGCATTTGTAGCCTAGTAGAGGAAATTTTGTTGGGGGGGGGGGGTCATGAGAGAGTGTTATTAAGGGGTTAGGGTTAAGAGATATAAAGTTCGTAGATAAGAATAGGTGAGACTATTTACATTGGTAGGGCTCCTGTGATTTGTAGTTAAGAATATGTTTTCAAAGAAGGGTATTTAAGCCCCCTCTGAATTGTTTAAAAAATATTTAAGTTTACTGATCCTACTAAACAAAGGGATATTGACTATGGAGTAGATACCTCGGAAAGGATCATCAATCAGCCTTCTTTATTCCTATGACTGAAATTGTAAGACCTTGGAATTATGTTAATCTTCAATAATAAAACGAAACAAATAACTAAGGTTAAATATTCTGTATTCCAGTTTTAGAAGTAAAACCTTTCGTTCTTCTTGAAAGCATATATCTAGGTTGATATTCTAATAAGGTTCTTGTTGAAGATTTCTGCAAGGATATTTCTGAGGATCATTGAAGAGTAGATTTCATTGATGATGAAACTTAATGGAATAAATTATGAAGGTTTATGCACCAAATTCATACAAAGTATAAGGGATTCGTTTTAGATTCAGTCACAAAAGACAAGTTGGAGGATGTTGAGATCCCATTTAGATTAATCTATTCATGGAAGTATAACTGGGTTTTATTGGATGTGATGATGCTTCATGGATCCAAAAGGAAGTGGTGGATATTGTTCTTCAAGGATCATGAGTAGTTGATAGTGTCATGGGAGAATATCCAAGACTAGTTCAGAGAAGAGTCTATTTCTTCAACAATAAAGGCATCCCATTAACATGGTCTTTATACCATTCTATAGGGGAGTCATATAATGAAAGTGATCAATAATTGTTTTAGTATCCTTTCACAATATTCTTTTATAATTATTTCCATATTAGGAGTCAAGGGAAACAAATTCTTAGGTGGCCTTTCTTCCTCAAATATGGTGTAAAGTCGACCTATTTATGTTGTGAACTTATTATAATGTGTTATAAAGATAAGAGGTTGTTTAGAAGATGTTGTATGAAGACGAATCATCATAAGAGGGGAATCATCATGATTTCTATTAAATTAGTGATATGGTAAAAGGTTCTGAGTTTTATAGATATAAGAGCTTTCAATTAAATGAGGATAGGTCCTAGCTCACATTGTTTCATTTCAAGGAGTGATGTGTATGTCATACATATTCAAAGGGATAAGGAATACGGTTTTTTAATATAGAGGACATAGATAGTGATAGTTTTAGGCCTTTTGGGAATTCAGTGTGTGTTAAGTGCACTAATATGGGATCAATATAGATGAGATAGTGAAAGCAGAGGATAACCCCAAAAAGATCACAGTCCACACAGAGAAGATCATGGTCATAGATGTAGTCATAATTAGGGTCATAGAGTCCATGTAATAGGTCATGGTCCACTTTATGCCATAGTATTTCTAGGAATGGATGAGCCAAATGTCATTCAAACACCCTAGGCTTGTTTTCTACATGGGTGTAGTCATTGTTTGATTTAGGAGCAATGCACTCCATCACATCACCTGCTCTTGTCCATTCCGTGGGACATGATGTGAAGATTCTTATAGTTCCCTTGGAATTGAATAAAATAGTTGGAGGTCGGTTTTATCTATACGAGGCATGTAGAAACCAAGAGCTAGTGGTGGGGAAGCACTATTCATTTAGGGAGTCCCCATTTTTACATATAAAAATACAAGACATCATAATAATCATGGATAAACTATTATCGATTAAGGATATAATGGATTTATGTAGAATATATGTGGTGTTTTATTATATTGATTGAGATCTAGAAGTGTTTATTGGAGAGAGAGATGAACTGATGGGTTCCAGTTGTATTTTATTCTTATCATTATATATGGAAGAGTAGATGATGATTTTGGATGAGGTTCATCCAACGATGTTTCCAAGGGTTGAGGAAGAGTAACCTGATGTCATTCTTGATGAGTTTTTATAATTAACCCTATATGATATATATATTTTCGTATATAGCTAAAACCGAGTGTGTCTCTAATCCTGATATATTTGTATAGGATTCCACATTTTGAGTTGTGGGATCTATAATTATAGCTTGATGATATGTTATACATATGTTTATTTTGGATGAGGGTTTCACCTTGGGGTGAACCTATTTTATTTATCAAGAAGTTAAATGTTAGTTTAGGATGTTGTACTTTTTATCATCACTTGAACTATGTGGCAGTGATGAACTTCTATCTTATTCTATGGATTGATAGATTATTCAATCAACTAAAAGGAGTAACTTGGTTCTCAAAGACCCATATGTGGTCATGATGGAATCATATAAAAGTAATTTATTATGATATATCAAAGGATAATTTCTGATTTATTCAATGTAATTATAAGTTTTTTATACCATTTGGTGTTACAAACTCTCTTGTTGTGTTCATTGGTTTAATGAACATAACATTCAAAGAGTTTATGGATAATTTCATCATGGATTTCATTGATGAAATCCTTGTGTATTCATTTTTTAAATATGATCATGTAGATCATAAACATATTTTTTTGAGTGTTAATTATCATCAGAATCTATTAGAGAAGTTTTCAAACTATGATTTAGGGGCTAGTGATGATTTTGGTATTGGAGAATGTGTTATCACATCAAGGAGTAGCTATGTTTTATTGATTATAGAGGGAAATTTTTCATGGGTATCCACCAAGGCTATGGTATAAGTGATAATTGTACATGGTATTGTATGATATTACAAGAGTTATGTAGCCAAGTTCTATTGGGTTGAAACTACTCTTAGATCCTTGACCTAAAAGTATCATGAATTCTTGTGGGTTGTCTAGTTTCCAAAGGCATTTGAGTACATGAAGAAGAAGTTGGTTAAAATTCATGTCCATTGTTTGATATACGAGGAAGTTTAATTATTAGTTTTTTAGTATTCATGTCCTAATTTAGGAAATTTTATGATGTAATAAAGATCCATTTTGTATTATAGGTATCTATAAGTAGTTCCTCATGAATGTAACTCTACCACACATGATCTTGAGTTGGATATAGTTGTGTTTTCCTTGAAGTTGTGGAAGAATTACCGCATCTATGAGTGTTATTTAGTTTTCACTAATCATAAAATATTAAGTTATGTATTATTCGAAAATAAAATTAACTTGAATTAATAATAGTGGATTGAATCCTATGAGGATTATGACATTGTGATTCTATAGACACAGGGTAAAGGAAATGTTTTGGCTAATGCACTGAGAAGGAATTCACATAGTGATGTCGTGTGTAAATCAAGAGATTCATGGAGAGTGATACATGAACTCTAAAAATGAATCTAAATATAGTATAGATTGTATGTAGAGGTTTTATTTTCCATATGGTAGTACAGTCTTCTTTGGTGCATCAGGTGGAGGAGTCATAGCTAGGGGATTCTAAGGTAGAGGTCTGGAATGATTGAGTTGTTTTTAGAGATTCCCCTAATGGTTGGTTTGAGGATAAAAATCACTAGTTTTTGTTCTAGGGGATCGATTTAATTCTTTTGGATAGGCATGATATTGTTCTCCTTTAGTTCTATAAATTACCCCTTATGGAACATCAAAGTGTGATATAGTATTACATAGCTTTAAGAAGTCAGTTTTGGTAGCATGGGATGATGCATAGAGTTATAAAGTTCATTTTACAATGATTGGTCCATCAGAAGATGAAGTATGAAAACCATGTTCCTAGAGGATTTCATAAGATTTCAGATGCTCACTATTGGATGTGTGAAGTCATCTTGATGGACATTGTGACCAATTTTACATGATCTAAAAAAGGATATGAATCAGAGTGTCATGTTCAGTGGAGGTTTTATTAAAGTTTTGTCTCTAGAAGTTTGTGAGAATCTACAAATTCCCCAGGATGATCATCTCATATAATTATCCTTTTTTCAACTCTAAGTTTTGGGGAGGTATCCAACAATATTTAGTCTCTTAGTTATACCTTAGCACTACTTTTTATCTATAGATGAATAGTCAGATAGAGCAAAGCATCTAGGATATTAATGACATGTTGTGTTCTTATTTCTTATGTTTTATAGGTTTATGGATGAGGAATATACCCTTGGTCATTTTTTCATAAAAATATATATTTCACTCCACCATTGGTGTGGTTTCATTTAAATATTTGTATGACTGACCTTTTCATTCTCTATTGTGATGGACTCGGGTAAGAGAGAGAGAAATTCACGATCCATAACTTGTTTAAAATATAAAAGAGATGGTGGATGTAATTAAAAAGAGGATGAAGTCAAAAACAGATCATCCTAGATTATATAAAGAATTGAGAAGGAGACCACTAGATTTTTTACATTGGATATCACATATTCATGAAGCTGACTCTTCTTCTTAGGCAGTGATAGTTTTGCCACGAAAGTAATCTTTATCTCATGTTTTTTAGGATATTTGAGGTGTTGGATCATGTTACAGCCATGGAATATCAGATAGGATTTCCCCAACAGATGAGCTAAAAACAATATTCTTTTCAGATGTCAAAATTACTCTATTACAATCATGATTACTCTCACATCATTGATTTGGGGAGATCAATGTTGACGATGATGTGAACTTCAAGGAGCAGCCTATGAAGATCTTGGACCACCAGTAGAAGGTGTTTCATGGGGGTATCGTTACTTGGGATTTTATCTTTTAGACACATATTGGTTTGGATTTGATTACCTAGGAATGTGAGTTATATGCACAAACTTAGTACCCCAATCTATTTGTTGTTTACCTCTTCTCTTATTGTAATGGGCATTGTGGTTGTGGAAACTCTTTAATGATTTATAAGATGGATTAATCTTATTGAATATTGTGGCATTAATAACTTTTTGAGAGGTATAAACCTTATATAGTTTTTAGAGATAGTTTTTTTTTTCTATTTTGTCATTGGGAACTTGTTCCTCGAATGTGGTGGATGGTCTCCTATGTTGCTGAGATCCTGGAGAGGAATCTTCGGAGGTGGATGTTGAGATGACCCAGTTCTCTTCTTTCTCTATGGGTGTGGGTTTGAATTCTCAATTACTGTAATGGTTTATAGGTATCATATGTAACTATTTAAATAATATTTTCCCTTCCCATTTTGATATTTGAGTTTTTGAGGTTCTCGGAGGATGTTCTGAGGAGTTCAGAGGGAAAATGGGGTAAAGGGTAGGGCCACTAAAATGGTATGTTTGTGGAATGGAAGGGTGATCTACACCATAGCGAAGGTGAATGTGTTGTAGTGGATCTCAAATGTTGTGTATGGGATCTCATGGAGGATTTTATGGATAAAAAATATTTAGGCAAGGTAATGCTATAAAGGAAGGTTTTGGCATATGCCCTTCCTGGTGGTCATGTGGTTGTGGCGTGGAGTGGGATTCCATAGCAAATCATATTTTGAGATATTATTCATTTTTAAGGGTATCTATTGTGTGTTGGATAAGGATATATTTTAGATCCAAAAACCCCTTTTATAGGATCTCCCCCTGATCATATGATGAGTCTTTGACCTAGGAGACTACGACATAGTTTCCATACATTGCATCGTGGTCTCTTAAAAGAATGTACCCCATAATTACCCCAAGACCCCAAAACCTATCTTATAAACCACCTATAAATCCATATCCCTAGGTACCCAAGAGTTTATATTTTGGATTTTAACCCCCTTTTCATATGGATTAATCCATGGACTTCCGTGTTTGATCTATTATAATCAGAGGTATTTTTCACCTCACTTTTCTAGAAAATTATCTATCATTACTCTCGTTCCACCTATTTCTTATTTCCATGTTATAAAATATTCTGTAAATAATTGTAATTTATTTTTATTGGATGTCTATTCTTGTGTTTATTGTGGGGACTACATGTAGGGATGATGTTTCTTGAGGGTTATGTGACCATAGAGCCGCAACATTGATCCATTTTTATGTGAAGAATGTTGGATCTTTTTTGGTAAGGTGTTTTTTCATCTCATTAATTTAGGTAAAATTGAGAAATTTCCATGTTTTATCCCTTCATATAGAATTTCAGATAACATAATAAAATATCTTATCAGAGTAATGAATAAATCATGCAGTGATGACATGTTGATGTTCTATATCGTGATAATGGTTTATCTTTTTATTTTCTTGATTGTGAGCTATATATACTATATTTTTGTAGCTTGTTGTTTTTATTATTTTAGAATGTAGAAACATAGGAAATTAGTAGTGACTTTAATGTTGAAATATATTTTTTGATAATAAATTAAATAATTTTCGTGTTTAGTAATTCATTGTTGCTGGTAAGTTGATGTTAATAAAATTTATGCAAAATTCAGGTTTAATTGAATATGTTATTCAATGTGTTGATGAAATAGATAGAGAATGCTAATCATTTAAATTATTTTTGATAAAGATAATAAAAATTCAAGTTAATTTATTATTGTTCTTCTCACCAATGATGAAATTGGCTTAATGATAATGATCATGGTTAAAGAATTTGATATCTTAAAATAACTAATGACTTTGAATTCCCATAGTTAGAAACTCTGAATACTATTTTTTTATTTCATGGTGGAATGAAAATAATTTTTTTTTGATAAAGATAAATCTTTAGGTATGAGTCTTCCCATTTTTTATAATGTTTGGATGCCTTGTGTTTGGGAATGAGTGGGTTGTTTCCTTGTTAAGGATGAATGCCTTGTTTTATGGCCTAGTTTCACTATAGATTATGGGTTTTTCCTACCATATGATGTACTCAAGATGTGATCCTTTATTGTTATGGGGTATGAACCTTATATGGTTGATCAAGGTATGGATGATTAAATATGCGTGGATAGGACCAAGATTGTGGTAGTACTTGACGATGGTGATGAAGAGATATTAGGGGGTTATACATGATGATTTTAGGGATGGAACTACATGGGATAGAATATGTCGAAGATGGGCCTTCCAATTGTGGTGAGAAGGTTTTATGTTTTCTTGACAATATTTCTTTAATTCTTGATCTATGGATTTTTTGTTTATTTTCATTCCTTTTTTGACTGTTTGAGGAAACTAGATATGCTAGACTGCATTTTTAATGGTATATTAGGATATTTTTTTAGATTACCTAGAATTATGATGTGATTTTTTTATAATGTTTAATATATGATTTAAACAATGGTTTTTTTCTACAATGAAAATGATATGTTACTCATGAGACATTGTGGGCTCAATTTCTATTATACTGAAGGGAATGTAATTTTTTTGATGGTTAACTAATGTATTCAGAATAATAATAATTAATGGATAACGAATTAATTAATGTAAAGTGAATTTTTTAATAAAAATAAATCAATTTAATGTATCTCTATAAAACTTATATGTTCTTATAGGATATATAATTCTTAACATGGGTGGTTGGGAGTTCGAGTGATATTAGATGCAGTTGAGTTTAATACATGGTTATTCTTATAGTGTTGTTGTGATCAATATTATATCATATACATTCTATTATTTTTACACTAACCTGCCAATTTTGGAAAGGGTGAGTAACAGCTAGTGCACTATGGGGTTGGGGTGTTTTTCCCAAAATCATATGGGAGGATGGATGTTTGACTACCCCTTATGGCACCCTCTATTCTCATGGTAGTTTTATACACTGATATGAAAAGAGGATAGTTTCCCTATAAATATATAAGTGTGTATAGAGGGATATGAAAGATTATTGTTATTTCACATATATGTATCTCCATATATAGTATCAAAATGATTTTTATAGGTATGATACGTATAGGATATGATGGATTGAGATACCTTACTAGGTGTATGAGTTGAGACAGATTAAGGCATAACACTCAATGTATGATACAAATCTTGCAGGCTATGATGGAACCAGGAAACTATCATTTTACGTAAAAAGATATGACATGGAATGTTGTGATGATATGATTCATGTATTTAATGTTTTGATGCATAGCCCATTTGTTTCGGGCTAGATTAGTTTTGGTGATAGATGGATCAAAATATGTGATGTTTGGGAAGAGTAGTAGACCAGCGGGGAAGCGGTGATGGAGTACTCTTGATTTTCCATTTCTAAAATAAATCATCTCTTGTATGTGTTACATGTAGTGGGATATCCATGGCATGTCTAGTAACATATTATACCTTTTTAGGTGAAGATTTAGTTCCACTGTTGTTCACTATGATTTGGCATTCTTTCTTTATCCTTTGTGTGAGAGGCTCTATGGAGGATTCTATATAGAAAACAATTATTATCATTATACACACAAATGTAAATATTTTATTATTTTTTCATGTTAGAAGGAGTAGGTTGGATATTGTGATGGATATTACTATCTTGTCATTTTTTTCGATCTTTTTAGGCTTCATGGTCACTTCCAAGTTTACCTTCTTGGTAATTTTAGTTCCCCTTTTCAATTGTTTTATTAATATATGAATTTTAGGTATTCAATATGGATTTATTTTACCTTCTTGATATGGTGTTTATTGGTGTATTGGTATTATATCTCTCTTCCTCATATATCACTTCTAGTGTAACACCCCCATTTATATTTATGATATACCCACGGTGCTAGTCACCAACTTTGGGCCTACAAGTGGTGAGACTCCAAAAGTAACAATTATCCTGGTCTCATTGCAAATAAGGAGGGGTAATCTTTAATAGGGGTGACAATAGTAACTATAATTCCATATTCTCAAAAGAATTATAATTACACAATTTATAATGATGATCACACATATTTAAATTTGGATGATTTTTTCAATTTTTAGTCTTATAGAATTCAAAAAATAGTTATATATGGAATCCTTACAAAAAAAAATTTATACTACATAATAATATATTTTTTTACAAAAATAGGATTAATATGTTTACAATTCTATTTCATTCATGAAACACTTTCTTTTTTCAATGATAATTTTTATTATTCAGAGATAGAATTAATAACACTTTCTACTCGTCCTTACACACTATGAAAATAATATAAAAACATGGAATGAAAAAAAACATTATTAAGATTCATGAAAGAAATTAAAACCATTAAGTTCATTTTTTAAAATACAAAACCCTTAAAAGTTTTTTCATTTTCATAATAAAAATTTTAGCCCAAACATCTATTTTCTTTTCCCATGAAAACTACTTAATTAAAAAATATTTAATATGAAATCATAGAGGAAAAATCATATAAATGTGGATTTCTTATAGAATGTCAAAACATATGAATAAAAATTCTTGAAAAATATTCCTATCTTCCCTTTTTTAAAAGGTTATAATCAATATTTAAAAACATATGCTCATTTTCATATCATTTTAAATTCAATGATGTCCTTTAAAAAAATAGAAACCATATCCTATAGGTTACTTTGGACATTATAATTACATGAATTCTAACATTAACCATTAAAATTGAATCAACAAACAAAATAATTCACACATATTTTAGGAGTAATAAATCCCCAATAAACTCCATTTCTTACCCATATCATTAGAAAGCTATAATGGACTCACATATCTATAGTTCTACCCTAGGTTGGCTTATAATTCAAATAAAATTTCCAAGAAATATAAAATTAGTGAAGCACATATAGATATATATTTAATTGTAAAATAGATTTTAATTTTGAATTTATTCCCATTAGAAATAATAGTACTATATATCTCATAAAAATATAATAAATCTCCATTTCCGTTGAAAAACATTTAAAAAAATCTATAAAATATTGAGGGAAATAATTTATTAAAAAATAATTAGGTTAGATTTTAATATAGTATTATAATAAAATAATTATCAGGATGGTGGGAGAATAATTTTGTTTTTTTCATAGTTAAAATAAATATTTTTCTAACACATTAGAAAATAAACTAAAAAAGGCTCGTATAGAAATTTTTGATAAGATTTTGTTTTAATATATTGTATATAAAAAAAATTTAAAAAACATTTGAAATCCATGTATGAATACTTAATAACATTATTTTAATAATTTAAAAAAACATTATAATAGAAGAAAGTTATTTTGAAGGAAAACATTATGAAATAATTTTTAAAAGAATGCACCTTTCCACGAGTCTTGAATTATTTCATTCTTATGTCCATCCTAATGAGTAATAAAATTATATTAATTTTCCATTTTATTATGAAATTTTTTCATATTAATTAAATTATAATTATTCAATTAATTACCATGTTTTATTAAGTTACTTAATTATTTATGTTCATATACAATGTTTTGAGTATGTTCAGCTCATATGTACAAAATAACATTACTATACTGACTATGGTAAAAGGGAAACCAATAAAAGAATATATACAATATTAATCATGAAATCATTTGTATGGTTATATAATAAAATAATTTTTATAACCATCAGTAGAAGGTGTACATAAGAAAACACAATGCTTCATGGAGGTGGTAGTCTACATATACAAATGATAAATTTTATGATTTTTAAATAGATATAAAGGTAAGAAGGTTAGTAATATATTCACATTATAGAATCATATTTTTTTCAAAAATATTAAATATAATTATATGTACTCATTTCTTATAAAATTTTATCAATCCATATATGTCGAGGATGACAAATTAAACACATTTCTTCGTGGTGATTGTAATCCATACGTATGGATGAGTGTTGTTTTCATCCCATAAGATGAAAAAGGAGATGAAATTTTTTTTCATCAATATACTAAATTTTTATTATAATAATGAGAGTTATGTTATTATATCATTATGTTTATAGAAACTTTAGGGGATATGAAATAAGAAATAAACATGAAAATACTCTGTTAAGAGAGATACCTGTTTTTTGAGAATCCACATTTTTCTTAAACCTTATTAATAATAGGATGATATTTTGGTGATCAATGAACCTCTAAAAATGGAAAAGGTAGTTGATAATTTATTCGTATAGATATTAGACCTTCAAAATTACAAAATATGAATTGGGAATAGAATATATGATGTTCTCTTTTATTTCTATATTTGGTAGAAAACTTATAAATACCTAGAAAAATAATATATAACAAGTGTATAACTCTTTTAAATGCCTCCATATATTAAAAGAAAACAATATAAAAAGTTTAATATTGACATAAATTCAACCAATAAAATTAATATAATATTTTCTCACCTTATCACAATGTTTTGACCTTAGTTAATCTATTTTACCCTTTACCAAGTCGATGACATTTTTCCATTGTAACTATTCATTGTAAGAAAAATGAAATTAACATAATTACTAAATATTAACCTATTAATTCAGAAAATAAAAATAATTTTAAAAAAATAAATTCCTATAAGTGTATGGAAATAATTTTTTAAAAACTAATCAAAATGAAACAAAAAAATATTTTATGAAAAATAAATTCTTTAAAGAGAAAAATAATTTTATATAAAAATAATGTATAGTACTAATTATCATTTTATTAGTCTAGATATATTGAATAAAATTAAAATTACTTCACTTGAAAAAAAATGACCCCTGAAAATAAATTTTATTAATTGATAATAAATGATAATTTTTTTATAGAGTCTACATTTTTCACTACTCACAAAAAAATATTTCTAGAAAAATCCCAAGACATTATCTTGAAATAATTATGGCATAATGAGTTTAAAGAATATTTTAAATATATAAAATAAAATTTCTAAAATTTTGATAATTTATTCATAATATCCACACATGAAAGGCATTAAATACCAATTTTAAATAAAACATATTTTTGAAGTAAAAAATGAATTGATAGTGATTACTTATCCAGTAAATGATATTAGATAAATGATAATATATTAGTACATTTTTTAAAAATATCACATATTCTAACCGTAATTTTTCAAAGTGATTAATTTATTATGATAATATATACTTCACCATATAATATTCAATGAAAAGTATTAATTTAGTCATATAAAATAATTTATTTTAAAAAAAACTTACTGTAAATATATGAAATGAATTTATAATACCAAAAGTCATATTGGTCCAACACATAAAATCCAAATTCTTAGATGATTACAATAACTATTTAATCTGAAAAAAATCCCTTCAACCATATTAAAATCCTTTCTAATATTTCATAAATTCCAAAAATAATTTTTTCTCTCTCATCATGCCAATAATAGTTTTACTAATTAACATTTTATATGTAGTTATGATCAGGGTTATGATCATTGTGGTGGACCACATGTATAAATATAATTACCCTTCTCTTTATTACACACTTAAACATGATTTATTACATAAAATTTCACTTAATATTACTTCAAGGATGGAGAGTTCTAGTGTCTTTAGAAATTAAAAACATTATATAACAACTTAGAAAATAAAAATAAAACATCTTTCTGAAAAACATCATTTACATGTCCACAATGTTCCCTCGTACTTAACATTTCAAGGGACAACTAGAGGACATATATATGAAAATGGTGAGATATAAATCCCATTAAGGGAGTAATAAAGGCATAAAGACAACATAGAATATAGTACATGTTAGTAAATAGGCATTTCACTAGAGAGTAAGAGAAACATGATCATAAAGGCATGATACAACATGACTCTCTTAATATGGAAATGTGGCAACAAAATTTACCATGATATTCAAATTATCTGAGGTTCATTGCACATGAATCATGAGTAAACCCTCATTGAACATGAATTAGCATGATTAAACCCTCATTGCATATGGCGTATCAGGATAATATTCTTTACCCAATGAATTGGAGTGCTTTCAGGTCACACCCTTCTTAATCATTCCATTTCATGTATAAGTGCGCTACACAGATCATACAATATGGATTCCTTAAAAATCATTATTTATTACACGATAAATGAATGTGGAATTCATACATTAAACTCAATAATAAAAAAGAAAATGTGTATAAAGGTGAATACCCTTGATAGATAAATGGGCACGGTATTCACTACACAATGACTTTGGCATGGAGAATCGTAGTACAATTTTGGCAGCATAGCAGTGTGACATAAGAATTCATAAAAAAGGTTTATGAGATAGAAAGGGTTATCTCATAATATGTAAATAAAATGGAACTTAAGTGGATCACGGAGATAAATTTCCCAACATACATAATGGAATTTAGATGTGTAATATAAAAGAATTGCTTGAATAAAAATGAGAAGAGAGAAATTACTTATAAAATTTCAACATGGTAACAGGTGTGCATGGGAGGAATTAATTAGATATAAAGATGTATATCATCATTAAAACATGAGGATATTATTATGGGGGAGGTGAGAAATCATACCCCAAAATTTTTAATTGAAAAAATGGTATAAGAGTATAATGAAATTTGGCCAAATATGAGAGAAGAAGAAATTCTTTATTTGGATGTGTGATCCCAAAAGCTTGGGAGAGGCTTTATAGAGGATTATTGGGATATTAGGGAACCTTGGGAGGATTATAGAGAGTGGAGGTTAGGTTTTGGTCGAGCTCCAATGGTTTTGAGTGAATAGAAGTGAGAGCTTGGGTGGATTTATATAGGAAAAGAGAGGGAATTCATTAATATTTTGGTTTTGGACAGTACACATTAAACTAATAAAAACTAAAAAAATAACATGGTTCAATCCCATGGTTTTAAAAAAAATTAAGTAAAATTGTTTTTATAATGCCAATGCCCTAGCTTTTTAAAATATTAGGCTTTATTATGCGGAGGTGAGTCACACACTCAGAGAAATTATTTTAAAATGATAAAATGTATTATAAGTCATGGAGGGTCCACTAAGGAATTGTAAAATAAATCAAACAAATATAAAATAACATTATTTTAAAGTTAAAACATAAATTGTCCGAAAATATCATTTATATTATTTTATTACATCACTATTGAGTCATTATGATATCATAAAACACATTATATAATTAAACGATATTTATTTTTTACACAAAAATTTTATTATCTAAAATAATAATAAAAAATTCACCTTTGGATAATTTCGATGTCCTGATTCGAAAAATAATATTCATTTTAAAAAAATAATTTTCTAAATATGTGAATTTTATCTTTTAAAATAAAAACTAACATTTATTGGAAATTCATGGGTTTTAACAAAAAAACTCTTTCAAACCTTAATAAAAATTACAATTTTATTCATGAAAAAAATACAATCATTTGTATTTAATAAATATTAATTTACTAATAATATATTATCAAAATATTATTTAATTCAAAAATCCATTAATTCATCAAAACAGATTTCTTAATTGAATATTAACTAAAACTACTATTTGTGCTTTAAAAACTATTTACATAGTAAAAATAATAAAATGAATTTATATTATTTATTCAATAAATAACTAATGCACATAATAATATTACTAGGGTCTTGTTACATAACCCCTTATAACACCCGCATAAGACCCAAGGGTATGGTGTGCGATGGTGACCCATTCTTAGGGTGGCTCACATAACATCACTCGAGTGGTAATCTCTATCGACTTCCACTTTTCATGTAGGTAGTTTCGTTGAAGATTGACATATTTAATCTTGGATTTGTCTTAGTCAAGATCAAAGACCAGTGATGCCACCTCACTTATGAGCTTTGTCAAATGGGCTTCGAATGGAGAAATTCTTTTGGATGAGGCCATCACTACCTTTGTCTGAGTAAATTGGATTTGTTAAAGCCCTATATATATACAAATCATGTGATCACTGTTCAATGACATTATTAGATATGATAACAATTATTAGCGGTATTTTAAAATACAAAAAAAACCTAAAACCAAATAAGTGCATATGTTTTATATAACCATTTTACATAATAATACATTTAATTAGATAAAGATCAATCATCATTAATAAAAGTTTGGGTTGTTACAGTAAATATTATATTCTCATATTATATATATATATTTAATTTATTCTGGATTTATTTTTATTAATGTTGATTTTAATTGAATCCTTATTATGTATTATTATTTATATAGAATTGAAATATTTTACCACAATAAAACATATCATCCTTGATTTTAGTTTTCTGTTGCGTGAATCAAAATCAATAATTTTTTTAATTAATATTCATTGTAAAATTTCTAAGTGTTACTACAATAAATAATAAATCTATACTCACTATCCAACCATATAATTATTCAACAATAACATTTCATGTGAACCATCCCCCTATAGGATGGGCAATCATTTGTCTTCCTATCAGAATAATGCTGAATGTAGCTCTGATTCTGGAACTAGTAAAACATGACTAATTCTATCATTCTATTTAGTGGATGTTAAGAGAAAGATATCCTTTGTTGAATAAATAGTAAACCTTAGTTCTTCCTAAAAATTTATGTCCCAAATGGTCTCATGACCCCCTCGGATAAGAGTAAATTATAATAGATTGGTAAAGAGAGTGACATCATCTATCAAAAACATACAAACGTTAACTAGATGCATAAACTCTATGGACAAATTAACCATTATATTACCCAAGAATATGTTCTCATAAATGAGTTTTTATGTTCATCAAAGATAGTCCGACATGATTGTTTTATTAAATAGTAATATCTTATCAATGATTCCCTAGTCCGAAAAAATGCATAGTTATAAATCCTTACCCATCTATTTATAGTGTCTCATTATAATCAGAGATGGTCTTTGTGTAATTGATCAAAAAAATATCATCTTTTGGTCTACCCTCATCAGTAAATATGTTGATAATGTTACTATAACTCTCTAGTTTGGTCATAAATATTTAATAAGACCCCCAATTATCCATGCCTGATAGACTACAACAACTGATGTAAACACTCTTAGAAAACTGATGAATATGAAGGTTATGGGAATCATGAGGCTCCATCACCAATACCATTGTGGAATGTTCATTCCCTACCTTTGGGATATCAAAGGATGGTAACCATTATTTCATTTAAATATAATTCCATACACATGATTCATAAAAAAATTCCTACAAAAATTATAGATATCAAAATTTAGGGTGCTAAATAATAAGAACACAATTTTCTAACACAAACCAAAACCCTATGATAGAAGGGTCTCAAAAATTTAAGATTGAGTTAGTGCAAACATAACAACTCTCAAGATATTTATAATCTCAGATAAGATCATATAGAAATAATATTATATAAAGTATGGAATCCATGCAACACCATGAGAATTTATGATGCATTTATCATTAAATAAATTTAATTTCCTTGGTATCTTGTAATAAACAAAACCCTAAGTCAAAATTAATCATAATATAGTATATCTTTATAACCAAACCATTTAATTAGGGGAATGAATATGAATAAAAAATTTGAAAAATTATTATAAATGTATAATATAATGTTAATATGTTGATAAATCACCTCTCAATTTAAATTATTCATTATATGATTTAGAAATATATTTTCAATAAAAAATAAATTGTATTAATTTTTGTGGGAAAATAATATAAGAAAAACATGACACTTCTATAAAATTTATTTAAAAAAACCATATGTTATTACAAAATAATTATTTAAAAATTAGATTAGAGTTCTTTTTGAGAGTTTTATGAATGTACTCTTATTTCAATTAATATTGAAACAAATAAAAAAAATTAAATGTCTTCGCTGCTAGGAATTTACAATGTTATATTTGTTTTATAATTATTTAAAAAGTAATATTATTTTATTAAGGTAACATCCTAGATTAGATACCCCTATACAGGTTCACTAATCTGGTTCTCCACATGGCCTCAAGCATGTTTCCTATACACTAAAGGCTAATGACTAGAAGTAAGGACCTAGGGTGTGAAATAATGGGGACTATGACCACATATTAGTGTATGAAAACAATGAATATAACAAATAATTATCCATAGAAGAAAATAACGCGAGTATAGAAAAATTATGTATAAACTAGGATGTAATTATTATTGAAATGTAGCATAGGACTGAACAACCATGTCAAACATACAACCCTAATAGCTCACTAGAATGATCACATATATATGAGTACTTAAAAGAAACTAAATAAAATCATAGGGGTCTACTACTAACTCTAATATAGACCACATACATGGCCTCCAAGAAAATTCTAAGATGCTCTATCCTGATCAACATAATCCACATGAGTGAATCTCCTTAATCATGAAACCCTAGGCCATAACCCTATCCTTCATGTATCTATGCTCAACTAGAAAAAAAATCATAAGGTATTCTTTCACACCATGTTATTCATACATGGGGACAAAAATATTTTCTATAGGCCACCCTAATGATGAACCTAGACATCTGTTATCATAAGTTCATTCTCATTAAATTTTTTTAGACTAACTGAGATACAAGAGAATAAAATAAATAAAGAAAATCAAGTGTACTTATAGTTTAACCCTATGTTTGTGACCCTGATCAACTGGACATGTTCCATTATATATATATAGTCATATGTAATATATATCTCCATATATAAATACAGATATATATATATATATATATATAAGTAAGATGAAAATTGACATGAACCATAACACATCCAATCAATGAGTTTGTACTCCTGAACAACTAGGAATCCTATGAATATTGAACTGAGATGGATGTTGTGCCACTCAAGACATAAATAATTAGGCGATCATTAATTCTTTAATCTATATCGACAATACCTTCTTCAGATAGCACTAAAAATGTCTCTGAGTATACTACCTCACCATAGGGGGATACATGCTATAACATCGAGATAACTCATAATCACTTCAAATAATTACGATGAAAGATTCTAGTTAACATATGGACATCTTGTAAGTAGTATTTGAGTTGGAAGTCATGCCACACATTCCATGTTAATCTAGTATGATGTCTAAGCAAACGGTCATAGCCCATTGGTTATCACAACATCACGACTTATATAATACTTGGATGAACCTTAGGCAATTTGTAAAAGGAAATCTTTCCAGATCCAATTATATGCTCAAAATCGTTTAAAAATTAACATATCACCATCCCACTTCGATAAAAATTGGATAAGTATAGAAAATTTGAGTCAACCGAACCCTAGGGAGCATCCTAGGTATCGCTCAAGGAAAGATTAATATAATCCTTCAAGTATCCCAAATCAACTATGAGGATTTCCATGTCCAAAACCACAGTCATGTAAGGCATATAAGCTATATCATAGGAAGTAAATCTTAGTATACTGACAAAATAGAAGTCACACAATTATGCTCAAAATTCATATATCAAGAACCATTCCTAGACACCCCATTAGTGTGTAGGCTCTACAGCTGGATCCCAAGATGTACCTATGGGTGCCTCAAATAAAAAATACATAAATACAAATCTATAAAACGGGATCCTAGGAATTACATCTAGGAATCATTGATCTTATGTCAAATCGTGTTGGGAACAATGGCCAAATAATAGGAATCACATCTAGAGATCATCAATGTATCATCAGTAAACATGTGAAATAACAAACAGTGAGTTGGTGTGGTCAAATTACTAACCCAAAAATACATCCATAGCATCATTGTCACAAAATTTGGTGCATGTTCTATATTGATACCCATTACCATCTCAACTCAATCCTGATATAATCGATCTAGTTCGTTCAAACACCAGGTCACCCAAATGGTCTCTTAGGTCAAAAAATTTGATAGGTATCTTATTTAGGATCCTTAAAGTAACAATGAATGAAAAGGAACCCCTCTTGGGATCCTCATCACTAGTAAGCATGTGGAGGTATTCCACACATGATCCTCATAAATAAGTAGGCATGATAAGGCATCCAAAATAGGATCCTCTACTTTGAAATGTAAGAAGATGAATACAACAGGGGATCCTTGAAAAAAACTAATCTCACATCCTCCTAGGATAGAAGGGAACATCTAAAAATGGAGACATCATCATGGGAAAATCTATGTAACCTCATTCATGGGAGATGGCCCATGGACAATCTCAGATCAAGGTCTCAAACTTGGTTGGTCCAAACTCCCAACATGTCTATATCAATCACAGGAGAGAACTGAATCCAGTTACAGGAGGAATCACATATCCTTTAATACTATAACCATGAAACACCTATTAAAAGTCCTTGAAACACCCCAAGGGTTTCAAAATTTTGATATATTCAAAAAAACTAACATAAATAACTACTAATACACACTATTCTGGATTTTTGGGTGTAAAATAATGAAAAAAACTCAAAAGGAAGTTTGGAAATGAGGAGTAAATGATGTGTATCCCCCCACAACACAACATGTACTCTAGAATCCCCACATGGGAATGTAATTTATATGAACATGGTGTGTAAACCCATGTACACATGTGAGTAATACCTGTACATGAAATGTACCATATATGGGGTACCTACCTGTGTATCTCATATAGACTATACATGTGTATAATAGTGTCTATATACTTATACACAGTGTGTATACCTCATGGGGTTCTAGCCATGTACTCTACATGACCAACTTCTCATACACGTGGTGGCTGACCAGGTGCTTGGGCACATGTCCAAGAACCAGTTACATGACGTGTAATCCCATTACATGATGTGTACTCATATAATTTCATCTTCCCTAAATTCTAATAATATGAAATGTTTGTTTCTTAACTACACAATATGCGATTTGGATTTTGGCATAGTAAACTAATGTAACTGGCTGAAATACTTATTTTTATCCAAAAACTATATAGATGGACCCTCAATGGTTTATAATAAATCATAATTGGGACTTATAACTAGAAGGAAGAAATTTTATGGGTATTTATGGATGAATTTCACAAACATATATTTTCATTTAATTCACTAAATTTCCACCTATATATGCATTCCAGTGCTACCACATGATGTTCAGACTCATCCCAAGCATTGTGGTGGAACCTTCCTTCCTCTATCCATATTTATCTATCTCCCACTTTTATTGGTTAGAGATATAGAATCCCATAGGGGGTGCATGAGAATCCATGGGATAATGGAGAAATTAATAGGTAAAATAAGATAAGAAAAAGGAAAGTAATGAAAAAAGGTGATTGGGCCCAACCCTGTCTACCAACATGAGTTTATGCCTCGCCTAGGAGAAACCCCCCATTGAAAAATCTATGGAGGATAGATAATCTTAATCCAATACTCTGTTAAAAAGACGTCATTAAATAAATATTCATGAATATATTAATATTTTATAAATTAAATATTAAATACTAATTGTTTAGTGAAAATTTGAACATCTCAGTATTCCACATAAATCTTATTCATAGGTAAATTCCCTATTCCATAACCAAAGGATTTGTAAAAAAATATGATATCATATGCTAGGTTAAAATATCATTTTTCCCTAGAAGGAATCTAAAATAAAAAACTCAATTTTTTCACAAATTAGCTGTCCCGAAATGCACTGATCATTACAACCTACCCTCATAAACCTTCTCGTACCCAAGATACATTGTTGGTCACAACATAGTGATTATATCATACTAGGAATCTACACCACTAAGATATCTTGACATTATAATTACTGGTCTCATAGCATTAATAACTCTTCCATGATGGAATTTGTTTGACCATGTCCAATCTAATACTACCCACCATTATAATACCCTTATCATTGTTTTGAAACCAATATACATGATCAATGTACTAACCTCCATCCATTCCCAAACATAGTGATCAGAGTGGCCATAATCAGTGATCCCAAACACCAATGTGGAAGAATCATAAAAAACACATGTTCTTACATCTGGACTATAGTTTCCACTACAAAAAACGGATTTCAATAGAAAAAAAAAGATCACCTCCATCAAAATTCCAATTATTTTATCCTCCATATGGATTACCTTTTACTGCTCTTTAAGAATAACCTTAACAAGTTCCTCCCATCATAACAAAAAAGATATTAAAGAATCTTATTGTATAACTAGTTCTCTATCATCATACTCAAGATGATTACAAGATATAGATCATGATAGTCTATACACTATGATAATTCTAAGATTCTATTAATAGTTTTATATATCTCTCCCCAAGAAATGATCATGTCAAATTGGATGAACTTTCCTTTAAATAGTTCCTAACTCCACATATCCCTAAAATTTGTTTCTTGGTCCCACCATGGTGTAATTTCCACACAACATCCAATTTATTCTTGATTTCTCCTCTAACATGGAAATAAATTTACCATTTTATCAAAAAACATAAGAAACCATTCCCATAGATGGTACTTTAAACCATTAGTCTTATGATCACACATGGTCATTCAATGATTTAATATTTAAATGGTATAAAATGTAATAGGATCATACCAGTAATAAATGACTCACACGTTCGTGGGTCATCCATTTACAGGCCATGCTAGCCAGACTACATGACACCTCAGTCTCATTAAGCTAGAGTATCCCTTGGAACTCCACTGAAAAATAAGAAACCTCATATGTGTATTGATTTATTCAAATATCTCCTCTCACACTGTGTTGTTCCTGTCATGGGTTCCTACATCCTATGTAATGAGTTACCAAAAATAATCTGTTGGTCAAAAGGGTCCGACACTAGAATACTTTTTCCCATCAAACACAATCTTGAGAAAACATCACCCTCAGTTCATCCTCCAAAATTGAAGGTACCATTATACCATTATTGAGAAACCTAATGAAATACTATGCATCATTCTCATAATGAGATTCAACCAAGATCAACACCTTAGATGGAATCCATGAACCTAGACTAAACCCTCTCTTAGGATACCCCCAATCAAGTAATACATAAAACTGGAAGGGTATGAGTCAAATATAAGGGCATATAGTTCTCCCACCTATCCATACAGATGAAGTCTCATATGAGGGTCATCGAGTCTAACCACCTAGCCAATGCTGAAACCTCTCAATAATGTCACCTATCACGGGGCATCATCTAAACACCCATATCAACATAAGGCATATAACAAACATATAAACACTCTCTAAGGTAGTAAATAAACAACATACAATGGTCAAAACTATCAAGAATCAGTTTATGAGGGCCATGATCCTCATCGAACATCCTCATAAGGGATTTTTGTTGTAGTATCTTGATATTAATGAAAAGAAGAAGAATTAACTGCCACTGAGCATCTATATAAGTTAATACCCCCTCTACATCCAGTTTACTATGAACATTTAGGTATCTATAAAAATTATGCAATGATACCCTACTATATCACTATAATAAAGTTATCAGTTTCCAATGTCATCGTACAAGGGACAAAAAAATGAGTGAAACATCACCTCAATTATCCAGGTCATATCATAATCACATGTTTTAATTAAGTATAATTTCATTCCAAGATATGTGGGAAAACAATATGCATGTTGTCACTGGAACATTAAGTAACCGAACCAAGTAATCAACACCCTAATAGGGGTTCATAAAAAGGAATATTTACCATATCATCCTGCTAAGTTCACTACAAATACTACGATAGAAGACATAGATTTCATACACACTATCAAACGTCTCATTGGAGATCCACATGATCCTTCATCAGAATGATATATATATATATATATATGTCATCCAAATTGATAATATTCTCTCAAATAAACTAAATAGTAATACACCATTTATGTGGTTGTTGAAACTTGTAAAAATATGTGTCTTTCTTCTGCACTTCTCACAAACTAATAGGCCTATAATATGAGGACCCTACATACCAAATAAAATAATCAAGAATCCTTTTTTATTTGTCGAACAAGAGCCAAAATCAACCATAGCCTTCTTCTCAATGTCACAAGATCCTTAAATCCATAATAAATCATAACTACACATAATATTTTTGTCACTCAAAGTGAAATTAATATACAAATATAACATCATATATCAATAACAACAACCTTATACCTCGAGTAACTAGTTATTTTTACTAGAAAAAGTCATCCCAACACACATGTATGATATCCATCATAGGTTGTGACACATTTATAACACACTTATATACCATATACTAAATAGTGAAGTTGTAAGAACATAACAACAATAATACCACTTTTAACATCCCTATTAAGATGCCACTATATCAGTTCCCCAAGTTAATTTTTTTGCAAGGCCTAAAGCATGCCTCTTCATATTCTAGATGTTGTAGACTAATAGGGAGAGCCCAAGGTGTGATGTTGGAGAGACCATTACTTCATATCAAAGTATGTAAAAAATTAAAATAACCAAGAATCCCCTATAGGTTTATATAATCAAAGTGCATAAGTAGTAAATATAAAAAAATTATAATAAATTAAATACAGTAAGGGTCTGAAAAACCATGTCAAACATACAGGACTGGATTACCACATAGAAGATCACATATGAAGGATCACATAAATAAAACTAAAGAAATGTACATATCTTTACTACTGACTCAAAGGATGACAACATACCTAGTCTCCAATATATTATTGATCATGAAACCATGGGCCTCATCCATATGCATAATCTTTCTGATCAAATTGAAAGAAAAAAAGGCACTCTCATACACTAAGGTTCATGTAAATGGGTGAGAAATAATATCAATTGGGCACCCTTAATGGTGAACCTACAAATCTACTGTCATAAGTATATGTTCATGTAATATGTTGGCCGAAGAAACGATAAAACAATATAAAATAAATAAAACAAATAAATTGAAACCATATCCAATCCCTAGGTCAATTACCTTAATATATTGTACATGTACAATCATGTATATATATTATACCTTTACCTATATGTTCCCATATATATATATATGAGTATGGATAAGAATAACATGATGCATAATGCAACTAATCCCTTGGTCTGTAATCCTGATTGACTAGGAATCATGTGAATAAGGCATTGAGCTAGATATCATACCACTTAATCCATGTATAATTTGTCAACCTTTGGGTATATAATCAAATTAAACAATACCTACTATGGACAACACTAGAAATGTATCTAAGAAAGATATGTAACCCAAGGGAGATAAATATACAACACCTTGGATAAGTCGTTGTCATGACCCATCTCGGAAGGGCCTCTTCCGTGAATACCCCATGCTTGCCTTCAATAGGATAGGGGATAGTGACTAGCACTGAGTAGGAATATCTCACAAATGGGAGGCATTAGTCTAAAGTACATGTACGAACAAAAACATATCCAAGCCAGAAATACTAAAATGTAAAAAACTAAATAAGAAATGCATGAAAACCATTATATCCCACAACCAGAGTACAATAGTGAAAGTAATGGAAAGTAGTAGGGACAGAATAAAAACCCACCAAAAGAGGCTTAAAAAAATACCAAAGAAACATGGTGATTTGTTTCCCACATCATCCCAGTATAGAAAAGTGAATTGACAAGTTCCTAAAACTCATCCGCAGAAAGCCCAACCTGATCCAACATAAGGAAAGTTGTACTGGGACTATTGTATGCAGTTATAAGAGAAAACCTCCTCTATCTAACCTTGGTTAGCACTGGATAGTCCTGGTACACCAAGGACTCCTTCAATGGATCACTCATCTGCACAGGACATGACACATGCGAGAAAATCCAATAAAAGGGTGATTAAAACAATACTCAGTAGGAAACACCAAATCCACAAAAGGAAATATCTCAAAGGAAGTAACATAAAGGAAATACCAGTTAGCTCCAGAAAGGTATATATCAATACAATATATAACAAGGATATCCATATATACTAAAACAAATACAAAAATTCTAGAGATAAGTCACTATCAATTACCAGCCATAGGATTCTGCTCGAAGTACACACATTTTGGGATAAATCACTCATCGAGCCATTATATCATCAATGACACTGAGGAAGAGGACACGCTCATCTGGGACCCACCCAAATGAGATCATATTAGACATGGAATATTATTATACATATAGAGGGGACCACACCCATATACGCTAGGGGATACCACAGATCACACCCAATCACACTATGGGATACCACATACCCAATATAGAGCAATTCAAAACATAGGGGACCATACTCGGACACCCTAGGGGATACCAAAGATTGTACCCATACACTCTAGGGGATAACACATACCCTACTGATGAAACACTCTAGGTGGAGGACTAATTCCCTACCCATGGAGGATATGTGATTCCATAGACTCAATTAGAGGTGATATAAGATCACACTCTATTCCTGTGGATGGAATCCTAACTCTATCTAAAACTCATCCTATATAGTGGATTACAATCCATTTATGCGAAAACAATACCATACTAAACACTCCAGGAAAGGACCAGGGGAACTCTCTAATATAATATGGGTTTATCCAAAAAACTCACCATAATAAGTCAAAAAAACCATCTCAATATTAGGGTCTGAATGCCACAAATGGAACATAAAATGGACAAATTGTTTGAAAGTTAAGGGTGTTTTAATTTTCAATGGAAGGGGGTAACTAGGCATGTGGACTGAATGTAATGGTCGACCACGCCTCCTACTGCTGTGGTCATGCGGTAGCTGCATCGACTATGGCCATGTCTGGCCACCCTGGGTCTAACCTACCCTATTCCTCCTGCTCCATCCTGCTTAACCTGGACTATCCCATCTTCTTCTTCCCCATCATGTTCTACATGGGCCTTTCCCATCTACCCTAGACCATCCTAGTCACACGTCGTCCACTTGGAATGTCCTACACGGTCGCCGGCCATGTCCCACACAGCTACCACAACCAGCACATCTCGTGACCCTCCGCATCATAAGTCACATGTCACACCACGTCCACGTCCGTAGCTCTACTCTACTGTGACTTGTGGCCTGCACCACTATGTCTGACATGACATGCACCGTCCCCACCATCATCTTCCACAGCTGCCACCTCCAGTTGCTACACCACCATCGTTCCACCTTATAGAATTTTTTTCTAGACCCATGTTGGTGGTCCCTTGCACAAACCGCCAATCAACCTACGATGCTCAGATTTCTAAAATGAAAGCATTTCTGGGATGCTCGAGACCCGATCTACATAGATCTAACATCTATTTCTTTTTTCCTGAAATATTGAGGTCTGATTGTGTTCGAAGCCTCTTGAATAGTCGAGTCACGACCATGAGGGTCAAATGTAGAATAATTCCATGAATGGGGGAGATAAAATAATGAAGAACACCATGAGGAATGGACATTAACCTTTGTTCTTTTCAACCTCAATCTGTTCATTTTCAAACGATGATGAAGATCAAAATTTAAAACTCCCAGAAATAATCCCCACAATTTAATAATAGTACCACAATGATTAAACCACACATCAATTTGTCTATGGACTGACCCACATTATTCATGAAAATAAGGAATGCTGAAAAGGAACATGAAATCAATCACTGAACCTGGGAAGTGGATCATTCATTGTTGAAGACTGATATAACTATCAAAATCTATCATGAATGATCCTCAATCCATGTCTCCATCATCACCAATGAGATAAATATCTACAGTTTTTATCCAAAGCCTCTAGGGAACTTCCATGGTTATGAGCTTAACCCAAGATCTCTGCCTAGAGTCTCTTTAAAAAGAAAATTTTCACTATGTAAAATTAAATAATTTCTTTTGTAAAATAATTTTCTCCCTATTATGTCCCATGATAAATTTTTCAATGATGACCCACACCGACTAATGTTAAGTTACACCTAGGGTGAAGCTGCTAATCTGAGCTAATGGTGCACTTGTATTTCTGATCTTGACATACATTTAATAGTTGTAAGTATTTTTTTGGAAGACCATTTGAACATTCTATTAAACGTTTAATATTTTTCAAAAAATTGTTTTGGGAATACTAGGCCTTAGAATCACACACTATCTCAATGCCTGATCTTGAAATCAATCCATATAATATTTTAATATAATACATGTAAAATATGAGACTTTATATTCTCCCCCCCTTGGGGCTTTATTTCTCTGAAATCCAAAAAATGATACTCTAATAAAAGATGGTAATGAGAATGAATCTGTGTCTCCTCCTCCCATGTGATCTCATGAAGATTCCCATGTCTCCACTAGACATGAACCAAAGGAATTGACCACCCAGAAATAATCCTCTCTTATTATTCCTTAATCTCCATTGGGTACTCAGCATAAGTTTCACCATCCACAATGTCCAGCTCTCCATAGTCGACGATGTACGATTGGTCATGCCCACACCTCCTCATTTATGACACGTGGAAGACATCGTTTACCTGTTCTAGCTACAGTGGTAGAGCCAAGCTGTATGAAACCTCACCAAATCGACCCAGAATCTAGAAAGGTCCAATGATACTCATAGATAGATTGTTTCCTCGACCAAATATTTGTAATCCACAATGAGGTAAGATCCAAAGAAACATGTGGTCTTCTTCCCCGAACCCCAAAGGCCTCTGATGCCTAATATTATAACCCTTGTGATAGCTCTATGAAGTCTTCATCCACTCCTAAATGATCTGGACCTCCTCTGAGGTATCTCTGCCCAAATATGGACCCATGAGTGTTGAATCTCCTAAGTCGGTCCAGTAAAGTGGTGACTGGTAGGGTCACTCGTACAAGGCTTTGAATGGTTCCATAACAATTGTGAAATGATAGATATTTTTTTATCGAAAATCCACTAGTAGTAGGTGATCCTCCCAAACTGTGGAAAAAATATAACACGCCTGACCCCAACATGTCCTCTAAAACCTAAATGGTATTTTCTGTCTAGCCATCCTTATAGGGGTGAAATGCTCTGCTCAAGCGTAACTGATTCCCAAAAGCCTCCTATAATTCTTTTTAAAACTGGGATGTATAACATGCATCATGATATGAAACTATTATCAATGGAACTCGGTGGAGTGAAACTATCTCCTACTTGTAGAGGAATCACAAGCTCTGTAAAAAAAATCTACTCTCATATAGCTAGAATATGGGATGACTTGGTGAGTCGGTCAACAATCACCCAGATGACATTGTGTCCCATTTACGTATGTAGTAAACCCATCATGAAGTCCATTGATATCACATCCCACATCAGTTCCATCACCTTAAGGGTTGGGCTAAACCCACTAGAACTTGGGTCTCAACATTCACTTGCTTCCAAGTGAGTAATCATGATATGAACTCTTTAACTCCCTTCTTCATCCATGGACACCAAAACTGACGTCAAATGTCTTGGTATATTTTTTCACACCAGGATGTACTGCCAAACAAGACCTGTTGAATTCCATTTAAACATCCTCCCAAAACGCCCCTAGCACAACATTATGCCATCTGAACAGAACGATGTGCTACCCACCTTTAGAATATCAATATAGAGCATGTCCTATGGAAATAATGAACATGTAGGGTCTTGCGTTATTTATCCCCATGTTGTGCCTCATTAAATCATTGTAAGAGTGGAGGGGAGATAATAATCCACTGGATTTATACTTCTCCAACTCCATTCACAAGGGATATCTGCAAAGAGACCAATTATTCTGATTTCTCATTCAGAAACTATAGGATAAATCTCTTGTTGAGAGAATCTACCACCATATTCCCCTTCCTATGAGTATATATAATCTCAAATTCATAGTCCTGGAGGAACTCTAGATATCTCCTCAGTCCCATTTTTAGGCATAATTTTCAAACTACCGGCATAATTTTCAAACCTGACATTAAAAACATCATCACAAAACTATGATATGCTAAGTAAATTATACTATAATCTAAAAACAAAAAGTACTTTAGAAATTAATATTGTATTAGGGTTACCAATATGGCCTAAGCTGATGATTTTTCCCTTTTCATTGTCACCAAAAGATACATGTCCACTGTCAACTTTGATTAGGCTCTTAAAGAAAGAATAATCTCCTGTCAGATGTCTTGACCAACCACTATTCAAGTACTACAAGGTCTTATAAGAAATTTTTAGGCAACTTCCCTCAGATGTTTCTATCATGAAACATAAGTTGGAATGATTGTTCTGTTCACTATCAGAAGAATCAGATCCACTAGAGTAGTCTTCTGAAGCACTTCGGGTGGCTTTCATAGCCTTTTTATAACCCTTTCCCTTATCTTCATATTTCTTCTTAAATTTCAGCTTGGGCAGTCTTCCTTCACATGACCTCTTCATTTGCACTCATAGCGGATTATTTTATTTGAGTTGTCATTCCATTTTCTGTCTTTCTTCAATTGTCATTTACTATCATACATTCCCTTATGTTTTGACTTCCTAAAGAATTTATTCTTTTGGTATAACTTTTTGAACATTCTAGCAAGATGATCCATCTCCTCATCACTATCTGAATCTGACACTTCACTATTGGAAATATCTACAGGATCTTGAACCTTTTCTATCTCTTTGCTCTTTGAGGTTGAAGTCTTGAGTGCTACTGACTTCTTCCTTGGTTTCTCATCAACTTCTTGATTCACCTTAAGCTCTTCTTCTTATATCATAAGTTTTCCAATTATCTCTTTCATAGGATGTTTGCCTATGTGACAAGAATCTCCAATATAAACAAAAGTTCTGCTCTATTTGTTAGGTAGGCATAGAAGCAGTCTCATGATTTGGTCCTTATTTCCCACTGGTTTCTCAAGTAGACTCATGGTGTTCACTATTTTATTGAACCTAAGATACATTTCAGAGATAGGTTCATCAGTATTCATTTTAAAATTATCATATTTAATAGTGTATGTATTTAATCTCATTTCTTTAACATTAGTTGTTCCCTCATGAGAGATAGGTAATGTATCCCAAAATTTATAAGCAGTTTTGCAAGTACATATTCTATTGAATTAATCATAAACTAGATAACAGTACAAGGAATTCATTGATTGATAGTTATTATTATATGTGGCTTTATTCAACTAAGACCATGTGTCCCTAGCAGTAGCAGACAAGACATGTTGTTCTTCAATTGTGTCCCGGATTTTAGGTCGCATTCTCTCTAGATACATTTTAATTTTTAATTTCCACTGAGCATAGTTATTACCATTTAATAAATGTGGTCTGTTAGTAGCAACACCCTCAAATCTAGTTTCCATAGTTACTTAGAATTTAATGAATTGAAAATTGAGATATGACAGAAATTTTACTATCTTTATGTTACGACGAAAATCACAGTTGAAAAGAATTTGAACACATGAAAATAAAAATACCTTTGATACCAAATGTTGTACAAAGTGGATACTCAAGAGGGGGGCTGAATTGAGTTCTAATTAAAATTTTTGTAAAAAACATAATGATTAAAATCCCCCAATTAAGAACAACCCAGTCAATTAAGGTAGTAGAGATATAAGTGTTTAATTGCTCGAAAATTTTCTCTAAGGTTGATTATTCCTCAATTGAATCAATGTAAACACTAATTCAATTTTTTAAACAGGTTTACCAATTTAAGTACATATACTTTCTAACCAAAACTAACTATCCGAGTGAATGAAAAAACAGTTTTATGTCCTTAAAAATATATGTAGTGGATAAAATAAAATAGACTATATGAGGATTACCACAACAAAATAAACAATAGGTTCATACTCAAGATGGGACTTAATCTTCTCCACTTGGTGATCACATTCCACCAAGCGGTTCATATAAATAAACTTGACACACAACATGTATTGGGGTTTACAATAGTTTTTACAAACTGTCCAGGTTCTACAACCTCTACCACAGTTATGCATGGGAAAACAAGTAACCAAGCCATAGAAGGCTTCTTCCACTATTATTCATGGGAAAAAAGTGTGAGAGACCTTTGAGGGAGGATTTTTAGTATCCTCCAGTTAAAGCACATGAGGCAGTGTGTGTGTAATAAACACACACTGCTCAGGAAATGTAAAATAAGGAACATGGTAGAGCCATTGAAATTAGGATGGTGTTTAGAATGCTTTGTGTGTTTGAATTTCATCTATGGACTTCTTAGAGTTGAGGAAATGAAGGTTTTGTCCTTCCCTACAAGTTGTCTCCAAAAACAGAGTCTTGCAACTTCTAGGTACTAGCTTCCGGCTACTAAGATGTTCAACTTCTTGTTATAAGGGAGTTGATGAAGCATAGCTGGACATCCTTGAGTTTGTTCTTCGAAAAGATCTTCGTGAAGCTTTTGGATTTTCAGTATATTAACTAGAGTATTCTTTTCCTTGTTCTTTAGTAGTTTATTCCTTATGCATTATACTTTTAAACGTCACTCTCACTTTTTGTTTTTCTATGTGCCTCTATAAATATCTTCTTTTTCTTCGGTCTTTTTCATTCATATTTGAGGTCCGACAATAGGAGTATATACATCACGTGAAATCTTTCTCGTACCTCGTAATATCGAGATATGGTCTCCAGATATGTCTATAATAATCATTAATTAAGTCTGAAGAATTAAAGTTAGCAGAATATGACCATTATGAATATATTAAGAAAATGGATAAAGTATAGATTATGTTATCACTAGACTAGTAACAATAGCCTTTTAATCGGTATCATCATCAGCAGCAGGCTTAATCAGCAGCAGACATCCGACAGTAGGCGTATCTAGCAGTAGGCTTCACCAATGGTAGGATTTTCCAACGGTAGACTTCACTAACGGTAGACTTATAAATGGTCGAATTATCCAATGGTAGACTTCAACAACTGTAGACTTCAATAACGGTAGACTTGTCCAGCGGTAGATTTATCAATGGTTGACTCATCTAGCGGTAGACTTTACCAACTGTAGACTTGTCAACGGTAGACTTATCTAGCGGTAGACATTACCAACTGTAGACTTGTCAACGGTAGACTCCACCAACAATAATTATGGAAGAGGACTTCTAAATGAAACTCTTTTTAGTAGAAACCCTGTCACAAAAGTGACATATCACATTGACTCAAAATCTGTATGTTTCAGTAAGTACTCAAACATTTGGCTTTACAATAGTGACCTTGTACTGGTGACTTCCAGCAGCAACTTTATAATTGTAGCTCATATAACGGTAACCTTCATCAGTAAGGTCTTCAATGGTGAACTTTTTACCAATGAATTCAAGTGGTAAGGTTAAACTGTAGGTTTGTAAATGGTGATCATGACAGTGGCCCAAAGAAAAAATAGTGACATCCTACCAGTAACCTTCAATAGTGACCTTTGACTTAGACAATTTTATGTTGTAAAATGATTCCAATAAATTCATGAGATTAAAATATATTGAAATAAATGGTCAAACAACTAACCCATTATAGAATTAAACCTGATTTTGGATTATCAAAATAGTTGAGTCCAGCAGATACAAACAACTGAGGATACTTATTTCTCATCATATCCTCAGCTTCCAATATAGCTTCACAAAATTTATGATTTCTCCAAAAAATCATTGAATATGTGAGTGGTCTTATTTCATTTACGTTTCTCATCATGGTCAATAATCTCCACAAATTTTTCCTCAGAATATATATATATATTTCTACATGAGTATAACCTTGAATTTCATTACATTGAAGAATTAGTTATGTACATCCTCATTAGATATACACAGAACACACAATGAACTTGAGAGGGATTTGGTGGATGTGCCAAGCTATAAAATACTTTCCTGATATGATAGAAATATAAAATGGTAAATATATCTGGGTATTAGCTTTCCCTTTGTATTCAAAATATCAATACATTATTCCAAGTAGATATTCATAGGAATGCTATTTCCGAAACTTTCTTCGGGGCGCGCACATCCGTCTGTGGAGGATGCGCAGCTGTTGCCCCGCATTCCCGCTTTCCAAAGGTGGGCTGCAATTGTTCCTTATTTAGGTACATTTTCTCCTTGATTGAAATGGGATGATGGGATGTCGGTTCTTCCTTTCGTGGATTCCTCCTCAGAACTCATCACCTAGTCCGGGTCTCCCTCATATATTTAATACGTTTTTTTGTGAATCTCATTCCAGGTGCCATGTCTTCATGGACGTCGGTTAATTACATTACTTCCGTCAAGACATTCCACAGGGTCTTGACATGGTAGCGACCTTCGGTCGGAGTAGACGGAAACATCAGGCATGTCGGGTCATCTCTGGGTGCGTGGACATAGGGGAACCTGTATTCTTCTTCATAAGAGGGAATCTCAAGGGTGCAGAACCCGAGGCATGTATATGAGGTTTTCCTCAGCTTCACATGTTTAACACAGGGTATTCCGCGAGTTTAATGTTTTACGGAGACAGTTATGCCAAAGGCGTGTCATCCGAGGTTTTCCTCAAGCATCTCATGTTTATCACGTGGTAGGTCATGATTTTAACATCTTACGGAGACGGTTACGCCAAAGGCATGTCAGACAAGGTTTTCCTCAGGCATATCATGTTTATCATGAGGTAGGCCATGAGTTTGATGTCTTACGAAGACGGTTACGCCAAAGGCGTGTCATCTGAGGTTTTCCTCAAGCATCTCATGTTTATCACGAGGTAGGCCGTGAGTTTAACATCTTACCCAGACGGAATGAGGGTGATCAAAACATCCCATATGGACGGATCAGATTGGTACATCCCAAGGGAGAATACATAGAAGATGGATAGATTAGGACACCCAATGAGGACAGATCCGAGGTGGTGCGCTTCTAGGAGGGGGGATGTCACATCGTAATGGCTGATCAGAACACCACTGAGGGCAGACCAGGGGAAGTGTACCCCAGGATGGGGTACACCATGGATTACCATTGGTTGGGATTGAACCACTTGGAGGTTTCCCACATACCCTGTGTAGAGGACAGGGATCAAAACCCACGTAGTTCGAATGAGGTGTGGAATACAGTTTAACGTCATGCGGGACGGGGGTGAACCGACATGAATGAGGTCGGAACGACTGGGTGGTGGGCTTGAACCTCGTGAGCCTTCCTACGTACCATGCCTTGACATGGATCAAAGACCACATAGTTCAAAGGGTGTGTTGGCGAACCGACACGAGTGAGGACCTTGGTTCAGATGGTGTGGGTCTTACACACTAGGCTTCCCAGGTGCTGATGACCTGACATGAAGAAGGTCGGAGTGACCAATAGGTGGTGGGCTTGAAACTCTGGGAGGCTTCTTATGTACCATGCCTTGACATGGATCACAGACCACGTAGTTTAGGTTGGACGCTGGAAGGCCGATGTGAATGAGGAGGACCAGGGGGGGTCCCAGTGGTGGTGGGCTTGGACCTCATGGAGGCTTCCTACGTACCATGCCTTAGCATGGATCAAAGACCACGCAGTTCATGTTGGTCACACCGACTTGCCTCTGGACCGGAATGCAGTTTAGCATCCTGTGGGATGAAGATGAACCCTGACGTGAATAAATGACTAGAGGTGGTCTTGAACCTCGTAGAGGCTTCCTACGTACCATGCCTTGACATGGATCAAAGACCTCGTAGTTCAAAGGGGCTTCGTCGGCGAACCGACGTGAAGGTGAACCCGGGGGTCCACTTGTGGTGGGTGTTGGCGAACCGACGTGAATAAGGTACCTTGGTCTGATGGGAGATGGGCTTGAACCTCAGGGAGGCTTCCTACATACCATGCCTTGACATGGATCAAAGTCCTCGTAGTACGGGTTAGTCACAATGGCTTTCCGTCGGATGGAATGCAGTTTAACATCATGCTGGATGAGGGTGGAACCCGGCGTGAAGAAATGATGGGTGGGTATGAACCTCATGGAGGCTTCCTAAATACCATGCCTTGACATGGATCAAAGTCCTCATAGCTCAAATGGGTGTCCATTTTAATGTCATGCAGGACAAAGGCATACAGTTTAACGTCATGCTGGACGAGGGAATACAGTTTAACGTCATGCTGGATGAGGGAATACAGTTTAATGTCATGCTAGATGAGGGAATTTCCATGGCCGATGCTTACTCTAAGCCCACGTGAGTCATGCTCAATGTGAGAAACAAGAGGCAGCAAGGACCTAACGATCACGTCGTGAAGGGTGCGTCCGTGAGAAGCGAAAAGGGGCTTACGCGTTAGGCGGCCCATGGTGCTGGGACATACTCTAGGATGGAGGCCCGAAGAAAAGGATGACGATGGTTTCGGGCTTGATCCTTGAAGAGGCTTCCTACGTATCCCAGTGGCAGGGAATCAAAGTCCACATAGTAATTCTAATGACGGCTTACCGCCGATTGGGGGTTTCAATGGATTACTTCTGGATTGGGTGTTAATGGCTTACTGCTGGATAAGGATGTGAACGACTTACCTCTAAATGGGGTCACAACGGCTTACAGCTGGATTGGGTCACAACGACTTACCGCTGGAAAAGGATGTCAACGAATTACCGCTAAATGGGGTCACAATGGCTTACCTATGGATAAGGTCACAACGGCTTACCATTGGAAAAGGATGTCAATGGCTTACCGCTGATTGGGATCACAACAGTGGATGGTGATTACGCAAAGAAGCTGCCCGGGTGCCGTTATGGAGCAGCAATGGTGAATGGGGCTTATGCAAAGAAGTTGCCTGGGTGCCGCTATGGAGTGGCAATGGTGAATGGGGCTTACGCAAGGAAGTTGCCTGGGCTCCACTAAGGAGTGGCAATGGTGAATGGGGCTTACGCAAGGAAGCTTCCCGGGTGCTGTTAAGGAGCGGCGATGGTGAATGGGGCTTACTCTAGGAAGCTGCCTGAGTGTCGCTATGAAGTGGCAACAGTGAATGGGGCCTATGCTAGGAAGCTTCCCGGGTGCCGCTAAAGAGCGGAAATGGTGAATGGGGCTTACGCTAGGAAGCTTCCCGAGTGCCGCTATGGAGCGGAAATGGTGAATGGGGCTTACGCAAGGATGATGCTTAGGTGCCGCTATGGAGAAGTAATTGCGGATGGGGCTTACGCTAGGAAGCTGTCCGGGTGCCGCTATGGAGTGACAACGATGAATGGGGCTTACGCAAGGTTGATGCCCGGGTGCCGCTATGGAGCGACACTGGTGAATGGGGCTTACGCTAGGAATCTGCCTGAGTGCCGCTATGGAGCGGCAATTGTGAATGGGGATTACGCTAAGAAGATGCCCGGGTGCCGCTATGGAGCGATAATGGTGAATGGGGCTTATTCTAGGAAGCTTCCCAGGTGCCACTAAGGAGAGGCAGTCTTGGATGGGGCTTATGCTAGGAAGCTTCCCGGGTGCCGCTATGAAGCAGCACTGGTGAATGGGGCTTACGCTTAGAAGCTTCCCAGGTGCCGCTATGGAGCGGCACTGGTGAATGGGGCTTACGCTAAGAAGCTTCCCGTAATGTCTTCCTCATGTCTGGCCATGAGGGCATCCCAACTCGCTAGTGGGTTGAGGCATTTACCTATGTGCTAGTGCACAAGAGGGATAATGCCAAGGGGCGTTGGAATCATGCCACTGTAATCATGGAATTAGGCATCCTATGCTTGGAGCATAAGGCATCTCTTTTTTAGTGCAAGATGCATCCTATGTTTGGAACACAGGGATTACTATAGTTTAAAGTCTTGTAGATAGGACTGTTAGCATCTCATTCTTGGAGCATAAGGCATCTCTCATATAGGGCATGAGGCATCCTATGTTTGGAACATAGGGAGAATACTATAGTTTAGAGTCATGTAGGTAGGACTGTTGGAGTCTCATGCTAGGAGCATGAGGCATCTCTTGTTTGGAGAAAGAGGCATCCTATGTTAGGAACATAGAGAGTACTACAGTTTATAGTCATGTAGGTAAGACTGTTAGGCGTCTTATGCTTGGAGCATAAGGCATCTCTTGCTTGGAGAAAGAGGCGTCCTATCGTTTGTTTGATAAGGATTACTACAGTTTATAGTCATGTAGGTAAGACTATTAGGCATCTTATGCTTGGAGCATAAGGCATCTCTTGTTTGGATCAAGAGGCATCCTATCATTTGTTAGATATGGAGTACTACAGTTTAAATTCATATAGTTAGGAATATTGGCTTCTTATACTAGGAGCATAAGGCATCTCTTGTTTGGAAAAAGTGGCATCCTATGATTGGAACATAGGGTGTGCTACAGTTTAGATCATGTAGATAAGACTATTGGCATCTCATGCTTGGGGCATAAGGCATCTCTTATTTGGAGCAAGAGGCATCCTATGATTGGAACATAGGGAGAATACTACAGTTTAGAGTCATGTAGGTAGGACTGTTGGCTTCTTATGCTAGGAGCATAAGCCATCTCTCGTATGGGGCAAGAGGCATCCTACCATTTGTTAGATAGGGATTACTACAATTTAGAGTCATATAGAAAGGACTATTGGAATCTCATGCTTGGAGCATGGGGCATCTCTTTTTTGGAGCAAGAGGCATCCTATGTTAGGAACATAGGGAGTACTACATTTTATAGTCATGTAGATAGGACTATTGGCAGAAGGTGCCTAGAAATGGTTGGTGTTGGGTCATACGCAAGGGCGGCCCTTTGTGGTTAAACCTGGCATAGGAGCCAAGTGATAGTGTTTGGAGGAGTTTCCAGAGGAATGGTTCAACTCAAGGTACTCAGGGAATTGATGATGAGAACCTCAACTCACGTCATAGGAAACAAACCAAGAGGAATACATCAACTCAAGGTGTTTCAGGGTGTGTGGAGGAGTGTATCAAATCATCGTATTCCATAGGTTGAAGGTGGGAGTGCATAAGGGCGCAATGGAAAATCTCGGTATCCTGGCACGAAGCAAAGCTCGCTCAGCATGAAGACGGTGCTTGCTTCGCGGTGGATCTTCGCGGTGCGTCGCGAACGTCAAAGCACTTCGTGGAGTCGTCCCGCCTCCTTTGCTTCGCGGAGGGTTCACGAACGTCAAATTAGTTCGTGGAGCATCCAGCCTCCTGTGCTTCGCAGTGGGTCTTCGCGGCACGTCGCGAATGTCAAACAGGTTCGCGGAGCTTCCCGCCTCATTTCTTCGTGGCGGCGCTCCGCGATCACAGAGGGGGCTTCGTGAATGGGCTTCGCAAACCAGATTTCTAGCCCAGCTTCAAATGTCCATAACTCCTAATCCGTAACTTTTTTCGGGCCCTACGACCAACCAAATTGAAGCTTGCGAAATGGAATACGATCTTGGATCATGAATGGAAGCATTTAGAAAATTTTGGGGACACGTTTTCCAGGGTCTACAAATGCCTTATCACCAAAATCAAATTCCACATTTCACTGATTTTTTTCACTATAACATTTCTGTTAACTAGGATCTAACGTGATATGCTACTGAATGACTCAAAATTTATCTATGATTTCCTATCCTAGATAATACCCTAATACATTTCTCTCAACTACTTCACTCTACAACATTTTGGTTATACACTTCCTTCCTTGTAGTGAGCTATCAGAATACATGAGTGAAAAAAATTATTGTATAAAAATTCCATTTAAGGGAGGTTTTGATCACAAACACCTTTCAAATCAATTGAAAAACATATCCATATTTATTCTAAAGTTTTATTTTTCCACTCACACTAGCAATATATTTTATTATTATAAGTATTTTCTAAACTAAACTCTATATCAAGACCTTGCTGATGACTTTTTCTAAACATCGAGGTAAATTTCAGACCATCATCGGATAAAATATAATTTTTTACTCCATAAACCCATAACATATTCCTAATTTATATTATGGAATTATTATATAGAATGAAATATTTTATAATATAAATAATATTTTTTGAATTTATAAGATGATCGACTATAACCCAAATAGAATTATGTACTTTTGATATTTAGAGGATCCGGACAATAAAAATCATTGAGATGTTTTACCATTTCCATTTTTTATGGGTAATGGTTGTAAAATCATTTTAGATTTAATTATATAATCCATATCTTTTGGAAATACTAAAAATTGAGATAAATACTCAAAAATATCTCATATCATGTTAACCCACAAGAAATAATATTTTTGATCTCAACACATCTTTGTACTTATCGGATTAATAGAGAATGATGAACTAAGATATTCATAAAAAATATCATTCTTTATGTATGGTAGTGAAGAACAACATAAACGGTTACTAAACCATTAACATTCCATTAGAGTAATGGTTGAACTCAAGAACATTTTAACATTCATATGTAGTTCCGTATCTTTTTTAATATCCTTCTAATCCTCGCACTGATATATGTATGAACACCCATTTTTGAAAGATAACATTTATCCCCATATATAGATAGTTCTAGATCAATAAATTTAAAATCTTTAAATACTATTTTTTTTTATTCTCATAATATATGATCTATCATGATCCTTTCATCTCATAGAATCATCCACTATCTTATCTTTTATAGGGTAGTAATTTATCAAGAAATCATAATATTTGATCAACTCTAACAATGTTCTATGAAGCATATTCAAATATTTATATTTATATACATAATGTTTCTTTAATAATCAATATATATATATATATATATATCATACCTTTCACCATATAAATAATTTCTTCGTATCTTAAAAGAAAAAGTTTCCTCTACCAACACTAAATCAAAATTTAGGTAATTTTTAACCTGAAGATTTAATTGGATTGAGGAATAGGATATCACTATTTCATTATACATGTGCAATCATACCAAAACTACATTGATGAATCACTATAGATAAAAAAACATTCTCCACTAAATAGTATTTTATGAACTATCATGTTGAATACCCTTCAATTCAATTCATTGAAACTCTCTCCACATTCATCTATATAATAGAATATTAAACCATTCGAAGTTAACTTGGTGAGTGTATTAGATAGTAGGGAGAAATCTGTCACAAAGAATTGGTAGTATCTAAATAACCAAAAAAAATATGGATCTCAATTAATGTGGTTGGACTACAAAATTTATCAATAACATCTTTCTTTGAAGGATCCCCAGATAACCCTCACTTGAGATTATATAACCCAAGAAAACAAATTTCTTTATAAAAACTTCATAGTAGTAAGATTTTTCATATAGTGTCTCTTTCTTCAAGGTCTTTGTCAAAATTATAAAATCTTATTCATTATCCTTCTGGTTCATTGAATATTTAATAATATCATGCATAAGGACTTCAAAAAATTGATCAAGGTAATCTATGAGAATTATATTCATTCAATCAATGATGTTTGTAGGAGAATTGTTTAGTCCAAATGGAATTACTATAAATTCAAAAGGACCATAACTACATTGGAAGGATTTCATGGGTATATCCCCATACTTGATCCTTGGATAATGATATTAAGAAAAAATATTGATCTTGGAAATATATAGATATGTTTTTAATTGATCAAAATAATCATCAAAAGAGGGTAGAGGATAGTTTTTATTAATAGTAATATTGTTATGTTCCTTAAAATAAATTCAAATATGTGTTGAACCATATTTATTTTTAATAAAAAGAATAGGGGAACCCCATGGTGAAGCACTAAGATTAATGAATCCATTTTATATATTCTTGTGGAGTTCATTACTGAATTCCAAGAACTCAATGTTGTCCATTCTGTATTGTCTTCGAAATTTTCATAGCAATAGGTATGTGTTCTATTGAAAACATAACTTCATTAGTTGGGGGAAAAATAGGAAAGTCCCTTGGAAATAAATCAATATATTCCAGAAAAATAGGATCATTTTCAATGATGAGTTTCTCCTCACCCATTTGAGATCAATATAAATCATGAATACATATCAAAACCTATATGATGGAAATAATTTCATTTGTGTGTTCCTACAGGATTAGGTTGCAGCGGAAGCATGGATGTTGGATGGGGTCCACCATTGATTTTTATGTAATCTATGAACAATCTGGGACCAATAAGATGAATAATGACAGTATCCACAGATTAAAATCAAATATTTAGGAAAAATAAGAAAGGTTCCAGATCCAAGAGACAAAAATATCTTTCACATCATGTTTATAATTAATTTAATAAATTTCATAAAGAAAATAATAACTACATATTCAGTACTAACTTCATGGGTGATGTTTACCATCCAGAATGAACCTTCTGGGTTGTCTCATTGAGATTACATGGATTCAAATGAGAATTCCTTTAGCAGTGATCCACAGATGCTCTAATGGCCTCTGATCGATATCACTCATTCTCTGGGTGCTAGTGTGGCCAAGAGAGTGTCTTTTGTCAGCCGATCTTGATCACCTATTCTTTGGTATTGAAAAACATATATTATTCTTGAGAGGGGAGAGTATATGATTAGAGAGAGAAATTGTTTTGGATCAACAATTCTCAATCCACTGACTATTTAATACTTGGTATAAAAGATGTACCTATCAATTTATCGACATGGGTTTTCAGTTACAATATTTAGCTGCATAATAGAAATTAAATACATTTATAACATTATAGAAAACCCATGATCTTAAAAATAATACCGTTTCATTATTTATGGTGTGCCAACTAGTGAAAAACTTAATTAAAATCTAAAATTCTGTTTCAAAAAATAATAACAGTGTTATTATTATTTTAAATTATGTAAACTAGATAAATAATTATTTACCATCTTGCAAATAATTATTTTACTACAGGACTAGCCTTGGTATGCTTGAACTCATCCACTATTTATTTAACACCCTAATAAATAAATAAATAATTTTTTGTCTTAAATAAATATTTCATTTACAAACTAGTAAATAAATATTTATTAAATGTTTCATAAAATAAATAAATATATTTTACTCACAATCCTGTGAATAAATATTTATTTAATTTATCCAATCATTTTAAATTGAATAGAATTATTCCACCATATTGAGAATAATATTTATTCCATCAATTCTATTAAACAAGAATTTAATCAAGACCATAATAAAACACTTAGAGTGTTCCCTTAAGGATTCATTGTTGTTTCCATTAGGTGGGATTACTTAAAGTCCAATAGAAATGTCTAGAAATGGGTAAATTCACCAATGAGAATGAAATTAATGTCGCAATGATGACATCTATATACAAATTCTCAATGTGTAATAAAATCCCTTTTTCTCAATATCTCATCAAGTAGGTTTCATGATAGTTTCATCAACCTATATGCATGATATGACATTCTTTGACTACCTGATATAAAATCATTGTTAGAAAATGTCCATGGAATTCTGCATGACAATTCTATTTCAATCAATGGGCTAAGATATCAATATCCAATAATGGAAGGGACAAATCCTTCCTAGAATTATCCATTAATAAAATGCACTCATTAGGCGCCCAACGTACCCTACTTCCTGCCAACATATGGCATGATGGTTTTCATTAGTAAATCATAGTGCATGAGTCCTGAAACATATTAATGATAATATTTGATTCTAAGGACCATTACACACGCTCACATATAGGGTTATATGATGTCACCAAAACATGCAAAATTATTACTGGCGGGTCTGTTCTCATAATCTCTCATATTGGAGATTACCAAGTGGGAACTTCATGAGAGGAAGTCTCATCTGCTTTCGAGTACTCACACCCGGCGGTCTGTATACTGTGTGTCCCATTATAGTATGTCATCTAACCAAAAAATTATATTTAAGAATATTGTTATAGGACTTTCTAGTTCTAATCGTAGTGTGGAACTGTCATGAACTTATCAACGAAATAAATATTGTAGGACATTATTACATCATAGTCATGTAGAACAATGAACAATATGTAATAAGATGTTTAATATTTAAATACATTAAATATCAATGTAATCAAAGTACAAACAATTGGTTCTTGGAAACCAACTCTAACAAACTCCTAATTGGACTACACCCAAATGCCTATGACTTTCAGTCTGCAAGACCTCAGATGATGATCTTTTTTTTTTGAGTCAAGGATTTAATCAAGGGGTATTCCATATTGTATTCCATGGAAACACAGATCAATAAAACTTTGCCTCTTTGATAAAACCCCTCGCCAGAAAGTAATTCCATGGTATGTTCTTAGTCTGTTGATGTGAACATGTCTCTTTTGCAAGAGACACCACTATAGTATTATCACAATAGAGTATGATGGGATCATTACTGCTATGTCTTACATCCAACTCTTTGATAAATATTCACATCCAAACTACTTCTTTATCTACTTCAGAAGCTGCGATATACTCGGACTCTACCATAGAATCTGTGACCACACACTACTTTGAGCTCTTTCAGCTCACACCTTCTCTATTCAAAGTGAATATATATCCCATTTGAGAAATCATTTCATCTTTATTAGTCTAGAAACTACAATATTCATATCCTCTAATGAATAGTTATTCATCTCCTCCATAAAACATGAGCATATCATTAGTAAACCTCAGATACTTAAGGATAGTTTTTAATTTCATCCAATAGTGGTCACTTGGGTCATATTGATATCTTCCAAACACACTCAATGGGTAGGAAACATAAAGCCTAGTACATAGCATGACATTCACGACTGAGCGAATCTATAAAGACCCGTAAATTTCAAGAAATGTTTTTTTTCATAAATTCGTTTGGATTTTACGAGTACATAGTTTTTGACGGCACCTGATTCTGAGACCCGGTATGCCCGGAATAAATTTTCCAAGTTTAGCTCAGGTACGTTATGTGAATGAACGAGTGGGTTTTTCTGACTTTTGAACCAGTGCTCAGAATTAAAATCTGAGGGCACCGATGAAACCACAGTGCTGGTAAATGCTTAAGAAGACCTTTATTGTAGTTGTGTTTACTCGGGAAGAGTTGTTTAAAAAATGTGGATTAAGTATAAAGATAAATAAAACTGTGTTACAAATTTTATGTCAATTATAAGTGGTTAAACCCCATCTGTGGGAGTTGGGGTGGGAACCACTAAAATTTGAACTCTTCTTGATAGGATATTAGTGAGGTGGGGCCCACACGAGCCCCACCAATTCAAATTCCCTAACACCTCTTACCCCCCACATGAGTTAAGTAACTCTTCCACATTAATGCATTCCAACTAAACACCTAATTAATTTGACAACAAAAGTTTAATTAAGTAGCTGAATTCAACTTTTGAATTTTAAAAATGTTGGCATGTATAAATAAAATAAGGGAAAGCCTTATTTTATTTTGGGTTGATGTGTTGTGGGGATAATTGGGAGAGGGAGAATTCATTACTTAGAATAAATTCATATTCCTCATTGAAGAACGCGAAGAACGCTGTCACACCTTCCATATTCCCTCCGCATCAAAGAAAGGGAGACGCTGCTTGTTCCACGGACGTTCTCCGTCGACGTATACAGAGCCTCACCCGCGACGTAGTATTCTGTGATGCTAGCTTCCTCGAACTTCTTTCAGGTAGGGGTTGTTTCATCATTCTAGTTTTATTTTGATGTTCATTGTTATTTTCTTTTGGCCACCTGGTTTCAATATAACGGGAGGAGGTCGGACTGCACAAACCCGGCCGACCCTCCTCCCTTTTTTATGTTGATCACCATCATGGTTTGGAATGGAGGTGGCGTGGTGCAACGACACCTCGTAGAAACGAGGGAACCGCGGCTGGAGTGGGCCGAGGTGAAGGCGACCAGCGCCGTTGAGCCGTGCCGGTGATGCTGAAGAAATCCGCGGCCAAGGGAAAGCCGCGGTAGAGGGGCGCGGTGCCGTTGTGCCACGCCAGAGCACCAAGGAGGGTTGCGGCTGAGGCGGCCGCAGCAGAGCAGAAACACTTATAATTTGAGCTCCGGACATCCGAATGACGTGCTGTCAACTTTTTTGGATTTCTATTAGTGAGACGATTCTTTTGGTTTACTCTGCTTGGGGTTTGGACGTAGCTGGAGTACGGTTGGGTTGGTTTTAGCTTAAAAACCAACTGGGCCCCTGGGACGAAAACGTTAATGACTCACAGACCGGGCGCCCGATTGACACGCTGTCTGTTGCATTGAGTTCCTATTGACGAGACGGAACTTTGTGATACATCAACTCTGAACTTTGTGAAAGTTGATGTATTGACCCCTTGGCTCGTGGAGCGGACCCTCCTAGAATCGAGCGTGCTGTGTGCGGGAACCCTAGAGCTGGCTGCGATGAAGATGAAGACTTCTGTACAAGGATCCTCAGTGGGTTCGATGAGGATGACTACCATACTAGGATCCTTAGTGGGTTCGATGTGGATGACTACAATACTGGGATCCTCTGTGGGTTCGACGACGACGTCTACCATGCTGGGATCCTCCGGGGGTTCGACAACGATGACGTCTGTGCTGGGATCCTCTTTGGGTTCGACGACGACGACTTCTCTACTTGGATCCTCCGTGGGTTCGGCAATGAAGACATCTGTACTTGGAACCTACATGGGTTCAGCAGATGAGATGATTCCGAGGCTACATCAATCATCTCCACCTCTCTTGTGAATAGTATACCCGTGTGAGCTAAGTCTTGACTTTAAATCATTATCTTCTATATGATTGAATTTCTTTCCTGTATGGATTTGGACGTACTTTCCTATGTGGATTGAGTTATACCTTCCCGTGTGGACTGGGTTCTACTAGAGCTCGTTAGTTGGAGCAGAACTGGAATTGATGAATTAGGTATATGTATGGGCATGTACCTAAGTAGAGTTAGTTGATACTTTTTGATTGTATATTTCCTTTGTGGTTTATCCTTTGGGGATTCATGGAGACCTTTGGGAGTCTTAGGGTCCCTACTGAGTATCGAATACTCACCCCTGCACGGGCTACCCCCACCCTACATTGTGTTGGTTGCAGACGACGGACATCACTGATCGTGGTTGAGGCTTGAAGAGAAGGACGGTACCTGGTGGTGGTCTATCATGTGGGATGTACACAGAGAGGATGACTGGACTCGAGGAGCCGACGAGACTGTCTATACTCACCCGTCAGGTGGAAGTTCTGGAGGACGACTTCATGGTTGCTGCTTTACTTTTCAGTTGTTGTACTTTCCTTCTAGTTGTACTGCACTTTCAATTGGGTTTGTATACTGGCCCATTTACATTCCAGCACTTAATTTTGTACTCAGTTTACTTAGTGTTTACTTCAGTTTGCATACTCTATAGTGTTGTTTCTCTTTATAAAGGCAATGCCTTCCTTTTTATCGGGATTTATGCCTTTGGTGCTAGTCGCCAGCCCCTGGCCTAAGGGAGGCGGGCTTGGGGTCGTCACGACCCAGGCCCCGAGGACGGGTCGTGACAAATTGGTATCAGAGGAGTTCGGTTAAACCACAGGACTCATGACTTTTATATTTTCTTCTATTTGAAACAATAGTGTTTAGGGTATTTAGTGCGGTTATCAGTCCAGGGAGTCCAGTGTTGGTGCGACGGCCGACGTATCCATACACCAGGACCTTGACTTCTGATTTCCGACTCAGTGCACGAAAACATTGATTGCATGTGTGTTTCAAATTTTTCGTTGGATTACTTGTGTCAGCTCACCAGGTATACTGTATTGATTATGGTGCACATGTTTCTTTTAAGGATAGCCCTACAATGGCAGCCAACTAGGGTTCTGAGCTTTGTGCGAGACGGCAGCCCACCGAGTGACGAGGCCTCAGTGTAGGGCCCCATTCCAACAGAGCCACTAGCGGTACCTCTACCCATCGAACCACCGATGCCACCAGCCCCATCCGCTGAGATTTCACGTTTCCTTAGTTCACTGCACGAGTTTTAGTGTCAGAGACCTCCCAGCTTCCGCGGGGAGATGGACCCTCAGGCAGCTGGGGATTGGCTGGAGGCCGTTGTTTGAGTCTTCAGATTAGTAGGGACACCAGCAGACCTCATGGTGATCCTTGCGGCGAGTCTCCTGCACGTGGCTGCAGGTAGATGGTGGAGCATGATGCTCCAGGTGCACGACGAGGCATCTCTACTTTGGACGTACTTAGTGAGCCTCTTCCGCTCAGAGTTCGTTCCATCCACCCTCTGTGCGGTGTGCATTAAGGAGTTACAACAGTAGTGGCAGGGTAACATGACTGTGGCCCAATACTCGATGAGGTTTACTGATCTCTTGAGATACTCCACTAACATTGTATGGGACCCATTATTCAGGGCCCGGACCTTCGAGCAGGGACTAAGGAATGAGATCAGAGCTTCGATGATCTCCCTCAACATCCCGATGCTGGTGGGGGTGCTGGAGAGAGCCCTTCTAGTGGAGAGTTTTCTCGCTGAGCAGTCACCAGCGGAGAAACCCTCCACAGGACGACCCACAGGGGAGTCTTCTGCAACCGGAAGTTTATAGATAATGCAGAGGACCAAGCGGGCCAGACCATCAGATGATCAATCTCAGGATACTGGTTCGGTTGTGCGGGGCACACGAAACAGAGCCAACCACACGAGGATCAGACAGTGTTATGCATGCGGCGAGAAGGGTCACATGGCTCAAGACTGCCTGACATGCCCTACAGATGAGAAATAGGTGTAGAGGGACCTCCCAGGTAGAGGTTCGACCGTGGAGGTCCACAAGGAGCAAGAGGACGAGGCAGAGGAGCTGGCTGAGCAGCGGGTGGTGGGCGACGCTTTGAGACCCTTCCACCACCACCATCAGGAAGACCACCCGGACTGCAAGGAACGAGTGGACAAGGGAGAGCTCAGCTTCAGGCAGCTGAGGCCTATGACCCTGGATCTTCAGGAGCAGAAGGAAAGGAGCGGGACTAGCTCCAGAAATGGAGACTTTTGTTCATGTTGCTTCTATCTTTGTTGATGTTTTGTTTGTGTATGATTTGTGTGTTTGTACCTTGAGTTGCAGTAATAAAAGACACTTGTTCTTGTGACATTTTCTTCCCTGCCCTTTTTATGTACTTGATACTGAGAGGTTCTGGTTAAAACTGTGGACTTGACCCTCACTTTCAAGATTCCTACTGGAGGAGACCAAGTGACCACACACTGCTTCCAGCAGTGTGACTCGACCCTTGGAGGCGAGAGTAACGGTTGGATCTCTTGATAGTAGCGTCGAGGCCTTACAATGTCGTCCATGGCATGAAATAGTACCATTGATGTCAGGATTGACTGTATTAGGAAAAGGACATGGTTCATCCATGCGATGAGACCAGATTTAAATTTTCAATAGAGGAGGAATCTTAGCAGCTCTTATAGATCGTAGACGAAGAAGGGTGGATATGAGTTCTTACAAATGGCTAGTCTCACCCATTGTTCATCGAGCAAATAGTTTATGGTTATCGCCAACTCCATAGTCTCAGGTGTATCTTTTCTTAGATGGACATGAACCTAAGATAGCGGTGATGGCTTGAGTTCCTCCAGGACTATGACATCGAGACAGTTTATACTCATAAGAAGGGGAACGTTGTAGCGGATTCTCTTAGAAGGAGATCGGGCATTCAAATGTTAGAAGTGGCGAGACAATAGCTGGACGTGTTTTCATATATCCTTTGTGGATAGTTTTTGAGTGAGTACGTGTAGAACCAGAGATGGTTCAGGCCATGACAAAGAAGGCTCAGATCATCCAGGAGCAGATGAGGACATCTCAGAGCTGACAGAAATCTTATGCTGAAAAGAGGCAAAGACCACTAGAGTTCGAGGATGGAGACCACATTTTCTTACGGGTCTCACCTCGACGTGGATTACAGAGATTTGGCCAGGGCGGAATTTTATCTCCACGCTTCATCGGACCATTTCATGCTCTCAGCAGGATAGTTGAGGTGGCTTATCACCCGACTCTTCCACCTCAGTTGCACCGGGTGCACGACGCCTTCCACATCTTAGTTGAGGAGATATGTGCATGACCCGACGCATATCATCGACCATGGGGAGCTAGACATTGATGACGGGGCGAATTTTTTGGAGGTCCCGGTGGAGATCGAGGATCGACAGGAGTGGGTCCTACATGGGAGGTTGATTCCTCTAGTGTGCATCAGGTGGCAGCACTGGAACCTCTAGGAGAGCACTTGGGAGTGGGGGGCTCAGATGCGAGCACAGTACCCTCATTTGTTTCTCTAGTTTGTGATGTATCTTTACAGGGACGTAAAGACCTTAGGTGGTATTAATGTAAAGACCCTTAAATTTCAAGGAATTTTTTTTTCATAAATTCTTTGGGATTTTAAAAGTATGCAGTTTCTGACGGAACCTGATTTCGAGGCCCAGTGTGCCCGAAATCAATTTCCGAAGTTTAGCTCGGGTACGTTCAATGAACGAATGAGCGGCTGTTTCTAACATTTTAATCGGTGCTCGAAATCGAAATCCGAGGGCACCGATGAAACCGAAATGCCGGTAATTGCTTAAGAATACCTTTATTGGAGTTGTGTTTACTCGGGAAGAGTTGTTTAAAAAATGTGGATTAAGTATAAAGAGAAATAAAATTATTTTACAAATTTTATTTCACTTATAAGTGGTTAAACCCCATTGTGGGAGTTGGGGTGGGACCCACTAAAATTCTAACTCTTCTTGATAGGATATTAGTGAGGTGGGGCCCACACGAGCCCCACCCCTTCAAATTCCCTAACAACTCTAACCCCCCACACGAGTTAAGTAACTCTTCCACATTAATGAATGCCAACTAAACACCAAATTAATTTGAAAACACAAGTTTAATTAATTAGATGAATTCAACTTTTGAATTTTAAAAATGTTGGCATGTGTAAATAAAATAAGGAAAAGCCTTATTTTATTTTGGGTTGATGTGTTGTGTGGAGAATTCAGAGAGGGCGAATTATTTACTTAGAAGAACTTCATCTTCCTCATTGAAGAGCACGAAGAATGTCATCACACCTTCCATCATCCCTCCACGTCAAATAAAGGGAGACACCGATTCTTCCACGGACGTTCTCCGTTGACGTATACGGAGCCTCGCCCGAGACATCGTATTCCGCGACACTAACTTCCTCTAACTTCTTTGAGGTAGGGGTTGTTTCATCATTATAGTTTTATTTTGATGTTCATCGTTATTTTCTTTTGGCCTCCTGTTATCAATATAACGAGAGGAGGTCGGACTGCACAAACCCGGCCGAACCTCCTCCCCTTTTTATGTTGATCACCGTCTTAGTTTGGAACGAAGGCGGTGCGGTGCAACGGCACCACGCGGAAACGTGGGAACCGTGGTCGTAGCGGGCCGCAGAGAAGGAGCGTGGCATCGTCGCGCCGTGCCGGTGAAGCCAAAGGAAGCCACTGCCAAGGGCGGGCTGCAGTAGAGCGGCGTGGTGCCGTCGAGCTGCGATAGAGCAGCAAGGAGTGCCGCGGCCGGGGTTGGATATGGCGGAGGGGAGCGGTGCCATCACGCCGTGCCAGATAGGAGGAAGCCGAGGACTTTGGCCGCGACGGTTCAGCAAGGGGGAAGCCGGACATCCGGCTGCCGGCGCTCCAGGAGGCGGGGCCGGCAGGCCCCACGGCGGCTCTCCGGGAGGCCATTACGGCCGGCCGATTCGGGATGTCCGGGGGTTGTAACCCCCGAGCAGCAGACAAGGGTAGGCCCCACCATGAGGGGGCTGCCGTTTCGATTCAAGGGGGGGTGGCGCCTTCCCCCCTTCCGCGCTGGGTCGGCCGCCCGCACCGGGCCGGACCCTCGCGCCGGGCCGGGCCACGCCGGCTAGTCCGGACCGCACCGGCTGGGCCAGGATACACCCAACTGGGCTGGACTCGGACCTGGGTCGGGTCGGCCTGGTTCTCCCCGACCCAGGAGGTACTGGGCCGGGTCGGACCGGCCCCAAACCCCCTATTTACGGACAAATCCGTTCAAACGCTCACAACATGGGCTATAGACCTCCGATCAATGCACCCTCAGTTTAGTTGGGATCCTTGGATCGAGACGGTCGTCTCGGTATATTATTCTCAAGGTTTAGGAGAACATTGGGTACAACTGGCTTGGTTCGAACACGATACCAACCGGGCCCTCGGAGCGGAAATGCTTATAACTTGAGCTCCGGACGTCCGAATGATGTGCTGTCAACTTTGTTAGATTCCTCTTAGTGAGATGGTTCTTTTGTCTTACTCTGCTCGAGGTTTGGATGTAGCTGGAGTACGGTCATGTTGGTTTTACCTTAAAAAGCAACTGGTTCCCTGTGATGAAAAAGCCAATAACTCACTGACCGGGCGTCTGATTGACGCGCCGTCTGTTGTGTTGAGTTCATATTGATGAGACAGAACTTTGTGATACATCAAATCTGGAATTCGTGATAGTTTATTTATCAACCCCTTAGCTCATTGAGCAAACCCTCCCGGAATCGAGCGTGCTGTGTGCGGGAACCCTAGAGATGGCTGTGGCGAAGATGACGACTTCCGTACAAGGATCCCTAGTGGGTTCAACAAGGATGACTACCGTACTAGGATCCTTAGTGGGTTCAATGTGGAGGAATAACGTACTGGGATCCTCCATGGGTTCGACGAGGATGACTACCGTACTGGGATCCTCCATGGTTTCGACGAAGAGGACTACTGTACTGGGATCCTCTGTGGGTTCGACGACGACGTCTACCGTGTTGGGATCCTCCGTGGGTTCGACAACGATGACTTATTTGCTGGGATCCTCTATGGGTTCGACGAAGATGACTTCTATACATGGATCCTCCATGGGTTCGGTAGCGATGACATCTGTACTTGGAACCTACGTGGGTTCGGCAAAGGAGATGATTCAGAGGCTACATCAATCATCTCCACCTCTCTTGTGAATAGTATACATGTGTGAGCTGAGTCTTGACTTTCAATCATTATCTTCGATATGATTGTCTTTCTTTCTTGTGTGGATTTGGACATACTTTCCTGTGTGGATTGAGTTATACCTTCCTGTGTGGACTGGGCTGTACTTGATCTCGTGAGTTGGGGCAGAACTGGAATTGATGAGTTAGGTATATGTATGGGCATGTACCTAAGTAGAGTTGGTTGATGATTTGTGATTGTATATTTCCTTTTTGGTTTATCCTTTGTGTATTCAAGGAGACATTCGGGAGTCTCAGGGTCCCTACTGAGAATCTAATACTCACCCCTGCACTGGTTACACCCGCACTATGTTGTGTTGGTTGTAGACGACGAACAACGCTGATCATGGTTGAGGCATGAGGATCGGGATAGTACCTGGTGGTGGTCTATCAGGCGGGACGTACACGGAGAGGATGACCAGACTCAAGGAGCCGATGAGACTGTCTGTACTCATCCTTCAGGTGGATGTTCCGGAGGGTGACTTCATGGTTTCTTCTTTACTTTTCAGTTGTTGTACTTTCCATATAGTTATACTGCACTTTCAGTTGGCTTTGTATACTGTCCCCTTTACATTCCAGCACTTACTTTTGTACTCAGTTTACTTAGTGTTTACATCAGTTTGTGTACTCGTTGGTGTTTGTTCTCTTCATAAAGGCAATGTCTTCCCTTTTATCGGGATTTATGCCTTTGGTGCTAGTCACCAGCCCCTGGCCTATGGGAGGTGGGCTTGGGGTAGTCCCGACACAGGCCCCGAGGACGGGTCGTGACACAATCACTAATATGTATGGAGTTCCTTCCATTATCTCTAGTCTCTCATGTGTCTAAGGACACATTTTCTTAGAAAGATGAATGTCATTTGATGCTGGCAATAAAACACTCTTGAATTCTTCCATACTGTATCTCTTCATTATATTATCAACGTATGTACTTTGACATAGGCCCAACAATCTCTTGGATATATCATGGTAGATCTTGATCCCAAGAATATATGCTACCTCTCCTAATTCCTTCAGGGTGAAGCATTTATTCAATCGTGCATTTTCATACTGTAAGACTGGTAACTCATTTTTAATAAGTAATATGTCATCAACATATACTATTAAGAAAACGACCTCCCTCCTAATAAAAAGTTTGTAGAAATAAGGATCAAATTCAACCATAATAAAACCAAATTCCATTTTTCCTTCATCAAACTGAATGTTCCATGACTTGTATACATTCATTAATACATAAATGAATTTTTAAAACTTGCATAACATATTTTAATCCTTTGTAGTGAAAAAACCTTTAGGATGTGTCATGTAGAAATCTTCTTGAAGGTTCCCATTAAGGAAGGATATTTTGACATTCATTTCCCAAATCTCATAGTCATGGTATGCTACATTGGCCAATAGAATTAATAAGAACTTCATCATCATAACATGTGAAAAGGATTTGGTGTAGTCAATTCCTTGATGTTGTTTAATTCATTTTGTAACCAGTTGTGCCTCATAGGCACTGACTTGTCCTCCGATGTCCATTATCTTATTGAATACACATTTGTAACCGACAGAATTTATATGAACTAGAGAATCTACCAAAATCCAGACATGGTTTTGTTACATGGAATCCATTTCAAAACTCACATATTTTTGCTATTTGGAAATGTCTATGCCACTTAATGCTTCCTTTTAGGTTATAAGATTATTATTATCAACTACTAATGAGTCACCATCCTCAGTAAATAGAAAACTGTACCATTCCAGTTCACTGAAATCTCTTGTACAACTATGTTGTAATTCTATCTCCGAAATATATCATTCTTCCATGGGGATTTATGTAATATCCTCCTGCGCCAACTCCCATATACCCTGAGCCACAAATTCATTATAGTCTACCTCACTCCCCCTATCTCTTTTAGATATGTGCACCCTCTCAAAAAATATGTTGTGTATTACCACTATAACCTTTTTGTCTGAGGGTTTTTATGGGTAATATCCCCTTGTTTTCTTAGGGTATCATATAAAGTTACAGTTTGTGCCTCGGGGTGCAAGATTGTTACCTGATGAGGCCTTCACAAATGCTTCGCTACCCCACACATGTAAGTTTGATAACATGGATTTTATATCACTCCCAAAATCATATGGAATTCCATTTATTGATTTATTTGGTACTTGGATTAGTATGTGTGATTCTGTTTGTAAATAATATACACACAAAAATAATAGAATAATCACATGGCTCGTCAATGATCTCACCATGTCCCACAAGATGCAGATCCACCTTTCGCTTACACTATTCCACTGAGGCGTGTACGGAAGAGTGTGTCGGGATAAGATTCCCAAATCTAGTAAGTAATCAATGAATTCTTGATTAAGATACTCTCCACCTCAGTATGAGCGGAGCTTCTTAATCTTCGTATCAATCTGGTTCTCAACTTCATTCTTTTCTTATTTGAACTTATCCAAAGAATCCAACTTATACCTCATTAAGTAGATATATCCATATCTACTAAATCATTACTAAAAGATATGAAGTATGATTACCCACCCCTTTCCTCAACTGGAAATGGTCCACACACATCGCTATGAACTAATTCAAGAAGCTCTTTGGCGCTTTCACCATTCCTACCAAATTATGCTTTGGTCATTTTTCCTTATAAACACGTGTGACATAAACTAAGTGGTTTTAGTTCAAAAGAATCTAAATATCCATCATGATGTAACTCTATCAAGATTTTCTCATTTACATAACTATGCTAGTGATTCCAAATTTGGGCATGGTATGAGTCATGTGAGGTATCCTTATTATCAATTTCCATTATTTGGTTTGTGTAATCCAACACATAAAGACCATTGTATTAATGTTCCCTACAAAAAAATTCTATCTTTATGAAATAAGCAACATTAATTTTCAAACTTGAAATTAAATCCATCTGTATCTATTTTGGGTATAGAAATTATGTTTTTTGTTAAAAAAGGAACATAAAAACAACCCTTTAACACAAAGAGAATCCCAATTGGTAACATGAGTTGGTAGTCCCTAATAGCTATAAAAACAAGTCTAGATTTGTTGGCTGCTCGTGGATCTACATACCCTCGGTCAATTTTTCTAAATCTACATGGTTCTTGTATTTGAATACATATACGAGAACCAAAAGCTATATCCAATACCCAATTTGTAGAAACAGATAAATTGCACTCAATAACAAACACACCTAAAGATTCACCTTGATTATTTTGTTGGGTGCATATTTTCTCCCAGTGGCCCTTCTTGCCACATGTGAACCAAATAGCCTCATATTCCCTTACCTCGCCTTTGATCTTCATTTTCATTGAAGGAAATAAAGAATCTTTGGCCTTAAATCTCTTTGCCTTCCCTTTAATCATATTCACCTTTAGGATATGAGTCTTTTATTGCTTCTTATCTTTTTCCACTCAGTGAATGAGGATAAGAAGATCAGATAGAGACTTCTCAATTTTTTTCATGTTGGAATTAACAACAAAGCTTTATAATCTATGAGGGATTGGTGCATGAATGAGATCGATGCCCAGTTCTTTGAGGATTTTAAACCCTAGAACCACTAGGCACTCAATGATTCCAATGAGTTTCAATACATGGGACCCATATAGGGAATCCTCTCCACGTTTACTCTGAAAGTGTTCCTTGGTGATATCAAACCTTTCATGTATTTCTATCTCCTAGTAATGACCACATAGGTTCTTAGGCATGCTATAAGGATCCATGTTTTCATGTGACTCCATGAGCTCACTAGAAATTGATGATAGAATCAAACATTGAATGTCGACCACATCGTTCATATTTCATTTATAGAACAGTAAATACTCATCTCATGCCACTTTGTCAGGAAGATCAGGTAATGCTAAATCCATCATGTAAGACTTTGGTTAATGGCATAGGACAACCTGAAGGTATCTAAACCATTCATGGAAGTTACTATTGATGAGGATGTTGTATTGATCCAAAATTGATTATTGGGACAGTGTGGTTGATGAGCTTGTCATTTTTATTCTACAATTAAAAGAGAAGATCATTAGTACTTTCTTGATTACATTTCATAATAAATAATAAATTAATTTTATTAAATATCCCACAATTTTATCAAGTCCCAATGGCCCTCACCATTGAACATGGAATGTGTATGTTCCATTACATTCTAGTGGAAAGGATCTATATTCCCCTTTTCATAAACCCAGAAAAGGGATGGTCAAGCTATTCTAAGGTATTCAGGTAGTCAAGTATGTTCCAAATGTGGGATTTCATATCTTTGATCTGTTGAGTGGACTCCCCAATCCTGAAATCCTAACTTCAGATTTCTTTAAATATTGTCTCCAATATTACACCAAGTCTAGAAATGGATACTCCTCTTGATGTAATATGGTTAATTCAACTTGAAACCTTTCATAATGGATTCCTATATAAAAGTAATTGTCCCAACAATGGTTGGTCAAATGCATATTTTTATTGAGGTTGTCCTTTAATAAAGTAACAGAATGCTCAGTCTGAAATAATATTTTATTTGAGGTATTTTTATCTCTTATTCATGAATTGATTATTATCATTATCACATTCTTGGTAATATTAAAATGAACTTACTTAATTGATTAAACATGTTTTTTATAATATTTACACGTAAGCCTGGTTTGTTTTAGTTCCATCTTGAATTCTTGTTTAATTAATTAATTTTGTGATCATGAAAACGTATCCATAATGATAAACCATTCAACTAACAGAAATAAATGAAAGGTCATGATCATGATATTTTTTAATGGTATGTTTATCTAGAGGTTGATAAACTAACCCCGGAGTAGGGGAGAAACACCTTGAACCTCATGGGGTTGTGATCACATCTTTCCACCTATCCACCTCTCTATCTCATGGGATTGGGTTTGTCTGAATCCATATTGAACTAACTCCACTAGTTTGTGAGTTCCATCCATTAAATATTATTTTTAACTTAGATACATGTCTGGTATAAAAAAGGGTTTACATAAAAGAAACCATGGGCACGTATTCCTTATATATTAATGAGTAGATATGGCTCATAGGACAATAAATTAAATTAAGAAATACTTTAAAAGGAAACCCAATCACATACAAATTTATGGTCTAACTCATGATCATCCACATACATGCAATGAATTACACAATTAATAAAACTAGAATTTAGTTCCTTCAACCTTCTCATTATGATAAATCACGTTTGAATCGATTAATTATTATATTTAATTAATCAATACTTTTATCTTAATTCCTTTTCTAAATTTCCATGAGATTCTCATCATTATACTTAAATTCACCTTAGAGGTAAGCCAGTAAATACTCGTTCAAATCAACCCAAAATGTATTATATTCGTATACTGTTTTACTCTTCTGACATATGGAATACATGATGCTTCAATGCACAGAATAAAAACCTGTAGTAGGATTTATACATGATAAGTTGTTCATAACATTACACAAACATTAATGTTTTAACTTTGTGGAATTTGGTAAATTACACGGTGTTTAGTTCTGACTACACATCATGTACTACGCTCACCGTCTTTCTTGAAGTACACTCCTTGGTCCTCGGTGTGTGAGGTGTACATCAAACAATTTTGAGTACATCACATGTACAGTGGGAAAAAAATCATGTTGTCTCTTCATGACATGCGTACTAGTCATCTTATCCATGCATGGGATACATGGTTTGGCTCCTAACCTAGAGAGACTATATGCCGTGTTTAGTGGGCCACACAATGTGCAATTTGGTGTCAGTGTGCCTATCTGTCCTCATTAGCACATGGTTGCTCCCAAATTTACCCTACTGGTAAAAGCAGTCGATGTTGTACATGTAGGGGCCGAATTCATAGGGGCCGAATTCATAGGGACCAAAGAAGTAACCTTGAGACGCAATGATTTTGTGAAGGATGGGCTTTGAAGTAGCCAACTTTGGGTTCGATTTTGGATGGATAAAATAACACTAAGAAACCTACGTGAATTCAATTCAATGAAAATGGGTTGATCTAGGATTATGCTTGAGGTGGATTTAATTAATTTTACTTCTTTAAATAATTTAGGTTTTATTAATTTTTGATGAATCCATTCTTCAAAAATAACACTACCTTCATCATTTTCTGGTTTGGTGCTTAATAAACACAACTACTAATCCACTATACACTTAGAGAACCAAATTCATGATCTCTCCGAGGTATATGGTCATTTATTAATTGAATTTAGTTTGCTCAAACACAGTAAAGATGAAGAGTAGAAATAACTGAAGAATGGATGTCTTAAATTAATTATACAATTAACAACAATTCATTCATAAAATAACATTCAACCCATAATTTGCATCCTCCTAAGATCAACCCATTTAAGGGTTAGACCTCCATTGATGGTATACTCTCAATGGTGGGTGGAAGATGACTAACAAGAATTGGATTGAAGAAATTAAAACCGCGGAAATAACGAGCACTCCTCCATGTGTGTGAATGAAATTCACACCTATGTGTGAACTAATTGACAACAACACAGAGATATCACTGTGCTTTGTGATAATAAAGATTTAATAAATGAAATGAAAAATATATAAGATAAATAAGTTGATTAATAACTTAAAGATACAGAAAAGAAACTTACATGGAAATGGAAAACATTATAAAGGATATTTGGAAGCATAACTTTACAATGAAACAAGCAACAAAAGATGATAAGAAAAATATCCACTCCTATTCCATTTACCACTAGCTCCTTATATAGGCATATTAGGAGAATTGGGTCCATAACCCAACAATTAATTCACCGCCCAACAATTAATAGAGTCAAAAGGAGGGTGAATAATCAAAACAAAAATGACGTTTCGAATTTGACCTGGAAAATTGTCCAGATTCGTCCACCATATTGATGTGTGAATTTGTAATTGAAGAAAGCGGAATACGTAGGGGTTGTAGAAGAGACATATCTTCTTTAATCTGTTCTCTATGAGATGTAAAAATTTGAGGAACTTTCCCTCATCCGTTTGGATGTTATGGTTGACATGGTGGGACGTATTTCTGTGCATTAATGTCGGGTCCACCATTTAAATCTCAAATTCAGATCCCTTTATCATCATGAAAACATCAGAATTAGCTCTGGACACAGTTGAATAAAATTATCTTCATATTTTTATCTTTCTACTGTATAAATTTGAGCTTCATTGGGCTTGGTTTGTGGGCCCCAGATGTGTTTGATGGGCCTTAGGCCCATTATGCTTTCTCGAGCAAATTTCTGCATTTGGGTGCAAAAATCTCCATCTTCCCTTGGGATTCATCCATCAGACCTAAAATATAAAATGTTCCAAACAAAGTGATCAATCATATCCCAAAATATCAAATTCATAAAATGAATATAGTGTTGTCCACAAATAGATGAATGATTGGGCCCAAATTTTCATTTTAAACATGAATTGCATTTAAGATGAGAAGTGAAGTTCTATTTATGTATTGCATTAAAAACAATATTTATGGACTTTGGAAAAATGAATATAAAGATATTAACAATGAATAGTATCCACTTTTAGTGACTAATCACACCCCCAACTTGAGTTTTTCTAGTCCCGAGCAAAATATATTACAAATATGAAATACAAATCCCATTTTCCAAAAACATTTAAATACAAATTGCTCACCCAAAGACCTCATACAAAAAAATTATGAAACCCATTAAAATCATTTAAAACAAGCTATGTCCATAAACATATCCCAATCCCAAGCCTATTCCTTTTTCAAGTTCATCACCACATTTCATCCAATTCCAATTAAGCATGATAAAGTGTTGTGCATCACAAAAGATATGGGGCACATTTTGTTGTTCAAGGGGAAAAAATGGAAGCCCTAGGTGGGAATCACATTAAACCTTAATATGAGTATCCATTTTTTTTGATTTTTTTCATGATTTTTTTAGCACAATAGATATGAAAAGACTAACTCTGGGCAAGACAACTATGGTGTCACGATCCCCAAGTGTTGGACGCCACACATATTTTCAATTTCATGCTCTACAATAGAGATATAAAGCCTAACTCTGGGCAAGACAACTATGGAGTCACAATCCCCAAGTGTCGGGCGCCACACATTTGGACAAAACATTTCTCTATGTGGTCCAAATTATTATTTTGTTTTTTTTTTGTTTTTTTTATACTCAAATTAAACTAAAAGTGACCCCAGAACCCTATGCTATAATGAAAGGGACCGAAGAACTCAAATTTACACCCACGATCCAGTAGACGTGCATTGTGGCATTTTTATTAATAGGATAAAAATGTAAACATTGAAAAATCACATCGGACAACCGCACTTTACAAAAACTATGCTCATGAACTTAAACATGCATTAAAATTAGAATCAAGGCATGAAAAATTTATTTGATATCCAATTTTAGAGTTTAAAATGTGTGTTATCATGTTTATGGTTAATGGAATTTTTCTATTCATGCATGTTTTTATTCAAAAAATATTAAAAAATCATTTTTTATCTCCCCCCAACTTAGAATAACACTGTCCCCAGTGTTTAAGGAAAAGAACAGTTAGAAGGGGGTGGGATAGGAGTTAAAAGATAAAATTGAGAATGACAAACATGGAACAAATTCACCTGGTTTTTGAAGTTGAAGTTCATGATGCTCCAGATTACTCCTTTGATCTCTTGGGGGATGCAGGCACCTCCTTGATTGAACATGTATCACCCAAAATAGTTCCTGAACCATAAAAATAAGGAAAAAGAAAACAAAACAAACAACATAAGGATTTAATTCCAAGTATCATCATTTTTATGGGTTTTCATGTTTTTTTTAAATCAAACTAATGATACATTGTCTTATTTTAAATTTTTTGGTAAGTTATTACTCAGGGATCACACCGTGTGACACGGATGAATACGGAGCTCCCCTTTCATACCCATCCATACTCATAAAAGAAGAACAGGTCAAGAGTCTAATTTTTTTTACCTACAAAAACATAAATAAAATAAACTGATGATACATTGTCTTCTTTGTATTTTCTAGGTAAGGTATTACTCAGGGATCACACCGTGTGATACAGATTAATACGGTGCTCCCTTTTAATATCCATCCTTACTCATAAAAGAAGAACATGTCAATAGTCTATAATAATTTATTATATTTTTAAAATATCAAAATGATTTATTAATCCTATTTGAAAAATAAATATGATTCCAAAAATATTGGAAACATGAAAACCATGGGTTGCCTCCCATGCATCGCTTTTGTTTAACGTTGTTAGCCCGACTTATACCCCCCAACTTATCCAATTCCAACTTTTGAAATTTTAATTAACCCATCTTTTTCCACTTCAATAAGATTGAGATTGATTATTTTTTTGAAAATTTTTTCGTGTAAAATCCTATTTTCTACAATTATTGGTAAAATCCAAGGAATATCAGAAATGGTTGATCGAGTTGCTTCTATAGTCTTGCCTAAGACACCAAGGATAATTCCTAAATTATCGGTTTCCTAAGATGGATGAATGAAAACTGAAAGGTCTTGTTTGTACCCTATAAAGGGATAATTAAGTGGGGACAGAAGGTTAATAATTTTGAGGTTTGGTTGATTGAATTTTCCTAAAAAAGATTGGAAATTTGAAAAATAAATTTCTTCTTCAAATTTTTTTGAAATAATCGGTTCATTTTAAAATCGTGATTCCTCCTGAAAATTGTCCAATTGAATGTCAGGAATGGGTATAGACTCAATTTTCATGATTTCTCCTAGTGGTTCAATGATTGGTGCTTCTGAAAAATTATTAATGGAGTTATATTCAGGAAACTCAATCCATGATGTCAAACCTTCCTCTTTTGAATCCAAAAAATCAATTTCCTCCTGATTTAAAGACCCTTTAAAAACTCCATGATCCTCTCCAATTATCCCAAATCCTAAGGTTGGTTCTTCAATAAATGGATGAGGGGTTTGTGTGTTACATGATTCTTCTATCAAAATTGATGAAGGGATGGTTTGAGTGGGAATGGGGTCCACACAAGTTTTAATGCTTTGTAGTTCTAGTCTAAAACGTGATACCTCTGAATTCATTTTTTCCATTTGTTCACACAATTTTTGAAGAATTGTTTTAGGATTAGGATTGATAGATATTTGGACATCATGGACTTCCTCATTATTCATCTATTAAATCATTCTTGATAGGTATGGCAATTGATCTTTTAAACCTTCATCATTACAAATTTCGTTCATTTTATCGGGTGTGGGGTATTAATTCAAAGGTTGATTAAAAAAGGTTGGTGATTCCCAATGTGAACTTTCAAACTGATTCCATCTAGAGTTTGTGAAGGGATATTGTTGATTATACTCCATTGGATTCATTTGGAAATTTGGAATTTTGATTTTTGGGAGTAAAAAAAATAGAAAGGGGAAAAGAGAAGATAAATGGGGATGAGAATAGAATAATGGGGGTAAGAAAAGAAGGTTTTTGGTCTAAGGATCTTACATGGTCCCCGAAAACGGCGCCAAAATTTGGTTGCTCCCAAATTTACCCTACTGGTAAAAGTGGTCGATGTAGTACATGTAGGGGTCAAATCCACAAGGACCAAAGAAGTAACCTTGAGACGCTATGATTTGGTGAAGGATGGGATTTGATGTAGCCAACTTTGGGTTTGATTTTGGATGGATAAAATAACACTAAGAAACCTAAGTGAATTCAATTCAATGAAAATGGGTTGATCTAGTATTATGCTCGGGGTGGATTGAATGAATTTTACTTCTTTAAACAATTTTGGTTTTATTAATTCTGATGAATCCATTCTTCAAAAATAACACTACCTTTATCATTTTCTAGTTTCGTGCTTACTAAACACAATTACTAATCCCCTATACACTTAGAGAACCAAATTCATGATCTCTCCGAGGTATATGGTCATTTATTAATTGAATTTAGTTTTCTCAAACACAGTAAAGATGAAGAGTAGAAATAATTGAAGAATGGATGTCTTAAATTAATTATCCAATTAACAACAATTCGTTCATAAAATAACATTCAACCCAGACTTTGCATCCTCCTAAGATCAACCCATTAAAGGGTTATCCCTCCATTGATGGTATACTCTCAATGGTGGGCATAAGATGAATAATAAGAATTGGATTGAAGAAATTAAAACCCCGAAAATAACGAGCACTCCTCCGTGTGTGTGAATGAAATTCACACCTATGTGTGAACTAATTCAAAAAAACACAGATATATCACTGTGCTTTGTGATAATAAAGTTTTAATAAATGAAATAAAAAATATAGAAGATAAATAAGTTGATTAGTAACTTAAAGATAGAAAAAATAAACTTACATGGAAATGGAAAACATTACAAAGGAAATTTGGAAGCATAACTTTACAATGAAACAAGCAACAAAAGATGATAAGAAAAATATACACTCCAATTCCCTTCACCAATAGCTCCTTATATAGGCATATTATTAGCCTTAGTTCCATAACCCAACAATTAATTCACCCCCCAATAATTAATAGAGTCAAAAGGAGGGTGAATAATCAAAAGGAAATTGACGTTTCGAATTTGACCCGGAAAACTGTCTAGATTCATCCACCATATTGACTTGTGAATTTGTAATTGAAGAAAGCCGAATCTGGAGGGGTTGTAGAAAAGGAATATCTTCTTCCATCTGTTCTATATGAGCTATAAAAATTTCAAGAAATTCATTTCATCTGTTTGGATGTTATGGTCAAAATGGTGGGACGTATTTCTGTGCATTAATGTCGGGTCCACCATTTAAATATCAACTTTAGATCCCTTTATCATCATAAAAAATAAGAATTAGCTCTGGTCACAGTTGAATAAAATGATCCTCATATTTTTATATTTCTAATTTATAAATTTGAGCTTCATTGGGATTATTTTGTGGGACCCACATTATTTTGATGGGCCTTAGGCCCATTATGCTTTCTCTAGCAAATTTCTGCATTCGGGCGCAAAAATCACCATCATACCCTGGGATTCATCCATTGGACCTAAAATATAAAATGTTCCAAACAATGTTATCAATAATATCCAAAAATATAAAATTCATAAAATGAATATAGTGTTGTCCACAAACAGATGAATGATTGGGCCCAAATTTTCATTTTAAACATGAATTGCATTTAAGATGAGAAATGAAGTTCTATTTATGTAATGCACTAAAAACAATGTTTATGGACTTTGGAACAATTAATATTAGCCACTTTTAGTGACTAATCAGCACACAATGTGAAATTAACTGCACCGTGTGTAATAAATGCACATGGATTGAGTAATTTTCAAATTAATCATGATGTAATGTACATGACTACACAGTGTGTATTTAGGATTACACGGCATATATGACATAGAACATGATGTGAAAGTCTGAACACATGGAGTTTACCTTCGTGTCACCTGGGAAGAATCGTCAGCCCCTCCTGATAAGTTCTTCATTTTAATTTTAATCTAATATATTTTCATTTCTGTGAAATCTATAAGAAACAAAAGAGTAATAATATATCCCCAATTTTAGATTAATAGGTTTATTAAATCTTGAATTAAAAAACTAAATTATTAAAGTGTAAATCATTAATTATAAGTAAATAATTATAAACAATGTTGACCTCTCTCTGATATGACTTACAGGATCCAGACGCAGCAGAAGCATGGCTGTTGGGTGGGGCCCACCATTGATTTTTCCATAATAGAAGGCCAATCCGGGATCAATACAATGATTAATTCTAGTATCCTTGGATTAAAATCAAAGATTCAGACAAACATATAAAATCTTCAGATCCAAGAGATAAAGGATCTTGAACATCATATTTATAATTAATTTAATCAATTTCATAATGAAATTTATATAAGGATCATTAGTGCCTTCTTTGTTTATGATGTTGAACATCCTGAATGACCCTTCCTGGTTGTCTCGTTGTAATTGTAGGGATTCAAACCAAAATCCCTAAAGTGTTGATCCACACATGCTCTAATATCCTCCTTCTTGGAAGGTGACAGGAAAGGATTTTAGAGAGAAATTGTTTGGGCTCAAAAATTCTCAATCCCTTGGAAATTCCGTACATTTAACAATAGATGTACCTGTCTATTTATTGAAACAAGGCTTCAGTTACAATATTTAATTGCATAATGCAATTAAAAACATTCATAACTATAGATAAAACCTATACTCTTAATAATAATAATATCATGTCATTATTTTTGGTTCATCAACTTATGCAAAACAGAAATACAATTTAAAATTACATGTCCAAAATAATAACAGTGTTATTATTATTTTAAATTATGACATCTAGTTAAATAATTTTTTACCATCCTACAAATAATTATTTTACTACTGGACCATCCTTGATCCACTTCAACTCCTCTTCCATTTATTGAACACCTAAATAAATAAATAAATAGTTTATTCTCATAAATAAATATTTCATTTACAAACTACAAAATAAATATTTATTAAATGTTCAATAAAATAAATAAATATATTTTACTCAAAATCCGGTGAATATATCTTTATTTACTTTATGTGATCATTTTAATTTGAATAGAATTATTCCATGGCCTTGAAAATAATATTTATTCCATTAATTAAATTCAAATAGAATTTAATCGATACCACAAGAAACACTTAGTCTATTACCCTCTAGGATTCTTTCCTGTTGGCATTTGAAGCGCTTCCCTAATGTCCAAGAGTATTATATAGCAATGGGTCAATGAATCCAAGAGAAATAACTTAAATTCAAAATGACTACATCCATATATGAATGCTCACTGTATAATATAATCCCCTTATCTGAACATCTCATCAAGCATGTTTCATTATAGTGTCATCAACCTATATTTTTGATACATCATTCTTTGATTACATGAAACAAGCTCTTCATTTCCCCATGGCCATGGAATTTCCTGTGGTTGTTCTATTTCAATCCAGGGCCTGAGATATCAACTTCCATAAATGGAATGGAAAATCCTTCCTTGACTTATCCATTAATAACAAGCCACACATAATGCACCCAATGTAGCTACTTCCCGCAAACATATGGGATGACTGTTTTCATCAGTAAATCAAAGTGTGTAAGTAATGTCACATATTAATGGTAATCATAATGTCTATGGACTATTACACACACTCACTGATTGGAATATCTGATGACACCAAAACATGTGTTATTCATACTGGTGGGTTTGTTCTCATAATCTATCATCTTAGAGATTACCATGTGTGAACTTCATTGGAGGAAGTATCATCTGCTTATGAGTACTCACACATGACGGTCTGTATACTATGTGTCCAATCATAGTATGCCATCCGACAATAAAACTATATTTTAGAATATTTTTATATCATTTCAATGTTCTCATCATAACGTGGAACTTCCATGACCTTAGCAATGCAACAATTACTCTATGACATTATTAAATCATAGTCATGAAGAACAATGAAAAATATGTAATATGATGTCTAATATTTAAATACAATAAATATCCATATAATCAATGTACAAGAAGTTTGTTCTAGGGAACCATCTCCAATAGTTTTGGTTCATCATCACACATATAGATGATCCAATTTTGATTTAGAATTTAAAGTGTAACTTATATACCTAAAATATTAATTTGGGATCTATAATGAGGGAGACAATCCATAACCAAAATTATATAAAATTAAATTAAATTAATAATAAAAATATTCAAATGAAGCATATTCCTATAACTTTTATCAAAGAGAAGCTACATATTTGAGACACAATTATCTTACTTTATGGTGTTTTAAATACCAAATCAGTATCTAATTTTTGAGGTGATGAAGTGATTCCCCTATAAAATTATTTTGATAAAAAACATTTTGTAAATCTAAAATGAAATAAAAAATTTCAATAATGGAGTGGATGATAATTTTAACTTTCATAATTTCACTAGGAAATTCCTTGTCAGATGTAGTAATAGCATAATATTTCTATTTCCCCTGGATTCTTTTTCAGTATGTTCCCTTGATGAATGAGGAATTATTTTTAATATTGGACCATATACTTGAATTTAAATCACTTTACATTGATGGATTCTACCTTACCCTTGAATTAATTGAAATTATGGACAATTTCTCTACACTTGAATAAAAATAACCTTTTTTTTATCATGTACCAAGTTGTTTCTTCAAACAAGTATCGTATCATAGAAAAATCTCCTTTAACTTGTTCCCTCTATTGAATTTTTCTCTCTTATATCCTCTTTATTGCTTTATTTCCTTAAAATCTGTAATAATTAGTGTATTATTTCTCTATACTAATATCACATGATTTTATACCCTCATATAATTAGAATTTTCCTGGGATTAGTTCCCCTTAAAGTACTTTATAACACAATAAATGAAATAACGAATCTTACACATTGGATTGTGTATAAAGTCGGTAAAATTCCATTTTAAAATCATAAATTTATCTTCATACTTAGAAAAATTTTACTGTTCCTCTTCTCTCAGACTCAATAATTGTCTTTCCATATCTGCTCATTATTCACAAGGAAAATATTATTCTAGGAAAAGTTCATTAAAATAAATCCATTTCATGCACAATGTTTCTACCCCATACTCAATGTTATGAATAAATGAAAAACATTGAACTTTATCCCCTAATAGAACATAAAAAATCATGAAAACCATATCTCGTTCATTACTTCCCAATGTACGAAATATCCTTTATAAGGAACTTATCTATTATTCAACTCTAAATGGATTTTTTGTCCCCTTAAATGATGGAAGTTGCTTATGTATGAAGTAGTTTAATATTTTTATTCTATAATTTGGATCAACAAGATACAAAAAATGGGAATGGTTATTTGTTATAATGCAATTCAGCTACACAAATAAAGTTATAATATGTTCATATACAACTACATATCCATCTCCAAATTCATTATCTTTACGATGAGGTACATCCCTACATAGATTACACGCATTGATATGATTTTTGTTCCTTCTAGTGGGACCAATTTATAAATAATGGAATATAATAAATTTTGTCAAAACATTATGAATAATAATATATAATTTTGAGACTATTGAAAAATGTTACATAAATTTAAATTTTTGTATAACTAATATCATAATCCTAAACTTGGTTTCCTTTGGAATATTTTCAAATCATAAATATATTTTAAAACCCATTATAATGGTTTTCCAAAAAATGTGAATTAACCAAATTCTATTTATCATTGTTGTTAATCCAGGTGTGTAGTATGGGCACACTCACAATGCACTAGAACAATGACCACAATATCATCAACCAACTCTTTTTAGGGTTACTTACAATAAAATCATCTATTACAAAACCACAACCCATTGTAGTATCTATGAATGCATTTATTTATATGAAAATAACATAATATATACCGTACCAAAACATTAAGATGGCATCCCATACTTTGACTTATCCTCATTGTCAGACATATGGTTTTATTACCGAATTTATGTTTTCATAAATCACATTCCAAAGGATTCTAGATTAATTTTAGGAATCCTAATATAAATTCCATGACCATAGTAGTCAAATTACATTGATTACTTTATTACATTGGTTCTAGATACAATTAATCCCATCCAATGGACCTAATAATTAAGTTTTCATGGAAATCAAGATTCATACTTGAATCTTGCAGTACATTTGTTAACATAAAATACAACATAGTATTTTTATTGAGAATTCCATTATTACCATTATCATAACCCTGGTTGGAAATCATTACCATATTCTTGGTATATAAGAGAAAATGAAACATAATAAAGTATTGAGATCAAATTCATAGTAAGGGTATGTGTAAAACAAAAGAAAAATAAGGTACAATAATATGGAAGTAATAAATTATATTAAAACAATCTCATATAAATAATCACATGAGATTTATACTTATCCATGTATATCATAAATATTTAAATAATAAAATCTAAATCAGAAAATTATTTCATAAATATGGCATGCATAATGGCAGACCTCGAGAACATACAATAGAGGGATCATACCAAGATATCTAGTACATACCGTCAAGGCCCCATGAAAATAAACCTTACATAATTGGGTAATCCCTAAAATAATACCCAGTGTAGTTTTTCTATTGATAAATACCAATTAATATATTATATATGTGAGCTTAGGCCCCAATCATTATATAATAAGTCTAACTCACTCATTATATGAATAATTAACACAACATAATAAAAATTCCTAAAAAATCATTAATTATAAATATTGGAAAATCTGGAATATAGAATATCAATAAATTCCTTTATAAAATGATTATAAACAATGAAAAATTGTATTTTATTGTTTAAATATAATACATATTTAGTATGTAATAAAAATCAATAAATTATGTTTTCATAGATAAAAATACTTTCAAAAGGTCACTAGAAAATTTCTTGAAAAAATACCATTTTCCATTTGAAATCACATATTTAAAATCTAAACATTTCCAAAATATTTAAAGAAAAAAATTATTTTAAATTAACCCTGTAAAAATATAATTTAAGCATCAAATTACTGATATTTCATAATGGCGAGAAATTATATTCATGTCGTATATGATAAAAACATTTATTTTACACTCTTGTAAAAAGGTTAAAAAGTACCCTGTATAGAAAATGATAAGTAGATTCATGTTAAAACATTTTCTCAAATGTAAAATATTTATAATAATTTCTTCACTATATAATTGGATAATATTTCAAACTATATTTTTGAAATTTTACTAAAAATATTCACATGTACGTGAAAGATTCTCGACCGAGTAGAAAAACAATGGTCGGTTTTCATTCAAAACATACATTAGTATATTGGGTAATTAAATACTAGAAAATTAATTTAAAACTTTTAATTTAAAATAAAAGTCATATGATAAAAAAATTTATTTCATTTAATATATAAATTTTAAAAAAATTGTCCCACAACATACCTAAACCAAAACAATCTCGAATAATGATGAGAATCTGAAATAAACCTATACCTCAAGTCCAAATTCATTCGTATGTGTTTATTAATCATGTTTAATAATATGTATTTATGGTATAAATTTTATATAACCATATTAATATATATTATAGAATAAATTATTAACTTATAATCTTTTACTATATGTTAATTATCAATTCTATATTAAAATCAATGTTTTGAGTAGTAAATGCTTTGCTTTTCTTGAATGTTTTGGTTTGGTAGTTTTGACCCTTTTACTTTGGTCATGGTTCCATAATATATAGAAATTTAATAATTATATAAATATTATATATAATATTTATATAATTATATGTAGTAACCCATAAAAGGTAGAGAAAGAAAATTTAATTACACTGTTCATGGAGACGGCAGACCGTATGTACACATGAACGCTGCTTTCCCTTTTCAGTGGATAGAACAAAAGAAATAAAAATAATAATTATACATAATTTATTAAATATTATATCGTGTATATATATAATATATATTTATTAAATATAACCTTATTACCATCCATTTAAAGAGTAAATAAAAAAATAATCACATCGCTTTGTGGTGTTGGTAGTTTAATGAATGCATGAGAGACACTATCATTTTTCCAATTGATAAAAAAGATGGTTGATAATGGAGGTTTAAAAATAATAATATAAATTAATTATATCTTGTATGCTTAATGATATTATATTATGATAAATACCACAATTTAAGAGATTTAAATGATGATGTGAAATGAAAGTGATGATTAAGGTGATTACTTTTTCTTTGAAAGAACTCTATTATATTTACACTTAATGAACCTAGGGTTGATCATATGGGATAAAAAGAACATATATAACATGTATTGGTATGTTTTTAGTTGAAATTGGTGAGTATTTAGGGATATGGGTTTAAAATGAGGTGTAAATATGAGAGGTAATGTGTTTCCTTTTGTAAGGGAGATATTTGACACACTTAGAATTACAAAAATGTTAAAGTATAATGAAGTAATTCTCATGAAAACTGATTCAAAATGGTTACATAATCAATTTTAAGGTATTATATGGTTTAAATATCATAAAAATATATCTATGTTTAACTGTCTTTTTAAACATTAGCATGTTCTTAATCCCTCACTTAACATATTCTAACATCAACCAAAATAAAAATATTTACAATCATAGAGGGTTATAATATTATATATAAGGAAACAATTAGATCATAAATGAAAAATTTTATTCATTTAAGACAATATATTATCCTCCCTTTTCTCTTAAAATACTTGTTTATAATTTTTAATTAATATGATAAAATATCATTTTCATATAATATTATTATTGTAATTTTTGACAACACTCATTTACTTTGACTTTAAGGACATAAATAAAAATATAGAATTCTATACAATAATTTGAATCTTCCATAATATTATATATTAATATATAAAATTGTGGGAACATAATAATTATTCAAAATTTCATTAAATTAACTATTTTTTAAACAATTTATTTTATTCTTCCATTAATTAAATAAATATCTTATTAGCACTGGGAAAGAATTAAATGTAATTATAGAATCACTAAAAATATGAAATAAATTATCAAAGTAATAATAATTACATCATTTATAAAATAAACCTTAATATTCCTTCACAATATTCTTTTATATCTTTATAAACACATAACATACATTTAAAAGTAAGAGAGTGACATTTTTTATATTTCATTTCATTAAATATTTTATAGGTAATTTTCATGGAACTTTTTTTCCTTAAATAAATATATATTAATGATAAATTTATAAGGATCAAATTCCATTCTTACAATAAAATTTTAGGTGAAAAATAGGGACTCTGACACTTTGTTTTAACCTAAGTTAACATGATTTATCATTTATTATGGTGTGAAATGTTTCCATCATTACTATTCATAATGATCGAAAATAAAAGGGACTAGTTTACCAAATTTTATCATAATAATTCATAATACGGAATAAAATTTTCAGCATTAAATTTATATAATAGGTAGAAATAAATTTAAAAATATATTTTCAAATTGTAAAGAAAATAGTTTTTTAGATTAAATAGTTTTGCGCATAAAACTAGATTTATTATTATCCCATGCCTAGTAACATCATTAGATGAATGTTAAATAAAATGAATGAATATATAATATAAATAATACATTATAATTATTCCCATATATTGATTAACAAAATTTATTAATTTGAAAATACATTGTGTAGATAAAACATTTTTTTTCAAAGTGTCACTTTAACTTCAAATGATTTTTATTTTCATTTCTAATCATTTTTTAAGTAATGAAATAATTAAAAACAAAATTTTCAGAATTTATATGTTCTATTTCATAATATATAATCCAAAATCTTTCTTTGAAAATATATAAAAATATTTGAATAGTATGTTGTGATTCATTTAAACTCTTTGTTTTGTGTAAGGAAAGCTATTAAAGATATTTTCATTAATAAAAAATAAATATGTCATAAAATCTCAAGGTGTTGAAATTTGTAAAAATGAAAAATAATTAAAATTAATATAATAACATTTAAAATATTTATGAATGTAATTCTTTAAATTTAATAAAATGTTAAAATGTTCACAAATAATGAAAATATTGGTTTAAATATTATTTTAAAGAAAATACATGAATACAAGAATATTTAAATAAGGATAATTGTTTTTTAATAATTTCCAATTATTATAACATAAAATAGAAATAGATTCATTAAAAATTAATTTTGACAAAAAATAGTAAATTGTTTGAATGTAAAAAATATATATTTAATATTTTAATTGTATATGAAATTCTTATGAAATTAAAGTACAAATGTATAAATAAACGAGAATTGGGTATAAAAATAAATAAAGGAAGATAATATAAAATAATTAAATTTATTTATATATAAATTGAGTACCAAACACAAGTATATAGAAGAAACCCATTAAGATAAGATTTAGCCCAAGAAAATTTCCCATCTCAAATATTTAAATGGGAAAACTACGAATTAATTGGAGTTGAATTTTAAAATATTCAAAATTATAAATTTTACTATAAACGTGTGTATAGGGTTTTTAATTTTAAAGTTCACCCAAATTCTATAAATTATGATTAAAAATATAGAATCCCAAAATGGAAGATATATATAGATAAAAACTATCACAATCTTTATAATTTATCAATTATTATATATTATTCAATTGTAGAATATGAGAATGAATAGTAAATACTAAAAATATATTGTAAAATAGAATAATACACTCAAATGGGATATTATATAAATAATATATATTAATATAGATCAAAAGTGTGAAACATAACCCAGATGAGTAATATTATTATAAGAATCGCCGAGATTTATTTCTAACATTCTTAAACATGATTAAACCTCTGTATATTAAATATAGACTTAGTAGTCATATATTTGATAAATTTAATTAAATACTTATAATTTAATAATAATAATTTACTCCTATATTACATATTTATTAATTTTATATAGTCATTAATGGTTCTTGGGTTTTAATAGTTCCAATTGATCCCTCCATCTTTCAGTATGCTGGTATTGGAAATAATTTTATGTTCCTAAGTTTATTATTTCCCATATAGTCCAGAAAATAAAATCATAAGTTTAATATCATTTCTAAAATACCTTTTTCAATATATTAATGTTACATGTATTTTTTTTAAGAATATATCCATATCCTAATTCATCTGTAAAACTTCAACAATAAAGAGATTTACTTTAAATAGATATTAATTTAAGTGTTACCATTCTAGAATCATTAAAAGTAACTTAAATTCACATAAAATACAGTAAATATTTTTTATTAATGTTATGTTAATATTCAATGTTTATAATTAAATATATGATGTTACATCATTCATAGTGGCAGTTGAACCGACTGAAAAAATATATTATCTTAAGGAAAGAATCATCACAATCCCATAAATATTTTTATAAACATTATTATTATTAAAATATTATATTTCTAATAAGTTTATATATTTAAATTGATTAATTATACTTTTTAATAATAAAATAAGAGAGATAAATTAAATTTTCAATGAATAAGACATTACCTTCTTTGAATAAACTGATTCGTCACTAACAATTATTTCTTTTCCAAACCTTGATATTACTTCATGTTACAATGAGATCTTAAATTAGGCTTTATATGAGTTGGAATTTGGGAAGTTTATGGGTGTAATTTTCTTATTGTTTATTAGGAGGTCTAATTTATTAACTAAATTGAGATATATCCCATTAGAAACATCAGTTCAGTGAAGAAAAAACATTGAGTCACTTGAGTATTAAGTGAACTAAGTGAGGTAATGTTTCTATTAATATTAAAATTTAATCCTAAACCTAAACTGAAGAAAAATATTTTTAAATATTTAAATACATATTTCCTTATTTAAAATTCATGTCATGTAATATTTTCCTTTTTTAAATTATCTTACTTATTTTATTATTTTGAACAATAATTATTTTTCCCAAAAATATAACATATAAGCACTTATCTAATTTTTATGTTATGGTTAAAAATATTGAATACATTTTATAAAATGAAAACTATGAATATGATATATTTATCTTTTAAATAAAAAAATAAAATATATATAGAAATAATTTTTTAAAAATAAAAATTATTAATTTTTGAATGATTAAGAATATTCCCATTTCTAACCATTAAATAATTATTTCATTTATTCTAATAACTTTTGTAAAAATTTAAAATTAATTATTTATAATACATAAGACACTTACATAAAGGATTAAAATGCCAATTAAAACAACATCAATATACCCATTGGCTACACAAAAAAACAAAAACAAGTTATACATATATATATATACAAAATATATATACACACTGCATAAAACATTTCCAATCATATATATATAACCTTACACATTTTTCTAAAATAATTTATTCTATCTCATTTTACTAAACTTCTACCATATTTCTATAATTATTGTTTCTGTATATAGTTACATTTGGAAACATGATCCTTATGGTGTCCAATAAGGAAGAATATTTAAAGATTGTTGTGATTTTATTTTCATTCATTTATCTTATAGTTATAATTCGTATAATTATGTTCCATATAAGTTTCTTATATAGTATTAATGTTTATTTTATTTTATATTGGAATATATTATTTAAATTAAATAATGTTTTTTTATATTAATATTTTTATATTGTAAAAAAAATTATTCAATTTAAAAACCTATCTATTTTTTATTAGAAATAAATATATTAAAATATATGGTGATACAAGGTGATGCCTTGGGAGTTTCCTCGAGTAAACACTAATCTTGTCTTCAGAGTAGTATAATTTTAATAGGTTTTCTATGATATTTTACCCAAACCCAATAATATAGATTTCCATAAAGGTGTAGTTTTAGTTCTTGATACCACTTTTTTTTATTACCCCTATGGTAGATAGGTTCTACGATAAAAAATAAACCCACCCCAATAGGTTTGGGATTCCTTTTTTATTGTTTAACTAAAAATAAATACTCTTTTTAGGATCATCTTTTGTGTAGTTATGTATATGGGATACCTTGATAGAGGTTCTAAAGGTGTCGAAAATGTTGGATGATGGGAAACTTTCATTTATAGAATCATTATCTTTATATGTTTTCCACATCAAACATAATTCAACATTTAATTCCCAAGTATATTAACGAATGGGTCTTTTAATTTCCGAACCACACCAATCATATCTCTTTTGGGATTTGAATATGGGTTTTTCCTAATAAAAAAAATATTAGCACTATCATAGTTTATATTTAGGGTGTTGTGAAATTTAATGATCTTTCATTATACCTCATGTGATTATTTTTGTGATGAAGTGATGATTTATCCCATGGTCCTCCCTTTCTAATTAATGAAATTTACAAAATTCATTATAAAATGCCTTTCTCACCCTAATATATGCACATGAGGAGAGGATTCTTCGTTAATTTATGATTTAATCAAAGGATTTACATGAATACATGTTTGAGGTGATCTATTTATTTTCATGAATTTACATTTCAAGATACTATGAGGGAGTAAAATTATTCCCTTCAATATTTCTCATCAATAATATTAATATAATCAACATACCTTGTGTATAGAATGCATCAACAACTCAGAAAGTTGAATATTTTCCACAAACTGTGATGGAGAAATAATATGTATTTCATTTTAGAGAGAGGATGAATAACTTATCAGATGGTTATGAGAGGAAAATATGCAACTATAATTTTATAATCATGTAGATAATTTCAAATGTAATCCATTTTAGTATCATTAATAGTAGAGGTATTTTCAAGTTATTTAATGCATAAAGAATATTCTCTCATCTCTTTTCAGGTGGGTTCACATCATTTCAGGAATTTTCAACTTTACCTAAACTTAAATGACCTAGTAGTGGGACTGATGATGTCTATCTTAGAGAATCCCATTGCTAAGAGAGGTTTTTAATAGATAGAGATATAGGGAATGTAATGGCACAAAACTATGTTGTCCATTACCTTACTAAAATATGGTCTTTGAGGTGTTATGGGAAGACAATGTGACTCATCCCCAACACTTTTCCAAATTTTCAGTTCTATGAATAGTCTTTCTCGAATGGTGAGTCTATAGTGTTTCTAAAACAGCGAGTCTATAGTGTTTCCCAAATGGTGAGACATCTAATGGTAGGTCTACAAGGTTTCCAGAAAAACAGTTCTATATTGTTTCCAAAATAGTTAGTGTATAGTGTTTCCAGAATAGGGAGTCTATAGTGTTTCTAGAATAGTGATTCTACATTGTTTCCAGAATGGTGAGACATCTAATGGTAGGTCTACAATGTTTCTAGAAAGGTAGGTCTATAGTGTTTCTAGAATGGTGAGTCTTCGGTGTTTCTAGAATGGTGAGTCTATAATTTTTCTAGAATGGTGTGATATCAAATGTTAGGTCTATAGTGTTTCTAGAATGGTAGGTCTACAGTGTTTCCAGAATGGTGACTCTATAGTGTTTCAAGAATGGGGAGTCTACAGTGTTCCCAGAACAGTGAGTCTACAATGTTTCAAGAATTGTTTCATTTCCTTTCTCAAATTTCTAGATTTCACAATTTCACCCGTTTAACATTTTATTTGAAGAAAAAATTTATGAAAAACCTTGTATTAAGTGTTTTAAGTCTGATTCAAATCCCAAAAATACAATATTAATTTTCCTAAGGCTGCATGGTTTAAGGTGATCCTTGTTTAATAGAAAATCTAGCGTATCTTAAACTATTGCTCCATTAAATCTTATAAAGGGATGCAATATAATCCTACCTTGTTCTTCATCCTTCTTCCCTGGTGTGAGATGCTCTAACCATTCCTTCTATCCTGTACGAATCATGTGTAGTGTTGTTGCCTTGGATCACGTCATCCTTTGAGTTTCTTCTTGCTGTATGTGCACCCCTTTTTTTGGTGTAACTAAGCAGTATAGATAAGTCATCAATATAAGGTATTATATAACATCGTTATTCTGGTTTCCTCTCCTTCTATTTCTCATTCCATATTATTTCATTCTATCTCCATCTTCCTCTTGGACTTTTATTAGGTGTTGGATAGTGTTGTTGTGTCTCTGCATCCCCAGGTTAATGTAGTCCTCCATGAGAGGCCATCGTGATCTATTTTGTTGGAATGTTCTCGTGCAAAGAGCATCGAAAACCTTTGGAGGTAAGGAATTTTTAGTCTCTCTATTATTTTACATGAAATTGTAGACTTATTTTGTTTTATCCCAATGTATCATGATGGAATTGACATAATAAATTTTTTAATTGGATAAATAAATTGGTATTGATCGTATGTTATTTCATATTGTTTTATATAGATAATATGATATCTATGCTTGGCTTGTTAGCATGCCATTCTTGATGAAATTGGTAAATAACATAAATATAGAATTAATTGATAAATATTTTTCTAAAGATAAAGAGTCATGAAAATGAATCTGGTTGATGTTATTGTAATTCTATGTTAATCAAATTGATATAGTAAGCATGTTTAATAATTTGTGATAGTTATGATAGATTTCTGTTTAATTTTTCCATAGTCAGAACCTGTTAATAATGAACTGGTTAATTCATGATAGACTAAATAACTAGTTGTCTGATAAAAGGCAATTCCTCGTAGGGTTGTGAGTTATCATCTTACATGTAAAATCCAAGATCCTTATGCTCAAAGCTTTGAGAGATCATTGTGGGAGAAGTCAAAATGCCTTGTTTAGGTCCTAGAGCCTAATTGAGTTGTTTTTTTTGGCTTCTTGGGATGTGTTATGAGCCTGGATGAATGTTTTTAGATGTGGGGGTAGGGAATCACATTGGTTTTGGTATTATTTAATGCCTAGAGTGGCGATATGCATTGGTTTATGCATGTGGGTGTCGGGGAGGAAATGAGAGATGGTGAAATGGGTTGGATGTGAATGATTGTATGCTTTCTCAATCATGTTGGTTGGTTATCCTATTTACTTTACACACTGCCCAAGGAAGCTGTTTTTACTACCATCCTTCCAAAAAAAGGTGAAGACACATGTGGTATGCCATGTTCTTTCTATGGTTAGCTTCTCAAGGAAGGATGAGTCTACTCCCCTGCTATAGGTGGAGAGGACTTGATGGGTATTTCATCTACTCACCATGTTAAGGCCCCTTGTGTTTGGTTGCTTATAATATTTTTCTATAATTCCTGGGAATATAGGAACGTAATAATTCTATTAGTATATGATTGAATAAATGATGTTAACCCAAGGGGTGGGAACATTGAGTAATGCAATGATGAGGTTATAATTTAATGGAACTGTGGATCTTGGTTGGGATGCCAATGAAATGTAATGTGGAATTGATAATGGTTAATTAATATTTAAGTAACTAAATAATATAAAGGGTAACTCATTAAAAGGGAATGAAGGAATATAATAAATCTCTTTAACTGGTTGTGCGCTTATTGGATACCTAGTCTTATCAATTGAAACTTGGAGTCCGAGAGATGTTAGCTGCAATTGAGTATAAGACTACGTTATGACAATAGTGTTGTTGTAAGATATAGTATATTCTATACATTTTTTTGTTTGTATATGATAATACACCCCATCAGTTAGAAAAGATGACACCTCAGCGATTCTAAGACCTGGGGTGAGTTTTCCCCAACATTCTGGTTGGAGGATGTATGGTTGGCTACCCCCTTTGGCCCCACTATCTTCTATTGGTAGTTACTCATTCTGGTAGTAATTTCAGTTATTTTTCCCCAAATATGTGTGTAGAGTGATCTAATTGCTTGTGGTTATTCACACACATATATTCTGGATATAGTTTCCTTTAGATTACTAAAAATGGGTAATGTGTATAGGCTGGTTTGTCATGAGAATCCTTAATTGGTGTATGGGATATAATGGCTTGAGGATTAATGTCTAACCTATGATAAAATTAATACAATCTATGGTGGATCCAAGAAACTAACAAGTTACTTTTGTTATGTGGACAAGGAGGTTGTGTAGCATGAGGTGCATGTTGTGGTGCTTTAACCAGGTGTCTGCGGGAAGGCCTTTTGGAGAGAGATTCTTAGGACGTGTTATGTTAGGGAAAAGTAGATAACTAGTGGGTAAATATTAGTGGTATAGCATTGATATTAATTATTATATTATATACTCTTGTGTGCAATACATGCTGAGAGTATCCATTGTGAGGCTGGGAACTTAGTATACATTTTTAGGTGATGAGTTAGTTTCACTTGTTGTTCACTGTGCTTAAAATTCTATCTTTACATTTGAATGAGAGGCTCTGAGGAGGATCCTACTGAGTATACTTTTATACTCACCTTATGTATATATGAATTTTTTTCAAGTCACTAGTAGAAGGTTAGGGATCAAAATGGTCACTAATAGCTTGGGGTTGTAGGAGCTGTTCAGGATTTGTGGTTACTGCCGTTTTTACTTTCCTTTGGTACTTCCAATATTCCCTTCCAATCGTAATAGTTTTTCATGAAATTACATATCCGTACTTGGTATTTATTTTATATTTTAGTATGAGTTAGATTTGGTTGGTTTCTTTCTTATCTCTCTCTTCCGCATGTTTTCCCTTAGAGGGTAATGCCTACCATTTATGTTTTTACTATACCTTGTGTGCTAGTTTCCAACCCAGGGCCCATTGGAAGGGAGACTCAAGGGGTCACTATCTCCCCTCTCACATTATCCGCCCAGGAGGGGTAAACCTTGTCGGAATTGGGTCATGAAAAAGTAGTATCAATGGTTAGGTTGATGGATAGGATAGAGGATGGTGTTAGGCACATGTGATGTTTCATGGGTTGGTAGGGAATGATGTCAGTTATTTTTAGAAAGTGATGTAAACACTAGAGACCTCCTGAGACATAGGCGTTTAGGACCCCATATGATTTGATGAATGAATATTTAATTTTATAGTGTCCACTAAACGAGGTGATACTAGTTATAAGGTTGAGGAAATTGAGACACAATAAGAAGAATTATCCCACTCATGATATTGAGTTGGCTGCAGTAGTGTATTCCTTAAAGTGTTGGAGGCACTATTTTTTGGGGGAAAGGTTCACAGTGTATACCGACCACAAGAGTCTAAAGTATATCTTTTTAGAGAGGGACTTGAATATTTAGAAACACAGATGGGTTGAGTATCTCCATTTTTTTGACTTTGATATGGTATATTCACCGGGGAAAGGGAATGGTGTTACTTATGCTTTGAGCAGGAAGGCTCAAAATGAGGTCGTTCAGTAATCCAACACTGAGTGAAAGGTGATTTCTTTATTTGCGAAGATGCACCAGGAGGTGTGGGATGAAAAATGTCAAGTTACTCTTGATTCAATGGCGGTTGATTTGATGATTTTGAAGAAAAGTTAGGGAATGTCAACTCAGTGATCTTAAATGTCTAACCATGAAGGAAATACATAAAGGTGGGGAACCACCTTCTGGTTGGTCCATCAGTATGGACAAGGTTTTTTTTTGTTCATGTCTTTGTGGTTGTGTCGGTATGCATGCAAGAAGAGTTGATGTGGGAGTTTCATGCATCAAAAAGGGTAGTGCATACCAATTTTACCAAAATGTATCATGATCTTTGAATGTAGTTTTTGTGGCTAGGAATGAAAAAGGAAGTTACAGGCTTTGTGGCACAAACCCTTACTTGTTAGTTGGTGAAGGTTGAGCATCAATGCCCATGTGGTTTGTTACATACATTTCCGATTCCGGAATAGAAGTAGGATGATGTTATTATGGATTTTTTTGGTGGGTATTATGAGGATTTCTTGGAAGAATGATGCAATCTGGGTGGTTGTGGATTAGCTAATGAAAGTGGCTCATTTATTACCGATTTAGGATACTTACATAGTTGGAAAGTTGGGTGAGTTTTAAGTTTGGAAAATAATACTGTTGCATAGTGTACTGTAGACTGTAGTTTGAGATTGTGAATCTAATTTCACATCACGTTTCTAGAAAGGCTTGTAGAAGGCAATTGACTCAGATGTTTTTTTGAGTATGGATTTCCACCTATAGACGGACAGGTAGTCGGAGTGTACAATCTAAGTGTTGGAAGACATGTTGAGGGCTTGTGTGTTGGATTTTGTTGGTTCCTAGGAGAAGTACCTATCTATTGTTGAATTCTCTTATAACAAAAGCATTCATGCTATAGTAAGATGGAACTGTTTGAGGTTCTCTATGGGAGATCGTGTACATCTCCACTGTGTTGGTTGGAGGCCGGTGAATCAGAGCATTTTGGACTAAGTCTCGTGCAAGAGAATTTGGAGAAAGTTGAGTTGATTTGAAATAGGATTAAAACATCTTAGAGTATGGAGATGTAGTATGTGGATCAAAGGTATAGAACTCTTGAGTTTGAGGTGGGTGATAGTGTGTTCCTTTGGGTGTCACCAAGGTTGGGTCACCAACGGATTTAAAGAAGGGAAAGTTGGCTCCTATGTATGTTGGGTTGTTTGAGATTTTGGAGAGGATCGAGCTAATGTTGTACTGATTGGATCGTCTACAGTGGTATAACAAGATGCATGATGTTTTTTATGCATCGTAGCTTCAGCGGTATCACTGTAACCAAAATCATGTAGTGGATGTTGAGGATGTTGAGCTTGAGGATGCTGCATCCTTTTAGTAGAATCTGGATTGTGTGGTGTATCGTAACAATAAAGTCTTGCAGGGAATTGTTGTTCCATTAGTGTGAGTACTACATCAGCATGGGAATTTTCAAGAACAAACATGGGAGTGGGAATCAGATAAGTGGGCTCAGTGGCCTGATCTATTTTCCGTGGAAGTGCAATGAAGCTTGGGATCTCATCTTGAGGATGATCCATTATAAGGTGGGGAGGTTATAAAATCTTTGATTTGTCCATTATGTATGTTCTACTTATGTTTCAGTTTGGTCCCATTATTTTGGTTAATTAAGTGCTTACCCAAGTCCTCATGGTGGCTCAGGAGTGTTTCAAGGGTTTGGGACACGAAAAAAGTAGAAAAGGGGGTTTTCTGGGTAGGCCAAACGGACTGTGTATGGTTAGTGCAAACCATGTGGACAGCCCAGGGAAAATGTGCATGACATTGGATTTTTGATAGTGGCATCAAACCGTGCAGGTAAACCATGAAACCTAGAAACTTTTAAAAAAATTTACTATTTCTCACTCTGTGATTTTAATACCCCACTAGGGATTTCCTCCCCCTTCTCCCCTCTTCACCATAGGAACAAACCAAATCCTCCAAGGGCTCCAAGAGATCAATATCCCTCATTTATAAGGATTTTTTGGTGTTGTTGTTTGTAGATCAAAGCTATGGGTAATGTAAATCCCATCCTTGCTTCTCTTTTGAGTTTAGAGATTTCATCATCCTCTCCTCTCTTTCCGAAGCTGTAAAACCCTACTTTTGGCTGGGATCTAGGTTGAATCTTTAAGGGTTGTTTGTAGAGTAATCTAAGGGCTCGATTAAGAGTTCCTTCACCAGTAGAATCTAGGTATGTGGTCTACAAGTTATATCCCATGGTTTATTTTGGCATTTGTGCATGTGTGGTTTTGTTCTTGGGTATCTCTTGGTATGTTTTGATCACCCCTAGCATCTTTAGGTAAAATGGTTGTTAATAGGGTAAGTATAAACCCTCAAGATCCCCATGGGATGCGTTGAGTGTGATGAGACTAATCTAGGGCCACCTAGTGGGTGTTTCGACATCCCCGAACCGAGCGATTTGTGAAGAACAAGTGATATTTTTTTATATTTATGTAGAGCCCTTGATAAACATGTTGATGTGATTTATTGTGTTGGGTAGAAGATAAGTTATGTTCCAAGTCATAATAATAAATGAATAGATATTGGGTTAGCATGGAAGTGGTTTATAGGGGTTGAACATGGTTATGGTAGAATAATTGTGAATAGTGTTGGAATGTGTAAATGGGTTGACACATGAGAATGATGAATGGCTAAATGGGTTAATATGTGGGAATGATTAAAGGCCATAATAAAATATATTAGGATTATGGTAATGAATCCTAATGAGTATGGCATAATGAATGAAGCCTGGTAATATGGGCACAATGAATGAATTCTTGGTGAGATAAGAGTAATAAAAGGGAATTGGGAAAAATGTCTAAAATATGTGAAATGTGGTAATTGTGTAATGGGTTATTGATTGGTATTAAATATCATGTTACTATTATGAATTATGTTTTCCTTGGGAAATTTTTGTGATGTTGTGTGAATGTTTTAAGGATATATATATATATATAACATGTGCACATGGCTTAGTAGAGTGGGGTATTGACTTGAGGTTCTATTAACACGGGTCGAGTTGGACTGAGGCTCTAAACTCCACCCCTATTGCATGGGTTAGGGAAGAGGACTGAGGATATGTTCCTCTAATAGTTGAATCCACCCATACTGAGGCTTCTAGGTGAGGATATGGTTGACATGAGGATGTTAGTCCTAGTGAGATAAGATAATTGTGTGTTTTTACTCATGCATGTGATTGTGTACTTTATGACCTTGTAACTTGTTGTGTTTTATGAAATCACGATAAATGCATTGGAAATGGTAAGTAATGGAAAAATTGGATGAAATGATATGATAAGGAAATAGAAATAAATGTTGGCAATGGACCAAAATTGGTTAAGGGAACTTAACCTTTTCTTTTTCAATTATTATTCATTTCCCTTTTTTCATGCACAATTATTTATACTGAACGTTTTGTAGACACCATTGGTGGTGGTGTTCTAAGTTGTACTCACACCCTACTTGGGCCACCATTGGGTACCCGAGAAGACATAAAGTTTGCAGGTTAGGGAAAGGGAAAAGTCTTTTTCTAGGCAGTTGGGTTGGCATGGGTGTATGTGGAGGGGGATCAATTTTTTGTGTGAGGACCATTTTGAGAATTTTTTAGTTTTTCTTCATTTGGTTTTGTTCACCATTTTACTTGTAGCATGACATGACATATTTACTATTGGACATGGTTGTACCCTATTTCGGGGAATGGTTGTTATGCATGCACTTTTATTATTGGTTAATATTCCGGTATTTTTTCTGTTGTGGGTTACTCTGATAAAAAGGGGGTACAGTCTCCCCAATTGAGTATTTGGACTCCCGCTGCTAGTCGTTAACCATTAGCATACGAGGAGGTGTGCTTAAGGTCATGTAACCACCCGAATCAGAGCACCAGTTTAGTGGATTTCAGGTTAGGGATGTTACATATGGAATTTTATCTCCATGTTCCTAAGGGAATTTTCTTAGATGTTGGATGGTGTGGTGGTATCTCTACATCCTCGAGAGGATGCAATCCTCTCGGAGAGTTGATCATGATCTGTTTTGTTGGACTGTTCTCGTGTAAAGTCCATGAGAAACATTTTGACGTAAGATATTTGTAGCCTCTATATTCTTTTACATGATACTGTAGATGTATCATGTTTTATCCCACTAGATCAAAATGGAATTGATATAATAAATACTTTAACAAGATAAATAAATTGGTATTGATCATATGTTATTGCATATTGTTTTTTCAAGATAGTATGATTTCTTTGCTTTTCTTTTTATCATGTAATTCATGATGAATTTGTTAAAGAACATAAATTATGAATTAATTGATAATTATTTGGCTAAATATAATGTGGCATGTAAATTAATATGGTTGTTGCTGTTATAATTGTGTTTTAATCAAATTGATGCAGTAATCATGTTTAATTATTTGTGATAGCTATGATATGTTTCTGTTTAGGTTTCCCCTAGTTGGAACATACTAATAATGAACTTGTTAATTCATGAAAGGTTAAAAATTTCTTTTTGAAAAAAGATAATTCATAATAGGGTTCTGATTTACCCTTTTTCTTGTAAAGGCTAAGAGCCATATTCTTGGAGCTGTGATACCTCAATGCATGTGAAGGAAGAATGCCTTGTTTAGGTCCAAGAGCCCATTTGCTTTGTTTTTTCCTACTACATGTGATGTTTTATGAGCTTGGATGGATTTTGTGAGATGTGGGGGTAGGTAGGCCCATTGGTTGTGGTAGCAGTGGGCTCCTAGAGTGGTGAGATGCATTTGTTTATGCATGTGGGTGTCAGGGAGGACATAAGAGATGACGATATATTTTGGATTTGACTGATTAGTTTCTTGCTGAATCTTATTGGTTGGTTATTTTCTTTACTTTACCCACTCCTCAATGAAGCTGGTTTTTATACCATCCTTCCAAAAAAAGAAAATGACGAGTGGTGTATTCGACGGGATTTCCATGTTTAGATTCTCGAGTGAGGATGTGTCTACAATCATACTATAGCTGGAAAAGACTTGACGAGTAGTTCATCTACTCATTGTGTTGTGTCCCCTTGTATTTTTTAGATTAGGTTATTTTTATAATGAATGGGAATATGGGAATTTATTAATTCTATTAATAAATGATTGAATTAATGATGTTAACCCATGGGGTTCAAAATTGGTGTAATGAAATGATGTAGTTACAATTTAAAGAAACTATGCATCTTGGTTGGAATGCTAATTAAATGTAATGTGGAATTGATAATGGTTAATTAATGTTTAAGTAACTAATTAAAATAAAGTGAAAATTATAAAAATAGATGGATTTAATATAATAAATCTCTTTAAATGGTTGTATGCTTATATGATACCTAGTCTTAGTAGTGGTAGCTGAGAGACTGAGAGACCTTATCTACAATTGAGTCTATGACTTGGTTATTCCCACAGTGTTCGTATAATATATATTATATTCTATATGTATTTTTGATTATATACATTACTCTACCCTGTCAGCTAGGGAAAATGACACCCTAGGGATTCTTATCCCTGGGGGTGTTTTTTCCAACATTCTGGCGGGAGGATGGATGGCTGACTACCCCATTTGGCCCCACTCTATTCTCATGGTAGTTACTTTTGTTGGTTGGATTGACAGTGAGTTTTACCCATATATGTGTGTAGAGGATTGTAATGGATTGTGGTTATTCACACACATATATTCTGGATATAGTTTTCTCTGGATTACTATAGGTCTATTGTCTATAATTTGTGATGGATTGAGGATCCTTACTCGGCGTGTGGGCTATAATGGCTTGATATTTATTACCCGACCTATGATACATGTTATAAGAGCTATGGTGGCTCCCGAAAACTACCTGGTTACTTTGGTTATTTGGATGTGGTGATTGTTCTTCATGAGGTGAAGGTTGTGGTGGTTCCCCTAGGTGTATGCGGGCAAGACTCTTTGGAGAGAGGCTTAGGACATGCGATAGTAGGGAAAAGAGGAAAACTAGTGGGGATGTAGTAGCAGGTTAACCATTATATTCTTTACTATATAATATACTCTTGTATGAAATACTTGATGAGAGTATCCATAGTGAGGCTGGGAATTTAATATATCTATTTAAGTTATGAGTTAGTTACACTTGTTGTTCACTGTGCTTTAGCATACTTTCTTTACAATTTCATGAGAGGCTCCGGGGAGGGTCCTACTATGTATACTATAATCATGAGCATATTGGAGATCAGGCTGGTTACTACTAGCTTGGGGTTTCAAGAGCTGTTCGGGCTTCATGGTTGCTATAATTTTTATTTTCTTTTGGTACATGCAGTTCTCCCTTCCAATTTTTATAGTTTTGGATGAAATTTAATATGTGTACTTAAGATTTATTTTATATTACAGTTTGAGTTGGAGTTGGTTGGTGTCTGTCTTATCTATCTCTTACACATGAATTCTCTTAAAGGGTAATTCCTCCTATTTGTGTGTTTACAACGCCCTTGGTGCTAGTCGACAACCCAAGGCCTAGTAGAGGTGGGACTCGTGGGTAACTATCTTCCTTCTCACATTACCATCTCAAGAGGGGTACACCTTGTGGAGAGGGGTCATGATAGGGTATCATGTGACTAGTTCTATTTTCAATAGAATCTCTTGATATGAGTTTTCCTTTTTTTACTAGTCAATACTTTTTTTGGTTTCAAGATGGGGGTTTATTCTTGATATTTCATTAGGAACCACTGGTATTAATCTTCAAGGGGATGATTGATTGGATTCAATATATTGTATCATGAACTCTTAACCCTAGAGTAATATAGAGGGAAAATAATATCCCAACCCCTATTCAGATATATTTTTTATGAGGATGAGGAAATAAATGTATCACTTCTTCTAGTATGACAGACAACATGAATAAGTCAATCTACTCAAAATTTTAAATTATCAAATGTCAATTATATCTCATTGATCGTCATTTATGTTGGGTGTTAAGAAATAAGAATTATTTTTACCATGTATCCATTTTGTGGTTAGTTCATAATGTATAGATATTTCATCAAGCAAGGGCTCTTCATCATTATCACATAGAGGACCTCTATTTTGGCTGATGAACATTTCATGGGGAAACATTTGTATGGTTGGATTATATTATCACATGGAGGACCTCTATGTTGGTGGTAATCTATATGATTAAGGGGATTAAATTTATGATATTTTATTTCATCAGTAGTGGTTAATAATCCATACTTTTTAACGAATACACAATTGAGAAGATATTCATGTAGATGATTATTTTGTAAAAGGGTGGACCTTTATGGATTATTTACATTTTTATTCATTAGTTATGATTTCCCTAGTAGATAATGTAATTATTATAATAATTATATCCTGGCCAATAATTAACGTTATCATATGATGGCCTCTATAATGGTGGAATGAATCATCATAAGGAAGACCTCAATGAGGGTTGTTTATTGCACCAGTATTGGGAGGACCTCTATGGGGTTTTATTTCATTAGTATATGGATGAAATCAATGATTTATTTGTTATTCATCACTTATGCGGCCTCTATGGCGATAAAGTGAGTAATTATTTGGACTAATTTCATGATTTCTATTGGTTACACTAATATGGAGGGAGGATCAATTGTGGTTAATCACCTTATATTAGATAGGCTCTCTATAATAGATGATTTATCTCAAATAATATGATTAAATTTTTGGGATAACCAAATAAAATATATACAATTTTTGGGAATCCAACATAACATAGATTTTAAATTTTCATAGGTTAGTTTTAGGGTTTAATTATAGACCTCTAAATCTTTCGAATAAAATAAGTGATTAAACCTTCTCTAAGATGGTAGTATTATAATTATCTAATATAAATCACATTATTGATGCCCAAGAAAATATAATTATGCTAGAAACCTCTTAAGGAATCATTAAATAGGTTAAAGAGTATGTAAATGGTAACAATAATAGTTAATAGGACCCACTTGGAAATTGTTGGGGAATACAAGATATCAATTTCTTCCAAAGATAAACAATAATTATATTGTGTATGATAATAGCTCCCAAAGTGGTTAGTGTTGGTGACCTGGTCACCTAGATATTCAAAGCTCTCTAACAGTGGGCCATATTTCATATCTTCACATCCTCCTGGTATTCTGAAGACACTATTTTTATTTTAATTATTCAATCTAAAATATATTTCCACTCTAGTGAATTGAAAATTTAGAGATAAAGATGTCGGATTGGGGAATACCAACACTAGTTCCTCGAAATAGATATAGTTATGATAGTTATAGTTGAATTTGATTATAGGATTGTCACATGGTAGTTCATCCTAAAATTATTATTTTACACTAGAATACTTGCATGATAGATTGGACCCATGCATTTTTTCCCATAAGTAGAATACATGATATGGATTTTATAGGTTATCGCAAAAAAATCCATTGATACAATATTAAAAGTAAATATTCATGATGAATCAATCCAATTTTAGTGTGATGGTGTTCACATTTGGTTCACCATTTCTATTTTAAACATTTCGATCTCTATAAAAAATTCCACAACATGTTTTTAGTGGAAATCAGGGAATATAAGAATTTATATTCATAAATTAGGATGATCAATCATGAAATCATCCATAAAATGTGATTATGATCTAATTAAAGTCTCTATTTTTTAAATAAAATATACTCATGAAATCCACTAAAATATTTTTAGAAATTATCTAATTACAATGAATTCCAAATACACATGGATAATACATTTTATAAGATATTCTAACTAATGTTCTTGAATTAGAATATGTTTTATAATGTGGACCCTTATTGAATTTGGGGCATAATGTTTCTCAATATATTTTTTAAATTGGGTGGTTATGTTATAGTTTATAGTTACATGTAAAGGAACTCTTATTATTAATTTTATATTTTAAAGTAAAAAAGTTCCCTTTTTTAGATCAATTAGGATGAAATGGATTATATAAAAATTTTAAAATTGAAACCTGAATGAATGGATATAATATTGGAATTTTAGGTTTTCTTGGATAGTGAAATGGGTTTGTTCATGTTTTTTTTGAGTCTTGGAAGGAATAAATAGTCATTATGAAGTTTTATTCCCTAAAAGAGGGTTAAAATGGTTAATCATTGTTATGTAAAATTAGAAAGAAATAAAGGGTTACATGATAGTTTTTTACTATACATAAAGGTGAAATGGATCACACTTGTGTTTAATTTGTTATTGAAAGACCAAAGGTAATGATAGTGTTTAATTAACATCAATAAAATTAATGGTTGAAGAATGGTAGGGAGTGACCATGGTGTTCAGATTTAACCTCCAAATAGATTCCAAAATATAAAAATTCAAATGAATTAGCACCCAAATAGTATAAGGGTTGTAGATTAAATTCATTGGATAAAGCCATTACATTCATCCTAATTGAACAAGGCTAGAAATTTTAACCTTAAAAAATGCATAACTTATAGTTTTAACCTATACAGATATGGAAAGAAACACATCCCTGAAATGTCTCTTATAGTTCAAATCTATAAAACAGGTTGGGACATAAAATTTGAATCATATAGATAAAACACTGTAACATATAGGTAAAGGTCATATGTAATGAATTTGTATCATATATATATATTGGTACTATATTTAAGGCCAATCTATTTTGTTTAATGTCATATAGGAAGGATGGTACACCGAATAATTTAATCTCTTGTGGAAGGTACCAGTACCATTTAGTTTTAGTTCATATGAAAGGACCACTCCATGTATTATAATGTTGTGTGAGGTGAATAATATGTTATCTTTTACAAGGATATATGATAAGTATTATTTGTATTTTAGTTTAAGTTCATATCATTTGGTCCATATAGGGGACTGATGGAAGGTTAGACTATAATTAGTTCATAAGTATTGAATACTTCTATACATATAGAAAGAGTAATTCCATTAGGAATGATTGAGTCGTAATTGAAACTAGTTCATAATTCACCTATATTCATAAAGGATAAAAATAGATTAAAATAATGTACACATGTGTAGTATAATGGTAACTTATGATGAAGTTTACCAAAGTTCATTGTAATTGATGTGGAATAATGTGGTTGGGTATTAACTATAGGATAAATGTATACAATTACAGTAGGTTTTTCATATAAGAAGCCCATGGGTTACAGGCCTATATATAAATATATTAATGGTAGATAATATAAAATATGATAACTAGATAAAGAGATTATTTTATAAGTGATCAATACGAGAAGAAAGAGAAACCCCATGAAAGATATCCCATGTAAGGTTAAAATTCTAATATCAAATGAGTTATAAAATCTCGTGGAAGGTAAAACTTATGTTCATGTTTCCATTGGTTTTTTGTTAAAAATAGTTTTAATCATTGTCATCATTAAAATATTTTTGAACAAATGAACACACAAGTGGGACCTATTTTCCAATACCTTCATGCATGTATTGAAACCATGATAGGGTAACATATTATTCCAGGAAATCATGTAAAATATTTTTGATGTTACTCCTTTGATCCTAAGATAATTTTAATATCCCTTAATATAATATTAAAATTTCATCATTTATAATGAGTCATGGATAACAAGTCCCAATTATTAGAATTATATGTGTCACAATATCATAACATTGATCATTTAATTTAATCAATATGTTCACCAATAAGATTGTATTTTTATTAAATTTACATATAATAAATTCACATAAATAGAAAAAATTAAATTAAATAATACTTATTACCATCTATTTGGTTATATTTATAAAAACAATCTAAATTTTATGTCAAGTAGCCTATTTATAGGATATTTATCATGCCTCATGAAATGGGTGACTTAAATGGTACCTCAAAAAATATAAGAATATAATTGAATAAAATAATCATTAAAAATAAGTAGATTTGTGTGAAACATACAATTAGATAATCAAATAAAAACTCTATAATGATGATTGTGATGTTACTATGTGTAGTCATATTAATTTTAGGAGTTGGGAGCACTTGCATCAAATGGGTTGTTTCATTCCTCAATAAACATGACCGAATAATTTTTTCAAAAGATAATATAACTGTTTAGAGTTATTAAAATTACATAAAAGAGAATTTCCAAGCCTAGATTCCTTTTATTCCAAACATCATAAAACATTTTTGTTGATCTCGAAGTTGGGGGGTCAAAAAATATTCTTTTGTCTGCATTTTGTAAAAATAAATGACATTTAACTATTGATATAACAAAATTAATATTCAAAATGGTTAAATGGAATTTATAATGGATCTGTAATTGTTATTGGGATCTATAAAAATGGTCATATAATTTTATGAAACATTTTAAATGTTTATTCATCTATTCCAAAGGTGTAAGATTATTTCTTTGATTTTGAATACATTATGTTTGAATTAATTATATTAATTAAACATCTAAAATAGAAAAATGAGATACTAAATGTAATTAATTGGAATGCAGCACCCTAAAGAAGAATAAGATCATTGGATGTATGGAATTAACTAATTGTATGACTGTGAATCATGATAGTCTTATTAGAATGACAAGAACTACATTCCCCTTATATTATAGAAAATTGAGATAAAACCTTCTATGTAGATATATTGATTTAACTATATTATGTTCTAATGTATTCAAAAAAATAAATTAAATTTTATATAGCTTCACATAGGGTAATAAATGGCTATGTTCATGCTGAAATCATAAATATTGATTAAAGAGTCCATTAAGAATATAGAAAATTGAGTTTTTCACACTAGAGGAGGATGAAGACTAAAAGAATAGGGTATTATGATCTAGAAAAATAGAGTGTTCTAGTAGAGTTTTATTCTGTATTTTATAATCAGTTTATTTGTATTAATTATGAATATACTATGAATTTTTCCCATAATTTCTTATTATGGAAGTGGGGATATCGTTAAGAAAAATCATTTTAATAAATAGACCATGTTTTCATATAATCTAGTATAGTATTAAAACATTATTCACTTGATCAATAGATGAAATATTATATTTTTTTATTTGGATTAATGAAAGTAGAATTTTATATTAATGAGTAAGAGGTTAAAACATTATTTAAATATGAAAACATTACTAAGGAAATTCATGGAACTAAAGAGACCAGTGATCATTTTTCTTTATTTATTTCTCTAATTTGGAATTTTAAAATACATCACAAGGACCTATATTATTGTGAGGATGTTCCCGGCATATCAACTGAGTGCTTTAAATGTTATTGGTTATGAAAACAAAAATCCCTAAATGAATTAAAATCCCACGAGTATCCTAGTAAACTACCCCAAGTCCCCACAAATCATTTTTAAATGAACTATGAAAACCCTATTATTGTATTTATTTTATTAATATCACAATTATAAAATCAAATTCAGATAATTATAAAAAATAAACTAGAACACTTAAATTTAAAACATCTAATCTTTGTTTTATTTATTTAGTAATGTTGTAAATAGTGATTTAATTGATTAAAAAATGTTTAGTTGAAGATAAAATATAACTTGGTATTTACAGGTTATGTTTTATAAAAATAATTGCACTCTTATAGTGTATAATTTACATCATGTTGTTTTTAGCGTCATTGTTAAGGATAATGAATATTGATAATTTATTTATTTTTTTACATTTATTAATTATATAAATTTAAATAAAAAATGTATGAAAAAATACATCTATCTTATAAATATTTTAATACTTAGAAATTAACAATCCATACATTTTTTATAGGATACATTTATGTGTATATGTATATCCACATCAGTGTATTTACTCACTTTAATTCATAAAATTTATAGTCTCATTCACAAAAATCAAAAAGAATACAATAGAAGACATGGATGGTCAGTATCTATTTGAAAAAACTAGAATTTGGGATTTCATTAGTTTAAATTGTCATAGTATATAATTTTAATAAAATTTGACCTTAATTGAAAATGTTAATGATATTTTTTTTAATCCTTATTATATAAGATAGAAGCCAAATTCTATAATCTTTGAGCTGAGTCACCACCATTTAAATTACAAATTTTTGTTAAAATAATATCCCCAGTGGATGTACATAATTTTTTAAGTATTTTATAACTGTAGTTAAATATTTACCATTTCATGAATTATTCTATGATGAGTTAAGACTCAAATTTTATACTCACTCTATTAAAAAACATGTAAGAAAATTGTAATTTTATAATCCAGGAAAATAATTTTAATATTGGAATGAGAAATTATTTCATTTATTATAGGATTTTAATGAATAAATAAATCAATTTATTTGATAAAAAAGATTAAAAATTTTGATCAATCAGAAAATAATACTTCTCATGACATGTTGTTGGGATAAATGTAGTATTTTCGACAATAAATTGAATATTAATTTTCAACTTTTCACCCCTTAAATTTATGTATGCTTGTTTAAAAAGTAGATGGAAAATATTAATTAAAAATTCATTTTGAAAGGAATTAAAGATGAAAACCTACAATGGAGTTTAAAAACATTCATATTATATTGTCTATAAGCAGTACTGCAAATCAATCCTTCAACAGTGAAAGTAAAAGGGATTTTTAGTGCTGATAATGTAAAAAATTTTAAAGGGATCGATTTAATAGCACTCATAAAAAGCACAAATAATTCCCTAACTGATAATGTGTATATTTTTTTCATGGCCCCCATTTATCATCACCCTCTCTTTATCATCTCTTCCCCCCTCTTTATCAGTGCTTCCCAACCCCACACACTTTATCATCTCTTCCCACCCTACCCACTTTATCATCACTTCCCCCACCCCTTTATTATCCCTTTAGTGCACCCTTACCTCCATGGAGATTTGATATTGATACCTCTAGCTTAGACAAAATATCCTTTTCCACTCCCCTTTACTTTTTCATTTTACATTTTATGATATATGTATATATTTATATATTTTTTGTTATATTTTATTATCCATATATTTATATATATGATTATATATATTTTTATATAAGTATATTTTATTATATATATATACATATTAAATATTTATTTATTTATATATATATTGTTAAATGAATATTATCTCTAAAAACCCTTAAAACACATATAAACATTAAGAAACACTGAAAACCCTAAAACCCCCCAAAAAACTAAAACTACCATAACTTATTATACATGAGTCAATTACATCTAAAAAATGAGTCAAATAGAATCTCATGAAAACATATTCAATATTATATGAAGTATAGTCTGAATGGAAACCCAGATAAGAAGTTATAACCATTCAATTATTAAGAAAATAGGGTCGACCACTACAAATTACGTTTTATTCCTTTGATTATCACATGATTTAAATCCCATGTAGTTTTATATAGTTTCATAAGATTAAATTTTGATGGTTTTTGATCATAAACAAACTCCCTGATTGAAAGTTGGGATCTTTTCAGGATTTTTAGGGTTTTTTGGTTTTTAGGGGTTTTAAGGGGTTTATACATTCGACAGCCTTTCAAATTGCCATAACATCAGAAATGGGTGTTCATTGTTTCTAAAAAAACTTATAAAATCGAATCATGGGAATATATATATGCCTTAGTGACCTAAAATAACCCTATATAACCTTTATTGAGGCTAAAAATTGCCCATAAGGCCTCCAAAAGGTTATAACTTCTGCTACGAGTGTTAGTTAATGGTTTTTTTGAAATATTACCTTTATCAGAACATGTAAACAAAAAATAATAAAGGGGGTAGGGTCTATATCATCATTTAAAAAATATAATTGATCAATGATACCATTTTATAAATTATTTTTTAGAAGCCCAGCTAAAGACCCCCTTATCTGTGCTTTTTCAAAAGCATTGAAAAATGCCCGTTTATTAGCGAAAATTTACTAGCACTAATAGGGGATTATCAACACTTTTATTACAAGAATTTATAAATCCCCCCCCCCCGCTTTACCATTTCTTTTTATCACTAATAAATACCCCCTACAATGGGTCTCAAAAAATCGTTGTAGAAACCCCCCTTTAATAATGCATGTTCTTGTGCTAATAATGGGGGTTTCAACAGCGCTTTTTGCAAGCACTGTTAAAATACTAGCACTAGATAAAACTATTTTTTTAGTATTGATTCTCACAATAAAATTACGTTAGAGGGATATGGAAATTATCAATTAAGTGGTACTATTAAATGATATTAACTCTTATCATGGAAACATATTAAAGCACATACAACCCATGGTAGAAGAATATCTCCAACCTATATTGGAAGGATCAATGATATTCTATAGTTATCAACCCTCGTGGTTTTAAATAATAACAATATTATAATAATTTTTATTACCAATATTAAATTAATAATCAATATGAAAATAAAATTAATGTTTTATGATGAAGATAATTGGTAAAGGACTATATAAATTATTAGTTTTTTATAGAAAATTAAAAACAGTCTTGTTGAGAGTGAAGAAATAATTTAAAAAATTATATTAAAACTATAAAAATAAATGTTTAATGGATTTATTATAGGTTTAAAAATATTTCCTAGAAAACATATCTCTCTTTCGTGATCTATAAATAATAGTATGATAACAAGTTGATCCGAATAGTGAATGAGATATGGTTTAATTTCTAAGTACAATTAAAGTAAATTGGTTGGAAAAAGTTAAATTAAAGGGAACATTGTTGGATACTCAGATTGTTATGGGTAAATTTTCCAAAGAAGTATATTATTGTTTAAGGTTGACCCAATATGTTTTTTATAAATATATTACTTCGGATGAGTTATATCACTTGAGTGTCTTGGGTGATTTTTTCTGTTATAGGATTTTTGGAGAATATATGGAAATGTAAAAATTTGTAAGGACATGGGTCTTGACCCATAGGGCTTCTGAATATTTCGAAAAATATTCCCATATCTAGGTGATGAGTTAACGTGGGATTTTGGGGTTCAGGGTTCCTCAGTGAAGTGATATTAAAAATATTAAATATATTTTGTCCCACACATGCAGTTTTTTTTATAAATTAAATTACTCCCATTTAAAGTCTCAAATTGGATTTCTGAGACCACAGTTGAGTTTGGAACATCATGTTTATCCTAGGTGAGACCTAAAGTCGTCTCTGCCAAGAGTTTTGATCAGGGTCCATTTGTTGATGGGGCGTTATGAGGTAGATTTAATCAAGTGGATAATTAATAAAATATCTAACCTAAACATATCCCTCCCCCATGTTGCAGTGCACCACATAAAAGAAGAAGTGACTCCTCTCATCTCATCTCCTTCCCTTTGGTGATGATGAAACCAATGATGAATCCATGAAACAAGGTGTTGTTGATCTTCATTTTTGAAGCATATCATCATCAGTTCAAGAACTATAATGACCCAAACATCATTCTTGATCCAAAGAATTTATGTTTTCTCAAATATGTAGCTGTATTTGATTTCAAGTCCCAATGCATTTCATTTTGAATTTTTTTATGGTCCTAGATCCCTGTTTTAATGGTTATTGATCCCTGATAGGTAGATATGTGAGTTTTAAGGAATAAAGGGGTAAATCATAGTGTTTTTTTGGTAATTCATGACTATAATTTCCGTCTAAACTACATTTAGTTCAGTAAAACATTCCATGTAACTCTTCCTATTCAGGGAAGATAAAAATTTGGGACTACATGACTTATATGGGAGTTATACACCATGTAGTTCCCTAAACTGTTTGACCCTGGGACATGACATGGGATAGTCATGTGAAATAACGTGGTTGGGTACTAAAACAAATCCAAAATGCATGAATAGGGGGTCCTGAACATGGAAAGAAGAAAACTACATGGGAAGGTGGTTGTTTATCTGAACATGTTGTGTAGTACGAGATACATGTCATGTGAGGGACAGAGATAGTCGATCCGTATAGAAGAGGAAAACGACTTGGGGTCGATAGATGAGGAACATGGAGTGTACCTCCTCTACATGTTGTGTATCCATACATCTGTTGGAAATCATGTGGAAAAGATACATGGGAAGGTGCTCGTGTGGGCTCACACATCGTGTGTTCCTTGGTGCAAGTTTTGTACTACTAGGAGATCCTTTGTGGATCTTCTACCTTCCACATATCCTTATATGGGACTCGGATTAAGGCTTTTGAGTAGTCTATCATGAGTGTTTTTCTATGTAGGACGCAATGGCGGAATATGTTACAACATATGATAAATTTGGTGGTGTAAATAGAGAAATATGCTTGTGGAACGGTAATGAGATGATGTTGGATATCAATATGGTTCGTATACGGAGAAGCGAGGACTATTACTCACCTATTCGAATAAGGGGTATCTTTTCCTTACCTTTCTATATAGGTGGATATGAGACTCCCCACATCATGTTCATGAGTTATTTAAGCTTGGGTAGTTTCCCCTTGGGGTGTTACTCCCCTGATGGACTAGGGTGCAGGTTTTCCCATGATGTTTGTAGAGGTAGAGTAGGTACTCCACTATTGGACCAGGGAGTAGATCCTCTATTAGTGGAGTTAGTACTCCCCTATTGGAACATGATGTGGGTTCCCCATATTTTGACATATAAATATAGTGGTAACTCCCATACTGTGTAGGGTGTAGGTCCCCAATTATAGGAGTCGGTACTCCCCTATCATTCCAGGGCATGGGTCCTCAATATGGATTGTTCTAGCAGAGTCGGAACTCCCCTTCCATGTTAGGGAATGATTACTCAAGACTTGGGTTAGTAATCCACTATCGTTACAGTGTGCAGATATCCCATAGTGAACACATTGGTAGAGTTAGTACTCCCCTATCGTTCAAGGGTGTAGGTCCTCTAGCCAATGAATAATACTCCCCTACCAATATAGGATGCAGATTACCAAATTATGAAGTGGAAATCACCTGTCGTATTGGGGTGTGGTCCCTTAATAAGTATTACTCCCCTATTGGACCAGGGTGTGGGTCCTCACTTATAGAGTAGTACTTCCCCATCTTTGAGTAGGAGTGGGGAGTGGTTCCTCCATTAGTGTTGGAGCTCCCTCGGTTGTTGGATACAACTATGAGGAGTGGGCCCTTTCACTTGATTTTAACGATACCTATATAATGTTTAGTGCTCTCTTGATGGATTGAGGTGTGGGATACTCTATACAGGAGCGACAGAGGTTTCATGGGTTAGTTAAGATCAGTACTCCCTCGACTCTAGGGCCATGGAGAGGCGTGAGTCCCTTCATTCTCTCTTATTGGAGAGGATGCATGTGGTGAATTGTCTAGATAAGTGCTCCTTCAACTCTATATAGAGGTTAGTGTCATGCATATTCACTTGGGTTTCTTTATCTTACACAAGGCATGAGGTAGTGATGATAGGACCTAGAGTGCTAGGAACTAGAGAGAGACATTGTAAGATGTTCTCAATGGAGAAACTTCTCTCGGATGCGCAATTTAGAATGGTATAATTGTTTTCATTGGAGTGAATCTATCAGATGGGTTCCATCTTGGATGGATGATCTTTTGGAGTGTGTTCTCTTGGTTTTATTTTATAGTAGGAACCTATAAACAGATTCAGGCTTCTAGATATGAGGTTGGAACCTCATGATACATAGTTTCTGAGATGAGTATATCTAGGTGATTTCTTGGATTCTTTATGGTGTTGTCACATGTCGAGGTTGACACCCTTTATAGACTAACCAAACTTGTCATGTAAAACTGATGATGGATCGTGATGGAGTTTTTCTATTGATGGGGTTTTCCTCCAGCTAGGTCGAGATGCCAGTTTTGTTTCAATTCAACCCATTATCTTTTGGGGTTTTTGGGTGCCTACTGAATATTTTAATACTCACCCATACACAAGATTTTCATTTATATTTTTCGTTTCTTGTATAGACTACATTATTTTGGATAGAGTCTATGGAGGACTCGGTATAATGGGAGACTATGGAGCTAGACAGACCAAGGTGTTTACCAGAGCATGGCCGAGGAGCATTCAGGCTATTCCAGTTGATAGTGATCCACTAATTATGAGTATGTTAGGAACCTTTACATGTTTCTTTAGTGTTATTTTTTGCCCTTTTATGCATTCAATGCTTATGTTGTACTCTAGTTGTGGGATATAGATGTAAGCCTGCATTGGTTGCCTTTTGTTTTTTACATTTCAGTATTTTGTGAGCTTAGAGATGTGTTGGTTTGTACAAGTACATAGTCAATGGCACCCATGTTATTGATGTGCCTTTTAAGTGCTGGTTTCCATCCCCTGGCCTATTATAGGTGGACATGGGGATTTGCGGCCTAGGCCTTGTTCAGTTGGTTCGTGATAGATTGGTATCAGTGGTGGTTTGTTCCCCATTGGGACCATAGTGTTGTGAGATTGCTTTGGGTTTCATAGCAGCAATTTTTGGATGTTTCAATTTCGTATCATAGGATAGAGGTTCTAGTGTTTGTGCAGTGGCTGATGTATTCATTCATAATGACTCTAATGACCTTCTTTTCTACTCGGTACATTAGGGTTCTGGTTGTAGGGAAATAAATTTTGCATGCTTCATATAGAACTGAGTTTTTGTTTTTCATATCCTTCTTGAGTCATCCCCCTAGATATACTCTTTGACCACAGAACACCTTGATTCTATTTTAGGACGTATCCTTGAAGACAGACAGACATGATTCTATAGTGTGATCATGATGATGATCTGCCCCATGATGAGGCTTCAGTGCTAGGCAATGATTCTAAGGCATTACCTCCATGTGGTCTGTCTATAGTACCATTGACCGTAGAGCAACATGTTTTTTTAGAATATTAGGATGAGGGTATGCATTGGATGAGTTCTCTAAAAAAGTTAGAGAGGTAGTGACCACTAAGATACTGGGGTGATCCGGACACCCAGGTAGTATATAAATGGCTCGAGGGAGCCATGCGAGTTTTACTCCAAGTTAGAACACCTTCCAATCTGATGGTGTTCATAGTGGAGATCATTTTATAGGGATTAGCTGGGAGATGGTTGAGTCTGGTGATACATACTTATGATGAGTAAATTCTCACCTAGGATGTCTTTGAGTGACTCTATAAGGAAGATTTTTACCCCGGAACATTGTGATCATTGCATATTCCGAAGCTTCTGCAGTTTTGGAAGGGTAGTGTGGTAGTGCTAGAGTTTTTTGAGAGTTTCTTAGACTTTTGATGATACTCTATAGATATGGTTTAGGATCCGTTTTTTAGATATAGGACCTTTATGCAGGGCTTGTTTCAGGAGATTTGGGAATATGTGATTCAGATGTGCATTCCCTATTATGTTGGAGTGCTAGTGCAAGATCTAGTGGTGGAAAGTTTCTGAGTGGAGGAACTGGTGGACTTGACCCACATTGGGGGTCCTGAGGCTGAGGCATCTATAGGAGATGGAAAATGATAGGTCCCAGGGTTGTGTTGTAGGAGGGATACCCATTCCCAAACATAGATGCATGGGTCTGTAGTGCAAGAGAAGTGTCAAGGATCTTATCAGCCACAAGATATGTGGTGTTACACTTGCGATTGTTGGGGGAATCTCCATAGAGATTTCCCACCTGTCGTGATAATGATAGGGATTCAGATGACAATAATACTTGGTAAATACAACACTTGGATCTAGGAGTTCTATGTGGAATAATTTGAGGTAGAGGAGCTCAAAGATAGGAAGGAGGCGGCAGACAGTTCGATGTGTTTCCACCACCACCCCTAGGAAGACCGAGCTAGGCTCAGGGAGCGGGAGGATGTGGGCGAGGATAGTTGAGGCCATAGAGTCCTTTCTACTAGAAGCTACAAGGATTAATATAGGTAAAACTTTTGTCCTTTAAACATTATTCAGTAGAAATTGTTAGACACAATTGTGGGTACTCATTTCTTTCTTCACATGCTCCAGGTTTAACTAGGGTGATGTGAGGCTTCTGAAAAACCATTTGTTGGTAGTTCCGACAGAGGGCCCAATAATATCCATTTCGTGTTTGGGAAGCCCTTTTTCTTTTGTGCATACCCTCATGTGTTTGGAATCATCATTTTTACATGACCGACTCAATGGGGATGTAGTGCAGTTTTACATAGCTTTTAACTCATGTTGATGGGGTGCTTTCCCCTAGAGATGTGTTCTTGTGATGTGATCAGAACCATGTTGGTGAGTCAGTTCTGCACAAAATAGATATTATCAAGGTGTGGTGGATGATTTCCTTAGACCTGTATGTTCATGGTGAGTTTATGAAATGAAGTGTCAGAGTAGGTCCCAACCTTTCCAGCAGATTTTTCCTACTCTACCACTTTTGTTTGTAAGCCTTCGGATAGAGAAATCCTTCATTAGAATCATTACATAGCTGAAAAGATAGGCCCTGTGATGTTTTTTTAGTATATATTGGTTTCCTAGAATCCATACTCAGCTGGGATTCTACTAGTGTGTGTGGTAGTTTTTCTATTTTGGTGAGTTGTGTTACAATAGGAGGTTTTTAAATGAAGGGCCTGTTATGACCCAATGTTTACTCTTGGGTAGCCTCGTTTTGTTCATGACTACCCTCGCTTCCTCAACATCAACCATGAACACAAAAATTATTGAGGACACTATTGGACAGTCAATCTAGCGGATGTTGAGAATTGTGTGACTCCGTCAATATCAACATCAGGTTAATTAGTGAGATAGTGTATCACTAGACCCCATGACTATAGATTTATCGTGGTACTTGGTGTTTTCCCACCAATCACAGCTAAGGAGATATGTTACCATTTTTTCAAAAAAATTTACCATTATAATCTCAATATAATAGTGGTTTGATATTGGGGGTTCCTTTTTGTGCATCCTTGTAAGCAGCACATGATCCGTTGATGAGCTTTATGGCACATGCATCCTGTGGGGAGTTCATTTTCATCCCTTTTCCTTAGGCTTTCGCTTTTTAGGGATGGAAATACATAACATAGGTAGAATTTAATGTCTTTAGTTTTGACCATTAGGGCATCATAATGTTCCAAACAATATTCCCAGAGGTGGGCGTTAAGTCGGTGTGGGAATCAAGGACCTAGGGTGCCTCAATGCTGCGATATTAAAAATATTAAATATATTTTTTCATGTGCATGAATTTTCTATTGAAAGATAAATAACTCCCATTTGGAGACTCGGAATGGATTCTTGAGACTACGGTTGAGTCTGTAATGTCGTTTTACCCTATATGCCAACCAAAGTCATCTATGCCAGGAGTATTGATTGGGGGCTATTTGGTGATGGGACGTTAGGAGGTGGATTTAATTAATTGAATAATTAATTAAATTTTTAACCTAAACATATTTCCACCCCCCATATTGGAGTGAACCATACAAAAGGAGGATATACTCTTGTTCTCTCATGTCCTTCACTTTTAGACAATCAAACCAATATCGAATCCATGCAACAAGGTTCCATTGATATCTTTTTATAAAGTAGATCATCATCAGATGGAGAAACAGAATGATCAGAGAATCGTTCTTGAACCAACGCTTCGGCTTTTCACCAATGAGGTTGGATGATTTGGGTGTTGGTCCCAATACCTTTCATTTTGCGTTGTTATGAGGTTCTAGATCTCAATTGTAGTTTCTGTTGATCCCTAACAGATAGATCTATGAGTTTTGGGCAAGAACGGGGTGAATAATGGTGTTTTCCAGGTAATTACTAACTGGAACTACCATATACATGGTGTGTTGTTCAATGAAATAGTTTGTGTATATCTTCCTTGTTGGGGAAGATGAATATTTGGGACAACACATTGTATATGGGTGTTACATACCATGTAGTTCCCTAAACCATGTGACCATGGGACATGGCTTGGGATTGCTATGTAAAAACACAAGGTTTTATAGTAACACCCTAACATGATACACAGACATAGGATAGGGTACACGGATAGGGGAAACATATATTGGAAGGTGGCGGTTTATCTGAACAAACTGTATAGTATGGGATACATGGCATTTGAAGGACGCGATTGGATAGTCTTCCTGGAAGAGGAACATGACCAGGTATTGAGAGATGAGGGATACAATGTGTACCTCTGCTACACTCCATCTACCCAAACATGGGTTGGAACCTATGTGGAAATAATACTTGAGTAGGTTCTTGGGTGGGATCCCACATCATGTGTGCCCCATTCCATGTGGTGTACTTCTAGGATATCCTTCGAGGATCTTTCACATTCCATATATAATTCTTTGGGAATTAGATTTAGGTTTGTGAGTAGTCTATCCTAAGCGGTTTTCCATATAGGATGCGATGGTGGCCTGTGTTATGAATTACATGATTTGAGGTGGTGTAAATTGTGCAAGAAGATTGTGGGGTTGTACAAAGCTAGTGATTTAGACCATTATGGTTTGTATAAAGAGACACTATGACTGTCACTCCACTATTGTACTAGGGAACATGATTTTATTACCTCTGTTATTTATTGTATATGGGACTCCCCACATCATGGGAGTGGGTTTTATTACCCTTGGTTAGTTTCCTCTAGGGGTGTTCCTCCCTTGATGGACTAGTTTGCGGGTTTCCTCGTGACCTTCATGAAGGTATATTAGGTACTCCACTATTCGACCAGGGATAGGTTCCTCTATCTATGGATTCAATACTCCCCGGTCAGACCAAGGTGTGTGTACTCCATATATAATGTATAAATAGAGTGGGAACTCATCTAATGGGTAGGGAATAGGTCCTCTATTATAGGAATTGGTACTCTCCTGTCATTCCAGGGCATGGTTCCCCCATACACGTTGTTCCAAAATAGTCATTACTCCCCTATCATGTTAGGGTGAATGTGTCCCATAGTGAACAAGTTGAAGTACTTGGTACTCCCCTATCACATCATGGTGTGGTTCGGTCATGAGTAGTACTTCACTATTGGATCAGGGTGAAGGTCCTCACTTATGGAGTAGTACTCCCCCATATCCAAGTAGTAGTAGAGAGTAGGTCCTCCAGTGGAGATGGAGCTCCCTCGGTTGTAGGATATAGTTATGAGGAGTGGGCCCTTATACTTGATGTGAATGATACCTTGATAGGGATTAGTTATCCCTTGATGGACTGAGGTGTGGACTAATCCTTACAGTAGTGATAGAGAATTAATGAGTAAGTTAGGATCAATACTCCCTCGAATATGGGGCATTGGAGAGGTGTGAGTCCCTCCATTTTATCATGTTATAGAGGATGCACATAGTACATTCTCTGGAGCAGTGCTGCCTCAACTGTGTATAGTAGTGAGGGGCGGGCCTCTTCAGTTGGGTTTATTTATCTTATATTGGGTGCAAGGAAGTAATGATAGGACCTCTAGTGTTGGTAAATGGAGTGGGAACTAGTAATATGTTCCCGATGGAACACGTTCTCTCAGTAATACCATTTGGAAAGGTAGAGTTGTTCCTAATAGAGTGAATCTCTCAGATGGGTTTCTTTCTAGGATGGCTGATCTTGTAGAGTGCATTCTCATGGTTTTTTGTTATGGTTATATCCTATGAAGAGAATCATATTTCTAGCTATAAGGATGAAACCTCATGAGACATAGTGTTTGGGACGAGTATATCTGGGTGATTTCTAGGATTCCTTGTGGATTATGATCTTTGATATTTTTTATGATTGAAGTTTTCCTTTGAAATGAAGGGAATGATATTCTAATGTTGTGATCGCATTCTAAAACCCTTTAAACTCATTTTTATGTTTATATATCAACCTTGTTTTCCCTTACTTATCATATGAGATCACACATTTTATGTTTGTTTTCCACATGATTTGTAGAAGGGTATTAAGTATGATGTGTCCAAAATGGGTTCTAGTTATGAAGGATAAAGAAGGAGATGTTGTAGATGTTTTATAAACTAGTAGTTTATGTATCCGAGCTCCCAAAGACACAAATATAATACACCATTTAGGAATATATTTGTTTTATGTATCAATTATTATGAAAAATTAATTTAATTCAGATGTACATACTTTCTGGGTCCTTAAACACATTGTTTCTTATAACCATGCATCCTATACTGCACACCTGTGTGAGTTCAGAAATCCTCTTAATAGAGGGTCTTTTCACATGTTGCACACAGTTAGTCATAATGTGCTCCTAGGCTATGCAAGGGGTATTTTTTGGGGTTGAACGATGCATGTTTATCACAAGGCTAGGATAATAATGTGAACAAACCATGATATCCTTTAACGAAATGGGAAAAATAGTTTTCTTACATCCTTCTTTTTCAGAAACCCTCACTTTTATATTTCCCTCTGTGCATAGTGTCCCTCTCCCTTTGTATATTAATTCATGCCTAAATATTTTCATTTGGATATCTACTCTTTTTGAAATCAAAATCACTTTTAGACTACATTTTTAGATGTGTACCAGTAAGATGTCAATTCCTTTATCTCTGTTCTCTATTTTTATTTTAATCGATGAAGTTATTTTGGTGTGATCTAATATTCCCTTTTTTTAGTGAATTTTTCTATTTGGTAAATTTCTTATGTTCTATCCTAGATTATAGGCCTATAAAGGATGATGATTTGACTGTCATAATAAGGTAAGTGGTCTTGTGATCTTCACTAAAATCATTGGGTTTTATTTATTATATCATTGTGATATGTCTTAAATGATCTGAGAAATTCATTTAAAATAAAACTATTCTTAAATTAAATGAACACTCTTAAACTAAATGAACCATGTGACCCATTTATTTATCATCGGAGGATATCGATATTGAATTTAAGAACCCATGGATATATATATATATATAGATTGAATATAACCACAAAGGATGGATAATGTTATTAATCCACCAGTTAGGGTTATTATTACTATTTATTATTTTAATTGAAATCATCGAAATGAGAAATTAATTAATTCAAAGAGGGAATGAAAAATTATGTACCTACAACTTTTTCAATCATTTATTCTTAGTTAGGATTGATATGTTCTTTATATTAAAAGGGAAAATTAATATGAATTAGATGATTCATAGATGGTTGGGCCTTATAATCCTTGACTATGTTTTGAGCCACCATATGAGGTGAGTTAATTTATTATATAAATTTGTTGAAAAATTGAAATGAAATGTGATCTAAAATGGTATGTTTAGACATTGGGATAAGGAAAATTCATATCTTCATGCTAGAAGTGATACTAGGGTTCCAACTCAGAATTCCATTAATGAACACAATGGGATGGTTTAATTAATTAAATTGAAAATGAATTTATCTCTTATCTTATTTGACACATGGGTTCTCATATGAAATTCATCTACAAAATCACATAAAATTTAGTTTATATATGCCATGAGGGATACATGGAATCCATAAATGAACTAAGATGGAAAAAATAAGAGGTTGTATCTTTATATATTTCAAGAGTGATACTCGGACTCCCTTTGTGGACTTACAAGGATGTAATCCAAGAAATGATCATTATTTATGACACAAGTGACACTTAGACTCCATATATGGACTACCAAGGAAAGACTTGGAGGGAAGATGAGTATTTTTTCCATGAGTAAAACATGGTCTCCCTTCGTTGACCACCTATGATGGACTCAGAGGGCAGTGATTTCATACCACATATTGAGATATAATTCTGTTCATATGAGAAATTTCTATGATGTGTTTGTAAGTTGATGAGTTAATGTTGTTTCTAGAGTGCTACTAGGGGTTCAAATGATGAATTCTAAGGACAATATGAAGTTTCTTTTAAATCCTAATGAATTAATTACATGATGTGATTTCCAAGACAACTAATCAGCTTGGACTTGGTGAAATACATATATTTATGATGGCCTATTTATATATATCTTTCCCAAAAATTGATTTATAGTGGTTGAGTGCGCTATAAAATAAGTATATTACATCCTTATAAATAATTCACGACTGATTGTTTAATCCAAGATATTCTGACTTAGGCTGAAGAGAGAACTAGGGAACCTATGTTCTGTGGGAACCCAAACCATTATTAGTTATTTATTCATAGACTTTCATTTATATAGGATACTATTACCTACAAACAATTATTAAATATTCACATATTGGTTGGTATTAGACATTTTTGTTGATGGCCTATTGTGTATATCTCACACCATGTTTTTTTACCACTAAGTACCCGGACAAACATCATGTTTATAAGTAGGTACAAGGGAAAGTAACCTACCATGGACTCTTGATTAACTTTATATGATGGTGTATAGGGGAAGAGGATAAAGTCTATTATCGAGATGACATACAAACTATCCTTATCTCTTTTGTTCATTTTTTATAGCATGTTGAAAATTCTACTTCCCATGATCCCCTATAGATTAATTTTTGTTATAGAATTCCATGATCAAAATTTTTTATGACATTGATGGATGTGATTACATTTTAATTTTTATAATGGATGCTACTCTTACATAATTCAGTTATCTTTTATGATTATGCTATTTCTTTATAAAATTATACCGATATTCTATAATTTAATAATGAGGGCTTAGTCTCCCCACTATTCCACCATGCATCCTCACTGCTAGGTGGTAGAAAATGACATATGGGGAGGAGTTATTTAGGTCATGTGTCCAATCCGGTTTGGTTAATTTTTTCTGAAATGTGTGAGAGGCATCACAAACATGCACTAAAAGAGATTGATAATGTAGATCAATAAATATGAAGACTCAATACATTACCATAATGGTATAAAAAAAATATTGGGGCTAATATGCTACCATATCCCTGATGAGGATTTAAAGGTACCCAACACTACTAAATTTGAAAGTGATGTACTTTTGGTGTGATGTTCCCTACTCTAGTAACCCTAATCTAGTAATTAGTTTCTTTCATGGTAATATACTAAAAGAAAATAGTTTTTTAGTGGCATTTTTTTTCATGGCGTTTTCCAAAACTGCTTCTAAAATTTTTTCGATTAAAATTTTAGTGGCAGTTTTTTAGCCGTGTTTTTAAAAACCACCACTAAATGTATTTAAAATATTTTTTAAAAAATTTTTAAAACTTCTTCCAAAAAAAAATTCAATTTTTTAGCAGTTTTTTTTTCAAAATCGCCTCCAAATTGAAGAAACAAATTAAAAAATATGAAGAAATTGTTTATTTATTATTTATTATTTACAATCAAGTATTGTTTATTATTCATTAATTTTACTTATTTAAAATGTTTCAAATAATAATTATTTATAATTATTAGTTTATAAAATTTTTAAACCGAAAAGAAATCTTCAATAAGTTGATGAACAGACTTCGGCATCAAATGACCATAACATCTGATCCTAGAGTCCATTTCTACTTCACAACCAATCAAATCGAAGCATATAATATGATTTAAAACCAAGTGAGATTTAAATCATGTGATAATCAAAGGAAAAAAATATATTCAAATTTTAAAATATTAAAATTGAACTCGAACTTCAAATGACCATAACTTTTAAACCGGGTGTCTGTTTGGGCTCTACTACATATCAAATCAAATCCTCTGATACGATCCATGATTTTCAGGTCTGGAACCAACCCTTTATGTATTATACCCCTTTTTATTCCACCAGAAAAGCTCTAGAAGGCCTCCAAAACAGAGGTTTTAGTTGCATACCACAATTTCTTAAAATTCAAACAATTATAACATTCTATCTAGGTTTCTGTTCATCTTGTACGACATATCACATTGAAGCTCATTTCATGATATTCGACTTGACTGGTTGTGGCACTGAAAAAGGTGTCCCAGATCATATTTTATGGCTATCTCAGTGTTGTTAAGGTTATAATGGTTCTTACTGTTTTATGATTAATTGATTTATATAATATTAATTAATGAATTAATTAATTAATATTATTTGTTTATATATTATTTATTACTTATTACTTATTATTTATGATTTATTTATTTATTTATCAGTTTATTCATTGATAAATTTATTTAATTTATTATTTTATATTTAATATTTAATTATTTATTTAATTATATTTAGTTATTAAGTACCCATTAATTATTAATTTATTTTTAATTTATTAATTATTAATTATTAATTGGTTATTATACATTCATTATTAATTTATTATTTATTATTTATTTATTTTTTATTCACGATTAATTAATTAATTATTCATTTTTAAATAAATAATTATTAAGTAAATAATCAATATTCCACATTAAATATTAATTATTAATTATTAATTATTAATTATTAATTAAGAATTTTCAATTATTAATTATCAATTTTTAATTATTAGTTATTAAAAATTAAAAATTAAAAATTATTTATTTATTAATTAGTATATTTGTTTTTCAATCTATTTATTATTTATTAATTATTTGATTATTATTTCTTATTTAGGATTTATTATTAATTATTTATTATTAATAATTTATTAATTTATTTTAAATTTATTAAATTTTAATTTATTATTAGTTTATTATTAATTTATTATATATTTATTAATTTTTTATTTATTTATTTGTTATTTATATAATATTTAGTTATTTATTTAATTTTTAATTTTTAATTTTTTTTAAATTTTTAATTATGAATAATTTCTTAATAATTTATTAATAATTTATAAATATTAAATATTAGATATTAATTCTTAATTATTAATGATGAATTATTAAATAATAATAATTAGTTATTATTTATTAGTTATTATTTTTTATTTTTTATTAACTATTTAGTATTTATTATTTAGTATTTATTTATTTAGTATTTATTATTTGGTTATATATCTATTATTTATTAAATTTTTTACCAATTATTTATTTATTTATCATATATTAATTTTTTTAATTAATTTATTATTTATACATTACTTATATATTATATGTTATATATCATATATTATATATTATAAATATATATATTGTATATTATATATTATATATTATGTATTATGTATTATGTATTGTATATTCGGTATTGTATATTATATATTTTATATTATATATTGTATATTATGTATTATATATTATGTATTATATATTATATATTATATATTATATATTATATATTATATATTATATATTATATATTATATATTATATATTATATATTATATATTATTTAGTATATATCTATTTTTTAATTTTTATTTGTTGTTCTAATATATATATATATATATATGTATATTATGTTCGATTTATTGACCACATGAAAAGCCTGCTGAAGTGGTAAAGTGTTTAGAGAATAAGCAAGAGGAAAGGGGTTCAAATCTCACCCAATATAGAATTTCTATATATGACATGGGCATGTGCATGGACATGGACTTCTACGTGGAGATGGGTATGAGCATGGTAATAATAAATAAATAATTAAATATATAAATTACAAGAATAAATAATTTAATTGATTAATTATGAAAATAAATAAATAAATAAATTACATGAATAAAAAATTAATTAATTAATTACGAAAATAATTAATTAAATAAATAAATTGATAAATAATTAAATTTGGAAAATAAAACAAATTTTAAAAAAATTAAAAAAGTAAAAAAATTGAAAAAATTAAAATTTTTTAAAAAACAATTTAGTGATAGTTTAAACCACTGCTAAAAAACCACCACTAAATCGTTCTACAAATATTTTGAAAACCCGCCAATAATTATTTTCCGACACATGATTTTGTGACGGTTTTCCATAACTGCCACTTAATTCAAATTTTGGCCTAGTGATAGATATAAACAGTTAAATTAAAATTGATCAATCAATTTATAAATTTTCGAGAAATATACTCATACATGATACCAATTTCACATTAGTAATATAAAATAAAATGTACTGCATAATAAAATAAAAAGAACCGCATCCTTGAAAACTAATTATATGAATTATTCTTCATATCATGGGGAGATGAAACAAAATATACATAAGTTAAAAATCATAATAAGGGATTTGTATATCATAATCTATTAGGAATAAATAAGAATAATCAACATTTAATGGTAAATAACTGAATAGACATACCATTTATATAATGTGTCTATAATTATGAGACAATTCATAATCAATATATCATAGAAAATAATTGAACATACGTGACATTTAATCAATAATCTAAGAATGAAATGGATCCATAGATAATATCATAGTGAAAATATCATGGATAATTAAAATAGTTTTATTTTATGTAAAATAAATTCTTAATTATTGGACTTCATGATCTCAGGCACCATGATACTTCTACAGTCATGGTCTTTCATCAAGACATTTTCAAACTATTAGTTTAAAACCCATCTGATTTAGCCAACTGGTTTGTCTCATGAGACTTTTCAATGCACCAAGAGGCTATCTATCTATGAGCCCGACTTATAATTTCATGTAAAAATAATTCCTCATATATCAAATAATTAATTTAATTCATGAGAAATGTTCTTTATCGTCAAAAATCATTATTGAGTAAAGGATAAAATTTAACAATATCACCCAAGTTAATCAAATAACATTCATAGTAAAAAATATTTTAAAAATGGAATCTAGTTTTAGAAATAATCATATCCATGATATATGAATAGTGATATTTTATAAAAATGTAATTCCCAATAAAAAATGATCATAAGGAAGTGGTTGTTTCATTGGAAAGTTAACAATCACAAAACAAAGTGAGATTGAATAACAACTTTTACCAGTTAGTAATTTTCAAGTCAAATACCATTGGATGAACTAATTAAAATTGAAATATAAAATACCATTATGTATTAATAAATCTTGATATTAAATGAAAAATGAGTAGTATATATACTCTATAAAAGAAATTTGGTTCACAATATTACAATATTCCTCAATGAAGGAAAATTGAAACAAAGTCTCTTACCTCTTGCTTTTTTTTGGTTGAATTTTCATTAACCACATGTATATTAGGTTTAATAAAGTTATTAAATTATAATAAAACCATATTAAAGATTATAATATCACATATTATCATTCATTTATAACAAATTACTACCAGTTGTTTAATAATGTTTCATTATTTTCATCTTTTTGGTTGTTAATTTCCATGTTTTCTCATTCCTTCTATATCATGAATGTTCTTATTCTTATGAATGTTATATAGTTCATAATATATATAATAATAATCATGAAATAATAATCATATGTACACATAAATTATTCTTTTATAACCAATCATGGATGATGGTTTTAATAAATTATTTACGTTATGATTATAAAGAGGGTAGGCGTACGTACGCATGCGTAACATTTCCATTTTTTAGTGATCATTATGGAATAGAGTTAGGTAGTATTTTAAAATTCCATAATGATAATAATATCATAAATAAAATATTATTTCATTAATTGTACTTAAATATGTGATCCATGTGGTGAGGTGATGAAAAGAGAGCCGCATCGTTTCATGTAGGTGGTAGCCCACACGTACATGAACGATGTTATCGTATTCCATTCAGTTAAAAGGTATGAAAGAAAATGATATATATTATCTTTTAGGAATGATAAATATGTCATTAATATAATAATTACTTAATTTATATCAGAAAATATCATTAACGTTATCCTTACCACCATCAAAGTAAAGCGTTCAGGAATGATGAATCAGATCCTTTCGTGAAGAGGTAGTTTCCATACACATGACTGATGTTATCGTAAACCTGACAAAATTGAACAAGAAAAATTATAAATGATATAATGAATCATGAGAGATAATTATGGTATAAATATCATATAAATAATTTAAATCCATCATCATAACAAAACATTAAATGTGGTAACGGAAAAAATTAATGTCATCAGTTCGTGAGGGGGTAGTCCACGGTACACACGAATGATTATTTATTAACCCATTCAATATGAGTGGGGATGGTTAAAGGTAATGAAATTAACATAAATACATCGAAATATTTTTATTACATTGAGTTTATTATATCATTAGGGTTTATTTTTAATTTATTGGTGAAGAGGAAGAAATAAAATAAAAATGCTTGTTAAAGAATTTCACCTCTTCTTATGGAATCATATTTGGGTATGCCCCTAAAGGCTTCATTGACATGCTATATGACAAAAATAAGGATTCTAGGATTAGTGGATTTAAGTTTAGAAGTGATTTGGGTTGTTATTGTATTTACCAAAAGGGTGTGAAAGAGTTAATAAGATAGGATAGGGGTGTACGTTTATAAGTGAGGTGAGTGCCACACTTGTAATTTTTGGAATAAAAAATGTTCAACCATATTTTTCATAAGTAAAAAGGGTAAAAATGATGTATTTTCCAGGTTAATTAATTATATGGATAAAATGTGGATTTAAAAATATTTTAGAAATGTTTTAGATCAATTTAACACATGTGTTTGTATTTTAATATTCAGTGAATCCATTTTTTACCTTAACCGTGATAATTAATTTTCAATATTTCCGTTATTCATTATGGTCAAAATGTATGTTGAAATTATTATAAAATTTAAATTATTTAGATAAAAAAATTTAATCAATTTTTCAAATTTCCATTCACATAATTTTTAAAATTTAATATAAAATTAATCCCACTGATGCGATAAGAATGTGAGTTTTCAAAGAGAAAATGATCAAAAGTTTAAAAAGCTTTTTTTATTAAAGTAAAATAGGAAAATGATTCATCTGTCCTAAATTGTTTTAAATTATATAAATTTTAACTAATTTTACTATTAAATGAATTTAAAAAATAACTAATCTTTATAAATAATTTAAATAAAAAATCACTTTTTAATTAAAATTCAGTATTTTCACTATTAATCAAAAAATGGAAATTTAAGAATAATAAAAGTAATTATCCCTAAGTTAATTTTGATATTATTATTTCATAAATTAATGTAATTTTATTAAATAAATTTTATAAAATTCGTTAAAATTAATTTCATATTATGTTCTCGAAGCATGACTAAATCGTCTTTCTTAAAAAAATACAGTTTTTAAGAAACATATCTTTTTCTATTAAATGATTTTAATTTTTGATTATAAAAAATAATAAAAAATCTATGTGTTTATAATATAAATATTTTTATAATTTTGTTCTATTCCCCCATTAAAATAATATCTAGTAAAAAATGGCCATGTTTAAATAATTGATTAATAGTGTATCGTCTTTTTAACATGGTGTTGCATGAATCACAATATATTGATGTAATTATATTTATTCTAAAATAGATATATTATAATCTATGGGGGTGTATCATTATTCCATCACAAAAATATAATCCTCTAAATTTCATGGAAATTTCCTTCTAAAAAACGTGGGAAGTTCTTCTTTATAACGTCCTCTGGTTCCCACATTTCTTCCTCTGTTTTTTGATTTCCCCAAAGTATTTTTACCAGATGAGTCATTAAATTCATTAATACCCTCCATTAAGTATCAATAATATATATGTTTCATTCATATTATGATATTTCTAGTTCATATTCTATTTCTTTAGAGATGAGCACATTCATTGGGTTTGAAATGTACTTCCTTAACAATGATATATGAACCACATCATGTAATTTTGAGAGATTTTGGAGAATTTACAGTGGATATTGGATAAATAAAATTAAATCATGAATTTATAAGGGTTTGATATACCTAAGGATCAATTTATCTTTATTATCTAATATTATAACTCCCTTCTACAACGATACATTCATGAAAACATAATCTCCCACTTGGAATTTCATACCATTCCTATGATTATTAGCATAAATATTTTTCCTAATTTATGAGGCTTTAATGTGATCTTGAGTATCCTTTACAATTTAATTTTTATTATCAATATGTTCTACTTCTATGAGTTTAATTTCACTAACTTCATCCTAACAAATTTGAGTATGAAATCTCATTCCATATAATTCTTTTTGTGGTGTCATTTTAATAATTGAATAGAAACTATTATTATAGATAAAATATAACAAAGTTAAATGTCTATCCTACATACCTTGAAATCCTAATGAGAACCAACTCAATAGATCTTCTATTTTAGGAATAGTTCTTATGGGTTGTCTATCAGTTTTAGGATAGTAGGTAGTGCTCAAAGAAAGCACAATATCAATATCCTTATGAAGACTTTGCGAGAATTTTGATATAAAATAGGGATCATAACATGACACAATTAAAATAGGTTCACTATGAAGTCCTAAAATGTTATTATGAAACATGGTCAAAACTATCTAGATTACTCACACCCGATGTTGAAAATAAGTAGTAATTAATTAATATACATGTAAATGATAATTATAGAAACTAATTTTTATAGGATAAGAATATTTATAAGGTTATAAAATATTTCATTAAAATAATTTTTTTATATTAGAGACTTGTGTTTTTTAGAAGAAGATAGTAATTATTGTAATGGGTTCTTTATCTCAAATTTTATTTGTTGATACATATTTAATAATGTGGACAAATATTTTCTTGATATCGAATTATGACATCGTAATGAATTTATTTTAACATATTCATGTAATTAATGTTTATTTAAGAGATATATTTATTATATCTTCAAATTTTATTTATTTTAATTATACAAAAAATGTATGTTTTTTTATTATCTCAACTTCATTCATGGAGTCATAATTCTTCTTCATGAACTTCTTTATTCCATGATTTTTTTCTGCCACCGTATGTTTTATTTCACTTTACATTCTCTTTCTATATGGTAAATATAAAACTTTTTTTTATATATTTCTCCTCAACTAATTTATTCCCTATAAAAATTATATCATTGTGAAAAATAGTTCCCATAATTTTTAACGGCAATTTACACACTTTTTTCATATTCACATTTTCCTCCAGTGTTGTCCTTTGAATTTGGAAACCCAATTAGTAGTTACCTCACGTGACATTCATATTTCAATTCCCCTATTTTGAAAATTATGTTTTGTTATACTTTTTATAATGTGGGTTTTTATTAAAGGTATTTCAAAATATTTAAAAATGGGTTTTCATCCATTCATATTAAAATATTTTATCTTTCACACCATATATATTTTTGATAACCTTTATGAAATTTCAAGAATATATATATTTTTTTATTTTTTAAAATTAAATTACTCCAAATGTTTTAACTTTACCATTTGAAACCTTTAGTTCCCTTTTAAGTCCCCTTTAATTAAGATTATTGTTATAAATAAAAAATTTTAAAAAATGTTTTTACCTGAACATTTTATTACATTATAACATTCGAGGGATTTAAAATTTATATTCCCTACAAAAATATTGATTTTAAAAAATCATTATTTTAAATTTTTCAAAATTTTCCTTTCACAAAAAAAAATTTCAATGTGAATATAATATCAAATTTTATTCCAAATATAAAATATTTTTTAAAAACTCTTTTATGATATTGATAACATTTTCCTATTTATGTATAATTTTAATATATCTTTAATAATTATTTTTCCTGAATCACCCTATATTTTTTGTAATAAAATAATCTTTTTGTGTGATTGAATTTTGGATATGAACTATTATGTTATCAAATTAAATTTTGGTGATACCATCTAAAGGTTTTGAAAAACCCATTTTCCTTTCAATTGGTTCTTTATGATGTAGTTAATAAAACCCATTTTGTTTCAATTTATCATTTAGGATATAATGAATGATTCCTTTCAAGTGGTATATATATATAGATGACTGATGGTGGGGGTCCTATATCACCATCTAATGCATTGGTTAATGTTTCATATCACATGTGATAATGATTTTGATAATAGGAATTTTGTTTGTTCATAACTTGAAGCATGAACGTATTTATTTTTTACAACATGAATAATGATTTTTTGTTTACAATATTATAATTTCTATGTTCATATGGTTATTCTTATTTTATTTATTATTATTTGACTCATGTTAATGTTACATATCTATACCATATACCTATAACTGTGCTCAAGGAATCATGTTTATTATCTTACTATATCACACTCTTCTTCCAAGGTATATGTATGCTCATTTGATATTACATGTCATTATATCATGAATTATGAAAAATATCATATTTTTAATTATTAATTTAAATTATATATTTTTACCATGCTCATGTTTTCTCATAAGATTATGAACTAACCATTGATGACACATTTATTAGCTTCTTCCTTACTAATAATTTGATATCAACTATTTATTATGATTCCATTACCTGGTTATGAGGATGAGTATAACTTATGGTAAGAATATATGGATGGATAGTATCATTTAATTATCAAGAAATTATCAAAAGTATTGAAAATCATGTTTCTTATGTAGATAATCCTCAAAGACACTAAACTTTATGTTCCTAGGATTATAAGTTTATTGTGAGATGTAAGGATTAAAATATTGAAATATATGTCAGCAATGTTTGATAAATCTCACTTTTAATCACAACATGTGTTTAATTAAAATATTTTTAGCATTATATCTCGATGTTAAAATGTGGGTAGCCTCATAATACACTATGTTATAATGGTATTTACCAATGTCCTTGTAACATACTGTGACACCCTATTCATGTGTATATGAAAAAAATTATGTTTTAGAAAATTTGTATTTATTTTTCTATGGTTCTTGTTTGTTTTGTTATTAATTCACATCCTTTAATAATGGTTTTTGTTATTTTTATAGGATATTTACACTATTTATTTTATTACATGATATATGATAATATTATCAAGCTTCCTGGCCACTTATTATGATTTCAAGGACTCTTTCTATTAACCAGTTAATTTATATCCATATCAAGTATCTCACGTTTTTTTAACTATTTATAAGTCTTCCATGTCTCTTTGATGGTGTCTTCCCATTATTGAGTGTTTGAGATAACATAATCTTATTATTAAACATTTATATAAGTAAACATTGGTGTTGAGAATATATTTTATTGGTTTATAAGTGGTCATCAATGATGGATTTGATAAATCATTTGGCATAAATATATGTTGATGATGTATCATGTACTTAGTTCTCAGAGACACTATATGTTTGATCATCAGAGTTGGTTATAATTATTACATTGTATGAAAAATAAATTTCCTTATCACTAGATCATGAAATGTGGGCCTCGGGGAATTTCACGAATTCCTTAAAGGCTTTGAGTTGGATGAAAAAAATGTGAATAAGGGTCCTAGGAGGATTAAATGAAAGTAATTGAGGGGATATTTTCTTATGTAATTTATTTGGGGAGTGATCCTCCATGGGGGTTAAAGAGGTATTAATTCAAGAAGTGGAGAAGTATTTTTTTGTTAAAATAACGAATATAATATTATTTCTAGACTATGACATGTAATAGAGATCATATTGATTGGATATATAAAATATGTTAATAAAATAATATGTTGTTTAACTTTTAAACCCTTAGAACTAAAAATTTAATTTTTTATATATATTAATGAAAAAATTAGGAATATTTTTTAATGGAATACGTAATCCCATATAGATTTGGATATAACTTTTTTGTATTTTAAATTAATTTTAAAATTTTAAAATGTTTTATTTATCATATTATGTAATTTTTTTATCACAGATAAATATCAGAGAAATTAATAGGTCATTATTACCTCAATATTACACTATAAAACATATCATATTTAAAAAAATTATATTTTATTGATTCTCAAAAAAATTTATATTATTCCAAAAAATTTCAAAAAAAAAACACAATTAGAACATATAATTGTTGAAAAATTATGTTTTTCACCATCGGTCTTATCCAAATAGGTGACACTATAAATTCATAGATGTAAATTTAAGTATAGGGTTGGTTCACCGAGTCCATCCACATTACCCAACTTTAGGACATCCATAATGAACCCCTTTCCCCATGTGGGTAAATGATTTTTAAAATGTTTTGTATGTAGTGTATATTTAAGGGGGAGATATGATCCAGGGGTTGGGTATGAGAAGAAAGAATTTTTTTATTTTATAATAAAGATATATAAAAATAGTGGATACTAAATTATTTATGTTCATATTTTGTGTCATGCTTGTAAAAATAGTTAAAATTATATCAAGGCCTTTATAAAAAATAAAAGTTAGAGTCAAGAACCCACTTGGGATTTATAACCTTAATATGGAGTTTCATACTATGATGGAAAATTTCAAATAATTAAGATCTTTATATGAATTTAATGTGATATAAAAATATAATATGAAATTTCAAGTGGTGTTAATCCACCATTAATGCTCAAAAATTGGTATAATTCCATAAATAAAGTAGTGTTTGACAACTAAAAAAGAATCAGAATCTCAAAGAAATAAGTATAAAAATGTATTGAATTTGTTTCTATTTTTTATATACTTTAAATTAAGGATTAATCTGTTTTTCAGAATTCCAATTTTTTTTGGGAATAATGTTTCATAAAAAACAAATGGATTTATCAAATTGATGACTATATAAATACATTGGGTCAATAACTTATGGAATTCAAGATGAGTGTATGATTTGATTTTAAAGTTTTTATTTCATTTTCTAGGAAATAATTATACTTAAAAAGAAATCAAGGATCAATGATTCCATGTTGTATCATAAGGTCAATATAAACCGGTTGTTCTAATCGATCCAAATTGTGGTATAGAAAACAAACACTTTTGTTAATTATTTATTTACTAATAGTTATATATAATTTTTACTGACATATTATGATAGATTTAGGTAAGAAACTCAAATCTGATGTTTCATTACTGGTGGTTATTGTGGAAGTAAGTGGGTAAAATTGATAACATTGAGGTTTTTGTCTTAGACTCCCGTTTCAGGGAACTTTTTATAACCCAATTTTTAGTGTCTAATTTATGACTCATTTCTATATGTTAAATTAACTTACTAAAATTATTTTAGATGAATATTGATGGAATGATGGAATGGTTATGTGAATAAAAAAAATACTAGAATTTTTCTATTTAATAAGTGGTATCATGAATTATTTTGAAAGTCTAAAGTTAAATTAGAGGTAAAAGTGTGAAAGGGTTAATCATTATGTGGTTGGGAGTGCTGAAAATATTAATGTTTTCAAATAGGGAAAAAATTCATGAGATGAATATGATTTAAATATGATTAATAAAATCCATTTTTAATGGTAATTATTAAATTGTAAGATTGTGACAATAGTTTTTTTATTTGAAATAGTGGTATCTAGTGAGATGTGAAGGGGAAGTTGTTTTTAGAAGAGGTTGGAAGAGAACAATATCGAATGGTTTTAAAAAGTGGTATAAACTTTTAAAAATAAATCCTTTATAGAGTTATTTGAAAATATGTAGCATGTACTTGATGTATCAAGGGGGAGTCTAGTTTAGAATGTACCCAAATAATTTTCAAATATATAAGTGTATAAAAAATCAAACCAAATCATTATGAAACCTCGATATAAATAATAATTAATATAATTTTCCAATAATGTTGATCCCTTTGAGTTTTATTTAAAAAGGTGTAGTGAGAATAATTATCCATAAATATATAAATGTGTTTTCAAGAATTTGGAGTTATAAGGTATCGAAGTATTTATAGAATTATATTTAAAAAACTAAAGGAGTAGAATGTTTCAACCGTGTATTTTTGTGTTATATTTATTGAAAATAACAAATTCTTTAGAATTTTAATGTAATTGATATAAATGGAATGGTTTTTTAGTTTTTATTCTAGAATATTTTTATATTTCCCAAGAGAATAGAACAAATTAGTTGTTTTATATATATTTTTCTTGAAAATTTATTTTATGTGAAATTATTAACATTTAATTTTATTTTATTTTTTGTAAATTGTTAGATAAAATTTCATGAGATAGTTAATATCCAATTGGAGGATATAAAAAAAATTTAATGAAGATTCAATGTTAAAATTTAATATAATCTAGATCTTACTTAGGGAATTTTGGAATGTAATAGTGAAATTATGATCCTAGTAAGGATATCGATTTAGTTGTGTTCAATTTGAATCCACTTTCTAGCTACATTTATCAGTTTAATGAGGAGATTTCAGTCAATTGGAGATGGTTTATAAATGTGATGTTCTTGATTATGTTTCCCAATTGATGGTAAAGCATAATCACAGTTTTATTCTTATGCATAGATCATGAGGAAAGATAAAACTTTTCTAGAAGACAATATTTTTTTATGTTCATTCATTTATTATGTAAAGAATAATTCTTATAAAATTATCATGAATCAATGGTGATGTTTATAGAAACATTTGTAGTAATGTAAATAACATCATTAAGGATTTAGGTTGTATCCATTTCAAAAAAATCATTTTTTATATTGTTCGAAAAGGATTCAATTGAATCCATGAACGAATTTTCTTAAGGTATTTATGTGAAAAAAACAATGAAATGGCCATTTTAAAAAGGATTATGGTGATTATTTTCTTCCATAATGGGAAAATGTTATGTGAAGTTGTTTACAAAAAAGGTAAAAAAGGTAAAGAATATTATTTATGGCCCTTTTCATATAAATTTTCCTTTAATCATATCATTTAACAATAAATAGATAGTCAAAGTAGTATTAAATTTATTTTAATGACATCCTCTATAAAACGAGGGACATGAAGGAGTTATTCCTAAAGGGAAAATATAACCAATAATATTTAAAAGGTAGTTCTACAAAGATATTTTATGATGGAGTTCTATGAAGTTATTTCACAAATGAGTACCATAAAAAAGTTTCCTGAAAATGTAGTTCCATAAACACATTCATTAAAGTAAAACTACAATGAAATTTGAAAAATTATAGATAGTAAATAATTTTTATGAAGGTAAGATCATAAATTAAATTATAGGGAAGGTATTTTTTATCATATAAATATTATGGGGAAAATTTTACTACAAAAATATTATGAGGTAGTAAAGATTTATATTTGAACGTAAAAATATGTGAATCTTGATTGCTCGATTTATATTTGAAATAAGATATAGGATAGATATATTGGATTAATTAAATAAAAATAAAAAGATGTTTTCCACAATTTATTCCCGTGACATATCTAATTTTTCACGAAGGTAACCCTTGAAAAAAAGTGGGATCTACATCACTATATATTGTTGTAGAATAATATATTGTAGGACATGATAATTATAATTTGGAATTATTTTTATTTAGATTAGGATTGATACTGTTATTGAAGATAAAGACTGAAATATAAAATTAAGGAGTTGATCTCACCTATAGCATAAGGAGAAGAGTAGAGAACACATAGATTAACATAAACACTCTCTGAAGATAAGAATAATATTTTTATGGACTATATATACTAATCTAGAAGGGACCCTCCTATCTATATACCTTTGAGGAGACCCTAATGTATATAAACATACAATTTCATTCATCAAAGTAGCTCAATGAGTGAAGAACTAGAAGTGTTTCTAGAATTGATAATGTGAATTTCTTTGTCATTCTTAAAAACTATAGTGTGTAGTATTACCTCCTGAAAAATAAACAAATTATCTACGCATTCTCCATAGGGTATCCCTTTATAGTGAAGAAAGAAAAATAAACTTTTATTTTACATGATTATCATTTCAGAATTAGTGTTTATTTTTTGATGTGATTAGTGTTGGTGAATATGAAGTTATGTGTGTCAATGCTAGAATAGAAACATGATATAAATGTCTTAGGGGAGTAAAATATGTGAGATATTTTAATTTAATTTTCACTCAGAGTCATACCCCTCTAATGGTACTCTTGGTCATCCTATTCCTAACAGAAACCCTTTTGCACTTACTTGTTGTATGAGTACTAGTGTAGTGACATGACTCTTCTAAATATCTTTAAAGACCTCTTCACATTCTTATATCATGAATTATTTTTCCATATACACAATAACATAGTTATTGGTCTAGAAAATCAAGATAAATTTCACAAAAGACATCTATTGTGACAAAAATAATCTAAGAAAAATACACATCTCTATAACAATAGTTAATCTAGTAAATTCCTTAATTTCCATTATATTTTAATGATTCATATAAATTCTTCTATTATATATCATGTTACCTAATAAAGTAACCTAATACATCAAAATCCATGCCTTTTGATCTTATCCTTAATCTTACTCTTCATTAAATTGACTAGAATTATCCTTAAAAGTTCTTTATATTCTTTATTTCTCTTTGATAATATAAAAATATCACCAATAAGAAATATTATTGATATATCAAGATAATCTATAAAGAGTATATGAATCAAATAAAAAATTAATTGTTTCTATTTTATAAGTTTAAATGAAATCACAATAAACTCATTGTGACCATATCTATCATGGAAGATTTCATTTTTGATATATTCACACTTAACATTTAGTTATAATATTATAAATGAATATCCACATCTTAGAAGTATTATGCTCCATTAATTTATCAATATAGGTTGTCAATGTGTTGTAATGGAAACTTTTTCTTTATTATGATCTCTTTATGCAATAATACAAATATGGCTTATAATAGCACTAAAAACGTCCTTTAACACCGCTAAAAAAGCTCTGTTAGTCTCGGTGAAGATAAAGGGGGGGTTCCTTTTTCAGTGCTAAAACTAGCACTGATAAAGGGTCACCTTTATCAGTGCTAAAAAAGTGCTGATAAAAGTTCTCATTTATCATCGAGAAGAAAGCGCTGATAAAGGTAGTATTTATTAGATCTATTTTCAGCATTGATAAATATATAATATATCATCACTCAAAATAGCACTGATAAACACTACCTTTATCAGTGCTATTTTGAGTGCTGATAAAAACTAAATTTATCAGCACTCAAAATAGAAATGATATATTATCCATTTATCAGTGCTTAACTAGAGATGATAAAGGCTAAATATTATATGCAAAACCAAAACCTACACATAACCTACATAGAACCTGGACAAATTACAGCACCCACACATAACACAAACAACACCTGCATACAGCACAAACAACACCCACACACAAAGCACATAAGAACAGAAATGCTACATACATTTACTAGAAATCCTGAATACAAAACAACACACTTCTATATACATTTCAAGCAATGTTTAATTTGGTTACAATTACAATTATTCAACATAGTTAAAAAAATGATGTTTCTTCTTTTTTGCATCCATCCGCTCTAAAAAATTGTCATCCATAGTGGTGGTTTCCGAACAAATCATTCAAACTTAAGAAAAATATTTCACCTACATAAGAAATCAAATATTATCTTAGTAATACAATAATAAAATAAATAATGGGTTTGCTAAATGGAATTATACTAGTGAGGCACAAAGTATAAAATAACCAATTAACCAAGAGACACAATTAGGTCAATGCCCTTACCTCAACTAGAAGTCCAATAAATTATCTTCAGTTCATACCAACCACAAATGAGTCCATGATCACATGTAATAATGTCCAACAACATTAAGTTACATAATTAGTTAATTTTAACCAAAAATATAGCATGGTATAATAGGCTCCAAACTCATCGTGTAATCCAACAAAGCCAGAATGCTGAGAAACTAGGTGTGATCCACTACTGACGCACCACTAAGCCTAGAAAACACTAAATAACCAATCTATATTACATATGTTATGAAACATTAAGCCTATATTTTTGTAAACCCAAAAATAAATCTTCCACAAAATATAATCTACATCAAATAATGATTGATTACCAGTTTATGAAATTTTGAGACATGCTCTAAGAGTCGTATATAAAAGTCCCATGAAGAACAATTATTTATCTATAATATGGCATAATAATTACACCTAGAACCCTAAAAACTGAATTCAAATCTTTGACCAATAAGTTAGAGAATCAAGGAAGATGTAGGAGAAGATACCACATTGATTCGAAATGACGAACAACAGATAATCCACTCAGGTCTAAGGGGAAGGAAGGAGGGGAATGGGGTTTGGCCACCCCCTAAGAACATGGTGCCCAAACGAAGAAACCTGGGGAGGTTTATACTTTATAAACCCATCACCCACATAAAAATAAAATTTAAGTCATGTTACATGAAATGAACTGAATGGTGACATCACTATATTTTGGGTCCAAACCCTTACTTGACCCCCTTTCCCCATTCACGACCATTATCACCCTATTAAATGCATTCATGTTTTGAAATACCATTTCACACTATGAGTAGCCTAATGCTACTAAATTTCAATATAATGACTACCCAAATTATCCTTGATATCCTCCCCAAACCCAATTACATCCCTATAGCCCAAATACATGTCTGAAACACCTATTAGAACTGGTATATTGTACCTTTTTGATGATTTTTTTTGTTATTATGGAATTCCATAATTCCCCATTGGAAGTGTACCAATGTACTAATCAGATGTTATATGATATACCATAAAGATTCTTGTGTCCATGTATTAGATGATATATCAATGAAAATTTATCTCATTATTATACATACCAGCACATCAAATCTGTGCATTAGAGACCTTCAGGTTTTCATCAACTACTTCCAGTTCTGACATGGATGTGGGAAAATATTTCTATGGGATATTAGGTTAGGTGTTCATGTACCTCTGAATAAAATAATTAAATATGGGTTTTGATCAATTGGATGACCAAATAATCTCAATTTATATACATTTTATATTAAAAAAATTATAAGAAAATCAAAATTCAATTATTAATTGAGATTATCTTTTTACATGGATTAAATTCTACTATTGTCTTTTATAGGGAAACAGATTTTACATCCTGTTTTTGGAGAGGTCCCTATGAGAAAATGGGATGCCATGTATGATTGAGCACAAAATATGTTTTTGACACTTTCTGCAAGGGCACGTTTCCTGGAGCATGTTGGCGTTCGATGGCGGTGAATTGTACCACACATTCATTCGTTACAAAGGTGAGTGACATTCATCACTTATAAAGAGATGTATTCTCCTTGATTGAAACAGGGTGATGGGATGTCGTTCATTCCATCCATGTATTCCTCCTCATAATTCACTAACTAGTATGAGTCTCCCTTATAGAATAAGACGGTGTTTGTGAAACTTGTACCAAGTTTCATCTCTTTATGGATGATGGTTAATTACAATGATTATATCAAGACATTCCAAAGGGACATTCTAGGGCATAATACTTCAGTTAGGAAAGTATTCACATTAGGAATCAGTGGAATGTATGTACACTAGGACATTGGTCACATGTATTCATCGTCGTCAAAGGGATTCTCAACGAAATGGAAAAACATGTTTAACTTGTGGTATTCCATGAGTTTAACATACCCCAAGGATAGATGGTCATGATTTAATGTCTTACAGAGATGTAATGGGTGGATCAAAACACTTATAAAGGTGTATCAGGTTGGTACATCTCTAGGAGGGAGCACCTAAATGTTTACCTGATAGATAGATTAAAATGCCCAATGAGGTCTGAACCAAGTGTGGTGCATCCAATAAAGGTAAGGTTTCTCATTTTGAAGACTTATTCAGACCCCACTAAGGGAAAAATAAGAGGGAAAATAAGCGAAGGTGTACCCCAGTGATGCGGTCACCATTGTTAACCATTGGTTGGGATTTAACCTCATGGAGGGTTCCTACGAACCCTATTTAGAATACAAGATTCAAATACCATATATTTAAAAGAGGTGTGGTGTGGGTATTACCCATGGTTAGCTTCCCTTCACACTAGGAATACTGTTGGTTGGATGAGTTTGGGTTTTGTGGGGCTTATGCATTATCAAATTCCCAGGTTCTTCCAAGAGTAGCAATTGGATGAATGGGACATACGTGCTAAGATGGACCATGTGAATGGTGTGATACTACCAGGATGCGGTGGCCTGAGTAAAATTTGGATGGAAATGGGGAAGTATTGAAGTGGAATAGAATGGATGAGATAGAATCGAAGTGAAGATGAAATTGTTGGGCATGAACCTTGAGGGGAATCTGATGCACCCTATGTAACACCCCACGATTTCATGGTACTTTTCCGTTTGAATAATGCAATGGCATGCATTGTACGCAACATTGAGATTCTAACACACCACAACCAATCAAACTAGCCGTTATGAATAGTAATACCTAATTTTTGAAATTTTATAAATTCTATCTCTCAAAATGGACTTCATTTTTGGAGACGGAATATTGAAATTAGCCTAGGATGAAATTTTTGTACTTTTCAGATAACTTTCATATTTTGATGAATAGTGAAAATTACTAAATTTTAATTAAAAACAACTTTTTTAATCAAAATAATTAATAGTGATAAATTTTGAATTTGAGTGTTTTTAAAGTATATTTAGAATATATGTTTACTATTTAATACAATGTTGTTCATTGCACATAATTTCACAATTAAACTAAACATAAACAAGTATCAATCTTTTGATAGTTATTATATCTTAAAAACATGCTTTTTGTTTTGACAGCGGGAATTAATTTTAAATTAATTTATTCCACTTCTGTGTTTTGAATTTGGAAAAATAGATTACATATTTGGAATAAGTATGTACAAATTGTGTAAATAGGTAACTTTTATTTTTATTCATTTTGAATAATTACTTCGGTAAATATTTTATTTACCATGGTTAAAGGGTAAAACCGGTAAATAAGGGTTAACAACTAATATTATAATAATAAAACAATTACCCTAAAACGTGTCCTAACATTATTTGTTGATACATGTTATACCATGTCCATCTTTGGGTCGATTTGGGGACCCCATGGTGCCACTTGTAAGTGATAGGGACACTTTATTTTAATTAAGTTAAAATGAATACAAAAATGACACAAGCATATATCTTTTAGAAAAACAATTTTTACATAGGGTTATATATGTTGTATTTTAGACTATAAATATTAATTATAAATATAAAAATATTTCCAAAATAAGTATATTTTATTTATAATTTTTAGACATTAAATAATTTAATTTATTGATGACACAATTATGATGCAGTAATTACCATAATAGTGAAAAATTAAAATAATTGATATTATAAATAACAAAATAAATATAATTTGAGACTTTTAATGAATTAAACTAATTTTATAGGATAATATGACATATTAAGATTGATTTAACTGATGTTTTTTGAAGCAATCATTTTGTTATGATTTTTAAAAAAAATCAAATATTGAATAGTCTCAAAATTGACATAAAAGAGTTTTTAAAACAAATATTATATTATTAATTGATATTAAATTCCTAAAAATCTAAGGTTCGGCCAAGAGACTTATATCATGATAGGTGTATCATTAGAGGTCCACTTGGGGGTCTCTTGGATGTATATAGTAAGATTATTTACCATATAATATAAAAATACAAAGAGACATTTTAAAAGGGAAACTAATTAACTAAGAGTTAATACTTAAAGATAAGGTTAATATAATGACACAAACCTATATAAATTCTATTGGTTGAGTGGTTTTCGACCTATCCCCACCTTAAAAGTTAAATAATCCACTTTGGAGCCATTATAAACCGAATATGAATTTATTATAAAATAATATTTCTAGCTTTTCCAAAGGTTCCCCTCACCCCTCTTATAAAAGGGAACTCACCCTTCTCATTAACTCACATCTTCAAAGCCTTTTGGTTCAGCCAAACCCTGCCCAAATACTCTCCCAACTTCCCTAAATTCATCCTAGAGGCCTTACTTTAGTCATAAAGACAACCTAAGGATCCCTTTTGATCAAATCAAAAGAAAGAACCCAAAGAAGAGGTAATGATTTCACCACCCTTTTTCAAGTTCCTTTCTTCTTCCACTTATTCTTTCTTTGTTATTACCATTATAAAATAATAAATCCATTATATTATATATACTGTGATGTTATTATAAATATGGTACAATCATATTCAGTATTCTATCCATCCTTTTAAAAACATGTCACCATAGGTGTGTACGTACGGCTTACCGTCTCCACGTCGTGGTGTAATTGTTATTCAATAAATTATTATTTGGATGGGTATATTAATGATATGTAATTAATGTAAATAATAAATGTAACATGATAATGATTATGTATATATGATATACCATCTAATTATATATTATATTAATATCAAAAGAATTATATTGTCGCTCATGCATACATACGGACTACCGTCTCCACGAACACGATGAGATTCATTCTTCATCGTATCCATTCAAGTATAATTATCATTTTATTATTTAAAAATAAGGTTTAAGGACATGATATAATTCTTTATATGAATAAGATACAACCTATCCATGACAAACATGGCTTACGTAACAAAACATATAAAAGAAAACGAGTAAGTTAACACCTGAAACAACAATAATATTAAGATATTATTAACAAATAATTGTTAAAAGATCATATAAGATATAATATTAATGTAAATGATTATTTTATAATTCAATAACAATTATTTCACCATTATACAGGAGGTTAACCTACCATCGACCAAGGAAAAAGTACAAAGTAAGGGGTTTCTTATCTCACTTTTAATTCCGCGAGAATTCCATTGTTCCCCACTCATTTATTGCATGTGGTGTGTGTACTGACCATGTTTGTATTAATTGTGTAATATACTTTAATTCATGTATATTTACATCATAATTGTATGATACTTCTTTCTTGGGTGTATGTTTTGTATGTTACCAAGTCAATAAGAGAATTTAAAATTTCAATTTCCACTCATTCAGCTTTATGCATACTTCATTGATCATTTTACTCCAAGATTATGTGTGGAATAACTATTCATTTGATTATGTCATAATTTACACTCCCCTTTCTGTGGATATAAATTTTATACACATAATCACTCCGTTGATAAATTCTCAAGTCATCGTTATGAACTTGATAAGAGTAATTTTTACTCAATCTCGATTTTTTGAGATAAACATCCAATTCATTGGTGTTGTTTTTTCTAGAATATATGTGAATGTACCTTGATTGTTTTACACTGAATATCCAATCATATTTTTTGTATTTATACTTTTCACACATAATTATGTCATTGATTTATCCTTAACCTAAGGATACGGCCTTTATGAGAGATTTCATCTCAATTTACATTCCATTGAGACTTCATTGTTGTTATACACCAAATCACTTTTATGTGGTGTATATAATGTACATTGACATAGTATATCATGAATCCCTTTATTCTCGTGATATTACTATGTTTTAATTACCTCAATTATTTGTATTCAAGTGTCTCTCTTTTGGTTAGAAACTCTAACTAAAATACAATTTTTAAATGTTTTAAAACTTATTCTTATAAATCTTGCTCATTAATGTCCATGTTTTAAAAAAATGGTTTTAAGGATTTATTTATATGAACATTAATGTTTTAAATTTAAAACACCTTTTAAATGTTTCAAAGTGGTATGAGACACTTTGATTCAAAAATATATTTTCAAACGGCTTCTTGACAAATAGTGTTACTTTTAAATGATTTCAAGAAAAGGGGGATATTTCTCTCAAATAGTTTTGATGGTTATTTTCATCTATGTCAATATCATTCATTATTATTGATTGAGGTTAATATGATACAATACAATCTTCCATATTGTATCGAATGAGTTATGTTTGACTGTGGATGTGCTATTTTTATACCATTCATGGTTTGTGGTTAAAGTATTGATATTTCGTATGCTAGTTTTAATACGAATGTTTATGTTTTGTTTAAACATGTTCATATGTGTAATGAATTGGACATAGTAAGTAACAGGTGGAGCCTTATATAGCTCCTCGATGCATCAGTAGGTCTCATGAGACAAAATAGTGTCTTGGCACAAGGCCTTGACAAAATCATATTTGTAGTCTTGGCACGAGGCCTTGGCTATGTGGTTATGATAGTCTGGAATTATGCATTCCATCATTATGAAAGTGGTTATTGATATTGCATGTTATTATTCGATAAGTAGAATATCCATGTGAATAAATAAATGGCATTATTTCATTTTATTTTTTCCATACTATGTTGAAGTTCAAGTTTAAAAGGCTTTTGTTTTTGTTGTACACTGCCTTAAATGTTTAATTATTATTTATGAAAGTTTCCGCTATATTGTTATCCTTACTAGACATTTGAGCTCACCCCTTTTCTATGTCTTATTTTTTCCAGGATGTGAAGAAGTAAATTATGAATGACCTGCAGGGATATTATGAGGGGATAATAGTGTGGACTATGGAGACAATATGTTGTTTTATTAGTTTTCACATTATGATGTAATGTAAAACTTTATGAATATATCTAGTGTTTACAAGGCTACTAAACCAATCGGTCTTTCGAGATTTGATCTTTCTTGTGATCATTCCACTGTTATGTAATAATGCACTGACTCTGGGTAACTGGGTTCGAGGTGTTACAGTTGGTATCAGAGAAAGTTTAGTATAAACCTTGGAAGCTAGATTTAGATAAACTCTGATTAGAGCACGTAGACCTAAGATGAACATTGAGGATTAGTATAGAATAACTTCCTATAATTTTGGTACTGTAGAGATTTTGTGGGTTTTCCGAGCAATACATCCCTGTCTGGATACGAGCAGGTAGAGGCAGCTCTGGCACTGATGTACCTAGGGGCAAAACCCGAAAACACCGCTTTGAGCTAGACTCGAACGGGAACTGGTGCACGACAACGGGCCTTGCTGCACTCTTGGTTACGACACTCCCGGGGGATCTGATTAAGATAATTTACATTTTATTTACAAACTCATTTGAAGTATTATATATAAGATGAGAGTAAATGACCTTGGTTATTCCTAATGTGTTTCAAATTGAGAATATGGTGACATGTTAATCTATAAATGATTTTATGACTACTATTACTCACACAATGCTTTCTGGTTTTAGTCAATGGCTGGATTCCAAGGAAGTCATAGTGACTTTGAGAATGATGTAAAAGGTTGGAACAGTGGTGGAAATGAGTAACAAAATGGAATACTGATAGGTGTAAAAGATATCATCTTTATGCCAAATCAATTTTCCAAAAATATGATCAACAATATATATATTAACCAATTACCGGACTCAACAAAGAAGAGAAAGGTGATGAATGATATGAGCTCCAGTAGTGGAGACCATGGAGAAAGAAATCCTCAATTTCCATCATACAAGAAATGTGGAAGGAGACACCCAGGAAAGTGTCTCAATGGGACAAAGAAATGCTTTACGTGCGGGAAGGAAGGACATAAAGTGAATAATTGCCAAAGAAAAATGAAGAGCACTATGGAAGAAGATAAAAATGGTCCCAAGAATCCATTTACAGTCATTTACTGTAAATGTAGGGGACCTGGCCATTACCCGAGTGAATTCCGTATTTTATAGTATATTTTCTTAGTCAAAGAAGAATCTATGTGGAAATAAATGGTTGGATAAATGTTTAAAAAGTATTAGTGCTCCTTGTTGATGGGTTTACTTTGGAATAATTTTCTCTTGTATTTTTAACCCTGTAGTTTTCCATGTGAGAATGATATTTGAAGAATGATTATCTTTTCTCTTGTGAATATATTTATAAATAACCATTTGGTTTTATATGATCATTGGGTTTGAGGAAATTACAAATTATTATAATTTGGGATGAAAATGCAAGGTATGAGATGACATTTGTGGTTAAATTATGTTATGGTTATTTTGAGGAATTTATCTAATTTTTGTAATGTAATAAAATATAGTTTTTGAAAAAGGAAAACACGCAAACCGTGTGACAACTCGTCGCGTCGGACAAAGCTACGGGAATCGAACCCACAATCAAAGTTCGATTGGGATTTATCGCCTACTACTGGAATACGTGAAGTCCCTGGTTAGTGTGACTATTATTTTTAGTTAAATTAATTTATTGATCAATAATAATTTGATTTGGGATCTTGTATCTTATCTAATTAAAACCCTTAGTATAGGAAAATGATTTGGCGATTAAGTGATAAATGTTATTTTGGAAGTTGTTCAATTTGTTGTGAAAACTATATGCCCAAGGAAAATAGAATATTATGGGATTTCATTTGAGGAGTAATGGTGGATTTTTATCTATGTTTTTATTATGGATTTATAGTGATTTGGTTTATTTATAGAAATGATTAGGTTAATTACTTTTAAGTATGTGACTTTAAGAGTAATTAATGTCATTTGGAGATACAATTTAACATAGAAGACTACATTCTTATAAGTTGTGGGTTTCAATATTAGTTTAAATTATATTGAATTATTTTAAGGACAATTGATTATTGAATGGTATTTATTTAACTTTGGGGTATTGATGGTTTAATTTTAGAAATTAAGATTATTGTTTTTTTTCTCCAATGGAATATCCATTTGGGGGATCATCAGATATTATACTAACCATTTTTTTTATTAATCCTTAAAGACAAGGTAAATATATAGTTTATCCTACGTGGATCATGTATTTCTATAGATGTTTATTCTAGCTCTTCCATTGTGACCAAGTCTTCTTGAATACTCATTTTCAAAAAAAATGTGTTAGTGGTAAAAAGTTATTAAAGAATGAAACTCTACTTAAAAAGTAAGTATATCTCTTTATGTTCTTAGTCAATATCATAAATGAATTCCTTGTCCTTATGTAATGTAACTTAAAACAAAAAATGTTGTCCGTTTACTTTTACTACTGGGAGACTAAGGACCGTTGGTCGCAACACAAGTTTGTGATTTTCTTATTGTTAACTTTTTCCTGATCATGTTTTCTATCCCTCTCTATCAGAACTGAACACTTAGTTTATCATCTATATCCATGTTTTCCTACATGGAATCCTAGTATGGGTTATCTTGGGAGACCTTTATACCTCTCTTCCTTTCTTTTAAAGTGATAGTTTTATTAACTCTTTTTCCGATGTGGGACTTACCATTATATTATCAAGCCCAATTTTAAAAAAAATTGCGAGGATGCAATTTATTGAAGGATGGGATAATGTAACACCCCAAGATTCCATGGTACCTTTCCGTTTGAATAATGCAATGGCGTGCATTGTACGCAACTTTGAGATTCTAACACACCACAACCAATCAAACTAGCCGTTATGAATAGTAATACCTAATTTTTGAAATTTTATAAATTCTATCTCTCAAAATGGACTTCAATTTTGGATTCGGAATATCGAAATTAGCCAGTGGTGAAATTTTGGTACTTTTCGGATAACTTTCATATTTTTATGAATAGTGAAAATTACTAAATTTTAATTAAAAACAACATTTTTAATCAAAATAATTAATAGTGATAAATTATGAATTTGAGTGGTTTTAAAGTATATTTAGAATATATTTTTACCATCTAATACAATTTTGTTCATTGGACATAATTTTACAATTAAACTGAACATAAACAAGTATCAATCTTTTGATAGTTATTATATCTTAAAAACACGCTTTTTGTTTTGACAGTGGAAATTAATTTTAAATTAATTTCTGCCACTTCTGTGTTTTGAATTTGGCAAAATGGATTCCATATTTGGAATCAGGATGTTCAAATTGTGTAAATAGGTAACTTTTATTTTTAGACATTTTGAATAATTACTTCGGTAATATTTTATTTACCATGGTTAAAGGGTAAACCCAGTAAATAAGGGCTAAACAATAATATTATAATAATAAAAAATTACCCTAAAATGTGTCCTAACCTTATTGGTTGATACATGTTCGACCATGGTCATCTTTGGGTCGATTTTGGGACCCCATGGTGCCACTTGTAAGTGATAGGGACACTTTATTTTAATTAAGTTAAAATGAATACAAAAATGACAGAAGCATATATCTTTTAGAAAAACAATTTTTACATAGGGTTATATATGTTGGATTTTCTACTATAAATATTAATTAGAAATCTCAAACAATTTACTACATAATTTTATTTTATTTATATTTTTTAGATATTAAATATGTTAATTTATTGATGACACAATGATGATGCAGTAATTTCCATAACAGTGAAAAATTAAAATAATTGATATTATAAATACCAAAATAAATATAATTTGAGACTTTTAATGAATTATAAAAATTTGATAGGATACTATGACATATTAGTATTGATTTAATTGACTCTTTTTTAAGAAATTATTCTATTATGAGTTTTTACAAAAATCGACTATTGAATATTCTCAAAATTGTAATAAAAGAGTTTTTAAAACAAATATTATATTATTAATTGATATTAAATTCTTAAAAATTTAAGGTTCTACCAAAAGACTTATATCATGATAGGTGTATAATTAATGGTCCATTTTGGGGTCTCTTGGATGTATATAGTATGTTTACTAACCATATAATATAAAAATACAAAGACACATTGTAAAAGTGAAACTAATTAACTAAGAGTTAATACTTAAAGATTAGGTTAGTATAATGACACAAACCTATCCAAATTCTGTTGGTTGAGTGGTTTTCTACCTATCCCCACCTTAACATTTAAATAATACACTTTGGAGCCATTAATAACCGAATATGAATTTATTATAAAATAATATTTCTAGCGTTTCCAAAGGTGCCCCTCACCCCTCTTATAAAAGGGCACTCCCCCTTCTCATTAACTCACACCTTCAAAGCCTTTTGGTTCGGCCAACCCCTGCCCAAATACTCTCCCAACATCCCTGAATTCATCCTAGAGGCATTCCTTTAGTCATAAAGACAACTTAAGGAGCCCGTTTTATCAAATCAAAAGGAAGAACCCAAAGAAGAGGTAATGATTTCACCACCCTTTTTCAAGTTCCTTTCTTCTTCCACTTATTCTTTATTTGTTATTACCATTATAAAATAATAACTCCAGTATCTTATATATACTGTGATGTTATTATAAATATGGTACAATCATATTAATTATAATAATCCATCCTTTGAATAACATGTCACCATACGTGCGTACGTACGACTTACAGTCTCCACATCGTGGTGTAATTGTTATTAAATAAATTAATATTTGGATGGGTATAATAATGATGTGTAATTCATGTAAATAATAAATGTAACATGATAATTATTATGTATATATTATATAGCATATAATTATATATTATTTTAATATCAAAATAATGATATTGTCGCTCGTGCGTACGTACGGACTACCGTCTCCACGAACACGATGAGATTAATTCTCCCTCGTATCCATTCAAGTGTAATTACCATTTTATTATTTAAAAATCATTTTTAAGGACTTGATATCATTCTGGATATGAATAAGATACAACCTATTCATGACAAACCATTCTTATGTAACAAAACATATAAAAGAAAACAAGTAAATTAACACCCGAAACAACGATAATATTATGATATTATTAACAAATCATTGTTAAAAGATCATATATGATATCATATTAATGTAAATGATTCTTTTATAATTCAATAACAATTATTTCACCATTATAAAGGAGTTTAACGTACCGTTGACCAAGGAAAAAGTAAAAAGTAAGGGGTTTCTTATCTCACTTTTAATTCCGTAAGAATTCCATTGTTCACCACTTATTGATTACATGTGGTATGTGTATTGCCCATGTTTGTATTCATTGTGTAATATAATTTAATTCGTGTATATTTACATCATCATTGTATGATCCTTATTTCATGGGTGTATGTTTTTTATGTTACCAAATAAATAAGGGAATTTGAAATTTCAATTTCCACTCATTCGGCTTTACGCATACTTCATTGATCATTTTACTCCAAGATTATGTGTGGAATCACTATTCATTTTATTATGTCATAATTTCCACTCCCCTTTCTATGGATATAAATTTTATACACATAATAACTCCTTTGATAAATTCTCAAGTCATCGGTATGAACTTGATAAGAGTAATTTTTACTCAATCTCGATTTGTTGAGATGAACATCAAATTCATTGGTGTTTTTTTACTAGAATATCTGTGAATGTACCTTGATTGTTTTACAATGAATATCTAGTAATATTTAGTTTATTTATACTTGTCACACATAATTATGTCGTTGATTTATCCTTAACCTAAGGATACGACCTTTATGGGATATTTCATCTCAATTTACATTCCATTGAGACTTCTTTGTTGTTATACACCAAATCACTTTTATGTGGTGTATATAATGTACTTTGACGTAGTATAACATGAATCCCTTTATTCTCATGATATTACAATGTTTTGATTACCTCAATTATTTGTATTCAATTTTCTCTATTTTGGTTAGAAACTATAACTAAAATACCATTTTTAAATGTTTTAAAGACTTATTCTTATAAATCTTGCTCATTAATGTCCATATTTAAAAAAAATAGTTTTAAGGATTTATTTATATGGACATTAAAGTTCTAAAATTAAAACTCCTTTTAAAATTTTCAAAGTGGTATGGGACACTTTGATTCAAAAATCTATTTTCAAATGGCTTCTTGACAAATAGTGTGACTTTTAAATGATTTCAAGAAAAGGGGGATATTTCTCTCAAATAGTTTTGATGGTTATTTTCATCTATGTCAATATCATTCATTATTATTGATTGTGGTTAATATGATATAATAAAATCTTCCATATTGTATCGAATGAGTTATGTTTGACTGTGGATGTGCTATTTTTATACCATTCATGGTTTGTGGTTAAAGTATTGACATTTAGTATGCCAGTTTTAATAAGAATGTTTATGTTATATTTAAACATGTTCATATGAGGAATGCATTGGACTTAGTAAGTGATGGTTGGAGCCCGCTATAGCTCCTCAATGCATCGGTAGGTCTCATGAGTCAAACTAGTGTCTTGGCACAAGGCCTTGACAAAATCTTATTTGTAGTCTTGGCACGAGGTCGTGGCTATGTGGTTATAATAGTCTGGCATTATGCATTCCATCATTATGAAAGTGGTTATTGATATTGCATGTGATTATTCGATTAGTAGAATATCAATGTGAATAAGTAAATGAAATTATTTCATTTTATTTTTTCCATACTATGTTGAAGTTCAAGTTTAAAAGGCTTTTGTTTTAGTTATACACTACCTTAAATGTTTAATTCTTATTTATGAAAGTTTCTACTATATTGTTATCCTTACTGGGAATTTGAGCTCACCCCTTTTCTATGTCTTATTTTTCCTAGGATGTGAAGAAGTAAATTATGAATGACCTGCAGGGATATTATGAGGGGATAATAGTGTGGACTATGAAGACAATATGTTGTTGTCGTAGTTTTTCACATTATGATGTAATGTAAAACTTTATGAATATATCTAGTGTTTCCAAGGCTACTAAACCAATCGGTCTTTCGAGATTTGATCTTTCTTGTGATCATGCCAATGTTATGTAATAATGCACTGACTCTGGGTAACTGGGGTCAGGGAATTACACCCTAGTTGGCTAGGAATCAATGTCCATGCAGTTCTTATAGGGGACGATGGGGCTTATTCATGGTTATCCACCCAATAAAAATGGGACATGTGGTTGGGGATTATGCATGGTTATCCAGGACGTACACCCCTATGAGGAGGGAACCGGGGTTTACCAATGGTTGTCATTGAACCTATGGGAGGCTTCATAAGCACCTATTTGGAATATAAGGGATCAAAACCAATGTAATTAGGTGGTTTGAGGATTATGCATGTTTAGTGGCCTAGGTGTTTTAAATATAGGGGGATCACAGGGAGGATGTTTGTGATGTTTAGGTTCTTCACTGAGGTTAGGGATTCGTAAATATAAGAGCTCCATGAAGTAGGGTAACCCTTGTTTGTTGTAGAGACCTGGGTTGTAAAAGTAGTTCATTGTGAATGATTATTGTTTCTCAAATCCTGATGTACCCTAAAGTTCCTTCCTTCTTAGTGAAGTGTATCCCTACAATAGGAAGGGGTAAATATGAAAAAGGAAATGGGGTTTCTCAATTATCCAGTACCTTGGGGGATTCACTATTATATTGAATTTGTACTGCTTAAGGGATACAAAAAATGGAGCTTGGAAGGAGAAATGTCTGGGTAATGATGATTATGAAGGGGATAACTATTTATAGGAAAAGGGGAATTTTTAATGCCCAGAGGAACGACATGAAGAAAAAGTGATCCTTGTAAAGAGGCACGAGGCACAAAAAACATGTGGAGCTATTTGTAAACATTATTTATGGTGGCCATGGGGCTCATCAGACTCCCCATTCCTTCCATTAATACCTCAAAACATCACGAGGACCAGATTCTACATGATGGTGCATCACAGGGTTGATTATTTTGATGATGTACTGGTCGTTTGAGCTTGGATTTCATCTCAACCAGCATTTCCCTTACTTAAATTATCCTAGGACACATATTTTGCTTCCAAAAAATCCCTCAACGATATCGATTATCTCATGCATCTACCTAGAAATAAATGTGAAAGTTAAACAACAACACATGTTCTCTAATACAAGTTCAAACAAACGAGATACAAAACATTGAAATTTCTTAAAAATGAACCAAGGGGTACACATGTGCTCAAATACTATCTCTGAATGTTGAATCTGATCCCTAGACTTTAATTTCAGCAATATTAATATTTAGGCCCCATATCTAACAGAAAATGGTGGATATAGACCATATTTGTTGTTTCCATCCATCGTTTGTTGGAAAATGGATTTTGTTGATCCTCGGTTGTTTCGTCGTTCACCCCATATGCACTGCACATCATCTTGTAGTCAATATTTATTTGTTCAAAGATCAATAATATGAATCCAAGGATAGAAAACATTGAGTAATAAATTAAGATTTCAATACATCAGATCATTCTCAATTCACCAAATAAGGTTGGAGGATAATCAATGATCATATCTAGATAACATAAGTAGTAGGAATTCGCCTTTATCCTATTTGTGTACAATCTTCCATCAGGTATGTTTCCCATTCATTTTAAAACACATCTATATCATCTTCTGACTATGAGTCTTTGCGACAGTCATGGTAGTACTGAAAAAATATAAATACACAAAGGATTATTAAATATTTTAAATTAACTCATAATTATTCTCAAAAATACCCCATCAAGGATGCTAGTTTGTTTATGAAATACGATCTCTTTCATAAATTTACAAACATAATACCCACAGTCCTTTCCATTTGTTTGTTTTGGACACTGCAGATCGATCGAAAACAATAAGTAATTTGTTTTGATATGTGTTTGGATAGTGAAATGTTATTATATATACCAGGATACTTTTCTAGTTGTAGATCTTGTAGGCATTCTTATCCTTAGGCCCTGGATTCATTCCATGCATTAGATGATATTTATGCACTGCTCTAATATAACAGAATCCTCATTAAAATATAACATAAATTATATAACTAGATGTTTGGTTTTAAAATGATGCATCTAGTGTCTTACAAATTAACAAAAACCATCATATGTGGTCATTTTGTTGGATATTCATGCATTGAATCCAGAAAATAAATCTTTGGAGTATCCAAATTGACTACAATCAGCATCCAATGGTTCCTAAAAATACAAAAAGGAATAAGTAAAGAAAGAAATGAAAATATAGTTGATATGATTAAATTGTAGAGTTTTACCCCTGCATCATTGGTATTAAAAAGAGTATGTCATCCATAATTTTTTTTCAAACGATTTGAGTAGGGATGACATTATTACAGCCTCTTTATCAGAATCTATTTCATCTTTTGAAGAGGTGATGTGAGGACTAAGGAGTCCAAATTTTTGTTCATGGGGAAATCCCTTCAATTGTGTTTCATATATACGCCTGCGACAAATATAAAATGTATTTAGTCATAATTATAAGAGTATATCATCTTTTTTAAGATCAAATCATGAAAACATACCTCATGTATACATTTACAACTGAGGAGCCTAACCATTCAGACTTGAGGAGTTCATTTAAATTTTCAACACTAATGAAATCTGATGTTTCCTCTCCATACATATATTTTTTGAAATCAACTGTGTGAGTATTTCCGTCTTTCAAATTTGTATCCACATGAGCCTGCAATGATATTAACTATGGATATAGAACGGGCGGGGTGAAGGTGCTCTCAGTAGACCGTTTCAATCGGTTGGTTGATCCTTGAGTTAGATTGGAGCTGATATTTTATTTCACCCCACAGTCATTGTCATTCTGTAATAACATTCATCGGTTCAGACCTTTTTTCATTAAATGTTAAAGTTCCATCTTTAAAAATAAATTAGAAATGGATACATTTTTTTCGACATGTTTTTTTACAAGAACTGTCAGCCATGCGATGAATATTCCAACAGTTTGTTCAACCGTATGAATGTCGTCATCATCATTTGGAATAGGTAGCTCAGAACTCTGCTCATTAGCGACATTAATTAACACTCTAAGATGATCTTTTGGAAGCTGTATGTTGTCTAGCATGTCGTTTAACATATTGAACATCGTAGCCCTTGCTATAAGGCGATAGGTAGGAGTTGATAAATATAAATCATAGTCATTTTCACCCCATGGAATATTAGTACAGGAAAGGTATAAGTGTCTAGGTAAATCACATTTCACAGAAACAATTATTAAAACATTTATTACCTCATATAAGTTAGGTTTTTTAGGGGAATAGCTTACCTCAATGCTGGTGGGGGTGGGGTGGGATCGTCACCCATTGGTTGTTGTTGAGTTGTTTCTTATCTTTTCCTCTCCCCTATCAATTTTGCTATCATCTCTATATGGTATTTTAATTCTTCTTGAAAAATAGATAATTTTTCTTGCAGCTTTTCCACTTTTTCATTTTGATCCTCCGCTTGTTTTTTTTTTTGAAAATATTTTCGCGGTATCACCCCAAAACCCTTACCTATGATGCGGCCATACTGTTCTAGTTGCTTCCAGGCTACTGAAAGTATTTCTACATCTAGTGCGGTTGTTTTTTGATTCTTGTGACAATGTCAGATAGAAAAATATTGAAAAATAATTAGTTATTTTAATGTAATAGTGGTTTAAAGCAACTCAAATTTATATTATGTCATACTTACACATGTTTCCCACACTTTTTGTGTGTTTTTATCTATCAGTATCCCCTCTTTATTTACACAATCCTCCTTCCATAGCACATGGAGTGGGATGGATATGGCTTTCAATTTTGATTCATCAATATTCATATAAACAGAGAAACATGGTAATGGTGTTGTTTTTTGCACATACTAGTAGTAAGGTAGATTTAAAAGACATACCAATTTTTTCTCAAGTTCAGCATACCCCATCGTTGCTTTATGGTAAGGGGACGCTGGTTCTATTGTACGTTTTTTATTTTCACCACACAGTAGATGTTTCATAAATAAAAAACTGACAATCAGAGTGATGAATACAAGAAAACATCAAACAGCGTATTAACCCAAACAATGTACCTGAAAAGTCTGCTCCCCACGACAGTTGCTAAACGCATCCCAAACTCCTTGGGATATCAAGTGTGCGTAAAGAGGAGGTGGGTGCGTCTTTATTTTCCCTTCTGCCTATATAAGATGATATTTCGTTAAAATTGTGCGGAAACCTCTATGAATCCTTCCTGTAACTCTTAATATATATTCTTTGTATGAGGAATCTACTATAAATGCACTCTGCAATGAATGATTTAGAGTAAGTCAATGTTTTGGTATTTTATTTTATTATAATAAATTTAAAAAATGATATCATAATGTTGTCGTAATATCTTCCCACATTAGTATATTTAGCCTGGTGAAAACATGGTGCCATGACTGTACATCCATCGGCACGCGTTGCCGAGTGAAGATTCCAATGTACCTACTAAAGATGGCTCTATTAGGGTTAACATGTTGGCCTCTATTATTCCATCCCACCTCAAATTTAATGCCTTTTTCTTTTTCCATAAGTATTTTGGCTAACACTATCAAACTATGACGCTCTTTTTTTTTTGCGCTTTCAGGGTTTCATTTCCTACAATTTCCTCAGAATTGGCATCAATATCTTCCCCCGGAGTGCTAGAATCGGCAATGGGACCAGCAGCAACAGGTTGAGAAACCTGTTGTACCTCACCACTGGGACCAGCAACAACTGGTTGAGGAACCTATTGTTGCTCTGCATTGGGAACAACAACATCTGGTTGAGAAACCTGTTGTTTCTCTACAGTGGGACCACTAGTTGCTGGTTGAGAGACCTTTTGTGCCTCAGGATTGGGCGCATCAGCAGGTGCAGAAGTCATTATCTGCAGAAGTGGTTTAACATTTAATTTAGATTACATAAAAATATAAACTAATAGATAATAACATAATGTAACACAATGTATGTTACAATAAAATAATAACCAGATTATTGTACTCTCTTTTTTTAAAGGCTGAAGAGACTTGACTCCTCTATCGACTATGTAAATCCCTTCATTGTGGTCTCCCCTAACATAAAAAACGCCATCTACATTGGGACCGCTGTGAAATGATTGTGAAGTCCCTATAAAAGGGTCAACATCCGTTGAACATTGATATGACCTTTTAGTTGTTTTCGTCGATAATAGAACAATTGACCAATTTCAGTTTGCGGAGTCTGGAACATAAAATACTTGTACTTCCTGTGATGCCATTATAAATGGTTCGTATTTCTCCCCTTCCTTACTAAAATCAACTTTCACGAACCCTAATTCATCTATTTTAATATCACTCCTATTATCAACCCACTTGCATTGAAAAATAGGCACTTTGAATTTCGTATAATCCCACTCCCATATTCGTTTGGTGATGTCAAAGTATGACATGTTCGCATAATTTGGATTTTTTTCCTTAGCACCGGAAACATGCATCACCTCAGCCACAAGTGTATCCCTACTATTCTACATGGTACTGTCTTCATCATGTTCATTAGTATAGAATGTATAACCATTAACTTCATAAGAATTGTAAGATAATATGTACACACTTGCTCCTCCGGCTAGACATCGAAGTCGTTCTGAAATTGAGTCTGGATTTTCATCTAATTGCTTATAAATATGGTCTCAAAACCATCCTATAAATTGTCGATTATGTGTATCTGATATCCATTTTTCATCCCTAGAAGGATTCAAACGCCTAATAATTTCTTTGTTGTTTTGAACATATGGGTCAATGTCGAAACTGTTATACAAAATGTAAAGGTGGGCCTACTCTCGATCTATAATATTTATTGTGACAACCTCTCTTCCAGAAATTCCTTCACCCTCAAGCCTCTAAGTGTGATGAGATTTTTGTAGGCCAACGATTTCCAAACAAGATAGGTCTTCGGTACAAAATTCAACAGCTTTCTCATCAATATATTGCTCTGCAAAACAACCCTCTGGCTGACTTTGGTTTTTGACAAACCCTTTCAAAATCATCATATACCGTTCAATGGGGTACATCCATCTATAATGTACATGACCACATAGTTGAATCTCTCTCACCAAATGAACCATCAAATGAACCATCATATCGAAAATTTTCGGCAGGAAGAACATTTCCAATTCACATAATAGGACGGCAATTTCTCTTTCCATAGTTGTCAATTTCCCTGGGTCTATAAGTTTTCTATATATAGCTTTGAAGAAGAAACAGAGCTTCGTTAATGTATGGTGGACATTCTTGGGAAAAGTTCAATGTAAAGCTATAGGAATTAGATCTTGCATCAAAACATGGCAGTCATGTGATTTCAGACCCTTTAATTTTAAATCACCCATTGACATGATGTTCTTGATATTTGATGAATACCCCTATAGAAACATTACATCATTCAAGAAGTTGAAAAACTGATATCTCTCCTTCCTGAAAGAGTGTAAGCAGTAGGAGGAAGAAATGTTCATTTCTCACCCTTCACTAGTGCCAACTCTTCTCGTATTCCCATCTCAACAATTTCCAATATAGCCTTAATTCCATCCATTGTTTTTCCAGGTGCATTTAGCAACGTGTCGATGACACTATCACATACATTTTTTTCAACATGCATAACATCAAAAAAATTTCTGACATACAGACAATTCTAGTATGGTAATTCAAAAAAATTGATGTCTTTTTCCAACCAGTTTTTTTAAGGTTTTTCGAAAACGGTTTACCAAAAGTAGTGTCCAAATATTTTACTTTCTCAAACAATTGATCACCTGTTAGTGGAGACTGTGTTGTACATTCTTCTGAACTTCCGTCGAATGATGTCATCCAATATTGGTACATATGTCGTCAGGGTAGAAATCTGCGATGTCCTAGAAACACGGTTTTCGATGAATGTTTCACCCTAATTGATTGTGTACCTTGTACGTAAATGGGACACACTTGAGTTCCTTTAATGCAATATCCTGAAAATTTTCCATAAGCATGAAAGTCATTTATCGTCCTGTACAACATTGCTTTCAAAGTGAAATGTTCATTTTTATAAGCATCATACAACGTAACACCTGAATCCCACAATATTTTCGAATCCTCGATCAATGGGGCCAAATAAGCATCAATATCATTACTCGATTGTTTTGGTCCTGATATAAGCCTAGATAACATGATGTATTTTCTTTTCCTGCATAACCACGGTGGTAAGATATTGCTTACCAACATAATCGGCCATGTACTATGACTGCTGCTCTGTAAACAAAAAGGATTCACCCCATCTGTGGATAACTCTAGATGAAGGTTTCTCAGCTCGTTCCCAAATTCATGATACTACAGATCAATTCTCTTCCACTTAGGAGAGTCTGTCGGGTGATGTTGTTTCCCATCATTAATTCATGTATTATCATGCCATGTCAATTTTCCTGCAGTCTCCTCACTTCCATATAGGCGTCTAAACCTAGGAATGATTGGAAAGTACCATACAACTTTCGTAGGACTAGAATCATTTTTCTTATATCAGGAAGCACCGCACATTGGGCATTATTTAAGTGATTTTTGGTCCTTGCGAAAAAATATACAGTCATTCGGGAAAGCATGTATTATTTCAGAGATCATACCCATCGATCGTAGCATTCGTTTGGCATCATATGTTCTGCTTGGGAGTTCATTATCTTCTGGGAGCATGTCATTCAGGAGAGCAAGTAGTTCCGTAAAACTGGCGTCACTCCACCCGTTGCCTACTTTCAAATTATACAGCTTCAATATGGCTGAAAATGCTGTATATTTAGTGCAACCATCATACAATGGAGTTTTTCACAACTCTTTAACTTCTCAAACAATTATGGGCAATCACGAAGTTCATCTTCAACTGTCCTTGTCATTTCCTCAATACAATCTTCATTATCATTCACATCTGTAATCACACCCTCCATACGACCATCTTCGCTGTCCACACTTCTAATCATATCAGATGATCTATAAAATGTCATGTTCTCTGAGTCACTACCTACATTAGGTTTTTCCCCGTGTTTCTTCCAACATGTATAACTTCGATCTATTCTGTGGCAGATCAGGTGTTCTTCCAACTCCTCTGGACTAATTTGTCTTGAATAACAACAGCATAAACATGGACAAAGGATTTGAGAAGGGTCACATGCATGATCTTCTACAAACTTGATAAACTCTTTCACGCCATCTTCATACTCTTTTGTCAACCGATTGGAATTCATCCATTCCTTATTCATATTCATCGTCTTTATGGGTTCTATCTCTAACTTTCCTAATATTATGTTTTAATTAATCAGGTATCATTGTTTGGGTTTTATAAAAACAAATCATGGTACAAATTCCTTTAAACACATGTGAAATCCATATACATGGTGCGTCCAGTATGGTGAACATCGTGTATGTATAAGATACCTGATTTAATCTGACATATATCAAATTTATTCCAAGTTAGTCTTACAAATACTGAATGATGCCTTTGAAAATACATGACATTTAGAACAACTTGAGCCAAAGGCGTGTACATTAGACACATATTGAGTCACCTCACCAGCTATGCATCACATTTTTTGTGGAATACACGTTGTGTAGTACTTACATGACCACTAGGGGTGTATAGTCTATACACATCAAGTCTCTATGGTATCTATACATGGTGTGAGTGAAGTAAAACACATGTCATATGGTTTTACCATTATTTCATTGCATGAAAATGGTTTCATGCTGAAGTATATGTCTTGGAGATACATTGTGTATCACATAGTTTCACATGACATGTAACATTTATAATGAAACTTATTCCAAGTTTGAGTCAGAATATTGGTCATGTGGTGTAAATTTTGGAGATAAATGTTGTGTGTCATTAAAATCTATATGAAATCCATGTATGGTGAAGCATGTTCCATGTATTTTAAAGTGTCTCATAGAGTCCTCTAGAAGTGGTTTCTAGGATTCAGTGTAATTGCACTAGTAACAAAGTGGTTGTACCATTCAAATGGGTAATGTTTGGATTGATATTTAATGGTGGAAGAACCAAAACATGGAAAAAATGGCATATCAATCATGCCAACAACCGCAACACCATACAAAAACACAATCATGATCACAATCGAAACACCATACAAACCAAACAATCAAAATTTTATATTTTACAAAGCATCCCTTATTCAATTTTCTTTGTTAATTCAAGGGTTATAATAGAAGTTTTATCATCCTGGGGTGTACATTCATAAGTCAAGTATACGTAAATTACCAATTTATATATTCCACTGTTCAACAAGAACCAACCAACATTAAATTCATTTAGTGCGCAAACAAGAACCACCAACGACCACGATTTTTAGCACGACGTTTAGCACGTACATTTAACATTATAACCATCAATATCAAATAGTAATAACATGCGAACAAGATGAAACCAATGAGTAATAGGAGAAAACTCTCTGCGAAGGTGTCGTTTGGCACACGATAGAGGAGCGTTCATGGCAGAGGAGAGGCCCACAACAGAGGATATTTCCAACTGAAAAGAAATCATAAAATAGCGGAAACCAATGAGAATAAAATAATCTAAAACCGAGTACACCATTTACCACATCCCACAAACCCCAAAAGACAAGGCATGCAAATAAATTTAAATTTATTTATAGAAATCACTATATGATCACTAATTTTTATCCAAACCATAGGTTCAAACAAATCCAAATATGAATTAGAAGGATCGCATACCTCAAGAAAAGAAATCCAACCATAATAGTGATAAAGCATAGAACAATGTGAACAATATGGGAGGGAGTGACCCAAAATATCATCGGGATAAAGATCTATCCAAGAGGATAATTTTGTAAAAAATATGAAGCCTCAAAAACTCTATGGATCCCAAAAAACCTTTCCTGTGACATTGACACTACATGAAATACTTTTACATGTCGTGCAATCCTCTTGACTAAAAAACAAGTCACTTTTTATTTAAAACATTATATTTTTTATTTAAATGATATGTAACCATTACAAAGATTGTAAAATTGTCACATTGTGCATCCAATTAATGTTTCATTTTTCAAGGTCATTACATGTCTTGTACTCCATTTACACGTCATGTAATATCTCAGAATATAGTAAAAAATGTTGTTTTGTTTCTAAAAATTCCCTAAAGATCACTAAATTTACCAATACATGTGTCCTCCAAATCCTTTCTCAGCATTCCTCAACCAAAAAAATCCAAAAAAATGTTAAAACATACCTCACATAAAATATAATGAGACCAACCAACAAGTCTTAAAACCACATAGGAATAGAATTTCAAATTTCCCTCGATTTTCCCAACCCAAAACATTGTTTTTCAGCACAACCTCCCCAATATTGATTATATTACATGAAAATACTAGGAGGTTAAACAATATCCATGATTTCACCTTAGATACCATCAATTCAAATGCCACCTTGAATATCAAACAACCAGTCTCAAAGTTCCCCCAAAACTTCCAAAATGATGTTCATTCATCCAGGATTGTTTTTATTCTTCCCATCATGGGAATATCATTATCATCACCCCATAAAAGAAATAATAAACCCCCACAACCCATGATCGATATAAAACTGAATGGAATAATTAGAAATTTTTGAATTGGAATGAAAATATTTTCCAATCCCAATTATCAGATCAGCATGAATGACATCCCACATGTTCAACAATCCACTTATATTGAGGATCACAGTCTCCAATGACCAATGGTGCACTATTCCCTATATGGCTTCCTAGAAATTTATCCTCAACTACTCACCCCCACTATCCTTTTCAATGAAGAGTGAATCCCCAAGGACCTGTCATTGTTCCTCATGAAACCTGAATGACAAACTGGGATCAGACTCACATGAGTCAGACATCAAAACAATAGGTTAAAACAAACAACTGACCAACTATCCCCCTATAGCATGTTATTCCCAACCAGCCGGAGCACTTTCAATTATCATCTTCAGAATTAAGGCATATTCCTCATACCAAGATAAGACACACGACTACACACCACCTAGTTATTAATATAGAATCAAGCATTACAAACCATACATTGATCATGTTTCCTGAAGTGAAACCAAAAATATAAGAAAAAAAATAGAAAAGCATCTAACCACACCCACCTTGTTGGCGGTGGCAGAGGCAGAGGCGGCAACGGCAGTAGAGGCGGCGGCCGTCACGGCAGTGGTGGCGGAGGTAGTGGCGGTCGCGGTAGCGGGAGTGGGTGCGGAGGTGGCACCGGCGGCGAAGGAGGAGGAGAATAAGGAGGAGGAAGGACGAGGAGGAGGAGGACATGGAGGACGAGGAGGAGGAGGACGAGGTCGCAATGGCGATGGGCCTGGTTCAGCTTCCACGAAATCTTGACCGCGTGCTAGCAAGGATGTCCTATTAGGGTTATTAAATAAAAACTGACGGAACCTTTATCAGTGCTCGTTAAAAGCGCTGATAAAGGTATGTTTCATCACCTCTAAAATAGAAGCACTGATAAAACATTCATTTATCAATGCTTTTTTAGCACCGATAAAGCGATACCTTTATCAGCGCTCTTTTAGCCCTGATAAAGTGATACTTTTATCAGTGCTTTTAGATAGAACTGATAAAGGTATACCCCTTTATCAGTGCTTTCTATTTAGCACTGATAAAGGGTCGTGATTCCCTTTCCCTGTTTTATGGTAGTGATGTTACCGATAGTTGAAGAAAATCATCATTAACCCATTATTCTTCTTGAAAAATAAACACTAGTTAACCATTATATGCTACAATCAGGAATATGATATCTTTTTTCCAAATGTTCTTATAGTTTCTTCATTTATTTCAATATTATTGAGTTAATCTTATAGATAATCTTATATATATGTGACACACATGGTATATGTTCCATTGAGAACTCTACCCCATTATCTAGGGGAAGAAAATGGTGTTCATTAGTATGTTCTTACACATTGGGAATGTATTCTATGAATATTCTTTCCTTTATCACAAAAAATTACTTAATATATGTTTCTTCACTAGTTATGACTACAAATAGATTTTAAGGATTGTAAAAATAAAATTCATTATCGTCCTTGAATTTTATTGGAATCATGGGATGGTTTGGGATATGAAAAGTTATTCCATTTTTTTGATAGTTTATTTTATCTCGATATAATGAAATCCAATCCTTTCCTTGAATTGAATTAAATTTCCTTAAAGGTAGAATTATTATATTAGTTAGATGAATCATCCCACAAATTCTAATCGGGGAAGAGTAAAATAGTTGGATCATAATGATTTCACCATTATATGTTTTTACTAATATGCATATATCATGTTATGAAGGATGTGATTCAATATTTCAAGAAAACTGTCATGATATACTGGAATGATTCAAACTTGAATAAAATAAGACATTCACCATTATTGAGTGGATAATTATTGTACCTTTCAAAACATTCTTTTTTATCCTATATCTGTGGCCAGGATGGATTAATTCATTCTATTTTCCCTTGGTATAGGTTTTTTAGGACATTGATTAACCACAAAGATCATTTATCTAGTATTCTAGATCTTATCACTCTTAAGTTCCTTTCAATTAATACACTTCACCACAGGTGGTTTATCCTGTATTTCATTACTTTACATTATTATATTGACTGAAATTTTCATGTCCCTCTTAAACTCAGATTATAGATTTACTCCTATATAAAAACTAAAGAATTTATGAGTTTCCTTAAGGTTGTTATCAATGTTATTATTTATCTATAGTTGTTACTAACAAGATGTTTATTGTATTTCTTGAGAATAGCTATTATATTTTTTGAAGATTTATATTAATTATATAAATTGAAATGAGTTTCTTGGAAGTAATTTAGGTGATTATATAAGTGGGTTAGTTATAATTGATCGCTAATATTTAGAGATATTTTATGATTAGGGTTTATCTATCCCATTGAAATTTTAGGAACAATGATTGTTTCTTTTGTAAACATATTCCATGAATTTTTTATTTTATTTAAAGATTAGAGGTAGAACTAGATGTGCTATTTGGAAATTGAAATATATTTCTATTGTTTGTAAGAGTATGTTTTGGAATAAGGAAGATTTATGAGATAAATCCTAGAGAATCATATTCTGGTGTGAGATACATCCAAAAACATTAAATTATGTGCAAGGTTGTTTAGGTAGATTCGTATACATAAAATTATTGTTGACAAGCAATATAATGTTGATGTTTTTTATGGATGGAATTGTTTTGAACAATTTAGATGATATGGAAAGATAATTTAGGTCACTAAAATGTTGGTAAGTTTGAATTGAATATTTTTGAGATATTTATAAATTACATAAAGTTTATTTAAATCGATCCATGTTTTATTAATCTTTTTATGGAATCACTATTCTGAAAAATGATGGTAGTATAATGAAAAAAAGTTTTTATCCAACTATACATCTTTTCAAACTTTGAAAAATTCATTTGTCTTACTAGGTAGTGTTTTAGATAGCATGAAAGTAAATTATCCTACAAATCCTCTCATATAAAATTTCACCTATATGAGTTTTGAGTAATATATTTTATCTTTTTTTAGACTATGTATTATTTTTTGATACATGTATGATTCTTAGAGTAACCCAAGTTAAAAAATCTAAATCACAAATTTATTGTGCCTGGAAACTGTGTATATCAACTATCTAACACATATGATATTTTTTATTTTATCAAAAATATATACAATAAGAAAATCATACGAAATAAGTGATTTTAATCATTTAGTGTGAAAGATGAGCTTGTGTGCCTTTTGTGAAGCTCATATGATGTTTTAGGCTATGTGTTATTTTTCTCATATAAAAATTTGGATTTTATTTATTGTGAACAATAAATCTTCTATAGGTAGAATTTTTTGAATAAATTAATGATAGTGATGAATAAAAAGATCTAAATGTGTAAACATCACACCCCAAATATGATTTACATCGTATTATATAATTTTTAGAAAAAAGTGATCATTGTTCATATCTTTTTGAATTTTCAATATTTGTTCAACTCAGAGATGGGAATTTTGTATGAGATGAGGTTTTTAATGAGGAAGCTATATATAATAAATTTAAAATGACATTCTAATGATGCTAAGATGGTATTCCTTTAATGAAATAAATTTCATCAGATTATGTAGTGATTCTGTATGATGTCTTTGAGTGTGAAACTTCTTGTTGAATAATTTTATTCCATAGACTAGTTATTCAAGTTATATATTGGAATAAGAAGAAGTTGTGTTATTGTATGAATAAGAAGATGGTGGGTATTACTAGAATTAAAGAATATATTTATTTATGAATTAATCGAAATTATATTTATGATAAATAAGAATTGTATATGTATATTTTTTGTAGATAAATAGTTAGTGATGGAGAAGAATATGTTGAGGTCATGGGGAATGAGTTTGAGCCTAACCGAATAAAGAAATAATAGAGGATTGTGTTGTATATTTCTATTGAGTAATACTAGGAAATGATGAAAATGAATTATTTTTGTGAAAATGTATTTAATTTTAATAGTTTAAAAGTGATATATATTAGGTGGTATCAAAGGGTGAGAACGAGTTAAATGAAGCTATAAAAAATCAAAATACTTAATGAAGATGGAGATAGAGTCTAATGCTCAATATTCATAAGCTTTGATCATACCCAGTTTGAGATCAAGATTTTATGGTAATTATATATGAATTTTATTTTTTAAAAATAAAATAATCATATGATTCTCCACTAGGTGAGAGGATAAATCTATCTACTTTGAAGGATCAAGGGGAATATCATCAAGTATTATTGAGAAACCAGATTCTTGTGGGATATTTCTTATCTTTTTCTTACTATTTATTAACCATTCAGTTATTTTTTAAATACCAATGAGATTATGATATTTCATTAATTAGTATTATACATATCCTAACCACTTATATTTTATCAGTATATTTAGTGGAATAATACATGGCTTAGTGGGAGTCAAACAAGTCAAGTAGTCAGTTCCAATAATTTTTATTAACCATATAAAAATGATTTTTCCTTATGTTTATACCTATTCATTTCATATGGTTAATGTTGATAATTTAATATTATAGGACCCAATCTTGAAAAATAACTATAGTTTAATTATAATTGAATTAAATTAACAAAATCACTACTAATGTTTCCACAATTTTTAGTTCTGCATCATATTTGGGATATTCCATGCAGTATTTGTGCTCATGTACCCCCTAATGGATCCCTGATTTATTTATAAAAGATTAAATCAATTTACTTAATCATAAATGTGTTATATATTTATATAAAAACTACCATTCATATATTAATATGATTCTTCCTTTTATTTTTATCAGTTGTCTTTGATGTTCATAATAGTGTTAGATTTGGGTTCCCACCATTTGAACAAAAAATGTTGAAAGGAATTTAATGGAAGAGATAAATTTGGAGACTTTTGGGAATGAAATAATTTTATTCTTATGACCTTATTTTACAAACTATACTCCATGGTGATGAGAGTATATGTTTCCCTCGGATTTCGGGGATGACTTCCTTTGATGGCAGGTTCAAACATTACGATCGGTTTCTAACGGGTTTGTTCGTAGAACCAGAAACATCCAATGATTCCACATCCATCCGGACCTACTTTCCAAAGGTAGGTGCTCATTAGTTTATGGACTGATGAGGCTTATGAATTTTCATTGGTCAAGAGGATGGGAGGTCGGACTCATCACACCTTTTTTAGGGGAATTATTGTCTACTCTGGGACTCTCATTATAGATTTAAGTTATGTTCATGAATACTTATTACATTACCAAATATAAAATGAGTTTTCCTTTAGATATGACAATCAATGATCGATATGTAGGAAATTTATAGAATCCTTTATATGTATTCGAGGTTCTCCACTAATAAAGAATCATCTATATTTGTTATAGATTCTTAGTCAATAGTATCCTTTGATACGTAAAAGTATCTTGGTCCTTATGATGACTATACTGATTTTAAAGCCACTCGGTGGGGCACTTGAAGTTTATTGTCATTCATAAGGACATGAATTATTTCAGAGTTGTGATCGAACCCGCAGATGGGCTACCTACGTATCCTTTGTTTATAAAAGGAATCAGAACCCACGTAGTTTGAGTAAGGGAGTATGATTTTTATGATTGATGGCTTAAAGAAGGATGTCATAATTACTTTTACACTCTATGATCATGGGAGTCATGCTCGGTGTGAGAAACAAGAGGTATTGGTAAACAAAATTAGACAATTGTGCCATGAAAGATGCAATCATAAGAAATAATGTGGGGCTTATGTATGTATGACTTCCTAGATAAATGAAGGTTAGGATTTACTTTAGGGAAGAAATCCAGGAATAGGGTCTAGAAAGGTATATGTGCTTCATGGAGATTTTGAATACTCTAACTTGGGGGGATTACTCCTGAAAAGGAGGCCCAAATTAGGAGAGGACTTATGAATGGGTTTTATTCCTGAAAAGGAATTCGAGGTCAAAGGTAAATTAGGACTGGTTAAGAGAAATTAAGACTGGGGCTTAATCCTGAAAAGGAGGCCCAGGTTAAGAGAATTATGGTTGGGGCTTAATCATAAGGAGGATGCCCAGATTTGAGAATTATGACTGGGGCTTATTCCTGAAAAGGAGGCCCAGGTTAAGGGGTTCTCTCATCTTAAAGGATGAGGTTTAATGAATGAAATCTCAATTTTTTAATGACATAAAGATGTGTAAATCACTAGGTTTTGAGAGATATTCCACATAGTTCCTTTCATATAAGAAATATAATCTAGAAATCATACCATAAATGGATTTGAAGAGTGTCTTGAAGATTGAATCTTGAATTGGAGAGGTTTAATTTCTTAAGAGGGGTGAAATGGGCAAGAAGGGTTCCCAAAAAGGCATGGGTGCGCAAGACCTGGAAGGCGTGTTGGTACTGCGTGGGCGTGCAAGTCCTGGTCGCACAGGTATACCTGCGCGACACATGGGTATTTGCGCGATGGTTAACCAGTAGAGTAATAATTGAGCGACTCTTGGTTAAATCCTTTAGAATACTCTTGAGGTTATTCCAGAAGAGGGGTGCGCAAGTTCTATTGAAGGAGTAAGGCGGAGCGCAAGTGTGGCCTTTTCCCTTAAGGGCTGGCCACTCAGGCGTGCAATTGTTGATGAGTTTCAGTAGTTAGGCCTTCCTCCCCCTCTTTAGATCTTCCGTTCTAGGTAAGAAATCACCTTAGAAGTGTTTCGGAAGCTTTGAGAAGAGACTAGGGCGTTGGGAGCTCAAATCTGAGTTTCTGGAAAAAAATCCTCCTCGACTGGGGGGCCCACAGGGTCTATTTATAGGATAGGGAAGACCCGGGTGGTTATCCTTTAGGGCACGCAAGTACCTTGCATGACCATTATGCGTCGCGCAAGTAGACTTGCGCGACAGTGATGGAATTTGCGCGACACATGTGCTTTTGAAGCCTTGTTCATGCCCTTGTCGATTTTTGATTTCTTCTTCAAAGGATGAATCAATTTGTGCTAATTCATTTCCATTTACATTCTTCTAGACAATGTGACGAAAAAAGAGCATCAAAAAAAGTCCCCCCTCAGAGTTGGATCCGCAAGAATAAGGATGTGACTCTGAGGAAAATAAGAAAACCAAAGGGAAGTGGTGCACAGGTGAGAGTGGCACAGCTGTCATCGCGCAGGGGTACGACCTTTAGTCACGCAGGGTACGGCGCGTAGGGTTCTGGCCGCGTCTATAAATAGAGGGACTCACTTCCGTACAAAGCATCCAGATTTCAAACCTTCGAGCTCTCACCGCGCAGGTCACCTTCGTCGCGCAAGTTGCTCTGTTTTCTGTTGTTTCTTTGCCGTCGCGCTTCTATGTAGGTATCTGGACCTGCGCGGTGATACTTGCACGCTAAATACTTGCGCGGCATCTCCATACATGTGCGCAAAGTTTTATACTTGCGCGCCTTATTGACTTTTCCATTTTTTTCGAATTCTTTCATAAATTTTATGAAAAATCAACTTACTTAAGAGTTAATCATTCATCCTTTGTACAGATTCAATGGCTCCTAACAGAATAAGAATGGCTGATGAACTGGCTTGCAAGTGTATTGATGACATGATGAACATTATTGGCCATGATTACTATGATATCTACGACAACACCCTCCCAGATTTGGCTAAGTACTTGAAGAAATATCATCTTAATTTCCCACAGAGAATCTACCTGTCCCTATATGGTCATGGTCATCTACAAGGAGTCAATATTCCAAATGAAAAGAAATATACACCTGAATTACAACTTCACTGCTACTCCTATATTTCGGTTATGCTGTGCATTAAGAGAAACAACAATGGTGTGAACTTCCAAATTCTTCCTTCATGTCATTTCCTTACAGATATGAAAATGGAAAACCCATGGGCTGAAATGTTTTCCACTGCCAGTTGGTGGAGAGAAGACAAACATGGTATTAGAGCAACATCTGAAAAGAGTACTCTCTCCAAATGGCTCTTTACTTCTAATGCTCTATTCTCAAATCCATGTATCCATCTTCCAAGTCTCTTGGACAGAAACAGAGTCACTTTTTGATCAGCAGAATTTTTTTTATCAACCTGCACTCAAGAATATCCTTTTACAATTGTTCCAAGAAGATCTGGTATCACTGCATCTCTTATTGTATCCAGTTGAATGAATGAATTCCAGGTGGTTGCTGATGATGCTTGGGATGCCGTAAATCAAATGAAGAGTTATGTTGAAAGCCTTTTGTAATTCTTGAAAAAGAGAAGAGACTCCAGTCTGTGGATGTCCTTCTAACTCTTGTGCATCAATGAAGAACACTTTCACCTTAAATCATTTGTACCTGCATTCTTTTTCTATATACTTTAGATTTTACCTAAGCCAATGGGCCTTGCAAGCATATTTTGCTTTTTACTATGATTAATGTAAATAAACCTACAAACTTGAACCTTTTAATTTCTCAATATTACATAAATCATAAAAAATGTATATTTAGTGAGTTGGGAACTTTACTTTTATTCAGAGTTCCTTTGTCTTTTGTGGGCAGTATAAAGTCATGCACATCAGACATAAAAAGGCTAATGTTTAAGGTCAAAATTGCTTTGACTGAATGAATTAGAATTGACTCAATTCCTTGAAAATTCATCTAAAAACATATTACCATACTCAAGTATGAGGGAAAATATGTAAGCTATGACTTACGAATATTTGAATCTGAGTAATGACATGAAAAAGAGCTAAAAGGCATTAGAAGAAGTAGTTTCCAAGAATGAAGTTACCATTATTTAACAAACCCATTAGGAGGTTGAATTATGCTGGGCCACCTAAGGGCATTGGCTGCATAGTCAAATAAATAGTATCTTTTGGCTAACAAGTCTGTTATGTAGACTATTTATGCAAGGCCGCCTATGGGCACGTGCTGTATAGTCATGCAAAAGAACTCTCAGAAATTTACGTTCCTAGTGCTAAAAGCCAGTGAAAGTTTATGAAAATTCAAATTTTCCGAAATATAGAGTATGATGTATGGAAAGAGGTACTTGAATATGGATAAGATATTTCCAAACCAGATTATCGAAGAACTGAATAGATATCACTCCTACGAAGGTCTGACCCAAACGTAGGGAAGGATAATATAAACCATATACTTGAATACTTTCAGATCATGAAAAAGGATATGGTACAAATATGTTAAGGATGGCTATTTTTGCGGATCCTTATATACTGTCATTGAAGACAAATAAGGACAAAAGAGGTATTCTTCCCAAGAATGAAGTTACCACTATTCGACAAACCCGTTAGGGGGTTGAATTATGAAGGTCCACCTAAGGTCATTGGCTGCATAGTCAGATAATAGTATCTTTTGGCTAACAAGTATTTTATGTAGACTGTTTATACAAGGCCACCTATGGGCACATGCTGCATAGTCAGGCAAAAGAATTATCAGAAGTTTGAAATTTTTGTGACTAGAAGTCATGAAAAGGGTTATGAAAATCTGAAAATATTTAAGGTTAGGATTATGACACATAATGATGGGTATTTTCCAATGTATGCAGAGATACACAAATCAATGATAACCATAATCATGTTGTGGCTTGGACCTGAATTGAAATGTTGGACATCACTACATATCTCATAAGGATGAGAATCAAGCCATACATAGTTCTTAAACTACAGTTTAACGTCATGGGGGACAAAAGTATTATATAACTTAGTTTAGGTTCATAGAGCTTGGACCATTGTAAGAAATACACAATGTGTGTTTTCATGGGGACTTTTCAGCCAAGGTACTGAAAGTGGAATTTGGGGTTAGGCGCAAAGACATGGGGATGGATTCGAGGGACACTTGAACATTCCTATGTATCCCATAAGGATGGGAATCAATCCCACGTAGTTCTAGAAATACCCTTTTTACAAATTTGGTTTGTACATGTGTAGGGTTAAAGGGGACTTTATTACAACGATGATTTAACCCAAGATAAAAGGTTTGGGTGTTTCCACGTATGCACGAAGTCTTTGAAATGAAACATGATTGAAAAATCAATGTAAATAATGGTTTCCTCCCAGGTGAGGGTATCATAGAATATTGTAGTTTATTGTCATACTGGAAAAAAGTGTTGTATAGTTTAACATCGTATAGAAAGGAAGAAAGTGAACCAATGTAAAGATATTTATTCTAAGGGCGGTTTCATGAATTAACATCGTATGAGATGGAGATGAACCGACGTGAAGAGATTGGTTTTGGGCTTGAACCTTGGGAGGTTTCCTACATACCCAGACTAGAAGGAAAGGATCAAAGTCTGTGTAGTTCAATTAAAGAATGAATTAATGATCAAGTTTTTCTTGGGGACAATGACCTAAAAAATGATGTTGTTGGGACATACACATGGTTAGCGGCCCAAATATAGTTTTGTGGTTGAGGTTTGCTCTAAGATCACGTGATTCATACTCGGTGTGAGAAACAAGAGGTAAAAACAACCTTAATGATGCATAGTTTAATGTCACGTAGGACATATAATGGGACTATGCAGTTTAAAGTCTTGCAGTTTAGGACTATTGGTGCTATAATGTTTAGTGTCATGTAGTAGGGACAATGTACAGTTTAATGTCATGTAGGAATTATCATGGGATTTCTGTACAGTTTGGTGTCATGCAGTTAGGATGATGGGGACAATAAATTTTAACATCATGTTCGAAAAAAGGGGGACTATGCAGTTTAATGTCATGCAGTGAGGAAAAAAGAGTACACTATTTAACGTCATGTTGGATGCATTGGGGATTTTTTCCACAGTTTAGCATCATGTTGGATGAAAGTGCGAAGAGTTTAAGGTCATATGCATGGACCATGGATGGTACAGTTTAATGTCATGCTAGACAAAAGTGTAGTTTAAGGTCATGTAGGACCTTTGATGATTATGTAGTTTAACCTCTTTTCAAACATAAGGGACTTCTATACAGTTTAGCGTCATGTAGTTAGGACATCACAGTTTAACATCTTGCTGGATGTAAGGGACTCGCAAATAGTTTAGGGTTATATGCATGGATGGTTGATGATGCAGTTTAAGGTCATACTGGACCATTGATGCAGTTTAAGGTCATACAGGACTTAGTCGCAGTTTAAGGTCATACTAGACCATTTAGGGAACTTTTTCACAGTTTAACATTGTGTGGGACGAATGTAAAAAAAATATTTTAAGGTCATATGTATGGGCCGTTGTTGTATAGTTTAACATAATATAGTAAGGATGAAAGAGGTTTTGTGTTTATACAAAATACTTCTTCAAAAATATGGCATTGGTTAGAGTAGTGATGAGTTCTCCATCCATCTAGATTAATGAATAAGCTCCATTGGAGTAGACCCTATGTATTGAATAAGGTCCTTCCCATTTTGGCTCAAGCTTGGGAGGTTTCTTTCCTGGTATCAATGGAGTTCTGAGAACTAATACCAATTCTCCCTGAGTGAATGAATGAAGACGAACTTTTTTGTTAAAATCTCATGCTATTTGATTCAGATAGACTTCCAAGTGGTGCAAAGTGCACAATCGTTTCTCATATAACCGTTCCAATTCATTCAATCGCTTTTTAGATTGTTCAAATGTAGATGATTGATCACAAATGGAAACTCTGAGCGAGGGTAGTTGAACTGCAATGGGCAACACGGCTTCTGTTCCATATACCAATGAATATGGAGTTGACCGAGTTGCAGTGTGGGTGGTATTCTGATAAGCCCATAAAGCATGAATGATTTTATCAGGCCATGACCTCTTATATTTATCCACCATCTTTTGTAGTATATTTTAAAGAGTCTTGTTAAAGGCTTCTATCTGGCTGTTTCCTGCTGCATGATACCGAGATAAATGGTTGAATTTGATGTTGTATTTTTTATACAACTTCTTCACCTTGGATGAACAGAAGTTGGTGCCATTGTTAGTCAATATGGTATGAGGGACACCAAATCTGGTAATGATGTTATACTTGATGAAGCTAACAATGCATTTAGAACTGACTTCCTTGAGAGGTATTGCCTCTGCCCATTTGTAAAAGAAGTCAGTAGCAGTAAGAATGTACTTAAACTGCTTGGCCGTAGCCGAAGGTTAAGGTCCCACCACATCCATTCCCCATGTGGAAAATTGCCATGAGTATTTAGCTGTATGAAGAAACTCTGGAGGTCGATGAATGAAGTTGGCATGTACTTGGCATGAATGAAATTTCTTTGTAAAATCGACACAGTCTCGTATCATTGAAGGCCAAAAGTATCCAAGCCTTCGAATCTGATCAGACAGCCTATGTCCAGACTGGTGGGCACCACAGAGTCTTGCATACACTTCTTTCATGACAGCCATTGTCTCCTCATCATCAATGCATCTGAAGAGAACTCCATCAAAACCGTGTTTGTAGAGAATTTTCTCTAGGTGATCTGGGATATCATAAAGAGTAAAATTGACCACATGTCGCTGGATTTGTTCATTCTCAGCTCTATCAGGTGGAAGTGTTCCATTTTGAAGGTATTACCTGATAGGTGAAATCCATCCTATAGTATGACCATACGGTTCAGGAATAGGACAAATTTCATTAATTTCCTCTGTTCTGATTCGAACATAGGGTTAAATTGCACGACAGTGGGCAATACTGATGGTTGTATCATCCCGATTTGGATCTTCCAGAGCTGTGGCTTTATTAGCCAGTGCATCAGCTTGAGCATTTTGTGATCTTAGGACATACGAAAATGTAGGTTCCAAAGGGAATTCCTCCATTAACTCTATGACGTATTCATTCAAAGGGATTAGTTCTTTTTTTCTGATGGCATAATCCCCATTGACTTGTTTGATTACCAGGTCAGAATCACCTTTCACCTTTAAGTGATTCCCTTGTGCTTGAAGTTCTAATTCCAAGCCTACGATGAGAGCTTGGTATTATGCTTCATTATTGGTATCACCTTCCAACAATAAGAAGGAATAAGGTAATACATCCTTTTCTGGAGAAATGAGCACTATTCCTAAGACAACTTTGTTGAATTTAGCATTTTCATTTTTCCTCCCTGTTGGACTTCTGGAAGCACCATCAAAATACATTTCCCATGCCTGGGGACTTTCTTGAATAAATAAGACTTCCTCATCAGGGAGTTCGATATCTGAAGATGTGTCTTCAACTGAAGGGTGTTCAACCAGGAGATCAGCCAGATCATGGCCCTTTATCGCCTTTTGAGACACATACTGAATGTCGAATTGCTGCAAAATAACTACCCACCTTGCCAGACATCCTGTAAGCATTGAACGACTAAGGATAAATTTGAGTGGGTTATTGCGAGATACCAGTCTTCCACTGAAGGGTGTTTAACCAGGAAATCAGCCAGATCATGGCCCTTTATCGCCTTTTGAGACACATACTGAATTTCGAATTGCTGCAAAATAACTGCCCACCTTTCCAGACATCCTGTAAGCATTGAACGACTAAGGATAAATTTGAGTGGGTTATTGTGAGATACCAATTGGACCTCGTGATGTTTTAGTTAGTGTCTCAACTTCTGAACTGCAAAGATTAATGCCAGGAATCACTTCTCAATACTTGAATACCGGGATTCTGCTTCAATCATGGTTCGACTGAGATAGTAGAGGCTTTTTTCATTCCCAGCACCATTCTTTTGAGCAATAAAGGCACCCAATGATCGCTCTAGAGCTGTCACGTAGAAGATAAATGGTCTTCCTTCAACAGGTGGCATGAGTACCGATGGATTCAAGAGGTATTTCTTGAGAATATTGAATGCTTCTTGACATTCTTCAATCCACTGGTAAGTGACTCACTTCTTCATCAATTTGGTGAAGGGTAAACATTTTCCTGCTAAATTGGCGATGAAACGCCAAATATAGGCTAAGTGTCCTTGAAGTCCTCTTAATTATTTAATATTTTGAGGAGGTGACATACCAAGGATTGACTTGGTCTTCTCAGGATCAACTTCAATACCACGATGGCGTACAACAAAGCCGAGAAATTTTCCAAAGGATACTCCAAAAGAACATTTTAAGGGGTTCATATTCAAATTATGTTGTCAAAGCTTGCGGAATATGACTTCCAAATTAGCCAAGTGATTAGAACATTGTTTGGATTTAACTACCAAATCATCTATAGAGCATTCAACAAACTTCCCTAAGAATTGTTTGAAGATACGATGCATGGCATGCTGATAAGTTGCACCTACATTCTTTAAGCCAAAGGGCATTACCCGGTAGCAAAACACACCCTGAGGGGCTCTGAAGGCTATAGATTCCTTGTCTTCTGGGTCCATTCGGATCTGATTATATCCGGAATATCCATCCATGAAGGAAAGTGCTTCATAGCCAGCTGTTGCTTCAATTAAAAGTTCTGTAATCGGAACTGGGAAATCATCCTTAGGACAATGCCGATTAAGATCTCTGAAATCGATGCAGACTCTAATTTGTTCATTATTCTTCTTTACTGGGACAATATTAGCCAACCATTTGGTATATTGAAATTCTATGACAATTTTATCTTTGATAAGCTTATCCACTTCAGCTTCAATTTTGGAAACATAAGTTGGGTGTGTTCTTCTCGTGGCTTGCTTAAATCCTCGATGTTCTTCTAGTAAACCCAAATGATGAGTAGTAACATCAGGATCAAGCTCGGGAATTTATTTATAGTTCCATGAAAATATATCTCTATTTTTCTTTAGAAAATTAATATACATCTCTTTCTCTTCAAGATTCATGGCCGCACTGATTAAAGTGGGGCATGGATCTTCTTTTGTACCCAGATTAATTTTTCTGAGTTCATCCACAATGGTAGAGATACCGTCTTCAAATGCTGGAGGACCATCTCTGAGATTTTCCTCTTCTTCTTCGTCATGTATTATTTCTTCCGTTTCTACTTGCATAGTAGATGATAAATTAGAATTTTCATGATCTGAAGAGATTTCAAAATTTGTAGATCTTGAAGAAGAAGCTTCCATTTCTTACCCGATTGATGATGAAGGGTCTTCTTTGGGTAATAAAGAGGAGATGATGGATTGAGAATCAACATCATTGTTCACCTCCGATGTTTCTATAACTTCTTTTAGCCTAATTGGCAAAGCATAGACTTGTTGGATTTCAGTAGATGAAATGAAGACGTCACTATTTATGCTTTCATCACTGATTGGTAGATTACAAATTTCTCCCATGTTGTCTGGCTCGATTGCCATAATTGACATTATGGATCTTTCCAAAAGATTATTTTGATTTGGGTCTATCTTGTCAATTTGACTGATAGGCAACACATAGTCTGTACTCACATGTGTAAATGGATTTTCTGGAATTTTCTCCAAACCATATGGAGCATTAACTTTGGTAATCTCCTTTGTTGCGGATTTCTCTCTTCCCTTCATGTGATAGAATTCCGCCTCAATGTATTGAGACTCACATGTCTTGAACGGGGCCTTATCACCATACAATGTCCCAACTTGACCATCGAAACAATATTTGAGACATTGATGGTATGATGAATGGATAACCGTATGTTGATGTAGCCAGGGTCTTCCAGGAAAGATGTTGAAGGCTGAGTCTTGATCAATAACCATGAAATCTGAATTGCATACATGATCTCCAAACTGAGTTCTGAGTGTAACTTCACCCAGTGGTTCTTGTTAGTTTTTATCATATCCTTGTAACATCATGGTAGAAGAAGATAAGTCAGATTTTGTGAGGCCCAATCGATGAAGTGTACGAATGGGCATGAGGTTGACTCCTGAACCATTGTCAATGAAAGTTCTTTGGACATCTACGCCATTGACCTTTCTAGAAAAGTGCAATGGTCTAATATGTCCATGGACAACATCATCTTCATCTTCATCAGTAAACGATATTATTGCATGGAATTCTGCAGGATTATTCTCTATGTGATAGACTTCAGGTGCAGCAATTTCAGTTTCAAACTCTTGAGGACTTGACAAAGCCTCGATGAGTGCTTCTCGAAGATCTTTTGACAGATTCAGAGCATCCAGAATTGATAACATGGATGGTACATGGGAAAAGTGTTTAAATATATCATAATTTTCATCCAGAGGTCTGCATTTCCCAATAGGAATATGTGGTTTAGCGGGTACCTTGGAAGCAGGTGCATTGGATGTTGATGCATCTTGTATCAGGATAGGAGTTGGAAATATTCCGGGTTTTTGAATATTAGACTGATTAGATCCATTTACTTGCTGAGAGGAAGAAGATGGAACCTTCAACCAGTCTTCCAAAATAATTGTGCCAGGACTGAATTTGCTATTGGTAGAAGAACTTTATTGTTCTTGATGAGCTCGCTGAAGGGCTCTACCACGAGTTTCTGCTGCATACACAGTTCTAGAAGGGTAGAATTGGAATAGTGGATTTTGAATGATCCACGTCTTCCCATGTATCTTGAGCCCCTGGAACTTACTCGGATTCCCCTGTTTGATACATGGAATTCAGGCTCATTAAAATTGAAACTGTGACTAGCATATGGATCTGTTAATTTAATCATATTAATAGAACCAAAGATTATCTCTTCGTCTGATATAGACTCTTCCTGATTATCCTGTTTAGGCTGTGCCTTTTGGTGGGGCGGTGCCCGTGGCTTTGACATAGATGGCATGAAGTCCGCAAAAGTCAAAGACAACGTAGGCTTTGACACGTACTCATCTTCTTTTGATTCTTTTTCTTTCTTTGATCCATGCCGTTTCTTTGAGTACTTTCCCTCTGACGAAGAGGGTTTCGCCGCAACATTCATGGCAGAAGACACAATTGGTTTCTTTTATTGTGTTCACAAAATAGCATGAGTTTGATTGATTGTCTTTATGACTATCCAATCATCATACTTATGCGCATTTTTTCTATTGACTTCTTTTCATTTTCCTTTCTCCTCTGGAACTGTAGCATTAACACATGCTACCTGAGCTGAAGAACCTTTCAGTTTGACTTGTCCCGAGTCGACCATATTTTGTAGGAAGTCTTTGAAAACAAAACACTCATGAATGGGATTCCCCTATATTTGATGAAAAGAGAAATAATTGGGACGGTCTTCATCTCCTTTCTTGTTTGGCCTCCTGGGCATTGGCAATTGAACCAAATTGTTTTCCAGAGCCGAAATGAAATAACCAAGAACTTGTTCATTTCGAAAAGAGTATGTTTTTCTCTTCAGATCCTCAAATTGTTTTCCTCTTTGATCTCTTTGATCGTCTGGACGAAACGAATTTTTTTTTGGCACTCAGTAGGTGGAGCCCTTCGAGAAGATGAAGGTTTTGAGGTAGAAATAGGTACAGGTTCTTGTTTAAGCATAACTGTAGCATTTTATGCTTTACCCATTCTTCTTCCTGGAGCTGATGGAATTACACGAGATTTAGCCTTAGCCTGTATAAGGGAATTTTCAATCTGCTGATCGATTGAAGTAAGGTCTTGAAACCATCATGTTTATTTCACAAGGATTAACGGCGTGCATAATTCATCATGCTGATTTGCCACAGAAATTGGAAACAATTATTCTTGAGGGTGTTCTAAACTCAAGGAATATGTTAATCCCTTCCATCAAGCAATGAAATCGGAGACCCTTTCATTCTCCCTTTTCTTACATATTGTAAGATCGAAAACTGTTATCTTTAGAAAATTTGAGCTAAACTAAAGGAGGAATTTTTGGCGAAGATCCCCCCATTCGGTAATTGACCGGGATTGCAAGCTTGTATACCAAACAAAAGCTGGTCCTTGCAAGGTTTGCACGAAGCATCTGAGTTTTACTGCTTCTTTATACTCCGGAGTTCCCATTATTGGATCGCAATAAGACACATAATGCATCAAATACTGTTCAGGATCGCGTGATCCATTGAAAATAGGGAATACAGGGTTCCCAAAACTGGATGGAGGAGAGATTGAATCTACCCATTCAGGGTAAACATTCTTTTCTGGTTAAACTTGCGCATGTTTCCCTTCCATAGTTTCTAACAGAGCTGTTAATGATTCAATAGTAGTTATTAACTTTTGAGAAACATCCGGTTGAACTTGGACTTGGGTAGGTGCAATGATTGGAGCTTGGACAGATGTGGCGATTGGTGCTGCAACTGATGGTAGCACTGCCAACTGTTGTTGCACTTGACCCGTAGGATTGGACCTGTGAGGGTGTACTGATAGAGGAGGATATTCTTGATCCATCTTAGTATCTGCAACAAATTTCTTTGGCGGGCTGAATCTAGCATGCTTAAGAAGAAGACTACTCTGAACTAGTTCTGCATTCAACCTTCTTAATTCCATCATTTCATCCTCCTGTTTGGAAAACCTTTACTCTAGTGAGAGCGATTGACCTTCTCCAGAGGAAGGATATGTAACCTGGTTCTTTCACTTCCCTTTGTTTGATCCTTTTTGGAAAGGGGGATGTGGGTTACTTGAAGGATTACCTAGGTTCTGAGTAATCCTTTGACTTCGTGTACGCACACCTTCTTCATTTGTGTCGGTGCATACATCTTCTTCAGCAGGAACCTCTTCATCTAAATCCCCTGAGTGAGCCTCATCTGGTGGATCAACAACAATGGCATTGATGACATTGATTGATGCATAACTCATCGAATCCCTTCTATCAGCATTTCTGTGATATTGTCTTCTTCCATGTCTTTGATGAGACATTGCCTTTAGTTGATTCGATCCCTCAGGAAATTCTTGACGAACTGTAATTTGGCAGGAATCTCCTGATAATTTGGCTCTTCGTTCCTCTTGAGGCTTCTTCCACAATCGAGAAAAAACTGACTTTCTCTAAGGAGGGGATTGATGATTTGAAAAAGTCCTCAGTCCAGTGGACTGGGGCTATTCCTTCTCAAATCCTTGAATCTCTTTTGTTGATTCCGAGGGTTGGTTTAAAAGAGTCCCCAGTCTGGTGAGCTGGGGTGGCTCTTGACATGCTATGTCTGAGACTTTCTTAAAATCTCTCCTGTTCTTGCGAGACTTAGTCCAGAAATTAGGTGGATGCATTAACCTGTATCCACTTTTATCACCCGGTTCAAAAGACCGTTGGATGATTTCTGACACTTCTGTCACATGGTGACGCGCTTGCTCCGAACGAGAGGCATGTTCAATATTCTCATTGTAACGCCCCGACCCTAGTTTCCTAGAGTCGGTGCATTATTACATAACATTGGCATGATCACAAGAAAGATCAAATCTCGAAAGACCGATTGGTTTAGTAGCCTTGGAAAATGCCAGATATATTCATAAGTTTTACATTACATTATAAAATGAAAAACTACTACAACAACATAATGTCTCAATAGACCACACTATTATCCCCTCATAAAATCCCTGCAGGTCATTCATAATTTACTCCTTCACTTCCTGGGAAAAATAAAACATAGAAAAGGGGTGAGCTCAAATGCCCAGTAAGGATAACAATATAGCGGAAACATTCATAAATAAGAATAAACATTTAAGGCAATGTATAACTAAAACAAAAGCCTTTTAAATATGAACTTTCAACATGGTATGGCATAAATAAAATGAAATAATGCCATTTACTTATTCACATGGATATTCTACTAATCGAATAATCACATGCAAAAATCAATAACCACTTTCATAATGTTGGAATGCATAATGCCAGACTATCATAACAACATAGCCAAGGCCTCGTGCCAAGACTACAAATAAGATTTTGTCAAGGCCTTGTGCCAAGACACTAGTTTGTCTCATGAGACCTACCGATGCATCGAGGAGCTATAGCGGGCTCCACCCGTCACTTATTAAGTCCAATGCATTCCCATATGAAAAGGTTTAAACATAACATAAACATTCGTATTAAAACTAGCATACGAAATGTCAATAATTTCACCATAAACTATGAATGGTATAAAAATAGCACATCCATAGTCAAACATATCACAAAACCTTCAATACAATATAGAAGTTTTGTATCATAATAAATCAACTTCAAATAATCTTAAAATCCATCAAAGGATGTTGACATAGATGAAATCAAAATTCTTTTTAAAGAAATATCTCCTTTTATTTTGAAATCATTTAAGATCCATATAAAATAAAACATTTTCTTTCAAAATATTCTTATAAGCTTGTAAGGAAATCTTTGAAGATTTTATAACGGCGTAAAATAACCGCACCCGCCGTATAAGATAAAAAAAACATTCTTACCTCAATTCTGTCGAAAAGGTTAAAAAGGACCTTGTTTTGAAAATGACGGAAAGATTCCTTTATAAACCACTTATAAAAGTCAAAAAGGGTATAAATGACTTTAACTCATATTTTAGTAAATAGTAAAAATGTTTTGAAATACATTTTTAAGAAACATGGATGTGGATGATAAAGAGATCCCAGTAGATTATTACGTATAAACAACCTCGGATAATGAAGAGATTGTGAAATAACCCTTACCTTGTACTTTTCCTTGGTTGGGGTAGGTTAACCTCCTGTATAATGGTGAAATAATTGTTATTAAATTATACAAGAATCATATATATTAATATGATATCATATATGATCTTTTAACATTGATTTGTTAATAATATCTTAGAATTATCGTCGTTTCGGGTGTTAACTTACTCATTTTCTTTATATGTTTTGTTACATAAGCCATGGTTGTTGTATCTTATTCATATCCAGAAGGATATCTAGTCCTTAAACATCATTTTTAAATCATCAAATGATAATTATACTTGAATGGTTACGATGGAGAATGAATCTCATCGCGTTCGTGGAGACGGTAGTCCGTACGTACGCACGAGCGACAATATCATTCTTTTGATATTAAAATAATATATAAATGAATGGTATATCATATATACAGAATCATTAACATGTTATATTTATTATTTACATGAGTTACACATCATTATTATACCCATCCAAATAATATTATATTGAATAACAATTACACCACGACGTGGAGACGGTAAGCCGTACGTACGCACGTATGGTGACATGTTATTCAAAGGGTGGATAGAATACTGAATATGGTTGTACCATACTTATAATAACATCACAGTATATGTGAGATACTGGAGTTATTATTTTATAATGGTAAGAACAAAGGAAGAAGAAGTGGAAGAAGAAATGAACTTAGAAAAGGGTGGTGAAATCATTACCTCTTCTTCGGGTTCTTCCTTTTGATTTGATCAAAAGGGCTCCTTAGGTTGTCTTTCTGATCAAAATAAGGCCTCTAGGTTGTAGTGAGGGATGTTGGGAGAGTAGTTGGGCATAGTTTGGCCGAACCAAAAGGCTTTGAAGGTGTGATGAAATGAGAAGGAGGAGTGCCCTTTTATAAGAGGGGTGAGGGGCACCTTTGGAAAAGTTAGCAATATTAATTTATAATAAATTCATATTCGGTTTCTAAAGGCTCCAAAGTTGATTATTCAAAGGTTAAGGTGGGGATAGGTCGAAAACCACTCAACCAATAGAATTTAGACAGGTTTGGGTACTTATATTAACCTTATCTTTAAGTATTAACTCTAAGTTAATTAGTTTCACTTTTACAATGTCTCTTTGTATTTTTATATAATATGGTTAATAAACATACTATATACATCCAAGAGACCCCCAAGTGGTACATTAATGATGAACCTATCATGATATAAGTCTCTTGGCCGAACCTTAGATTTTTAGGAATTTAATATCAATTAATAATATAATATTTGTTTTAAGAACTTTTTTATGTCAATTTTGACACTATTCAATAGTTGATTTTTTTGAAACTCATAACAGATTGATTACTTAGAAAAAGGTCACTTAAATCAATACTAATATATCATATTATCCTAGAAAATTAGTTTAATTCATTAAAAGTTTCATATTATATTTATTTGGGTATTTATAATATTAATTATTTTAATTTTTCACTATTATAGTAATTACTGCATCATCATTGTGTCATAAATAAAATAACTTATTTAATGTCTAAAAATTATAAATAAAATATAATTATGTAGGAAATCTTTTTATCTTTCTAATGAATATTTATAATCGAAAATACAACATGTATAACCCTATGTAAAAATTGTTCTTCTAAAAGATGTAAGCTTATGCCATTTTTATTTTTATTTAAGCTTTATTAATATAATGTGTCATTATCACTTACAAGTGGATCCATGGGGTCCCAAAATAGACCCAAAGATTCCCATGGTCGACCATGTATCAACCAATAGGGTTAAGACACGTTTTTGGGTAATTTAGTATTATTATAATATTATTTTTTAACCCTTATTTACCGGATTTACCCTTAACCATGGTAAATAAAATATTTACCGCAGTAACTATTCAAAATGTCTAAAAATAAAAGTTACCTATTTACACAATTTGAACATCCTGATTCCAAATATGGAATCCATTTTTCTAAATTCAAAACACAGAAGTGGCAGAAATTAATTTAAAATTAATTCCCGCTGTCAAAACAAAAAGCGTGTTTTTAAGAGATAATAACTATCAAAAGATTGACACTTGTTTATGTTCGGTTTAATTGTAAAATTATGTCCAATGACCAACATTATATTAAATGGTAAAAATATATTCTAAATATACTTTAAAACCACTCAAATTCATAATTTATCTCTATTAATTATTTTGATTAAAAAAGTTGTTTTTAATTAAAACTTAGTAATTTTCACTATTCATCAAAATATGAAAGTTATCCGAAATGTACCAAAATTTCACCTTAGGCTAAATTTGATATTCCGAATCCCAAAATGAAGTCCATTTTCAAATATAATATATATATATAATTTCAAAAAGTAGGTATTACTATTCATAACGGCTAGTTTGATTAGTTATGGTGTGTTAGAACTCGGTGTTGCGTACAACACACGCTATCACATTATTCAAAGAGAAGCGTACCGTAGAAGCTTGGGGTGTTACATTCTCCCCTCCTTCAAATAATTGCGTCCTCGCAATTTCTAGGGTATTACTGCATAAAAAGACTCGGGTGGTTCTTCATCATAAGTTCCTCGGGTTCCCACGTTGCCTCTTCCATCTTATGGTTTCTCCACAAAACTTTTACCAGACGCGTCGTCCGGTTTCTCAGCACTTGTTCTCTCGTATCAAGAATCTTGACGGGCTCTTCACAATAAGACAGATCGGGTTCCAGTTCTAATTCCTTTTAGGTGAGTACATGTGTCGGATCAGGCATGTATTTCCTCAATAGAGATACGTGGAACACATCGTGAACTTTGGAGAGACTTGGCGGCATTGCCAATCGGTAAGCTACAACCCCAATTCGTTCTAGAATTTCGAAAGGTCTGATGTACCTGGGACTCAATTTACCTTTCTTACCAAAACGTATGACTCCCTTCCATGGAGATACCTTTAGGAAAACATGATCACCGACTTGAAATTCCAAATCCTTCCTTCGATTATCGGCATAGCTCTTCTGCCTACTTTGAGCTGCTTTGATGTGATTTTGGATTACTTTCACCTTTTCCACCGTTTCCTCCACCAGTTCTGGGCCTACAAGTTTTCTTTCACCAACGTCATCCCAACAGGTTGGTGTACGACATCTCTTTCCGTATAACGCTTCATATGGTGCCATCTGAATACTCGAATGGAAGCTATTGTTATAGGAAAATTCTACCAGTGGTAAATATTGATCCCACATACCCTGAAAGTCAAGTGAGCAAGATCTCAACATGTCTTCTAGGGTTTGAATAGTCCGTTCTGATTGTCCATCTGTCTGAGGGTGGTAAGCAGTGCTCAAATGAAGTTCAGTATCCAGGGATTTCTGAAGACTTTTCCAAAATCTTGAAGTAAAACGGGGATCACGATCAGAAACAATTGATAAGGGTACTCCATGAAGTCTCACAACTTCATTAATATATAGTCTTGCTAGACGTTCTAGGGGTAGATCTTCTCTTATAGCAAGAAAATGTGCTGACTTGGTAAGACGATCAACAATAACCCATATTGCATCGTTCCTTCTAGGAGTCTTTGGTAGCCCCATGACAAAGTCCATCGTAATATTGTCCCATTTCCACTCCAGTATAGGAAGAGGTTGCATGACTCCTCCAGGCTGTTGCCTTCCAGCTTTCACTTGTTGACAAACCATACATCTTGACACAAAATCTGCAATCTCCCTCTTCATATTGTCCCACCAAAAATGTTCTTTCAAATCTCTATACATTTTGGTGCTCCTAGGGTGTATAGAGAAATTGGAACTATGAGAATCATCCAGCAATTCCCTTTTTAGATCAGGTATATTGGGAACACAAAGTCTCTTCCCGAATTTCAAAATTCCATCTTCATACACAAAGTCTCTCAATCTCCCATCATTCACAGCTTTAACCTTCTTCTGAAATTCTTCATCATCGGTCTGAGAACTCTTAATCCTTTCTAGTAAAGATGGTTTGGTAACCATTTGAAAAAGCATTGATGTTTCACCTTCCCTGGTTATTCCCATGTCCATCTTCACTAGATCCATGAAAATTGGATCCCTTTCAATTCTCATATTGTTCAAAACTCCATGGTCTTTTCTACTCAAAGCATCTGCCACCTTGTTTGCCTTCCCTGGGTGGTAGTGTATCGTACAATCATAATCCTTGAGTAATTCAAGCCATCTCCTTTGCCTCATGTTGAGTTCTTTTTGTGAGAAAATATACTTCAAACTCTTGTGATCAGTATAAATCTCACATTTTTCACCATAGAGGTAGTGCCTTCATATCTTCAAAGCAAAGATCACTGCTGCTAACTTGAGATCATGAGTAGGATATTTTTGTTCATGAATTTTCAACTGTCGTGATGCATAGGCAATAACTCTATCATTCTGCATAAGGACACAGCCAAGTCCTTTCTTCGATGCATCACTATAAATAACGAACCCATCATTCCCCGATGGTAGAGTCAATATAGGAGCATTGACTAATCTTATTTTCAGTTCTTCAAAACATTCTTCACACTCTTTTGTCCAAACAAATTTAACCCCTTTACGTGTGAGCTTCGTTAATGGGTTAGCCAATCGGGCAAAATTCTGGACGAAACGTCGATAATAACCTGCCAAGCCAATAAAACTACGTACCTCAGTTATACTCGTAGGAGCTGGCCATTCTTGGATTGCCTTGGTCTTAGAAGGATCAACAGAGATTCCATCTTTAGAGACAATATGGCCAAGAAAAGAAATCTCCTGAAGCCAGAATTCACACTTGCTAAACTTTCCATATAATTCATGCCTCCTCAGAGTCTTCAAGATAATGCGCAAGTGATTTTCATGATCTTCATAGGTTTTGGAGTATACCAGAATATCATCAATAAATACCACCACAAATTCATCGAGATACTCCTTGAAAACTCTATTCATCAGATCCATGAATACAGAGGGTGCATTAGTCAATCCAAACGGCATTACAGTAAACTCGTAATGCCCGTACCTGGTTCGAAATGCTGTTTTCGGAATGTCTTCCTTCTTCACACACAACTGATGGTATCCAGATCGAAGGTCAATCTTTGAAAAGTATTGAGCTCCATGCAGTTGGTCAAATAAATCATCAATACGAGGTAGGGGATACTTGTTCTTTATCGTTATAGCATTTATCTCCATGTAGTCGATACATAACCTCATAGATCCATCTTTCTTTTTAACAAAAAGAACAGGGGCTCCCCATGGAGAAACACTAGGGCGAATAAATCCCTTATTAATCAATTCCTCTAGTTGTTTCTTTAGTTCGACTAACTCTACAGTGGCCATTCTATAAGGGGTCTTCGATATAGGCCTTGATCCAGGAATCAAATCAATGGAAAACTCAACTTCTCGTTCTGGAGGATGTACAGGTAAATCTTCTGGAAATACATCTACAAATTCTTTCACAACAGGTACATCCTCTATTTGAAAATTCCCTTCCTCACCGATAGTTACTTCATTCTCTTCCTCCCCAATAATTGAATTTAGTTGAGATACTGGGGGTGGATCTAAATAAGAATTAGGCGGTGACGATTCTGCTCTAAAAATAAGGTGCTCCTTATCATTATCATCAAGAATCGTAACCTCTTTCTTCTTACAATAAATCTTCGCATCATAGTCCGAAATCCAGTCCATACCGAGGATTATATCAAACTCAATCATAGGTATGACGATGAAATCAGCAGATAAAGAAAATTTATGTGCTCTAATGGGGACTGATTCACAAAACTTTGTTGCAATAATACTTCCCTTAGGAGTTTTAACTGACAACTCCCTTATTAAATCAAATTGGAAATATCTAATTTTCTTAGCAAACTGGGAAGATATGAAACAATGCGATGATCCAGAATCAAATAATGCATTTGCTAAACTTGAGGAAACCATTAAATTACCTGCCACCACGTCTTTCGGAGCTTCTACCTCAGCAGTAGTGATAGCATAAGCCTGGCCTTGATCCCTTGGCCTTTTCTGAGGTGAGTTCTCCTGACGCTTAGGACATGCATTTGCATAATGCCCCATCTCCCTGCAATTATAGCACTGAACGTTGGTAGCTTCCTTCTTCCCCTTGCAATCATGAGCTTGGTGGCCTTTTTCACCACACTTGTAACAGACTCCCATTCCCTTCAAGCAAGTACCAGGATGTTTCTTCCCGCATTTACCACAAGATGGATATTCAACCTTTCCCTTCTTCCCCTTATTTCCATTCCCAGATTGATCAGAAGGTCTCTTCTTCTCTTGCTTTGCTTTAAAGTCATAAGACATAGAGAATTCCTTTTCGGTCTTGATAGCACATGAGACAATGTCTTCGTACGATGAAAAGGATTGTGAGACTAACGCTCGACGGAGAAATGTTTTTAACCCATCAAAGAAACGATCAATCTTACTTCTTGGGTTGCGAATATAATCTCCAGCATACCTTGCTAACCTTGTAAAGTTAGCCTCATACTTTGTGACATTCTCATCCTCCTTTTGTCTCAGACTTAGAAATTGCCTTTCCATATCTGCTCGATGGTCGCGAGGAAAGTATTTTTCTAAAAACAGATCTTTGAACTCCCTCCATTCCATATTTGATACTTCATCATCTTCCTTCATGTTCTGAATCAATGACCACCATTGATCAGCATCTCCAGTGAGGCGGTAAACTACCATGATAACTTTTTCCCTTTCACCGCTCCCCAAAGCTTGAAATATTTTCTCTAGGAAATTTATCCATTGCTCAGCTACTAAGGGATTTGTACTCCCATTGAACGTTGGTGGTTGTTGCCTCATGAATCGATCTAACATTGATCCTCCACGCTGCGGATCAGGGTGCTCCATACGGGTAAGGTTATTATTCATAACCTGAGTAAGTTGTCCCAGTATGGTGATTAGCTGATCGGCACCAGTTGCATCACCAGCCCCACTATAATTATCTTGAGCAGGAGGAAAATCCCTACATGGAGTGCGTGCATTGATACGGTTTCCATTTCTTCCACTAGGCGCCATTTCTAAACAATGGCATAAACTAGATCAGTTTATGAATCAAAATACATAATCCCATACTTATAAAACACCTAACATAAATTGAACTATTTATGGATATAATCCATAATCATAAAAATGTTTTCTTTGAGGAAGTATATACTCATAAACCCTTCATAATGATTTGTAAAGAAAATGAGAGTTATGCTAAGCATATCCCCCGGGAGTGTCGTAACCAAGAGTGCAGCAAGGCCCGTTGTCGTGCACCAGTTCCCGTTCGAGTCTAGCTCAAAGCGGTGTTTTCGGGTTTTACCCCTAGGTACATCTGTGCCAGAGCCGCCTCTACATGATCGTATCCAGACAGGGATGTATTGCTTGGAAAACTCACAAAATCTCTACAATACCAAAATTCTAGGAAGTTCTTCTATACTAATCCTCAAAGTTCATCTTAGGTCTACGTGCTCTAATCAGAGTTTATCTAAATCTAGCTTCCAAGGTTTGTACTAAACTTCCTCTGATACCAACTGTAACACCCCGACCCTAGTTGCCTAGAGTCGGTGCATTATTACATAACATTGGAATGATCACAAGAAAGATCAAATCTCGAAAGACCGATTGGTTTAGTAGCCTTGGAAAATGCCAGATATATTCATAAGTATTACATTACATTATAAAATGAAAAACTACTACAACAACATAATGTCTCAATAGACCACACTATTATCCCCTCATAAAATCCCTGCAGGTCATTCATAATTTACTCCTTCACTTCCTGGGAAAAATAAAACATAGAAAAGGGGTGAGCTCAAATGCCCAGTAAGGATAACAATATAGCGGAAACTTTCATAAATAAGAATAAACATTTAAGGCAATGTATAACTAAAACAAAAGCCTTTTAAATATGAACTTTCAACATGGTATGGCATAAATAAAATGAAATAATGCCATTTACTTATTCACATGGATATTCTACTAATCGAATAATCACATGCAAAAATCAATAACCACTTTCATAATGTTGGAATGCATAATGCCAGAATATCATAACCACATAGCCAAGGCCTCGTGCCAAGACTACAAATAAGATTTTGTCAAGGCCTTGTGCCAAGACACTAGTTTGTCTCATGAGACCTACCGATGCATCGAGGAGCTATAGCGGGCTCCACCCGTCACTTATTAAGTCCAATGCATTCCCATATGAAAAGGTTTAAACATAACATAAACATTCGTATTAAAACTAGCATACGAAATGTCAATAATTTCACCATAAACTATGAATGGTATAAAAATAGCACATCCATAGTCAAACATATCACAAAACCTTCAATACAATATAGAAGTTTTGTATCATAATAAATCAACTTCAAATAATCTTAAAATCCATCAAAGGATGTTGACATAGATGAAATCAAAATTCTTTTTAAAGAAATATCTCCTTTTATTTTGAAATCATTTAAGATCCATATAAAATAAAACATTTTCTTTGAAAATATTCTTATAAGCTTGTAAGGAAAGCTTTGAAGATTTTATAACGGTGTAAAATAAGCGCACCCGCCGTATAAGTTAAAAAAAACATTCTTACCTCAATTCTGTCGAAAAGGTTAAAAAGGACCTTGTTTTGAAAATGACGGAAAGATTCCTTTATAAACCACTTATAAAAGTCAAAAAGGGTATAAATGACTTTAACTCATATTTTAGTAAATAGTAAAAATGTTTTGAAATACATTTTTAAGAAACATGGATGTGGATGATAAAGAGATCCCAGTAGATTATTACGTATAAACAACCTCGGATAATGAAGAGATTGTGAAATAACCCTTACCTTGTACTTTTCCTTGGTTGGGGTAGGTTAACCTCCTGTATAATGGTGAAATAATTGTTATTAAATTATACAAGAATCATATATATTAATATGATATCATATATGATCTTTTAACATTGATTTGTTAATAATATCTTAGAATTATCGTCGTTTCGGGTGTTAACTTACTCATTTTCTTTATATGTTTTGTTACATAAGCCATGGTTGTTGTATCTTATTCATATCCAGAAGGATATCTAGTCCTTAAACATCATTTTTAAATCATCAAATGATAATTATACTTGAATGGTTACGATGGAGAATGAATCTCATCGCGTTCGTGGAGACGGTAGTCCGTACGTACGCACGAGCGACAATATCATTCTTTTGATAATAAAATAATATATAAATGAATGTTATATCATATATACAGAATCATTAACATGTTATATTTATTATTTACATGAGTTACACATCATTATTATACCCATCCAAATAATATTATATTGAATAACAATTACACCACGACGTGGAGACGGTAAGCCGTACGTACGCACGTATGGTGACATGTTATTCAAAGGGTGGATATAATACTGAATATGGTTGTACCATACTTATAATAACATCACAGTATATGTGAGATACTGGAGTTATTATTTTAGAATGGTAAGAACAAAGGAAGAAGAAGTGGAAGAAGAAATGAACTTAGAAAAGGGTGGTGAAATCATTACCTCTTCTTCGGGTTCTTCCTTTTGATTTGATCAAAAGGGCTCCTTAGGTTGGCTTTCTGATCAAACTAAGGCCTCTAGGTTGTAGTGAGGGATGTTTGGAGAGTATTTGGGCAGAGTTTGGCCGAACCAAAAGGCTTTGAAGGTGTGAAGAAATGAGAAGGAGGAGTTCCCTTTTATAAGAGGGGTGAGGGGCACCTTTGGAAAAGTTAGAAATATTAATTTATAATAAATTCATATTCCGTTTCTAAAGGCTCAAAAGTTGATTATTCAAAGGTTAAGGTGGGGATAGGTCTAAAACCACTCAACCAATAGAATTTAGACATGTTTGGGTACTTATATTAACCTTATCTTTAAGTATTAACTCTAAGTTAATTAGTTTCACTTTTACAATGTCTCTTTGTATTTTTATATAATATGGTTAATAAACTTACTATATACATCCAAGCGACCCCCAAGTGGTACATTAATGATGAAGCTATCATGATATAAGTCTCTTGGCCGAACCTTAGATTTTTAGGAATTTAATATCAATTAATAATATAATATTTGTTTTAAGAACTCTTTTGTGTCAATTTTGACACTATTCAATAGTTGATTTTTTTGAAACTCATAACAGATTGATTACTTCGAAAAAAGTCAATTAAATCAATCCTAATATATCATATTATCCTAGAAAATTAGTTTAATTCATTAAAAGTTTCATATTATATTTATTTGGGTATTTATAATATTAATTATTTTAATTTTTCACTATTATAGTAATTACTGCATCATCATTGTGTCATAAATAAAATAAATTATTTAATGTCTAAAAATTATAAATAAAATATAATTATGTAGGAAATCTTTTTATCTTTCTAATGAATATTTATAATCGAAAATCCAACATGTATAACCCTATGTAAAAATTGTTCTTCTAAAAGATGTAAGCTTATGCCATTTTTATTTTTATTTAAGCTTTATTAATATAATGTGTCATTATCACTTACAAGTGGATCCATGGGGTCCCAAAATAGACCCAAAGATTCCCATGGTCGACCATGTATCAACCAATAGGGTTAAGACACGTTTTAGGGTAATTATTATTATTATAATATTATTTTTTAACCCTTATTTACCGGATTTACCCTTAACCATGGTAAATAAAATATTTACCGCAGTAACTATTCAAAATGTCTAAAAATAAAAGTTACCTATTTACACAATTTGAACATCCTGATTCCAAATATGGAATCCATTTTTCTAAATTCAAAACACAGAAGTGGCAGAAATTAATTTAAAATTAATTCCCGCTGTCAAAACAAAAAGCGTGTTTTTCAGAGATAATAACTATCAAAAGATTGACACTTGTTTATGTTCGGTTTAATTGTAAAATTATGTCCAATGACCAACATTATATTAAATGGTAAAAATATATTCTAAATATACTTCAAAACCACTCAAATTCATAATTTACCACTATTAATTATATCGATTAAAAAAGTTGTTTTTAATTAAAACTTAGTAATTTTCACTATTCATCAAAATATGAAAGTTATCCGAAATGTACCAAAATTTCACCTTAGGCTAAATTCGATATTCTGAATCCAAAAATGAAGTCCATTTTCAAATATAATATGTATATATAATTTCAAAAAGTAGGTATTACTATTCATAACGGCTAGTTTGATTAGTTATGGTGTGTTAGAACTCGGTGTTGCGTACAACACACGCTATCACATTATTCAAAGAGAAGCGTATCGTAGAAGCTTGGGGTGTTACACTCATTTGCTTGATTCAAGAGTAATTCAACAACTTGTTCACTGTATTCTTGATTTTGAGAGGAACTAGTTGAAGCATGTTTTTGGGCAAGCTTTTAATTACAAACAAAGCCCATTGGCTGTAGCCGGCCATGGGCAATAACATTGCATGATACCATTTTCGGTGGGCTTTACTGACTGGAGAGCACTGTGAAATACAGTGCTCCATGAACACCCCATCCTCTAACATGAATAGCAGATGGGGAATTGGCAATTAACTGATGAAATCTTCTTAATGCTCCAAAGAATGAACGTTGAAGGGCTCTCTGCTGCTTTTTAGCTTTCAGATATCGAGAGACTGATAGAGACACCAAATCAATCTGACGTTGTAACCCTTCTATTATCTTAAGATGATTTTCATATTCATCATAAGATAATACTTTCTTTTTCAACTGACAAAGAGTTTTCCATATGTTGATATGAATATCATGAATTTCATTTTCCATAAACATTTCTGGAATGTCATACTGAGAGTCAGCCAGAGGCCAAAACATGACTGGAACTTCACCTTTAGCCATTTTTTTTCTCATGTTCATCATTTCCTCTTTATCATTTGATGAATATTCTTCTACTTTATTTGACCAGAGTTGGTGTATCCTTGTTTCTTCATTGGATTCAACAGGATTGGTAGAGAAATCATTGATCATACTAGAAGATGCATGACTTAGGGGTGGTTCGGAGAATGACCTACACCCTGGACTATCTTCTGATTGAGAAATTATTTCACCTGCTAGCGAGGAAGCTTCAGACATGACTGGTTTCGCATTTGCAGGTGCCTCAAGATAAGAGGGCTTTCTCATCACTACATTTTCCACTGGAGCATTTTCCAGGAAATGTGCATCACTACTGCAGAGAGGACATTCGCCGCGAAATTCATCATCATGAGGAGGAGCACCATAATGGGTTGCAACAAAAGATGAGATCTCTTTCTCCTTGGTCTTCTGACCACACAGAGGGATTCTGTGGCTCTCATCTGAAGATGAAACTTTGAGATCGACTGAATTTTCATGAATCAAGCCTTCATGAGGAAGTGTCTATTGAAGTCCTTCAGAATTAATGTTATCACTATTGGGAAATGAGGGATTAGAATCTTTCATTTCAACAGATAATTGTCTTAGGGCTTCAAGAACTCCAGCATAGAGCAAGGCCTTGTTACAGATTGTCTCTTGATCTCCTGACTGTGTTGGGCGGGTCTTTTTCTTAGACGCCTTCTTACTCGCCCTGGAAACCACTTGTTGATGAAAGTAGCTGCTCTGAGCAGGTGTATATGCCTGATCAAGAAATATGGCCAGGTTAGGCTGACGATCTCCACTCAAATCAGGTGTATGTGCCTGACTTGGTTATCCGTATGATATGGGGGAGTATGCCACACAACCCTCTTGGACTGGAACAGATGTGCGTGTCTGTTCCGGAGTGAATTGTTGATGTGTCACTCCACTGGTAGGGATATATTTATGTGTATTTCCATGAGATGCCACTGAAGTTGTTATAATATCCTGGCAGGCATCCAGAATATGAGAAGAGATTTGCTTCTGCTCTTTCACCATTGATAGAATATGCTTGGTGACTTCAGCTGCCGGAACGGGAATATACGTCCATTACGGGCTTGGAGTAGGTGTATGTGCATGATCCTGTCCTCCTTTTCCTGTCCGTGAATCCTGACAGTACTCAAGTGTGGGGGTAGAGAGTTGAGTCTGCCACCTATTTTTTGTCGGGGCTATCTGACCTACTTCTCCAAATGCTACCAAGTGAGACTGTTGGTAGGCTCGATTAGTACTAGTAGGTGTATGTGCCTGCTGATTACACTTCACCGAATGTAGTTGATGAGATCCATCATATGTAGTCAGACGAGCCTGCTAACTAGTTGATGATGTATAAACAGGTGTATGTTCCTGCCTATAGTACTCCACTAGAATTGCCTGGCGGGATTGGAGTGATGCTGCCAGATGAGTCTGCTGGACAGCGGAATTAAAACGGGCAGGTGTGTGTGCCTGCTCGTTGATTGCCACCAAGTTAGGTTGTTGGACTTCTCCGGAGATGGCAGAGATGAGAACCTTCTCACTGTTAATCGGACTTCGCCTCTGGGGATTCATCTTGCCTGCTCGGGTTCGAGGAACCTGATTCGAACGCCTGGAGTCGGTACCCTCATCATGTTGAGGGTGCACTACCGCATGAGTCTGGTAGAGATTGTTGGTGGGATCCCCCAGGAAGGACTCCTGTCTGTTTGAATTAAGGCCCTGAGGGACCTGATCATTCACCTCCCCAGAATAAGGGAGAGAATGGTGATTGCGTTCCGGGGATAACGACCCGAAACGGTTGGAGACAGTAGTCAGCACCGCCTGCTTCTTGATCACTGGTCGTCGTTGTCCGGACGACCGATGTGAATTGTTTATTGGAGGTCTTGTCGGGCATCCTACAGAGTTGGGATGGTACCGTGCTGACGGTACTCCTTAACCAACGTGTTTGATACCCAGTGTTGAAGACGCTGCATAGGTGATATTGTCCTTAGAGCGGACGATGATCCAGCAGGAGTAGCAGCAGTGGCATTTACAGCTGCAGTATTCATAGGTTTGAACTTGAGAGCAGCCATTCTAGAAATGCAGAAGATCTTGGGAATGAGTGCATGTTTGATATAACAGATGTAATCAAGATAAATTCCGCCACTACATCTTTTGGATGAGCACATATGTGAATGATTGTTTTTGTTATCCCTATTATTGGGTTTTAAATAGGGGCCTAAAAAATATGTAAAACATCATTTTAACTTGGTTAAGGATTCACGTCGGGTTCACCATTTTTGTTTCCCTCAGATTTTGGGGATGACCTCCTTTGATGGGAGGTTCAAACATTCCGATCGGTTTCTAACGGGTTTGTTCGTAGAACCAGAAACATCCAATGATTCCACATCCATTCGGACCTACTTTACAAAGGTAGGTGCTCATTAGTTTATGGACTAATGAGGCTTAGGAATTTCTATTGGACAAGAGAATGGGAGTTCGGACTCATCACACCTTTTTGAGGGGAATTATTGTCTACTCCAGGACTCTCTTCATAGATTTAAGTTATGTTCGTGAATCCTTATTAAATTACCAAATATAAAATGAGTTTTCCTTTAGATATGAAAATCAATGATCGATATGTAGGAAATTTAGAGAATCCTTTATATGTATTCGAGGTTCTTCACTGATAAAGAATCTTTTGTATTTGTTAGAGATTCTTAGTAAATGGTATCCTTTGATTCGTAAAAGTCTCTTGGCCCTTATGAAGACCATACTGGTTTTAAAGCCACTCTGTGGGGCAGTTGAAGTTTATTTTCATTCAGAAGGACATGAATTATTTCAGACTTGGGATCGAACCCTCATATGGGCTACCTACGTATCCTTTGTTTATAAAAGGAATCAGAACCCACGTAGTTCGAGTAATGGAGTATGATGTTTATGATTGATGGCTCAAATAGGGATGTCATAATTAATTTTACACTCTAAGCTCACGTGAGTCATGCTCTGTTTGAGAAACAAGAGGTTTTGGAAAAAAAAAATTAGACAATTGTGCCATGAAAGAAGCAATCATAAGAAATAATGTGGGGCTTATGTATGTATGACTACCCAGATAAATGAAGGTTAGGATTTACTTTAGGGAAGAAATCCAGGAACAGGGTCCATAAAGGTATATGTGATTCATGGTGATTTTGAATACTCTAACTTGGGGCTTACTCCTGAAAAGGACGCCCAAATTAGGAGAGGACTTATGATTGGGTTTTATTCCTGAAAAGGAATCCCAGGTCAAAGGTAAATTAGGACTGGTTAAGAGAAATTAAGACTGGGGCTTACTCCTAAAAAGGAGGCCCATGTTAAGAGATTTGAAAAATTAAGGGACTTGGGGCTTACTCCTGAAGAGGATGCCCATATTTGAGACTGGGGCTTAATCCTGAAAAGGAGGCCCAGGTTAAGAGAATTATGGTTGGGGCTTACTCCTAAGGAGGATGCCTAGATTTGAGAATTATGACTGGGGCTTATTCCTGAAAAGGAGGCCCAGCTTAAGTGGTTCTCTCATCTTAAAGGATGAGGTTTGATGAATGAAATCTCAATTTTTTAGTGATATAAAGATGTGTAAATCACTAGGTTTTGAGAGATATTCCACAGAGTTCTTTTCAGAGAAGGAATCCAAATCATGAAATCATGCCATAAATGGCTTTGAAGAGTGTCTTAAAGATTGAATCTTGAATAGGAGAGGTGGAATGGCTTGAGAGGGGTGAAATGGGCAAGAAGGGCACCCAAAAAGGCATGGGCGCGCAATTCCTGGAAAGCATGTAGGTGTTGCGTGGGCACGCAAGTCCTGGTCGCGTAGGTATACCTGCGCGACAAATGGGTACTTGCGCGACGATTAACCAGCAGGGTAATACTTGAGCGACTCCTAGTTAAAGCCTTTAGAATCCTCTTGAGGTTCTTCCAGAAGAGGGGCGCGCAAGTTCTATTAAAGGAGTAAGGCGGCGCGCATGTGTGGCCTTTTCCCATAAGTGCTGGCCACTCAAGCGCGCATGTGTTGATGAGTTTAAACACTTAGGACTTCCTACCCCTCTTTAGATCTTCTGTTATAGGTAAGAAATTACCTTAGAAGTGTTTTAGAAGCTTCGAGAAGAGACTAGGGTGCTGGGAGCTCAAATCTGAATTTATGGAAAAAAATCCTCCTCAAATGGGGGCCCCATAGGGTCTATTTATAGGATGGGGAAGACTCGGGAGGTTATCCTTTAGGGCGCTCAAGTCCCTTGCGCGACCATTATGTGTCGCGCAAGTAGACTTGCGTGACAGTGATGGAACTTGCGTGGCACATGTGCTTTTGAATCCTTGTTCATTCCTTTGTCGATTTTTGATTTCTTCTTCAAAGGATGAATCAATTTGTGCTAAGTTATTTCCCTTTACATTCTTTTAGAAAATGTGATGAAAAAGGAGCATCAACAGTATAGTATACAAATGAAATATGGGACAAACAAGAAAAATCATTAAAGGAATAGTTAATGTCAAAGAATCCCAGATACGTATCTTGAGAATAAAATTTGAAGGCATTAATTTAACCAAATATGAAAAAAATTTATTACTATTTTATAAGGGTGAATGATATTATACGTAAAGACCCTGATTTTCCATGTAAATTTTTTTAATTATATGGAATTATTACAAGTATGTGAAAAATAATGATGTGTGAATCTGATGTCCGGAGTGCCTAGAATGAATTTATGAACTTCTTTTTGGGTACATTTAGTAAACGTGTGAGCAGATATTTCTCAATTTTAAACCATTTCTCAGTTTAAAATTCTGAGGACACCGTTGAATCCACATCACAGGGATTTTCTTAATGGAGGATTTACTTTTACAGTAGTTATTCTAGAGAAAAAGTTATGTTTTGTGGCTTTCTAAAATAATTGAAAAAATATTAATTTGATTATTTTATTTCATATCCTCTAACAGACAATAAAAGGGGTGGGGCCAGTGATGTGTCATGCTAATAAATGGCTTGACCTATATACCCTAAAAAGTGATGTCGTTGGGTAATTAGGAAGCTTCCTAATTGATTAGCCCCATTTAAATCCAATGTTTTTACTTACCCTCCCCCTATCCTATATACATGGAGCTTGGGGTGGGGTATCGGCACAACTTCTATAAGTAACGATGTGCTGAAGGAGCGTCATGACACCGAACCTTTAGACGAGGGAGCCGATCCTAGGGGGAGGTGACGGGCGACACCGAACCATGAACCGAAGGAAGATGTATAAGTGGCATAGTTGGGAACTAGTTGCAAGAACGAAGAACACGATCAAACTTCAAGTGCAGATTCTCTCCAATGGGTTTACTTGGTAGGTGGTTTATTTGTTTATACATTTTAGATGATCTTCCTTTTCCCTGTTCTTGAATAATACGATGAACATGGGTCAACCAACTAACGTTTTGACCCATGATTCATTAGTTTTTGGGGGAGGTTATTATAAGGTACCTTTCTTCGGTTTATTTTGATTTAAATTCCAAGAGTTTGTTAAACCCTTAACCCCCATCATGTTTTCGAGATAAAGCGGAGGGAGTGGGCCTAATGAACCCTCCACTACTTTGCTAATTTTCCACCTCCATGGAACACCGATGACACAAGGATACTGACCAGCTATGTTGGGGAGAGTGCGTTGACACATGGCGCAAGAGGAGGCCAGGACAAAAAGCTACAGTGCTCATTGAAGCAGCTGACACAGGCTGACCACAAAGGTGGCAGGGCACGCCATCGCACGCTGCTGGTGAACAATGGTTGTCGCGGATCGTCATCCGCGACGACCAAAGGAAGGCATCTGACCGCGGTTGACGGTGCGGTGCACTGTCGCGTGCCGTTGGATAGGTCTTTCGGCACACCGGTCGGTCACAACAGCACCGGAAGGGGGTGGGGGTGCGCCCCTAGAAGTGCACACACGTGACAGTAGGGTTGGGTCCTATGTTGGCCGTGTTTGGAACATGGGCCTCCTGATCGACCGGTAGCTAGTGGACGGGGTGCATGCTCACGGTGCACCCGGTGACAAAGCCACGACCCGTCGACCACGACACGGAGGACCCGTGGCACCGTGTTGGGTCAACCATTGCGGGTTGACCTATTAACATGGCTCCACACCACATCATCCCTAATCGGATGTGCCGCATCCCAATATCCCTGGCGGCCAGCGCAGCCAGGCGGGTGGCACTGCCGAGTCAGCCCAGTGGACCGACCTACTGCCAAGTGGGCCGACCCGTGGCCCAGAAACCGTACCCGTGACCCAACCAGGTTGGGAAAGGCCCAGCGGGCTGGGTTGACCAGGGTCGGGTCAGACCTATGTCGGGACGGGTCAACCCAGGTCGATCCCGGTTGGCCCATGCCGAACTGGGTCGGGCCGGTCTTATGGAGGTGGACCAGACCCGAACCCATTACCGACCAGTTACACATAAAGGGCCATATATCGAGAACCAGATGACCGTTTGATGAACTGTCTGAGGCATTAGGATCCTTGGAGAAAGACTTTAATTTTGACTTACTCCATGAGTGTTTTAGAGAAACATGGAGTACGGATGGGTTAGATCTCACCCAAATCCAACCAGGACCTCACCTCTGAAATTCCAATAATGTACAGACTAGGTGTCCAATTGGTGTGCCATCTATTTCATTGGAACCATTATGACCTGACGGATCATCGGGTTATTTATTTGTGAGACTTTGTGATGGTTGAAATACAACCGGTGGATTGGAGAGTGGTTCTCCCAAGAGCACTATGTACGGAACCCTACGACTGGATGAGACTTGAAAACTACTGACCTTCCGACTCATAGTTACTCGACGGACTAGTGGGGAGTGTCTCTATATGACGTGTAAGACCCATGGTGGTGGTCCCCTTTGTTTGACTCCACAAACCCCTAGTAGTCGACAGGAGGAGTACCTTAGCTGGCCACAAGGGGGAGTTCCTCTGTGTGATGTGGCAGACCCAGGGTAGGGAGTACCTTTGTGTGACATGGCAGACCCACGATACATGACCGGAGGAGTGCCTAAGTAGTTTAAGGTTAGTGGGAAACACCTCTGTGTGATGCGGCATGCCCATTGTACTTGTTAGAGGAGGATTTCTCCAGCAGCTGAGGTGTTTGACATTGTGACTAAGAATGTTACTTATTCCTAGGCCGAGGGAATCTGTGGCTAGCTATCAAAATTCATAGCAATCTTGTGTGGGTCCACATCATAATCTTATTTCTACGAGTTGAATACCTAGTTTGAGATGAGACTCTAATTGATCTGTGTCTATTGATTTGTGCTTTGTGATTGGGATCATGATTTGTGGTTTTCCTTGATTAATTTTGAGAGACCTTCAAGGGTCTCTGGGTCCCTAATAAGTATCATTATACTTAGCCCTGCATGGGCTATGCCCGCACCATGTTGTATCTTGTACAGAAAATGAGTAGATGGGCTTAGCTTTGAGGGATCCAGGACTAAGCGGTACACGGATGAGATAGGCGGGTGTGGAGTGCGGAGGAGGCGATCTATACCTACCCTTCAAGTGGGATCCTTAGAGGATGACTCAGTAGCTATTTTCCCTTTTTCATTTGTATTGTTCCTTTCAGTTGTATTTTCACATTACAGTTGTACACATACTTTCAGTTGGGCTTGTATTCAGGCACCTTTTACTTCCAGCACTCCTTTTTCTATAGTAGTTTACTTCATAGTTGCTTCTGGTTTTGTTCTCGGACCGTGTGTTTGTACAGGTTTAAAGTAAATGTTGTCATGTTTTATAAAATACTCTTTTCAGTGCCATTCTCTAGCCCCTGGCCTATATAAGGCAGGCTTGGGGTAGTCATGACACGGGCCCCGGGGGACAGGTCTTGACAAAGTGGTTTAGAGGGGTTCGGTTCTACAGAAGAACTAGGACTATAATCTTTTCTTTGGGGAAATATTGTTAAGTGTTATGAGTGTGTTTTTCAGTTTGGGGAATCTAGTGTTGGTTCGTAGGTCGACACATCCATACACTAGGACCCTAAATTCTGATTTCTGACTCAGCGCACAAAAACACCAATTGCATGTGTTTTGAATAGTTTTCTTTTTGATCTCTTGACATAGCTCACCAAGTATAAATTATTTACTACGACACAACTATTATTATTTATAATGTCGCCACGTAGACATACAACCAAGATTCCTGAGAGAGTATGCGATGATGTCCCACCGAGCGATTAGGCCTCGTTGGAGGGCTCTCTTAAGGCATTAACTCCTTCAAGTGGTGTACCAGAAGCACCATTACTTGATGGGAAACTGATACCACCAGCCCCACCAGCAGAGGATGCACGCTGAATAATCACATTGCATGAGTTCCACCGGCAGAGGCCCCTGAGATTCTAAGGTGAGACGGATCCGCAGGCGGCTGAGGAATGGCTAGAGGCTGTGGCCAGAGTTTTTTTCTTAGTTGGGACACCAACTCATTTTATGGTGATCCTAGCAGCCAACCTTTTTCAAGTAGCAGTAGGGAGATGGTGGAGCCTGACGCTCTAGATACATGATTAGGTGACCCTCATCTGGGCGGACTATGAGGGGCTTTTCAGGGAAGAGTTTGTCACAAAAAATTTATGCTCTATGAGTATATAGGAGCTGCTACACATACAACAAGGTAGAATGAGAGTGGCCCATTACTCAGTGAGGTTCATTGATCTCTCCCCTACTCCATAGACATGGTACATGACCCTTTCTTCAGGGCATGGACCTTTGACCAGGGTCTATGATGGGAGATCAGAGCAATGATGGTATCGCTCATCATACCGAATCAGGTGCTAGAGAAGGAACTTTTGGTGGAGATCTTCCTAGGTGACCAAGCACTGATAGTGAGACCCACCATCAGGTGACGTGTGGAAGAGTCATCTGTAGCTGGTTGTAGGCAGATGACACAGAGGTCTAAGTAGACCAGACCTTCTGGTGGATGGCCCTGGGATGCAGGGTCAGAGGTGTAGAGCTCACGAGGCAGAGGAGGTCAGGTGAAGGACAATTAGTGTTACACATGTGGCGGGCATGGTCACATGGCGCATGATTGCCTGACCCGCTGTATAGATGACCAACTGACAGTCGAGAGACCACTGAGGTAGAGTCATAGGTACGAGTGAGGAGTTTTACATATAGTAGGCAGATGTTTTAGAGGAGCGGGTCATGAAACAGGTGGTGGGTGGCATTTCAAGGTTTTATTTCCACCACCTCTAGGTGGTCCACCCTCACCACAGCGAGCAGGAGGGTAGGGACGAACTCAGCTCCAGGCAGTTGAGGCCTACGACCATGGTGCTTCGGAGATGATCAGAGGTATGATATGTGTCTACTGTACCTTAGCTACAGTACATATAAACATAGGTGAAAGTCAATCTTTTAATTCCATGTCCCTTTTTCAAAGCCTGGAGATTCTGGTGGAGTCATTGGCTCGATCCTTATGGCTAGATACTTCTACAGGAGAAGATTCGATGATTACACATTGTTGTCGGCAGAGTGAGCTTACTCGAGGAGTTGAGATCTTCAGCAGGAATCTCCTTTTTGTTGTGCTGAGGCCTTACAAAGTCATATTGGGTATGGACTAGTTATCTATAGTTCATGGTAAGATTGACTATATTAGATGAAAAGTGTGGTGTGTCCACATGGATGGGACTAGGTTTTTCTTCACCAGCTTTAAGGGAACCTTTGCAGCACATGATGGACTTATCCAGAGGAGGGTGCAGCCAATTACTCATCAGTTGGATAGCCTTACCCTCAGAGTAGCAATGTTGAGAGTCTGAGCTATCCTGTAGTAGTGGACCAGTATGCCGATGCCTTTCAAGATGATGTTCTGGGACTACCTCCACCAAGAGACGTAGACTTTTACATCAACCTATACACTATGACGACACCGATATTTACACCCACATATCTGATGGCTCCCATAGAGATTTTTAAGATACAAGTACAGTTGGAGGACTTGTAGGAAAGGGGGTTCATAAGACCTAGTTTTTCTGCATGGGAAGCCCTGATTTTGTTTTCCAAGAATGCAGATGGGTGTTTGAGACTCTGTGTGGACTACCGGCACCTGAACCAGGTGACCATTAAGAATGAGTATCCACTTCTGTGGATTGATGATATTTTTAATCAGCTGAACGGAGTTTGATGGTTTTCAATGATAAACCTCATATCAGGCTATCATCATCTCTATATACGAGATGAGGATGTGTATAAGATAGAATTCAGATATCTGTATGGCCATTATGAGTTCCTAGTTACGCCTTTTGGAGTGACCAACGCCCCAACAGTGTTCATGGGACTCAATAACAGGATCCTTCAGCCATACCTCGATCACTTTGTGGTGGTTTTCATCGATGACATCTTTATTTACTCAGTGATGGAGGTGAAGCATGCCTATCATCTACATATAGTTCTTGATAAACTCCAAGAGAACCAGCTTTATGGTAAGCTCTTGAAGTGCCAGTTCTAGACATGAGAGGTCCACTTTCTTGGACACATTATCCCGGAGGCTGGAGTTGTAGTGGATCCAGTGAAGATATAGGTTTTTCTTTCTTGGGAGCTACCTAGGAGTGTAACCGAGGTGCGGAGTTTCCTGGGGTTGGCTAGATAACACTGTAGATTTGTTCCTGACTTTCCCAGTGTTGCGGCATCTTCGTCAATGTTAATTAAGAAGGGGCAGCCCTTCATATGGATGGAGAGATTCTAGAAGAGTTTCTAGGAGCTGAGGTAGAGACTAAAGAGTGCCCCCATTTTGAGGCTACTAAAAGAGGGAGTTGGGTTTGTAGTCTACTGTGACGCATCAGGAACCGGACTTGGGTGTGACTTGATGCAGGAGTGAGCAGTGATCACTTATGGCTTGCAACAGATGAGAAAGAATGAAAATCACTACACTACCCATGACATGGAGTTAGAAGCATCAGAATTCGCCTTCAAGAGGTGGTGACATTACTTTATGGGCGAACGTTTTGCAGTCTACTCTATTTATAAGAGTCTCAGGTATATATTCTCTCAGAAGGACCTGAACCTAAGACTATGATGATGGCTAATGTTCCTCCAAGGCTATGACTTCGATATAGTCTATACTCTTGGGAAGGGGAATGTGGTATCAGATGCACTCAGTAGGAGGTATGGTCTGTAGTTGCTGAGTGAGGCGACAGAGCATCTAGCCACATTGCAGATATCCTTCATGGATAGAGATGGGGAAGCATACCTCCGGTATATGACAGTCACTCCCCCACTCCTTCAGTGAGTCAGGGAGGGACATCTTGGAGACACTAACTGCGAGACTCATCATGCTCAGATATCCTTAGGACAGACACCTGATGTTTTTTCTGAAGGTGGGGAGCACGTCACCCTCTTTAGAAGATGTACCATGGTACCGGTGGAGCTATTGGAGGAGGTGTTGAGGTATTTCCATACGTTACCTCTGGTGGTACATCCTGGTGTGGCGACGATGTACCATGACCTCTGGTGTCAGCATTGGCGGCCAGGGATGAAGAAGGTAGTGGTAGAGTTTGTTTCACAATACCTCACTTGTCAGCAAGTGAAGGCCGAGAATCAGGTCCCACCTGTCTTAGATTAGTCACTAGAGGTGCCAGAGTGGAAGTGGAATGGGATATCTATAGAATTTGTGATAGGGATTCCACATTCATCAAGGGGACATGACTTTATTTGGGTGATCGTTGAGAGAATCACCAATTCGGCCCACTTCATACCTATCTGAGAGCAGGGATCAATAGAGGGATTGGGACGCCTCTACATAGAGGTGATTGTGAAAATTCATGGGGGATCCATCGAAGATCGTCTCTGACTATGACACATGCTTTACATCCTGGTTTTAAAAGTGATTACAAGAGGAATTTGGGACTCAACTGCATTTGAGCACCACCTTTCATCCTCAGACGGATGGTCAGACAGAGCGGACTATACAGACACTGAAGGACATGCTATGTGCATGCGTCCAAGATTTTGGTGGTAGTTTGGAGGATCAATTTCCCTTGGTGGAGTTTTCATTCAACAACAATAATCACTCCACCATTGGTATGGAACCATTTGAGGCCCTATATGGTAGACCTTATAGATCACCTCTATGTTGGACAGATCCAGTGGAGTCATCACTTATGGGTCCATAGTTGGTACGGGCGACCACTGAGAAGGTGAAAACCATCCAGGAGAAGATAAAGACTACACAGAGCAGATAGAAGTCATATGCCGATAATAGATAAAGACCTCTGGAGTTCTAGGAGGGAGACCACGTTTTCTTGTGAGCCTCTCCTCGACGGGGTCTATGGAGATTTGGCCGAGGCGACAAGTTATCACCGAGATTTATTATGCCATTTTTGATACATTGGAGGATAAGCGAGGTGGCTTACCACTTGGAACTTCCATTGAAGTTGGAGAGGGTGCACAATGTCTTCCACGTATCCCAGTTGAGGAGATACATGCAGGACCCATCTCATGTCATCGACCATGGAGAGTTGTACTTAGACGATGGGGAAACTTTTATGGAGGAACTAATAGAGATTGATGATTGAAAAAAGCAGGTCCTTCATGGGTAGTTTATACCTCTGGTGCGCATTCATTGGTAGCACAGGAACCTCCAGGATAGTACTTGGGATCGAGAGGCTCATATTCATGCATTGTACCCCCATTGGTTTTCTTAGCCTATGTTGTGGATTTTGGGGACGAAAAACCCTAAGGTGGGGAGAATGTGAAGACCCGAAATTTCCATGTAATTTTTTTAATTATATTGATTTATTACGAGTCTGCAAAAATTGGGGGCACATGAATCTGAGTCCCAATGTGTCTAGAATTAATTTATGAACTTTTTTTCAGGTACGTTTAGTAAACTTGTGAGCGGTGTTTTCTAAATTTTGAACAGTTTCTTAGATTAAAAATCTTATGGGCGCCATTGAATCCACAACACCAATATTATTTTAAGGGAGGATTTACTTTGATCATAGTAGGTCTTGAGAAAAATTTAAGTTTAGTGACTTTTTAAAAGAAATAAAATAAAATAATTTTATTATTTTATTTCATATTCTCCAACGGACAAGGAAAGGAATAGGGCCAGCAATGTGTCAAGACAATAAATGTCTTGACCTGCCATCCCTAAGTAATGATGTCATTGGGTAATTAGAAATATTTCTAATTGAAACCCCCATTAAACTCCAACATCGTTACATACCCTCCCCCACTTCTATAAATATGGAGCATGAGGATGGGTATCAGCATAGCTTCACCAAGAAACGAAGTGCTGATGGAGTGTCGTGATGTTGAACCCTCAGAGGATGGATCCAATCCTATAGGGAGGTGACGGGTGACATGGAACCAAAAACCAATGGATGATGTACGAGTGGTGTCATTGGGAACTGGTTGCAAAAACAAAGAACATGATCCACCTTCAAGTGCGGATGCTCTCCAATGGGTTTATGAGGTAGGGGGTTTATTCGTTTATGAATTTTAAATTAATTGTTTCCCCATTCTTGAATAATATGATGAACGTGGGTAAACAGACTAAGGGGTTTACCCACGATTATTACGTTTTTGCGGGTGGTTATTGTGGGGTATATTTTTGGGGTTTATCTTGACTTAAATTCCAAGATTTTGTTAAACTGTTAGCCCCCTCTTATTTTCAAGCTAACATAGAGGGAACGGGCCTAACGAACCCAGCCCGAAACCTCCACTAATTTGCTAATTTTTCACCTCCATGGAACACCGACGACACAGTGATACTAACTGGCTATATTGGGGATAGCATGTCGATGCATGCCACAAGCGCATGCTATGACACAAAACCGCAATGGTCATTGGAGCGGTTGGCATTGGACGGTTGCGGAGGAGGCGTGGCATGCCGCTGAAGAAAAAAAGAGTTCACGGCTCGTCATCTGCAGTGACTGAAGGAAGGAGGTTCGCACATTGGCTGGCCACGGGCGACTATGCGGCACGCCGTCGTCCGCCGCTGGAGAGGTCGGCTGGCACACTGTCCTTTCGTGACAGAATTGGCAGGGGTGGGGCATGCCCCCGGTGGCGTTCCCACACAACAACATGTTGTGGCCTGTGTTGGTCGTGGTAGGAGTAGGGGTTTCCAGATCAACTGACTACCAGAGGATGGGTTGTGCTCCAGTGGCGCGTATGGTGGAAAAGTCGCGGCCCGTCGATCGTGGCACGGAGGACCCATGACACGAAGTGGCGCCGCGTTGGGTCAACCCCTGTGGGTTGACCCACTGATGTGTCTATGTTCGATGTTATCCCTACCCAGATCCGTCATGTCTGGGTATCCCTGGTGGCCCACGTCGCTAGGTGGGTGGCACTGTTGGGTCGGCCCATCGGACCGACCCACCGCCCAGCAGGCTGACCCGTGGCCCAGCGGCCTGACCCGCGGCCCAGCTGGGTCGGACTAGTTTGACCTAGGTCGGGTCAAGCCTGAGTAGGGCCTGGTCAACCCAGGTCGGTCCAGGTGGGCCCAAGTGGAACCAGGTCGGGCCGGTCCGATTGAGGCGGATCGGACCCGGACCCAGTACCGACCAGTTACACTTAAAGGGCCTTATCTCAAGAACCAGACGTCCATTTGACGAACCATCTATGGTATTGGGATGCTTGGAGGGATACGTTCCTTTTGACTTACTCCATGAGAGTTTTGGTTAAATTTGGAGTATGACTGGGTTGGATCGCACCTGAATCCAACCAGGCCCTCAACACTAAAATGCTAATAATGCAAAAATTGGGCGTCCAATTGATACGCCCGTTTGTTGCATTGGAAACCTTATGTCATGACAGAGAATTAGTTTATTTATTTGTGGGACTTCATGTTGGTTGAAATATAACCAATGGTTTAGGTGAGTAGTTCTCCCAAGAAAACTACGTACGGATCCCTGCGACTGGCTGAGACTTGATGACTGTTGACCTTTCAAATCGGAGTTACTCGATGGCCTAGTGAGGAGTTCCTATGTGTGGCATGACTGACCCACGATGGGGAGTGCCTCTATGTGATGTGGCAGACACATGATACTCGACATGAAGAGTACCTCAGCACGCCATGAGGGGGAGCGCCTCTATGTGATGTGACCGACCAATAGTGGGGAGCGCCTCTATGTGACATGATAGACCCACGATACTTGACAGGAGGAGTACCTCAGTAGTCCAAGGTTAGTGGGAAACACCTCTGTGTGACACGGAAGGCCCACTGTACTCATTAGATAAGGAGTTCTTGAGCATCCGAGGTGTTCGACATTTTGACTGGGAATGTTACTCCTTCCTCAGCCTAGAGATTTTGTGGCAAGCTATCAGTATTCATAGCGATCCTGTGTGGGTCAGCATCATAATCATTTTTCGTTGAGTTGTATACACAATTTGATCTGAGATACTAATTGATCTTTTTATATTGCGTTGTTATTTGTGATTGGGATCATGCTTTGTGGTTTTCCTTGTTGAATTCTGAGGGACCTTCGGGGGTCGCAAGGTCGCTACTGAGTATCGTTATACTCATATCTTTTTGGGCTACGCCCGTACCTTGTTGTGTATATTAATGATGATGAGCTGTTGGGATGAGGTTTGAGGGAGACAAGACTAGGTGATACGCAGAGGAGACAAGTGGGAGTGGAGTGCTGAGGAGGCGATATGTACCTACCCTTTAGGTAGGATCCCCGAAGGATGACTCAGTAGCTGTTTTTTCTTTTTCAGTTGTATTTTTACTTTTCATTTGTACTCGTACTTTTAGTTGGGCTTGTATTTTGACTCCTTTTACATCCTACACTCTTTTTTCTACAATATTTTACTTCACAATTGCTTCTTGTTCTTTTCTCAGACCGTGTTTTTGTACAGGTTTAAAGGAAATGCCTTCCCGTTTTAGGGAATATGCCTTCTAATGCTAGCCTCCAGCCTCTGGCCTATGGATGCCAGGCTTTGGGTAGTCATGACACATGCCCCGGGGGACAGGTTGTGACATTATAAGTAAAATTTTTAGATATGATGATAATCTAGAATAATATAATAATATAAAAAAGTTAATTAGGACCATCTTAGAAAGGTTTGATCATAAACTTTTATCTCTTGAGGAGAAATAATATCTTTTTATTGATAAAATTTATAATATTTTAATTCCATGTGAAATTATAAAGACTCTATCATATAAGAGTTGTGAATAAAATAAACAGTCTTTCAATACATGCGGAAGATTAAAATCAATGATGATGTGTAAGGACCCAACCCCAGTTTCCAAGAGACGATTCCTTATTACGTTACATTGGTATGATTAAAAGAAAGTAATATACCAAATGAAGGAATAGTTTAGTAGAATTGGAAACTAGATACATATATAAGTTCAATATTACATCATCAAATGAAATACAACACTAATTTATTCCATTAGAAACATCCATGCCTACTAGATTATGCCTGAAAGTTTGTCATAAATTACTTCTTTATATCTTAGAAAAATGAAACATAAGAAAAGGGTGAGATCAAAATCTTAGTAATAGTAATAAATACAAAAAAAGAGATCATAAATATTATGAATAGTGCATAATTAAAAACATGTGCATTTAAATGAAAAAAATTGGAACATAATATTGTAAAAATATGAGCTGTGTAAATATTTCCATAATAAAACATAATCATGGGTATTATACAAGTCAAATAACCACATGAACATTCAATTACAAGATTCATAATGAGGTAAGTGCATATATCAAAAATTCTAAACCATACCACCAAGGCCTCACCCAAGACATCTCAAAATGATTAATGCCTCGGCCAAAACCATATCTCAAAATGGGCAAGGCCTCAACCAAGTCCACATATATTTGTCTCATGAGACCTACTGATGCTTCAAGGGGATATAGAGGGACCCACCCATCACATAATAAGTCTAATTCATTCTTCATATGAGTAGGGATAAACATAAACAACATATACATTCATATTTAAATTGACATATGAAATGTAACTAACTTCCCCAAATCATTAAACATAAACAGAAATCATTCAGAGTAATATGGTGAATGGGTTTAAGGAATCACAACCATAATCAAAAAAATTATAAAAAATTTAAAAAAAATTAGATGATATCATAAAATAATAATCATAGTAATATGGAATAATCTAAAAGACTGTTGAAATAGAAGAAGATACTCTTATAAAATCATCACGTAATTCTTGAGATAAATACTCTTTTACTTTGAAAAGAAGAGTTCTTTTGGAAAACTAATTTTATTGAACTAGAAGATAAGTAAGATATTATTTTCATAATAAAATGATTGATTTATAAAGTAAATAGTTTCTAAAAATGGATTATATATTTCCCTTGAAAATAGGTAAGAATTTGAGAAATTACCGTGATTCGAGATTGTATTTTGGAAGTAATTTTGAAAGTTCCTCTTAAAATGTTTAAATTACCATAAAATAATGAAGGATTATGGTTGGAACATATATATAGATAATTATAATAGAAATTATTAGTATTAATTTTTAATAACTAATAATTTAATTGAGGTAAGTAGATAATAAATGTAATTGAATGAAAATGGAGGTTCGGGTGAAAACTCATTTCCTAAAGTATGAATGTGTTCCAATCTTGAACACAAGGTACTGGAATATGAAATTAGACATATAAATAAATTAATTAATAACCTATAATACATGTATTTAGTTTATCATGATTTTTTAAGTCCATTATGTCCTTATTGATTTGTTAAAAGATTGAATTTTGTCGTTCCAAAGTGTTTATTTCCATGATTTTCAAAACAGCTTCACTTGTTTTTATGTAATGTAGTTCATGTGGAATGGATGTAAATATAACTAATTGAATTTAAATATTATTTATGATAATCCATAGGTTTTAATGGTCATTTATATTATTTGGTTACATGTATTTAAGATGAATCATTAGATGAAATTTTATTGATAATCACTTAGATTATTTTAGCAGTATTTGATTATTAGGAACTAGTTTGGTCCAATGATTTAATATTATGTACCTATACAGGTTATTGAATATTAAATAGGTTATAATAAATATATTATAGTCTATTTTAACACATAAAAATTGTTTCATGACCAGAAATTATGGAGAAATTGAAGAACGAGACATCATCATCTACAAAGGTTGTAAATTGGAACCTCGCGAACGATGATTTCGTTTATAAAATAAAAGAGAGAGAGTAAGAATATTGATGATGGTTCTTACATTAATATGATAAAATTACATTATATAGATGATAATGGATTTATCATGGTCATTTGGATATATTAAATTAGGATAGGACATGAATAGAAACAAACATGAAATGAAAATGAATGAAATAAAATATGAATTTACCTCTTGAATCCACCTCCTTGAGAATATATTTAAGGGAATGGGTTTGGGTCTTTTAGAAATAAAAAGATCTTATTGTACATAGGGAGTGTCTAGGGAAGGGTATTTTGGCAAAATAATTAGGAGCATCAAGGCTTATTGGAGTGAATAGAAGAGGGAGTGATGAGGGGGTTATAGAGGAGGAGAGGAGTTAATTTTGAATATTTTACTCATTATTTTATTTTTTCCCTCAAGTAAATAAATAGTGTTTTTTCATGTGACCCCTAATAGTGATAACTATATTTGATTTAGATATATGGTGACTTACATCACTCATGATGTCATAAATAGTGTATTTAAGTGATAATTTTTATATGTAGTATTTTACTGTATTTTACTATTTATAAAAAAATCAAGAATTTGAGAAAAATCCTAAAGAATCACTCTAACTAGTTTTTGATGTGTATAATTCAAAAATGAACTCAATTTTTTAAAAATAATTTTCTAAATATAATTAATTTAATATTTAAATAAAATAATAGTTTATTAAAATTTTAACAATTTTAAAACTATAATTCATTTTATATGACATTGAAAATTTAATCAAGATCTCATTATCTTGTAAGCTTAAGAAAATAAAATAATATTATTATATGTTATTTATAAGGTTCATATTAATAATCATAATACTATTCATAAGGGTATGTTACTATTCAGTAAAAATCAAGTTGGTTCTATCTGACTCCAAATGACATACTAATCACAACACTAGATGAACATTTTTTGAAAATTAAAACATGGGGGAGGATAAGTTGTGGGTAATGGAAATATTATAAAATGTTTTGTTTTGTAGGGACTCAGGGTTTCATACATTCAAGATTTTTTTAAAAACTTTTGGATTGTTATATTCTCCCCTCCTTACAACAATTTCTTCCTTGAAATTCACAAAATGTTACCTCACAAAAAGATTTGGGTAGGTCTTCATCATCAGCTCTTCAGGCTCACTAGTTACCTCTTTGATTTTTTGATTTCTATAAACTATCTTTACTAGTTGAGTCATCTAATTCCTCAAAACCTATTCTTTAGTGTTTAGAATTCAAATAGGCTCTTCACATTATGATAGATCAGGTTCAAAATTTATACCTTCATAAGTGAGGACATCTATTGGGATTCACATGCACTTTCTCAGCAACGAGGCATGGAACACATTTTTTACATTGGATAGTCCAGGTAGAATAACAAAAAAATATGAAAAAAACTCCAACTCTCTCCAAAATATCAAAAGTCCCAATATTCCTAGGGCTTAGTTTACCTTTCTTCCCAAATCTTATAAAGCCCTTCCAAATAGATAGTTTTAAGAAAACATGATCTCCCACTTGAAATTATAAATCCTTACTTCGATTATCAGCATATATTTTTTGTCTGCTTTGCGTTTCTTTAATATGGCCTTGAATAGTCTTTAGATTCACTATTGTTTCCACTACAAGAGTTGGGTCCCCATGATTCCATTCACTAACTTCATCCCAATATGTTGGTGTATGAAATATCATCCAATACAATGCTTCATATGGTGCCATTTGAATAAATGAATGGACACTATTATTGTAGGAAAACTATAATAAAGGTAAATATTTATCCCACATACCTTGTAATTCAAGAAAACGTGGTCTCAACATTTCCTCTAATGTTTGGATCTTCCTCTCTGATTTTCCATCAGTTTTTGGGTGATAAGTAATACTCAATCGATTTTTAGTATCCAACACATTATGAAGACTTTTCTAGAATTTTTATGTAAATCATGGGTCATTATTAGACACAATTGACATAGTTTCCCCATGAATTCCCACAACTTTATTTATATAGAGTCTTTCTTGGCCCTCTAGTGGAAATCCTCTTTTATAGTGAGTAAATGTGTAGATTTTGTAAGTCGATCCACAATTACCCACACTCTATAATTCTTACTTCAATTTTTGAGTTATTAGGTGAAAATATCTATGGTGATGTCATCCCATTTTTACGTAGGAATAGTTATAGGTTTCATGACTCATTTTGGGTGTTGTCTTACAACCTTCACTTTTTGACATACTAGACATCTTGATACATAATCGGCAATTTCCTTCTTCATGTTTTCCCACCAGAAATGTTCTTTCAAATATCTATACATTTTAGTGTGTCCAAAATGTATAGAGAAATTCGATCTATGGGAATCATCGAATAAATCCATTTTTATCTCGAGTATAGCCGAAACACAAAGCCTTTTCCCAAATTTTATAACACCATCTTCACACACAAATTTAGCCATCTTCTCATCTTTCAGAGTATTAATTTTCTTTTGAAGGTTATCTTCATCAGGCTGAGAATCATTAATTATTTATAAAAAAGATGGTTGGGTAACCAAATGAAAATGTAGTGATGTTTCACCTTCTTTGACAATTCCCATATACATCCACACTAGATTCATGCACAAAGTATCCCTGTTAATCCTCATCTTCTTGAGAACTCCGTGATATTTTTTGCTTAATGCATCAGCTACCCTGTTTTCCTTTCCTGGGTGGTATTTTATAGTACAATCATAATATTTGAATAGTTAGGGCCATTTCTAATGCCTCATGTTGATTTCTTTCTATGAGAAGATATACTTCAGTCTCTTTTGATCCGTATATATCTCACATTTCTCACCATAGAGACAATGTCTCCATATCTTCAGAAAAAATATTACCACTACTAACTCAATAACTTGAGTGGGATAATTTTGTTCATGAATTTTTAACTGCCTTGATTCATATAAAATAACTCTATCATTCTGTATAATGACATAACCAATTCCTTTCTTTGATGCCTCGCTATAGATCACAAACCCATCATTCCCTGATGGTAGGGTTAGGATCAGATAATTCACTAATCTCATCTTCAATTATTTGAAACATTCCTCACATTATTTTGTCCATACGAACTTAATCCGTTTACGTGTAAGCTTGATCATTGGGTTGGTTAAATGGGTGACGTTGTAAATGAAATTTCAATAATAACCTTATAATCCAATAAAACTATTTACCTCAGTTATGTTTGTTGGAGTAGGAAATTCTTGCACAACCTTTGTATTTGTTGGATCAACAGATATTCCATCATTAGAGAAAATGTGGCCCTGAAAGGAAACTGAATGAAGCCAAAATTCACACTTACTGAACTTCCCATATAATCAATTTCTTCTAAGTGTCTCCAGAATAGTGGGCAAGTGATTTTCATGATCTTCATATATTTTCGAGTATACCAAGATATCATCAATAAATACCACCACAAAATCATCAAGATATTCATTGAAAACACTATTCATTAGATCCATGAAAACAAAAGGTGAATTTGTTAGTCCAAAATGAAATACCATAAACTCGTAATACCTATACCTAGTTTGAAATACTGTTTTTGGAATGTCTTCCGTCCTCACAAGAAACTGATTAAATCTAGATAGAAGATAAATCTTAAAACGATATTAGTCTCCATAAAATTTATCAAATAAATCATCAATACGAGGTAGAGGATTCTTATTCTTTATTGTTATATCATTGATCTCCATGTAGTCAATGCACAACCTCATGGATCAATATTTCTTCTTAACGAAAAGAACATGGGATCCCCATGGAGAAACACTAGGGAGAATAAATCATTTATCACTAAATTACTATAGTTGTTTCTTTAGTTCCACTAATTCCATAGTGTCCATTATATAAGGGGTCTTTGATATGGGCCTTGAACCATGAATTACATCAATAAAAAACTCAATTTCCCATTTTGGAGGATGTCCAGGTATGTCCTCTAGAAACACGTCAACATATTCTTCCATGATATGTACATCCTCTATCTGAACAGTCTGTTCCTCGCCTATAGTTATTGCACTCCCTTCCTCCCCAATAATTGATTTCAGTATAGATACTGGAGATGAATCTAGATGAGATTCAGATTGTGATGTTTATTCAATAAAGATAAGGGATTCCACATCGTCCTCAAAAATTGTAACCTCTTTCTTCTTGAAATAATTTTTTACATCATGGTTCAAAAGACAATCCATACCAAGGATTATATAAAAGTCAATCATGTGTATGAAAATAAAATCAGAAGATAAAGCATGTTTATATTCCATAATGGGGACTTCCAGACACAAATTTGTTGCAAAAATACTCTCTAGGGAGTTTTGACTGACAACTCCCTTATCAAAAAAATTTGAAATATCTAATTTTCTCAGAATACATTGATGATATAAAAGAATGAGATAATCCGTAATATAATATAGCATTGTCTAAGTATGAGGAAACAATTAAAGTACATGTCAGAACATCATTAGGAACATCAATATCCGCGGTTTTGATCGCATAAGCTTGTCCCTACCCCCTTGGCCTCTTATGTGGCATGTTTCCTTGACGATTTGGAGAATAATTAGTATAGTGTCCCATATCCATATAATTGTAGCACTGAACATTAATATCTTCTTTCTTCCTTTTGAAATCACTATAATTATGGACATTCTATCCACATTTGTATCATACTTCTTTTCCCTTTAATCAGGCACGAGGGTGTTTCCTTCCACATTTATCATAGGGCGAAAATTGAATTCTTCACTTTATCCTTTATTTTCTTATTTCCTTTCCAAGAGTTTTCGATAGCCATATTCTTCTCTTTCTTTCATTTAATGTCAGAAGACTTAGATAATTAATTTTTTTCAATGATAACACATAAAACTATATCCTCATATGACAAAAAACTTTGGGAGACCAGTGCCCACTAGAGGAATGGCTTTAATCCCTTAAAGAATCTGTCAATTTTTTTCCTTGGATTTCCAAGGTAGTACACAAATTGTCTTGATAACCCTGTGAAGTTATCTTCATACATTGCCACATTCTTATCTTCCTTTTCCCTCAAATTCAATAAATTTCCTTTCCATATCTTCTCATTGTTCATGGGAAAGTATTTCTCTTCGAATATTTCCTTAAAGTCCCTCCATTCTGTCTCTTTGATCTATTCCTCCTCCTTTGTGTTTTTATTAATGACCACAACTGATCCACATCTCCAGATAGATGATAAACTATCATGAAGACCTTCTCTCTTTAATTACATCCCAAAGTGATAAATATCCTCTCTATGGAACTTATCCACTACTTAGCTACAATTGGGTTTGTAGTCCCATTGAATGATGGGGTCTATTATCTCATAAAGAGATCTAATAAAGCTCCTCCACGTGCTGGATCCAGATGCTCCATATGGGTAATTTTATTGTTCATAACCTGAGCAATTTGTCCCAGTAATGTTATAATCTTCTATGCACCAGTTGCACCTGTAGAACCGACATCATTATCTTACATCGGAGGGAAATCACTGTATGGGATAGGTGTGTTAATGCGGTTTACATTTCTTCCATTAGGTATCATTCCTATATAATTTCATACACTAGATTTGGTTATGAATCATAATGTATAATCTAAACATAGAAAATACACAACATAAATTGAAATCTTATGTATGGCTAACCTCATAATCACAAAAATGGTTTCTAGGAGAAACTTTTTACATTTAAATCCATCCTAATGGCTTGTAAAGAAAATGTGAATTATCAAAAGCAGATCCCTAGGATTTTTAAACTAGGTGAAAAGTAAGGAATGTGGTCATGTACCATGATATCCCAGGTAAAGCCTAAAACTCCTTGTATGTGTTTTCACTCATAGGTAAATCTGTTCCAAAACCATATCTACTTGTAGTATCCCTAAAAGGATGTATTTCCTAGAAAGACCCACATAATATATTCCTTAAAAATATAACATGATTTCTTGTATGTTTATCCACAAATACTATCTTAAGTATTTATTCCCTAATATATGTTTTTAAATCTATTTTACAAGTCTACTAATAAACTTCCTTTGATACCAACTGTAAGGACCTAACCCTAGTTTCCCAGATCCAGTTCCTTATTGCATTACATTGGAATGATTATAATAAATTAGTGTCCCGAAGGAAAAAATAGTTCAGAATATTTAGATACAAGATACATATATAAGTTCAAAAATACCTCATGAAATGAAATAAAACACTAATTTATTACATTAGAAACATCCATGACTCTTATATTATTCCTACAAGTCATTCATAAATTACTTCCTCATATCTTGGGAAAATAAAACATAAGAAATGGGTGAGATCAAATGCTTATTAAGAGGAATAAATAAATCAAAAGATAACATAAACCTTAGGCATGGTTAATAATTGAAAACACATTCCTTTAAATGAAAAAATGTGAACATAATATGGTAGAAATATGAGTTGAGAAAATATTTCCATAATAAACCATAATCATGGGTATTATACATGTCAAATAACCGCATGAAAATTCAATAAATAGCTTCATAATGAGGGAAGTTCACATACCAGAAATCCTAAACCATACCATCAAGGCCTTATAAAAGATGTTTAAAAATGATAAAGGTCTAAGCCCAAACTATATCTCAAAATGGGAAATGCCTCGGTCGAGTCCATGTCTATTTGTCTCATGAGACCTATCGATGCATCGATGAGCTATAGGGGGGCCCACCCATCACATAATAAGTCTAATGAATTCAACATATGATTATGGATAACCATAAGAAACATATACATTCATATTGAAACTAACATATGAAATGTAACAAATTTTCCCCAATCATTAAACATAAACACTAACCATTCGGAGTAATAGGATGAATGATTTCAAGACATCACATCCATAGTAAAAAATCATAATCCATTAAAAAAAATATGGTAGATTATAAAATAAAATTATAATACCCATAATATATAATAATTAACAATAGTTTTGAAATAGATTATGATACTCTTATAAAATCTTTGAGTAATTCTTGAGATTAATACGGGTTTACTTTGAAAAGAAGAGTTATTTTTTAAAAATATTTTTATAAAACTAGATGTGAAGTAAGATATTATTTTATTAATAAAATGGGTGATTTTAGAAATATAATGGTTATTAAAAATAGATTATATAGTTCCATTTAAAATATGTAAGAATTTGAGAAATTCCCTTGAATTAGGCTTGTATTTCGGATGTAATTTTGAAAGTCCCTTTTAAAATGTGTAACTCCATATAAAATATAGAAGTATTATGGTAGGAACAAATATATAGATCATTCACACATAAATTATGTGAAGTAAATATTAATTAATAAGAATTTAATTGTGGTAAGTTGATAATAATAGTAACCTGAATGAAAATGGAGGTTCGGGTGAAAAAACCTTACCTTAAGTCTTAATGTGTTCTTCTCTTGAAGTTATGGTCATGGAATATGAAATTACACTTATTAAAAACATAATTAATAACATATCGGAGAATTATTTAGTTTATCATAATTTTACTAAGTCCATTATTTCCTTATTGGTTATATAAAATATTGAAATCTATCATTTTGAAGTGTTCATTTTCTTGATTTTCATAATTGGTTTAGTTATTTTTATATAATGGAGTTCATGTGGAAGGGATTTAAATCTCCATAATTGAATTTAAATATTATTTATGAACAACCATAGATGTTAATGTTCATTTAAATCATTTGTTACATGGCATGATTATAAATGATTAGATGGAATATTAAGGATAATCACTTAAATTATTTTAGTAGTATTTGATTATTAGGAACTAGTTTGGTCTTATGATTCAGTATTATGAACATATCCTGATTCATGAATATTAAATAGGTTTTAATACATATAATATATCTTGGTTTAACCATAAAAAGTGTTTCATGAATATTAATGAAGGTGAAATTGAAGAACTCTACTTCGTCGTCGATGAATGTTGTAAATAGTAACCTCACGGACAATGCTTTTGTTTATAAAATAAAAGGGAGAGAGTAATAATATTGATGATGGTTTTTCAATTAAAATTATATAATTATAATATATATATGATAATGGAGTTATCATGGTTATTTTAACAGAGGATGTGAGGAGAGGACAACAATATAAAAGAACTTGAAATGAAAATGAAGGAAATAAAATGTGAATTTACCTCATGAATCCACCTCCTTGAGAATCTATTTAAGGGAAGAGGTTTTTGTATTTTGGAATTTATGAGATATTATTGGTCTTAGATAGTTACTAGGTAAGGGTATTAGGGAATAACTTTGAGGAGATTCATGGATTAGAGGAGTGAAGATAAGAGGAACTGATGGGGGATTTTTAGAGTGGAGGAGAGGAGTGAATTTTGAATATTTTACTCATTATTTTTTTTATTTCCCACTAGACAACAAATTGTTTTATTTCATGTGACCCATAATATTTATAATTGAATGTGAGTTAGAACCATGTTTCTTTACATCTCACATCAATTCATAAATAGTTTATGTTACTAAAAAAAATTATGTACGGAATTTTACCTCATTTCACTATTCATCAAACATTCATGAATTTCATAAAAATCAAAAAAATTCACCCTAAATATTTTTTGATGTGTAGAATTTAAAAATGAACTCCATTTTTCTAAAAGAATTTTTATAATATTATTAATTTAATTTTTACATAAAATCAAAGATTATTGAAAAAATAAAAATTTTAAAACTATAATTCATTTTATATTACCTTGAAAAATTAATCAAGATCTCATTATCTTCTAAACATAAGAAAATAAAATAATATTATTATTTAATATTCATTAGGGTCATATTACAGTTCATATTACTAGTCATAAAGGTATTTTACTATTCACTAAAAATCATGTTGGTTCTATCAGACTCCAAATGACTTACAGATCAGAACGATATATGACCATTTTTTGAAATTCAAAACATAGAAGAGTCAAAGTTGTGTTTAACAACAAGATTATAAAATGCATTGTTTTTTGGGGACTCAATGATTCATGTATTCAATATTTTTTCAAAACCTTGGGTCTTACATGAAGAAACTAAAAAACCTAGTGACTGTAATGGTGGATAAGATGTTGAATATAAAACATTCATTTCAGTTATCAAAATGAACATTAGTTAAATAATTAGAAAATATAGTGGTAAAATTACACTAATGTTTTTGAATTGAGGGTATAATGAAACTTATCTATTATTTGTTCAAATAATATAAGTGGATAATGTGAATATAAGGATGACTATACTCAAAATAAGAGATAGGTAATTTATTCAAAAGAACCATCAAAATAATGTGAGAACAAGAAGTTGTTTCTAAGGGTAAAAAGAAATGCATTATATATGTTTTAGTGGGAGATGTATCTTCTATATTGTAATCAAATAAATCAGGTGATAAAAAATTCAAATATTTTATTTCTCATTTAGTAAAACTAGAGGATTCTTCTAGAAGCGAATACGAAGAAAATGAAATAGACTATACAAAAAATATGTTGAAATATAAACTGAATGCATTCCTTAAGAGGATTAAAAACTAAAGAAATAAATTAACCATTTAAATAATTAGGATGAAAAGAAGGAAAAATATCATTATGAATTTATCAAAATGGAAGCTATATATATTGAAAAATATTAATTAATCAATATTAAAGTTATAGAAGATGACAAGATTTTTAAATATCATGATAAGAAACTCTGGTTGAATGTATAAGAACCCCAAGAGACTGAATCTAAATATCTTAATTACTAAATATATTTTATGAAGATTAAATTTGATTATAATAAATCTATGGTGATCAAGGATGAGTCATTAAGTTCTTATGAAAATGTTACTCCAAATAAATAGTTCAAAACATTATCTAATATGTTTAACTAGAAACGTTTTTACCGTTACCATGAATGATAAAATTAAAAATATTGTTATATATAGGACAAGAAGGGTGATGAAAGACCATCTCCTTAATATAATAAAGTGAATAATATCTTAGGTGACACAATATACCCATCGAGGATTATGGTGTATCAATTTTAGTACAATCATATAAAAATTCTTGATAAAACTGACTTTTCTATAAAAGACCGATATTTAGTGGGTATTACTGTTATTGCAGTATTTTTATCAACAAAGAATATTCATGCCTTAAAATTATTTATTTACCATGATTAATAAATGAACCATGGGTGAGTAGTTATGATAATATGAGAAGATACACAAACATAAATCATTCCAATTACATGGGAATAGTCTATCCACCCACACAAAAATTATTCAAACAATATGTTATAGTTTTGGTAATGTTTCATGAACAAGTACATCAGGATAATGATTTCATGACATTTTTTTTGAAATATTACCAAAAAATATATGGTTAATGGAAAATCTAAGGGATTCCATGAGAAAATGAATTTTTTATTGAATTATTATTAGTGGTTAGTAGGATATGAAAGTCATGAATCTTATATAATGATTATTCTTTAAATATGTCAGTTGATACAAAACAACTGAATAATATTAAATATCACTACTGTGGTGCAGTGATTTTAAATAATGAAATTTAATTGATAATTAATTATTTTTTTGTTGAGGTTGATAAATATAAGCTTTATTTTTGATGTGGCCTATTTATTGAAGGGATTTATAATAATGTCTTCAGTTTAATCCAATTTTTTGATGAAGAAATGAATTTATATTTGATAAAAATTTATGTGTAAAAAATATAATAATGAAATTATCATCAAAATAGGGGTAAAAATTGGGAACCTCTTCTAGATTGGAGTTCTAATTAATTCATACTACATGAGATCTATAGAATAAAATCACTAATCGAATAAAAGACTTTTCTACATTGAAAAATATCATGTGAAAATTTTCAAATCATAACTTAGTAAGAGAATTTAACCAATAAATAGGAAAGATAGGTAGTTTATAAAACCTTATAAAGGGGTAAGATGGTATAATATAAACTTATAAGTGTTTATATTCAATTATATGGACCACATGAATTTATTAAAATTGATCTATGTTGTGATATAATGAATTAATCTACCAGAGGTGACATATATTTCATAAAATTCATTCATTATTTCAATTAATTGACTACATTATTATTTTTAAGGTAAATGTGTCAAAAAAAATTGTTAAAAATTTATAAAATAGTTGGGAAATAGATGGTAATGTATATATCAAATCTATAAATACACAATGGTAGGGAAATTATATGCAATGAATTTTGGAATTACCTAAAAATGAAATTCAGAATCATGTAAATTATCTATAAACTCCAAAATACAATGGACTAGTTTAGAGGAAAAATCAAATCATAGTTGAAATATGTTGAATTTTGTTTTTGGAACATTGTATTTCCAATTATTTTCTGAGACAATCTATGTAAACTTCAATCCATATAGAGAATATATTATTAATGAGAACTCAGATAAACATATCATATTATGAAATTTGGTTCTCAGTTAATCCAACAATGAAATTCATAAAAGTATTTAAATACCTATGTTTTATAAATATTAATGTAAAAACGGTAAAATTTAAAGAAAAATCAGATGAATAAATTTTCATTCGTTAATTAGATAGAAGTTATATAAAAAAATTCTAGATAATGTAGTAGAATTTCGTCTTGATAAAATAATTTCAAAACATCCCAAAATATGGGCTTCTATTGGTCCATCTAGTAGTTTTTATAGGATATTAATGAGAACCATTATGAGAAATAAAACCTGGAAAAAACAAAATTTGTATAGAATACTTTTTTTTATTCCAATTATACTTTTATGTAAGATCAGGTTTTTGATAATCAGATAATGAGACATATGAAAATGAAGAAACATATTGATACTTAAAATATAAATGGTATTCAGTGGGACCTATTCAAGAAAAGAATAAATCTGAAAATTGATAACCAAATTTCTATCATTTCACTAATTAAGAGAAAAACCATTTTAGCAGTAGTGGAGAAATAATAACAGGTTGTTCCTTCAATGATGAATGATATTAAATTTAGAATAAATCTTCTTTAGAACTTGTGATAATTATTGAAAATAAAAATATCATATAAACCAAGTGGATTTTCGGAAAAAAATAATAATGATAAAGGAGAACTGTCATTAAAAAAATCCCAACTAGTATTCCAGGGGTATTATCAAGTGGATGTTAACAATGTTGAAGAAAATTTTACTCTAGGGTCATGTTTGGTATCTACAATGTTGATAGTCTCTATAGAAAATCATATAAAATATATATATTACCAAATAAATATGAAGTAATCCATTTTAAAGACATATCTTAAAGAGGAAAATTTTATTATTCATACTAAGGGGTTTATTCTTGATAAACCTAGAAACATGGAATTAAAGTGAAATACATCGTTGCAAGTTTATAAATGGGATTTAGTTGCTTGGTATTCTAAACATGATGGATTCTTTAAGAATCTTATATTTTGAAAAGGGAAGGTTTAAAAAATCATGTATCTAAAATAAAGAACCACATGCACTTTATTTTTCATGATCCATTTTAACAAAATAATAGTTTCAACTAATAATGAATACCAACAAGAAGTTTTATCAAAAATAGATTTTGTATAATTTTGAAAATTCTTTTTTTTTTGTGAAATGAGATACTTCTTTGGATTTTGAATTCTCTAAGGCTTAGATTTTATATTTATGTCAGAAGAAAAATTTTATAATTAATTTTTGATAAAATTTGGAATTAAGGATCAAAAAGAGGTTTATAGTACCATTTTTTTTGGGAACAAATTGAAAAATATGAGAATAAAAAAATCAATAAATTTTACTACAGAAGATTTATTTTTATTCTACAATACCTCACCAAATTAAGGACATATATTGTATTTTCAAGGAATTTATGTGGTTGATGTTATAATTATCCTATAGAATATCATATAATATAATCAATTTTTTTAGATATATTAAAAGAAAAATCTGCAGTTTCTTATTGTACATAAGTTTATCAAACTTTTATAAGTACGGTTTTATCACAGTAAATTGGGTAAGAGATTGAACTGATAATATTTCCACATATGGTGGGTCCATAATTATTAGTTAGTTTTTTGTAATATGTCATCAAAATAAGTATCATTCCATGGCTATGAGTAAAGTTGAGGTTTATTAAATTTATTCAATTCATTCCTTTAAAACAATTTAATGTATATATGTGTACCCAAAAAAATTCAATGTCATTGATGGGAAAAAATTCTAGATTTACTATTACAATACTAGCTCTGTATATCTATCAATAAATCCTTTGAAATAGTAAATATTCATACATATCAACATCAAGTATCATTTTACTAAAAAATGGGAATAAATTGGTGACATAACTCTTTATTATATTTACATAATGAATTAGATTGTATACATTTTTTCAAATTAAATTCCATGAGATATATTTTAGGATCTTAAGATGAAACTACATGTTAAAATTTATCCCCTTTTATGTGATACAAACCTTATGCACATAATATTATATCACTTTTAACATGGTTTACAAAAAAATATATTCCAATGAGATATGGTTTACTATCTATGGGGAATTAGACAGATAAATACAACATCTTACAACATATAATTATAATATTTATTTATTCTCCTTAGAGTGCTCCAAACTCACATAATTCCTTTTAATAATGAATAAGATAATCTTTGGAAATATAAAAATTAAATTGTGAGACAGAAATCCCATTAATGGAATATACATGATAAAATAATATAACATGAGAGGAATAACATGGTATCATAAATATATTGATTATAATCATCGAATCAAGGAATAATAAAATAATAACATAAGAACACGAATTCAAGATTATCATATCATTTTTACATGGAATCAAGGAAATGTGAATACTGTAAAAAACATGACAGAATAATCATAATTTGATGCTCCCTACCTCATTAACATAACATAGTTGTCTTTGATAACTTCCCACACATAGTTTTTGGCTAAGAACATCCCACCCAACATGATATATCATTATATGGAAAATTTTCTCAATTTATTAGAGGACTATATAATTTTGGGACCACCCATGATCATACATATACTTGACACGTGAGAACAATAAACCATACATAAGTTATAAAAAATGTAAAAACCCTGTGGGAAGGATATAAGTTATATGATCCTAGCTCAAGTATTATATGAATGCTATAAAATAAGGATTCCTTTGAGAAGAAGGAAATAAATTTATTTTGAAATTAATATCTAAAAGGAATATAATTATTGATCTCAGAGTCCTAGTGTAGAATAATCAATGATAAGGTCTAGAGAAGTATCAAAAAAAGTAACCACTATGGTTACGCTATTCAAAATAACACAACGATCCTTTCAAGAAACAGAATAATAATTTTCCATTAAATTCATAATCTAACCCAAATGTTCTTACATAATGTAAATAGGAATATTATGATCAATTTTTTGTTTAAAGTTTTCTTATGGGACTAATGGTTTATGTGAAATAAGAATTTTGATAATCTCCCTAAATCAGAATCCCCTAAATGTTATAATTTAGAAGGGAACATAAAAAATTTATAACCATTTAAACAGAAGTGGTATTAAGCCATGTTATTTTTTTGGGCAATTATATTCAAAAATATAATATGTATATGAGAAACGTTTTCCATTAAAGGGAGAAAAAAAAGAGAAATCCTAACTAAAATGTTACAATGGGAGTATGGATGATCTCTTACATTTTTGAATAAAAGTGTTTTGAACTTGTGATAAAAATATTGTATAATTAAATTATGTTTAAGAATAATCATTAATAAGAATCTTATTCATCTATAATTAGTTTTATAGGGTCTATTTGTTTCTATAAGTTTTTCTTAATTAAATATTTTCTACTTTTAGTGGTTACAGAAGGTGGTTTTGTCAATTTTTACAAGATTCTCTTGATATTTTGACCAAGGATAAGTTTTTCTCAAAAAGAAATTAACAACCAAAATAATATCAAAAAAAATTTATTATAATTTTTATCCATTAAAAACATTTGTAAAGTCATTCATTTTGGGAGATAATGGGGAACAAAATGTATCATTTATGTGGAGGTGGTAATTCGCAGACACACACACATCACTTTCATTTTCCATAAAATTAGAGGGAGTTAGAAAATGGAATTATTAATAATTTAAATGTTTTAATTGTTAAATGAAAAAATATATAAATTCATCATGTTCAACCTTGGTACTAGGCATCAATGGTGGTGAATAAAACCATAGCACTTTGTGGAAGTGGTCATATGCACAATGACACAATCGATGCTTCGGTTTTTCATAATTGATGCTTGAGGAGGAATAAATATTTTTAAATTAATATAAGGAAAATTTATTATATAAATGATACATAATAATTTATATTAATGAAGTTAGAGAGGATAAGGATAATAAAAGAAATAAATATTAAGAAGAAGAAACACTCATGTTGGAAACATAGAGTTTACTTAAAACTATCATGTGAACTAAAGGTATTAGTATAAATAAAGGTAGATAATGTCATTGGGTAATGTGAAAACCAAAATGAGATTATATTAATCTATTTTTTCAATTGTAATTAAAATGGTTGGTCAAGTATGGATGGGGTGAAAGTGATATCTATTTATAAGAGAAGAAAAGGTCACTCTTGTAGGGAAATGAATGTTAATTAATGGGATATAAGGAAATGGATTGAATTTTAGGTGAGGTATGTGGGGTGTGTTTAGTGACACATGTTGGAAATAATCTAATACTGAAAAATTATTTCTATAAGGCCTATATATTAGTTCATCTTATGAAAATTCATTCCACATTAGATTACTCTCTTAAAAACTAATTAGAATACATTAAATATTACTTATGGTAATTAATTTATAACATAAAATATAAGAGGGAAATTTCCACCAAAATGAAATTTTATGAATCAAAATTTAACATCAAATTAATCTAATTAATTTTTTAAATAACATAAAATTCACTTTTAAATTAAAATAATACTAATATATTAAAAAAGAACATATATAATAAAATATCACTTATATAAAAAACAATTAATCAGAAGTTTCTAATAATGATATATTCAATATTATATATATATATATGTGTGTGTGTGTGTGTGTGTAATTTTAAGAAAAAAATAGTTTCATAAATATGAAATTTGCTCTTTTTTTATGATAATATGGCATGTAGGGGTAAAGTTATCCAAGATCAGTATTTTTTATTATTATCCAAAAAAATTAATATTTCAAATAAATTTAAAAATTCATACTTAGTGGTTTATTTATTATATATTAAAACATGATTTTAATTTTAAATAGTTATAATTATAATAATTTAATATATAAATTTTAATATAAAATACAAAATATAACATAATTTTATTAAAACAACAACCTTCTTAATCATGAAGTGTTTCAAAAATTATTTCATACACATTTTATAATTTAAACAATATATTATTTTTATCATATAAATATATATATATATATTATTTCATTATAATTTTATTTTAAATATGATTAATTTAATTTACTAATATTTAATGACAATTGTTCAGTGGGTGTGAAGAATGATATTTCACTAAGAATTTTTTAAAGGAGAAAATATATATCAGAATCCTAATATGTTAAATTGTCCCCCTATTAAGAGATTTCTCCATCAAAATTTCATGAAATATAAATTTTTTAAAATATATTAGGGTAATTATGCTTCATGTTCTCTTTTTTTCACGTTTTCTCATAATACTAGTGGTTTCTCCAAAGTACTTTGCAAGATGAGTGGCCTTGTTGCACAGAACATTGTCTATGAAGTCTAAGATTTTCACTGAGCTAGAATCTTATATAAGAAACCATATAATTATAGAATATATTATTTTCATATTGTTTAATATTGTTTATAATGATTTATTTGTAATATTATTATTATGTAAATTTTAAATCAAAATTAAAATTGTTTTTACAGAATTATTTTTTTATAAGGATTTATTTAAAATCATAATTTATAAATTTCAGAAATTAAATTTAAAAATATGAATACCATTTCTAATTAACCATATAAAAATAATTTTTTGGTATTATTTTTAGACAAATACTTGTGTTTCAGGGAATAGTGAAAATACCAATTTTTATAAAAAGTCTTTTCTTTTCAATTAATTATGTAATTTAAGTGTCCCAATATGATTCAGATATGATTCCAAGTATACTAGGTAATTTATAATTATATTTAATCAAATTAATAAATTATTAATAGAATTTATATAGTTTTTAGTATAAAATGGTTTTTATAGAAATGTGTCTTTCTAAATATACAATTTTAAAATGCCTAATGTTCCTCATTTTTTTAATTAAAATAATACCTAACAGAGTTTTTTTAAATGAAATTTATATATTACATATAATAAATAATATTTTAAATTCCTAAAATTATTATTATTTTTCAATGTGTTAATATATAATTAACTTTTCCTAAACAAATGCTCTTCTTAAAAACAAAATTTCTCTCTGCGTCTTTGGGATTAATATTAAATTAAAGCACTTTAGTTACGGGAAACTAATTTTTAAAAATTGATTCAATGTATTAAAGATTAATAATTTATAATTTATAATAATTCACACATAAGTTTTTACCATAATTATCAATCAAAACACTAAACATAATTGCATCGATTGTGGTAAAAAAATGAGTTTACATATTTTTTAAACATATGATATAAGACGTAAAAATAACCCAATACTTATAAAAACCCATTTTATTGAAATATTTTGAACTTATTTCTTATATTATTAAAAATGGTCCATTATTGGGGCATGGGGAAATGAAAAATACATAGTTGGAATTCACTCTTTCAAAACAATTACAATTGTTCCACTCACCCCACATACAAAAGGCCACCCACTCTCCTCCTCTTATCACACCTTAAAAACCAATTGGTTTTTCCATAACCTAAAACACTGCATTTAAAATTCCTTACATTCATACAACATGAATTAATTTGGTATTAAATCCAACTAAGGCTGTCCTTTGATGAAAACCAAATGAAGATACCTGAAGAAGAGGTATTGTTCATCAACGAGTATTTTTTTATTTATTTCTCCACCCCTTCAACTATACCATGATGTTATAATAACCTCAATATATAAAATATAATGATATTTTTTCCAATTATGGTTATTACCTATAACCACCCAAATTCCATAAAATGGGTTATGAAATCATAAATTGTTTTTACAGTGGACTACCTCCCCTCAAAACGATGTCATTATTTTACTATTACCTCATCTCACCATTATGTTTGGTAATGTATATATATTTTATATACAATATTTATCAAATAATTATACCTATTTAGTAATTATGGAATATATACCCTTTATATTCCATTCTATAAGGGATATGATAATGTCACTCATTTGTATAGCGATCTACAACCTTATGAAGAGATGTGAGTCGTTTTTCACTAATGTGTTACATGGAAGGTAATAAGGGTAATGATAATAACTATACGTGATATAAATTAAATATTTATGATATTAATTTTATTTTTATCTATATTTTAATTTAATACATCAATTTATTTTTTCCATTTCACTCACTGAATAAAATGATAACTTCTTTCATAGATGTGTAGACTGCCACATCCTCAAAGCGGCGTGATTTGTTTTCAACAGCAAATGAAAATAATTATAAATATAAGTTTATATATATAACTAATATATTATTTATTATATTATGATAATTCAAGAAATATATCTTTTCCTTAAATTCATACTTTAATTATCATTGAAAAAATAGAAATTTTACTCATAAGTATGTATGACCTACTATCTCCATGATCATAATATTAGTTCATTTTTCCTAATAATATTTCATGATTGGTTTTAAATGCATAATTTATGTATAAAAATTATAATTATTTAATGATTATTATCGTTTAAATATTTAAATAATGACCACTTTGACCATAGTCAACTAGCCAAATTCATTTTTGACACATAAGCTGAATATTGTCCAAACATATACCTTAAACATAACTAACTACATAACCATACATAACATATAAATAATAAATTTAATGTAAAAAAACATGAAAATTTTATAAAGAATGTAAATAATTTTCTTTATTTTATTATTTATGAAGATATAGGCCTATTATAAGTAAGACTCAAGGTTTGTAAATTTATCTCAACCTTCTTTCACAAAGGTATATTTTGATATGAGGAACCTATATTCTATTATGGGGTGCATACATAGCCATATTTACATGTTATATCATGAATTTTTCTATTATCATTTTATTTGTTTGTTTGTTTAATTATATCATTTCCCTTGGATTATGAGTCATATATTTCAAATTTGACATTAAACTTTTTATTAAAAGATATATTTTTATATTTTCCTTACAACTATTCCTATTTCTAGGTCCATATATTTTAAATGATTTTAGGAATGTTTTTATATAGGAGTAAAATATTTTTAATGCAAATTTTAGGTGTTGTAATCTTTATTCAATAGTTCTAAAAAATGAATCTTTTTATGTGTTTTCTATAAAACATTCTGAAAAATGATAAAAGGAATGATCTATTCTTAATGTACATTTTGAGAATGAGTTTTCCTCTAATGTGAAATTATTCTATTTTTATCTTCAATTAAAATATTCCATGTCTTATTTAAAGAAATCAATTTTATCTTTTTTGGGTATTTTGGTATTGAAATGTTTTTTCAGAAAGAATGGGTATTTTCGTATGGAAAATGTGTTTTAAAATAAAATGGTATTTTTATAACCAAATTTTATTTTTTTACAAGTGTATAAGAGTTTTTAAAAAGTCAAAGAATAATGATGTTTTATTCATGGTATGGTACTTGATAAGTATACATAAGAAATGGGTTTTCCTAGATAGCACTGGGTTTGGATGTTACAACTAATACTATGGGGTATCACATATAGCGACATGTGATCCCATTACATCTTAAAGGATGGAGCGGTCCAAATAGTTCCAGGTGAGCCTATTATAACATTAACGACAGCTACACTGATATAATGATTTATTTAATTGGGTGATGGTTATGTTTGACTAAAACCTTATGTTGATTCCAATTAAAATTCTTTTGAATGGTTTTTTAGAAATATGATTGTCTAAGTCACAATAATGGGGTTTAATTGCTTTCTATCTATTTTAATGATTTCCTTTGAGAAAATGAGGTATGATTGATCTTCATGTGAAAATACTTTATTTCACAAGATTAGAGAAAATTAAATATAATGTAAAATGATATGTTAGTTTACTTGTTTTAATATAACTAATAGGTTTCCTTCATTATGTATCCCTTACTGAGATTTGTTTCCTCATCCAATGTATTTAGATGTTTTTGATAGGATTTTATGATGGGTCTGTGAAAGGAAGAAGTCAAGTTTAATGTTGTGAATATTTTTTATGAAATTAAATCAGGATTTATTTTAAAATTTTATGTTATTACAAAAATGAATACCAATCAGAAGTGTTCACTTTGTATTTTATGGTTTTTTATGTATGAGTTATGACTTAATTCTCTAAAACATTAATCCTAAATGATCCTAAAACATAAGAGAATTAATTACTGACTTAAAATTAAATATTACGTAATGTTTAAGGGCATGTGCTTATTTTTTTGTAACAATGGTTTTCTCAAAGAACATTATAGACTATGAAAATTTTAATAGAGTTCCCTTTTAATATTTTATTTTAATTTAAAGTCAAAATGATATAGAAAATTAATATTACCATTTTGCATCATCTAAACTATGTATATTAATTATTTCATTCCACATAAGAAATAAGGAAACAGTAGAGGGAAGGTACTGATAAGAAAATATTCCTGGAAACCTATATCCTGATATAGTTTAAATTAGAAAAATATGTTTGTTGCAGTGATGGTGTAGTTAACATAAGATATAAATAGTGGTGGAATCCCTGAAATAGAGGAAACTTATCTACCATAGAAGAAAAAGTATTTTATGGGGGATTTCAGGAGGAAACATCCACCACTATTTTCTGTATTATCTAGCCCTATGGTATTAGAAGGATGGATCAATGTTATAGAAAATATATTTTAATTCATGGAATGTTTGGAACATAAAAGGGTACCTCTTTTTGTTTATCATTTAAAATTTTAAATAGGTCAATTATGGTCTTTATATTATAATACCTAAGAAAAAGATGATCATGATGCCATATAATGGGAAATAATTAATGATATTTTCCTAGGGAAATATTTCCCCATGTTTGTTTGAATCTAGATGAAAAATATTACAACATTTGAAGGAAAAAGATAAATATTTTGTAGCTTCATATGAAGAAAAATTCAATATGATTTCCCAAGTTTGTGAAATATTTTATTCAGAACACTGATTGTAAAAAGAATATTACATAGGGTTGAAACCAAGGTTATGAAGAGAACTGGAAACATGTGAATTTAATAGTTATGATAAAGTGGTTCATTATTCTTAGAAAGTTGAGGTGGAGTTTTTAGAAATATATATTCCTCAAGATAAGAATAGTATGAAAAGTTCATGGTGGAAGACAACATAAAAATGAACTATGATGTTTAGAGGTAAGCCCCAAAAATGTTCCATGCATTGAAAACTAAATTTTTTGGAATTATTTTATGGAACTAAGATGTTTTTCTAGTGTGTTAAATTTGGTTATAGGGATCATGGTTGTAGATAAGACATTCCTAAACAACCAATGAAAACAGTAAATGATAACCATCCCACTATGATACTTTTTATATTTAATTAGTTGGGTTATTATGAAAATGAATATCCTAAGATAGTTACATAAGAAGAAAATCATAATGATTTAAAATAGAAATGTGTAGAAAAGTAATTTTCTACTACTATAGTTGACGGTGAACTATCAAATAATGTGGTTACAGGTATGTTAATTTTTTATTAAAATTATTCCAATACCTTATTGGCTCTAAATCAACACATTATTTTATTACAAATAAATTTCCATGTAAATTGGGAATATCACCTGATAAATGTAATATAAATCTTTTTCTAGAAACATAGAATTTAAGTATTAATTAAACAAATATTTATAATAATCTTTTTGTTGTTTTAAATGGTATTTCATTTCTCACAATTATTTTTGAACTTGATATAGTAGAGTTTAATATCATTTTTTGTGTGGATTTCCTTTCTATTTGTCAGGATATAATATATTGTGATTCTAATAATGTTTTTTTCAATAATTAATGCCTTTGATATGAGAAACAGATGGTAATAAATTGATCAAAGATATAGGTGAAAGTTACCTAGCTTGCAATGTTAAAAAGAATGAATATATCCAAAATAGTGATTTGAAAGTAGCAAAATGAATCGATGGATGTTTTTATCAATTATTTGCATAATTTTATTCTTGACATAGAGGATGATTTTATTTTAACTTAGTTTTGGATGATAATCCTATTTATAACATATATTATTAAATTCCTCATGTGTAAATTTAGAATTAAAAAAATACATTATAGGAATTATTAAAAAAAAATCTATCAGACCTATCACTTCGCCAAGGGGTTATCTAGTTTTTTATGTTTAAAATAAATATATTTCAATGATTATTTTCTTTGATTGTAAGGCCTTGAATAACATCAACATTAAAAAAGAATCATTTTATAAATATCGATGATTTTTTTATCTCCTTTAGGGTGTTTAGTATCTTTTGAATGTTGAACTAAGGTGGGGGTACCATCTGTTGAAAGTTGAGGAATAAGACACACCAATGATTTCATTTGAGACTAGATATCAACACAATGAGTTTGTTGTTAGGACATTTTTGTGGTCTAATACACCAAATTTATTTATGGATCTTATGAATAGTGTTCTTCATGATTTATTAAACATTTTTTTATTAGTTTTTATTGATGAATTTTTTTTGTATTCAAAAATTCATTATGAACATGAAATACAGACAATAGTTTTTTTAAAAACCATTAAAGAAATGAAATTATATGTGAAATTTATCATGTGTGAATTTTGGTTCCAAAAAAAATTATTTCCTTCCAAATTTTATTTCAAAAGATGGAATAACTATTGATCATTATAAAAAAATGTTTTTTATGAATGGAAAAGACCCAAAAATATCATAGATGTTCAATGTTTTCTTGTATTATTAGGTTACTACATGAATTTTTTGGAAAATTTTCTTAGTTTCCTAACTCATTGTATAAGTTAATACGAAAAGGAATTAAATTCATCTGGATAAAATAATGATATTTTTTTGGGAATTGAAAATAAGATTGGCGAATTAACCAATTTTATTCTGTGAATTTTATAAGTGGTGAATTTTTAATCTTTAGTGATGGTTCATTTAATTTACTTTTAAATGTCCAAATGAATTATTTTTAGGTAATTTCTTATGGTTTATATTAATTAAAACCTCATGAGTAATATTACCCTGCACATGATATAGAATTACTTACTATGGGGTTTAATTAAAAATATAAAGGATTAATTTGTATGGCGTAAAGTGCGACATATATATTGATCACAAAATTTTGAAGTATATATACACTAATGATTAATTTACCATGATACTGAGTAGGTGGGTAAAACTGATAAAATATTATGAATACACTATTCATTGTCATCCGGAAAAAATCAAACAATGTGGTTGATTTTTTGAGTAAAAATAATATAGCTACATTAACCATGTCTTATTGGGAATGTGAACCTTTCCTTAATGATTTGATAATTTTTTTCCTATATTTTTATGTTGGTAAATCCTCTATTTTGTTTTAGGTTTCAATGAACTCATCTTTTCTGAAAACAATTAATGATGTTTAGAAGGAGGATCAATCTTTGAAGGAAAAGAGAGGGTCTACTAAGAGGTGTAAGTTCCCTGATTTAAAAAAAATATATAAATTAATTTTAATATTTGGGAATTGATTATGTGTTCCTTGTGATTCCCAGTTGAGGAAAGAGTTTTTGAGTTAAGCTTACTATTTTCAATTTTCCATTCATACTGGAAGATCTAAGATGTATAGAGACCTTCGGGAGTATTACTGGTGGGATGGAATGAAAAGAGATATTACTGACATTATCACGAAGTACCTGACTTGTCAGTAGGATAAAGAATAAGGAAATTTACTAAAAGGGATTCTTCAACCATTTCTAGTGCAATATATGAAATGGGAAAATATATCCATTGATTTATTAGTAGGATTTCCATGGACATTGGGAGGTAACAATGTGATTTTGGTTGTTTTTGATCAATTAATTGAATCTATAAATTTACATCCCACTTGAGATATAATGTCTTTAAATCAGTTTTCTTGAATATATCTTAATGATATTGTCAGGTTACATGTAGGGCCTCTCTCTATTGTATCTGACAATGATCCCAAGTTCATATCCAGTTTTTTGAATGGAATTTAGAGTTAATTGGGCACTGAATTAAATTACAGTATTGATTTTCATCCTTATTTTTATGGATTGTTTGAGATAGCAATTCATACCATGGGAGATATGAATCTTTCTTCTTAAATGGATTATTATGGGTGTTTAAATAACTATAATTCTTTGGTTAGGATTTCTTATAATCACAGTTTTCATTCCGTTGCACACCATTTGAGATGTTATATAGAAATTGGTGCCCAACATTATATTTTTTGGATGAAGTAGGAGAAAATACTTTAATGGGACTATAGTTACAAGAGGAAATGGATGATAAGGTTCATTTTATTTAGCAATATATATAAGGATAGCTCATAAAAAGGAATAAAAAATATGTGTACAACCAGAGGAAATATCCTTCTTTAGATATAGGCGATCATGTATTTATCAATTTTTCTCTATGGAAATGTATTTTATATATTATTATAAATAGAAATATAAGCCTCATGTATTATGTAACATATATATTACTGGATGAAATTTGATTACTTGTCGATCGAGTGGCTTTTCCCAAGATTTTATCTCAGGAACAAAACATATTTAATGTTTCAATGTTAAGAAAATGTGTTCCAGATTCATGTGAAGTATTAGACTAAAATATGTTTAGTTCGAAGATATTATTTCTTATAAATAATAGACAATTCATAATCATGATCATAGAGACAAACTTTTTCAGAATAAGGTGATTCAATTGTTCAAATTATTATAGAATAAATATATTGTCAATGAGGGGACATTCGAATATAAAAAATCTATGTGAGAAAGATATCCACATGTGTTCAATAAGTGTAAACATTACAATAGACTCAATTTATAAAATATAGAAAGGATTTAATAACCCATGTAATGATAGAATAAATAATTTTCATATTTATAAATCAGAATTATATAATTATAATTTTTTAAAAAACATTAAGTAATTATTATATCATTAAAAAATAGTACTAACTAAACTATTTAATAATTTGGCTTTATTTTGAATAATAATTTATAAATTTTAGAATTTGAATTTGAAAATATGAATATTATTTTTGATATTATCTTATAAAAATCTAACTTAACCTAAATTTTGGTACTTTTCAAAAAATATTTATTTTTTAGTGAATAGTGAAGAATACCATTTTTTGTAAAATGAACAATCTTTTTAAGAAATTAAGTAATTTAATAGGCCAAACTTATTTTCAATTTGATTTAAAGTTAAATAAGTTTTAATGAGTAATATATAACAAATATTATTTCTTTTTAATAAACTTTATATTGGTTTTTATTATATTTTGTTTTCTAGTTTAAAAACGGGTTTTTTCTAAAAAGATTATTAAAAAGCATAATGTTTCTCATTTTTATATAATTAAAAAAATCCCCACTAGGTAATGATTAAAATTAAACATATAGATTACTTATCAGTAAATATTATTTTAGTTTCATTTAATTATTATTATTTAACATATTTTTAATATATAAAACATTTTTCTTAAAAACACACTTTAAAAACCCGCTTTCTCACTACATATGCCATGTTAATATTAAATTAAAACATTTCCACTTATATATGTTTATATTGGAAACGTTTATTCCATATTTTTATTCAACATAGATTATAATTTCAAATTAGAATAAGTTAGTTTTAAAATATAATGATTAGTGAAAATAGTTAAAATTAATTATTGGGATTAAGGTAACAATGAGTTAACATAGTGGTTATACAAAGAATATAATCTTTAAAAATGACCATAAACTTTTTCAAAACCCACTTTATGGGTTTATTTAGACATTATAACTTGTAGGATAATAATTTACTATTTTTTTATCCTATTGATATGAAAAAATGTGGGTGGAATTCACTCTTTCAAAAACATTACAAGTGGTCCACTCAACCAACGTATAACTAGCCACCCCCTCTCATCCTCTATTAACAAAATACAAACCAATTTTTTCCAAAAATAAATTCCAAAATTAATTCTAAAATTATCTCATATCATCCAAAAATCCTTAATTTGGGAATAAATCTAACCAAGGAATACACTTGGTGAAAACCAAAATAAGATACTTGAAGAAGATGTAATGTTATTACATGAGAGTTTTCGTTTTTTTCTTTGTTTGCACCTTTAATTATTATTGTAACATTAAACTATATTAAAATTATTATATATAATATAATAATATGTTTCTATGTTAATTTTATGACCTATAACCACACAAACTTCCATCAAATGGATTAAAAATCATCATTCGTGTCAATGGTGGATGATCACCTCAAGAAAAGATGTCATTTTTTGCATTACCAACATCCACAGTTGGGTATTATGATAGATATAAAGATTATATGTGACATTTATAACATAGAAATCTGGAGTAATTATATCATATATACCATTTTATGTTCCATTTTGTGAGGGATATGATAACATTACTTGTGTGTACAATGGACTACTACCTCACGAAGCAATGCAATTTTTTTTAGTAATAAATTATGTGTAAGTCAATAAAGGTGAATATAATATATATGTGACATAAATTAAATAATTATGATTTTAATGACATGTTTATCATTCTATAAATATATAATATCATTTAATTTTTACCTTTTAACTCACTGAAAATAATGATTTTATTAGAAGACTCTCATGTGTCTATCTTAATTAAATGTTTTTTGAAATGGGATTTATTAATATGATACTATAAGACACTATAATGGGGTTTTAATTTCCATCTTTGAGTTTATTGATTTTATTTGGGAAAAATATTTTGTGTGTTTTTCATGTGAAAATTGTTTATTTAATATGCTCAAATAAAATTATTGATAAAGGAAAACACTATAGTAGTTTTATTATTTTCATAAGACTGACAATTTTTCTTCATTTTGTATCCCTTACTGGAATTTTTTGTGCTCATACCAAATTTTTCAATGTTTTTTTATCAAAATTAATGATTTTTAAGGGAATATAAGAATTCTAATTTAAAGTTCTAAATATATTACATGAAATGAAATCATACTTTATATGAAAAAAAAATATATTATTATAAAATTTAATTCTAATTGGAAGTGTCGACATTTATTTCATGGTTTTGTTATGTAAGACTTATGGATTAATTTTATACAAATCTAAACTTGAAATGATCCTCAAATTTAAAAGAATAAATTATTTACCTAAACTCAAATTTATGTAATGTTTAAAGATAATTTCTTATATCATAAAATGAGTCATCCTTCACTAATACAATATATGGATTTAGTACATGTGATGAGTCTGGTATATACTTCTTTAAGATGGATACATGTAGAGACCTGTAGCTTGACGTGCATGGAAATTACATTACTTTTTCAGAATACTTAATACATAACAAAAACATACAAACAAGGACCGTAATAGTTTAGTTTCTTTGGAAACTTGGAACGTAATCTTCTAATCATGGTGAAAGATCTTCAACATCTCCCATAAGATCTTACCCTTTTTGTTTTATCACCTAAAAACCTTTCTTTAAATCTTGGGGAAAAGAAAACATATAAAGAGTGAGCTCAAATGCTCAGTAAGGGTAAACAAAAGAAATATCAATCACATCATATATATAAGAACATAACTTTTAGAAATCTTAACCTGTAAAAGAGATCATAATTTCATAACATGGGATAAATCATAGTAGTGAAATGTAATCGCAATAATCATAACATAAAAAATGAAACTTTGTGGAATACACACATAATCATAGAGAATCATTTCTTATTAGTCAATACTCATTTCCAAGACTATCTTAGTAGACAAAGTCCATTTCTGAACCGAGTTCACTCCTCGTTTCAGTCCTATTTCACTGAACCGGTTTAACTAGCCGTTCCAGCCATGTCTATCTCATGAGATATAAAATCTTAACCCAATGCATTTTAGGGAGATATAGGTCCCACCCATCTCATAATTATACCATTCTTATGTGTGCCACAAAATCAAAAATCATACATCATTGCATAACCCAGGTAATAAAAATGGGATTCTTAAACATCGTGACATCATAAAACAATTCATATATGATAAAGGAATTCATAAAAATAATTCCATCACAACATAATCAAATCATTGTAATAATAGGGATAGAAACATGACTCTATATCATCTTAGATGGAAAATAATTTTGATAAAACACTTGAATTCCATTCTTGAGGAAAATATCCTTTCTACTTCAAAAACACTTTTCATTTCTTAACATGTCATACAATTCTAAAATAAAATAAGTTGATTAAAAATAAACTTGAAAAATTGTAAAGGAAGCTTCTTGGAAATAATGTTTTAAAAATCCATTCATGTCGTATAAGTTAAAAAAACATTCTTCTCATACTTCTGTCAAAAAAGTCAAAAAGTGCCTCGTACGAAAAACGACAAAAGATTCATTTCATATCTTTTACTAAAAACTAACCGAAGGGTAAATAAATTTAATTATTTAATGTCTAAAAAAACATTCTTCTCATAACAGAATGATTAGTTCGAAAAAATTTAATTAAATCAATAATAACATGTCATATTAACCTATAAAAATTGTGGAATTCATAAAAAGTCTAAAATTACATTTATTTGTGTATTTATAACATCAATTTTGTCAATATTTCATTAATAAGATAATTACTGCATCATCATTGTGTCATAAATAAATTTTATTATTTAATGTCTAAAAATTACAAATAAACTACCATTATTTATAATTTTTTTTATCTTTCTAATGAATATTTAAAGTCGAATTTATATTATGTATAACCTCATATTAAAAATGATTTACTTATTAAACATTGATTTTAACTATTTTAACCCTTCTTTAAATAAATTAATAATAAATGTCCTAATCTAATCCAAGTGGGCCTAAATGGTCATATTTTATTCCTAAGGTTGTTTTTGGTCGAATTACACTTATCCAATAGAATTAGGACATGTGTTAGGGTAATAATAATATCATTTTTACCCTTAATTACCCTATTTACTTTTAACCGTGGTAAATAAAAGTAAAAAAGTTACTATTCACCAAAAATTATTTTCATCTCATTGAACCACATTTTAGCCCTTGATATTAACCGTGTCTCTCGGATTTTCGAAATTCTACTCACAGAAGCGGTAAAATTAAGTTTTATGAAAAATTCAGTTTTTTTAACTACCACTTAGTGGTTTCACTATTCATCAAAAAATGAATGTTTCCAGAAAAATACCAAAAATTAGGCCTAATCTATATTTGATATTATGAATTAAAAAATGAGGTTTATTTTACCAAATTCAATACATATCAGTTACATTAACTAATTTAAAAATTAATTCCCGTCGTCAAAACAAATAGCATGTTTTTAAAAGATAATAACTATCAAAAGATTGACACTTGTTTATGTCTGGTTTAAATGTGAAATTACATCCAATGACCAACTTTGTATTAAGTTGTAAAAATATATTCTAAATATACTTTAAAACCACTCAAATTAATAATTTATCACTATTAATTATTTCGATTACAAAAGTTGTTTTTAATTAAAATTTAGTAATTTTCACTATTCATCAGAATATGAAAGTTATCCGAAAAGTACCAAAATTTCACCCAAAGATAATTTTGATATTCCGAATACAAAAATGAATTCCATTTTGGAAGATAAAATTTATTAAATTTCAAAAAGTGGGTATTACTATTCATAACGGCGAGTTCATAATAATATTATAATAATATCTCGTTTAGTGAAACTCGGTATTGCGTACTACACACGCTATCGAGGAAGGTTGCGATTGCATGTAATGTAAGGCAAGTCAGGAATGTGTGTTGTGCAAGATCCTTTTGGTGTAGCGTACAACACAATATATTAATGAAGTTAAAAAGAATATATTTTTTTTCATAAAATTTCAGGGTGTTACATTCTACCAACCTTAAAATGAATTTCGCCCTCGAAATTCGTCGGGGTTATAAATGGTTTACTACTCGAAAGTTTCTTTAATATAAACCCACATCGTAAAAATGAATACCAAAACTTGGCTTTAAAATTAATGTATTAAACGTAACGATTACCCAAATTAACTCATCACTGGGTTTCCACGTAGGAGAACATAGGTGAAAATATGGATATTGAAGAAAAATCTAACCATTATGTTCTGATGGAGAGTGGTAGAGAACATGGCTATGAAAAAACCAACAATCATAAAGCCATAAATTTGTGACGATCTAAGGTACCATCTGATTCATCAGATATAAGGGCACTAGGACAACATTTTTGGTTTTCAAGATCATTTCTGAATAATTTGAATTATAATAAATACTTAGTTTATTTTGGTAAAATCTCACTGTTGTTCATGCCTTGAACAATTTCCACTTCATCTCCTAAAGAAATGATGTTGAATTTGTTATTCGTGAAGTGTTATCAGATCATGTGATAGAATGACGGGTCATTCCATCTGTCTCAAAAGGTTAGAAAAAGTTATTAAATATACATAAGTCGATCTATAGTGAGATTAATCATATATGGTTTCTAAAACAGACTTATACTTCATATATCATACTACTTAATATAATAAAACTAGTTTCTAATAAACAGGGACTTCCTGTAGGCAAGTGGTAGGCGATAAAGTCCAGTCGCACTTCGATTGTGGGTTCGATTCCCACAACCTTGTCTGACGCGATGGGTTGTCGCTCGTCCTGCAGGTTGTCCTTTTTCTAAAACTACATTACTATAACATCCCATCAATAATATCGAAAAAAGTTATATCCTTAAACAATACTAACTTATTTCCAACATAATCCTTTCCAATCTTTAGGCTTATCCAAAATACTGTTGTCCAATCTCATATTATTGTGAAAACGATTACTAAAGAGTTCATATAACAAGCATGTTAATACCATCGTTGATCCCCGTATATCATGAGATATGTCTTGTTGGTCACATTCCAAACATTCGAAGGCCTTAATCATGTAATATTTTGAAAAATGAATATCTCAATCACTTTCCATGGTTACCGGTACCATAAAATTATTGAAAACCATAATAGACCAATACATAAATATTCCAATATTCCACGATAATATATACAACATTATTTTGGAATTCCATTACATAAACACTTAATCATTCCACCACATAGTTTTCATATTCAACATCGCCAATAGTGATTGCATGTGAAATCCCTTTGTCCTTTTCCTTAAGTGGTTTCTCATGTCGATCATCACTAACCCTTGGATTAAGGCATTTATTAGCATAATGCCCCATTTCCATGCACATGAAGCATTGAAGTGTTGGTGGTGCGTTCTCCGCAGTCTTCTCTTTATTCACATCATTAGAAACCATTTTTCCATTACTTCGACACTCAACTGCTCTATGACCTTCTTTTTCACACTTAAATCATTTTCTAGTCCCTTTAAGACAATCTCTACCATGCTTCTTTCCACACTTTGAGCATAAGGAAACATTCATCTTCTTTTCACCATTATTCTGAGATTTCTCCGTGAACTCCATCTTTCGTTTCTTGTCAAAACTATGAGATGGATAAGTAACACTAACTTCCATTTCTACCTTGATAGCAAAATGCACAATTTCTTCATAGCTACTGACGTCTCTTATATCTAATGTCCTTCGAAGATTTGGTTTTAAGCCACTAAAGAATTGATCAACTTTACTTTCAGGTTGGATGATAAAGCCAGATACATACCTTGAAAGCCTTGTAAAATTCACTTCGTATACACCAATAGATTCATCATCCTTTTGGTTTAGTTCAAGAAACTCCTTCTCCATATTTGTTCCAAGAATACGAGGGATGTACTTATTGAAAAATAAGTTCTTGAACTCATCCCATTCCATGGACTCAATTTCATCACTTGTCCTCGTATTCTTGATAAGATTCCACCATTAATCAGCTTCACCTTCCAAACGATTTACCTCTAAAATGAATTTATCTTGTTCTGAAAATTGAAGAACTGAAAATATCTTTTCTGTGGTACTGATCCATTGTTCAGCAACAAGTGGATCAGAAGACCCACTGAAAGAAGGTGGACGTTGCCTCATGAAGGACTCAATGGAATATTGTTCCCTTCTCTACTCATTTAGAAGTCCAGAATGATTCATAGATTTTGTAAGTATAGCAATAAGATTTTGCACTCCATCTACCATAACATTGGTTTGTTCAGGAGGACAATCATTACATTGTCCATTGCATTGATCAAAACGGTTCCTTCGGGTTCCAGCCATCGTCTAAAACCCAAAAAGAATAGTGTGAGAGGCAAAAATCATGATAGGGAAAACAACATAATAAAGGGGGAGTGCCTTCAATATCTAAAATCTTAGGTTTAATTCTAAGATCGTTACTATAATTATAGGACTATAACCTATACTTATACTTAACCTTAGGGACATCCCTATACATACCTTAGAAATATCTCTAGGGATCTCACTAAAGTTCTCGCATCCTATTTTCCAAAGGATGACTAAACCTTTCCTCTGATACCAACTGTAGAGACTCGTAGCTTGACGTACATGGACATTACATTACTTTTGCGGAATACTTAATACATAACAAAAACAGACACACAAGGACCATAATAGTTTAGTGTCTTTGGAAACATGGAACATAATCTTCTAATCATGGGGAAAGATCTTCAACATCTCCCATAAGATCTTCCCCTTTTTGTTTGCTTACCTTAAAACCTTTTCTTTAAATCCTGGGGGAAAGAAAACATATAAATGGTGAGCTCAATTTCTCAGTAAGGGTAAACAAAAGAAATATCAATCACATCATATACATAAGAATATAACTTTTGGAAATCTTAACCTGCAAAAGAGATCATAATTTCATAACATGGGATAAATCATAGTAGTGAAATGTAATCCCAATAATCATAACATAAAACATCAAAAATTGTGTAATATACACATAATCATAGAGAATCATTTCTTATTAGTCAAGAATATTTTCCAAGACTATCTTAGTGGACAATGTCCATTTCTGAATCGAGTTCACTCCTCATTTCAGTCATGTTTCACTGAACTGGTTTAACCTGTCGTTCCAGCGATGTCTATCTCATTAGATATAAAATCTTTACCCAATGCATTGGATGGATATATAGGTCCCACACATCTCATAATGATACCATTCTTAAGTGTTCCACAAAATCAAAAATCATACATCATTGCATAACCCATGTAATAAAAATGGGATTCTTGAACATTGTGACATCATAAAACAATTCATATATGATAAAGTAATTCATAAAAATAATTCCATCACAACATAATCAAATCCTAGTAATAATAGGGATATAAACAAAACCCTATATCATCTTATATGGAAAATAATTTTTATAAAACACTTGAGTTCCATTCTTGAGGAAAATATCCTTTCTACTTCAAAAACACTTTTCATTTCTTAACATGTCATACAATTCTAAACTAAAAGAAGTTGATTAAAAATAAACATGAAAACTTGTAAAGGAAGCTTCTTGGAAATAATGTTTTAAAAATACATTCATGCCATATAAGTTAAAAAAAACATTCTTCTTGTACTGTTGTCGGAAAAGTCAAAAAGTACCTCGTACGAAAAACGACAAAAGATTCCTTTCATATCTTTTACTAAAAACTCACCGAAGGGTAAAATTGGATTTAAACAATTGTAGGTGGATGGAATTAATATTACATATTGAGGAAACATGGATGCGGATGATAAAATATACCCCAGTAAATTCTAATGTATAAACAATCTTGGATAAAAATGAGATTGTGATATTTCCCTTACCTTAGGTCCGATTTGCTTCGTAAGTGTCTGAACCTCCTCTTCATTAAAGTTCTTCTTTGAGACCTCCTTTTAGGGAACTAAAATTGGTCTTTGAAGAAGAAAAAGTCCTTTAGGATGTCTCTAGGGAAGTGGAGAGAAAAATTGGCAGGGTTTGGCCGGGCTTGAAGGCTCAAAGTGGTGTGAGGAAGAGGGGGAGGAGGTGCCCTTTTATAAGGGAGGAGAGAGGCTCCTTTGGAAAAACTAAAAATATTATTTTATTAAAAATCCAAATTCGGTTTCAAATAGCTCCAAATTTATTTATTTCGAAGATAATGTGGGGATGGGTCGAAATCCTCTCATCCAATAGATTTTAGACAAGTTTATGTTCCTATTTTAACCTTATCAATTAGATTTAACATTAAGTTAAATAATTTTACTTTTACCGTATCTTCTTGTGTTGTTACACTATAAGGTTTATAAACAAGACAAAAGAACCCCAAGTTGTTTATTATTAATATATATAACCTTATCTAAGTCATTTGTCCGAACCTTATATTTTTAGGAATAAAATAACAATTAATAATATAATATTTGTTTTAAAAACTATTTTATGTCAATTTTGACACTATTTAGTAATTGATTTTTGTGAAAATCATAACAGAATAATTAGTTCGCACAAATTTAAGTAAATAAATAATAACATGTCATATTAACCTGTAAAATTAGTGGAATTCATAAAAAGTCTCAAATTACATTTATTTGGTTACTTATAACATCAATTATGTGAATATTTCATTAATAAGATAATTACTGCATCATCGTTGTGTCATAAATAAATTAAATTATTTAATGTCTAAAAATTACAAATAAAATACCATTATGTAGAAATTGTTTTTAGATTTCTAATGAATATTTATAGTCAAATTTTACTTATGTATAACCCCATATAAAAAATTATTTACTTATTAAACTTTGATTTTAAATATTTTAACCGTTCTTTAAATAAATTATTAATAAATGTCCTAATCTAATACAAGTGGGCCTAAATGGTCATATGTTATTGATAAGGTTGTTTTTGGTCGAATTAAACTTATCCAATAGAATTAGGACATGTGTTACGATAATAATAATATCATTTTTACCCTTAATTACCCTATTTACTTTTAACCGTGGTAAATAAAATTAAAAAGTTACTATTAACCAAAAATTATTTTCGTCTCATTGAACCACATTTTAGTCCTTGATATTAACCGTGTCTCTTGGATTTTTGAAATTCTACTAACAGAAGCGGTAAAATTAAATTTTATGAAAAATTCAGTTTTTTTAACTACCACTTAGTGGTTTCACTATTCATCAAAAAATGAAAGTTTCCAGAAAAATACCAAAGCTTAGGCCCAAGATATATTTGATATTATGAATTCAAAAATGATTATTATTTTACCAATTTCAATACATATCAGTTACATTAACTAATTTAAAAATTAATTCTCGTCGTCAAAACAAATAGCGTGTTTTTAAAAGATAATAACTATCAAAAGATTGACACTTGTTTATGTCTGGTTTAAATGTGAAATTACATCAAATGACCAACTTTGTATTAAATTGTAAAAATATATTATAAATATACTTTAAAACCACTCAAATTAATAATTTATCACTATTAATTATTTCGATTAAAAAATTTGTTTATAATTAAAATTTAGTAATTTTCACTATTTATCAGAATATGAAAGTTATCTGAAAAGTACCAAAATTTCACCCAAAGATAATTTTGATATTCCGAATCCAAAAATGAAGTCCATTTTGGAAGATAAAATTTATAAAATTTCCAAAAGTGGGTATTACTATTCATAATGGCTAGTTCATAATAATATTATAATAATATCTCGTTTAGTGAAACTCGGTATTGCGTACTAAACACGCTATCGAGGAAGGTCTTGATTGCGTGTAATGTAAGGCAAGTCCGGGATGCGTGTTGTGCAAGATCCTTTTGGTGTAGGGCACAACACAAAACATTAATGAAATTAAAAATAATATATTTTTTTCATAAAATCTTGGGGTGTTACAATACATAGAACAAATTAGGCTCTTAAGTCATGTTCAGATGGAGTGCTAGTTGATATGGCACAACTCTTAATAAGATCAAGGATATCATAGGGTTAAATATATATCTCACACATATATTCCATTTTCTTCCCAATATTATTTAAATTATTATATGGATATGTTAAATGAAATACATTATCCCCAACCTCTAACTATTGGTTCTTTCAATGATTATCATTGTAACTCATTTTTGATTCTGTGATGCATTTATGTGCGGATGAATGGTAGTGGTATTTTCAACTATTTCTTCAACTATATCAAGTCCTAGAAAATTTATTGTAAATATTTTATCATGGTATGTAGGGTTTCTATATCTCTTATAATAGAGGGCTTCATATGGGTCTCTTTTAATTCATGAGAGAAATTTTTTTATGGGAACTTGACTAAAGGAAGTTGCTAATCCCATAATCCTTTGAGATATATAGAGAAAACTACCAATAAATACTCAAGTGTATGGATATTCAATTCAATTTGGCTATATGTATGGGGATGAAAAGCTATAAAAATGATCAAGTCAATGTCTATAACTTGTTGAACATTATTCTAGAAAAATTTTAGGAACCTCAAATCTAGATCAGATAAAATAGATTATCGTGTCACATGAATCCTTACCACCTCTATAACGTATATCCTTTCATTGGGGTTGAGTGAGTAGTCCTCCTGAAAGGAAATGAAGTGATAAAACATTTTATGATGATCCATAACAACCCATATATCATCGTTACATTTTGATTTATTTAAAATTCCCATAAGAAAATCAAATGTGAAATTTTCTAATTTCTATGAGGGTATGATAATAGGTTGCATAATCCCTTGGGACTTTTGAATTTTTAACTTTACTTGAAAACACAAAAATCACATCAATGTATATTATCCAATCATATGCTTCATATTAACCCCCCCCCCCCCAATAGTTCTGTTATAGATCTATAAGCATTTTTTCTTCCATGGTGGATGGATAATGTTGAGCTATGACCATCATTCAATAACTTCTTCATCATAACAATCGGAATATATAAAAATAAAACTACCTTTTTAAATAGGTAAATTCTTCACTAAGACAGGGAATTATAGAAATGTATACACTACATTAGTTAGTTTGGACCATTATATGGCCTTCAGGATTTAAAATGCTTTTTTTCATCATAACCATTGATAATATAGCTATTATACAATGATCATATGATTAATATATAGTAAGGGTTATGAAAAATTATAATTGAGATAGAAGGAATGAGTGATGAACAAGACCAGTAGGATTGTACCCTATGAAGCCCATTTATAAAACTTACCAGGGTAGACAGAACAACCAGTATTTTATGTTGACCAATAACATGAGGTGATTAAATAACTAAATCATGAGTGAACCCATTTATGAGAGAAGATCTGTCTCATCGATATCATGACCCAAACCATTTTCATCAAACAAACACATATAAATCTCACAATCGCACAACATACACTTTGAGAATTTATTGTTGTAATAAAGGGATATGTATCTATAATCAAATATATGAATTTTTATATCTTTATTTTCAATAAAAAAATAATTATATTTAAAACCTTTTAATATTACATTTTAAATGGTTAAATAATGAGTTCGATAGAAATTACATTTTGATATAATGAAAGAAACATTATTTTTTGAAATATATAGTTTCAACCAAGATAACCCTTTTCATAAATTAGTTTTTTATTGAAATAAAATTTATTTTAATAAAAAATTATTATTAAATAATAATTACAAAATATAAATGACAATATAATTTTACGAAGAAAATTTAATTTTTATAAGGGTCATAAATCTTTTTTTAATAGTATTTTTTCAATAAATGTGGGTTTTGATTTAAAATTAAAAATTCAGATATTTAATGATTCATTTTGAGAAAAAAAATATTATTTTTAAATAAAAATATTAGAAATTATCCAATGCAGAAATTTTCATAATTTTCTATGATTCTTAATTTTTCAGTAAAAATTATGTATGGTATAAATATATTGAATGTATTATGAGAACAAAATGACACAAAATTAAAGTAATATATTCCATAAAATGTATCCAAAAAATATATATATTTCCCATTTAAAATATTGTGTTTTTGATTTTATTTTATTAATATTATAAATTCTTAATGAAACCTCCAAAACCTATACTATATTTTAAGGTTTTAAAATTAATTCACTATAAAACCTGACTCACTTACACATAACAAAGAGAGTAATTAGAATGGTATTAGTTATTATTATTTTAATATAATTTGAAACATTTATTTTTGGTAGAAATTATATATGAAACCATGGTATGGTTAGTGGTTTTCATTACATTTTCATATAGTGTCAAAAATATAAGTTTGGAATCATAAAACAATTATCCAAACCTTTTCTATATAAACCCACAAGAAATACCATTTCAATTCACTCAAAAACATTTTATCATGAAATTAATATTCCTCTTACTCTATATATCCCTCCTAATGTACCCCCAATCTCTTAAGAACCTCCTCTCAAACATTAATAATCTCCCTCACAAGGTATGTGATCCTCCGTTTCTCATTTTAATTCAAGAACCTACTTTTTCTTATCCTTTTATTTACAAATTGTTAATATTAGAATATTTTTATACATAACAATATTACTATCCCTATTATTAACAAGTTATGAGATCCATTTTCACTATCACTAATCCCTTGTATGAATCTATAGGCACTCCTATTATGCTGCCGAAAATATCCAGTGATGTTTCATGCTAAAAAATAGGGTAGTGAGTACCCTTACCCATTAAAACTAAATGGTGTTAAACTCTATGTACATATCCATAATTTATTGGGGAATTATATATATGTATCTCACACTCCTTGATAATTGTGTAATTTTTTAATCACATTAGATACTATGTATGGTTCACTGGAGGTTATCCAAAGAACACTATGTTATATTATCTTTGAAGGTATCTTTAACATATGTTTATTATGTCATGTGTTCTGTTTTTTCCACATTACTATGTTTCCATTATGCTATTATGTTATATAATGTATCATTGTTCATAATTATTATTCTCCCCCTCTTATCTAACCATAATATGCCTCTTGTATCACATGTAATATTTCACATTAATCTATTATTTTCTTATTCATTTACTAGAATTTATAGCTTAGCCATTATGTACCCATGTTATCCCATGATGATTTAGTAGAAATTCAAAACTATATGATCATGTAAAGGATGTTTTTATTAATTTCATTTTATTTTTATTAGAAGTTTTTATTCTAGGGTCATAATTTCCCAATTACACTAGAATTCATAATATTTTGGGATTTTATTATGTGTTACATTATGTAGTAAATTGTGAAAGAATGTTTATTAAAATATGGGTGTTCGTAGTTGTTATCATATAAATGTATAGTTATTTTGGTATTATGATTAGAAAAATCAAGATAAATCCTCCGAGATAAGGCTAAACATAAGAAAATGTCCCTATTTTCTAAGGTTTATAGTATATGTTTTCCATGTATACACTTACCTATCTTGAAGTATGTAAGTGGATGTGGATATTATATCGATGTGACTAGGTGAAATAGCCCTAAAAAGGGCACATTGAGTTGTACTAGAACATGACCAGGTGTATGAAAAAAGTCAATACAACAAACGTATTTTGAATCTCTTAGGAGATATTATTTGGTAAATTCACAAGTTGTTTACTATCCATTATAAAGGGAAAAATAATGTCCATAAGATTTTATGTTAGGAAATAGATCATGAAAAAATTAGATTGAAACCTAGAAATCCATAGGTCAAATAATATATGTCACTTAATATTTAACCCTTTAATGTTCTATATTTCTAATTTATGTCTTCAATAGTTTACATTTTTTTATAATTTTTCCTTTATTTTAGTCAATGGATAGGAGTAGGTGGAACCTAGTAAGAAACCAATATGAATAATAATGTAATGGCTTCTAAAAAAATTGAAAAACCCAATGAGTGTGGGGATCATGAACATCATGATAAATATTTATCAGTTAATAAATTTTTTTATCTAAATAATGAATATGGAGGAATGAGAAAATCCCACTAAGAAAGAGAGAGTTTCAATTCAGTACTTAATGTGATAAAGGCCTCTTGCATTCAAGGGATATTCTGATCCCATAGTCACAAATTTAAGGATAAAATCCCTTGAAATTATCTTCTCTATCATTTAATTCTCTATGAATGAGAAGGTTGTTCTGGTCGTTTACCATATGGATGGATAATATGATTAATACTGGATATTGGTCAAAAATATGAAGAACGAGGAGGATATGAAATCAATATAGTGGATGGAATTATAGAAATTTTTTTCTAGTAAATATTTTCCCCAAACTCTACAACTAAATATAATGAACTACATCTTTATCCTAAATAATAAACATGATGAATCCATTAGGTAATATGTGGAAAACATCACAAGACTTGAATAATACACCTCTGGAATTGAAATTTCTACCAAATTTAATGTTGAATTCTTTTTTTGGGATAATGAAAACAATATGAAATGTAATATAAATTAAGGAACTTGATTTTCACACCACATCATTTAACATTAAAATCTCTTTATTATTTGAGTTTTTTTATGTAACTATCTACTACGACTTCTTTATCATCCACATCCATGTTTCTTAAAAATGTATTTCAAAACACTTTTATTATTTCCTTAACTATGGATTAAATTCAATTATACCCTTTTTTACATTTAATAAAATGTTTTTAATGGAATCATTCCGTCATTTTCCAAACAGGTTACTTTATAATATTTCTGAAAAATTAAGGAAAGAATTTCTTTAACTTATATGGTGGGTGCGGATATATTCCTCCTTTATAATAACTTCAAATATTCCCTTAAAATATTATAAGAATATTTTAAAAATAAATGTTTCTTTTATAATTATATGACATTTAAATGATTTCAATGTAGAAAGAGATATTTCTATCCAAAAGTTTTTCGATTGATTTCATCTATGTCAACATTTATTCTTGGATTTTATGTTTACTAGAAGTTGATTTATTATGATACAATATTCTATATTGTATTCATGGTTTTATGATATGTTTGACTATGGATGTGCTATTTTTATGTCATTCACAGTTAACTGTTAAAGTAATAACATTTCATATGTTTTTTTAATATGAATGTTTATGTTATGATTCATCCTTTTTATATCAAGAATTCATTGGACATAGTAAGTGATGGGTGAGGCATGTTATAGCCCCTCGATGCATCGATATGTCTAATGAGATAAACTAGTTTCTTGGAACAAGACCTTGACAATATTTTTATTTTTAGTCTTGGCATGAGGCCTTAACTATGTGGTTATGATGTTGGATATTAAACATTCCATCATTATTAGTTTATCTATTGATATTATGTGTGATTATTCAACTAGTAGAATATCCATGTGAATAAGTGAATGGAATTATTTTATTTATCATTTCCATATTATATTGATGTTTATGTGTAAGAGGCTTGTTCTTTAGTCTTATACATTGCCTTAAATGTTTATGCTTATTTATGATATTTTCTGATATATTTCTATCCTTACTAAGCATCTAAGTTCACCCCTTTCTTATGTTTAATGTTTTCCATGATTCGAAGAAGTATAGTATGACTGGACTACAGGGATAGACTAAGGGATTTTAGTATGTTCAAAGGACACACAATGTTCTGTTTTCAGTACATAATGTTATGAAAATATTATGTTTGTATCTAGTATTTCCAAGGCAACTAAACTGATTGGTATTTTGGGACATGGTCTCTTGGTATCATTCCAATGTTATGTAATAATTCACTGACTCTAGGTAACTGGGGTTGCGGTGTTACAGTGGGAATGAGAGGAATTTTCATACAAACCTTGGAAACTAGATTTAGAAAAACTATGATTAAAGAACTTTGCCCTAATATAGACTTTGAGGATTATTATAGAAGAATATCCAAATAATTTTGTAATATTGATATTATATTGGTTTTCCAAGAAATGCATCCCTTTATCGATACTACAAGTGGACATTGTTCTGGAACAGATGTACCTAGGAGTGAAAACTCTAACAAGGAGTTTCGGGCTTGAACCGGGGTATCCGGGTACATGACAACGTTCCTTACTACGCACCTGGTTTGAAACTCTTGGGGGATATTCTTAGGATAATTCAAATTTTCTTTACAAGCCATTATGAAGGATTTATTATTAAATACTTCCCCAAATAATTTTTATTATTATTATGGATTATATGCAAAAACTGTTCAATTTATGTTTAGTATTTTACATGTTTCGAATTATTTCTTGTGATCGTAAACTAATCTAGCATGTGTAATTATTTAGAAATGGTATCTAATGGATGTAATGGAAAGTGTATCAACTTACATAATCCATGTTGGGATTACCCTCCTATTCAAGATTATTATACTGAATCTGGTGATGTAACCAGTGCTAAATAAGTTATAACCATACTGGGACAACTCACCCAGGTTATGAATAATAACCTTACCCATATGGAGCACCCTGATACACAATGTGGAGGATCAATGTGAGACCAATTCCTAAGTTAGCAGCCACCTATATTCAATGCGACTACAAATACATTCATAGCTGAGCAATGGATAAGTTCCTTAGAGAATGTTTTTCATTCTTTAGGGAGTAGCGAAAGGGAAAAAGTTTTCATGGAATTTTATCGCCTCTCAGGAGATGCAGACCAATTTTGGTCATTAATTAAAAAAAAATAGGTCGAAGAAGTATAAAATATGTAATGAAGGGAGTTTAAGGAGCTTTTTATGGGAAAATAATTTCCTCCTGAATAACGAGTGGATATGGAAACGGAAATTTTGAGTCTGAGGTAAAAGGAGATGATAATGTCGCAAAGTATGAGGCTAACTTTACAAGGTTAGAAAGGAATGCTAAAGATTATATATGTAATCCAATAAGTAATATTGATCGATTATTTTATGGGTTTAAACCATTTAATCAATGTGAATTAGTCTCATAATCCTTCTCATCATACAAAGATATAGTATCATGTGCTATGAAGACCGAAAATGAATTCTCTAATATTATAACATTAAAGTGAAACCATAGAAGAATAGATCTACTAAAAACTCTAGAAAAGTAAATAAGGGGAGGAATGGAAAGATTTATATTCTATCCTAAACTAATTGTGGGAATATACACCTTGGTACATGCCTAAATGGGATGGGATTTTGTTACAATTCTGATAAAAAAGGCCACCAACCTTGGTATTGTAAGGGGAAGAAAGAGGTTTTCGATGTTCAATGCTACAATTGGAATGAAATGGGGAATTATGAAAATAAATGTCATAAGCATCAACAAAACATTCCCAAAAAATGCCAACAGATCAAGGCCAGGCTTATGTGATCACAACTATGGAGGTTGAAGTTAAAAATCAACTGGTAGCAGTTACTTTAATCATTTCCGGAAAATTAGCCAATGATTTATTTGATTTTGGATCACAAAATTCTTTCATATCTTCTAAATTTTCAATTAAAAATAGATATTTTCAATTTTAATTATTAAGCGAGTTGTATGTCAAAACTCCAAAAGGAAGTATCATAGAAATGAAATCAATTATTTACCATTATGGCATATAGATGTGCTTTATTTGTTGATCTTACTATCATAACCATGATTGAATATGATATAATACTGGGTACGGATTGGATTTCAGACCATGATGTGAAAATTTATTTAAATAAAAAGGAGGTTAAATTTTTTTATGAAGAAAGAGAATCCATTATCTATTGAGCAGAAACATCACCAGCTGATTCTCATCTAGATCCACCCCTAGTATCTCTACTAAATTCAATTATTTGGGAGGAAATGAGTGAAATAACTATGGGTGAGGAAATGAATGTTCAAATAGAGGACGTACCTATTGGGATATAATATTTTGATGTGTTTCTAGAGGATTTACCTAGAAATCATTCAGAATGACAAATTTAGTTTTCCATTGACATAATTTCTAGTTCAAGACTCATATTGATGACCCCTTATAGAATGGCCGTTATGTAATTAGTGTAACTAAAGAAAAAAATAGAGTAATTGATTATTAAAGGACTTATTCTCCCTGGTGTTTCTCCATGGAGAGCATCTGTTCTTTTTGTTAAGAAAGATGGATCTATGTGGTTGTGAATTTACTACAAGGAGATCAAGGCTATAACAATAAAAACAAGTACCCCTATATTGAAATTTTTATTTATTTTATCAACTTCATGGAGCTCAATATTATTTAATGATTGACCTTCGATCTAGATATCATCAGTTGTGCATGAAGAAGGAATACATTCCAAATATAGTATTTTGAACTAGGTCTGGGCCTTACAAGTGTACAGTAATGCCTTTTGGACTGACTAATGCACCCTCTATCTTCATGGATCTAATGAATATAGTTTTTAAGTAATATCTTGATGAATTTGTAGTGGTATTTATTGATGATATCTTGGTATTCACCAAAATCTACGAAGATCAAGAAAATCACATGTGAACTATTCTAAAGTCTATTAGAAGAAATTAATTTTATGGGAAATTTAGAAAATGTATATTATAGCTTTAAGAGATTTCTTTTCTTGGCCATATTGTCTCTATGTATGGAATATATTTTGATCCATAAAAGACAAGGGAAATCCAAGAATGGCTAGCACCGATGAGTATAACTAAGGTATGTGGTTTCGTTGGATTAGCAGGTTATTATCGGCATTTCATCCATAATTTTTTCTGATTGGATAACCCATTAACCAAGCTCACATGTAAAGGGGTTAAATGTTTTTGGACAAAAGTATGTGGATAATGTTTTGAGGAATTGAATATAAGATTTTTCAATGCTCCTATCTTGACACTACCATTAGGGAATGTTGGATTTGTTATTTATAGTGATGACTCAAAGAAAGGACTTGGTTGTGTCCTTGTACAAAAGGATAGAGTTATTAAATATGCATCACAGTAGCTAAAACTTCATGAAAAAATATCCCACTCATGATCATGTGTGAGAAACTGTAATATTTTCTCTGAATATATAGAGACACTATATCTATTGTAAAAAAATGTGAGATATATTCTGATCACAAAAGTTTGAAGTATATTTTCTCACAGACACAACTCAACATGAGGAAAAGGAGATGGCATGAACTACACAAGTATTATGATTACACAATACAATACCACCTAGGGAAGGAAAATAAGGTAGAAGATTCTTTGATTAGAAAGGATCGTGGAGTTCTGAACAAGATTAGTGTTGAAAGAGATCCAATGTTCCGGGACCTAGTAGAGATGGATATGGGAATTATCATGGAAGTTGAAACATCAATACTTTTTCTAATGGGTTCCTATACATATTTACTAGTTAGGATAAAAAGTTCTCAGACTAATGATGAGGAGTTTCAAAAGAAAATTTAAGCTGTGAATGATGGGATATTGATTGACATCATATATGGAGAAGTAATTTTTATGATTGGGAGGAGGATTTTTGTTCCTGATCTACCCAATCAGAAAATTGAATTGTTGGATGATTCTCATATATCCAATTTCACTATATACCCTAGTAGCACTAAGATTTATAGATATTTGAAGGAAATTTTTTTTTCGGACAACATGAAGGAGGAGATTTTTTATTATGTGTCAAGATGTATGGTTTTCTAACAGGTGAAGGCCCAAATACAACATCCTAGAGGTGTCATGAATCCTTTTCCCATACCTTATTGGAAATGGGATAATAATATGATGGAAATTGTCTTGGGGATACCAAATAATCCTAGAAGGAATGATGCAATATGGGTCATCATTGATCGACTTACCAAGTCAGTACATTTTTTTCTATAATAGAAGATTTACCACTTGAATGTTTAGCCAGAATATTTATTAATGAAGTTTTAAGACTTCATGGTGTACCCCAATCTATTGTTTCTGATCATGATCACCATTTTACATCAGTATTCTATAAAATTATTAAAAAATTCCTATATACTGAAATTTGTTTGAGCACTGCCTACCAAACTCAAACTGATAGAAAATCAAAACAGACTATTAAAACACTATAAAACATCTTGAGATCTTTATCACTTGACATTCAAGGTATGTGGGATTAGTATTTACCTCTGGTATAATTTTCCTATAACAATAGATTCTATTCAAATATTCATATGGAACCATATGAAGAATTATATGGAAAGAGATGTCACATAAAAACTTGTTGGGATGATGTTTGTGATAGAAAACTTGTAGGCCAAGAACTTTTTGAGGAAATAATGGAAAAGGTTAAGATTATCAAATCCCACTTCAAAGTAGCTCAAATTAGTAAAAAGATATATATCGATAACCGAAGGAAGGATTTTGAATTTCAAGTAGGAGATCATGTTTTATTGAAGGTATCTCCAAGAAAGGGTGTTATATGATTGGGTAAAAATGGAAAATTAATTCAAAGGTACATCGAACAATTCAAAATTATAGAAAGAATTGGAGTTGTAGCTTACTATTTGGAAATGCCGCTATGCCTCTCAAAAGTTCATGACGTGTCCCACGTAACACTTGAGAAAATACATGCTAGACCTAATTCATGTACTCACCTATGATGAAATAGAACTGAAACCTGATCTGTCTTATTGTGAAGAGCCAATCAGGATTCTTGATACCAAAGAACAAGTGTTGTGAAACTGGACGACTCATCTTGTAAAATTTCTTTGGAGAAACCATAAAATGGAAGAAGCAATGTGGGAACTGAAGTAACTTATGATGAATAACTATCCGAATCTTTTTATGCATTAATATTCTAGAAATTTCAAAGATGAGATTATTTGAATGATATAAGAATGTAAGCCCCAATCTTCCATGGTATGTTTCTCTTTGAATAATACAATAGCTTGCATTAAATTCAACTTTGAATTCCAGCACACCACGACCAATCAAAATAGTCATTTGAAAATCAGTTATTAATAGTAATACCCACTTTTTCAAATTATATAAATTTTATTTTTCAGAATGGACTTCCTTTTTGGATTCAAAATATCAATATTAGCGTATGGTGATGTGTTGGTATTTTTCTGAGAACTTTTAATCTTTGATGAAAAGTGAAAAACATTGCGTTATTGTTTAAAACATAATTTTTATTTAAATAATTATTTTTAAATTAAATTTATTTTAAAGTCAAAATATATAGATAATGCCTATATTATTGAAATGTAATTCATTGGAGTTATTTTATAATAAGATTAGATATATAAAATTTTATTGAACTTTTTAACGTCATTTACCCACCTTCTAGGCACATTTTTAAATTTGAATAAAACATAATTTTACCGCTTCTATGAATTTAATTTCAAAAATATGATAGATAAGGTTTTCATCAGTAAGTAAAATGTGGTTCAATAAGATGAAAATAACTTTTGGTGAATCCTAACTTTTGAATTTTATTTACCATGGTTAAAAGTAAATAGGGTAATTAAAGTTAAAAATAATATTATAATAATATCAAATTACCCTAACATATTTTATAATTCTATTCGATAAGTGAAATTTCGACCAAAATCAACCTTAGGACAAAAATATGATCCTTTTTTATCCACTTGGATTATATTAGGATATTTATTCTATTTTATTTAAAAAATTGTTAAAAGCATTAGATTCAAATTTTTTAACTAAAACATTTTTAATAGAGGGCTATACATAAGATAAATTCGACTTGAAACATTCATTTGAATGATAAAACGATTTCCTACATCATAGTATTTGATCGGTATGGAATGATAAATCTCAAGAACACTGCATATAATCCTTCCATACCAATTTAGAAGAAGGAGATGTTAGAGTAAGCTCATAGCTATTCATTCCCTATTCATCCTGGAATTACGATGATCTCTAGGGACATGAAGGAATACTTTTGGTGTTATGGAATAAAGAGAGTTATTGCGGAGTTTGTATCTCAGTGTTTGGTATACCAAAAAGTTAAGGATGAAAGGAAAAAATATAAGGGAATTTTTCATCAGTTACCCGTACTAAAATGGAAATGGGATGCCATCACCCTCTATTTTGTCATCAGACTTATAATAACCTTTAAAGGGTTCATTACTATATGGTTGGTAGTCAATCGCCATAATAGGTTTGTACACATCATTACTATCTATAATACTTCTCTCTTGATCAACTTTTCAGGATATACATTATGTAAGTGGTAAGTTTTCACAAAGTACCACATTAAATTTTATCTAATCAGGACCTGAGGCTTACCTCAATGTTTTAGCGAAGTCTTCAGTAAAAACTTGATAAAAATTTGAGTTTCAACACTACTTATCAAGATCATACAGACAGTCATACTAATAAAATTATTTGAACCCTATAGAATATGTTGAGTTCTTATTCTCTAGATTTCAAAGGGTTCAAGATCAACACTTTCCAGTAGTTTAGTTTTCATACAACAATATATTTCACTCAAGAATTCAGATGGATCCTTATGATTCCCAATATGGGAACAAATGTATAGATATAATATGTTTTTGATGAATTTTGAGAAAGAAGTCTACTGGGACCTGATATTACTAACGATATTGATGAGAAGTCTAGAAAAATTCAGTAGAATATCAAGGCAGTACATATTCAATAGAAAATTTATGCAGATAAATGATTATGTGATCTAGAATTTTAAGTTGGTGAGAAGGTGTTTCATTAAATTTCTCCATATAAGAAGGTTATGATATTCCAGAAGAAAGGGAAATTCAGCCCATGATATATCATCCCTTTGAGATTCTTAATCGTATCGAGACAATACTTTATGTCTGGTAACTTCCTCCAAATCTATATCAAGTCCACGATGTGTTCCATTTATCACTATTGAGGAAGTAAACACATGACCCTTCACATATACTAAATATAGTGGTCATACTATTGGAAAAGGTTATCTCTTATGAAGAATAACTCGTTGAAATTATGGATAATATAATAAATGGTATCTGAAATAATATCACTCACTTGGTCAAGAATTTTGGAGAAATCTCTAGTTAGAGGAAGAAATGTTGGAGCATGAGGATATGATGAGCCTGAAGAATCGTTATTTTTTTGTATCAGAATGAAAAATTTCAAGGTGAAAAATCATTTTAAGAGGGATAGAATGTGACATATCATGTCTTTGTGAACTTTTTTCTGAATAATTTAATTTTCATTAATGTCATTAATTGAAATGAATCAAACACTCATTTTAAATGGCACCAACTTGGCATGTGCAACATATAACACCTACTTGACGTACATTACACACAACATCGAGTTTTTATGAAACATCAATTGGATGTTACAATTTTTTAAATAAGATGGTGATGACCTACCTGTTAAACATAGTAATATGAATAGTAATAAATACCTTTGAAATATTACTTATAATGGTGTTATATAAATAAATAAAACATTTTTATAATGGAAATTGTTTTTGGTAAAGTCATTAAATTTTTAAAACTACTATTTTCCCAAATGATCTGACTTGCAGGTCCCTCTATAAAAAATAATAAAAATAATTTCATACACTATTAGATATTTAATTTAAGAAAATATAAATATATTTTCTAAATTTTTAAGTCAAAATTAACACAGATTTTATTTTTCTATTTTCTTGAGGCATTTCTTTTTTTAATGAATTATGAAAAATATTAAATTTTTATTCAAAACTAATTTTGTCTACTTTATTAATATAGATATATTATCTTATTAATTTGTTTTAAAATATAAATAAATAAATTTTCTTCATTTAAACCAATTTAGGTGATTGGAATCAATTTCAAATTGAAATTGGACATAAAATTGTTGTGAAATTTTGAATGTTTTTTACTTTAAAAACTTATTTTCTTGTTAAGATTATTTTTTAATTAATTTATTCAAAATGTGATATTAAATTTGGAAAAATTGATTCCATATTTGCAATAAAATGTTCCAAATTATATAAATAGGTCCCTTCTATTTTTGGACATTATTAATAGTAAAATTATTAATATTTTTATTATGACGGTTAAAGGTAAATTAGTTAATCAAAGGTAAAAATAATATTCAAAATATTATAAATTACCCTAAAACATGTAATAATTTTATTTTGTGAGTTTTATTTGACCAAAAAATCCTTGGATCAATTTTATATCCTATGTATGCCACTTGGATGTGAGTAATACATTTTTAATATTATATTCAAACAGAGGGAAAAAAACATTCACCCCTAGTTTTTAATAAGTAAAGTATTTTTAATATGGGGATACACAAGGTATATCTTTAACTATAAATATTATTTAAAAATATAAAATATTTACCTATATTATAGTATTTTATTTAAAATTATTAGGGATAAAATAATTAACTTAAATTGTGGCACAATGATGATGTAGTAATTTGTAAATTAACAAAAGATGTAGATACATGATATTAAAAATATTAAAATAAATATATTTTAAAATATTTAATTTCATAAAATAATTTTGTGGATTAAATTGACATGTTATTGATAATTTAAGGGATTTTTCAGACTTATATTTTTTATTGATATTTTTAAATGGCCAACTAATAAATAGTGTCAAAATTCACACTATTAATATTTTAAAATAAATAATATTTCGTGTAATGATATAACATTTATAAAAATAAAAAATTCAAAAAAATTATTATGATAATTCTTAAAATTTCATCAATTACTTATTTATTAGTATTTTGTGTTTTTTATTAATTATGTTAACCCAAAAATAAAAAATTGCATGATATCAAGGTAAAAAATTAAAAAGGTAAAATAAGGGTTAAAATAGAAAGATAAGGATAAAAAATAAAAAATTTGATGGGATTGGTGTATTTCGATACATACTCATCCTATATTAACAATAAATCAATTTGGGACCATTTTGAATAGAAAGTTAATTTATATTATTTTATTTTTTTGAGAGTTTCTAAGAGTGCCCCTCCCCTCTCTTATATAAAGGAATCTCTTCCTTCACTTCCTCACACCACATTGGGCCTTCTAGCTCGACCAAACCATAATAATTTCTACTAATAACATAATTATCCAAGTTCTAGTATAGAAACCTAGAGTTGACAAAGATGGGTAATAGGTCATTTTAGATGAATATTCAGTACATTACAAAAATACATGCCCAAGGACTATAATAGTTTATGGGCTTTGAAAACATGAAAAAATAGTATATCCTCATAGAGGTTCTTCAATATCTCCAATAAATAATTCCACCTTTATTACTTCTACCTAAAACTCTTACTCATAACCTATGGAAAGGAAAAAATAAGAAAGGGGTGTGCTCAGATTCTCAATAAGGGTAAATAAATGAAATGTGTAAGCATAAAATGAACAAAGGGGTATGGAACTTGATCATAAAATTTGAATATCATACCCTTAATATTAGAGATCATAATATAGTATGGTAGTCTATAAGACATGAATCATAAGGAATGAATAACATAATCCATGGAATCATAACATTGGAATAAAACATAGAATTATGGATAACACATAAGAATATAATATAATTTCAATTGTTGCTATGGAATTGTGGAGATGAGCATCATGGATATATGGTATCACTAACCATACAATATTTTTATTCATTTTTGACTCCCATTTAAATATTAGTAGCACAATTTCACTCTTTATACCATCTTGGTGGTCATGGTTCACTCCCATGAGTATCTTAGTAGCATGACTGCACTCCTCACACCATCTTTATTGTCATGGTCCACTCACATTCCCATATTAGTAGTCAAGGATTACTCCCAAGACCATATTAGTCTATCTCATGAGATATAAATCTTTACCCAATGCATTGGAGATAGATATAGGTCCCACCTATCTTATAGTGAAATTGTACATAAATGTGCCACAAAATTGTAAGAAAATCATATCTTATCACGTGCAATTAAATGGGTACCATAAACAGAAAAAAAATATTATAAACTGTGGAAAACATTAGATTTCATAATTTTTATATAAAAAACATAATTCATGAAATTTAAATATATTTTATAGAAAAATCTCTCATGAAAGTGAGACAGATTGCATACACATAAAACTTATGAAAGATAAACAAATTTCATAAAGACCATGACATTAAGCATAACACATTCATAGAAAGGATATGAATGGAACCATTAGATCACTTCGTAAATGGGAATGAGTAATATCAACCAATTTCATCTTATATGGAAAATAATATGGAAATATCTATCAGAAAAAATTCTTGAAGAAAGTATCATTTCTTTATTGAAATTGGATTTTTAATACATTAAAACATTTGATAATCATTTTAATATAAAATGCCTTTAAAATGTATAAATAATTCTTGGAATAATTTTAAAACCATTTTCCCTAAAAAAATATATAATTATATTCAAAAAAATTTAAAAACCATTTCTTTGAAAACAATTTGATAACTTATAATGAATGTTTGAAAACATTTTGAAAATAATTTATTTTAAAATAATATGAAGACTTATAAATAGAGCATAAAAATGATTTAAAAACTATTTTCCTTAAAAATAAATTTAAAAATAATAATAAATTCATGAAATAACATTGAAACCCATTTTCTTTGAATGTACTTTGAAAACATATAAATTATTCATGAAAATATTCTGGAATCCATCTTCCCAGAAAATAAATTGAAAACATATAAATAAAGTTTGAAAACATTTTGAAAATAATTTTCCCTGATAAATAATTGAATACTTATAAATAAATCTTGAAAATTATTTCAAAATCACATTCCATGAAAACTTATAAAATATGTTTGAAAATATTTATAAAATCATTTTTTTGAATCCTTATCAAAGAAGCTTGAAAATGTTCTGAAAATCATTTTTCGGGAAGACATATAAAATAATATTGAATACATTTTGAAGAAAATTTTCTTTGAAAATATCTTTTAAAGATATTTTCTTAAAAAATAACCTTTAATCATGAAAATAAAGATTCAAAGGATTGACGGCGGATAAATTCATACATGTCATAATAGGAAAAAATAACATTCATTCTACATAGTAAAAAGGATATAAAATTGCCTCATTCAGAAAGCGATAAGAATATACCATTAAAAAAATTGGTAAAAAATGGTAAAAATGACTATTAAGGATTATAGGATATTAGTATAATATTCTTGGAAACCCTTTTTAGAAAAAATTGTTTTGAAGGAACACATATTTCTAACCGAAGAGAGTGTGAAGTCGGGCTTTCTTAAAAACAATTTCTTAACTATCTTTTGTACCAATGAGTAGAAAATGGTACCAATAAATTAATATACCCTGAATAACCATAGGAGAAGAAAATTCATGAAGTTATTGAGCTATGGAATATAATAATTCTCTAAAGAAAGCATAAACATAAACAATCTCAAAAGGCGATGAGATTTTCTCAATAAACTATTATACCTTGGTAACGTGGGTTCATAATCTCTATGTAAGAAATGGAAATTACATAGATCTTGAAATATCACGAAAATAAGGATATTAATGATAGAACATGTAAAATTTAATTATATATACCTCCAAAAAGATTTTTTTCCAAAATAAAACATGAGTCTCAATGAAGGAAAATTGAGACAAAACATTTTTTCTGATTTGGTAACATTTGAAACATAAAACCCATGAATGAAATTTCATGAAAATTATTTTTTAATACGAAAAAATTCATATATATGATACATATAATAAAAGAATGTTTGTAACACCCTAATATTCCGAATTATGTTTCTCTTTGATTAATACAATAGCTTGCGTTGTACGCAACTTCAAGTTCTAGCACACCCCGACCAATCAAAATAGTCATTTTAAAAGAAGTTATGAATAGTAATACCCAATTTTTTAAAATTTATAAATTTTATTTTTCAAAATGAATTTTGTTTTTGGATTTCGAATTTCAAAATTATCTTAGGGTAAATTTTTGGTTTTTTTGTGAAAACATTCAATTTTTGATGAATAGTGAAAACACTACATCATTGTTTAAAACCGACTTTTTATATAAATAATAATTATTAAATTAAATTTATTTTAAAGTAAAAATAGTTAAATAATACCTATATTACTCCAATGTAATTCATTGGAGTCATATTATAATAATATTAGATATGTTGGGCAGAAATCCCTCAAGGTAACATTGTAGTATTTTTGGGTTGATTGTGTTTGTTGAAAAAGCAGGTTTTCATGGATAATTGTCGAGTTCTCGAGAAGTTGTTGACATTACATGTTGATAAAGTACGATGAAAAAGTAACAGACGATCTGGAGGTGGTACAAAAGAGCAGTACAAGGTGGCGCTATTTCCCAGTGTTTGCCAAATTTTTGGGGTCCAAAATTTGGAGTTTGGTGAGCATCGCGAAAAGTGGATTTCCATGAAGTGCATAATTTAATATGGCAAAGGCATGAATTTCGCGAAGATAGGATGCATGGTTTGGATTTCGCAAGGACCAGAAAAATGGAGGCAGTGATGCTTCGCGATTACGTCAAGCTTCGCGAACGGCAGAGGCGCTTCGCGGTGGTGAAGGCCTTCGCGAGGGAGCTTCGCGGCGAAGGCGCGAAGGGATGTTGATGGTGATTCTCCATGACTACGTCAAGCTCTGCGAACGGAAAATTTCCGTGGAGCTTCGCGATTTGGACAGAATTCCGGCAGAAAGTTTGGAGCTTCGCGATTTGAGATGACGTGGCATTGACTTCACGCAGAATGTTTTAAGGTTGATGGAATCGCCTATAAATAGAGGCCGAACCCCTCGAGAGAAGTAGAGAGATTTTTCAGATAAGATCATTTGCTCTCGTTTTGCGAAGGTAGTTCGCAGAGCCAGTGTGCTTCGCGAAAGAGGAACTTCGCGGCGGCTATTGTAGCTCCGTGAAAGTTGTGTGGTCCGCGTTGGCTCAGTGAGCTTCATGAGAGAAGTTGCTTTGCAACGAGTTGAGATTCGCGGGAGTTCTTCACAAGAGAGCTTCGCGAAAATGTAGGAGCTTCACGAAGGCTTGTTTGAGCTTCGCGAAATAAAGAGCCTAGCAAAGTTGAGTTCTTTGCGAAGGTGTTTCCAAAAGGAATTGCCCAGTGTTCAGTGGCAAAGAGGTATTCATCAGTGGATGAAATTTGGACAGTAACAGAGCATCCATCATCAGTTAAGGATGCATGTATTCATGAAAATGAAGAGACCTACAGGTCTATAAACTGTGAGTGAATCCCTTCACAGAGTAGTGAGCTTAGGAAGAGGAACAAGGTGATCCTCTCCACCGGCAATGAGCCAGAGAGAGAGAAACAGGTAGTGACCCTTGGGAAAGCAGTGAGGTGACCCTAAACTTTTTAAAGGCAGTGAGCCTGGTCATAGAAGTGATCTATCCCGAACCATTGTATCCACAGCTAGTGAAGTATAGTGGAATTTGGTATGACCGACAACCTGTCGGCATATGCTCCCTGGACGTAGCCCTTAGTAGTGAACCAAGTAAAATTGTTGTGTCATGTTCTTGCTTTACTTTCTGTTTATGTTGTGCAACAGGAAAGAGAGAAGAGTGTTTTGTGTAACAGCGAAACAAGATTTGAACAGGATTTAATTTTAAATTATTCATACCCTGATTCACCCCCCCCCTCTCAGGGTATTCATCCTTGCCGACCTAACAAGATATATAAAATTTTATTGAACTTTTTAGCATCTTTTACACACCTTCTTGGTACATTTAAAAATTTGCATAAAATGTACTTTAATAATTCTGTGAATTGAATTTCAAAAATTTGATAGAAAAAGTTTTCATCAGTTAGTAAAATGTGGTTCAATAGGAAGAAAATAATTTTTGGTCAATAGTAACCTTTGAATTTTATTTACCACAATTGAAAGTAAATTGGGTAATTAAAGGTAAAAATAATATTATATTAATATTAAATTATCCCAACACATGTCCTAATTCTATTGTATTAGCTTATTTCGACAATAAAACCTTAGAAAAAAAATATGATCCTTTTTTATCCACATGGATTAGATTTGAACATTTATTATATTTTATTTAAAGAAGTGTTAAAAGTCTTAAATTCAAATTTTATTAACTAAAACATTTTTAATATATGGTTATAGATAAGATAAATTAGACTATAAAGAATAATTAGAAATATAAAAGGATTTCCTACATCATAGTATTTTATTTATAATTTTTATAAATTAAATAATTTAATTTACTTATGACATAATAATGATTCATTAATTTCCATATTAATGAAAGATTAAAATAATTGATATTATAAATATTAAAACAAATTGAAATTTAATCTTTTTATGAGATCCACGAATTATCTTGGTTAATATGAATTTTTAGGGTATATTTAATGTATTTTTTTTGAAGTAATCAAGTTGTGATTACTTTAACAAAAACCAAATACTAAATAGCATCAAAATTGACATAAATGAGTTTTTAAAACAAAAATTATTTTATCAAAATATATAATAGTCCAAAAAATATAAGGATCATCCAAATGACTTCAATAATGTTACATATGTCATTATTAAACCCCTTTAGGTTCTCTTAGAATTTTATAGTAACTACATTAATCATGTAGTATAAAAATACAAGAAGACATCGTAAAAGTAAAATTATTTAACTACGGGTTAAGTGTAAAAGATAAGGTTAATATGATAACATAAACATGTATAAAATATATTGTTTGAGATTATTTAGACCCATCCCCAACATAATCAAAATAAATAAATTTGGAGCTATTAGAAAACAAAAATAAATTTATAATAAATTAATATGTCAAGCTTTTCCTAAAGTGCCCCTCGCCTCTCTTATAAAAAGGGAACCTCCATTTCTTTTAATTCATACCTCCAAATCCTTTTGTCTCGGTAAATACCTACCCAAATATCCTCCTGAATAATCTATATTAATTCTAGAATCCTTACATTGATCATAAATCCATCGTAAGTCACCCTTTTGTTCAAATCAAAAGGAAGCACCCGAAGAAGAGGTAATTATTTTATGACCTCTTTCAAAGTTCTTTTATTCTTCCAATTCCGATTTATTTTATGTTTACATACTAAAATTATAACTCTAGTACCTTCTACGTACTGAGATATTATTATATATATTGTACAACCATATTCATTATTCAATCTATCCAATGAATAAAAAAAGTCTCCATACTTGTGTACATACGGCTTATAGTCTTCACCTCTTGCTGTAGTTTTTTATTCAACCATTAATTATTTGTATTGGTATAATAATGAGTATGATTGATTTAAATAACAAATATAACATTTTAATGGTTTTTTACATATAATATAACATCAAATTACATATTATTTCACCAGAAATAGAATGATATTAACACTCGTGCATACGTACAGCATACCGTCTCCACGACGCGATGAGATTTCATTCCCCATTGTAACCATTCAAGAATAATTATAATTTGATGATTAAAAATATTTTTTAAGAAATTAATGTCATTTTGAATATGAATAAAATACATCCTTTCCATAACAAACATGACTTAAGTAACAAAACATATAAAGGAAAACAAATCAGTTAACACCCAAAACAATGGTACTACTTAAATATTATTAACAAAACAATATTAGAGGATCATATATGATATCATATTTATTTATTTGGTTATGGTATAATTATATGAAAATTATCTAACCATTATATAGGAAGTTAGCATACCATCGACTAAGGAAAAGTACAAGGTAAGGGTTAACTTGACAATCTCTTTATTATATAAGTTTTTTTATACGTATGTATCTACTGAGACTTCTTTACCGTCCACATCCATGTTTCTTAAAAATGTAATTTAAAACATTTTCAATATTTCCTAGACTATTGGTTAATGTCATTTATATCATTTTTACATTTTATAAAATGTTTTTAATGGAATCTTTCCATCATTTTCCCAACAAGTTACTTTATGACCTTTTCGAAAAATTAAGGAAATAATGTTTTTTAACTTATACGGCATGGGTGTCTATTTTCCACCATTATAACAACTTCAAAGATTCCCTTACAAGCTTGTAAGAATATTTTCTAAATAAATATTGCCTTTATAATCATGCGACTTCTAAATGATTTCTAAGTAGAAGGATATATTTCTCTCAAATAGTTTCTGGATTGATTTCATCTATTTCAACATCTATTATTGGTTTTTATGTTTAATTGAATTTGATTTATTATGATACAATATTCCATATTGTTTTGATACTTTTATGATATGTTTGATTGTGGATGTGATATTTTTATGTCATTCACGGTTTATGGTTAAAGTATTAACATTTCGTATGTCAGTTTAATACAAATTTTTATAATATGTTTCATCCTTTTCATATAAGGAATGCATTGGACGTAGTAAGTGAAGGGTGGGGCACACTATAGCCCCTTGATGAATCTATTGGTCTCATTAGACAAACTAGTGTCTTGGCATAAGGCCTTGAAAAAAAAATTTGTAGTCTTGGCATGAGGCCTAGCCTATTTGGTTATGATATCCAGCATTATGCATTCCATCATTATAAGTTTAGCTATTGATATTACATGTGATTATTTAAATAGTTGAATATCAATGTGAATAAGTAAATTGAATTATTTTATTTATCATTTTCATATTATACTGAAGTTTATTTTTAAAAAGATTGTGATTTAGTCTTGTAAATCTCTTTAAATGTTTACGCTTATTTATGATAGTTTCTGCTATATTGTTATCCTTACTGAGCATCTAAGTTCACCCCTTTCTTATGTTTAATATTTCACAGGATGAAAAGAAGTATATTATGACTGACCTACAGGGATTGGATATGGGATATGAGTGTGTTGAAAAGAGACACAATGTTTATTTTTCAATTCATAATGTTATGTAAAACTTGTGTATATATCTAGTACTTCCAAGGCTACTAAACTATTTAGTTTTTCAGGACATGATCTCTTGTGATCATGAAAATGTTATGTACTAATGCATTGACTCTGGGTAACTGGGTTCAGGGCATTAAAATTGGTATTAGAGTAATTTTAGTACAAACCTTGGAAACTAGATTTATAAAAACTTTGATTAGAGAACATTAACCTAAGACCGACTTTGAATATTATTATAGAAGAACATTAAATAGTTTTTGTAATATAGATATTATGTGGGTTTTACAAGAAATACATACGTCTCTAGATACTACAAGTGAATGTGGTTTCAGCACAGATATTCCCCGAAGTGAAAACTCTCACAAGGAGTTTCGGTCTTGACCCGGGGTATCCATGTACATGACAACGGGCCTTACTGCACACCTAGTTTGGCACTCCTAGGGGATATGCTTAAGATAATTCAAATTTTCTTTACAAACCATTATGATGGATTTATGAGTAAATATTTCCCCAAAAATAAATTCATTTTATCACTATGTATTTTATGCATAAACTGTTCAATTTATGTTAAATATTTTAAAAGTTTGGAATTATGCATTGGGATTCATAAACTAATCTAGTGTATTCTATTGGTTAGAAATGGAACATAGTGCATAGAATGGAAACTGTATCAATGCACATAATCCATGTAGGTATTTCCCTCATATTCAAGATAATTATAGTGGAGCTGGTGATGCAACTAGTGTTAAAAATCTTGTATCCATACTAGGATAAATCACCCAGGTTATGAATAATAGACTTACTCATATGGAGCACCCTGATCCACAATGTGGAGGATCAATGTTAGACCGATTCATGAAGAAACAACCACCAAAATTCCATGGTACAAAAAATAAATTTTTAGCAGAATACAGGATATGTTCCTTAGAGATAATATTTCATGCTTTGCGGAGTAGTGAAAAGAAAAAAGTTGTCATAGCGGTTTATCTCTTCTCACGAGATGCAGACCAATGGTGGTCATTAATTCAAAACACAAAGGAGGATGAATAAGTATAAAATATGGAATGGAGGGATTTTAAAGAGATTTTCTTAGAAAATTTTTTTCTCGTGAACATTACGTGGATATGGAAAATAAATTTTGGCATCTGAGGAAAAATGAGGATAAGAATGTTTCAAAGAATAATGCTAACATTACAAGGTTAACAAGGTATGATGCAGATTATATATCTTACCCAAGATGTAAGTTTGATCGATTCTTTGAATGTTTAAAACAATTTTGGCGATGAGCATTAGTCTCACAATCCTTCTCATTATACAAAGGTATATTCTCATGTTCTATCAAGACAGAAAATGAATTCTCTATGTCTTATGACTTTAAAGTGAAGCAAGGGAAGAAGAGATCTGCTGAATAGCCTGAAAAATAAAATAAGGGGAGGAAGGAGAAATTTCACATTCCATCCTTTAGTAATTGTGGCGAAAAAACCCTAGTACATGCCTAAAGAGGATGGGATTTTGTTACAAGTGTGTAGAAAAAGGCCACCTGGCTCATGATAGCAATGGGAAGAAAGAGGTTGTCAATGTTTAATGATAAAATTGTAAATAAATTGGGAATTATGAAAATGAATGTCCTAATTTTCAAGGAAACATACATCGAAAAAGGAAAAGGGAGAAAGGCCAAAATTATGATGTCACAACTGCTGAGGTTGAAGCTTTGAATGACGTGGTTTCAGGTACTTTAATCATTTCCTTGAAATTATCCAATGATTTATTTGATTATGGATCATCACATTCATTCATATCATCCCAATTTTCCATGAAAATTAGATATTTTAAATTTGACTTATTGAGGGAGTTGTCAGTCAAAACTCCTAAATGAAGTATCCTAGTAATAATGTTTTGTCAATAAGTTACCATTATAGAATATAGATGTGATTTATCTTCTAATATTATTCTCATACACATTTTTGAATTTGATATAATCCTCAGTATATATTTTTTTTCAGACCATGATGGGAAAATTTATTGTATGAAGAAGGAGGTTACAATTTTTTATGATGACAAGAAATCCCTTATCTTTAGAGATGAAACATCACCATCTGATTTTTATCTAGATCCACCACTAGTAGCTCTAATAAAGTAAATTATTAGGGAGGAAGGGAGTGAAATTACTATGAGTGATGAAAGGAATGTTGAAATATAGGATGTATATATTGTGAAAGAATATATTGATGTGTTTCGAGTGGATTTACCTAGACATCCTCAACAAGGAGAAATTGAGTTTTCCATTGATATAATTCCTAGTTCAAGGCCCATATCGAGGACCCTTAATAGAATGTCCACTATATAATTATTGTTACTAAAGAAACAAGTAGAGGAATTGAGTAATAAAGGATTTATTCTCCCTAGTGTTTCTTTATGGGGAGCCCCTATTTTTCATTAAGAAGAAATATGGATCTATGAGGTTGTGCATTTACTACAGAGAGATCAATGATATAACAATAGAGAACATGTATCCCTAACCTCGCATTGATGATTTATTTTATCAACTTCATGGACCTCAATATTTTTCAAATATTGACCTTCGATCTAGATATCATCATTTGTGCGGGAAGAAGGAAGACATTCCAAAGACATCATTTCAAACCAAGTATGGTCATTATGAGTTTATAGTAATGCCTTTTGGACTAACTAATGCACCCTCTATTTTCATGGATCTAACTAATAGTGTTTTCAAGGAATATCTTGAGGAATTTTTAGTTGCATTTATTGATGATATCTTGGTATACTAAAAAATCTACGAAGAACATGAAAATCACTTACGCACTATTTTATAGATTCTAAGAAGAAATGAATTATATAGGAACTTTAGCAAGTGTGAATTATGGATTTAGGAGATTTCTTTTCCTGTCTATGTAATCTCAAAGGATGGAATCTCTGTTGATCCTTCAAATACAAGGTAAGTCAATGAATGTCCAGCACCGATGAGTATAACAGAGGCATGCAGTTTTATTGGATTATTAGGTTACTATCGGTTTTTTTCCATAATTTTGCCTGATTGGCTAACCCATTAACCAAGTTCACACGTAAAGGGGTTATATTTTTTTGGATAAAATTGTGTGAAAAATGTTTTGAAGAATTGAATATATTATTAGTCAATGATCCTATTTTGACTCTACCATCATGGAATGATGAATTAGTTATTTATAGTGTAACGATGTGAAAAAAATGAACTTCTTTATTTATGGATCTCTTTCATCCTAATAATTTTTTATTATGGATTACAATAGAAGCACAACGAATTACTTCAGACCCAAATTGTAGTTTTCAAAAATGATATAATTATTATAAAAAATTAAGGTATATGGAATAATAATTATTTTAAATAAATATTATGATTAAAAAACCAATTTTTTAATTTAAATGATAAAATAATTTTACTTTTTTTATGTTATAAATTTCACTATGCAATTTCACTATTCATTTTTTATCTGATATTATTTTTAGTAACTCAGGATTTTGATATTTAAAAGTCAAATTTCTTATACTTAGATAATAATTATGGTTAAATAAACATCATTTTTGAATTCCAAATGTCAAAATTAACCTAGGATGATTTTTTAGAAATTTTTTAAGTAGTTTCAAGTTGATGAATAGTATTTGATGAATGGTGTTTTTTTATGAATAGTATAAAAATAGTTTATTATTAAATAACTTTTTTGTGAAATGATTTTCAAAAAATGGTGTATAATAGTTGTGATCAATAAGAAATTTAGAGTCTAATAAGATCAACTTGATTTTTAATGAATAGTAAAGTATGAATATTAACATACCATATGAATAGTAATGAATAGTAATGAGTAGTAAATTGGCCAAAAAAATAGAAACATCACCCATGAATGTATAAATACAATTTAAACATCTTAAAAGTGAAAAAACCATCCTAGTATAAGTTTTGGTGTTTTTGTATGTCATAAATATTTAAATTTATTATTTTATAATTAATTTAAAAATTTAAGATGGAAATATATTTTCATAAAGTGTAATAATAAATTTTTTCTTTATTGTATTATGGTTATACAATAATTTTTTGGGACCTTTAATTACTTTTTTAAGGTGTTAGAAAATGAGTTATAGTTTTAAAGTTGTATTTTTGGAATAAATAATGATTTTATTTAAAAATTAAATTAATAATATTTAAAAAATTATTTTCTTAAAATGGAGTTCATTTTTTAATTCTGAGAATTGATATTAGGTTATGGGGAATTTTTGGAATTTTCCTGAAATAGTTGAATTTTCGGTGAATTGTAAAAATACAGTTTTGAGTTTCAAGTGTTTAATGACATAATTAATGATGTAATGGTGATGTAAGCTTTCTGGTTGACTTATGAATAGTTATATATGCTATGAGGTGTACCAGGTGGAAAATACCATGGGCAAATATCATGGGAAAGCTCGTGGTTTTTCAAATACCATCGATGAGGTATCCCTTGAAAATTAAAAATTTATTCCTTTAATTTTCCTTTAAATACCAAGCCATTTACCTCATAAATTTCATTAAAAAATCTTCATCAATGATGCTCTGGTCTCCTTACCTCCCAAGGAGTCCTCCAAAGGTTACCTCAAGCCTCCCAAGGACCCAACCTTCAAGCTTTCAAAGTTACTCTTCAAGGTAAGGGAACCTTTCAACCTTCTCTTTTAAGTCATGACTTCCTTTATGTTATGTATTATAGTTTCATTTGATTATGAGGGATCATATTATTTTATATATTTACTACTTTCCATTTTATCAATAATTTTTTGGAGACCCTTTCCGCTCTCATCAATTTTTTTTCTGATTTTTTATGTGATGCCGATAGGCTGTCGAATTTATCATAAAAGAAATCACATCTTCTCTTTTCTTTCATGTTTACTTTTACTGTGGTATGTATTTAAAATATCAATACCATGATCTTATTATGTACCCATACTTTATTATGAATTATTTATTAGTGGGTAACCCTTTTCCCCTCTCTTTTCAATGTTTTCTAAAACTATGTTATATAGCCATTATGCTGCAGAAATGTTTCCTCAAAATGTTTATCTCTTTCTCTCAGGAAATTCTCTTGTTTTATTTTTGTGAATATCTAGACCTATTTCGTTTCTATGGATGTTCGTAAATATATAATGATGATATATTAGATTCTACAATTGACATACATATAACCCTCACTCCCTTTCCATGGGATATAAATGATATAATGATCTTATTTTTAAGCATTCTTAAAATGTCACAATTTTGAAATGAAACCCATTTATTTTATTCTTTATGGGTTATTTATGAAATATTTGATTATGATCTATGTGGATCACATGAATATAAAGACATATTAAGGGTGATCCCTGATATCTCTCTAATTCATTGGGTAAATAATTAATCTCTAGAGATGACAAGTTTCATGATTCCTTGGTGAATAACTTTGGTTATTTTTATGACACCTTGGGGATAAACCTTGGTGATATGTTCATGAATGTCTAAATGAAATGTTATAGATACATATTCAAGTTATGATTCAAGTTATTTTTATCATTCCTATTCTTCCATTTCTCATGTCTTTATGATTTTTATCATGTTCTTATTAATATTTCTCAAGATCACATGTCAACCATTTCACTTGTTTTCCTTAATGAGACTTTTTCTCACCCTTTTCTTTGATGTATGTCACTAGGATATGAGATGAAGTAATTGTACTTAGGATGAACCTATGATGAATCATTAAAATTGTATTAGAATAATGTTTTATGTTGTTTTCATTTATTATGTTCCTAATTTCAAAGGCATTAAACCCAAAAGATCTTCCAATATGTTAAATTTGTATTATGTATAGAAACGTTATGCAGTAAAAAGTGGGATGCCATATATAGTGATACTTTCAAGAAAAGACTTGGTTTTATCCTTATGGATAATGAAATATTTATTACTTATGCATCAAAACAGAAAAAATATCATGAAAAAAACAATCCAACTCATGATCTTGAGTTAGCAGCTGTAAAATTTTCTCTGAAGATATGGATACACTATCTCTATGGAGAAAAATGTGAGATATATAATGATCATAAGAGTTTGAAGTATATTTTCTCATATAAAGAACTCAACATGAGGTAAAGTCAATGGCTTGAACTACTCAAGTATTATGATTTCACAATACACTACCACCCGGGGAAGGAAAATAAGGTGGAAGATGCTTTGAGCAGAAAGGATCATGGAGTTCTGAACAAGATGAGAGTTGAAAGGGATCCTATGTAAATAGATAGAGTAAATATAGATATGGGAATAATCATGGAATTTGAAACATCAATACTTTTTCAAATGGTTTCTGAAACATCTTAACTAGAAAGGATAAAATGTTCTCAGACTGATAATGAGGAGTTTCAAAATAAAATTAAAGCTGTGAATGATGGGAGATTTATTGACTTTGTATATAAAGATGAAAATTTTTAATTTTGGAAGAGGCTTTGTGTTCCTGATATACCTGATCCAAAAAGTGAATTGTTAGATGATTCTTATATCTCCAGTTTCTCTATACTCCCTAGTAGCACGAAGATGTATAGATATTTGAAGGTACATTTTTTGTGGGACAACATAAAGTGGGAGATTGCTGATTATGTGTCATGATGTATGGTTTTTCAATAGGTGGAGGTTGGAAGACCACATCCTAGAGAGGTATTGCAACCTCTTCCCATAACTGAGTGGAAATTAGATGATATTACGATGGATTTTTTCATGGGGATACCAAAGAATCCTAGAAGCAATAATGCAATATGGGTCATTTTTTATCATCTTAAGAAGTCAGCACATTTTATTACTATAAGTGAATATTTTCCACTTGAAAATTTATCCATACTATATATTAATGAATTTTTAAGACTTCATGTTGTACCCCTATCGATTGTTTCAGATCATGATCATCGTTTTACATCAAGATTCTAGAAAAGTATTCAGAAATCTCTAGACACAGATATTCCTTTGAGCACTGCCTACCACCCTCAAACTGATGGAAAATCACAACGGAAAATTCAAACTTTAGAAGAAATGTTGAGATCTTTCTCACTTGACTTTCAAGGTATGTGGGATTATTATTTTCCTGTATTAGAATTTTTCTAAAACAATAGATTCCATTCAAGTATTCAAATGGCACCGTATGAACTATTATATGGAAAGAGATGTCGTACAACAACTTGTTGGGATGATGTTGTTGAAAGAAAACTCGTATTCCCATAACATGTTGTGGAAGCAGTGGAAAAGTTTTACATTATCCAAAACCTCCTCAAATAATCTCAAAGTAGGCAAAAGAGTTATACTAATAACCAAAGGAAGGATTTGGAATTTCATTTAGGAGATCATGTTTTCTTGAAGGTATCTCCATGGAAGGGTCTTATATGATTCGGTAAGAAGGGAAAATTAAGTCCTAGGTATGTCATACCTTATGAAATTCTACAATGAATTGGAGTTGTATCTTACTGTTTGGAAATGATTCCAAGTCTCTCAAAAGATCATGATGTGTTCCATGTATCACTGTTGAGAAAATACATGTCAAACCCAACACACATACTCACCTATGAAGAAATAAAACTACAACCTGATTGTCTTATTGTGAAGAGCCTATGAAGATTCTTGACACTAGATAACAAATGTTGGAAAATCGGATGACTTGTCTGGTAAAAGTTATTTGGAGAAACCATAAAATAGAAGAGGCAATATGGGAACCTGGGGAACATAGGAAGAAGAAGCACCCAAATCTTTTTTGGCAGAAATATTCTAGAAAGTTAAAGTAAGAAATTATTTGAATGGGGGAAGAATGTAACACCCCAAGCTTCCATAGTATGTTTCTCTTTGAATAATACAACAGCTTGTGTTGTACGCAACTTCGAGTTCTAGTACACCACGGCCAATCAAAATAGTTGTTCAAAAATCATTTATGAATAGTAATACCCAATTTTAAAAAAAATATTTTTCATTTTTTATAGTGGACTTCGTGTTTGGATTCAGAATATCAAAATTAGCTTAGGGTGAATTATTGGTATTTTTTTTGAAAATTTTCAATTTTTGATGAATAGTGAAAAACACTGCATTATTATTTAAAAACGACTTTTTATTTAAATAATTATATTTAAATTAAATTTATTTTAAAGTAAAAAAAGATAAATAATACGTATATTAGTCCATTGTAATTGATTGGAGTAAATTTATTCTAATATTAGATATATAAAATTTTATTGATCTTTTTAACGTCTTTTACCCACCTAAGCACATTTGCAAATTTGCATAAAATGTAATTTTACCGCATCATTGAATTGAATTTAAAAAATTTGACAGACATGGTTGTAATCAATAAGTAAAATGTGGTTCAATAGGATGAAATTAATTTTTTGTGAATAGTAACTTTGGAATTTTATTTACCATTATTAAAATTAATAGGGTAATTTAATGTAAAAATAATATTATAATAATATCAAATTACCCCAACACATGTCCTAATTCTATTAGATAAGTGTAATTATACCCAAATTAACCTTAGGACAAATATATGATCTTTTTTTATCCACTTGGTTTAGATTAAGACATTTATTATATCTTATTTAAAGAAGTGTTAAAAGTGTTAAATTCAAATTTTATTAACTAAAAAATTTCTTATATAGGATTATACATAAGATAAATTAGATTATAAATATTAATTAGAATGATTAAAATATTTCCTACATCACAGTATTTTATTTTTAATTTTTAAACATTAATTGATCTCTGTGATTAATTTTATTTAATTTTACTCATATTTTTGGTAAAAAAATACAAATTATCTAATTAGAATCTAAATATTTTACTAATTACAATTTTTTATGTTAAATTTTCAAAATTCAATTCACAGAAGCGAAAAAATTGAGATTAATGCTAATCTTTCAAATGTGACAAAATTATGGTCCCTTAATGTAGAAATAAGTTCAAATGATTATTATGTTGTTATATTCAATTTCAATGTTAAATTTGTTAAAATGACCTAAATTTTATTAATATACATAATCTTTTTCTAATGTGACCCTAAAACAAATTTAATGTATAATTTAACATTAATAATTATTTAAAATAAATGAAGTTATTAACTAAAACATTGTATTTTTCACTTTTTATAAAAAAAAGTTTCTCAGAAAAATCCAAAACATTTATCCTAAGATAAATTCTGCATTCCAAGATCAAAAATGAAGTTTATTTTGTCAAATTAAATTTCCAAATTTTTTTAAAATTAATTTTATTACTAAATGTTGATTATTCGTGAAAACCATATTTTTAAACATATAAGGGGTTTACCAAAATTTTTATTTTGCATTATCAAAAGGATTTATCAATATTAAAAAATTATAAATGATATATGAAAATTATTTAATACTATATACATAACTATGTTTAATGTATAGATTATAACTATCTCATTTAAGAAAGTATAATAACAAAATGATGTTTTGTAGAAACATCAGTGTTGCATGAAATGTAAGCAAAGTTGGTGTTGTGTGTAGTGAAAAAAAGTCAGTGTTGCATGTGAAAAGAATGTTTGAATTAGCGTAATAATATATATATATATATATATAAATACTTTATCCTTCATGTGAAATTAAAAATATCTAATAGATAAATTAATTCAAAAAATATATTTCACAAAATCTCAGGGTGTTACATTCTATCCCCATTAAAATGAATTTCGCAATCGAAATTCATCTAGGTTATCAATGTTCTAAAACTTAAATCTTTCATTCCTACAAAAATAAAACATAATAATAAATACTAAATGTTCCCTTAGAAGGTAATGTTGAGACCATAACGGTCACCCAATGTAACATATAATTGGGTTTCCACATAAGAGAACATTCGTAGGAAGTGAAAATAAGGATATTGAAGAAAAATGAAACAATCATGTTCTGATGGAGAGTGATAGAGAACAAGGTCAGAAAAATTTTACCAATTAGAAAGCCATAAATCTATGATTACCTATGTTCCCTTATGATTCATTGAAAATGAAATTACTAGGATAATATTTTTGGTTTCAATATCCTTTTTTCTAATATTAATGAATTTTCATGAAAAGATATACTTACATGATTTAAGGACAACATCACCCTTTTTTGTACCATGATAAACTTCACATATTTCTCCAAAAATCAATGTGAATCATTCATTCTTGCAGTACTACAATATCATTAGATCCATGAAATTCAATGCCATTTGTAATCATTTTTAATCAACACAATTTAGTTTGAACAAGCTATCTGACATGCATAAATCCTCATTTTGAGAGACGAAACATCAATTATACTAACATCATATTAATATTTAATTAAACTTTCCTTAATTTGTTTCCCATATATCCCTTTTGAAAGATGAATATTCTTAGCATTATAATTAATGTCATGAAATTGGCTTAACATTGACCCCCTATAACCCAAAGTAGCTGTTTGTTTTCAAATTCCTACATGTGAATACACTCATCATATATTCCCTTGAAACATGGTAATAAAAAAAATTACCATTAATCCCTTTATAAAATAGTCATGCTTCCTTATTTTTATAATTACTGTATATATTATCAAAATACAAGAAGTCGTAAACATCATCCTGGACAACATAAACTACTTGTCAACATGTACTTAATTAGTTCCAAGGTAATCAGTATCATCTACTTTAATTATTCATATCCCATATATCTTTATCTAAACAACATTATCTTAAAATAAGGGATATATTAAGGGTTACCTTTCCCTTAATCATGTTTTTTTCATGGACATCACCTTTCCATTATATCACTTTTATATTCCATCGGAACAATTCAATGTGTTCTTGTAAATCCGTAGAGACAAAAAACATGAAAAATTCTTATATATTTAACCATTCATATAAAATACATATTTAATCCAAATACATAAAAAAATTGATTACTTAATCCTTATTCTGTTGACAAGGCTACCTATTCATAGTACCTCTCAACATTCACATTTCTTTTATAATTTCATCATCATTGGAAATGTATTCATTACTTGTACAACATTTATGATCCTTTTTTGGAGCATTCCACTTGGGAAAATGAGTTTTATAATGACCATATACTCCACACATAAAACACATATCCTTCAATGATGACATAGGGAGGCCAATATTCTCATCGATTTTGTTAACTAGGCTCCATTTTTTCCTTAAAGTCACTTTCTTTGTGTCATTATTTACCACAGTCAAACCATAATATTGTTCCTATAAGACATTCACATAGTTTATTCCATCCACATTTTATACCCAAAGGAAACCGAATATTCTTCCCTCCATGGTCTTCATTACCCAAACTGTTAGTTAAAACATTCTTTACTTTCCTTGGTATGTTTGAGAGTTAGTTAAGGTACATGTTGTTAATCATATTTCATGAAAGCTGAGTAGGCATGATCACAACATCTCTCACTCTAGAGATCATCCCACTAGGATTCTCATCAGAGAATTTTCCATCACATTCAACATTAATCTAGTTCCTTTCAGTTCCTGCATTTGGATAAAACTAGAATCATAGTTTTAGCATTACTTATCGTAGCAGAAAACCAAATAGTCATGAAAATAAATACTTATTGGATATCTAAATCATGAAACTTTTTTACTATATTATACCTTATGTTCATCCTTGTTTATTCATACCAAACTTATATTCAAATGCTTCATAATAGTTCTTGAGTAATTTTTGGTTTCCCAAAGCATATATCCCAGGAGTTTCAAACTAGGTGTACAGCATGGCCCATTGCCTTGTACCATATTACACAGAGTCATTCCCTGAACATTTTTTCGGAGATTTTACCCTTAGGTACATCTATCTTAGATCCACATACTCTTGTTGTATCCATACATGGATGTATTTCTTGGAAGACACTCACTATATCCTTCACCAAAATTCTGGTACATTTTTCTATACATTAACTCATACTTATAGTTATCTTTAATGACATACCTAGAAATATCTTGAGAAATATAACTAGAGATATCACTACTGTTTTTTCATTCTAGTTTACAAAGGTTGACTAAACATTTCCTTTGATACCAACCATAGTGACCCAGTCTTGACATACATGGATATTACTTCATTTTTTATGAATATTTATTACATTAAAAAATACATGCATGAATACTGTAATAGATTATTGTCATTGGAAACATGGATACAAAATCATCTATCCATGTGGAATATTTTCAACATCTTTCATAAAAATATCCACCTTTAGTACTTAAAACTAAAACCATACTTCATAACATGGGTAAAGGAAACAAAACAAAGGGGTGACGTTAGATGCTCAATAAGGGTAAATAAAGGAAATTCATAAGAATAACATCAACAAAAGGGTATAGAACTTAGCACATCCTTTTAAGATCATGCCCTTCATTTTTAATATCATAATAATGATAGGATGTTCATAAGAAATAAATCATAATGAAATAAAGAACACAATCCATGAAACCTTAATGTATGACTAAAACATGGAATTATGGCAAGAACATAAGAATATAATATGGTTTCCATGGTATCCAAGGAATTGCTTCCATGTACATCTTGGTAGTATCAGTTCTCTCCCAATACCATCTTGGTAGTCATGGTTCACTCCAATGTCCATCATAGTATTATGAGTTCACTCTAAATACCATCTTGGTATTATTAGTTCACTCCCATAACCATCTTAGTAGCATGCGTTCACTCCCATGGACATATTAGTAGACATGATTTACTCCCAATACCATCTTACTCTCTATAATGAGATATAAATCTTCATCCCATTCATTGTGGGGAGACATAGGTCCCACCAATCTCATAGTGAAAAAATACATGCATGTTACACAAAATCATAAAAAATCAAATATTAATGCATGAAATTAAATGTGTATCCTAAAAATGTAAACATATTATAACCTATATAAAATATACAAGTTTCATATTCATTACATTAAAAGAATAACTCATTAAAGAGAAATTAATTTAATAAATATATAACCCCTAAAAGTGAAATAGATTTCAAAAACACAAAACCCGTGAAAGAGAAATAGATTTCATAAATAATGCGACATTAAGAATAAACCATTAATTTAAATGATATGAATGGAACCTTTAGATCATTTTATAATAGGGAATGAGTTACATAAACATATGTCATCTTATATGAAAAATAATTTTGAAATATCTTTCAAAAAAATTTCTTAATGAAAATATACTTTCTTCATTAAAAAGGCTTTTTAATATGAAAACCCATTTGATAATAATTTTCATAGAAAATAACTTTAAAACATATAAAGAAGACTTGAAATCATTTGAAAACCTTTTTTATAAATAAATTATAAAATATGCTTCTACACATTTTAAAAACAATTTTCTTCCAAAACACTTTGAAAACATATAATGAAAGATTCAAAATGTTTTTAAATTTATTTCATTAAAAATACTTTGGAAATATATAAATAGAGTGCCAAAACATTATGAAAACTATTTTCCTTAAAAATACTTTGAAATATTATAAATAAAGCTTTAAAATTAAATGAAAAACATTTTCATTGAAAATAATTTGCAATAAAAATAAAACATGAAAATGTTTTTAAAACCATTTTCCTGGAAAATACTTTTAAAACTTATAAATAAAGCATGAAAAAATTTTGAAAACCATTTTATTTTAAAACATATAAAATAATTTTAAGAATGATTTGAAAAAAAATTCTTGGAAACTTAAAAAAAGTTGTTTGAAAATGTTTTGAAAACCATTTTTCTTGAAATCTTATAAAATAAGCTCGAAAACATTTTGAAAACCATTTGTCTTGAAAACATAAAAATTATGCTTGAAAAAATTTTCAAGACCAGTTTAATAGAATATATATTTTAAATAAATTCTTAAAAAATAATTTTAAACATGAAAAGAAATATTTAATGGATTAATGATGTATAACTTCATACATGTTGTGCGAGGTAAAAAGAACATTCCATTTACAAGGTAAAAAGGATAGAATATTTCTTTATTTTTAAAGAGACTAGAAAATTACTCTAAAAGACTACTATAAGAAAAGAAATAAAAAATTTATTTTAAGGATCATAGGATATTATTATAATTTTCTTTAAAACCCTTATTAGAAAACATGGTTTTGAAGGGGCAAAAATTTCCAACTTGAGAGAGGGTAAATTCGAGCATTCCAAAAAATATTCCAAACTATATTTTGTACCAAAGAGTATAAAATGGTAAAAATAACTAAATATTTCATGAATAACCACAAGATAAAAAATTATTGAATTTATTTTGAAATGGAATATAAGAATTCATTAATGGAAGCATAAACGTAAACAATCTTGAAAAGCGATGAGATTATCTCAATAAACTCTTATAATTTGGTAACAGGGGATCATAATCTCAATGTAAGAAATTGAAATTAATTGAAGCTAAAAATATCATGAAAATAATAATATTCATTATATAACATGTAAAATTGAAGTATATACACCTTGAAAAAGATTTTAGGTGGATAACAAAACATGAGTCTCAAATAAGGGAAATTGAGACAAAACATTTTTACTGATTTTGTAACTTTTTAAACATAAACCCCATGAATGAAATTTCATAAAATATATATGTTAATAATCATAAATTTATTTTTAATATACATATAATACAATCAAGGTAATTACATACAAAAGACAAATCGAAATAGTGGAAAACATATCATGTATCTCATGGGAATAAAAAGTGAAATAAAATCCCATTAACTTGTGACATGACTCTCATTGTATGTGTACAAACCACCTATATAATAAATATAAAATTATTATAAATCATCTAAAATACCATGTTATTATATTTAATACCATATATGGTTTGATTACATCCTTATATTACCCGCTTGTTAACAATCTTTTATTAAGGTCTCACTTTGGTTAATATTCCCTTTATTATTCATATGTGTCTAAAATTTATATATCATTAGAGTTTAAACATTATATCAATATTTATAGAATGTAAACCATGATATAAAAATCATTTATTTGTAGTATTTGTGTATTATAATAATATAAAGAGTATATAACTATGAAATGGTGTTGACGCGGAAATTCGGAGAAGGTCCGCATCAGGAGGATAAATGAGTAAGGAATGAATATGAGAGGGAAGGAGAAGATTTCAAGACCCGAGAGGTAGGCACTTGAAAGATTCTAGGCATGCGCACAAGTGGGCCTCTAGTGCGCAAAACCTTATGCACCCAATGCGTCGTCAAGGGAAATCTTCTGCGAAAACCCCTCCGAAACCTCCAAAGGCACCAACGCGCAAGGGTGCCCGAGGGCGCACAAGTGGTCCTAAATGTGCAAAGCCTGAATTCCCAATGATACGTCAACCAATACTTTACATATATCCCCCCTTTTTTCACCCAATGAGACATCAACTGATCCTTTTTGCATAGTGTCCCCTTTGTGAGCCCAATGTGACGTCACCCGGTCCTTTGCACGCAGTGCCCCTTTGCCCACCCAATGCGAAATCAATCGATCGTTTTCATGAACCACCCTTAAGGAATTCATCTAGAAAATGAAGCATGCCCTTCCCCCTTGGGGGAAGATAATAGAAGACGAACTGATGCTCATAAAAGACACCTCTTCCGCAACCTCGCGAAAAACACCATGGCCTTCAGGTATTGGATCTTGTGCGAAGGTACCCCAAAGGGTTCTACTTTGGGTGGGCCCTCTCGGGCATGATCCTCGCCCATTTCCTTTTACACAAAGTCATTTGTGTGAAAGAGTCTCCTTTTTCTTGCAAGTTTCCTCCACATCAGACTTCTTTTATGCGCATCTGGTCCATCTTACGTGTGACCGTTCCATTTTTTCATGTAGCCTCCCCTCTTCCACGCAACCCCCCCCCTGTGCGATCCATGTGTTGTCCTCACCTTAAAGCACCATGTCCAAGCCCCCCTTATGTGAAACACACCTGCATCACACTCTCTCATCCCATGTGGCCTTTCAGGTTTTCACGAAGCGATTTCAAGGTCCCTTGGGTGGTGCTACACATTGTGTTACTTCGCCTCATGCTTCTTCACATAGGCTTTCTAACCACTATTTCTTATTTTCATAGCAACACAAACGTGGACCCCTTAATGGATCAATCCATAACACCCCCTTACCATGGAATTTCCGATGCCTTCTCTTCCTCAACGGTGGACGAGTATTAGTTATGTATGTCGAAGGGGTGCGGAGAGAACCCGCCTCATCCGAGCTGCATGACGTTAAACTGCCTAGTGCCATCGTCCTTAGCACATGATGTTAAACTACGACCTCACCCTTGGCGTTGTGTGTGGATTTCCCCACCTTGGACATTCTTCATGCCCACTAGTATCCATGATAGTGAAATAATTCCTCACATCGAATGAGATCATTTTTATTGGAGCGTTGTTTGTCCATGGGTAGAGGGAAACCACCTTGGTGTAAGCCCCTAGCCTTTCTTGCAGGAGGAATCATCTCTGTTCCTCCTATCTTCTTTCTGACAGAAGACCAGAGAGGGGGAAATGGGCACTGGATCCCTCCTTTATTCAGTGCCAAATCCCTATCCCACTAGGATTTGTCACCACTCTGGCCTCCACCCTGGAGCAAGTCCCAATCTCCATCTCCCAGGGCTTTTATCCATGCATAAGCCCTTGTTTCCTCTTTGGGCCACTAACTATGTGTAAGCCCCACTCCACTTCCCATGGATTCAACATTCACAACGTGATCGTTAGGTCATTTTTTCCTCTTGTTTCTCACACCGAGCATGAATCACATGGTCTTAGAGTAACCAATAACTATGAAATCATTTGGGCCACCTACAGTTTAGGTTCCATATCCCTTATGAACTATGTGGTCTATGATCCTTTCCAAGGCATCGTATGTTGGAAGCCTCCCTGAGGTTCAATCCCACCATCTATTGGGCCCGAATCCTGTCACGTCGGTTCACCAAACCCATTCTGAACTACATTGTCTCTGATCCTTTCCAAGGTAAGGTACGTAGGAAGCCTCCTGGAGGTTCAAGCCCAACAACCATTGGTCTCGATCATCTTCATGTCATTTCCCACTCCTCCTGAACTATGTGGAATCTAATCCTTTCCAAGGAAGGGTACATAAGAAGTCTACCTGAGGTTTAATCCCAACAACCATTGGTTCCAACCCCTTTCACGTCGGACCACCATCATCTGGCATGATGTTAAATGGCATGCCCCTATTCCTCTTGCACGATGTTAAGCTACATCCACCCTCAAGAACTATGTGAGATTTGATCATTATCTCCTGGATAGGGTACATACGAAGCCTCCATGAGGTTCAACCCCATCGAACGATGATCCGTTGTGACCCCATCTAGCTGTAATCCATTGTGACCCCATCCAGTGGTAAGCCGTTGTGACCCCACCCTGCGGTAAGCCGTTGTGACCCCATCCAGCGGTAAACCATTGTGGCCCCATCCAACATTAAGCCATTGTGACCCCATCCAGTGGTAATCCATTATGACCCCCATCCAGTGGATAGTTGTTGTGACCCCCGACCAGCAGTAAGCCATTGTGCCTCCATCCAGCGGTAAGACATTGTGCCTCCCTCCAACGGTAAGTCATTGTACCCTCATCCAATGGTAATATATTGTGAACCCCATTCAGAGGAAAGACATTGTTAACCCAAACCCAGCCATAAGCCGCTATCATCCCTTCTGTTGGGACCCATATCACTAGTCCGTCCCGGTTGCGTAAGACCAACCTCAGGAAGCTAACCACGGGTAAGCCCCAGTATATCATCGGGTCGTTGTCCTCGACACACACCCCGATTCTATACCCTGATCCTGAACTACATAGACTTTGATGCCTTACTATAGGGATATGTATGAGTTCTCTTCGAGGCTCAATCCCTACATCATTGTTGCCCACAATTTGACTCCATATCATTATCCATTCATTTCCCTTGACCATCAATTATCCATCTTGATTCTTACCTGGGACTTCACATCCCGATGAGATCATGAAAATTCACATATTCACTACTCATAGCGATAACCGGGTAACTAACAACATATTAGCCCCGACATCAATGATCCTTCTAGGGGATGAACCCATCTGATCCACTCTAGTCAGTGTTCTGATCAGTCTGATCTATCTCCGCTAGATGTTAAACATGCGGAATACCATATGTTAAACATGGGAAGATGAGGGAAACCTCATATACATTATTTTGGCATATAATTCCCTGAATTCGACATGGGATGCCTCGGGCTTCTGGGCCCTCGAGAAGCCCTATAATAAGGGGATGAAACCCAGACGTGAAAGTGTTCCAGTGTCCGAACATGCATGTGATGTACAACGTGACTACTCCCCTCGACCGAAGTTTGCTACCCTGATCAAACCCCTTGGAATGTCCCAATAGAAGTAGTGTAATGAATCGGTGTCCATGAAGAAATGGCATTGGGAAGATTTTCACGAACAACGTCTTAGTATATAAGGGAGACCCAGACTAGGTGATGAGTTCTAAGGTGGAATCCACAGAATGAAGAACCGACATCCCATCATTCTATTTCGATCAAGGAGAAAACAATCCCTGAATAAGTGACGGATGCAGCCTGCCTTTGGAAAGTAGGAATGCGGGGAAAGATCCAGTGCGTCCTCGTTGTCCTCAAATGGATGGATGTGTGTGCCCTGGCGAAAGCTTCCGAGACAGAAATGGTGAAACTGACATGAAATTATTATCCTCAATGTGGAGATTAGTAGTCTTTGAGACATTAGTGGATTTGCATGTCACCAGATCTAGTTATCAGGCACCGGGTCTGACTAAAAAAATAGCGTCCATGGTGTGAAACTCACTGGAAGATGGGGAAGTCAGAAAATTGGACATCCTATTCTACAACATGTTTAGTGTGGATCCTTCTTACAATCCGTGGGAGATAGAATGGAACTGGGGCACTGGACATCAGTTTCTTTGTTTCAAAACTAATGGTTTAATCTCCCTGCTTTCATGAACCAATCTGCTACACCAGGAATCTGATCACCACCCTATCACCAACGCAGGGGTAGGAGAAATGCCAATTTGACATTCCCGTGTGGCTCAACCACTTCTTCAATGACTTCAACACCCATATCTTCTGGGAGACCATGCCCAATCTCCACATATGAATTCTTACAATAATGGGTGATAAGCAAGCTTGTATGCCGATACAAGGAGGAGGGGATTATGCCGACTCGGGATATGTCCTACCAGTATATTGAGGAATCTATGCCTCATTGCCACCACACACCCGTGGGTCATGTAGGGATCCATTTCTCCCCACCCCAACATACAATCATTTCGGGAGCCCCTCCCCGGAACGTCTCGATGACTCCCTCCCCTACACCAATGAGGTAGGGGATGTCTAGGCTAGCCCGGTTGGGATCCCGTTCCAGGGCCCCCAAGGAGGGCCCCCACTAATCTACGCTAGTGCCTCCACCCAATCCCATGGGCCAAAGAGTAGGTAAGCTATATACCTGCACCACCGGCCCTGGTCCTGCTGACCTGACGCCAGCGTCCGGTGCATGCCGAGGAGGACGCTCGCCAAGGGGTGTTGATGTCAGCAACAACTATGGCCCGGGCCACTATCGACATGTATCATCATCCACCTGTGCACACTGAACAGGGGCATATATATACCCATCCAAAATTGAGGCCCCAACTACCCCACGAGTAGGTTGGGTCGACTCTCTCTATCGTCAGCGTAGGTAGAACCCACTGCGGACCGACCCGCAATAGCGACACCTAGTACGAAGGTCCTCCCCGTACCTCAACCATGGAGAATGCGGGTCCTCCCCACTTACAAGCTCAGCATGGAGGCCCACCATGTTCCACCTTCAATCTGAATGAGGGTCCTCCCCACAGCTGTGAAACTCAGTATGGAAGCCTCTCTTGTGCTCATTACATCAGTTATGGGGTCGTTCTTCCTACCAAGGATTGCCGATATAGAGATGTTATGCATCCGATCAAACTAAAGTATAGGGGGCTTTTCCATGTCCTTGCAATATCTAGTGAAGGTACTCCTCGCCTCAATAATTAGTGGAGTGAAGGCCAGCTTCGCTTCACCAACACCCAGTACAAAGGTCCTACCCATGTTCTCCTTGACTAGTACGAGGACCCTCCTCGTGCTAATGATACCAGGGGAAACAAGCATTGGGGTCCTACCCGTGCTCCTATTTTCTTTAGTGTAGGTCCTACCTACTCCGGAATTTCCCGCAGAGATTCCCTCCACACATAAGTTAGAAATCACGATGGTCCTCCCCATGTTCCCTTTGATATCTTTTTAGGTTCTCCATGCACCCCGGCTCACTTAGGAGGAATCCCTCCTCGCCCCAGCACTAGTACAGCCAAAGAAACTCTTCATGTTGAATGTATACCCTATCCTGAATAACCATCCCGAGGTAGGATGGCGGTTCATCGCCACCATAAAAATAATGTCGAGAAGATTCAGACCGAGATCAAACTAGTATGATTCTCAGATTCTGAGGTGGAATACGACTCCGAACCTAGATATCTGTGTCAAAGAACGGGGTAGGAAAAAGGTGAATTAGCCTCATACTTCCACATTGTGAGTTCCATTGGATTCCTACCTCCCTCTACATGTTTATCTAGGAGGATGATGATTTGGAAACTCCATAGGTCACGACTGTGCAATCGTTACCATCATCTCCAGAAGTACCCTCTACCTCGACTAGAGATCAAGAAGATATTTTTGGGGATTAATGGAAGATGAGCAGAAGTTTTATCCATCGCCAGTATCCATTGTCCCTATGCCAGAAACTTTAGTCACCATCCCATGTTACCGTGATGTGGTGGCTAAGTCACTACACTCTTCGGAGGATAGCCCAAGATGCGGCGGCTTGTCAGCTCGCTCTCCATATTCTCGGTTGGCTAGCCTACCATCTCAAGAGTCTGCATCAGTACCAATACTAGTTCCCCAGCCACCTCTAGTATATGAGTGTGGAAATGAATGTCCAGACCTTGAATCTGGACCAAGGAGCTTGTGGGATATTCTCATGGTAGGCCATTTCCTAGAGATGTTCTGGCCAGTTGCAGCACCAAATTTTTGGGCACCATAAGCACTCACCTAGGAGGAGGTTGGATTCTTTTGCCAGACCCTCTGGGTGACTCATTTTTTCCTTCGACATCAATGAGTGGCCTACCCAAGATTCATTCATATTTCAAAGATATCATCCGATAATGTAATTTGGTCAATTTAGCCGCACTCCCTATGGCCCAGCTCCATGAGTTACCAGGTCATCATAAGACCCTCCAAAAATGATGTGTTAAGAGCTTAAAGTTGCCTATAAGATAAAAAATGAGGCTTCTACCCATGTGAAAATCTATACCTGGGGGCAGTATGTGGCCCTCCATTTCATTTCCATCCAGAGACAGCTCGATTTTCCCAGAGACATAGATGATATGCCTCTAGGAAGGGTCATGGTTAACATGGTTAGCCTATTAAAGGTAGAGAATGATATGGAGGTCCTTTATGGGGACTTACCCCCTAAGGGAGTGCCACAATTATTAGATCTTTCGGGAAGGGTCACTCACTAGCAGGGAAACCTACTCGGTCTTCTCGTGTCCACCAAGGCACTAGTCCTGAACCGGAATCCCAACAAGGGAAAGGAATATCTCAGAGCCGTCAAACCCTCTGACCCATCTGACTTAGTGTAAAAGGTGTAAGATGATCCCAAAAAAGATGTGTTGTGTCGGCAAATTTCCGAACACAAGAAGATGGTCGATGTCCTCCTCTCTAAATGTGTTGTAGAGCGAAAACTAGACTACGATGATCCTTAGCTAGGGGAAGTAAGGGAATGAACAACTTCTCCTTAGTGAACTTCCCCCAGGTGACCCTGACCATCCTACCCACACAGACACGGTTGAGTCTCGGACTTACAGAAGAAGGGTATGGTATGTGTCTCCAAATCCTTCGGAATGACGTAACAATCTTTGGGACCTAGCTCAGGTTCCCCCAGCTGCCCAAAGTCATTCCACCAACTGCTCCACGAGCCACTGGGCCAGCTTATTTTGTTGAAGAATCTTCCAATGCACTAGTGGCCAGGGACCCCAATCAAGACAATAATCCCTGCCCAGATGATCCAATGGCGGCACTCATTGCCTAACTTGAAGCTTTACAGACTTGACATGTCGCACTCTTTCCTGATGGCAGGATGTATCCGGCATGGGTGGATGATATGCCAGAACCCCCAGGTTTTTGAAATCCAACCTTTTATCCCATCAATGAGATAGGGGACCCACCGCAGCACCTGGTCCACTTTATCTTATGGTGTGGGATCATTTTGGGAACCCCAGTGCAAAAGAAAGCCACCAAACTCCAGTTTTTTGTACAGACATTAGAGGGGCCATCGTTCGTCTGGTACAACCAACTCCCCATAGGATCAATAGTAAGCTGGGAAGACCACTATAGGCAATTCCTCTACCTGTTCAGTTCCACCACTTGGAAGACGAGTATCGCAGACCTCATCCAGTGTAAGCAAAGACCTGATGAGCACATTATAGACTTTGTCGCCCAGTGGAATGGGCTCACGTACTCCCTTGACATGTCGTAGACTCTGGAGAAACTACGGACGATGTGCGTAAGGAACATCAAGAAAAAACGGGTCCTCTATTTGATCACCTAGTACTACCCCATGGGATTCCAAGACTTCTCTAATAAGGCCTAGTGCCTAGAGGAAGCTTTACAACAGGATAACCAGGCATGTCCATTACCTCTTGCAATCCATGAAATAAGGGATGCCAGGGCCGAGCCTGCCATGGGTGCTCAAATAGAGGCCCCCAGGCAACTAGAGTTGTTACCAGTGGATCTGCCTCTAGAGCCATGTTGAGGCCTTCAACCTTAGGTGCAGCCTCTGGCCCAGCAGCGCCCAACTCAGAATCAGTAGGTTCCCCTGTGAAATGTGTTGACACTTCCTAGGGGAGATAATCAAGCTCCACCTCCCCAGTAGTCTCCTTTGGATCCTCGTCAGGGTCAAGATCCAAGGGCCCCCTTTCTGGATAGGCAGAACCAGACCTACTCATTCAACGAGTCTTAGGTCCCCGGTTACTTCCACAGTGCCTTAGATTAGGGGATTGTACGTCTACCTTAGTGAAGGAGGCCAGAAGAGTAAAACCTCAATAATCATCCCAATTACTTCCCTTATCACCGGATCCTAGGGAACACCCTCAAAAAGTGAAATGTGTTTACAGACTGGCATCAAGACCAGGTGGATAACAACATAGTCTAGTTAGGACCTGCTCCGGCACAGGTGGCATGTTTCTTCGTGAGGCCAGACTGGAGCAATGACAGCGAAGGATGGTGGAATTAGGTTTCTAACTGTGGGTCCTAGAAGTATGATGATTAGATAGATCGTAAAGTATTCGCTCATGGCTATGGTGTTATCCATGCATGCTTGAATCGGCTAGAGCCTTCGGAATCTCCATCTACAACATCTGCATCATCATCTCACTCATCCTCTTCCTAGAAAAACATACACCAGTGATGCAAGGGAAACCAAAGTCCCCCGCCAATGCCATCATCATCCCATTCTCTCGGTGAATTCATGCCCCTGGAGATAGAGATCCCCCCCAGAATCCATCCTGTAGTGGAAGACTCTATGAGTGAAGGTAAAGGGTACGCCTTGGTTAATACCGTAGAGCTCGTAAACCCCTACATAATCATGGATGATGAAGTGAGCTGGGAAGATCTTCCCAATGTCCCCACCCATCGTCAGTGTTGATGGAGCCATGAAAATAAGGGCCATCAAAGTTCCTCGGTTAGTACTTCCAGCCAGGCTATGCACGCGACTGAAACTAGGTTGTATGCCCAGTGCTGAGCTCAGTATACATAGCTTTCTTATCTGGTGAAATTAGGTCTACCTTTGTCGTTGTTCGTGTTGTTGGATCAGGAAGATCCACCAAGACCATGCCGGGACTAGCCACGCTTTTCTATAGGCATGTATCAGTCATCTAGCTCTCATCCAGTAGTCGCTCTACAGGCTACGACTAGTGAGTAGTGGGATATTCCGAGCATCAGTCAGTTGTCAGTCCAGTTGGTAGGGCCCACCATACCACCCATCATAGAGTGACCTCATGTATGCAGAATTTCATTCCTAGCACGGATGTATGATGTTATCAAATATATTGTCAGCATTCCAGTAAAGACCTGCATCCTTGATTCCCTTTGCCTGTTATCTGATATGCGTGAGGTCGTCACCGATGCTTTAAGAAGCCCCCTCCAGTTTGAGACTAAGGTATCATCCATAGAAGCCTTTCATGATGAGGTGATCGAGAATTCTAAATGCCAGACCATCATCTCATTATTTCTAGAAGATGAAGGCTCTCTTATACAGGGGAACATTCTCTCAATGTTCATCACCGGCCAGTTCAATGGCGTGGAGGTTCGTCGCTGTCTTCTTGAGACGGGCTATAGAATCAATATAATCCCAACTCGGACACTGTGAAAACTGGAAGTTTCTGATGTTGATCTGAGTCCCTCTGACCTAAGAATCCAAGGTTATTACTGGATGGAGTAGAAACTGGTCGGCAAGATCTGTTTGGAGACCTAATTCGGCAGTCTAATTTTCATCACTGAGTTTATGGTTTTCTCCTAGGACAACACCTATAATGAGTTGACGGGTAGGTCGTGGATCCATTTTCATGTCACGGTTCCTTCATCATATCACCAATTCCTTAGGTACTCCCTTAATGGTAGAGTGGGTGGGATTCAAGGTGACGCATCCCCCCTTGTCCTCTTATCAAGCCCGCTATCTGGACTCTGACTATTACAAGAGAAAGGACAAGAAGATTCATCCAAACAAGGTCGAGAATGATATGGTATCGATCGACCCGTGGGAAGACCTAGATGATGTGTACATCTTTCCAGTCCATCGATTGGAGGCTACAACTCCAGACATGGGACAATGCTTCATTATTTGTGGAATGATGGGGAGAACATTACCAAGTCTAAGCGACACTGAATGATCACCACATACTCTTACACAAACCAGGCTTAGGTGATCCAGGAGCCTCTAAATACCATAAGGTATTGGGATATATTCCCCATGGAAACAATAATATGTCATACTTGGTTGTTTTTTCAGGCCCAAATTAACCGGCTCAAGCCGACGCGCCACTATTTCTTCGATACCATCAAGCATGGTCCCTTGGGATGAAGACCAGATGGGATTGGATCCACATCCTTCATCGCTATGGTAGCAGCAGCACAAGAGTTCCCCGATGTAGTGTCCACTACCGTTCAGGCTAGTACTAGCCTCCCATCGGGAGCTGTCTAATTAGAGGAAATTCATCCTGCTAAGGATCCCCCCTCCATAATTAAATAAGAGGATTTATAGGATTCTCCCCCCACCTTGGATGAGGTCCTCTCCGCAATGGTTGATGAATTGGTGCAGGTGAACATCGGTAGCAAGGAAAACCTGAAACCCCCATTGATCAGTGCCACTATGCCCCTTGAGTAGCAACAACAGTACATAGATTTATTTAAACAACATTGTGATGTATTTGCCTAGTGTTATGACAAGATGCCAAGACTAGATCCTTAGGTAGCTGTTCACCACCTCGGTCTCCCTGTAATTCATCGTGGGTTCAAGAAGCCTCCAAGAAAGATTCACCGTCCCCGCGGTGCCATGGATGAGGTAGAAGTTGATAAGCTCATCAGAGCCAATTTCATTTAGGAGGTCTAGTAAACCAAAGGGCTAGCCAACATTTTACCAGTCAGGAAGAAGAACAGATAGATCAGAATCTTCATCAACTTCTGGTATCTCAACTGTCACTATCCAAAAGATGATTTTCCCCCTCCTATGACAGAATTATTGATCGACACTACAACTAGATTCCAAGCCCCATCACTCGTTAATGGCTACTTCGAGGATAACTAGATCTAAATAGCCCCTGAAGATGAGGATTATATAGACTTCAGGGCACCACAATGTAATTTCTGTTACCTAATCAGGCCCATTGGTTTAAATAATGTGGGTGCCACCTATCGGTGGGATATTCATTGCATATTTTATCAGATCCTTGGAATGTTGGTGAAATATTACGTAGATGATCTGGTGGTCAAATCATGCCAGCTTCAGGACCATCTAGAAGACCTCAAGAAAGTGTTTAGATACCTCTATTCCTGTCACCTGATGATGAACCCATTGAAGTGTTCCTTTAGGGTCACCTCTAGAATGTTTCTCGGCATCATTGTCTGATACAAGGGAATAGAGATCAACCTAGAGAAGATTAAGTCCATTTGCCAGATGTATCCTCTGAGAAACATTCGTGAGATTCAAGGTTTCCAAGGCCACTTAGCCAACATATGTGGATTCATCTCGAAATTTTTTATCAAGTGTAAGCCCTTTTCTCAGCTCATGAAGAAAGGCACCGTCTATGAGTGGGATGAGGAGTGTCAGACTGTTTTTGAGTAAATCAAGGAGTATCTGCTCCAGCCACTGGTCTTAATGCCGCCCATCTCTGAAAATATATTGGTCCTTCATGTGACTGCCCTGGCACGATCTCTTGGGGCCCTTATCACCTAAAAAACAATGATGGAATAATTAATAGCCTCTATTAACTCAGTAACATGCTCCTCAATACAGATACAAGATACTCCCCTATCTAGAAAAGATTCCTTGCACTGGTATTTGTAGTATAGAAATTGCGACATTACTTGCATCACCACAAGGTGTAGCTGGTGTCCCGAGTAGATTTGGTGAAGTACATCCTAAACTACCCCATGTTGATAGGTCGTCTAGATTTGTGGGAAATGATTCTCTAGCAGTTCGACATTAGGTTTTTCCCCGGTAAGGCTATTAAAGGGAAATCATTGGTAGAATTCCTGGTACTCATCCATCCCCCATAGACTAGTCTCTGGACCTTGATTTGTTTCATGAGGAAATCCTCTTGATAGACCAATCCATCCCATGTTGCAAAATGCACTTCGATGGTGCTTCTCGGAGCCCCACTGGGAGAAGTCTCAATGACCCTAGACTCAAATGAGTGGGACGGGGTATGGTCTTCATTACCTCAGCACAACCCATTCTTCTGTATTCATTCTTATTGTTAGAAGGCTGCACAAAAAATGAGGCAAAGTATCAGTCTCTCATTACTGGCCTCAAGTTGGCCGTTGAGATTGATGAGCCCCATTTGCATGTGAAAGGGGACTCTGAACTAGTCATCATTAGATCAATGGTGACTATGTCATCAGAAAGCCATAGCTCGTACCAATGTTGGAACACACTCTCCATTATTTGTAGAGACCCGAAGCTTGACGTACATGGACATTACATTACATTTGCGGAATACTTAGTACATAAAAAAACACACACACAAGGATCGTAATAGTTTAGTGTCTTTGGAAACTCGGAACTTAATCTTCTAATCGTGGTGAAAGATCTTCAACATCTCCTATAAATATGTTCCCCTTTTTTTACCTAAAACCTTTCTTTATATCCTGTGGAAAAGAAAACATAAAAGGGTGAGCTCAAATGCTCAGTAAGGGTAAACAAAATAAATATCAATCACATCATATACATAAGCACATAACTTTTGGAAAATCATAACCTGCAAAAGAGATCATAATTTCATAACATGGGGTAAATCATGGCAGTGAAATGTAATCACAATAATCATAACTTAAAACATGAAACTTTGTGGCATTCACACATAATCATATAGAATCATTTCTTGTTAGTCAGGACTCATTGCCAAGACTATCTTAGTGGACAAAGTCCCTTTCTGAATCGAGTAACCCTCGTTTCAGTCCTGTTTCACTGAACCGGTATAACCTACCGTTCCATCCCTGTCTATCTCATGAGATATAAAATCTTTACCCAATGCATTGGAGGGAGATATATGTCCCACCCATCTTATAATGAATCCTTTCTTACGTGTGCCAGATAATCATAAATCATACATTATCGCATAACCCATGTAATAAAAATGGGATTCTTAAACAACATGACATCATAAAACAATTCATATAAGATAAAGGAATTCATAAAAATGTTTCCATCACAACATAATCAAATCCATGTAATAATAGGGATAAAAACATAACCCTTTTATTATCTTAGATGGAAAATAATTTAGATAAAATACTTGAACTTCATTCTTGAGGAAAATATCCTTTCTACTTCAAAAACATTTTTCCTTTCATAACATGTCATACGACTTTAAAATAAAAGAAGTTGATTAAAAATAAACTTGAAAAATTGTAAAGGAAGTTTCTTGGAAATAATGTTTTAAAAATCCACTCATGCCGTATAAGTTAAAAAAACATTCTTCGTACTTTTGTCGGAAATGTCAAAAAGTACCTCGTACGAAAAACGACAAAAGATTCCTTTCATACATATTACTAAAAACTCACCGAAGGGTAAAAATGGATTTAAAAAATTGTAGGTGGATGGAAATAACATTACATATTGATGAAACATGGATTTGGATGATAAAATACACCCCAGTAAATACTTACGAATAAACAGTCTCGGATAAAAATGAGATTGTGATATTTCCCTTACCTTAGGTCCAATTTGCTTTGTACGTGTCCGAACCTCCTGTATAATGATTTAAATAATGTCATTGACTTATTACAGAATCATATTCATTGTTATGATATCATATATGGTTCACTTGTGACATTATATTACCCGTTCTTTTGTAAATTCCATGTTAAAGAAGCGTTTTGGGTAAAATCGTTTCATTTATCGTAGGTGTTTTGACTTGTTGTTATTGAAATTATTATTACTTATATCATGATTTAATTACTTCCAGAATATAAAATATGATTTATATATCATATATATTCAGTATATATATATATATAATAGATAGATAAATGAAATGAAAAACACCGTTCATGGAGACGGTAGTCCGTACGTACGCATGAACGTTGTTTTCCTTTCCTTATTGTCTTGAATGGAAGTAAGTAGATGGCATACATATATATATATACATAAATCCATTAGCTTTATAATGTCATATATTTCATTATTATTTCTTATATATACTTTATAATCATTCTTAAATGGTTAACTTGGAGAATGAATCTCATTGCGTCGTGGAGACGGTAGTCCGTACGTACGCACGAGCGATGATATCATTTCCATAAATATTGAATTGAATTGGAGTGGATTATACAATATATCAGAATAAATATTATGTTGTAATAACTATGTATAGTTATTCTTTACACCATTATACCCATCCATGTACGGTGGTGGTGGAAAATAGATTACACCACGGCGTGGAGACGGTATTCCGTACGTACGCACGCGCGGTGATTTCCTTTTTCCGTAGGATGGATAGATGGTGAAATAGGGTTGTTTCATAATTATAATAACATATCAGTATATGAGTGATACTGATGTTATTACTTCATAATGAAACAACCTAATAAGAAGAAGTGGAAGAAGAAATAAAATGAAAGAATTGGTAACGGTAATTACCTCTTCTTTGAAGCGCCTCTTTGAATCCTTCACTTAGGGAACTAAGATTGGTCTTTGAAGAAGACCAGGACCTCTAGTATTATTCTAGGAAAGTGGATAAGGGATTTTGGCAGGGGTTTGCCGAGCTTGAGTGCTCAATTTGGTGTGAGGAGGAGGGGGAGGAGGTGCCCTTTTATAAGGGAGGAGAGGGGCACCTTAGAAATATCTCAAAATATTATTTTATATTAAAGTCAAAATCGGTTTATAATGGTTCCAAAGGGTATTATTTCGATGCTAAAGTGGGGATGGGTCGCAATCCTATAATCCAATAGGATTTAGACAAGTTTAGGGTATTATGTTAACCTTATCAATTAGATTTAACTCTAAGTTAAATAATTTAACTTTTACCGTGTCTTTTTGTTTTCTTTCACTATATGGTTAATACACTTACTATAACATGCCAAACGAACCCCAAATTGTATATTATTAATACATATATCCTTATCTAAGTCATTTGGCAGAACCTTATATTTTTATCAATAAAATAACAAATAATAATATAATATTTGATTTAAACACTATTTTGTGTCAATTTTGACACTATTTGATACATGATTTTTGTGAAAGTCATAACAGAATTATATGTTCGAACAAAGTTGATTAAATCAACAATAATATATCATAATAACCTAGAAAATTAGTGGAATTCATAAAAAGGCTCAAATTACATTCATTTGAACATTTATAACATCAATTATGTTAATATTTCATAAATAAGATAATTATTGCATCATATTTGTGTCATAAATAAATTAAATTATTTTATATCTAAAAATTACAAATAAAATATCATTATGTAGGAAATATTTTTAGCTTTCTAATGAATATTTACAATCTAATTTATCTTATGTACAACCCTGTATTAAAAATGTTTTAGTAAATAAACTTTGATTTTAACTCTTTTAACTCTTCTTTGAATTAAATAATAATAAATGTCCTAATCTAATCCAAGTGGGCCTAAATGATAATATTTTACAGTTAAGGTTGTTTTTGGTCGAGATACACTTGTCCAATAGAATTAGTACATGTGTTAGGGTAATATTAATATCATTCTTACCCTTAATTACCCTATTTACTTTTAACCGTGGTAAATAAAAGTAAAAAGTTACTATTCACCAAAAATTATTTTCATCTCATTGAACCTTATTTTACTTACTGACATCAACCGTGTCTCTCGGATTTTTGAAATTCCATTCACAGAAGCGGTAAAATTAAGTTTTATGAAAAATTCAGTTTTTTTAACTACCACTTAGTAGTTTCACTATTCATCAAAAATTGATGTTTTTCAGAACAATGCCAAAATTTCATCCTAAGCTATATTTCATATTCGGAATTCAAAAATGAAGTCTATTTTACCAAATTCATAACATAGAAGTTGCATTAATTAATTTTATAATTAAATCCCGTTGTTAAAACAAATAGCGTGTTTTTAAGAAACAATATATATCAAAAGATTGACACTTGATTATGTCTGGTTTAAATGTGAAATTACATCAAATGACCAACATTGTATTAAATTGTAGAAATATATTCTAAATATACTTTAAAACAACTCAAATTAATAATTTATCACTATTAATTATTTTGATTAGAAAAGTTGTTTTTTAATTATAATTTAGTAATTTTCACTATTCATCAGAATATGAAAGTTATCCGAAAAGTACCAAAATTTCACCTTAGGCTAAATTCGATACTCCAAATCCAAAAATGAAGTCCATTTTGGGAGCTAAAATTTCTAAAATTTTAAAAAGTGGTTATTACTATTCATAACGGCTAGTTATAATAATATTTTAATAGCATATCGTTGTTTAGTGAAACTCGGTATTGCGTACTACACACGCTATCGAGGAAGGTCGCGATTGCGTGTAATGCAAGGCATGTCAAGGATGCGTGTTGTGCAAGATCCTTTTGGTGTAGCGTACAACACAAGACATTATTGAAATAAAAAAGAATATTTTTCATAAAATCTCAGGCTGTTACATTCTACCCCCCTTAAAATGAATTTCTCCCTCGAAATTCGTCGGGGTTATAAATAGTTTACTATTCAAAAGTTTCTTTAATAGAAACCCACATCGTAAAAAGGAATACCAAAACTTGGCTTTAAAAACTAATGTATGAAATGTAACGATTACCCAAATAAACTAATCACTGGGTTTCCACATAGGTGAAAATATGGATATGGAAGAGAAATCTAACCATCATGTTCTGATGGAGAGTGGTAGAGAACATTGCTATGGAAAAGCCAGTAATCAAAAATCCATAAATTTGAGACGATCTAAGGTACCATCTGATTCATCAGGTATAAGATCACTCGGACAACATTTTTGGTTTTCAAGATCATTTCCCTAAAGATAAAAATTTGAATTAGAATAAATACTTTCTTTATTTTGGTACAATCTCACTATTGTTCATGCCTTGAACAATCTCCACTTTATCTCTTAAATAAATTAAGTTGAATTTGTTATTCGTGAAGTGTTAGCAGATCATGTGATAGAATGACGGGTCATTCCATCTGTCTCAAACAAAAGGTTAGCAAAAATTATATACATAAGTCGATCTATAGTGAGATTAATCACATATGGTTCCTAAAATGGACTTATACTTCATATATCATACTGCTTAATATAATAAAACTAGTTTCTACTAAACAGGGACTTCCTGTAGGCCAGTGGTAGGCAATAAAGGCCAGTCGCACATCAGTTGTGGGTTCGATTCCTACAGCCTTGTCCGACGCGATGGGCTGTCGCCCGTCCTGCAGGTTGTCCTTTTTCTAAAACTACATTACTATAACATCTCATCAATAATATCGAATAAAAAAAACTTCTATCCTTAAACAATACTCACTTATGTACAACATAATCCATTTCAATCTTCAGGCTTATCCATAATACTGCAGTCCACTCTCATAACATAGTGAAAACGATTACCAGAGATTTAATACCATCGTTGATCCCCATATATCATAAGATATGTTTTGTTGGTCACATTCCGAACATTCAAAGTCCTTAATCATGTATTCTCTTGAATACCTTAGTGAAAACATGAATGCAGTTAAAATTTAACACCTTCCACAAACCAAAATCCTCAAAATTCTATATCCTCAAACCATGATATCACTTAGTCCTTATATCAATCATGAGCTCATGAATACTATCAAACATATTAGATTCTCTTTATCCCTTCATTATGCGCATATCATCTACATTCTAAAAGTATCTGAATAACCTTTCATGGATACTGGTAACATTAATCATACACTTTAAAAACTCAATGAAAGATAACAGTGTAACAATCCTTAGATGTCTCTTTATTCCATAGTACCATGAGATTACTTATACAACATTACACATGATAAACATGTAATTATTCCACTACATTCTTAAACCATTGACCGAGCTTCAAAAATTCTTTCATCTCACATATCATTTGTAGTCTCTTCATCATCATCCACATAAATACTACCCATATGACCATACTGATTCTCTTCATGAGTCTTTCCCTTAGGGCATTTGTTTGCATAATGCCCATACATTCCACATTTAAAACACTTAACAATTTTTGATGTCGTAGCAATACCATTATCCTCATCCATGGTGTTAACCGACCCTTTTCCTTTGCACTTACTTTCTTTGTGTCCTTCTTTTCCACACCCAAAGCATCTTCCAGTTCCCTTGAAACATTCTCCTTGATGCCTCTTCCCAGATGATTTACATAGGGGAAATTGAACCTTCATTCCTCTATGATCATCATGAAACTCCATCTTTCTCTTATTAGCCGAGTCAGGAAAATTACCAAATTTTACTTTATTGATCATATTATGAGATTGCTGATTCGGAATAATAATGATGTTTGGACTTCTAAATCCCATTTCATTTGATTGCTTATGAATAATATCATTCCACTGTCCATCATATCCTCCATTATCGTGAATCATCTTGTTTCCAGCCATTTTCTAAAACCCAAAAAGAATAGTGTGAGAGGCAAAAATCATAATAATGGGGGAGTAAGTTCAATATCTAACATCTTAGGTTAAATTCTAAGATCGTTACCGTAGTTCTAGGACTATATCCTATATGTATACCTATCCATAGGGACATCCCTAGACATACCTTAGAAATATCTCTAGGGATCTCACTAACGTTTTCGCGTCCTAGTTTCCAAAGGTTGACTAAACCTTTCCTCTGATACCAACTATAGAGACCTGAAGCTTGACGTACATGGACATTACATTACATTTGCAGAATACTTAGTACATAACAAAAACACACACATAAGGATCGTAATAGTTTAGTGTCTTTGGAAACTCGGAACGTAATCTTCTAATCGTGGTGAAAGATCTTCAACATCTCCTATAAAGATGTTCCCCTTTTTTTTTACCTAAAACCTTTCTTTATATCCTGTGGAAAAGAAAACATAAAAGGGTGAGCTAAAATGCTTAGTAAGGGTAAACAAAAGAAATATCAATCACATCATATACATAAGCACATAACTTTTGGAAAATCTTAACCTGCAAAAGAGATCATAATTTCATAACATGGGGTAAATCATGGCAGTGAAATGTAATCACAATAATCATAACTTAAAACATGAAACTTTGTGGAATTCACACATAATCATATAGAATCATTTCTTGTTAGTCAAGACTCATTTCCAAGACTATCATAGTGGACAAAGTCCCTTTCTGAATCGAGTAACCCTCGTTTCAGTCCTGTTTCACTGAACCGGTATAACCTACCGTTCCAGCCCTGTCTATCTCATGAGATATAAAATCTTTACCCAATTCATTGGAGGGAGATATAGGTCCCACCCATATTATAATGAATCCTTTCTTATGTGTTCCACATAATCACAAATCATACATTATCGCATAACCCATGTAATAAAAATGGGATTCTTAAACAACATGACATCATAAAACAATTCATATAAGATAAAGGAATTCATAAAAATGTTTCCATTACAACATAATCAAATCCATGTAATAATAGGGATAAAAACAGAACCCTTTTATTATCTTAGATGGAAAATAATTTTGATAAAATACTTGAACTTCATTCTTGAGGAAAATATCCTTTCTACTTCAAAAACATTTTTCCTTTCATAACATGTCATACGACTTTAAAATAAAAGAAGTTGATTAAAAATAAACTTGAAAAATTGTAAATGATGTTTCTTGGAAATAATGTTTTAAAAATCCACTCATGCCGTATAAGTTAAAAAAACATTCTTCATACTTTTGTCGGAAAAGTCAAAAAGTACATCGTATGAAAAACGACAAAAGATTCCTTTCATACATATTACTAAAAACTCACCGAAGGGTAAAAATGGATTTAAAAAATTGTAGTTGGATGGAAATAACATTACATATTGATGAAACATGGATGTGGATGATAAAATACACCCTAGTAAATACTTACGAATAAACAATCTCGGATAAAAATGAGATTGTGATATTTCCCTTACATTAGGTCCAATTTGCTTTGTACGTGTCCGAACCTCCTGTATAATGATTTAAATAATGTCATTGACTTATTACAGAATCATATTAATTGTTATGATATCATATATGGTTCACTTGTGACATTATGTTACCCGTTCTTTTGTAAATTCCATGTTAAAGAAGCGTTTTGGGTAAAATCGTTTCATTTATCGTAGGTGTTTTGACTTGTTGTTCTTGAAATTATTATTACTTATATCATGATTTACTTACTTCCAGAATATAAAATATGATTTATATATCATATATATTCAGTATATATATATATATAATAGATAGATAAATGAAATGAAAAACACCGTTCATGGAGACGGTAGTCCGTACGTACACATGAACGCTGTTTTCCTTTCCTTATTGTCTTGAATGGAAGTAAGTAGATGGAATACATATATATATATACATAAATCCAGTAGCTTTATAATGTCATATATTTCATTATTATTTCTTATATATACTTTATAATCATTCTTAAATGGTTAACATGAAGAATGAATCTCATCGCGTCGTGGAGACGGTAGTCCGTACGTACGCACGAGCGATGAAATCATTTCCATAAATATTGAATTGAGTTGGAGTGTATTATACAATATATCAGAATAAATATTATGTTGTAATAACTATGTATAGTTATTATTTACACCATTATACTCATCCATGTAAGGTGGTGGTGGAAAATAGATTACACCACGGCGTGGAGACGGTATTCCGTACGTACGCACGCGCGGTGATTTCCTTTTTCCGTAGGATGGATAGATGGTGAAATAGGGTTGTTTACTACTTATAATAACATATCAGTATATGAGTGATACTGATGTTATTATTTCATAATGAAACAACCTAAGAAGAAGAAGTGGAAGAAGAAATAAAGATGAAAGAATTGGTAACGGTAATTACCTCTTCTTTGAAGCGCCTCTTTGAATCCTTCACTTAGGGAACTAAGATTGGTCTTTGAAGAAGACCAGGACCTCTAGGATTATTCTAGGAAAGTGGAGAAGGGATTTTGGTAGGGGTTGGCCGAGCTTGAGTTCTCAATTTGGTGTGAGGAGGAGGGGGAGGAGGTGCCCTTTTATAAGGGAGGAGAGGGGCACCTTAGAAATATCTCAAAATATTATTTTATATTAAAGTCAAAATCGGTTTATAATGGTTCCAAAGGGTATTATTTAGAAGCTAAAGTGGGGATGGGTCGAAATACTATCATCCAATAGGATTTATACAAGTTTAGGGTATAATTTTAACCTTATCAATTAGATTTAACTCTAAGTTAAATAATTTAACTTTTACCGTGTCTTTTTGTTTTCTTTCACTATATGGTTAATACACTTACTATAACATGCCAAACGAACCCCAAATTGTATATTATTAATACATATATCCTTATCTAAGTCATTTTGCCGAACCTTAGATTTTTAGGAATAAAATAACAATTAATAATATAATATTTGATTTAAAAACTATTTTGTGTCAATTTTGACACTATTTGATACATGATTTTTGTGAAAGTCATAACAGAATTATATGTTCGAACAAAGTTGATTAAATCAACACTAATATATCATAGTAACCTAGAAAATTAGTGGAATTCATAAAAGGTCTCAGATTACATTCATTTGAACATTTATAACATCAATTATGTTAATATTTCATAAATAAGATAATTACTGCATCATCTTTGTGTCATAAATAAATTAAATTATTTGATGTCTAAAAATTACAAATAAAATATCATTATGTAGGAAATCTTTTTAGCTTTCTAATGAATATTTAAAATCGAATTTATCTTATGTACAACCCTATATTAAAAATGTTTTAGTAAATAAACATTGATTTTAACTCTTTTAACTCTTCTTTGAATTAAATAATAATAAATGTCCTAATCTAATCCAAGTGGGCCTAAATGATAATATTTTGCACTTAAGGTTGTTTTTGGTCGAGATAAACTTGTCCAATAGAATTAGGACATGTGTTAGGGTAATATTAATATCATTCTTACCCTTAATTACCCTATTTACTTTTAACCGTGGTAAATAAAAGTAAAAAGTTACTATTCACCAAAAATTATTTTCATCTCATTGAACCACATTTTACTTACTGACATCAACCGTGTCTCTCGGATTTTTGAAATTCCATTCACAGAAGCGGTAAAATTAAGTTTTATGAAAAATTCAGTTTTTTTAACTATCACTTAGTAGTTTCACTATTCATCAAAAATTGATGTTTTTCAGAACAATGCCAAAATTTCATCCTAAGCTATATTTCATATTCCGAATTCAAAAATGAATTATATTTTACCAAATTCATAACATAGAAGTTGCATTAATTAATTTTATAATTAAATCCCGCTGTTAAAACAAATAGCGTGTTTTTAAGAAACAATATATATCAAAAGATTGACACTTGATTATGTCTGGTTTAAATGTGAAATTACATCCCATGACCAACATTGTATTAAATTGTAAAAATATATTCTAAATATACTTTAAAACAACTCAAATTAATAATTTATCACTATTAATTATTTTGATTAAAAAATTTGTTTTTAAATTATAATTTAGTAATTTTCACTATTCATCAGAATATGAAAGTTATCCGAAAAGTACCAAAATTTCACCTTAGGCTAAATTTGATACTCCGAATCCAAAAATGAAGTCCATTTTGAGAGCTAAAATTTCTAAAATTTTAAAAAGTGGTTATTACTATTCATAACGGCTAGTTATAATAATATTTTAATAGCATATTGTTGTTTAGTGAAACTCGGTATTGCGTACTACACACGCTATCGAGGAAGGTCGCGATTGCGTGTAATGCAAGGAATGTCAAGGATGCGTGTTGTGCAAGCTCCTTTTGGTGTAGCATACAACACAAGACATTATTGAAATAAAAAAGAATATTTTTCATAAAATCTCGGGCTGTTACATTACTGGTATGGTGACTCGATGTCGTGAGACCATATCCATCGATGACAGCTCACCAGTGCAGATTTATCCTGAATGCAACAGATTTCTTCTCTAAGTGGGCAGAGGCTGTTCCAATCAAGAATTTCAAGGCCCATTCCATCGTTGACATTGTGAACTTCAACATCATCTACCGATTTGGAGTCCTCATTCTATCCTCACCAATAATGGCATGAACTTCTGAGAAGTTGAGCTAAAGAAATTGTATGCTAAGTACAAAATCTGTTCTAACTATACCTCCCACTATCATGCACAAGAAAATGTACAGATTGAGGCATTAATCACAACCCTCTCATACATTCTATACAAAATGATCTGTCAGAATAAGAATAATTGGCCGAACATGCTCCCCAATGCCCTCTTGTCTTATTTGACGGGGACTCATAATTCCACCCAGGTGACCCCATTTTCCATGGTGTATGAGAATGATGTCTTCCTATCCATCGAGATTCAATTGCCCTCATTGCGCACAATTGTCTATGATCAAAAAGCACATGATAAAGTAGCTGAAATCCATATGGATGAGTTTGAAGTGCTCAACAAGAATAGGATTTCTATCCTGCACAATCTGGAAAGGCATCAGAACAAGATATCTTGAGATTTAAACAAGAATGTTCTCCTCCTCTCTTTCCTGCACGGAGACATGGTGTTGGCCCTGAGAACACCAATGATACCTGGAAAAAACCACCTAAGTTAGAATACAAATAGTAAGGGCCTCACATCATTCACAAGGATTACTCTAATGGCACATACTCACTAGTTATCATTGATGGTGAGTGGATAACTCTTCCCACCAATGCCATGTTCCTCAAGCAATACTTCTCTTGAGTCTCTATGATCTTGCACGACACAAAACTACATTAGGTTTCTATGTGACCTTAAACTGTATGGTAATACCTAAACTTAAATGGTAAAATGTCACCCATGACATTAAACAGTATGTCATCCTGCAAGACATTAAACTGCACATCAAGAACTATGTATGGCATGATTCCCATCCACATGGGATACATAAGAACGCTCAGTCAACTAGTCCTGAGTCCAGCCCCACACTCTTCTCATTTGGCTAACTCTCCTATGTGTAGTTCCCTCAGAGGATCTCATGTGACCCAGCCTAAGCCTCTTTGGCCCCACTCATTGAAATATTATGAATTTTGCGCCATGTGCCCCTCCTCGTTCTTTTAATCCTCCTACGTCCTTAACGCATGGTGTTAAACTACATGGCCCTTTCAAAACTAAGTATGGCTTAATTCCGATCCCCATGGGATACGTAGGACCACCTAGACATTTTTCCCATAGGCCTAGACCCAAAATCAAAGATCTCCCCATGAGTCTAATCTCACACAGGTTACACGATGTGGATGTTGTGTTTTGAATATGGTCAACAGCTGTCCTTTATTTCTATCACCACCCACATATGTCCCAAATAATGAGTGTGGTTTGTTGTTCTACCCCACTATCTCTTCAATCTTTGGTCGCCTCAAAAAGGATTTTGATTCCATCTTTGGACCCCTATATGATCAGGAGAGCCTAGTCCCACTCCATGCTTCCAACACTGAGTGTCTCTCACATGAGATTAGGAGCTGAGGTAAGGCAATACCCACATAAGAGGTCATTTGACTATAGTAGGTTAGGATGCCCAGCCTCAGGTCTCTCAACTCTTTTAGACCCCTAGCCCACGTTCTCATTTAGTTGTGTGTAGTATGGTATGGACTCAAGTCCTTATTCATGTTAGGATATTTTTCCATGCCGCATATCCCCCCTTTGAGGCATACCTCTGTTTATCATCATTTTGACAAGAACAGTCCCTGTCATTCTCCATGAGCCCCATCATTTGTGTTTCCATCATCTTCTATATCCAAAAGAACCCCCAAATGGCATGGATGCTCAGACCAAGGGCTCTCAAACCATTACGTGATAACGTCCTCAAGGATTTTGAGAGACGAATTTATACAAGTCTCGCATTGTGAATATGGTCAACAGTCGATGCTCAATTGTTTTCCTCGAACTACAGTCACACAAGGGTGGATATTGTGTTGTGAACCTAGTCAATAGTTTTCCTCTATCCTTGTTGTTGCTTTTTGTTCTTCCATAGGCATGTTGATTCTCCATTTCGGCTCAGATGTCCCACGCATATGAAATTAATCTAGGTATTTATGATTCGAGCTGCATGACCTTAAACTTAGACCACCATTGTCCTCACAGCAAGACGTTAAGCTGCAAGATGGCTATGACAATCTATCTGTGGCCCAGCCTCATGTCCCTCAACCCTTTCAGCCCCCTAGCCTAAGTTCTCACTTAGGATTGCATGGTGTGGTATGAGATTATGTCCTCATTCACGTCAGGTTACTTGTCGTGCCATACATGTCCCTCATTGGGATATCTTGTCCCTATTTTCATCCTTTTTGTATGATGATAAACCGCACAAAAGCTTAATAAGGACTAAATATGGCTTGATTACCATCCTTATGGGATACGTAGGACCGCCCGAACATTTAGTTTTCAGGTCTAACCCCATCTCTTAGTGACCTCCCTATCATCTTGGACCCTAGGCCAGCTTTCTTCCATAAGAAGGGTATATGGTGTGGTATGTGCTTATGTCCCCATTCACGTTGGGTTTGTAACAACCACACTGCATACCTCTCTCTCTAGATCGCCCTCACTCAATTTCCCTACACTCATCTCTTTGAGTCAGCTGCTCTTAAGTCAGTTCCCTCGAACCTCTTCGGTGATTCACCATTGTGCCGAGGAGTACTCTGGTTTAGAACCTGAAGGGTTGGATTTTACCTGGACATGCTTTCACCCATTTTTCAGGATTAGTGTTCACCTTAATTTGATATTCCATTATATTTCACATCCGAATAGACCCCCAAATGGCATGGATACTCAGCCCAAGGGGTCTCCTACCATTACGGGCCAACGTCCTCGAGGGTTTCAAACAAAAGATTGATACAAGTCCCATGTTGCAAATACAGTCAGTGGTCGACACTCATTTGTTGTTCCCATTTCCGGTCACATGATATGGATGCTGTGTTTCAAACATGGTCAACAACTATCCTTCATCATCACGAAAAACCCATCCAGCCTTAAATGTCAGTTACATGATTCTCATCATTTTCCACTCCATCATGTACAAGTAAAATTTCAACACTCTCAATACTATCCCTCAGTGTGCATTTTCATGTAAGGAAGAAAAAGTTGTCGTAAGGTGTCATTCAGGGCTCTGTGCCGACTTCCCCTTTTAGGTGTACCCCATGTATTGTAAGTAACTCTTCTACCCTTCTTTCCCACACTGAGTTTGAATCACGTGGGCTTAGGGACTAGATCGAGGTATGCGCTCACTTGGAAGAGTTCAGCTTCTTTGTTGGTCAGATCTCTATGACCATAAACAAAGACCACTCCACTTCATTGCCGAAAGATGTTAAAACTGCACTATTTCTTCAAGAACTATGTCCAGCTTGATTCTCAGTCTTATGGGATATGTAGGAATGCCCAAACATCTGGTCTTTGGGTGAAGCTCAATTTCTACTAATTTATCTCTTCTATTATGTCTTTTTGGCCCTGACTCTTATAGGACTTTGTGGTGTGGAGTATGTGGGCTTATGCTTTTGTTCACGTCGGGTTTACAATAGTCGCACCACGTACTCCCCTTCAAGGAGATAGTCCCTCCAACCTACTGTCATGCATGTCATTAAAATGTATGTCATCCAGTATGACAATAAATTGTATGTTGTCTGGCATGACGTTAAATTTCACTTTCTAGAACTACATATGGCTTGATTCCCATCTTCATGGAATATGTAGGAATGCTCAGACATCTCGTCTTTGGGTCTAGCTCAACTGAGAGCTATTCTCTCCTTCCCTATATTCTTTAACCTTCATTGGACCCTTGGCCTGAGGGTTCTTTCTTGGAATCATGCGCTGAGTGATGTGGGCCTCATCCTCATACATGTCGGGTATGCTTTATCACACTGTGCACATTTCCTCTTGAACCTCACCTCTCTTGTATATGTCTGATCCATATGAATCTAAACTATGCTGCGTAGTCCCACATGACTTTAAACTATTGCGTCTATACTTCAAAACGTTAAAGTACATGTTTGGTCCCATCACATGACCCTAAACTATAACATTATCATCCTGGACGAATGATGAAAAACGGCACTGCATTGTGGTGTCCCCACTAAAGGGGACATCATGTTGGGTATCTGTCACCCACCATACCATTTTTCAACGACTACACATGGCATGATTCTTTGGCGATTCCTGGACATTCTATCATGGGTCATTCTTTTCACACATAAAAACACACACATTCATCCTAATGGAAAACCAAGATTTATCAAATGCCACTTCTTTTGGTGTAATAGCCTGAACCACATGACATTATTATCTCTTGCACAGGTACCTTACCATGCCACCTTTAGAACTAGGTACGGCTGGATTCACATCCTCATGGGGTACATAGGAATGCCCATGCACTTTTCCTCGGGCCCAGCCTAACTTTTATTTTCGGTCCCTCAACCAAAAACCTCCCCAAGGAACACATGGTGATCTGGAATCCCGGTCCTTATTCACATCGGGTTTTATAATTACATCACCATGTGTCTCTAAAATTATGTACCATCTATGGTCCAAGCTCTATGACCATAAACTAAGATCACTCTGTGCCCTTTCCGTAAGACGTTAAACTACATGACATCTTCCAGAACTACGTACGGCATGATTCCAATCCTCATGGGATATATAGGAACGCCAAGACATATTGTCTCTGGGTCCAGCCCTAAGAATATAATATTTTGCCCCCTCTCCTTCAGCCACTAGGCCCAAACCCTTTTGGGAACATGTGGTTTAGTGAGTACCTCATGGGTTCTCATTCAAGACGGGTTTTGAAATAGCCGCACCATGTGCCTCCCTTGTCATTTCCCAATCTGGTCTGAGTTATATGACCCTAAAATAAGATCTCCCTATGGGAACTGCACGTCACATTTGTTCACTTCGCCACCCTGTGCACAATCCATTAAATCAATCGCCCTTAATGGCCCATCTAATGACCATTAAGTTGGAATCATGAAACCTCAAGGCCCTATTCCTTAGAGGGGGATTCGAATCCCTCTATATGATATGTCTTATTATCGTACTCAGATGCATTATGACAAAAATCCCGAAGTGTGGAATTTTCACGGGGACAATCCCTTGTTCTACATCCAAGCTTTGTGAGCCTGTTATTTGGATCCTCATCATCTTCCACGTCTGAAGGGACCCCCTTTATTTCGTAGCCACATTGGCTTACCTACCGTCTTGGGAAAACATCCCCGAGGACCTCAGACAACATTTCTGATAGGTCTCGTGTTTCGAACATGGTCAGCAGTCGACCCTCACTTGTCTGTCCCCATTCCAGGATAACATAAAATGGATACTATGTTTCTAACATGGTCAACTATTATCTCTTATCGTCATTCCACCATCATTGTGGTCCAGATCTCGAGCATCATGATTCATATATTTCCACTTCGTTATGTTTATGTGTGCTTTCAACATACTCGGCTTTCCCCATTTGCGCATCTAGGTGTGTTAAGTAGGTAGGTTGGTATTATTGGGATGCCATTCATCTAGCATCCCATTTCCCCTAATGTGTGCCTCCTAGTACTAGCAATGTCCCATCATTATTCCTTGTTTCCCACATCGAGCACGACTCACGTGGGCTTAGTAGATTTGGTAGGGCGTGTACTTGTGCAGCCATGCCACATATGCCATTCATCGTCCCACAGGACGTTAAACTACGCTCTTAGAACTAAGTATGGATTTATTCCCATCCTCATGGGATATGTAGTAACACCTGAATACTCTGTCTCAGGCCCAACCTAACTTTCACTTTCATTCCCTTGACCTAAAGAACATCATCCGGGGATACGTGGTGTGGTGTGGACTTTTTATGTCTTCATTCACATCGGTTTTATGGATACCACATCACATGCTCCCTTCCTAGTATCTTCCCTTTCACTCCTCATCCTATCATATGATGTTAAACAGCGTGAGTCCATATGTCCTAAATGCATGACACTAAACTACGGTTCTTCCCTAAAAAAGTTCCAAAAGCCCCATGATAATAATGGGATGCAACAGATCCCTTACAAGAGAGGATTTCCCCTATCAGTGTTGGTCTTCGGCCATGTCGTGCTTAAGAACTGTGTTTGTCTTGATTCGCATCCTTATTTGATATGTAGTGATGCCCATGCATTTTTCCTCGGGCCCAGCCTCATGGTCATTAACCCTTCTGGACCATCAGCCCTGATCACGTTCCACTCTCTAGGACCTTAAACTAGGAACCTAAAGTCTATGTAACATGACTTTTAACTATTAACCATGTTCCAGGCAGTATAACCATAAAACTGGGTGCAACGTTCTGGTCATATGATGTTAAACTATCCCATTCATCATCTTTATCTGTATGATGTAAAACTGCAAGGCATTCTGGGTCCTCTCCATAGAGTTCCTGTTCAGAAATAGGTATGATCCCTGATTAGACTGATGTGCTGACCTAATGCGTCATCACCACAATGGCATAATTTCAAGAGTGTTGGACTCCATTTGAACAACCCATCACTCCACACTCGATCCTTTTCATACCCTTTATTTTCATCCTCATGCACTTTCATGTTTAACGGAACCCCGTAATAGTATGGATTCTCAGCCAATGGCTCGCCAACTGTCCCAAGATAACATTCCAAAAAATTAATGAATGACATTTTGAGTCAGGCCCCGTGTTTTGAACATAGTCAGCAGTCATCCTTAATTTTTTATCCCCATTTATTTTTACACAATAAGGATTATATGTTTTGAACACGGTCAACAATTATGCTTCATTGTCACGCCATCCCTACAATGTTCCGAATCATGGGTATCATGATTCACACTTTCTACTCCCTTTTGTTTTGATTAATTAAAACCCCCCTAGAGTTACCCCACTTGTGCACTAGATCATATTGGGGAATTGATAGTTCAACTATCCCAAAGAATTCATTCTCCGTTCGGGTCTTCCCTTCTCCCTTCGAAGGCCTGGATGGATCGTTTCTACCCAGGATGTCCGAAGAATGGTTGGAACTCCCACATTCAAATGAAGTAATAGTATGAGCATCCCTTGTTTCTCACATTAGAAAAGAACCACATGAGCATAGGAATGGGTTGCTATTTATTTCGGGACTGGGGTTAGAGTGCATTAAAATAAAAATCAAATAGTCTGACAATGCATACAATTCATAATTGGAAATAGTAAAGAAGAATGAGTTTATGGTTTTAAGCCAAAATAGGGCCCTTAAGGATTGATGTTTTGAATGGACTATCCCAATGCCACTGCCTTCCAATTTGTGGCCTCCAGCATCACTTCCAGTCCCCTAAGATCCTTCTCTTCGGTAGTAGCGGTAGGGCGTAACTCACCAGCATTGGCCTGCACCCATGAATGTTCAGTCGGTGCTCAATCATGTGGTGAGTTTCCTGCATTATCTGCTCCTGAGCATCTATGACTTGGATCTTCAGTCTCTCAATGAGCTTATATTGGTTTGAAATGATTTACTCCCTTTCTTTTGCTTGTTCTTCAAGCCATTCAACCCTTTCCTCTGCCTCCAAAAACGTCCTGAGTATTCTCGAAATCTTTTTGGCATCGGGATATGTCTGAACATAGGCTATCCTCATGTATCTTCTCCACCATATAATTGCAGATCATTACTTGAGAATGTTGAGCATCTACCCCTCCAACATAGAGAACGCATAGCTAGGTGTGGGGTGACCCCATCTGGCTTAGCCATTATTCTCGTGGATGGATAAGAAAGCATCTGATATAATTCCACAATTTACTCCATGTCATATGGCTCTGCTCAGTAACATCAGAGGCGGAATCGTCGATTTCGTGGGGTCAGCGGTCCTATATTGGGGGAAAGCATCAAGGAGTTCGATGACATGATCTTATTCAGAAACTCATTCTCCATCAGAGACTTCATCCTCATTGGGCTGGAACTCCACTGTGATATCATTCCCACCCATCATTGAAATCTATGGCTCGTCAAGTGCTGGGGTAGGGCCAACAAGAATGGTTTCTTCTGTAAAGGCCGATGTAGCCACTGGCAGGGCTCCTAAAAATGTCTCGGGCTTAATGGCTTGTTGGGCCTCCAACCTTGTGATCACATCATCAGGAATTAGAATCTTTATTAGAAATATTTACCAACAAATATTAGAGCAGATGAAGATGGACTTACGAGAGCCATGTTCGGTGGTGTCCAATGCATGTGTCATGGTGGGGGATGCCATCACAAGAGATGCTTAGGCACTTCTCAACTCAATCAATGGTGTCTTATCCTTTTGAATGGTGGGAATGGCAGGGGACTCAGAGTTCATCGTCTCATCTATTCCTTCCGGTGCATCGTCATCCACTCCATCCATAGTCGGCACCATACCATGCTCGGCCCTAGGGATAGGCACCTGAGAATGCTCCCCGGCCTCCATAGGCACATATTCATCCCCTTTGGGGAAGGATTTATGGGCACCCTCTCCCATATGTTCCTAAACAAGATAGAGTTCAGTTGACGGATTGGGATTGTGAAAAATAAGGGCCGGTGGAGTTAAGAGCTAAACTTACCTCAAGCTGCTCAGCCAGTTCTCCGTCCGAGACTACAATCTCGCCGCTCTATCGAGATATTCACCGGAAACCAAGATATTTTGAGGGTCCCTCACTACCAAGTCCATCCACCTAGTGCTCCTCCCCTTATTCATCTCCACCTTCTTCCCCTTCCTCTTCTTCTTCCTCTCCTTCCTCTTCTTCCTCTTCCTCTTCTTCCTCCTCTATGCTTTCATCCTCAGATGGTAGCTTATCTGGGTCATTCTCCAATCCAAGCATCACTTTCACCAAGAGATTTTGTTCTTCATACCTCCCCACTGGCATACGCACATATCCATGGCTATCAGGTATGGATTCCGGCGATGAAATTTTACCATATCCATCATTTGGATGTGCCCTACATCTAGCAGATCAAGCCTGATGCATACTAACCTCCGCCATAACTCTTCAGTGGACATGGATTGTCGCAGTGTTCTGCAAGAGGACCATAGAGAAGCGAAGATGGAATTGGAAGATGGAATTAAAAGGTACCTGAGTTTCTTTCCCAGAAGTTCCCTGGCTGGACCACGAGGCCGCATATGAGACCACCCATCCCTGGAAGGGTGAGGCACGTTCTCAGCTTGCGATGCTCCTACCGATGACATGCCAGCCTGTGCCATGCGGGATGACTAGCCCATTATTTTAATATCTTCCCCTATGGCACACCATATACCTCCCTACTCTTCGGGCTCTGCATTGGATGCCTTGATTTACCGAATTCATTTCCAAAGAATCACCTCGGGGTATGTTTTTGTCCAGTGTTCGGTATACTCTATTGACAGGCCCGCTTTGACATTAGTGGGAGGACGAGTGATGATTTTTTAAAAGCCTGTCATCATGAACATAAGCCATAGTTGGCAGAGAATACAAGGATATCGTTATTTGCGAACCTCTGTATATACTTTCTTTGGAATCTGTTGCATGCACCCTGTAGACACCGGAAAAGTCCGTTGTTCCCAAACAAAGCTCCGGATGCGGAAAGCGAGGTCGTATTTGGAGTCAGAAGCACGTTTCGGAGGGCCCGGAGGCCTTGCGCGGAATTTTGGAGACCCGCGCGAAAGTTGTAGTGTCGCGCGCAAACCTCCCGGGATGCGCGCAATGCGCTGGGCCGACGCGCAATTTTGCGCGCCCGTGGCCCGCGCGGCTCCCTTGCGCGCCGGGCCCGATTCCGCGCCCACGAAGGAAATTGCGCGCCCGCGGACCAGATTCCGCGCCCGGGGTTGCCTATAAATATAAGGCGACCCCCGACGTTTTGAAGGTGGCCGGAATTCGAAGAGTCGCTCGTTCACGCAATCCAACCCCCTCCGAGCGCAATGTCGATCTTCAGGTAACCTCCTTTCTTTCGCGCAAGAAAGCCTCGCGGTTCGCCTTCGCGCGCAATCCCTTTGGCTCCTTTCCTTTGAATAACCCTTCACCCAAAGGCATTCGCGCGCAAAAGAAGCCTCTTGCGCGCAATTGCCCCCCCGGGTGCGCGCAATCCAGCCCGATTGCGCGCACCCCCCATTTTCAAAGTGGCCATTCGTTAAAGAATGAGCCGTTGCCCCCGCGCGCTATCCGAAGCCCGGTGTGCGCAATCTCAATCATCTGCGCGCAAAGTGCTGGCCCAATTACGTGCCAGCCCGCCCATTTGCGTGCCGACCCGTGGTATTGCGCGCCAAGTCCCTCTTTTGCGCGCAAACCGCCAGGGTCGCCCCCTTTGACCCCCTGAGGGTACCCGCCTGCGTAGCGCCCGATGATCTTCATCCCGGGTGCCCGCACCGTTCGTTGTCTTCCCGTGCGGCCCTCCAGGTTCGCGCGAAGTGACACAGACCCATTGGCGGCACCACCTCGTCCGCGCTGCAAGACGTTAAACTGCCAAGCATCTTCGTCCAACATGACGTTAAACTGTACCTCGTCCGCGCTGCAAGACGTTAAACTGCCAAGCATCTTCGTCCAACATGACGTTAAACTGTACTTCGTCCGCGCTGCAAGACGTTAAACTGCCAAGCATCGTCGAACAACATGATGTTAAACTGTACTTCGTCCGGCAAGACGTTAAACCATCCGCTTCGTCCTCAACACACGACGTTAAACTGTACTTCGTCCGGCAAGACGTTAAACCATCTGCTTCGTCCTCAACGCACGACGTTAAACTGTACTTCTTCCGGCAAGACGTTAAACCGTCCGCGTCGCCCGATCCCGTGCCTCGCACGTAGGGTCCCCCTCCTGGTTTGGATGTGGCCCCCACCCGCTCATCTCTGCAGGGATGTCGGGACTGGTGTGGCCTTCGCCCACAGGGGTAGAGTATTACAGATAGAACGAACTACGTGGACTTTGATCCCTGTCTCCTAAACAGGGTACGTAGGAAGCCCCTCCGAGGTTCAAGCCCACCACCTGGTCGTCCCGATCGTATTCACGTCGGTTCGTCCATCAGTGGACCCCTCCCGGTTCACACTTGCGTCGATTCACCTATGAATCCGCCCTTGTGGGAGACTGCACGTGTGTATCTCCATTGTGCTTCCCCACTGCCGAAGCCAGTAGAGGGTGTGACAGGGATTGAGGTCTCTTACCTTCGGACGAAGTCCCTCTCCAACTGAGTTTTGCCGCATCCGGGCCGCCTCAGTTTGTAAGTCCTGACAGAACGAACTACGTGGAATTTGATCCCTGTCTCCTAAACAGGGTACGTAGGAAGCCTCTCCGAGGTTCAAGCCCACCACCTGGTCGTCCCGGTCATATTCACGTCGGTTCGTCCATCAGTGGACCCCTCCCGGGTTCACACTTGCGTCGATTCACCTATGAATCCGCCCTTGTGGGAGAATGCACGTGTGTATCTCCATTGTGCTTCCCCACTGCCGAAGCCAGTAGAGGACGTGACAGGGATCGATGTCTCTTACCTTCGGCCCAAGTCCCTCTCCAACTGAGTTTTGCCGCATCTGGGCCGCCTCAGTGCGTAAGTCATGAAAGAACGAACTACGTGGACTTTGATCCCTGTCTCGTAAACAGGGTACGTAGGAAGCCTCTCTGAGGTTCAAGCCCACCACCTGGTCGTCCCGGTTGTATTCACGTCAGTTCGTCCATCAGTGGACCCCTCCCGGGTTCACACTTGCGTCGATTCACCTATGAATCCTCCCTTGTGGGAGACTGCACATGTGTATCTCCATTGTGCTTCCCCACTTCCCTTTTCTCCTTTCAGCGTCCAGCATGACGTGAAACTGTGATCGACCCGGCCATTCCATCCCCCTCTGTGCGAGGTGGTTCGGTTCAATCCTCCGCCCGGCAGCCTCGACCTCTTCGTGAGTCGGCTTGCCGACGTCCCGCATGACGTTAAACTGTGTATCCGAACTACGCTGACTTTGATCCGCGCCAACGTGCGGTACGTAGGAAACCCCTACGGGGTCCAAGCTCTTCACTCCATCATCCATCCTGATCCTTACCCGGGCCGCCACATCCCGGTGGGGTCATGCCATTTCATTCCACTCCACTTCACTCGGGAAGCCGCCCATGTGCTAGCCCCAGCGTCGGAGGTTCCCCGCAAGGGGTTCTGTCATCTGATCCACTTCTCGTGTTGATCAGTCTGACGTCGTCCCCGCTGGACGTTAAACTCGCGGCATACCCCTTGTTAAACATGAGAAGCTGAGGAAAACCTCAGGTAACACAGTTCCCTGCACCCAGCGCGGGATGCCTCAGGCCATCATGTCTTCGAGAAGCCCTATTAGGGACGGAAGGCAGACATGCAGAGCCGTAGTGTTAAGACACGCCCCCAACACCCAGAGCTACCCGGTCTCCTCACCGCAGGTTGCTGACCCGACCAGACTCCTTGGAGCGTCCGGGTGGGAGCAGCGTAATTAACCGGTTTCCATGAAGATATGGCGCCGGGAACAAGATTCACGAGCACGTCTTAAATCTATGAGGGAGACCCGGATTAGGCAACGAGTTCCAAGGAGACGTCCACGGAAGGAGGAGCCGACATCCCATCATCCTGGTTTCGATCAAGGAGCAGACGCCCCTGAATAAGGGACGGATGCCGCCCGCCTTTGGAAAGCGGGACTGCGGGGCCACAAGCCGCGCGCCCATCCCCTCGGGTCGACGGGCGCACGCGCGAACGCGTCCTGGCGGAACAGCATCGGAACAGAAACCCGACGCACATCCGCACCGAAACAGATAAATGGTGAACCCGACGTGAATCTATTCTCCTCAATACGAAGACCGATTGCTTTCAGAGGTGTTGGAAGACCAGCATGTTGCCCGGCCAAGCATTCAACACTGGGGCACGGAACCCACCAGGGGCTGGGGAAGGGAAATCGGGCACTCCGTCTCACGACGTCGATGGCCTGGGTTCCCCCAACAGAAGGCGTCGTGGCACTAATGGTTGGTTGTCGATTCCTTTTCCTATCAGTGTTAACGGGTTCTTCTCCCTACTTTCAGGAATCAAGTCGCCCAATCCAGTGCCCGATCGCCACCCGCCCACTGGCGCAGGGGTAGGGGAAACACCGACGCGGCTTCTCTGCACGGTCCCGCCCGTTCCACGGCCGTCCCAGCAGCCGCAACTGCGGGGCAACCACGCCCTCTCTCCCCCTCGGAGGTCATCTAGAGAACGGTGATCAACAACATGGTGCGGAGATATGAGGAAGAGGGAGTCATCCCCACCAGGGACATGGCTCGCCTAGACCTCGAGGAAGTTGCACCTCGCCACCAACGCCACCCCCGAGGGCCGCGCAGGGAGGCACCGCTTCCTACCTCGACGTCCAACCGCTTCGGGAGTTTATCCCCGGAACGCTCCGACAGCTCCTTCCCCTATGCGGATGAGGTGGAGGATGTCCGGGACCACCCTATCCGAGATTCGCTCCAGGGATCCACGATGAGGGCTCCTGTCAGGCCACGGCGACACCGCCGCCAGGCCTCTCAAGTCGAAGAACGGGCTCTCCACCTGCCCGCGCCGCTCATCCCGACTCGTTTGTCCCGACGCCAACGTCGGGCACGGGCGGAAGAGGATGCCCACCTTGGTTCCCTAGCAACAGCGGCCGCGTTGGCTCAAGCCACTGCTGGCTCCAGTCACCAGGCCCCTACGCATCCTGAGCAGGGGCACATCTATGCCCGACCTGGATCGAGGCCCCGACCGCCCCAAAGGCAGGTTGGGTTGACTCTCCCGGTTGCTGGTACAGGAAATAGCCACCGCGGACCACCTCGCGGTAGCGCTATTCACCAACAGGGTCTACTCCGTGTGGCCGATCCAAGAGGCATGGGTCATCCCACCTTCCGACCCCGGCCCGGAGGCCTGCCCGGAGTCATCTCTCCCCGCGTCCCCTTTGATATCTGTCCCGGTGCTCCTCGCACCTTGGTTTCCAGTCCTCTTGGCCCCAACACCGGTACGGCCAGAGGACGCCAGGACAGAAATCAGCCATGCCCCGAAGAACCACCCAGGGGCAGGAAGGCGAGGCGTTGACGTAGAGGGAGGAATGTTACGGAATTCCGGGCAGAGATCCGACCGGTTCGTTTCTCTGATACAGAGGCGGAGTATGATTCGGCGACAGAGCCCTCCCCCCGATCCCGCCAGTCAGGGGCAGGGGTAGGAATGCGGCACGTCAGCCTCGTACTTCTCGAGAGCGAGATCGATACGATCCCCGCTTCTCTCCGAAGGTATATCCGGAGTAGTGAGGGCCTGGTAGACCCCCAAGGATCAAGCTTGCGGTTGGTACCGGCCCCTCCGGAAGCACCTTCTGCCTCGATCGGAGAAGCCGGAGACTTTTTCTGGGGACCGACGGTCGAACCACGATCTAGTGCACCCTCGGCGAGCACCGACGCTACGGCAGGATGTTCGCTCGCCGGCCCGTCCTATCGTGATGTGGTAGCTGGGGCACCGCCACCCTCAGAGGGAGGCCTGGGATATGGAGGCCAATCGGCCTGCTCGCCGTATTCACCGCCGGCCAGCCCGTCGGCCCGGTGGCCCGCCTCGGCACCACTGCCGGTTCCCCGTCCATTCCCAGTCGTTGAAGAGGACCAAGGAGACCTGGGTCCCGAGTTTGAGTCATGGAGCTTCTGGACCGTCCTTGCAGAGGGCCACTTCCCGGAGAAGTTTTGGCCAGTCGCAGGACCGGACTTTGATGCACCCGAATCACTCACCCCGGATGAGTTCGAATGCTTCCTCCGAACTCTCCGGGAGACTCACTTCCGTCTTCACCGCCTACAAATGCCATATCCCGGGAGTCAAGCACACCTGGAGGATATTGGTGAGCAGTGCCGTCAAATTGACTTGGCCACGCTCCTCGCGGATCGGCACCCCGGGTCATTTGGGCACCACGAGGCCCTCCAACAACGATGCGTTGAGTGTTTTCAAGTACTCCGCAAGGTTATCGAGGGAGCCACCCCCCACGTGTATATCCGTGGATGGGGGCAATACGCTGCCCTACGCTTCAGTGCGATTCGCCGACAGCCCGATTCACTGGGTGGCCCTGAGGGTACATCCCCAGGGACGGAAACGGTCAATATGGCTGACCTGTCGGGAGAGGGGAACGACTTGGAACTTCTCGACGGGGGCTCTCCCCCCGAAGAAAAGCCGTCGTTGGATCCATAGGTGAGAGTTACTCGTCACCAGAGGAACCTCCTGGGTCTCCCCACACCCACTGAAGTACTGACGTTGAGCCGAAACGTCAGCAAAGGTAAAGAGCACGGCGGGGCTATAAAGCCCGCCGACCCATCTGCCTCCATGCAGAGGGCAGAGGAGGATCCCGAGAAGGCCACGCTACGTCAACAGCTCGCCGAGCAGAAGAAGCTGGTTGATCAGCTCCTCGCCGAGCGCGCTGTAGAGCGGCGGCCTGACTACGGTGATCCTAGGCCAGGACAGCAGGGATAGGAACAACCACCCCTCGATGAAGCTCTCCCGGGCAACCGTGATTATGCTGTGTTTGCCGACAGGGGAGAGGCCATTGCCTATGGCAAGAGGGCTCGGTATGTTTCACCGCACCCTCCCGAGCGGCGTGACTACCTGAGAGACCCCGCTCGGATTCCTCCCGCTGCCCCAAGGGCCACTCCGCCCGCCATCCCACGAGATGCCGAGTTCGACGACCCGGTCGATGACCCGATTGAAGGTCCATGCAATGCGCTCGTGGTTAGAGATCCTCGCCAGGACTGGAACCCATGTCCAGACGATCCAATGGAGGCACTCATCGCCCTCTTGGAAGCCTTGGAGACTCGGCAAGTGGCAATCCCACCGGACGGCAAGCCATACCCAGCATGGGTGGATGACATGCCGGCACCTCTGGGATTCGGGAACCCCACTTTCGCCCCTTTAACGGGACTGGAGATCCTCCACAACATTTGGCCCATTTCAACTCGAGGTGCGGGCCTATGTTGGGAACTCCGGCGAAGCAGGAGGCCGCTAAGCTTCGCTGCTTTGTCCAGACACTGGAAGGGCCATCATTTGTCTGGTACAGCCAGCTCCCCGTCGGGTCGATAACTAGCTGGGAGGAACTTCGTAGACAATTCCTCTACCAGTTCAGTTCCACGACCCGGAAGACAAGTATCGCAGACCTCTTCAAGTGCAAGCAGAGGCCTGATGAGCGAGTCGCAGATTTCGTCGCCCGATGGAAGGGTCTCACGTATTCCCTTGACATGCCATTGACTCAGGAACAGTTGCTGACAATGTGCGTCGGGAACGTCAAGACCGAGCTGGTCCCTTCCTTGATCACTCAGAATTACCCCGGAGGGTTCAGGGACTTCTCAGACAAAGCTCAACGTCTTGAGGAAGCCCTGCAACAGGCCAGTCAGGCACACCCGCTGCCTCCTATGATTCTTGCACGGAGAGTCAGCAAGGTTGAGCCCGCTGTTGTTGCTCAGGTAGAGGCCCCCAGGCAGTTGGAGCTGCTGCCGGTGAGGCCAGCTCCACAGCCTCACAAGAATCCGCCTCCACGGGCTCAGTTCCCGGCCCAGCAGTGGTAGCCCCAGAACCGGTCGGCCCCTCCGCGTAATGTACCGCCACAACCCAGGCGAGATAATCAGGGTCCACCTCCTTGGCAGGCCCCTCCAGCCCCTCGTCAAGACCACGCTCTGAGGGGCCCGCGATACCTGACTTACTCATTTCATGAGGATCAGGTCCCCGGTTATTTCCGGAGCGCCCTGGAGTAGAGGATTGTGCGACTGCCCGAGTGTTGGAGGCCAGAGGAGGCACATCTCACGGATAACCCCCGCTACTGCCCTTACCATCGGGCCCTGGGGCACACCATCCGGCGGTGCTACGTGTTTAAGGACTGGATCCAAGACCAGATTAACAACAATGTAATCAGGTTGGGCCTAGCTCCAGCACAAGTGGCGGGCGTGTTCGTGGGATCAGATGACGATAGTGGCAATGAGGACGAATGGCAGCTGGTGTCCGACCGAGGATCCCAGAAGTATAATAACTGGATGGCCCGCAAGACGATCATTCACACCCATGGAATCATCCGTGTGCGCTTGAATCATCCTGAGCCCCCAGAATCTGTGGGTGCTGCTTCGGCATCGTCATCCCATCCTGCCTCTTCCGAGAAGAGCAAACGGCGGCGGCGTAAGAAAGAAGAGCGCGCCCCGCCAGTTCCGCCACTATCCCGCACTCTCGGCGATTTCATGCCCCCGGAGATGGGGATCCCACCTCGGATCCACCCGGTGATGGATGATTCGTCCGATGACAGTGTTGGCTACGCTTCGGTTAATACCGTCGAGCTGGTAAATCCCTTTTCGGTTCCCGACGTTGAAGAACACCAGGTGGACCTCCCTAGTGTCCCCGGTCGTCGCCACCATCGGAGGAACCGCAACAACAGGAGTCGCCGGGGCACAGCAGTTGGTACCTCCAGCCAGGACGTGCACGCCACTGAGACTAGGTAGCAGGCTCAAAACCGAGCTCAGCGTGCGCAGCCCCCCCATCCGGGGATGACGGATTCGCCTCCGCCACTGTTTGTGGTGTGGGACCAGGCAGAACCGCCTCAGCCGCGTCGCGATCAGCTCCGCCCTGCCACAAGTCCATCCCGGCCTCCTGACCCCAGTACGGTGACTTCTTACCTGGCTTCAACCAATGAACAGCGAGATGCGCCAAGTACCAGTCGGCCGCCAGTCCAACCGGCAAGGCCCGTCATGCCTCCAACCGCAGAGCAACCTCCTGCAACCAGGGGCTCACGCTTGGCCAAAAAGTATGATGTCCTGAAGCACTTGGCCGACATCCCAGCAAGGCTCTCCATCCTTGAGGCTCTGCGCATGTCATCTGAGATGCGTGAGGCACTCGCTGAAGCCCTGAAGAGCCCCCTCCAGTTTGAGATAGAGGTTGCGGCTGTAGAGGCCTTTCACGCCGAAACGATTGAGGACGCCGAATGTCAGGCAGTTATCTCGTTCTCTGGTAAGGATGAAGACCCTCCTATACAAGGTCACATTCGTCCGTTGTATGTCACTGGCCAGTTCAATGGTCTTGAAGTCCGGTGCTGTCTTGTCGACACGGGGTCCGAGATTAACTTGATTCCCACTCGGACGCTCCGGAGATTGGGATTGTCTGAGGATGACTTGATTCCCTCCGACCTCAGGATCCAGGGGTACGACCGCACCGAGCAAACTCCGGTCGACAAGATACGTTTGAAGACCCAGTTCGGTGACCTGGTTGCCAACACCGAATTCATGGTAGTCTCTCAAGACACTGCGTACAACGCATTAATGGGCAGGCCATGGCTCCACCTTCATGCGGCGGTTCCCTCATCATACCACCAATGCCTGAAATACTCCCTTAACGGTCGAGTAGGCGTGCTTCAGGGGGATGCCTCTCCTTTTGCCTCATGTGAAGCCCGCTATCTAGACGCGGACTATTACAAGAGCAAGGATAAGCAGATCCTGGCAGGTGAGGTTGAGCCTGTCGCTGTTGCAGGTGATCCCTGGGCAAGTTTGGATGACGCTTACGTCCTCCCGATCCATCGGTTGGACGTAGCCATGGTCTCGACGGCCTGTGAGTCTCCTGATGAGATGACCGCGACCGCCCGTGCCAGCACCAGCGGCCCAGCAAGATCTGGTAGCCCCAATGAAGTTCCCAGCACAGTCTCTCCTGTGGACGATCCCTCCCTGAGTGGAGAGGACGTGGAAGATGCACCCCCAGCCTTTGAGGAGGGCGTCTCTGCCACGTTCGATGAGTTAGTACAGGTGAACCTTGGAACCGAGGCAGATCCAAGACCCACATTGGTCAGTGCCGCCATGCCCTCTAAAGAGCAGCAGCATTACGTGGACTTCCTCAGATAGAACCGTGATGTGTTCGCTTGGGGCTATGACGAGATGCCGGGGCTAGATCCTCAGGTAGCCGTCCACCGCCTTGGTCTCCCGGCGAACCATCGCGGGTTCAAGCAGCCTCCCAGGATGATGCACCCATTCCACGGTGCCATGGTTGAGGCCGAAGTTGACAAGCTTATCAAATCCAACTTCGTGAGGGAAGTTCAGTACCCCAAATGGCTGGCCAACATTGTGCCGGTCAGGAAGAAGAACGGGTAGATCAGAGTCTGCATCGACTTCCGCGATCTCAACCGCCACTGTCCGAAGGATGATTTTCCCCTTCCGGTGACAGAGATGTTGATTGACGCCACGGCAGGGTTCCAAGCCCTCTCCTTCATAGATGGATACTCCGGATACAACCAAATCCGGATGGCCCCTGAGGATGAGGAGTTCACTGCCTTCAGGGCCCCCCAAGGTATCTTTTGTTACCAGGTCATGCCCTTCGGCCTGAAGAATGCAGGTGCCACCTATCAACGGGCGATGCACCGCATATTCAATCCAATCCTCAGCACACTGGTGGAATGCTACGTCAACGACTTGGTGGTCAAATCGCGCCAGCGTCAGGACCATATCAAAGATCTTGAGAAAGTGTTCGGCTTCCTCCGGTCTCGCTGCCTGAAGATGAACCCGTTGAAGTGTGCCTTTGGGGTCACCTCCGGGAAGTTTCTTGGCTTTGTGGTAAGGTACCGGGGTATTGAGATCGACCCGGAGAAGATCAGGGCGATTAGCCAGATGCCTCCCCCAGGTAACATCCGGGAACTGCAAGGGTTCCAAGGCCACTTAGCCTATATACGCCGATTCATCGCTAATCTGGCCGGCAAGTGTAATCCCTTTTCTCGGCTCATGAAGAAAGGTGCCACCTATGTATGGGATAAAGAGTGTCAGACCGCTTTCGAGGAAATCAAGCAGTACCTGCTTCAACCTCCGGTTCTGATGCTGCCTGTATCCGAGAAGCCGCTGGTCCTTTATGTGACCGCCCTGGAACGGTCCCTTGGTGCCCTTCTCGCCCAGAAGAACAATGAGGGAACAGAGAATAGCCTCTATTACCTCAGTCGCATTCTCCTCGATGTGGAAGTTAGGTATTCCCCCATCGAGAAGAGCTGCCTGGCGCTCGTATTTTCCGTACAGAAATTACGGCACTACTTGCAGCACCACGAGGTACAGTTGGTTTCTCGGGTAGACCCGTTGAAGTATATCCTGAGCCGGCCTATGTTGACTGGCCGTCTAGCGCGGTGGGCTGTGCTTCTCCAGCAGTTCGACATCAGGTATGTGTCTCAGAAGGCCATCAAAGGGCAAGAATTGGCAGACTTTCTAGCTGCTCACCCGACCTCCGCGGATCAGCCGCTGGATCTAGGCTTTCCTGATGAGGCCATTCTCTCGGTCGATCATGCCGATCCGTGCTGGCAGATGCACTTTGACGGTGCCTCCCGGAGCCCCACCGGTAGAAGTCTCGATAATCCTAAGCTCAACAGAGTGGGCTTGGGTATCGTCTTCGTTACCCCGGAGCAAGCCGTGCTGCCATACTCTTTCCTGTTGTCAGAGGGTTGTACCAACAATGAGGCAGAATACCATGCCCTCATCACTGGCCTCGAGTTAGCTCTCGAGATCGACGTGCCCCATCTGTGTGTGAAAGGGGACTCCGAGCTGGTCATTAAGCAGATCAATGGCGACTATGTTGTCAGGAAGCTGGAACTTGTGCCATTGCTGGAGTGCACCCTCCTTCTAATGGCCGAGTTCCCTTCTCGTCCAGAAATTGTCCATATTCCCCGGTCGCAGAACGGTCGAGCAGATGCTTTGGCCAGCCTTGCTGCATCACTCGCAGAGCCTGAACAGGACAACCTGATCATCCGCGTGACGCACCACAGGCTCATCGCTCCCGTTACCCCGGAGGGAGATCGCGGCCTGTCGGTAAGTAATCTCACCACGGTTTCCCCTGTGCCCGGAGCCCCGAGTACCCCAGATATGGCAGTCGAATCAGCCTCTGATTGGAGGGCGCCTTTGGCTGAGTACCTCCAACATGGCATTCTCCCGTCAGATCGGGCCGAACGCGAGCGAGTTCGATGCCGCGCATCGCAGTTTGTCCTCCAGAGCAGTCCCGGCCTGGAGCAGATCCTCTATAGGCGTGGATTTGATGGTGTTCTCCTCCGTTGCCTTCAAGGAGTTGAGATCCCACGAGTCATGCAAGAGGTTCATGCTGGTTCATGTGGTGCCCACCAGACTGGGCCGAAGCTGTCCCACCAGATTCGGAGGTTGGGATACTTCTGGCCCTCCATGATCCATGACTGCATCGAGTATGCCAGGAGGTTCCATGCGTGCCAGGTTCATGCGAACTTTGTGCATCGGCCGCCAGAGCCTCTCCATACCACCAGGTATTCTTGGCCCTTTGCAGTCTGGGGTCTGGACGTTGTGGGACCTTACCCGCCGGTGACGGCTCGCCAGTGCCGGTTCATTCTGACCGCCACGGACTTCTTCTCCAAATGGGCAGAGGCGATTCCGCCCAGAGAGGTCAAATCCTGTTCGATCGCTGACTTCGTGACCTCCAACATCGTTTATCGATTTGGAGTGCCTCACGCTATCCTCACGGATAACGAAGCCAATTTCCGAGCAGCCGAGTTGAAGAAGTTGTACGCCAAGTACAACATTCGCTCGAACCATACATCTCGCTATCATGCGCAGGCGAATGGACAGATTGAGGCGTTTAACAAGACCCTCTCTAACATTCTGCAATAGATGGTTGGTCAGAACAAGAAGAGTTGGCCGGACAAGCTCCCCAACGCCCTTTGGGCTTATCGGACGACGACTCGCAATTCCACCCAGATGACCCCTTATTCCCTGGTGTATGGAGCTGAGGCCGTCCTGCCCATCGAGATCCAGTTACCGTCCTTGCGCACCGCGTTCTACGACCATCAAGCACCGGACAGAGCTGCTGAAGCCCGTCTAGTCGAGTTGGAAGCACTGGATGAGAATAGACTTCGCGCTTTGCACAACTTGGAGAGGCATCAAAGAAGAATGGCTCGAGCTTTCAATAAGAAGGTTCGCCTCCGTTCCTTCCTGCAGAGTGACCTAGTATTAGCCCTAAGAGCACCAATGATCCCCGGAAGGAAGCCGCCCAAGTTGGAGCCCAAGTGGGAGGGACCTTTTGTTGTCCACAAGGTCTATCCCAATGGCGCGTACTCCCTAGGAACTATGGATGGTGAGCGTGTCACTCCTCCCACCAACGCTAGGTTCCTCAAGCAGTACTTTGCCTGAGTGCACTTCGTCCGCGCGACAAGACGTTAAAATTCCAAGCATCTTCATCCAACACGACGTTAAACTGTACTTTGTCCAAGCTACAAGACGTTAAACTGTTCAGCATTCGTCCAACATGACGTTAAACTGTATCACGTCCGCGCTGCAAGACGTTAAACTGCCAAGCATCTTCGTCCTGCATGACGTTAAACTGCCCCTCAAGAACTACGTGCGGCTTGATTCCCATCCTTATGGGATACGTAGGACCGCCTGAACATTCATGTTTCAGGCCCAGCCCCATCCTTCGGGAATTTCCATCCCATCTCGGGCCCTTGGCCCAGTTGCCTCTGGGTATGCGGCGTATGGTGTGAACGTGGGGCTATGCCCTCATGCACGTCGGTTTGCTCGCCATGCTGTACGCCCCCCACGTTTGGGGATGCCTTCCGCTCCCTCCTTTTCTTTTTTCGTCTTGCATGACGTTAAAATGCACTTCAAGAACTACGTGTGGCTTGATTCCCATCCTTATGGGATACGTAGGAACGCCCGGATGTTTGAAACATCGGGTCCAGCCCCCCACCTCTTAGAGATTCCCCCTTCTCCAGGGAATCTGCCGCCTTCGGGTCACCCTCAAGGCGTGTCCCTCGACCCCTTGCAGTGGTCCACCGGTGTCAAGAGTACTCTGGTTTATTGCCAGGAGGGTCAGGTTTAGCTTGGTCAGGTTTCTTCCACTTTTCAGGCTTCGTGCTCCCTTTCATTCGGACCCATCACCTACGCTCTGGGTGGAGCCCCCGTGAGCGGTCTGAACACAATGCCTCAGTGCTCTCCCACCGACTCGGGCTGGTGCCCCCAAGGGCCTCGGGCAGCAAATCGATATGAATCCTGCGCTTGAGCGGTTGATGCTCCTTTGCTGCCTCATTCCATCAACGGTCAGTGCAATATGGATACTGCTTTTCCGCCACGATCGGCAATACTCCCATATCGTTACGCCGGTTCCCCCAGTCCTTGAGTGAATGGCCGCATGATTCACATTACGTTTTCCACCTCCCATTCTGACCAGGAGAAACCTGGACACTCTTGGCACTATCCCTCAGTGCATCTTCGCATATCCAGGGGATAGGACCACGAAGTGGTGTACTTTGAGGTTCTTATGGTCCGAGCTCTAAGACCTTAAACTAAGATCTTCCCCTATGGTCCAAGCTCTACGACCTTAAACTAAGATCTCCCCAAACGGGGTTCTACGTCCCGCATGACGTTAAAACTGCACTTTCAGAACTACGTGTGGCATGATCTCCAGCCCGATGGGGTACGTAGGAACGCCCGGGCATCTCGACTCGGGTCCAGCCTCAGGGATCGCTAAGTCCCGCCCCTCCTCGTCGCCGACCGTCTGGCCTGGCTTCTGGTAGAGTGGTGCAGTTGTGATATTTTCCCCGATTCAGCTCGGGATGCCCCATTGCAACGATGGGAAGCGACAGTTTCCTCGTCAAAGAGGTTCTGTCTGAGAATTGGGGTGATTCACGGCCAGATTAGTACATCTGCCTAATACGCTTTCCCCACGGTGGTGCAATTTTGGGAGTGTTAGATTCTGTCCGAACAAATCATCACTTCGCCCCACGCTTCGCATGCCCTGTTGATCCAGATTTCCACCCTTGTGCCTGAAGGAACCCCAAAAGCGGCATTGATGATGACATGTGATCCGCCTCCTGCAATATGAATGATGACCTTCGGTCCGTCTATCGCAGTAGTATGGTCGATTGATCCATTGTCCGCTTGTCGTCTTGGGAATTTCCTGGAAGGCTGACCGTTGTGGATTTCTGAATTCGGGACACGCGATTCACCCTTTCTCATTTCCCTATGTTCGGATAAAATCTCAACGCCCCTAGCATTGTCCCACTCGTGTGTCGGAACAAGTTGGGGGGATGCTACATTGATTAGGTCTGAGGTCTCCTTTCCTAGGAATGATCTCCCTCTTTTCTTTAGAAATCCGGGCCCAATTGTGGATGCCTGAAGCTTGGTTAACGCTCCCGCGAGACAATGAATTGTGGTTGAGCATGTTAAGCCAAAAGATGCAGATAAATATATTGGTTCATACAAATGGATCGAAGTATTGAGTAGAGGAAGCAAATGTTCTGGGAGTGTAAAAAACAAATCCCCTAGGGATTAGCGTGCTGAATAAGTCTTTCTAACGCCGCTACCCTTTGGCTGGCGGCCTCCAAAGCTGCTTCTCGCTCTCTTCGTGCCCTCTCTTCGTCGGCGGTCGCAGCACGCAGCTCGCCGATCCTGGCCTGTGCACGCTCCCGCTCGACTTGAAGTGTGACCATCTGTTGGCCCGCCTCCGTCAGCTGTACTTGGGCGTCAACCAGCTGGGCCGCTAGTTGCTCCACAAGCTCAGTGCACGTTGCGACGAAGGCCTCCTTCTCTGCCGCCTGCCCTTCGAGACGCCGGACTTCCTGCTCCGCCATGAGGAGCGCCTGTGTGCTCTCCGACATGTCCCAACATTGTGCGACGTCGGCACGCCGGTGGCTCTCGCGCATCTTTTCGGCCATGAAATCACGGACCGTCAGATGGAGGCGTTGAGCATCAGCTCCCCCGACGCACAGGAAGTGCAGCCAGGTTTGAAGCGATCCCATGCGCCCCATCCACTCCGATGGGTCTCGCTTGAGGAAGCGCTGGATGCACTTCCACCCCCTGCGTCGCGTTATCCGTCTCTCCTCGACCGCCTCCGCGTCCGAGTCGTCCATCTCCTCAGGGTCGGCAGGCCGGTAGGCAGGGAAGGCAGCCAGCAGGTCTGCTGCAGGGTCCGCCCCTGGGGTGTCCTCACGGGGGATAGGTTCCCCAACATCTGGGCGACCTTCTCCCGCCCCAGCGGCGTTGACACCCTCGTCAGCCCCCGACCTCTCTCCGATGGCAGCACCGCCGGCGTCCGCTGCCCCCTGATCAGCAGTTGGTGGGGCCGGCTCGGTGTGAGAAGTCTGTTCCGGAACAGGCGGCATGTCTTCCACTGGTCCACTCGTGGATGGGCCGGGTTCGGCAGCCCGACGAGCCTCCAGTACTGAGATCACTGCGCGGGGCATGCCGTGGTTAGTCATGGAGCGTCAACGGCAAGCACCAACAGTAAAGTAAGGAGACTTACGGGAATCCAAGGAATCATCTTCCGCTGTCCCAGCCGCCGCAGGAGCAATTGCAGCAGGGGACCCCTCAGCGCTTGTCAATTCAATGATGGGCGTCTGGCCCCCGCCTTGTCCTGCTGGCGCCTCTCCTACTCCTACTGAGGATGCCTGACCAACATCCATGCACTCCTGAGGAGGGTGAAGAAACGGGTTAGAAGCTGCATAAGAGAATGGACGAAGCAGGTTGAGTAGGGATAGAAGCGGACCTCGAGGAGCTCAGTGATGTCAATATTGCCAGAGCCGGCCACCTCGCCGCTCTCCCGCGGGCTCCCCTGATGGGACCTTCCCTCGGAGCCTTCATCCTCCCCCGTCTCCTCCTCTTCCTCGGAGTCATCGTTACTGTCATCTTCCTCTGGCGTCATCTGTTCTGGAGCAGGCTCTAGACCGAGCATCACCTTCACCAGAAGGGACGGCTCCGCACGCTGACCACGTTGGCGCGCGTACTCGTCCATGGTCGTCAGATACGTATACCGCCGATGGAAGTTCACCCTGTCGGCAACCTGAAGGCGCCCGACCTCTGGCAGATGGATACCTTCGCTGGTTATCTTCTGCCAGATGATTTTGGTCCCCAGCGACTGCCGCAGGGTCATCGAGGCCGACCACAGCGCTGGGAAGACTGCATCGTGGGAGGGTTCGAGCAGACGCCTTACCTGCTTCCCGGGCCTCTCTTCGACCACCGCACGTGCCCCCTCTCTGGGCGCCGAGGCCGTGGCGGCAGCCTGCGATGTGCCCGCCACCGAAGTCCCTGCTCGTGCCAGCTCCACTGCTTGGCGCGCCTCCGTTCTCCCCTGCGTAACGGCGCCTCGCCTCCTTCCTTGACGCCCGGTCTCCGCACGGGTGACCTCGAGCCGCCGAACTGGCTTCCGTAGAATCCCCTCGGGGTACGCGATGGCCCAGTGTTCGGCGTACTCGGTTGCCAAGCCTGCGTCAACCCCGGTAGGAGGGAGAGTGATGACGTCGCCAGAGCCGAAAGCGGCGAACATCAGCCACATCTGGAAAAGGACGCAAGGGTTCGTCTCCTACCGGACAGCAGTGAATACCCTCTTCGGCATCCGTTGAAGGCAACCGAACTGCCTGGCGAACCGGGTTGGCACGTAGGGCTCGCAGATCAACTTCCCGTCGATCCGAGCCACGAGCACCCCGCCCCGCATGTTCAGAAAGTATTCGTGCTGCTCCAGCGGACCCTGCCCATTGTCGATCATCTAGCCAACGGGAGTGGGGAACGGGCTGAAGTTGAAATTGGCGTGATTTCCAATCTGAATCCTCACGCCCTCCTCATTTAGGGTCATCGGAGCGACCCCCGCGATGTTCAGCAGGGAGGGTCGCAGGCCGTTGCCCGGAGGAATGAAGACGTTTGGAAACGTGTACCCATCGAGGTGAGCAGCCACCCAGCCATGGAAGAATTGAAAGGGCCCACAGATCCTTCGTGGAGACCCCCCTCGCGAGATGCGTCCCAGGATGGCGTACAGCTTAGCCAGCACTGGGACCCCGAGGCTGTATCTCTTGTTGGCGGCCATGGCGCCCGCCATCGCCAGTGTCGCCGGGCGGACGCCCATCCTCGCGTCCCGCACTGGCAGGAGCCACCCGCTCAGAAAGGCGGCAAGGAACACCGCGTACCGGACATTTGGGTCCCGGGCCTCGATGACGCGGTACCCCCATGAGCGGTAGTCGCCCGTCTCCAGGACCCGCCAGTACGACCCGTTCCGACTCCTCTGAGCCGCGGTCGGGCACCGCTTCCCCCTGCCTGGCATCTTGACCGCTGGGTCATGCTCCAAGAACTGGCCGAACCACTCCTTGTAGGCTATGTCCTTGTGGAATTCCTTGATCTCGAGCCGCTGCGTAGCCAGGTCCAGTAGATGCCATGTCAGAATGGGAGTTTGTGACCTGTCGTCCCAGGTGTTCTTCGAAGGCAGGAACTCATCGTATTGGTAACCCTCCAGTGGGATACCTCCGATGCAGTGGATGTCCCACAGACCGATGCTAACCTCCCCATGGTGAAGATGGAAGGTGTTAGTATCCGGGGACCAGCAGGTGAACAACTCCGGCCCGAGCTCGGACTGCTGGTAGAAGTGGAACTGCGACGTCCACACCGCCTCAAATAGGCTAATGTACCGCAGCTTCTCCGCGAATTGATCGCAGGTGTGGCGTACCCAGAACGCCCAGGCCCACTCACTGGTGAAATTGCCCCCAGACCGCAAGTCCCAGTCCTTCAGCCAGTCCTTGGTGTCGTCAGTGACACTCTGGCGGTACGTGCTCGAGTAGAGGGCTGGAGAGTTCTCCGCAGTAGGCTCACTCCCGAAGATGGTTCGCGTCCTCGGGTTCAGGACATAGACATCTAAGTGCCTGGTCTCCCTGGCAGGATGCCCATTCTTGGTGATGTTATAGCGGGGAAGCTCGTCCTCCCGAGTCACCCAGGTCCGTGGCGCATCAACCTCGAACCCTGGCACCAGAACCTCATCTAGGATGCCAAAGTTCCAGATCGGCAGGTTGTCCGACAACAGATATGTCTTCTGGGCCGGCGTCAGCAAGTCGAACAAGGATTGATTGTTGGAAACAATCTCCTTGGCTCCGTAGACCTCCTCGTTCCCCGCCATCTCAGCTCTGCGAATGGCGGCATCCCCCTCATTCCCTTGATTCGCGGCCATCTCAGAAGCTCTGGGAGTCGTGTGGGTTAAGGGATGAGGCGTGCGGAATCGGAAGAGGCTGGTAGAGAAGTTTGAGAGTTGGCGCGAAATCCTAGTGGACAGCGCGCAATTGGGAAGTCTGTCGCGTAAAACCCCGGGTGTTCGCGCAAAAACAGGCCGAAATCCGGAATGGTTTACGCGACGAACGGGTGAATTCCGCGCCGGAAAGGGCAATTTCGCGCACGAGAGCTTGAAAGCTTGTCGCGCGGAAGCCTGGTGTACGGTGCGGGGGACCCAGGGCCCCTATTTATAGGCGAGGCCGGGTGTCCGCGCTGCGCGGAAAGCGCTTTGCGCGACCGAGACAGCGAGTTTCGCGCCCGACGCCCTTTTTGCTTGCCACAGTCTCGCGCCACCCAGGAATTCGGTATTCCGGCGTCTCCCTCGGAACCCGATCGTTGCGACCTCTCGCCGATCAGATTCCGAGGGGGGGCTTTTGTAGACGCCGGAAAAGTCCGTTGTTCCCAAACAAAGCTCTGGATGCGGAAAGCGAGGTCGTATTTGGAGTCAGAAGCATGTTTCGGAGGGCCCAGAGGCCTTGCGCGGAATTTTGGAGACACGCGCGCAAAGTTGTAGTGCTGCGCGCAAACCTCCCGGGATGCGCGCAATGCGCTGGGCCGGCGCGCAATTTTGCGCGCCCGTGGCCCACGCGGCTCCCTTGCGTGCCGGGCCCGATTCCGCGCCCGCGAAGGAAATTGTGCGCCCGCGGACCAGATTCCGCGCCCGGGGTTGTCTATAAATATAAGGCGACCCCCGACGTTTTGAAGGTGGCCGGAATTCAAAGAGTCGCTCGTTCGCGCAATCCAACCCCCTCTGTGCGCAATGCCGATCTTCAGGTAACCTCCTTTTTTTCGCGCAAGAAAGCCTCGGGGTTCGCCTTCGCGCGCAATCCCTTTGGCTCCTTTCCTTTGAATAACCCTTCACCCAAAGGCATTCGCGCGCAAAAGAAGCCTCTTGCGCGCAATTGCCCCCCCGGGTGCGCGCAATCCAGCCCGATTGCGCGCACCCCCCCATTTTCAAAGTGGCCATTCGTTAAAGAATGAGTCGTTGCCCCCGCGCGCTATCCGAAGCCCGGTGTGCGCAATCTCAATCATCTGCGCGCAAAGTGCTGGCCCAATTACGTGCCAGCCCGTCCATTTGCGCGTCGACCCGCGGTATTGCGTGCCAAGTCCCTCTTTTGCGCGCAAACCGCCAGGGTCGCCCCCTTTGACCCCCTGAGGGTACCCGCCTGCATGGCGCCCGATGATCTTCATCCCGGGTGCCCGCACCGTGCGTTGTCTTCCCGTGCGGCCCTCCAGGTTCGCGTAAAGTGACACAGACCCATTGGCGGCACCACCTCGTCCGCGCTGCAAGACGTTAAACTGCCAAGCATCTTCGTCCAACATGACGTTAAACTGTACCTCGTCCGCGCTGCAAGACGTTAAACTGCCAAGCATCTTCGTCCAACATGACGTTAAACTGTACTTCGTCCGTGCTGCAAGACATTAAACTGCCAAGCATCTTCGTCCAACATGACGTTAAACTGTACTTCGTCTGGCAAGACGTTAAACCGTCCGCTTCGTCCTCGACACACGACGTTAAACTGTACTTCGTCCGGAAAGACGTTAAACTGTCCGCTTCGTCCTCAACGCACGACGTTAAACTGTACTTCGTCCAGCAAGACGTTAAACCGTCCACATCACCCGATCCCGTGCCTCGCACGCAGGGTCCCCCTCCCGGTTTGGATGTGGCCCCCACCCGCTCATCTCTGCAGGGATGTCGGGACTGGAGTGGCCTTCGTCCACGAGGGTAGAGTATTACAGACAGAACGAACTACGTGGACTTTGATCCCTGTCTCCTAAATAGGGTACGTAGGAAGCCCCTCCGAGGTTCAAGCCCACCACCTGGTCGTCCCGGTCGTATTCACGTCGGTTCGTCCATCAGTGGACCCCTCCCGGGTTCACACGTGCGTCGATTCACCTATGAATCCGCCCTTGTGGGAGACTGCACGTGTGTATCTCCATTGTGCTTCCCCACTGCCGAAGCCAGTAGAGGGTGTGACAGGGATCGAGGTCTCTTACCTTCGGCCCAAGTCCCTCTCCAACTGAGTTTTTCCGCATCTGGGCCGCCTCAGTGCGTAAGTCCTGACAGAACGAACTACGTGGACTTTGATCCCTGTCTCCTAAACAGGGTACGTAGGAAGCCTCTCCGAGGTTCAAGCCCACCACCTGGTCGTCCCGGTCATATTCACGTCGGTTCGTCCATCAGTGGACCCCTCCCGGGTTCACACTTGCGTCGATTCACCTATGAATCCTCCCTTGTGGGAGACTGCACGTGTGTATCTCCATTGTTCTTCCCCACTTCCAAAGCCATTAGAGGGCGTGACAGGGATCGAGGTCTCTTACCTTCGGCCCAAGTCCCTCTCCAACTGAGTTTTGCCGCATCCGGGCCGCCTCAGTGCGTAAGTCCTGACAGAACGAACTACGTGGACTTTGATCCCTATCTCCTAAATAGGGTACGTAGGAAGCCTCTCCGAGGTTCAAGCCCACCACCTGGTCGTCCCGGTCGTATTCACGTCGGTTCGTCCATCAGTGGACCCCTCCCGGGTTCACACTTGCGTCGATTCACCTATGAATCCACCCTTGTGGGAGACTGCACATGTGTATCTCCATTGTTCTTCCCCACTGCCCTTTTCTCCTTTCAGCGTCCAGCACGACGTGAAACTGTGATCCACCCGGCCATTCCATCCCCCTCTATGCGAGGTGGTTCGGTTCAATCCTCTGCCCAGCAGCCTCGACCTCTTCGTGAGTCGGCTTGCCGACGTCCAGCATGACGTTAAACTGTGTATCCGAACTACGTTGACTTTGATCCGCGCCAACGTGCGGTATGTAGGAAACCCCTACGGGGTCCAAGCTCTTCACTCCATCATCCATCCTGATCCTTACCCGGGCCACCAAATCCCGGTGGGGTCATGCCATTTCATTCCACTCCACTTCACTCGGGAAGCCGCCCATGTGCTGGCCCCAGCGTCGGAGGTTCCCCGCAAAGGGTTCTGTCATCTGATCCACTTCTCGTGTTGATCAGTCCGACGCCGTCCCCGCTGGACGTTAAACTCGCGGCATACCCCGTGTTAAACATGGGAAGCTGAGGAAAACCTCAGGTAACACAGTTCCCCGCACCCAGCGCGGGATGCCTCAGGCCATCATGCCTTCGAGAAGCCCTATTAGGGACGGAAGGCAGACATGCAGAGCCGCAGTGTTAAGACACGCCCCCAACACCCAGAGCTACCCGGTCTCCTCACCGCAGGTTGCTGACCCGACCAGACTCCTTGGAGCGTCCGGGCGGGAGCAGCGTAATTAACCGGTGTCCATGAAGATATGGCGCCGGGAACGAGATTCACGAGCACGTCTTAAATCTATGAGGGAGACCCAGATTAGGCAACGAGTTCCAAGGAGACGTCCACGGAAGTAGGAGTCGACATCCCATCATCCCGGTTTCGATCAAGGAGAAGACGCCCCTGAATAAGGGACGGATGCCGCCCGCCTTTGGAAAGCGGGACTGTGGGGCCACAAGCCGTGCGCCCATCCCCTCAGGTCGACGGGTGCACGCGCGAACGCGTCCTGGCGGAACAGCATCGGAACAGAAACCCGACGCACATCCGCACCAAAACACACCCAAACTTCCTGGCAAACCTGGTCAATACGTAAGGTTCAAAAAATATTTTTCCATCAATTCGGTCAACTAGTACACCCCCTTGGATGCTTTTTAGGTACTCCCTCCATTCTAATGTCCCCCTCCCATCATCTAGCATTTGAAAAACTGGGGTTCAGAATGGGTGAAAGTCGATGTGGGAGTGGCTACCGATCTTAAGATTGACCCCCTCTTCTCTGAGCATCAGTGGATGGATTCCGGCAATGTCCAAGAGGGATGGATGCATACCATTACCTGGGCGATAATGGAATTCAGGAAGTCATACCATCCATAGTGAGGTACGACCCAACCATGACGAATCTAGAATGGTCAAAATATCCCCTGGGGCATTCTTACCCTTGAGATATGCCACAGAATACTCTACAATTTGGCCAACACTAGCACCCCCAGGTTGACCTTGTTCTTCGCCACCATAATCCTAGCCATCACTAGAATCCCTCGGCAGACCCCCATCCTTTTTTTCCACACTGGTAATAGACACCCACTCAATAATGCAGCAAGAAACCTGGAATATCACACATTTGGGTCTCTACTTTCATTAATGTGAAATCCCCATGACTTGTACTCTCCTGTCTCCAGAACCCTCCAGTATGATCCTTATTTTCCCCTATGAGATGTGTTTGGGCATTTCTTCCCTTATCCTAGCATCTTCATAGATATGTCAAGCATCAGGAAAAGACTAAACCACCGTAAAAAGGGTATTCCCTTCAGGATATATTTTATTTTTAGCTCCTCCTTAAGCAGTTCCAGTAGGTTCCATGGAAGGATTGGGGTGCATGTCCTATCCCCCATACATTCTCTGTTCGGAGGAACTTATTGTACTGGTACCCTTCCAAGGGGATTCCCCTGATATAGTGGACATCCCACAAACTGATTCCCACCTCCCATTGGTGAAGGTGGGAGGTGTTGGTATCAGGGAACCAATGACTAAATAGCTCTACTACCAAGACATGTTGTATGTAGAATTCAAATTGGTATGTCCAGACGACCTTAAAAAGCCTGTTAGACCATAGCTCTGACCCAAATTCCTCACATGTCTGACATACCCAGTACGCCAATGCCCATTCATTGGGGAAGTAGTCCCCAGATCTGAAATCTCATTCCTTCCAACCCTTCGTCTTGTCTATAATGTTGCCTCTAAAAGTACTTGTATAAATAGTGGGAGATTCCTCGGAAACTGGATCACTTCCCACAACTGCCTGGTCTTCGGATTTAGGACATAGATGGTTGTGTTCTGCATTTTCCTAGAAGTATGGATGTTGTATGTAATATGGAACTATGGAAGACTATCCTCATGTGTCACTCATGACCGCATTGTGTCCGTCTTGAAACCGAGAATCGGTCCTCCTTTATAAGTTTGAAGTTCCATAGCGATAGGTTATCGCTCAGGACATAATATTTGAGAGCTTGTGTAACCATTCTGAAAAGCATTTGGTTATCAGACACAATGGTCCTCGCATGAAAAATCTGAGGGTTCGTAATCATTTGAGTTCTTCTTGCTGTAGCGGCAGCCTCCCTATTGGAATCTATCTGTTGAGCGACCAATTTGGAAATCCAAAAGAATTGTCATGAAATAAGGATGCTCAACGTGAAAAATATACAGTGGCATGCATGAATGTCGACTTGCGTGAAAAATTTGGGACAACGCGCAAAACCTAGAGTCAGCCACAGAAACTTACGCGTGGATCAGGACTATTTTTGCGCACGAGAGCAAAGTGCCTGTCATGCGGAAATAGTCAAAGTGAGGCCTAGGTGGGGGACCTAACCTTATTTATAGGCACTGATGTGCCTTCTGCATGCACAAAATTGGTTTGAGCATGAGAAATTTGTTTTTGTGCACCCAAAAAGATGTTTCCCTACTTTTTTGCATACCCTCAGAATCCGACCTTGGGGTTCCCTTTCAGCACTGATTCTTAGGGGGTCATTTGTTGATGCCGAAATTCGGAGAAGGTCTGTATCGGGAAGTTAAAAGAGAAAACAATGAATCTGAGAGAAGGAGAAGATTCTGGGACCTGGGAGGTAGGTGCATGCAAGATTCCGAGTTTGCGCAAAAGAGGCCCTCCGGTGTGCAAAAGCTTGTGCGACCAAAGTGTCATCAAAGGAAATCTTCGGTGACAAAACCACTGAAACTACCAAAGGCACTGATGCGCAAGGGTTCCCGTCTATGCGTAAGAGGTCCTTGGCATGTAAATTCTGCATGGTCAATGCATCTTCAATCGCTCCTTTGCACATTTCCCCCCCTTGCGCGCCCAATGCGACGTCAACCAATCCTTTGTGTGCAACACCCCCTTTGTGTGCCCAATGCGACGTCACCCGATCCTTTGCACACAACACCCCTTTTTGAATCCAATGTGATGCCAAACGATTGTTTTTGCGACACCCTTGACAACATCGGCTATAAAACAGAGCATACCCCCCTCCTTGGAGGACAGTAACAGAACCCGAACCGAAACTGTTCTGCACGAAAGACACCTCTTCCAAGACCACGTGAAAAACACCATGGCCTTCAGGTACAGGATCTTGTGTGACGGGACCCCTAAGGGTCATCCTTCAGGTGGTCCCTCGAGGCATGATCCTCATCCATTTTCTTTTACCCAATGTAATTTTCATGCATGCGTTCCCTTTTGCGCGCATGTTTCCTCTGCATCAAACTTATTTTACGCGCATCTAGTCTATATTGAGTGTGACCCTTCCTTTTTGCGGGAAACCTCCCCTCTTGCACACAGCCCCCATGTGTGCTCCATGTGTCATCCTCACCTTAAAGCACTATGTTTGAGTCCCTCTTATGAAAAACACCCCTGTGTCCATGTTCTCTTCCTGTGTAGCCTTCCAGGTTTGCAAAAAGTTATTTCAAGGTCCCTTGGGCGGTGCTTCACGTTGTGTTGCTTTGCCTCATGCTTCTTTACATAGGAAAACTAATGGATATTCCTTGTTCGCATAGCCATGCAAATGTGTACCCCTCAATGGATCACTCCATAACAACCCCTCACCACGGAATTGTTGATTCCTTCCCTTCCTCGAGGACGGACGGGTATCGGTTATTTATATCCTAGGGGTGAGGATAAAAATCGCCTTGTTTGAGTTTCAGGACGTTAAACTACAAAGTGTCATCATCTTCTACACATGAAGTTAAACTATGGCCTTACCCCATGTGTCGTACATGGGTTTACCCACCTTGGACATTCTTCATGCCCACTGGTCTCTACGAGAGTGGAATCATTCATCACATGGAATGAGATCCTCTTTATTGGAGAGGTGTTTTCCTGTGGGGAGAGGGCCACCACATTGGGGTAATCTACTAACCTTTCATATAGGAGGCAGCATCCCTTCTCCTCCTATATTCATCCTAGCCAATGACCAGAGAGGGGGGAATGGGCACCAGATACCTCCTTTCTTAGGTGCCAAATCCCTCTCCCGCTGGGCTTTGTCGCCACTCGGGCCTCCACCGTAGAGTAAGTCCCAATCTCCATCTCCCTGGGTTTTGAACAACATATAAGCCCATGTTTTCTCTTTGGGCCTCTAACCACGTGTAAACCCCACCCCACTTCCCATGGATGCACCATTTGCAACGTGATCATGAGGTCTTTTCTCCCTCTTATTTCTCACACCGAGCATGAATCACGTGTGCTTAGAGTAAGCATCGACTATGACATCCTCCGGGCCACATAAAGTGTAAGTCCCACACCCGTTCTGAACTATGTGGTCTTTGATCCTTGCCAAGGAAAGGTACATAGGAATCCTCCCATATGTCCAAGACCACCATCTATTGGTCCTGACTCCATTCACATCAATTAACCAACCCCATTATGAACTACATGGTCTTAGATCCATTCTAAAGATAGGTACATAGGAAGCCTCTCGGAGGTTCAATCCCAACAACCATTGGCCCCGACCTTATTCACGTCAGTTCCCACTCTTCCTGGACTATGTGGAATTTGATCCTTGCCAAGGCAAGGTACGTAGGAATCATACCTAAGGTTCTAGCCCATCAACCATTGGTTCCGACCCCCTTCACATCAGACCACCTTCGTCCCGCACGACATTAAACAGCGTGCCCCATTTTGTCCTACACGATACTAAGCTATATCCACCCTTATGAACTACGTGGGATTTTATCCTTTTCTCCTAGCCATGGTACCTAGGAAGCCTCCATGAGGTTCAACCCCATCCAGTGGTGTGCCATTGTGACCCCATCCAATGGTATACCTTTGTGACCCCATCCTGGGGTAAGCCATTGTGACCCCATCCAGCCATAAGCTGTTGTTACCCCATACAATGGTAAGCCATTATGACCCACATCCAGTAGTAATCCATTGTGACCCTTGACCAGTGGTAATCCATTGTGCCTCCATCCATCGGTAATTCATTGTGCCTCCCTCCATCGAGAATTCATTTTTCCCTCATCCAATAGTAAGATATTGTGAAACCCATTCAGCAGTAAGTTTTTGTCAACCCAAACCCAGTGGTAATTCGCTGTTGTCCCCTTTGTTGGGACCTGTATCGCTGGTTTTTCCTAGTGGAGTAAGACCATCCTCTGGCTACTAACCATGAATAAGCCCTATTATATCATTGGGTCACCGCCCTCTGCATACAAGCCAATTATATACCCCCATCCTTAACTACGTGGACTTTGATTCCCTGCCACGGGGATACGTAGGAGGTCTCTTCGAGGCTCAAGCCCAAAATCATTGTCACCCACGAGTCGACTCCATCTCATTCTCCATTTATTTCACTTGACCATCCATTATTCATCTTGATTCTTACCTGGGCCATCACATCCTGCTGAGATCATAAAAATTCACCTCTTCACTGCTCCTAGCGGTAACCGGGTAACTAACCATGTATTAGGCCTGAAATTAGTGTTCCCTCAAGGGGTTTCTCCAACCTGATCCATTCTAGTTAGTGTCCTGATCAGTCCGATCTATCTCTTCTATACATTAAACTCACAACATACACTGTGTTAAACATGGGAAGCTGAGGAAATCCTTAGATACATGGATATGGAATATAATTCCCAACATTCGACGTGGGATGCATCGGGCTTCCACGCCGTAGAGAAGCCCTATAATATGGGGAATAAACCTAGACACACTAGTGTTCCAGCGTCTAGACATGCCAGTGATGTCCAACGTGACTACTCCCCCGCCCGAAGGTTGTTTCTCTAACCGGACCCCTTGGAATGTCCCGACCGAAGTAGTGTAATTAATCAAAATCTATGAAGACATGGAACTAGGAAGAGTTTCATGGATAACATCTTAGTCTATAAGGGAGAACCGGACTAGGTGATGAGTTCTGATAAGGAATCCATGGAAGTAAGAAACGACATCTTCTTATCCCATTTCGATCAACAATCAAACATCCCAGAATAAGCGACAGATGCCACCCGCCATTGGAAAGAGGGAATGTGGGGAAACGGCCAGTGCGTCTTCATCATCCTCAAATGGTCAGATGTATTCACCCTAGAAAAAGCATCGAAAACAAATTGATTACACCACTGATAGAGATGTTAGGTTGTATATACAAATAAATGTTATTTTTGTTTAATTGTGGTGTTGATTGAATGAAAGTAATATATATATATATATATATGTATGTATATATATAATTATTAAATTATATTTATTATATCATATATATATATATATATCATTCACTAAAACCATCTGTAACACAATAAATATTGCATGTGAACAAATCATATCGGTTTGAGGGGGTGGTAGTACACACTTCCTAAAACGATATTATCGTAATAACAAAAAATTGAAATTAAAAATATTTTTATTTTAAAAAGGAATAAGAACCTTAAAGAAATAATAAATTTAGTAAATTAAATAAATAAAAAAGTTTCTATCATAATTTCCACCATGGTAGGTGGTAATGGAAAAATGAACAATCATTGTTTCCCGAGGTAGTAGTTCACCATAGACAGAATCAGTATGTTAGTTTAATATTAGATAGAGTTGTCTGTAAGTTTAGGTCAAAAAAATTTCATTATAAAATCCTAGTATAATGGGTATAATGGGTTTGTTATATAATATTATAATAAAGATAGTTTGAGGGATGGAGAAGGAAAATAAAATAAAGGACTTGAGAAAAGATGTTACCTCTTAATCGGGTAACTCTTTTTGGTTTGTGCTAAAAGGATTCCATGGATTTCATTCATCCCAAGTAAAGAATTCTAGGAGGAAAGTAGATATGTATGGATGTGGAATGGGTAGATATTTTCCAAACCTAAGAGGTTTTATAGGTATGAAGAAGTGGGAGAGGTGGTGTCCTTCTATAGGGAAGGAAAGGAACTCGCCTGAAATTTTGAAAACAGGTTAGGTGGACACATGTTCTTACCTAATAAAAGTAATAAAAAACCAATATAAATAAATAATGGAAGGTTTATTACGAAAAAATGATATGAGATGGGTTTTTTAAAGTTTTATATGTTATTTGGGACCCTAAGATTAAAGTTTAGTCCCTAATTAAGCTTAATTTTACCTTAATCATTGCGATTAATTATAATCAAATATTCTAATTTATTTGGTAGAAAAATCAACATCATCTAATTAGAATATAAATATTGTACGGAATAAATTGGTTTATGTCAGTTTTTTTTAATTTAGTTCATAAAATAGGAACCATTAAAAATTAATGTTAATCCTAGAGACGGGATGAAATTACGGGTCTTTAAAGTAGAAATAAGTTCAAATGTTTATTAAGTTTTTATATTCAATTTCATTGTGAAATTGATTCTAATGACCTAAATTGTGTTAATAGATTGAAAATTAATCTAATGTGACCCTAGAAAAAATTTAGAAAATAACTTAACATAAATAATTATTTAAATGAAAACGCTTTTATTAACTAAAACACAGTATTTTTCATTATTCATCATTAAATTAAGTTTCTCAGAAAAATCAAAAAAAAATCACTATAAGGTAATTTTGGAATTGTAAATTAAAAAATTAATTTTATTTATAGAAATTAATTTTCTAAATGTTTATAAAAGTAATTTTATTATTAAAAGTGGTTCATTCGGGAAAATGGTATTTTTAAACATCGAGGGATTTATCAAAAATTATATCTTTCATTATCAATATGTTTTATCTATATAAAACATTACAAATAATATTTAAAAATTTGTTGTTATGATTCATATAAATATTTATAACATCTAGGTTATAATTATCTCATTTTAAATAATTATAAAAATATATTTATTTTTCATAGAAACATCAATGTTGCATGCAACATACGCCAAGTCAGTGTTGTGTGTAGCACAAGCCACATTGGTAATACGTGTAGTGTAATCCCAGTTGGTATTGTCTGTAGTGAAAGAAAATTTGGCATTTAATGTGAATGGAATGTTTGACTTAGTGTTTTAATATATATACATATATATATATATAATGACCTATTTCCATTGTCATGTGAAATAAAAAATATCAAAAAGAATGATTAATTAGAAAAAAAATATTTCATCAAATATCAGGGTGTTACATATGGAGGTTATGTTACTCTCAAATTACCAAATCTAGTGACCCTAACAGAAGACCTAGGGAGATCTCACCGAACCAAAGGTAATCTTCTTTATAGAATATCTGAAGAAGTATTTCTTGTTCTACTTTCTATTCATGTATTTTTTCCATTATAAATTAATAAATCCAATATAAGATATATTCTAAGATTTTATTTCGATTACGAAATAAATATCTAACTTCTTTTATCCATCCATTTAAAAATGAAATAACCACGTGTGTGTACATATGACCTACCATCTCTACACAATGAGGTAATATATTTTTAATCACCACTTTACATGGATTGATATAACAATGGAAATAGTTTATATATATTATAATTATAACATGATATTGATTCTATAACAAAATATATACCATACACACTCATACAATTTAATAATTGAGGGAATGATATCATCCCTTGGGCATAAGTACAAGACACCATCTCTACGACGTGATACGAATCATTCTCCATTATAGCCAACAAATTATAAATATATAAATGTAAATATTTCATAAATATGTTATATATTACCTAAATATTCAAATTTAATTTATGAAACTATATCATATTTGTATAAATTGTGACATACGATAAAACATGCCTAAGAAAAAGAAGCAGTTAACACCCGAAAGAAGAGTAATAATGAAATATTATTATCCAATGGGGGATAATATAATCATATGTGATATCATATAAATATGATTCTATAATAATTTAATATCATTATTTAATCCATTATCAATTATTTTCAAATTATTATGAAGAAAAGCATACCTAAGGTATGGGTTAATTTCATAATCTCATTATTTTCAGAGATTTTTTATACATGAGTACTTACTAGTGTATATTTGTCATCCATGTCCATATTTCATAAAATGGTTTTCTAAAATATTTTTACTATTATTATAAATTATTTTAAATTCATTTTTACCCCCATTTGACTTTTTATTAAATGTTTTGAAAGGAATATTTTGTCATTTTCCAAATGAGGTACTTTTTGAATTTTTTGGAAAAAGTACCAGAAGGATGTTTTTTAATTTATACGGTATGAATGGGTTTTTAACATTTTCAAGATTCCATATTCCCTTGAATATTCCCTTAAAAGATTAAAATGGTTTTTTTTGAAAGAAAATATTTTTTAAATTGCATGGAGTTTTCATGTAAATAAAATGTTTTCAAATCATAATGGATATTTTCATGAAGATTTGTTTTCTCAAGTTCCCTCAAAATTATTTTCCACCAAAGATAACATTTTTAATGTTACTTATTTTGTACTAGGATATTATTAAAAGTTTCCACTCTTATTATTTCAATGAATAGTTATGTTTGTGATGGAATGATATAAAGTAAAAACATTTCTTTTCTTTGGGTTATGTTTTTATTTCATGATATTTATAAAACCAATTTCATTCCATGGGTTCTGATATGATAAATGATTTATGTTCTTATAGCAGACATATATATTATTTCTTTATAAGATGGGTGAGAACTATATATCCCTATAATTCATTAGTTAATGATTTATATCTCATGAGATAGATATAAAAGACTTTTTCCACTAAGCTGGAAATGTGTGTGAACTATGACTTCCAAGATGGAATGGTAAGTGAACCCATACTACCAACATGGCTTTGAAAGAGATTCCTTGACTACTATATAAATTATTATTATATACTTATGTGTCTTCCACATTTCCACATTTTATACTTATATTATTATTTCATGGATCATTTTTTATTTCCAAATGATTCATGTATTATGAACTCCCAATATTTATGTCATGATTCCCTTTTATGATCTTTGATATGTAGGGTGTGATATTATATTCTCATAATCATGTTATCAAACCCTTATTCTCATGATTTTGTTTACATATCTCCATTTTTTACCCTTATTGAGCATTTATTCTCAACTTTTTTTATATTTCCTTCCACTAATGTTATGAAGATATGTATAATATTTGATGTGTCTAAGAAGAGTTATAGTAAGAAAGAACATAGTGGGAGATAATGATTCTCAATTATATACTTGTGTTTGTGTTTCCATGTTTCCAAAGGCACTATACTAATATGATATTTTCACATTTTTTTGTGTAATGTATTAAGTATTCAACAAAGTTAATGTAATGTTAAAGTATGAAATGCAAGGGTCATGATAACTGTTTTCTATGATGTCAAGTGTTGTGTTGTTTTCACATTACAATTTTTAATTTATGTTATTATGTTATATCATGTCTCATTGATAAGGATTATGATTCAAAACCTACTCAGGTGACCTTGATATGCCTCTTGACTCACATTTACAGCTTTACCTTATGTTATTCATTTTTTATTCCCTTACTGGGATTTATATCTCACCACTTTCTTATGTTTGTATAGAGAATCTACATTTTCATAAATAGATATTACATCTATTTAGATGAATATTCAATACCTTATACAAACACACACCTGAAGACGAAACATAGTTTAGTGTCTTTAGAGAATATGTACACAATCATCTAATTTTGTGACTAATTTTAAATGTTTCCCAAAATGATCTTCCCATTTTTAAAAACATAGAGACATACCCTACATAAAACCATTATTCATAACCTTGGGAAAGGAAGAATAAGAAATGGTGAGATCTGAGGCTCAGTAAGGATGATCATGGGAGATACATAAGCATAACATGAACATATGAGTTTGAGAACATGTTTATAACATGTTAAAATCATACCATGGATATAAATGATCATAAACATGATTCATAAAATAAATATTTCTAGTTAATAAGGAATGAATCCTAAGGAATGTAGAGAATATGAGTCATGAGAGCATAGAATAAGCATAAAAATAGATTTTTGGAATACACATAAGTATAAAAAATATTATTTTATGGTTACCCACCTATAAATTAATAGTACGTTATGCTTGGGCTAACCACCCGTGTACCTACATCAGGCTTGGGGTGACCTCCAGTTTACCTTCTTTTGTGCTTGGGATAACCATTGATGTACCCTCATTTTTGGTAATGGGCTAAAAACCCATGCAAAATATGAGCACAGAGAACATTTATCATTAGAAAACTCATTGGAGGGAGATATAAGTCCTACTTATCAAAAAATAAAAACAATATATATGTGTGGCACAATTTCATAAGAAATTCATTTTACCAAAACCCTATTAAATGAAATGGGATTCATAAACATTTCATCATGTCATAACCAATGAAAATTATATAGGATTTATAATTATTTCATTATTTTTAATTATATAACATTTGGAAAATAAGTGGGTTTACTAATACTTCTATCATGGTATAACCCATGGAAGGGAAATGAGTTTCATAAATATATATTAATTTTAAACATAAATCTTTCATATAATGAATAATAATTGTGTCCATTGAGAATGTCCTTAGTAAGGAATAACTAACATCAATGGATTTTATCTATTATTAAAAATAATTTTTAAATATCATTTTAAACATTTCATTAGGAAAATATCATTTCCACTTTGAAGAAACTTTTAAAAAAATAAAACACTTTCAAAATCATTTATTTAAAATATAAAAATTTCACAAATATCAAGGAAATATTTTTCTTTGAAGATAAATTAGAATAATTTTAAGAAATACATGAAACCATTTATTGGTTATGATAGTGGGAAATACTATTTATATTGTGGATGATAAAAAAAATATTCCCTTCAAAAAATTGATAAAAGACAAATAAGATGTTTTTTAAAAAAATGAAAAAATAAATCATGGTAAAACCAATTATAAAAAATTAATCATGGGTAAATAAGTATTTAAATACTTTTAGAAGAATATTAATACATTTTCAAAAAAAATATTTTTAAAACATGGGTTTGGAAGAAAATGGTTATCCAACCGAAGAGAGAAATAGCGTTAGATTTTCTGAAAAAACTTTCTCAATTATTTTAAGTTTCAAAGAGTGGAAAATTTTAATATTAAATGCAAAAATAATGAATAACCCTATGATAATAAAATTCTTGAGATTATTGGGGGATGTATCATTATATTTTATCACCATAAAAATTATCATAATCATTCCTGATGAACAATGTGATTGTAACCAAAAATATTTACCACATTAGTAACATGAATCTCAAGCCCTGTGAAGGAATAAAATATAATCCAAATTAATATTTAATTATTATAAATATATTCATCAAAATAAATTTAAAAGGGGTTTTAAATGCACCTCTTGATGGAATATTGGTGCATAACAAAACATATTTCTCAAAAAAGAATAATTGAGAAAAAATCCATTACCGCTTTCATAATATTTTGAATCATAATAACCAAAAAAGAATAACATGAAATAAAACATTAAATATCATTATAATATGGATATTAATGATATAAAATGATTTATTATATTTTGATAATATAAATTATGATTAATTATATTTTTATAATCCCAAATGATGTTTATTGATTAAACTTCTCAATACTTTAGTTATTGTTTAAGTGTTTAATTTAAAAAATGTAAATACTGTTGAATATGTTCAAATAATATATCTTACATTCAAGAACATTAGGTTAATCAAATGTTCATTTACTTTGTAAGGTTTTATCCTAACTTAATCTGTGGATAGTTTTCATAAACAGAATAACAACTACTGATACAAAAAGGTCACCAGTATGCAGATGAGCTACCGATATAGAAAGGTCACTGGTATGCAAACTGTTACCGTTACACCCGAGCTACCGATAAAGTAAGTCTACCGGTATTCAAAATTCGACCAATATATATTGACAGATACTGTTATTTAGTCTACCATTACAAGATCACCAGTATGGGTCACTGGTACATAAGTCTACTGCTACCGAGAGCTACCACTAAAGGAAGTCACCGCTACATATAATCTTAGGTACTTGGAGCAATCTCTAGAAGGAGCTACCGCTACAAACAGCTACCGATACAAGATCTACCGTTACAAGTCCTCCACTACAATTTCAATGATACAAGAGCTACCGAATGGAGACCAGTCACTGTTTCTCTATACTGTATCTCTGTTTACTTATTAGCAATGGTCATATTTTTTTCTTTTAATGCAACTTATATTAATTAATTATGTTTGTTGGATTTCAAGAAACCATACCTAATACAAATAATTCCTATTGACGGGGCTCATGGAACTTATAAAAGGGGAACATTGAGCTACTGGAGAAAAAGTCCTTCAACGCACATATGAAACAAATTGCTGAAAATACAGAATAACATAGAGAATGAAAAGAGAGAAAAATACAATAAGAACACACATAGATCTCAAAGAACTCTCAATAATAGAAGTTCAAAGAGGGAATTCAAGTGATGCAAGGAAAACTATCACATTTCAAACTGAACACATGTACTATAAGTGAAGTAAAAAAAAGCATGATAGTCTAGTTTCCAAACAACTTCCAATAGAGGACTCAAGCTTCATCTGCTTCAATCCAAGGAGTTCAGAGCTTCACTGAAAACACATAAGGCATTCTAAACTCATCTCTATTTTTTGATCTATTATGTTTAATTTTTATTACATTATGAGTAGTGTGTGTGTGCTCTGTATTTTAAGAACACACTATCTCCTATGCTGAACTAAAATATTTCTAAATCCTCACTCAATATTTCCCTTAAATTCTATATCCTAATGTGGATAGTGGTAGAGGTCAAGTGTGACCTGGAAAACCTGTGTGCTATTGTTTGGTTTTCCCACGTAGAACAGTTGTAGAGGTCTGAGGACATGGACAGTAAGTGTACTGTAGTAAACCCAGATCTAGGGTGTGGATCATAGTTTATATAAAATTGTTTGAGAGGACTAAGTCGCTTCTTGATACTGAACCTCTTGTTTAAAACTACTGATCATTTTTATTTTAGTTAAAACTTTTGTGAATATTCTGGTGCTAAGTACTTTAAATATAAATCTATTTTAAGTTAACTTTGATAGTTAAACTTGAAATTGTTTGTATTTATTATAAACTATTAGGTTAGTTTCAAAAGCTAATCTAATCTTCAGATTAGATTAACTGAGAACTAATCAATCTCTTGAGAACCTAACTGAACCTTTACTGTAATACAAATTCACTACAGTTTAGCTTATTATTTAAATTAATATATTTTAATAGAAATATTTTAAACAGAAATTTTTAATTGGAACACAATTCACACCCCTCTTGAGTATCCACTCCGACCAACATTTGGTATCAGAGGTTTGGATAAAAGGTTCTCAAAACACTCTGTTTCTTTTACTGCGATTCTAGTTGCATCTTAAAGATCTTAAATTTCTGTTATTTATAAATTTATGTCTCTTTAAATACATTTACTAAAATCTAAATATGGATAATATATTAGAAGGTGTAGCTACCAATAGGGAACCTTTCTTTAATGGTGTTAATTATGGCCAATGGAAAATAAAAATAAAAATTTATTTAGAAATTATGGGATTTGACATTTTGATTAATATAGAGACTCAGTATAAGATTCCATAAACTGTTAGAACTACTTGGGATAAACCTACTAAATATTCTTATAATTAAAATTATACAATAATGAATGCCCTGTATTGTGCTTTTGGAGATGATGAATTCAATCGAATATCTTCTTGTAAGACTGCTTATGAAATATGGGATACTCTGGCTGTTTCCCATGAGGGAACAACCAATGTGAAAGAAATGGGAATAAACACATACACTATTAAGTATGATAATTTTAAAATGAAATATAATAAATTTTTCTCTGATATGTATCTCAGTTTTAATGGGATAGTCAATACAATGAGATCACTAAGAAAAGTTGTTCCAGTAAAAGAGAAAATCATGAGAATACTCAGATGTTTCCCAGAAAGATGGAGAGGCACATCAGTTTCAATAAGAGAATCACGTGACATAAGTTCACAACCTATCAAAGAGCTGATTGGTAAGTTGATGATGTATGAAGAAGACATGAAGGTAAACAATGAAGATGATGATGAACCAAGAAAGAAATCAGTAGCCTTCAAGACCTCTGCTTCAAAAATCAAGGACAAAGAAACAATTCAAGCTACAAGTGATAGTTCAAGTAATGAAGAAATTATATCTGATCGTGATGCTAAAATGGGTCAGATAGCCAGACGTTTTAAAAGGTTTTATAGGAAAATGATGTTTCTCATAAAATCCAATTACAAGGTAAAGTATGAAAATAAAGTTCATCGAAAGAAGGATTGGAAAAGGACTGATAAAAGTGATGACATAGTCTTTTACGAATGCAAGAGGAAAGGACATGTGAAATCTGACTACCCAAAGTTAAAGTACAAGAAGAAACATTATTATAAGGACAAAAAATATAAGAAATCTATAAAAGAAACTTGGAGTGCTTCAGAAGATAGTTCAATTGATTCTGATTCCACTCAGGAAGAAAAATCTCAAAAATCTAATATGTGTTTCATGAAAAACACATCTGAGGTAACATTGGATACTCCTACTTTAAACTCTTATTATTCTAGAGATGATTCTGATTCTGATTCTGAAAACATGTCTTGTGAAGAATTATTTGAATATTGTAACATGCTAGAGGATAACTGCAATGAGCTGAAAGGCAAGTATAAAGCTTTAAAGAAACAACATTCTTTAACTAGCACTGCCAAATCTGCACTAAAAGTAGAAAAAGAAAATAATTCTAAACTACTCAAAGAGAATACTGAAATGAAATTGTCTAATGAGAAACTCAGGAAATATTTATAAAAAATTCTTAATGGAAAGGACACTCTTACACAAATTCTAGGAAAACAAGTAGCACCAATGTATACCACTGGTATATGCTATCAGCCTGGATAGAGACAGATTACAAAGAATAGATTTACTCTTAAATCTAGATAGTATACTGCTAGTTCTTATTATGTAAATTCTTATGTCTCAACTAGATACTCACATATTTATAGATAAAAAAAAGTTTATCTTTAAATTTTTTTAATTTATTTATTATATGAAACCCATTAGAAAAATCTTGGTACCAAATGTTTTGCTTGCTAACCTGTCTGGACCCAAGAAAATCTAGGTACCAAAATCATTTTTTGCTTAAATCGGTTTTGTAGGAAACATGCTTGAAAAGTTCCTGTAGGAAGATATGGTATTTGGATAGTGGATGTTCAAGACATATGACATGATACAACTCATGCTTTAAGATCTTAATCAAAGATTATGGAGGATATTTCACCATTGGGGATAACTCAAAAGGAAATATCATCAGCTTAGGCCAGATTGGTAACACTTGTTCAATTTTAAATTCAAAATTTTTATTTTTTGATGGGCTAAAGTATAATTTGTTATGAATTTCTTAGTTTTGTGATGATGGATTTAATGTTATGTTTGAAAATTGATTCATGTAATATTTTTAATTCTAAAAATGGTTTGTTATTTACTGTATTAAGAAATGAAAATGTTTATTCTTTATATTTGAATTTTTTAGCTAAGAAAAATATTACCTGTTTATAAGATTTTCATAAAGAATCTTGGATTTGTCCTATAATATTATGACACTGCAATATACACTCACTTAGAAAATTTACTAGGAAGAAATTTGTTAGAGACCTACCTAAACTTAAATTCCCAGTTGAAAAAGATTGAAATCTCTGTCAAAAGGGAAATCAACAAAAAGTTTCATTTAAATTAAAGAAAGAAGTTTCAACTTCTCAACCTCTTGAGTTGGTTCACATGGATTTGTTTGGACCATCCAGAGTTTCTAGTTTAAATTGGAGGCACTATTTCTATGTCCTTGTAGATGAAGTTTCTAGATATACATGGGTATATTTTCTAACTCAGAAAAGTGAATCTTTCTCTTACTTTATTAAATACTCCAAAACTGTAGAAAACCTTAGTGGACTTAAGATTAAAACCATGAGAAGTGATCATGGTCGTGAGTTAGAAAATCATGAATTTGAATCATAATTCTCACATAATGGACACAATCACAACTTTTCTTCCCCTGGGACACCTCAGCAGAATGATGTAGTAGAAAGAAGAAATAGAACTCTTAAGGAAATTTCATGAACTATGCTTAATGAATATGCTTTACCTGTTTATTTTTGAGATGAAGCTGTAAATACAGCTTGTTACATTATAAATAGAGTTTTTATTATACCAGTACTTAAGAAGACCCCTTATGAATTATGAAATAATAGAAATCCTAAAGTTAATTATTTTAAAGTTTTTGGTTGTAAAGTTTTTTTTCTTCATACAAAAGGTAATCTGGATAAATTTTCATCTAAAAGTGACCAAAGAATTTTTCTTGGTTATTCATTAACTAGAAAAGCCTATAGTGTTTTTAATAAAAGAACCAAATGTGTGGAAGAATCTGTGCACATCAAATTTGATGAAACTGATCCACAGAACCTAAACCTTCTCTTGAAAATTTTGAAAAAGATTTGTCTATTCTGAACCTTAATGATAAAATCAGTGAACATGTTGTAAAGACAACCAGTTCTGGAAATATTTTAGAATCTGCTGCTGGTGAACCCGAACCTAGATAAGAACCTAAATTCTCTAGTCCTAACATTACTAGATCAACTAGAATACTAAAGAATCATCCTTTAGATTCTATTGTATGTAATCTAGATAGAGGTACACAAACTTGAGATTCTCTGAGAAACCAGGTTGAACATCAAGATTTTCTTTCACAGTCAGAACCTAAAAATATCAATTATGCTATCAATGATAAATTTGGGGTAATAGCTATGCAATAAGAGTAAAATAAATTTGAATGAAACAAAGTCTGGGAATTAGTAGAAAGACCTAACAACACATTGACCATAGGCACAAAATTGGTGTTTATAAATAAGGTTTATGAATTTGGTAACATCATTAGAAACATAGCTAGGTTAGTTGCACAAGGTTACATTTAAAAGGAGGAATTGATTATGAAGGAACCTTTTCACCCGTAGATAGATTAGAAGCCATTAGGATCTTACTTCCTTATGAATCTCATCTAGATTTAATGTTAAATAAAATGGATGTTAAAAGTTCTTTTCTAAATGCTTATATAAGTGAAGATTTTTTTATTTAACAAACACATGGATTTACAAAGCCCCATTTTCAAAATCCTGTTTTTAAACTTTCTAAATCCTTATATGGTTTAAAACAAGCTCCAAGAGCTTGGTATGATAGCCTTACTAATTTTCTTATTTCAAACGTTTTTGCAAAAGGAATTGTTGATCCTACTCTTTTTATCAAAAATATTTCCAAAGATATTTTGATAGTATAAATATATGTTGATGATATTATTTTTGGATATTCTAAAAATTACTTATGTACCAGTTTTTTAAAGACTATGAAAAATAAAATCAAAATGAGTTTAATTGGAGAACTCGAATATTTTCTTGGATTTCAAATTTTTCAAAATAAGGATTGTATTATTCTAAATCAAAGTAAATACACAAAGGATTTATTAAAACATTTTGGGTTGGATAGGAATAAGGGAAGTGATACACCTATGAGTACCACTTGTAAGTTGGATATTGATGAATATTGGAAACTAGTAGATCAAACCAATTACAGAGGTATGATTGAAAGCTTACTTTACCTTACTACTAGTCGACCTGATATTATGTTTAGTGTATGTATGTGTGCCCGATTTCAAGCTAATTCAAAAGAATCACACTTAATTGTTGTAAAAGGATTTTCAAATATCTTAAAAATACTACTAATTTAGGATTATTTTACCCAAAAAAATATTTTGATTTAATAAGTTATTCATATGTTGACTTTTCTGGTTGCAAGTTAGATAGAAAAAGTACATCTATAACATGTCATTTATTGGGAAAATCCTTAGTATCTTGGTGTAGTAAGAAACAGAATTCAGTGGCATTGTCTACTACTGAAGTATAATATATAACTACTGGTAGTTGTTGTGCACATATTCTGTGGACCAAACACACTTTTTTTTACTATGGATATGTTTTTAAACATGTTTCTATTAATTTTGATAACACTAGTGCAATCAAAATATATAAGAACCCTATATCTCACTCTAGAACCAAGCACATTGATGTAAGGCACCAACTTCAAAGAGATAACTATCAAAAGGGTGATATAACTCTTGAATTTATAGGCACTGAATGTCAACTAGCTGATATATTTACAAAACATTTAAGGATAGAGATATTAAGTTACATTAGACATGAATTAGGTGTGATCAACAACCCACAAACCTCACTGCTAGACAAACTCACCCGTTAGACAAACCTCACCGCTAGACAAACCTCACCGATAGACAAACCCCACTGGTAGAAAAACCTCACCGCTAGAAAAACCTCACTGGTAGACAAACCTCACCGCTAGACAAACCTCACCATTAGAAAATCGTCACTGTTGGACAAACCTCACCATTAGACAAACCTCACCGTTCAACAAACCTCACCGTTAGACATACCTCACCGATAGACACACCTCACCGTTATAGAAACCTCACTGTTAGGATACCTCACCGTTAGTTCTTATTGTTATAATCGTCACTCATAAAATGGTTATCGATACATCACGTTGTTTTAATTTTTTTTGTTTCAATACGAGACACTTTATCGTTTTAATGAATTATTCTTTTATATTTTAATACCTAAATGATAAAATTCGAGTCTAAATCACATTCAATCCACCGTGAACTCAACCCTTCCAAGTACTCGCTTGCCCAAGCCTCTGAAATCATGCGAACCCTAAGTTTATCGATTTGGAAATGTTCTGAGTTAAGAGACCGACAATTGATGAAGGTAATGCGCCGAGTGCGAAGAGACAAAAAGTCAGTTCTGGATCCACTGGAAGTAGTAGTGGTACTGGCAATGAGAAGAGAAAGTCATAGAATACACATTTATCATAGAGGGAAATAGTGACTTAGAAGGAGCATTGTGCTGAGTTTTTGATGTCAATAATGTCTCTGATTTTGAGGATTTTAGAAGAGAAAGGATGGATAGATTGTTTTTCAAACAACAATGGGTCCTATTACTTGAAACTAGTTAACTAATTCTATGAATTTGTTAGATTTGAAATGAATGAAGATGAGAACATGATGATTTCTGTGGTAAATGATAAGGAGATATCATTTTCATATAATGAATGGGCTTAAACTCTGAAAAAAATTCATGAAGGAGAGTAAGGTTTTTCATCTAAATCAATACCTTCATTTAGTGACCATTTTGAGTATGAGGATGCATTGCTTGAGTTAAATAGAAATGGATCACCTAGAAAGGTGATTGCTGCTGAAATGGAAGGAGAAAATATATTGTTGTTTAAGTTCCTTCAACATGTGTTTAGTCCCTGGGGAGGATATTTTGCAACCCTAAAGTTTCAAGATATATATTTGATGTACTTGTTTAGGTATGGAGTGAAGGTCAACCTGTGCAGATTATGGATGATTCAGATAAAAGATATGACCAGACCTAAATCAATGACTAATAATTTGTTCTTTTCTAAGCTAATTTCAATTATGTTAAATGTAAAAGGTATTTCTGAATCGAGGGATGAAACTGTTGTTGTTAAAGACAATTTATCCATTACTAAGACTATCTGCAAGTACATGAAAGTAAGTTGGAACCCTTGGAAGAAACAATGGGTTAATGATGATGGTAAATTGTATGATAAATTTTATCATGTGGACCATCCTTATAGGCCTAACTATGAGAGGTATCTAGGTCTAGGACCTGATGAAGATGAACCTTCATATATTAATCCTATTGATAATGTGGATGAAGAGACCTTAGTGGAAGATGGAGGATATCCTGACCTGACTCATAGCCATGAACCTCAATGTATTTCTTATGGAGAGGCTAGTTCTCCAACTACCTTACCCAGAAGAGAATCTGATTATGATAGCTCAGATGAAGGTACATTGAGATTGAGTCTAGTAATTTGGAGTTCTTCTATGCCTGTAGAGGCTATTTTGGTTGAGATGCTAGAAGCTGCACCTATCCCTAATGATCCTCTGGTTGTTGAAATAGAGATGGTTGTGGATGATTCTTCTGAGGAAGACCTGCCTGCTGAGGATACTATTGAAGTACATCTACAGGAGAATGCACAAGTTTAGGGGAAGCATCCCACCAGACATGGTAGTTTATCAGTATCTCATGAGATTGAAGATTGGGTAGAAGACCCAGGTTTTGTAGTTTTTGTGTTGGATTATCCTGATTATGAAGATGAGACAGCCATCAGAAGACCACATGTCAGTTATGATATCCCTTCTTAGACTTTACCTGAGGATTTAGTAAGAAAAGATGACCTATATCAGTTGAAGTCTGGTTTCAAGACCTGTTTTGTTGAAGAAATGAGAATAATGGAAACCTCTTTAATTTCATCCATTCAATCTGTTATGACAGAATCTCTATCTAGAATTTTGGATGAAGTCAAGACCCCCCAGAATAAATTTTCAAGCTTGGTAGAGTATGTTGAATCTCTAAAGAAATAATTTGTCTCTATGGAGTCTTATATGAGTTCTAAATCTCTAGAAGACAAGGATTTGACATTTATGAAAAGTATTGTCGTCCAGATGGTATCAGTTTTTGAGGAATTTTAGAGTCTCATAAAGAATCATGTCAGCACTTATGACCTTGTTGTGAAAAATCTCATTATTGGGCTGACTCAATATTTTAAGTAAATAGTATAATTTAATATTGAACCATTAAGTTCTCCCAAGCCTTCTTTATATATTGATCAGATTAGAGTTGTGATAAGAGAAGATCTTGGATAGTATTCCACCATATGCTCTGTAGACTCTGCTGACTTGACCCAAGTAGTGACTACCACTAGAGATATATGAAAAAATTGTTCAGGATTTTCTGAGGGAGGCCACCGCCTCTCAGAAATAATTAAAGGAAAAGGTGGATTATTACTTCCAAAGGGTCTACACTAAACATCGGTTGAATAATCACTTCAAACATTTGTTAGAAAATTTGAAATTACCTCCTGTGACTGAAGACTGCATAGAGTAAGTGGGTAAGCTCAGGGAGGTGACTCCAGCTTTGGAAAAATTCTTGGAAAACAAGGATGACTTCATTTCTGCTATGGAGATAGGAGGAGGGATTATCATGGATTTCAGAAATCTCTTGCTGCCCTTTTTGCTTATTGATACTTAGCCAGTGATTGTACCACCAGCTTTACCAACTTATGGATCTACAACTTCTACTCTTCAGATGACCCCATCTCAAGCTATCAAAATCTTTACACTATTGATTACTCAGAGGAGTAACCAATACAGGCCAGGAATAGTTTCAGTTTCTCAACCTCCAGTGGTCATTTCTGGAGTTCCCAATCCTTCAACCGAAGCTACCCAGCCTGAGCCTACCTCAAATCCTAAAGGAAAATCCAATGTGTACATTCATGAAGTGGATTTAGTGAATCTAGATTAATTTGATAGGAATCATTTGTACCTTTTATACTTTTTTTGTAATCCTTTTGTACTTTTGACTCCCAAATATATACCTCTTTTGTAGTCTCTTTGTCTTAGTTTTTACCTCTGCTGCCTACTTAATTTCTTTCTCTTTTACTTTTTAACTTTTAATATCACTTCTGGTTCATGCTTGTATGTTCTAGATTCCCTTTGATATGCCAATGTATCTCTTATCTTTTCTGTTCTATGATACATTCCTTACATCCTTATCTTATACGTCCTTTTTTTTCTAATCCAATTGGAGGAGAAATATTTCCCAAATGGGAGAAATGGAAAAGGGGGAGATGAAGGGGGAGGATTATTTATTACAGGATGGACATATGTCAGACATAGATTTTAATATTTTATTTCTCTAAATCAATTTTCTCTGATAAATTTGAACTTCATAATTTCTATTTATATCTGAAATATATATTACTTGTGTTAGAACACACTGAGAAATAAGAACAATTGAATTTTAGTCTGATACATTTGGATTACCTGCCATAATTTGTGATTATCAAAATGGGGGAGATTGTTGGACTCACTTGTTTTAATAATCTCAATTATGATTAATTATATTTTGATAATCCCAAATGATGTTTATTGATTAAAATTCTCATTACTTTAGTTACTCTTTAAGTGTTTAATTTCAGAAATATAAAAAATATTGAATATGTTCAAATCATATATCTTTCATTTAATAAAATTCGGTTATTCAAATGTTAATTTACACTGTAATGTTTTATCCTAACTTAATCTGTGGATAGTTTGCATAAATAGACTAATAGATACCGATACAGAAGGTCATTGGTATGCAGATGAGCTACCGATACAGAAAGGTCACAGGTATGCAGACATTTACCTTTACTCTTGATATACCGATAGATTAAGTCTACCGGTATGCACAAGTTGACCGATACAGAGTGACAACTACTGTTATTTAGTTAACCATTGCAAGCTCACCAGTATGGGTCACTGGTACATAAGTATACTGCTACTGAGAGCTACCACTAAAGGAAGTCACCACAACATATAATCACCGGTACTTGGAGCTATTACTAGAAGGAGCTACTGCTACAAATAGCTACCGATACAAGATCTACCGTTAGAAGTCCACCACTGCAAGTTCAATGATACAGGAGATATAGAATGGAAACCAGTCACTATTTACCTATACTCTATCTCAGTTTTATTATTAGAAAGAATCATATTATGTGCATTTAATGCAACTTAAATTAATTAATGATGTTTGTTGGATGTCAGGAAACCGTTCCTTGTACAAATCATTCATATTGTCGGAGCTCAAGGAACATATAAAAGGGGAACATCGAGCTACTGGAGAACAAGTCCTTCAACGCACATTCAAAACAAGTTGCTGATAATATAGAAGAACATAGATAATGAAAAGATAGAAAAATACAAGAAGAACACACATATAACTCAAAAAACTCTCAAGAACAGGAGTTCAAAGTGTAAATTCAAGTGCTGCAAAGAAAACTCTCACATTTCAAACTGAACACCTGTACTAGAAGTGCAGGAACAAAACCATGATACTCAGGTTTCCAAACAACTTCGAAAAAAGGACTCAACCGTCATATGCTTCAATCCATGGAGTCTAGAGCTTCACTAAAAACACATAGAGCATTATAAACTCATCTTTATTTTTTTATATCTATTGTGTTTCATTTGTGTTACATTCTGAACAGTGTTTGTGTGCTCTTTATTTTAAGCACACACTGTCTATTTTTCTAAATTGATGGATTTATAAATCCTCACTCAATCTTTCCCTTACTTTTTGTATCCCACTATGGATAGTGGTTGAGGTGAAGTGTGACCTGGACAGTCTGTGTGCTACTGTTTGGTTTTCCCACGTAGAACTTTGGTAGAGGTCTGAGGACCTAGACAGTAAGTACACTGTTTTAAACCCCTATCTAGGGTGTTGATCATAGTTAATATAAAACTATTTGAGAGGACTAAGTCTCTTCTTGAGACTGAACCACTTGTTTAAAACTGCTATGAATTTTTATTTTAGTTAAAACTTTTCTGAATATTCTGATGCTAAGTACTTTAGATAAAATCTATTTTAAAGTACCTCTGATAGTTAAACTAGTAAGTTTTTATATTTATTTTAAACCAGTAGGTTAGTTTCCAATGCTAATATAATCGTCAGATTAGATTAAATGTGAACTAATCAATCTCTTGATAACCTAACTGAACCTTTAATATACTAAAAATTCACTACAGTTTAGCTTGTTATTTAAATTGGGGGATTTTAATAGAAATCATTTAAACAGAAATTTTTAATTGGAACTCAATTCATCCCCCTCTTGAGTATCCACTCTAAGAAACATATTAAATAAAAATAATTATATATATCATATCACATATGATTTACTTATGTCCTTTTATTGCCCATTTATTAACAATTCTATGTCAAAACCATGTTATGTGTAATAACATCTTTGTTTCTCATATGTGCTTTTATTTGTTTTTTCCATACTATTTATTTGATCACGGTTTTATAATCTCAAGAATAATATTCATGAAATAATTTTCATATTTATACATAAATTATACTTTTACTAATAATCATGAATGATTGTTTTTAGAAATAAAGTCTGTTACGATAATGGAGACATTATGACATACATACACTAGAGTAACATTTCTATTTTTCCATGATCATTATGTAAAGGAGGTAATTAATTTTTTATCATTTATTAATTATCATAATATAATATATATAATATATATATTAATTAAATATACTTATATATGTCATCAATGTGGTGTGGTGATGATAGGAGAGAGTAACATAGCGTCGTGAAGGTGGTTTTCCATAAGTACACGAATGATGTTATCAACTTTATGTGAGTGAAAAGGTATGAAATAAATTGTTATATTATGTTTTAAAATTGATTAACATTTCAATAATATCATAATTTTTTAATATATGTCACATATATCTATCATTATTATCATCCATTAAAAATGATAGTGAAAAACGAATCACATCACTTCATGAGGAGTAGTCTGTCATACACATGAGGGATGTTATATTTTCCACTATGGAATGGAAATTAAAAGGTATATATGATATAATGACTAAATATTTATACTTATTTTATAAATTAAATATATATATATATATATCCATCATTATACCCAACCTTGATTAGGGGTAATTAAAAAAATAACATTAGTTTGTGAGGTGTTAGTCCTTTATACTCATGAAAGATTGTTTTAACCCATTTGATAGATGTAGACATTAGTATAAGTCATGCTCATAAAATAAAATAAATTGAATTATATGGTGTATAATTTTGATATTATATCAACAAGGAATACTAGTAATTGAAATAATTGTAGGAATAAATAAAACTATAACCCTTGATGATTAACGTCGCCACTTCATTGGGTATCCTCTTTGGGTTTACACTAAAAAATCTCATGGTTGGATTTATGTAAAAACTAAGAATTATAGGATTACACGATGGAAGTTTTCAAGATAATTTTTTTAGTCTTGGCTGATAAAAAATATATTTAATGTGTGTGTGAGAGGATAAGGATTGTCCTTTTATAAGATAGATGAGTGACACAACTATAATTTTTTGAAAAGAAAGAATATATCCGAGATTTTTTCCATGTAACAAGCATCCAAAATGATATATTATCTATCCAATAATATTTAAGTTCAAAATATTTCCATAAATAGTCATTTGACATGTTTCGGTCGTATTTCACACTTATTTTTTTAGTTTAACCCCCAATAAATCCATTTTTTACCTTAACCATGGCAAACCATTTAAAATGTTTTTATTATTAATTTTTCTCAAAATTTTAAGTGAACATATCAGATAATATATATTATTCTAATATGAAATATTTATTCCATTTTTCCAAATTCCATTCAAATAACTAGAAAATATTAATTTAAATTAACCCTAAAGGCATGATGAGAATGGATTTTTTTAAGAGAAATGGTCAAAAGTGTACTAAGTTTTTATATAAAAATTAAATATCTAATTTAATATAATAAAATTAATTGGATTAGTGGGTGTATAATTGAACTAATATTAATTTGAAACAAATTTAAAAAATAATTTTACTTTATAAATAATTTAAATGAAAAGGCATTTTTCAATTAAAATTCAGTATTTGACCATATTCGTCATAAAATGACACTAAATAGAATAATCCAAAAAACCCATCCCACACTAAATTTTACATTCTTATTGAAATAATAAATTTAATTATATAATATTTATTTTTTAAATGTTTCAAAAATTAATTAATTTTTTGTTCATAAAATTATATAATTTTTTCTAAGAAAATAGTATTTTTGAATCAGATAAAAACTACTGAAAATTATATTTTTTTATCAATATTATTTCATTATAAATACTTATAATAAAAATTTAAAAATTTCATATTACATTTCATATCATTAATTTAAAGTTCATTGTTACAAAGGTAATGTTTAAAAACTATATTTATAAGAAATTTTGGTTTTATTAAAACACAGTGTCATGTCTCACCTTGTATTTCATATAGCCTTAGAATAACATGGTGTTGTGTGTAATGAATCATATAAAATTAATGTAGTATATTTGAAATGAAATAATTTATAAAAACTTATGGAGTTACATTATATCACGCATATAATAAACATCACCCTTAAAATTCATCACATAGGTACTGACAACTAAGGATAGTTCTACCTCATTACATCCTCATATTCCCATATAGCATCCTCAAACTGGTTGTTTCACTATAGAACACTGACCATGTTAGTGGTATTGTTCCATATAACAATATCTTTTAGATTTAGAATCTCCATTGGTTGTTACTCATAATAAATATCATGCTCCAGTGGTATGACCATTGAGTTTAGTACATGTGATGGATCAGATATGCACTTCCTTAGGAGTGATACATGTTACCCATCATGAACTCAAGAGAGGTTTGGGTAAAGAAACAAATGATATTCTACTATACTGGTATGTTGAACTATTTTAATTATACAGATATATCATGGGCTTGGTATGGCCTACTTTCTTCCATGGAGAAATTTATAGAATGACCTTCTTACCAACTTGATATTCATGATCACATTAATGATTTTAAATATAACATTTGTGTCCAAATTGTGATTTTAATACATGTTACTAAATGGATCTAACCTTCCCTTACCTTTCATAAGTTTTCATAGTTCATAATAGCTTTCTTTGTGAAACATAATTATAGTACGTTGGTGTTCTATTTTATCTTCTAAAAATGGATTCATAAGGAGCCTTAAAATGCTCAAATGAATGATATTATTACATGGAAACCCAACTTAAGGAATTTTTTTACTCCAATCACCATTGTTATACATAGGAAATGTTCCTATGATATTATAAAGGGTGTCAATTATTCTCTCAAATTTACCATCTATTTGAGAATGATATGTAGTGATGAAAATCACCTCCATATTAAGATATTTCTGAAGTCTTAACCAAAACATTGAGGTAAACTCCATATTATAATAAAAAACAATTGAATGTGGTACTCCATACAATCATAACACTTATTTAATGTATATTATATTAATATGATCAAAAGTGAAATCATCTATGATAACAATGAATTGTAGTGAAATTTCAGGGTGATCTATTATAACCCATAATTATCTAAACATTAAAGATAAGATAAATCCTAAAGGTTTCCAAAACCATTAATAATATACCAAAATATTATAATGGAATTCTTAAACAAATAGCTTTGTCACTAAATACCAAACAAGAGGGTTTCCTTTCCATAAATGTCTCTTAAAATATCCTTAATCTTGATAAACTCCAATAACAAAAAAATAAAAGGGGTATTAATGAGTTTTAATTATGATAAATATAAAAATAATAAATCTATGATGGTATATATAACTCTTAATTTAATCATACCATAAGACATAAATTTGTACCAATGATAATTCATCCTTTATTCATTAAATAATCTCTTATCTTATACAAAAAATTATATTATAAGCTTGGGTTCAACCTTGTACTGATAGAATATAATATGTGATTTTGTTATTCTATAATTAATATAGAGGTGGGTAGTCACAAGAAATTTTACTAGTGTATAAATAATAAGATTTTCATTAAGATCATTAATAAAAAATCAAACAAGAAATTCCCAACTAAATATGTAATAATTAGTGTTCCCTAATTATCATGATTTAATTCAACTATTATTAATATATAAGATTTCCCTTTCTTATTCTCTTCATAGGTTATTGGTTTTGATCTTCATTAAAATCCTTATATTTGTAACCTTGTAAGAACAATTCCCAAATTCTTTTCAACTGAAATACTACTATTTGGGTGGTGCATTCTATGGATATTTATTATTATTCACATAATTAGATACTTTTTCCCATCACTTTGGAATTAATATACTTAATGAACATCCTTTCCACACATTAAACATTTAGTTGTCCCATTAAGAGAAAATCATCTATGATTTATCCCACAATTTGACAAAAAAGGAAATATCATCTTCTTTTCTCCATGGTTCTTAAATTTTCCTTATTAATAAATATTTATATTCTTATTAAAACCATGAGACTGATACAAAAATCTAAATTCAATTTACACCATGATATAACATTGAACAATATCATCATAACTACTAAGTTATCTTATGGAGACTCCCTTTATAGAATTGGTTTTAAGCCACTAATGAAATGATCAACCATACCTTACGTTTGAATGATAATTCCAGAAGAGTCCCACAAAAGTCTTGGAAATTTTTCCTCATAGGTACCAATAGATTCATCATCCTTTTTTATTATCTCAAGGAACTCTATCTCCATATTCATACGAATAATATGAGGAATGTACATATTTTAAAGATTTTCTTGAACATGACCCAATCCATAGATTCAATTTCATCTAATTGCCTCATATTATTGAAAATATCCCTATATTGAACATCTTCACCTTCTGAATGGAAGAAAACCAAAATAAATTTCTCATACTCAGAATATTGGAGGATTAGAAAAATGTATTCTTTTATGTTAATGTATTTCTCAATAACTAGTGAATCAGAAGTAACACTAAAAAGGTGGATGATGACACATTAAGTATTCAATAAAATTTTGTCCCCTCATTATCTCATTTGGAAGTCTAGAATGATTCACAACATGAGAATGTTGTGAGGAAAAATAAACATGTTTTTTTATTTGAACTTCTATGACGATAGGTTTCTAATGAGGTAAATCATTGCATTTTCTATCACACTCAGTAATAACATTGTTCCTTTTGGTTTTGAACATCGACTAAAAACAAAAACATAACGTGTGAAACATTAATCATAGTGAGGAATTACATTATCATTAAAAATCACTTATATGATGTCTGAATTAGATCACCTTTTCAATCAATGACACAATATGTTTATCCAATGTCATTCATTATCATCATCCATTTAAATCATTAATTATGTTATATAAATATTTTGTGATTTACCAAGGAATATCCCCTAGGAGTGTCGAACCAGATTAATAGAAAGGATTATTTTCATGCACTATGTGACGATTGAGTACAACTAATTATGACCTTTTAGGGTTATTACCCTTAGGAACCTATTTTCCAAAACCACATCCAATTGTAATATATAGACAAGGATTTAATTTATAGGAAATAATCAGAAATATCCCTTACTAAAATTCAACTAAATGTTTCTATACATTTACTCATCTATAGACCTATCCTTGAATACATCTATAGATATATCCTTATAAATATCCTTAGGGATATCACAAACATTTTCTCATCTTAGTTTCCAAAGACTGACTAAACCCATACTCTAATAAAAAATATAGCAAATTATCTTTTTCATACATATATATTAAATATTTTTAAATGAATATTCATTAATTTACCCAAATACATGCCTAAGGACCATAATAATTTAGTGTATTTGGATATTAGGTACACAATCTTCTAATTTGGTTAAATTTCTTTAATGTTTCCCATAAATATTTTCTAATATATCATTACTCATATCCATACCCTACATAAAACCATTATTAATAATTTAGGGAAAGAAAACATAAGAAAGGAAGAGCTATAATTCCTAATAAAGATAAAAAAGGGTGATTCATAATCTTAATATGAAAATTAGAGTTCTATAACATTAACCTCATATTTGAAAACCATACCCTTCATATAAAATAACATAAACTAGAGTCATAGAATAAATATTTTTTGTTTATAAAACATGAGTGATAAGAAAATTATAGAACATGAGTCATGAGAGAATAAAAAAGGCATAAGAAATCAATTTGAGGTATACACATAGGCATGGAAATTATTAAGTCAAGGATACCAACCAAGACATTTATGACATGTTAGTATTAGGATAACCACCCATGTACTTTCTTTGGGGTTGGGATGACCTCATATATACCCAATTTTGGGAATGTGATTACCACCCATGTACCATCATATTTGAAATTAGGCTAACCACCAATTCACCATCTGAGCTCATAGAAGATTTTTTACTACCCAGTTCATTGGAGGTAGATATTGGTCTTACTCAAAACATAATGATAATATTATATATGTGTGCCACATGATCATAAAACATTCATTTTATCATAACGAATGAAATAAAATCAATTTTTTAAAACATTCATCACATAAAAAATATGAAAAATAGACACATTTCACAATAATTTTTTCATTTCATTATTATATAACCCATGAAAAAATTAGTTGGTTTCATAATAATTATATCATTGTATAACCCGTGGAAGATCAATGGTAATTATAAACATCTTTTCATAATAAACATAAAAAATTAATAGAAAGAATAATAATAGAATCCTTGGATCATATCCCCTGTAAGGCATAAGTAACATCAAAGGATTTCATCATAGAATGAAAATTATTTTGAAAATCATTTAAAATATTTCTGGAGGCGATTATCCTTTAAACTTTTAAAAATTATTTTTAGAACATAAAACATTTTAAAAATCCTTTTCACCCTAAAATATTATATTTAAAATATTAAAATTTAAAAAATATTATGGAAAAAAATATTTGAAATTATAATTGAAAATTGTTAAGGTAACCGTGAAATAATTGAGAAATCTGGGTAATTGGAAAAAATATTAAATCCATGCATGTTTAAAATAATCATTCCTTTCACGTTTTTGGTAAAATACACCCATAAATTATTTTTTGTAAACTACATAAATAATACATCCAAAATAAATTGTAAAAAAGTAAATCATGGGTAAACAATTTTTGTAATAATCATAATATATTATTAAACCATTTTTTAAAACATTGTTTTGTAATAAAAGGGATCTCCAACTAAAGAGAGAAATAATGTCATATTTATTTAAATGAATTTTTAAAATATATTATGTAACAAAGTGTACAAAAATGGTGGTATTAAATTTAAATAACATGAAATACCAGAGTAGAATAAGATTATTGCTTTTCATAGGATCTATATCATAATATTTTATCATTATAAACATAATCATAAACAATCCACATGACCATGAGATCGTGACATAAAATATTTACCACCTAGGTAACTTTGAATTGTATCCCCTAAAAGAATAAAATAAAATAGAGCATAAAATATAACGAGGATGAATAAATTCATGGTATTAAATGTCAAAGAGGCTTTATATACACCTCATTAAAAATATTGGTTTATAAAATTACATACATCTCAATAATGAAAATTGAGAAGAAAATCCCTTTATTCTTTAGTAATATTTTGAATCATAATCTCCAATAAATAATAATAGAAAATAAAACAATAAATACCATTATATAATTATATTCATGATACAAAATTTCCATGGGGGAATTATATATATTCATAAATATAAATGAGTAATCAATTTTCACACATCTCCATGAAATAAAAGAGTGACTCGAAATCCCTTACCATTAGTCTTGACTTCCTTTGTAATTGTCTGAAAATCCTGTATAACAAATATATGATTATTATAAACATATTAAAGAGTCTTATATATATATATATATATATATATATATATATTTCAATATATTGTTTATTTGTTTTCCTTTTATTACTTTTTTAACAACTCCTTGTTAATGTCATGTTTTGTATAATAACCTCTTTGTTTTTCATGTGTTTTTATTAGTTATATATGATCTTGTTACTTTGATCATGGTTCCATAATATATAGACTAATATTCATTAAATTTTTTTCATATTTATACAAACTTTATACTTTTCATATTAATTATGAAATATTGTTCTGAAAAATAAAGTATGTCATGATTGTGGAGACAGTAGGCCGTACATACTCTTGATTTATGAATACATTTTTCAATGATCATTAGGTAAAGGATTTAATTAATATTATATATTCACATAATTATAATAATAGTATAAATAAAATATAATTTAATAATATATAACTATTCATATCATCCATTTTCTGTGGTGTTTAAATGAGAGAGTCACATCCCTTTATGATGGCGGTAGTCCACACGTACACATACGACATTATCATCTTTCAATGATTGAAAAAGTAAGAAATAAAATGATATAAAAACATTTAATAATTGTAAATATTTTATTATCATTATAAATCTTTCATTTATATCACATATATTTATCGTTATTATCTTCCTTTTTAATTGTTATTGAAAAACAGACAATATCACTTCACGAGGTGGTAATCCTCCGTAAACACAAGTGATGTTATCAAATACCCTATGGAATTGAATGTAAAAGTTATAAATGATATAATTATTTAATAGATATTATTATATTATAAATATCATATATATTCTCTATATCCATCGTCATACCCTACCGTGATAGGTTGTAATGCGAAAAATGAATGACATTGGTTCATGAGGGGGTAGTCCGTCGTACACATGAATGATTATTTCATAACCAACTTAATGGTAGTGAGATGGTTGTAGGTTGTGAAATTAATATAAAAACATCTCAGTATATTTTATATAATTATTTAATTATATTATCATTTTATAATAATAATTTAAGGTAGTTGGGGAAGAAAAAAAACAAAAATGGGTATTGATGAACCTCACCTCTTATTCGGGTATCCTCCTTAGGTTTGCACCCAAAGTCATCCTAGGTTTTATTTATGTACACATTAAGTATTATATAATGATAGGATGTAATTTTAAATGTGATTTAGATAGTTATTGGGTAAACTAAAATGGTTTTAGGGAGGTAGAAATAGTCAATAAGGGGTATCCTTTAATAAGTGAGGTGAGTGTCCCAATTGTAATTTTTTGAAAAGAAATAACCCCACTCACTTTTTTTTCATGTAATAGGGAAACCAATTTTAGTATTGTTGAATATATAATATATAAGGTCAAAATAAGGACATAAAATTTATTCTTTAAATGTTTTAGGTCATTGTTTTACCCTTATCATTTTAGTTTATCCCCTGGTAAATACATTTTTACATTTACCGTAGTAATTTTTTTACAATTCATTTTGGTCAAAATTTAAGTTAAAATAATTATATAATATCAATTATTACAATTAAAAATACTAAACCCTTTTTTTATAAATTCCATTCACAAAATTAGAAATTTTTATTTTAAAATTAATCCCATAGACAAGACTAGAAATCATGTTTTTAGAAGGGAAATCCTAACAATTTTATAAAGTGTTTATATTGAAATTAAATATGAAATTTATTCCAATAATCTAAATTGGTTTAATGGACTTATAATTGAACTAATTATTATTTACACTAAATAAATAAAATAATTTAACTTTATAAGAAATTTAAATTAAAAGATAGTTTTTAATTAAAATTCAGTATTTTACACCATTCATCAAAAAAGAAACTTTTTAGAAAAATCCACAAAATTATCCCTAATATAATTTTTAAATTATGATTTAAAAAATTAGTTTTATCTTTTAAAATTCATTTTCTAAATGTTTCAAATATTAATTTTATTATTGTTCACAAAAAAATTAATTTTTTTCAAATATTTTTGAATTATATAAATACATTACCAAAAACTAAGTATTTTTTTATCAATATCTTTTTTACATATAAAAATTATAATTATTTTCTAAAATTATATACTAAATTTTATTTTTTAATGTCTAATGTCCCGGTTATATTGGTCGATTTTAAATAACTATATTAATAGTATATCTTGGTTTCATTAAAACTCAATGTCATGGGAAAGGAAAGATAACCCAGTATTGCATGTATTAAAAGATTAACCTTGTGTTACATGTAACAAAATATTTCAATAAAATTTATTTCATTTGAGAAAAAATAATTCATAAAATCTCTAGGTGTTACAACACATCCCCAGGTTATTCTTTGTAGTTTTATAAGAATTATGTAATTTTTGGAGCCTAATAAATATTTTTTCAATAATGTCAATATATTTATATTGTATATTATTATGAAATGTACCTAATTTTCAATAGAAACTTGGATTAACAATGATTTGGTATTTTATTATGTATAAATTGATATAATAAATCATTAATAAATGTGTATTAAAATAAGGGTTGTTAAATTTTCTAATTTAGTTTTTTGGCTACACACAATGATTTCTAAAACCTCACAACCCCCAAAATCATCAACATTCCACTCAGAGGGTTTTCTCTTTCTCATGAATACACCTTCTTCTATATCTCCACATCACCCTTTTGATCTTTCTTAATAATCTAAATCAGTAATGGATGGGAAAACATTTGATAATGGAAGAATGATATTCCTTCTATTATGACTCCCATTTCCATCCTTTTAATGCCTAATAATATCATATCATTTCTAATCTTCATCATGGATTGGTTTATGAGATCCTTTCTAATTAGATCATATTTCACGTAGTTTTATTTCCACAGATAGTAGTGTATTTGGAAATCATAGTTCTTGATAAAATATAACCATCATTTCTAGTGCATATTAAGCTTAATTGGAATTAATATATATTTTAGGATCTTATCATCCATTTATATTAAAAGCTATACCCTTATAGATAATTACATTGAATGTTCAATGTGAAGATTAATTTATCCAACTTAGGATCATGTGTTAGATAGTTATACTTATAAACATCTACTTTTGTTGATTTATATGATATAACTCAATCATTTTTCATCAGTACACATTATATTTTTTTCATTGAACCATGACTATAATCCATAGAAATTTCTACACTTGTGGTAAATGTTAGTACTACTGTAGTGATACGAATCATTTTTAGTTTCTTAATTCTCTCCAAAAATTCATTGGTCCAAAAAATACTTGTCTCCCTATTAAGTCAAATTTTATAACTGGGATATATAATCATGAAACATTTCTCAAAAATAATTAATAATACTCTAATAGACAATGGAAATGGTGGATATCCATTATAGATGTTGGTCTCGACCACTCCTCAATGGATGTTTTCATAGAATGGTCTATATATTTCCCTTTACTAGAGACAACTATCCCCAGTAATGCCACTTTATCCTTCGAAAACTCATACTTAAAAAAATCTTTTATATAAATTGTCATTCATTAATATCATAAACATTCTACTCAAATACTCCTCTTATTCCTCATTAAGATTATAGTATATAATAATATTATCTATAATGACTACCAAAAATTTGTTTAGGAAATATATATAGACTTTATTTATTAATTATATGATTATTTATAGAGAATACATGATCCTGAACAGTATGACCCTGAATTCATAGTTGTTGTACATTTTTACAAAATGTGGTCCCAGGAATATTTTCTATCTTCACATTTAATATATTATATCATGATAAAAGTTCCACATTAGAGAATTATTGATATCCACCCAATATATTTAATAAATCACCAATCCATGGAGATAGAAACTAATTCTATATAATGATCTTGTTGAGTTCACAATAATCGATATAGAGATGCATCAGATAATTTTTATTCTTGAAAAGGATTACCAGTAAACCCCATAGTGAAGCACTCATTAATATAAAACACACATCCATAAGTTCTTGTAATTTCATATTTAATTCATCTAGTTCATTGGGGGAAATTCTTTACAAATACTCAAGTATTGAGAAATACCAAGGTATTACTTTAATTGAGAAATAAATAATTTTATTAAAAGGAAGACCTCAAAACAAGTATAAAAATAAAGAATGATACTCCATTATATTGGGTATACATTTAATAGGAGTCCCCTCCATTCATTCAATCATTTTAGATAGATAATATTGATTATAAGGAAAAAAATATCCATGACTCTGTAGAAGATTATGAAGAAGATTCATCCTCATACTTACAATTTTATAGAATCATAATCAAATTTGAGATATAAAATGTGATTTCCTTTTCCAATAAGTTTATGTGATCTCTAAATAATAAAAACTATTACATTATTATTATACCATAAAATTATAATAATGTTATTACTATAAGGCCTTCTAACTCATTTATTACACACATAACTACAATGGAATAGTTATGTCAACAATCTGAAAAAATCATTCCACTCTTAGAATTCTTAGAAAAAGTAACTTCTATGTTTTGCAGTGATGTTGGAATAGTTCTACTAAATATTCATGACATTAAAGAATGCATAGAATAAGAATAAAATTTTTAATTCATTATTCATCAATGAATAACTAGCATAAAATTCAATAAATCAGTGTCTTGATTGACCTACATTATAGTGTAAACATAATATTTCCATTTATGTCATGTATATGGAATTTTTTTCACTATTTGGTTTAAAAACCCTTAGATTAGTGAATTGATAGGAAAAATATCCAGCTTTCTTATATTATAAACACTTGAAAATAGGATGATGATTGATATAGGGATTTTTTTTCTTCATTCAATGTAGTGTTATTTTTCCTATCACATCGACATTTGATAGATATATGCCCCTCTTTTCCACACTTGAAGCACATCCCAGTCCACTTGATAAAGTTTCAGGGATATTTCTTACAACATATTTTATTGGCAGGATGTTGAACCTTCTTAACTTCCTGCGTATTATCTAGTGATTTCCTAGTGTTTATGTATTATAATTTTCTTATCTATAATCACCTAAGAATCATTGATTTTTCTCTCCACTTTGTGGTCACATCAGAAACATTATTCATAACTATCAAATCACTAATGAACCAATTCTTGCTAATGTTAATGTTTAAACCTACTAGAAAAATGGTTAATTATAATTTTTTATGTATCATCATATGGTTATAATCATAACACATATGTCTTTCAAAGTTCACCATAGAAGACCTGATTGATTTATCGTCCTTTTTCTAGAGTTTAGGTAACTCCATTTATATTTTAAGATGGATCATGCATGGGAAATATTAATCAATATTCATCATCTTGAATTATCCCCACTCTATGGATTTCATTTAATCCCTAATATTCATATTCTTTATCAGATTCCACCACTGATGAAATTACACATTTTTTTTGAATAATAACTATTTCTTGAAAATATATTTTATTTTATTTTATACTCAAAAAAACAATATCCTATTATTAATGAAGTGAGTATAATCGAAATGAGACCTTTTGGTTTTGGCTATCATAAGACAGTTGGTCAATATGACCATTGGAAACTATACTATTAATGTTAAGTTTGGTGATTATAAATAGAAATGATAATAGTTATTATTACAGAAGGAATATTTGATGGCCACATCAAGTAGACGCGAGCCTTATGAGGCCCATTTTTTTAGAGCTTAGGAAGGAGGTGGTGTCGATGGGATTTTCTCTGGACCAAACCCAAGCCGAACATCAACATGTTAAGCTTGAACAGAATCACATATATAATAATTTCAAGTTGATTGAAATCACCACTTGGTCAATGTTGTCCAAGCCACCCCATTATTCTATCACAATTTCACACCATACTCATAGGTCTTATGCTCGTGTTATAAGGGGTTATGTAATGAGGCCCTTAGTTAATTCGTGTAATTCTTTGGTATAAATTTTTTTATTCTATCATGTATATTTTAAGAATAGCTTTTCTTAATAAAATATATGTTTAATTATGAAAATTATAATAAATTTATATTATAAGTAAAAAAACAGTACTTTTCAAATATTTCACATATATAGATAATTATTATAGTAAAATAAACATAATTTTTGAATTTCAATGTCAAAATTAATCTAGGTTTAATTTTTAGAAGTTTTCTAAGAAGTTTTAATTTTTTATTATTTAATGAATAATATTTTATTAATAGTGTTTTTATTAATATTATTTGATGAATTTTATTTTTTCAATGAATAGTATTCAGAATATTATTAAATAACTTTTTTGGTGAAATTATTTATGAAAATCGAACATACATGGTTGTGTTTCGGGTGAAAATTGGGTTTCAATAAGATCAAAATAATTTTTTGGTAAACAGTAACTTTAACATTGGGAATATTAATTTTATCCTTATAAATGGTAATTTGACCAATGGAATAGTATCCTCACCTAAGGAAGTATACTTATTTTTTATTCATCTGAAGTGGCAATGTGATATTATTATATCATAGTATAAGTAAATAAACGTTTCAAAAATTGTAATATATGTATTTGTATTTTATTTATTTAACTTATTTTAAAGTTAAATTAATTTTTATAAAATGGAGTTCACTTTTTAATTGTATACGTTGAAAAATTGTTAGGGTGAATAATTGGTATTTTTCTGAAATAGTAGATTTTGGTTGAATAGTAGAAATACACTTTTGAGTTTTCGGTAAGTTCAATAACATCATAGCTGTGTAAAAATGATTTAATCCTTATTTTATAGTGATTATGGACTATTATGAATTAAAATATGACATGAGGTGTCCTATGTGACCAATACCATGGGAAAATATCATGGGAAAGCCCATAGTTTTTCAAATACCACTAATGAGGTGTCCTTCAAGATTAATAAAATATTCTCTCACTTTTTCAATAGATAACCACCCATTCCTTCTTTGACATTTATTAAAAAATAATTCTACATGAATTTATGATAATATTACACCCAAGGAGTCATCCAAATGTATCATCAATCCCCCAAGGTTTTGATCTTAGTGTTTTAGAAGTTACTCTTTAAGGTAAGGGAATTCACACCTTTACTTTTTCCATTCATGTTCTCTTTTATGTGGTATGACTTTCAAGTTTCTATACCATGTTAAATTTACATTATATTTTATCCCTATATAGTATTATCAGTCATTTATGTATGTGATAAACTTGTCCCCTCTATTTTTAATGTTTTTTAAAACCAAGTTTTATAGTCGTTATGCTGCAGAATTTTGTCTCAAAATATATCTTTTTTTATCAAGAAATTATTTTATTTAATTTATATGAATACAAAATCCTATTTAATTTCTAATATTATTAATAATGACATAAAAATTATATATTTTATTCTTTAATTGACATACATAAAACCCTCATTCCCTTTCTGTGGTTTATAAATGACATAATGATCATGTTTTTAAGCACTTTTTAAAATGCCATGACTTTTATTTGAAACACATTTATTTTATTCTCTATAGGTTTTTTATAAGATATTTTATTATGATCTATGTGGCTCACAGGAAAATAAATACATATTAATGGTTTAACCTTATATCACTCTAATGTATTGGGAAAATAAACTAATCTCAAGAGATGACAAGTTTTATGATACCTTAGTAAACAACCTTGGAACTTTTTATGACACCTTGTGGATGAACCTTTCTGATATGCATATGAAGGTCTAAATTAATTGTTGTAGAAAAATTTTAATGTTATGATTCATGTTAATTTTAATATTATATTAAACTTTTTCCATTTCTCATGTCTTTATGGATTTCATCAAGTTCTTATTGATATCACAAATAATCTGTTTCCCTTGTTTACCCGTACCGGGCCTTCTACTCACCCTTTCCATTGATGTATGTCCCTGAGTTATGAGATGAAGCAATCATACTTAGGAAAAACCTATTATGAATACTTACAAGTGTATTAGAATAATTTCTTTTATTTTCATGAATTATGTACCTTATTTCTAAGACACTAATCTTTAAAGAACCTATATTTGTAAAATGTAATTAAAAGTTATGTTATAAAAATCCAGGATGCCATAGTTGGTTTCAATGGATATATTAGTTATATGTGGAAATTATGATGTGAAAAATTTAGGAATAACCCTATACACAAGTTTAAATATTGGAAAACTTCTTGGTATTTTGGTGAAATAGTATGTAAGTGGTTTCTAAACAAATAAATCTCTGTCTAGATACGAACAAGTGGATGTGGCTCTAGAATAGATGTATCTAGGGGTAAAACCCAAAAAAACCCTGCTTTGATATTGACTCAAACAGAAATTTGTGCATGAAAATAGCCCTTATTGCACTCTTGGATTGACACTCCCAGTGGAATTTTTGGTTAATAAAAGACTTTTTATGAGTCATTATGAAGGATTTGTTGGAAATGTAGTTATTGAAATTTAATAACTTGTTTACACATAAGGTTTTAAGACATAAAAATATTTTATAGTTATAATATTCTTAAATGAAACAAGTTTGTCACTATGTTTTTCTTATTTTAGAAAATGGTGAGAAACAGGAGGAACCATGAAAATGGTGACTGTAATAGACCATGCACTGAGAGCCCTGCAATGGAAGCCAGAATGGAATCTTTCATGAGAATGATGAATCAAATGATTAAAGTTATGGGAAATAACTTGAATCAAACTGAGAGATTGATTTCACCAAGAAGGGAAAAAAAATTCTATTGAGTCCTTTAGGTGTCAATGACTGCCAATTTTCAGTATATCTAACGACCCATTGATTGCAGAATAGTGGATAATATCTACCGAGAAGATATTTTCTATAATTAATAGTTATGAATAAGAGAAAGTCCCCTTGGTTGTATACTACATAGAGGGAGAAGCTGATCAGTGGTTGGAACTGATTAAAAACCCAAGCCCAAGAGAGTATAATAAGGCTATGGAGTGGGAAGAGTTTAAGGGTATCCTCTTCAATAAGTATTTCCCTCATTCGATGAAAACAAAAATGGAGATGAAATTTTTTAAGCTAAAGCAGAAGGACCATGAATATGTGGGAAGCTATGAGATGAACATCCCAAGGCTTTAATATTAAACCCCTAGCTTTTCATGTATCCTAATGAGAATGTTGATAGATTCTTCTGTGTATTGAGACCTTATATATGGAAGAATCTAACAAACCTAGACAATCATAGCTATGGGGAAATCATATGAAGAGCTATAAATGTTGAGCTTTAGTTCGGTGAGATACATTGGTCCCACAAGTATAATGAAAAGAATATATCCTTGGAGAAAAACTTGGGTTGAACTTTGACCAAGGATGAGGTGGAAAGAAAGTGGAAATTTCCACATACAACAAATGTGGTAAGTAGCATTCAGGGAACTGTCTTCTTAGGAGAGATAAATGTTGCAACTATGGAATATAAGGCCATATTGGTTGAAATTGGCATATCTAGGTGAAGCAACACATTCCAAAAACTAATTATAATGGTAAGATGGTGTAGACATTACCTGACGTCCAATTATTCAAGTGTGGATTACTTAGGAACTTTTCTAATCACTATCCCTATCCAAGAGAAGTGGAGGGGAATCACTATCACCCTCAACATAGGATAAGGGAGTATGGTCATGCATTTTTTATCATGATGGCTGAAGTTGAATATCCCAATGGTGTGGTGGAAGGTACTCTTATTTTTCACTCAAAGTTAGTAGGTACATCATTTGATTCTGGTTCTACACATTCCTTTATTTCTTCCATGTTTGTAAAGAATATAGAACCAATCCCAGATGTTAAAAGGTAGAGTTATCAGTGAAGAAACATAGAGGGATTATCCAATAATCAATGGTGGTTAAAAATATTAGTATTTACTTTAGTGAGCACAATCGTTTCAAAAATCTAGCAGTCATTACCATGTTATAATTTGACATTATACTAGGGATGGATTGACTCTAAAATTATAATGATAATATAAAATGCAGAAGTAATCAAACCTCATAATTCTTGAATTGAAAACCTATAGTGTTATTCCATGGAGTGATATCTCAAACTGATCTTTTTCCAGAAGAACATACAATAACCTTATTTATGAATTTGATCAATGAAGAATAATAATGAAATGAGAGTATAAGGATATAGAATGTCCCCATCATAAAAGGATACATTAATGTATTTCCTGAGGAGTTACCTGGACCTCCCCCAGAAAGAGAGGTAGATTTATCCCTTGAACCCATTCCTAGTTCCAAGATGATTTCAAAAACCCCATATATAATGGTGAATGTTGTGCTGGAGGAATTAAAGAAGAAACTCCAAAAATCTTTTAGAGGAGGGTTTTATCCATCCAAGTGTGTCTCTTTAGGGAGAACATGTTCTCTTTCTGATTAGGAAGGATGTTTGATTTGGTTATGAATTTATTACAGAGAACTTAATGGGATTACAATAAAGAACAAGTACCCTCTTCCAAGAATTGATGATTTATTTGACTAGCTTTATGGTGCTCAATTATTATCTAAGATTTTATCTTCAATCTAATTATCATCATTTGAGGGTTAATGAAGTTGATATTCCAAAAACCACATTCTGATCAAAATATGGGCATTATGAGTTTTTATTTATTACCTTTAGTTTGACTAATGCTCCTACTGTTTGTATGGATTTTATGAATAGAGTCTTTAGGGATTACCTTGTTAATTTTTTTGTTGTTTTTATCGATGATATTATAATATATTCCAAAATTATCATGGATCATGATAATTATATAAGGGTTATTTAGAAGTCTCTACAGAAGGAGAGTCTTTTTGGAACATTCATAAAATGTGAATTTTGTTTACAACAAGTTACTTTATTAGGGAACATTGTAACCAATAAAGGAATCACAATCGACCATGAAAAATGAAGTTTGTGAAGGAGTGGACTCATCCTACAACAATAAATGAGATTCATAGTTTTCTTCGATTAACAGGATATTATTATATTTTTTTTAAAAGATTTTCAGGACATTCTAATCCATTAAAAAAGTTAACTAGAAAAGGGGGAAAGTTCATCTAGACAAAGGAGTGTGAGGAAAGTTTCCAAGAGCTAAACATAATATTGGTTACTTAAACCATGTTAACTTTTCCCTCAATTGGATAAAGATTCGCTATTTTTAGAGATTAACCTCTGAAAGGTCTTGGGTGTATTCTAATGAATAATGAAAAGGTGATTGATTATTCATATCGATAGTTAAAGACTGATGATAAGAACTATCCAACTCATGAGCTAGAGCTATCTATGGTTGTTTTTTCTCTGATGATATAGAGGCACTATATTTTTGGGGAGAAGTATGATATATACATAGACCATCAATTTTTGACGTAAAATTTGCCACAAAAGGAATTGAACATGAAACATAGGAGATGGTTGGAACTCATTAAAGACTGTGATTATTCAATTAATTATCATCCCAAAAGAGAAAAAAAAGTTATTGATTCATTAAGTAGGAGGGACCCTATTATTCTGTTAATTATGGGGATTCAAAGACATCCTTTGATCAATGAACTACTAAAATTGGACATAGTAATCATAAGGGAAGGTACATCATTAACCCTATCCCTAATTATTTCTCAACCATCATTACTAGTGAAGAATAATAAATATTATAATAAAGATACTTTTGTTAAAAAAGAAGTTTGAGGTTGTGAAGGATGGGGAGTTTTTTGAGTTCAATATTGATCAAAAAGGAGTATTGACCTTTTGTACAAGACTACGTGTTCCATCTATTCTAGAAATAAAGAAGGATCTTATAGATGAAGCTAATAGCTCTAAATTCTCTATACACAATGGAAGCACAAAATTGAATGTGAACTATTGTGATCATTATTGGCGGGATATCATGGAAAGGGAGATTTCCAACGACATTACAAGGTTCTTGGTTTGTTAGCAAGTGAAAATCTGATCGACAACTTCCTAAAGGGGTATTAAAACCACTACCCATATCAGTAAGGAAGTTTGACAATATCACTATGGACTTTTCACTGGTCTAGCGAGAACATACAAGGGAAATAATGCAATATGGGTTATAGTGGACCATCTCATCAAGACTGCCCATTTTATCACTATTTGGGAAGATTTATCTCTTCAAAAAATTTCGATGATTTGCGTGAAAGAAGTTGTAAGGATGTATGGAGTTGCACTTTCTATCATATCTGATCATGATCCAAGGTAAACATCAAAATTCTGGAGAATTCATCAACATGATCTATGTACCAAATTGAATATCAGTATGGCCTATCACCCCCAAACTAATGGAAAATCTGAATGGACTATTCAGACACTTGAGGACATGTTGAGAAAATGCTCATTGGAATTTAAAGGTGGATTGAATCAATATATCCCATTAGTTAAGTTATCTTAGAACAATATATTCCACCTGATAATTCAAATGGAACCTTGTAAAGCTCTATATGGGAAGTGATGTAGAACTCCTACTTTTTAGGATGAAGCTAGTGGGAGAAAGATTATTGGGACTGATCTTTTTCAAGAGATTACAGAAAAGGTTCATACAATTCAACAACACATTATGACTTCTTAGAGTGGGTAGAAGAGCCATGCTGAAAACCTTCGAAGGTACTTGGAATTTGATGTTGGTGACAAATTCTTCCTTCTAATTTCTACATGGAAGAGAGTCATGTTTTTTCGAAAGAAAGGTAAGATCAGCCCCGCATACATTGTACCCTATGAAATACTTTATCACATAGGAGAAATGGTTTATTGGATTTTCATTCCTCGAAATCTAGATCATGTTCATGATGTCTTATATGTATCCCACTTGAGGAATTAGATACATGACCCTTATCATGTATTGAATCATAAGGTGGTGCAACAAGAACATGAACTGTCTTATGAGGAGTAGCTGGTGGAGATCATGGATTATAGTGATGAAGTTATATGCAATAAGACTTGACACATGTTTAATGTGTTATAGAGGAACCAAATATATGAAGAAGCCACTTGGTAACCAGAAGAGACTATGAGGCAAAAGTACCCACACCTTTTCTCTTCTGAGGGTAAGAGTTTAAATTTCGGGGATGAAATTTCTTAAGGGATAGAATTTAATGACATGAAATTTTTAAATAATAATTTCTTCTTGAAAATATATGATATATTATTTTTCTACTCAACAAAACTATATCGCTTTATTAATTAATTTATTATAATTGAACTGATACCATTGGGTTTCGACTGTTATATGACCGTTGGTCAATAAGACCATTGAAACTATACTCTTAGCGTTAAGATTGGTGATTATAAATTGAAATGATAATGGTTATTATTGCATAAAGTATATTCAATGGTTTAATAGAGTATAATAAATCCTTAAAAATCTCATTTTTTAGAGCTTGGTATGGAGATGGTGTCATTGGGCTTCACACTGGACCAAGATCAAACCGAATATCCATACGTTAAGCTTGAACAGAATCACTTACGGGAGAAGTTAAAGTTTATAGCAATCACCACCTAGGATATATTGTCTGAGACACCCCCAAATTCTATCACTATTTCACACCTTACTATTAGGTCCTATTTGGGTGTTATAAAGATATATGTAATGAGGCCTTATTTACTTTGTGTAATTCGTTGATATAAATAAAATTTTTATTTCATCATTTCTATTTAAAGAAAATATTTTCTTAATAATATACATGTATAATTAAGAAAAATTCGATAAATCTATTTTAGAAGTAAATAATTGTAATTTTTATAGATTCCTCATACATAGAGATTTATTATGGTAAAATAAACATTTTTGAATTTCAAATGTCAAAATTAATATGGGTTGTATTTTTAGAAGTTTTTGAAAAAGATTCAATTTTTTAGAATTTGATTAATAGTTTTTGATGAATAGTATTTTTATGAATATTATTTGATGAATAGTTTTTCAATGAATAGTAAAAAATATTTTATTATTAGACAACTTTTTGTGAAATGATTTTCAGAAATTGTACATACATGGGTGTAATTAAGGTGAAAATGTGGTTTAGTAAGATGAAAATAATTTTTTGGTGAAAAGTAACATTACACTTTGTAATAGTAATTTTACCGTTATGAATAGTAATTTTACAAATGGAATAGTATCCTCACCTAAGGATGTATAAATATATATTATTCATCTAAAGTGGTAATGTGATATAATTATATCATAGTATAAGTAAATATATGTTTTTTAAATTATTAGTTGAGTGTTAGTATTTTATCTATTTAATTTAATATAAGTTAAAGTAATTTTTGTAAAATTTAGTTCACCTTTGAATTATACACATTGAAAAATGGTTAGGGTGAATTTTTTGGATTTTTTTGAAACAATTTATTTTTCAATAAATAGTAAAAATATAGTTTTTAGTTTTCGGTAAGTTTAATGACATCATACCTATGTGATAATTAAGTAATCATGATGTAATAATGCTGGTATAAACATATGGATTAAAATATTAAATGATTTTTTCCATATGTCCAATTCCATGAGAAAATATAATGTGAAAGACCATGGTTTTTAAATACCACTACTGAGGCATCCTTTGAAACTAATAAAATATTCCCCTACTTTTTCTATAAATAACCAGCCATAACTTCATTTCATTTCATTAAAAAACATTCTACACAATTTTATGAGGGTATTACCTCCCAAGGATTCCCGCAAATATGTTCTCAATCTCCCAAGGTTCTGATCTTATACTTTTTGAAGCTACTCTTCAAGTTAAGAGAATTATCAACTTCTCTTTTTTCCATTCAAGTTCTACTTTATGTGGTATATCTCTAAAGTTTCCATACCATGTTATTAATTTCATTTTATTCTGTCCTTATATAGTATTATGAGTCATTTATGGATGGGATACCCTTGTCCACTCTATTTTTAATGTTTTCTAAAACCATGTTTCATAGCCATCATGCTGCAGATTTCGTCTCGAAATCTCTCTCTTTTTATAAAGAAATTATTTTATTTTTTTATATGAAAACCCAAACCTCTTTCATTTCCAAGATTATTCGTCATGAAAAAAATGATTTATTTGATTTTGGAATTGACATATTTAAAATACTCAATCTCTTTCTATGGGTTATAAATGACATAATGATCATCTTTTTATGATCTTTTTAAAAATTCATGATTTCGTATGAAATCCATTTCTTTTATTCTATATGGGTTATTTATGAAATGTTTGATTATGATATATGGGGATCAAATTAAAAAAATACATATTAATGGTTCACACTAATAGTTCTCCAATGCATTTGGTGATAAATTAATCTCTAGATATGAAAAGTTTTACGATATCTTGGTGAACAAGCTTGGTAATTTTTATAACACCTTGGGGATAGACCTTGGTGATATTTTTGAATGTCTAAATTAATTTTTTTAACCAAATTTTCAAGTTATGATTCATGTTATTTTTATTATGATATGACTATTTTTCCATTTCTCCTATGTTTATGCATTTCATCAAGTTCTTATTGATATCACAAGTAAATTGTTTCTTATGTTTACCCTTACTGGGAGTTATGCTCACCCTTTACTTTGATGTATGTCTCTAGGTTATGAGATATAATAATTTTACTTAGTATGACCTTTTGATGAAGCCTTACGAGTGGATTTGAATAATTCCTCCTGTTTTTATGTATTTCGCACCTTATTTACAAGACACTAAACTTTAAAGATCCTATATTTGAAAAATGTAATTAAAAGTTATGTAATAATAAAGTGTGATGCCATAACTATTCAGGTTCTCCCTCAAGGTGAGAAACAACATTTTTATCCATTTTTTCATAGCATTGAGGGATCCAAATAAACATTCAAACAAAGTTAATCCACTATTCAAAAATTGTTGGACTAGAAGACCCACAAAACCCTAGTGGTCATCAGAAATAATGTATTTAACAATTTTTTTCTATCTCAAGGGTAATTCATGCAATTAATGTTATTATTCATAACATGTGAAAATTATGATGGTATATATATATATGAGGTTGTTTTCTCCCATAGCCATAAAGTAAGAAATTTAATTAGGGTATTTATCATATTTACCAATTCATATATAATTAACAAAATTCTTCTATTGAATTTATATTATCTAAAATTAATGTAATTAAAATATGAGAACTCTTAGATAAATATACATTATGAAGTTAAACCATAAACATTGGGGGAGTAATGTATAAATGGTGATAAAATCCAAACCTATGAATCTCTAAGTTTTAATCTAAGATATCTATCCCTACATTTTAATTATATATTCTAAACACATATAATTATTAAATACAATAAAATATGTTTAAAACCTTCTTAAAAGTATGTAAATATAATGTGAATTATCAAAAGAATATCCCTTGGGAGTGTCAAACCAAGTGCATGGTAAGGTCCCAATTACTATGAACCAGAATGATGGTTCCGATATATTTTACCCAATAATTTATTGTTTATTTCCCATAAATTCATCTATTCTAAAATTTCATCAAATTTTAGTATCCAAAAAGTTATTTATTGATATAAAAACCACATAATCTCTACCATAATAAAATGTCAGGATCTTATCATATGGATAGAATTATCAATATGGTTTTCAATAATTTTATCTGGGACTAATCACTCAAAATAACTTTACATTACGCTGATACCAACTAATTCATTTGAAAAAATAATCACATAAACTCCCATAAATTTTAATACTTTTTTCAACTAATAAAGTCTAATTATCTAGGGTATATGATCTTTATAATATTATAAATATAAATATTGTATCTCAAAAAAACATTATTTCATTTATTTAATATCCTTAGAGTTATCATAACTCACATAGGTCATCTCATTATTGAATTAGATTAACTTGTGAAATACATAAGGAAATGGGTGATCTATAAGTTTTAGTAAGGGAGTATTATTTATAACATATCATAACAATGGATTCATAACTGGATATCATATACAGTATGATCATAGGAATGTAATCAAGCAATCAAAAAATAAAAACATTAGAAAAAGAAGTAAAAAAATCATATAATAAGTTCATATAATCATAATAATGTGGAAAATATATAAAACATAACACAGTAAGAATTATTTAAAGAACCCATCTGTGTTAATATAACATTGTGGGTAAGGATAACATCCCACACATCATAGATGGATAGGTATTTTCCATGCACCATGATATCTTATGAGATGGAAACATTAACCAATTCATTGAAGTGATATATAATAATTATATCACTCATCACATAATTAATATCACACTTATTAGTGACACATGAAGAAAATAATCTATATATAATTCATATAAATAGTGAAAACCATGTTAGAAGAAGTGTTTTTCAGGATCATTTTAATTGAAATATATGAAATATATAACATAAGGATCCACTAGTGTAGAGAGGATTTATATTAATTTTTATATAAATATATAAAATTAATATAATTCTTGACCATGGTGTACTTTGGTAGAAAAATACATGAGAAGGTTAAGATAAGTAAGAATGAAAAAGAACCATTTTTGTGATTGTTTTTGAAATAAGACAAAGATCTTTATGAGAAATAAGATAATAATTTTAATTTAAAAACAACATTGAATACAAATGGTTATATAGAAATTAAATATTAATTTTAAAATAAATTCATGGATTAAATACATTTTTTTGGGTTGATAATTGATGTGAAATTATAATTATGAATATCACCATAAATTATAATTCCATAAATTGGGTATTTTAGAAGAAAATCAAGACATGTACAACACTCTAAATGGAATGGATATTAAATTATGTATATATCTATGGTAAATATATAAAAAATATATTTTAATTAAATGAGAATATTTTTCATTAAAATAGATAAAAATAAAAATAATGTGAAACTAGACTGTTATGATGGGTGTATAGAAGATCCATTACATTTATAATTGAAATTGTTTTACATGTGTACTAAATTTAAATTATAATTAAATTATTTTAACAATAAGAAATAACAATATCCTTATTTATTAATAATTAGTTTCATAGTGTCTATTTCTTGTTGTTAGTTGTTCATTTCTTAAATATTTTCTGATCATGTTAGTTGCCTGCGGTTGTTTACTCAATTTTTTTGTGATTTTTTGGCATGTTGACCATGGGTATGTTTATAATAAAAATAATCCAAAAAAACTCCAGAATATAAATAAAGTTATATTTAGAATTTATATACATAAAAAATTGTGTTAAATTCATCCAAGTCAGATGTTAATGGGAAATTAAATGTCTCAATTATGTGGACAAAGTAGTCTTCATGTATACGCGGAAAAACATTAATTTCTTATAAAAAGATAGGTTTCATAAAATAAAATGATTATTAATTTAAGACTTATAATTGAGACATAAAATTTTTTTATTTAACATTTTCTCTTTAGTACAATCAAATAATAGTGGTGATGAAAAATCATGTAGTGTCGCTTTATGGAGATTGAAATCTACACAAACTCACCATCCATGCATACATTTTTCATATTGGATTCATGGGGATGATTAATTCTTCTTAAATAAATATAATGAATCCTAATAATATAAAATATATTTATGGTGTTATGTAATATATGGATAAGATAAAAATAAAGACTAAGAAGATGAAACGCTGACATCGTGTACATAGATTTTCCTTGGAAATGTCATTGTAATGGAAGGTATTAAGATAAATTAGGGTGGAAAATAAATTTTTAAAGGTAATTTTATTAAATTATAATTAATTATAGAATATTTTAACTGTTTATTTTAATCGGGGTTATTTATGGAAGGGTTTGAAGTGATCACCATTTATAATTGAAGAAAGTGGCATATTCCATGGAAAATAAAGTCATGTAAGGGTAATGGATTGATTTGAATGAATATTAGGTGAGGTAGGTGAGTAATGGTTTGTAGGACATGTATTTAATACTTTAAAGCATAAAAATGAAATATATAAGGTCTATTTGTCATGTAGTCTTATGAAAACTTGTGTCCCATTAGAATACACTATTAAACACTAATTAGTCTTAATTAAATATTAATCATGGAAATTAATTTGTTAATAAAAATATAAGAGGAACCTTGGCACAAAAATTTTATATAATGAATCAAAATTTATCTTCAATTTAATCAAATTCATTTTCTACATAATTGAGAATTTACTTTTAAATTAAAATAAATAATATTTTGAAAAGAAACTTTTATAGTATAATACCTCTTTTGTAAAAAATTGTTAATCAGGACATTGTAATCTTGATATATTAATTATATTATAGAAATACATATAATTTTCTATAAAATAAGTTTCATAAATATTTAATTTATTATTTTCTTCTAATAATATCATAATTGTCGAAAGAATTATCAACGACCAATATTTTTCCCTATTCACATCAAAAGAAAATATTTTAGTAAAAATCAATAAATTAATAATTTTTTTATTTTAGTATTATAATGTAAAATATTCCATAAATATTTTTTAATTAATATTCCAAAATTTATATATTTAAATTTTTATAAAAAATAGAAAATAGAAAATATATATTTTATTATAAAATGATCTTCATTACCATTACGTATTTCTAATATTATTTCATACCAGTTTTATAGTTTTAGGAATTTTCATATTTTATATCACTAATATATATTTTTTATTTAATCACAATTACATTTTAATGATAATTAATTTAATTTGGTAATGTGTCATGATAATCATTTTACTACATGTGAAGAAAAATATCACACCTAGAATTATTTAACGAAATATATTTATACTGGAAACCTAGGATGTTACACTATTGACCTATGTGTTTTGGATATAATCCCCCCACCATGATTTTTATTATGTTTCAAATGGGATGAAATAGTGTTATGTGTCCTTATTAAAGGGGGTGAGAATTGTTTTTTGGAGTGTGAACAAACTTTCTATCTAATGATAAGGATAATGTTCAATGTAATTTTTTTAATTTAATATTGGATGAATGAATTAAGGGGGAGTTCATCTAGGATACTTAGACATAATTTCTTATCTTTAAGGGATGTAATTATAGCTAATTTTATTGTTGAATCTTTTTCAATTTTATTTTGGACTTTAGTTTGAAAATTAAAAATAACTCAGAATAGTTATTTAATTATCATTCTTGTTTGGAACTTTTTTAATTATTTTTCTTCATCAAATATGTAATTATATTTTCTCATTTTTTTTATATCACATAATAAATTTTCAATTTTTAAATTCATTGTTTAATAATTTAAAACTATTTATTCGTCTAATATTTTAAATTAAACTCATTATTATTATTTATGATTTTTCATTTCGCAAACTATTTAAATGTTATTTAATTTCATATATAATGTTTTTCTACCATGAACATATTATAATTTCCTATAATTTTTAAAGCTATGACTTTTTGAATTTTTGATGCCTGGTGAGAGTTTCAACTGTAAGTGAGTGACTTGTGACCATAATAATGGAACACCAACAACCATGATTTTTGTGCAACCGTAAGGTGGGAATGTGATCAATGTTCTACTATAAGGTGCCACTATGACTATGAAATGAGACCATCAACTAAAACCATGAACATCAACATTGAGTTTCAATCATTAAATATTCTTCTACCATGTACCACACAATATGTTCTATCATTCTATTTCCCTTGTTTTTTATGGTATATAAAAATTTTACTTATTTTTTTAGGATATTAATATCAAGATATATTTATATGACACTATTTTTTATGTATTATTTATCATTTTATTTTAGATGAAAAATTATTGGGAAAAGGAAAAATAAATCACTTGAGAGATATTATACAAGTGATCGAAATCACAGCTATCATAATTTCACTAGAGGTGAATATAGTGAAATCTTTAGACATGATAAAATGTTCTTAGTGAGTTAAAAATATAAGAAACATGCTCTGTGAAACACTAAATAGATTGGAGATTGGTCCATTGCATCATAAAAAAAAAGATGTTTCTATTAAAAAGATCATAAATAAATGAAATAACATGCATGTTTTTAAGAATTAGGATGATATTTTGCAAGGAAATTGGGCTTTCAAGAAATATATGATTTCATGGGATGTATTACCAAATGGTGTGAAGCATTGAGTTCTTAATGGTTGACGGTGTATAATATCTATGGTATGGATATTTTCAAATTAGAACATGTAATTGATAGGATGCGGGTAATTTCATATCATATTATGTTCTCAATATCATAATTACAGTGGTGTGTGTTTTGTCTACATCCTTCTAAAATTATTTTTGCTACTAATTCAAGAGTGTGATCCATATTTAAACACCATTGAATCTTGGATCTTCATTTTAAACGAATGGATTTTAATTTTTGGACTTAATTGGTTTTATAATAATCATTTGATCTTAAGGGATGTTTCTTCATCAATTGGAATCCAAATAAAAATGGATATAGTAACAGACAAATCCAAATTTTTCTATTAAAATATGATTGTAATTCAAGTTGATATATCATTTTTATTTTTTAAAAAATTATTTTATATATAAATGATGATAATATATATTTAAAGGTTATATATGATAAAATAGCTTCTTTTAATGCTTACTAAAAAATTATTATGCTTCCTAATAATAATATTCAATGAAATAAAACTACGATGAATTCTATTTTCTCTTTTTGTTACACGAGAAAGATGAATTTATAGAAAAAATATATATTATAATAAATAAATAAAAATTCTGTTGACTTTGATGTTTTTATTATAAAAAACTTAGTTCTTCATGGAAAGAGTTCTGATGGGAGACTAGATTTTGGACCCTTTAATGGTTAGACTTCATTGTTGATGATCCCTTCAGAGTTAAAGGTTAAATATTTGATAATGGTCATTTTTTATGTCTTGGGAAGCTCATGAGATCCCTTTTAGGATGAAGAAAAGGCTACAACCCATTTGGATAAAGTATATTCATTAAAATAATCAATGGAATGCCTTTATACTATAAATTATTTCAATACTAGAGGAAAATAATAGAATCTCGATAGCAATTTGGAGTGAATATGTGAATTTGAAACCAATGATGATGAGTCAGACAATGGAAAAATTTATAATTATAATGAAAATGATTATAAATACTATTTATCTAGTGTGATCAGGGGTAATGATCTCATCCGAGACTTGGGAGGTTTTTACTATCTAAAATAGTTGAATATAAAAAACCCAATGATTATTAATATATGAGAATGAAAATGGATAAAATATCCTCTAAATATAGAGCTTGAGATTTTAGAACTATTTATATGTATGAACAAGTTTAAAATATTAACGAAACATTCCTATTTGATGCAGATATAAATTATTATTTAATAAATTGGATTCATAAGAAATATAAAAAACCCCTATGGAAATATGCTGATGTCTTGATTAGCATTGATAAATATCTCAAAATCAATAATAAAATGTTTTGTTAATGTTTTTTAAATATAATCAAAAATATAATTATAAGACCATCACTGGGGCCTACAACCATTTGTGTTTGTTTGATACATAGGGGAAATGAAATGGTAACAAAAAAGAACCTTGATCTATGTTATGATGGTTTATTTGGGAATAGAATATCATATTAATGTTAATTGATTCCCACTTTCATTGAAGGGAATCCTTTATTCTCTAAAACTAGATGTGAAAAATATTTCAAATAGTGGTGACCTTTTTATGGATATTTATAGACATGGATGCACTATATTTTTTTGGATGGTTAGGGTAATTTATGTAATTCTTACTGTAGTGTTTCGAGTAATCATGTCATATATGGGACAAGTATATGGGAATTGTGTTTTATTTGTTGATTCATCTTGGCTATTCAATGGTGTGTATACACAATGCGGGGCATTATGTCTATGGGTATTGATTCTTGATTACATTGGTTTTATTCATTCATATGACATGATGTTTTCTTGTGCATTATGATGATTCTTACAAAGGTAATACATGGACCCCACATGGAGATTACTAATATATTGGTATGAATTCTATGGTAGTAGTTTTTTTATATTTTTCTTTGATTGATTTTGTATTGGGTACTAGGTACCTTTTTTTCTTTGATTTTTTTTCTTTTATTAATTAATTTTTTATTCTTTTGATTTTTTTATCCAAATACACAGATCAAAATCTATAATGACATATTTACTTTACTTCTTTTTTTATTAAGTGTTTTATTTATGTACATATTTCAATATATATTAATTTTTTTATACCGTCAAAATATATTTCTATTTATTTTTAATTATTTAAATAATTAATTTTGTTTTTTATTTAATTTTAAATGATTAAATTAATTTCAAATTTTCATACATAAAATTAATATTTATTCAATATTTTCTTTATTGATTTTTTTTATTTTTTATTATTAAGTAAAAAATCTAGTTTTTCAATATTCAAATTTTTCATTATTGATTTGCATTAATTTGAAATATGTTTTGAAATTTTGAATATTATTATCTTGTAATATATAAGAAAATATATTTGATAGTTCGAGTTAGATATATATTTTTAGGGTTAATTTCAACATTGTTTTGAGATATTATTTTTGTGATAGTTTCAAATTTAGTCAATATTTTTTCCAACGTTCGTTTTAAAATTTTAAATGAATTTATTAGTGTCTCTTTTTGTGGAATCTAATTTCTCTCACCAATATAATTATTTTGATTATTATAGAAGTGTTTCTAATTGTTTTATGTGATTGTGTATTGGTTCTGTTGGTGTTTTATGGATCATATTTAAAGGCACTAGCACACATTTAAAGTACTCATGTTATGAGAACACATGCCACTAAGAACCAAAAATATGGTTTTGTGATAATTCAATTTCCAAAAGAACCATGTCATGAACAATCAATATTTATTCATCTAGATGGTCTCTTAATTATAGATCCAAAACATGATTGCATAATACTACCTTGAAAATATGATTTGATCTACTAAAAAAGAACTTATACTTGAGTTTCTATTATTCATCGTTTATCTCTTTATTCCTTATTTCTTATGTCTACAACACCACATCCATTCTTTCATATCTATTCTCAAACCATATAATATTTATTTTTCATTCAATATAAATATTTAATTCTTTAGTTTGTGACTCCAATTTTATAAAGTCATGATAGTTTGAGTTATAAGTCTCATAGTCTCAATTCAGTGTTGTAATTGGATTGTAAATTCCAATTTAAAATGTTGGGATCCAGTTCAGTTATCCCTCCACTTTGTATACATGGATATTTTCCACTAGTTTTTTATTCCTCTACAAAAACTATTATTGTTCAAATTGTATCACTACTAGAGTAAATTGGTATAAGAGTAGTGTAAGTACACTTTTTACTGAACTACTATAAAAATTCACTATGTTTTCTTTTTATTTTCAACTACAAACGAACATTGATATTTAATCCATTTATTATTTTTTTCAAGCATCTTTATTTACCCCCAATCAACCATATGAAATCATATTTGGGACCTAACATGTATTTCTATGAAAAAAACAATATCAGGTTGTGTGAGGAAATATTAGTCTCTATTTAAATAAGTAGTGATTTTTTGATTTCAATTTTTTAATAATAAGTAAAACCTTTTATTAGAAAAAAGAAAATGAAAGTGCCAAACGAGAAGGTAAAAGGAAAACATGGAACACCGAAAACAAAAGAAACTATTTTTTTATCTTTTTCAGCAGCCGCTCGGTAAGCTTTCATTCTTCATCTCTAATATCATCCAACTCATCCCTTCTACGCCCGAGTCCCCGACCTCTCAAACTCCCTCTCCTTTCTCTTTCCCTGTTCGAGAGCTCTTGGAACCTTTCATGAATTGTTTCTGCATTAGTACTCTTAGACCCTGGGCTATCCTATGAATCTTTCATGCATTTGTCAGAAGATACATTTTTAGAAACTGGGTCCTTCATTTCATCTGCGATAGGCAGCTCAACCACCATTGGGGAAACAACCGGGGATGAATTATTCTTTTAAGAAACAAGTTGGAAGCCTTAATTATCCACAATAGGATTTGAAGTATAATGACGTGGCTTAGTGATGACTAGGGAGTCAGAATCTAATATTTTCTTACCTTTTGGAATCACTGAGTCAACCATGTTTTTCTGTATTTGAGCTTCTTCTTCCTTTACTTGTTCCTTTTTAGAAGGAGCAGTGACAAGTTGGTTTTCATCTTCCATACAAATATCAACCCAAGATTTCTTTTTGTTTCCAAGAGAGGGAGCACATACCTTGTGTGAGTCTGGCAGTCTAAGTTTATTTCAACTTTAGATTCCTCTTCATGAGTGGCATCTTGATCCTCTTTATCAGCGGGATAGGAAAAAGTTCCCAAATCCTCCACACTCCTATACAATCCTTTACCATCTTCATGTAAAAACTATGGGTCAGGATTCAAAGTAGTGGAATATTTTTTCTTATTGAGACAATTATTCTCGTTTTAACCACACAAATCATAGAAAAATATTATTTTCTATGAAGTAGTTGAACGAATTATGAAACATATAAAAAAGGGGGAGAATAAAATACCCTTATAGTTATATATGTTTTAATTTTTTTTAATATCATTGATGATATTGAACAATATTATATGAAACTAAAATGCTTCTCAGTTTGAATTAAATGGTTTTGAGATATTTAAGAGTAATCATAAAGGTTTTTAGAAGGATTCACGTTTTTTTAAAAGTTATCATAGATTTAGTGTTATAAAAATAAAATTTTGATAAATTAAAAGGTTATTTAGTTTAGCTACTTGGTTTTGGTAACATTAAAAATTTAATTACTCTTATAAGGAAGAGTTTTAGCCAATGAGTAACTAAATTATCAAAATAAGTATCTTGTATGACATTTCCACTATACATGCCACATGTAATAAATTTTAGTTATACGAAGGATGTGTATGATGTTTTGATCTATTTATGAATATTGAGAATCGTGAGTTTAGAAATATGGATATGTGAATTTTCATATGGGGAAACCATGTATATCAGTTATTCTATGTGTTTGATTACTCCATTCTTTCTAAAATTACATTTAATTAAAATATTATACAATGTAATTCATTTGAATTTTTTTTCATAAATATGTGATCATAATAATCATATAAATATTTTATAATCATTGATGATATAAATGATTTTATACTTATAATAATTATTCAAAACATTTGGTGAAAAATCGGCCATCTAGAGGTAGACGTTTTTTAAGAAATAAAAGCTAAACATTCATAAAACAATATTTAATGTTGAAAATGTCACATCAAATATTAGATTCAAGCTGTTTTATAGATGATTTTTAAAAAAGTGATATTTTTCACATCATTTTGAAATTTCAAGTGTTTATCAACTAAAATATAAGGATTTTATTGAAGATAAATATGTTATTGAAGAAGATCTAGATATTAAATTTTCAATGTTATTATGATGATGCTAAGACCATTTTGACTTCAAAAAATCTCATTAATATTATTTTTTATGATTCATTTTTAGTATTTTGAAGGTGAAAGTTCATTCTGATGAGTTTTAGATTGTGTAGTAGTTCTTCATGCCGTGATCTGGAAGAAGAAGAGCTCATGTTCTTTAAATAATAAATAGATTATGGGTATTCCTAGAATCAAAAAAAAAATATTCATTTCTAAATTGTTTTATAGTAATTTTTTGAAAAAGGCAAATTTAATAAGTTGAATTTTTCTTTTGTAAGGTATTTAATGAAAGAGAATTATATTTTGAGATCAAGGGGCATGAGTTTAAGACTATGTGAATAAGGAAATAAAGGATTATTTTTTATGTTTACATTGATATAACTATAAAAATGATGATCTTTAATTTTATTTTCATAAATTTATTTAACATTTATAATTTTTAAAATTCTATATTTGTGAAATATTGAATTGTGATAATATTCTAAAATGAAGATGAAAAAAATGTTAAAATACTTAGAAGAAAATGAGATAGGTTCTGATGTCTGAAGTTCAAAAGCTTTGATCATCATCAGTTTAAACCCGACATTTCAAAGAAATCCAATTTGAGATTGATTTTTTGAAGTAGAAATTAATATCCATTTATCTATTAAGTGAGAATATATATATATATATATTGATGGATCATGTTTTGTACCACAAAGAACTTTTGATTAACTAGATTCATAGGAAATAATTCTCATCTCATTCTAATTATTTCTTAACTAGTGGGATATTATGAAAATTCAAATCAGATGATGATGAATGATAAATTAGGATGATACCTGGCCTAAAAAGTTTTACTTTTTCTTAATATTTGGTGGAATATTCCACTGGTTAGTAGTAGAAAAACACAGAAATAATTAGGTACCCACACTGGGTTTGATGCATAGAAAAACTTCTTGTGCTTTATGTTTCTTACTTTCTTTTTTTATATAGTTAAGGGAGATCATTTAATTTTGGGGGGATCAGGTATTATCTAGAAATAGGGGTTAATTTATAATTTAATGAAAATAAAAATGGAAACCCTAATTTATCCACCCCCCTTCTAAGTGGTTCATACATTCATTGGGGGTATTTTATAAATATGTTCCTACAGAATTCAGTGTTCTTCAAGTTGTTTTAGTTTTATACAAACTTAGATATTTTTAATATAGTTGACCAATATTTTCAAGAAAAGGATGGATTCCAATAAAATATTTTTATATATCATGGAAGATAATAAAGAGCTTAATTTTGGAGAAAAATAATAATTCTTATTCATGTGAGATGATTAATGAGTGAAAAAAGTCTGCACATAATATTTGTGAAAAGAAATAATTATTTAAAAAGTAAGGAGTTGGATGATTTTTTTTATTTTTTATGGTAATTATAGAAATAATATAATTATTTTTAGTTACGTGATTATAGTGACTAGATCATGTAGTTCAATTAAGATATTTGTGAAATAATGTCTCAAAAATAAGAGCGATGATATTTTTTTTTAAAGTTAGAGTTGTGCGAATGGAAGGTTTCATGTAACGTGAAGGATATTTATTTTCCATTAAATATGTGATATTTCAAAATGAGATATGGTGTAGGGAGACTATATTTGTAGAAAACACTCTAATCATTCTAATGTGATATTTTTTTGATGTTTTTATGAGAATTACTTAGTTTCCTGAGTGAATTTTTACAATCATTGAGTTCTATAAACATATTTATTGCACGAACCACTTTTTGTATGAAGGATAGTCTTGTGAAAGAAAAATAACCTGAAAATGTTCATACATAGAAACTTATAAGGATAAATCTATGTGAACATAGGTTTCATAAAATTAAGAATTTCTATATTTTCACCAAGTGAATATAACATAGAGTGAATAAATACATTCCCAAATCCAGCGTCTTGTAAATAGAATAAGGAGGAGTTTCATTAAAATATTTAGATACATTGGGAAATAGATATGCAGAATAAATAATTTAATTATAGTTGAGTATTATATTCTTCCAAAGTGACTTGTTACTACTATTATATTTTATATAAAAAAGAACCATCTCTCACATTGATGTACTGGTATTATTGTAGATAAAAATAATTCAAACCATCCAGACATAAAAGAAACATTTGACTATAATATAAGATTCAATTGAATTATTCCACATAATAGAGAAATACAATGAGGTCCTTAAATTATTAATGTGAATCAAAAGACTATAAACTATTTAGGAGCCTTTACTAATGGAGTGAGTATAAGGAGAAAGAGGGAGTACCCCTAGGATTGATAGAGTTCCTTTCCTAAAAAATCGTATAACCATAGTGATTGGTATTAATCACTTTTACATTAATACACCATTACTGAATTACCCTTATATTGTCACTTTATGTTGAAGAATCTAAATTCCAAATGTAATGGTCATTCATTAAACTTTTTCATTCATATATGTAATTCAGTGATATTATAATCTTTAGATGATACTAGATTTAATGTGTTCCCCCTAATAAGGGGAAAAGATATGCATGACCTATTATATATAAATAAGATAAAATTTTAATTGGTTATCTCCAAAATTTACCCCCTATTAGGGTCTTTCCTGTCAATTAAGCCCCAACATGTGGTATCAAATCAAAAAGAATCTTTATTGGGTATTAACATCTTTATCTATTAGGATTTTTTACATTTGTTGATTCAATGAAAAATACTCTATTTTTTAATGGAATAAATTTTTATTATTGGAAAAAATAAATTTCCATCCATTTGAAAGATTATAGAAATGAATTTTGGTAATGACTAAATTTTTATGTACATTTTATAAAGGATGTTAAATTAGTTCATGACTCTTGGGCTAATAAAATCATTAAAATATCATTCTCTAGTGAATTTTATAAGAATACATGTTAGCGTGATACTACATTGGACAAGTCGAAGAATCTAAAGATTGTTCATGAGAAAGTAGTTGATTTTAATTATATAAATTTATAATAATCTCAATGTAATGAAGAATTATATATGTTTAGAGAAAATAAAAAGATGGTTCTTGATAACAAGGAGATACAACCTGAGGTTATTGGGATTGATATCAATGTTAAACATGGTACTGAATCTTTTTTTATGATGCTTATAAATCAAGGAATTTATATTTAGATTTAAGGTATGAAATAATTGATGAGTCTAATGAAAAAATGCAGATGAATTATATTCATTAGCTTGGTTAATTTCCATGTCATAATAATGAAAATATTTAATCCCATTATAGAAATGTGGTTCAATTGGTAATAATTTATTAAATGGACCAAACATTTATAGAAGAGCCGGTTATGGGGAATAAATGGATAATGAGAGTGTAGGTGGATAAAAAATATAGATATAATGATAATGGGTGAAAAGTTGAAGGATTGAAACGCTGTACATGAAAATCTTATAAATGAAGTATGAAATTGTATGACCACTAGGTAAGAGAAGAAAAAATGAATTATCCCTAATAATATAAAACGTTATGAGAGGAAAACATATTGATAGGAATCTATATAGATTATAGAGAATATAACTATCCAACTAAAGAAGAATAATGAGACTATCATGGATCCTAAAAAAATATTTGATCCAATAATGGAAAAGAGAAGAAATAGATTCCATCTAAGTATACTGAAAATGTAGTATATTCAAATCTCTAATTGAAAGTTAGGATGTAAGAAGAAATATATTAGTAAATATTAAAGTTAAGGATCTTAGTGGAAATCATCGGAAATTTGATACTACTATATAAAATTGGAGAATACCATGAGTTTTTGTAAATAATCCTTGAGCCCCAATGGTGGAAGGAAAACAATTGCATCGAAATCTCAACTATGAAACATAAAAATAAGGAATAAAATTAATTAGAGATGTTTTATGTGTTCTAACCATGGTCATAAGGAAAATAAATTGATAGAAAGAAACAAAAAGTGTCATTAGTAAATACTTAATTCCTATAAAAAAACAAATAGATAATATTTATTTAAATAAAATATGCTACTCTGGAAAATAAATTTACCACTTTAGAGAAGAAAAATAGAGCTTAATATAAGGTGATATGTGAACCAATGCTGATGCCCTGAGAACTAACCTCATGGAAATAATGGAAATTAATATTAAAGAAGAAAATGTTTTCTAGTTTTTCTATTTAAAAGAAGAATTTTCATATCAATAAGGACCTACCAAGGAATAAAATTATAAAGTGAATCTAATGGAAATAGAAGATGACAATCATGATGCATTAAAAAGTGGTTTCATATATCATACCACAATGGAAAAGGATATTGTTGGTGGAATAATCCTCTTTTAGTAGAGGATTCATTCCAAAGGATTAAAGGAAAATGAATATTAGGAAGAAATATGTATAAGTGGGATTAATATTAAAACTAGATCTATGTCAAAAAACAAAGATAACAATGAAAACTAGAGAAAACATCTAGAATAAAATTTTTATGGGTTGTATAACTCGAAGGAGAACCGCTAGAAATGAATGGGAAAATTGAAATGAAAGGAATAGTTCATAATAAACAACCAAATTCTTCTACCTAAATATATTTAGAGGTACCCCTATTGTAACACCCCAAGCTTCTACGGTACGCTTCTCTTTGAATAATGTGATAGCGTGTGTTGTACGCAACACCGAGTTCTAACACACCATAACTAATCAAACTAGCCGTTATGAATAGTAATACTTACTTTTTGAAATTATATATATATATTATATTTGAAAATGGACTTCATTTTTGGATTCGGAATATCGAATTTAGCCTAAGGTGAAATTTTGGTACATTTCGGATAACTTTCATATTTTGATGAATAGTGAAAATTACTAAGTTTTAATTAAAAACAACTTTTTTAATCAAAATAATTAATAGTGATAAATTATGAATTTGAGTGGTTTTAAAGTATATTTAGAATATATTTTTACCATTTAATATAATGTTGGTCATTGGACATAATTTTACAATTAAACCGAACATAAACAAGTGTCAATCTTTTGATAGTTATTATCTCTTAAAAACACGCTTTTTGTTTTGACAGCGGGAATTAATTTTAAATTAATTTCTGCCACTTCTGTGTTTTGAATTTAGAAAAATGGATTCCATATTTGGAATCAGGATGTTCAAATTGTGTAAATAGGTAACTTTTATTTTTAGACATTTTGAATAGTTACTGCGGTAAATATTTTATTTACCATGGTTAAGGGAAAATCCGGGAAATAAGGGTTAAAAAATAATATTATAATAATACTAAATTACCCTAAAACGTGTCTTAACCCTATTGGTTGATACATGGTCGACCATGGGAATCTTTGGGTCTATTTTGGGACCCCATGGATCCACTTGTAAGTGATAATGACACATTATATTAATAAAGCTTAAATAAAAATAAAAATGGCATAAGCTTACATCTTTTAGAAGAACACTTTTTACATAGGGTTATACATGTTGGATTTTCGATTATAAATATTCATTAGAAAGATAAAACGATTTCCTACATAATGATATTTTATTTATAATTTTTAGACATTAAATAAGTTATTTTATTTATGACACAATGATGATGCAGTAATTACTATAATAGTGAAAAATTAAAATAATTAATATTATAAATACCCAAATAAATATAATATGAAACTTTTAATGAATTAAAATAATTTTATAGGATAATATGATATATTAGGATTGATTTAATTGACTTTGTTCGAAGTAATCAATCTGTTATGAGTTTCAAACAAATCAACTATTGAATAGTGTCAAAATTGACATAAAAGAGTTCTTAAAACAAATATTATATTATTAATTGATATTAAATTCCTAAAAATCTAAGGTTCGGCCAAGAGACTTATATCATGATAGGTTCATCATTAATGTACCACTTGGGGGTCGCTTGGATGTATATAGTAAGTTTATTAACCATATTATATAAAAATACAAAGAGACATTGTAAAAGTGAAACTAATTAACTTAGAGTTAATACTTAAAGATAAGGTTAATATAAGTACCCAAACCTGTCTAAATTCTATTGGTTGAGTTGTTTTCGACCTATCCCCACCTTAACCTTTGAATAATCAACTTTGGAGCCTTTAGAAACCGAATATGATTTTATTATAAATTAATATTTCTAACTTTTCCAAAGGTGCCCCTCACCCCTCTTATAAAAGTGCACTCCTCCTTCTCATTTCTTCACACCTTCAAAGCCTTTTGGTTCGGCCAAACTCTGCCCAAATACTCTCCCAACATCCCTCACTACAACCTAGAGGCCTTATTTTGATCATAAAGCCAACCTAAGGATCCCTTTTGATCAAATCAAAAGGAAGAACCCGAAGAAGAGGTAATGATTTCACCACCCTTTTCTAAGTTCATTTCTTCTTCCACTTCTTCTTCCTTTGTTCTTACCATTCTAAAATAATAACTCCAGTATCTCACATATACTGTGATGTTATTATAAGTATGGTACAACCATATTCAGTATTCTATCCACCCTTTGAATAACATGTCACCATAAGTGCGTACGTACGGCTTACCGTCTCCACGTCGTGGTGTAATTGTTATTCAATATAATATTATTTGGATGGGTATAATAATGATGTGTAACTCATGTAAATAATAAATATAACATGTCAATGATTCTGTATATATGATATACCATTCATTTATATATTATTTTAATATCAAAATAATGATATTGTCGCTCGTGCGTACGTACGGACTACCGTCTCCACGAACGCGATGAGATTCATTCTCCATCGTAACCATTCAAGTATAATTATCATTTGATGATTTAAAAATGATGTTTAAGGACTAGATATCCTTCTGGATATGAATAATATACAACAACCATGGCTTATGTAACAAAACATATAAAGAAAATGAGTAAGTTAACACCCGAAACGACGATAATTCTAAGATATTATTAACAAATCAATGTTAAAAGATCATATATGATATCATATTAATATATATGATTCTTGTATAATTTAATAACAATTATTTCACCATTATACAGGAGGTTAACCTACCCCAACCAAGGAAAAGTACAAGGTAAGGGTTATTTCACAATCTCTTCATTATCCGAGGTTGTTTATACGTAATAATCTACTGGGATCTCTTTATCATCCACATCCATGTTTCTTAAAAATGTATTTCAAAACATTTTTACTCTTTACTAAAATATGAGTTAAAGTCATTTATACCCTTTTTGACTTTTATAAGTGGTTTATAAAGGAATCTTTCCGTCATTTTCAAAACAAGGTCCTTTTTAACCTTTTCGACAGAATTGAGGTAAGAATGTTTTTTTTAACTTATACGGCGGGTGCGGTTATTTTACGCCGTTATAAAATCTTCAAAGCTTTCCTTACAAGCTTATAAGAATATTTTCAAAGAAAATGTTTTATTTTATATGGATCTTAAATGATTTCAAAATAAAAGGAGATATTTCTTTAAAAAGAATTTTGATTTCATCTATGTCAACATCCTTTGATGGATTTTAAGATTATTTGAAGTTGATTTATTATGATACAAAACTTCTATATTGTATTGAAGGTTTTGTGATATGTTTGACTATGTATATTCTATTTTTATACCATTCATAGTTTATGGTGAAATTATTGACATTTCGTATGCTAGTTTTAATACGAATGATTATGTTATGTTTAAACCTTTTTATATGGGAATGCATTGGACTTAATAAGTGACGGGTGGAGCCCGCTATAGCTCCTCGATGCATCGGTAGGTCTCATGAGACAAACTAGTGTCTTGGAACAAGGCCTTGACAAAATCTTATTTGTAGTCTTGGCACGAGGCCTTGGCTATGTGGTTATGATAGTCTGGAATTATGCATTCCAACATTATGAAAGTGGTTATTGATTTTTGCATGTGATTATTCGATTAGTAGAATATCCATGTGAATAAGTAAATGGCATTATTTCATTTTATTTATGCCATACCATGTGGAAAGTTCATATTTAAAAGGCTTTTGTTTTAGTTATACATTGCCTTAAATGTTTATTCTTATTTATGAAAGTTTCCGCTATATTGTTATCCTTACTGGGCATTTGAGCTCACCCCTTTTCTATGTTTTATTTTTCCCAGGAAGTGAAGGAGTAAATTATGAATGACCTGCAGGGATTTTATGAGGGGATAATAGTGTGGTCTATTGAGACATTATGTTGTTGTAGTAGTTTTTCATTTTGTAATGTAATGTAAAACTTATGAATATATCTGGCATTTTCCAAGGCTACTAAACCAATCGGTCTTTCGAGATTTGATCTTTCTTGTGATCATGCCAATGTTATGTAATAATGCACCGACTCTAGGCAACTAGGGTCGGGGCGTTACAGTTGGTATCAGAGGAAGTTTAGTACAAACCTTGGAAGATAGATTTAGATAAACTCTAATTAGAGCACGTAGACCTAAGATGAACTTTGAGGATTAGTATAGAAGAACTTCCTAGAATTTTGGTATTGTAGAGATTTTGTGAGTTTTCCAAGCAATACATCCCTGTCTGGATACGAGCAAGTAGAGGCGGCTCTGGCACAGATGTACCTAGGGGTAAAACCCGAAAACACCGCTTTGAGCTAGACTCGAACGGGAACTGGTGCACGACAACGGGCCTTGCTGCACTCTTGGTTACGACACTCCCGGGGGATATGCTTAGCATAACTCTCATTTTCTTTACAAATCATTATGAAGGGTTTATGAGTATATACTTCCTCAAAGAAAACATTTTTATGATTATGGATTATATCCATAAATAGTTCAATTTATGTTAAGTGTTTTATAAGTATGGGATTATGTATTTTGATTCATAAACTGATCTAGTTTATGCCATTGTTTAGAAATGGCGCCTAGTGGAAGAAATGGAAACCGTATCAATGCACGCACTCCATGTAGGGATTGCCCTCCTGCTCAAGATAATTATAGTGGGGCTGGTGATGCAACTGGTGCCGATCAGCTAATCACCATACTGGGACAACTTACTCAGGTTATGAATAATAACCTTACCCGTATGGAGCACCCTGATCCGCAGCGTGGAGGATCAATGTTAGATCGATTCATGAGGCAACAACCACCAACGTTCAATGGGAGTACAAATCCCTTAGTAGCTGAGCAATGGATAAATTCCCTAGAGAAAATATTTCAAGCTTTGGGGAGCAGTGAAAGGGAAAAAGTTATCATGGCAGTTTACCGCCTCACTGGAGATGCTGATCAATGGTGGTCATTGATTCAGAACATGAAGGAAGATGATGAAGTATCAAATATGGAATGGAGGGAGTTCAAAGATCTGTTTTTAGAAAAATACTTTCCTCGCGACCATCGAGCAGATATGGAAAGGCAATTTCTAAGTCTGAGACAAAAGGAGGATGAGAATGTCACAAAGTATGAGGCTAACTTTACAAGGTTAGCAAGGTATGCTGGAGATTATATTCGCAACCCAAGAAGTAAGATTGATCGTTTCTTTGATGGGTTAAAACCATTTCTCCGTCGAGCGTTAGTCTCACAATCCTTTTCATCGTACGAAGACATTGTCTCATGTGCTATCAAGACCGAAAAGGAATTCTCTAAGTCTTATGACTTTAAAGCAAAGCAAGAGAAGAAGAGACCTTCTGATCAATCTAGGAATTGAAATAAGGGGAAGAAGGGAAAGTTAGAATATCCATCTTGTGGTAAATGCGGGAAGAAACATCCTGGTACTTGCTTGAAGGGAATGGGAGTCTGTTACAAGTGTGGTGAAAAAGGCCACCAAGCTCATGATTGCAAGGGGAAGAAGGAAGCTACCAACGTTCAGTGCTATAATTGCAGGGAGATGGGGCATTATGCAAATGCATGTCCTAAGCGTCAGGAGAACTTACCTCAGAAAAGGCCAAGGGATCAAGGCCAGGCTTATGCTATCACTACTGCTGAGGTAGAAGCTCCGAAAGACGTGGTGGCAGGTAATTTAATGGTTTCCTCAAGTTTAGCAAATGCATTATTTGATTCTGGATCATCGCATTGTTTCATATCTTCCCAGTTTGCTAAGAAAATTAGATATTTCCAATTTGATTTAATAAGGGAGTTGTCAGTTAAAACTCCTAAGGGAAGTATCATTGCAACAAAGTTTTGTGAATCAGTCCCCATTAGAGCACATAAATTTTCTTTATCTGCTGATTTCATCGTCATACCGATGATTGAGTTTGATATAATCCTCGGTATGGACTGGCTTTCGGACTATGATGCGATGATTTATTGTAAGAAGAAAGAGGTTACGATTCTTGATGATAATGATAAGGAGCACCTTATTTTTAGAGCAGAATCGTCACCACCTAATTCTTATTTAGATCCACCCCCAGTAGCTCAACTAAATTCAATTATTGGGGAGGAAGAGAATTAAGTAACTATCGGTGAGGAAAGGAATGTTCAAATAGAGGATGTACCTGTTGTGAAAGAATTTGTAGATGTATTTCCGGAAGATTTACCTGGACATCCTCCAGAACGAGAAGTTGAGTTTTCTATTGATTTGATTCCTGGATCAAGGCCTATATCGAAGACCACTTATAGAATGGCCACTGTAGAGTTAGTCGAACTAAAGAAACAACTAGAGGAATTGAGTAATAAGGGATTTATTCGCCCTAGTGTTTCTCCATGGGGAGCCCCTGTTCTTTTTGTTAAAAAGAAAGATGGATCTATGAGGTTATGTATCGACTATAGGGAGATAAATGCTATAACGATAAAGAACAAGTATCCCCTACCTCGTATTGATGATTTATTTGACCAACTGCATGGAGCTCAATACTTTTCAAAGATTGAACTTCGATCTGGATACCATCAGTTGTGTGTGAAGAAGGAAGACATTCCGAAAACAGCATTTTGAACCAGGTACGGGCATTACGAGTTTACTGTAATGCCGTTTGGATTGACTAATGCACGCTCTGTATTCATGGATCTGATGAATAGAGTTTTCAAGGAGTATCTCGATGAATTTGTGGTGGTATTTATTGATGATATTCTGGTATACTCCAAAACCTACGAAGATCATGAAAATCACTTGCGCATTATCTTGAAGACTCTGAGGAGGCATGAATTATATGGAAAGTTTAGCAAGTGTGAATTCTAGCTTCAGGAGATTTCTTTTCTTGGCCATATTGTCTCTAAAGATGGAATCTCTGTTGATCCTTCTAAGACCAAGGCAATCCAAGAATGGCCATCTCCTACGAGTATAACTGAGGTACGTAGTTTTATTGGCTTGGCAGGTTATTATCGACGTTTCGTCCAGAATTTTGCCCGATTGGCTAACCCATTAACGAAGCTCACACGTAAAGGGGTTAAATTTGTTTGGACAAAAGAGTGTGAAGAATGTTTCGAAGAACTGGAGAGAAGATTAGTCAATGCTCCTATATTGACTCTACCATCGGGGAATGATGGGTTCGTTATTTATAGTGATGCATCGAAGAAAGGACTTGGCTGTGTCCTTATGCAGAATGATAGAGTTATTGCCTATGCATCACGACAGTTGAAAATTCATGAACAAAACTATCCTACTCATGATCTCGAGTTAGCAGCAGTGATCTTTGCTTTGAAGATATGGAGGCACTACCTCTATGGTGAAAAATGTGAGATTTATACTGATCACAAGAGTTTGAAGTATATTTTCTCACAAAAAGAACTCAACATGAGGCAAAGGAGATGGCTTGAATTACTCAAGGATTATGATTGTACGATACACTACCACCCAGGGAAGGCAAACAAGGTGGCAGATGCTTTGAGTAGAAAAGACCATGAAGTTTTGAACAATATGAGAATTGAAAGGGATCCAATTTTCATGGATCTAGTGAAGATGGACATGGGAATAACCAGGGAAGGTGAAACATCAATGCTTTTTCAAATGGTTGCCAAACCATCTTTACTAGAAAGGATTAAGAGTTCTCAGACCGATGATGAAGAATTCCAAAAGAAGATTAATGTTGTGAATGATGGGAGATTGAGAGACTTTGTGTATGAAGATGGAATTTTGAAATTCGGGAAGAGACTTTGTGTTCCCAATATACCTGATCTAAAAAGGGAATTGCTGGATGATGCTCATAGTTCCAATTTCTCTATACACCCTGGGAGCACCAAAATGTATAGAGATTTGAAGGAACATTTTTGGTGGGAAAACATGAAGAGGGAGATTGCTGATTTTGTGTCAAGATGTATGGTTTGTCAACAAGTGAAAGCTGGAAGGCAACAGCCTGGATGAGTCATGCAACCTCTTCCCATACCAGAGTGGAAATGGGACAATATTACGATGGAATTTGTCATGGGGCTACCAAAGACTCCTAGAAGGAACGATGCAATATGGGTTATTGTCGATCGTCTTACCAAGTCAGCACATTTTCTTGCTATAAGAGAAGATCTACCCCTGGAACGTCTAGAAAAACTATATATTAATGAATTTGTGAGACTTCATGGAGTACCCTTATCAATTGTTTCTGATCGTGATCCCCGTTTTACTTCAAGATTTTGGAAAAGTCTTCAGAAATCCCTGGATACTGAACTTCATTTGAGAACTGCTTACCACCCTCAGACAGATGGACAATCAGAACGGACTATTCAAACCCTAGAAGACATGTTGAGATCTTGCTCACTTGACTTTCAGGGTATGTGGGATCAATATTTACCACTGGTAGAATTTTCCTATAACAATAGCTTCCATTCGAGTATTCAGATGGCACCATATGAAGCGTTATACGGAAAGAGATGTCGTACACCAACCTGTTGGGATGACGTTGGTGAAAGAAAACTTGTAGGCCTAGAACTGGTGGAGGAAACGGTGGAAAAGGTGAAAGTAATCCAAAATCACATCAAAGCATCTCAAAGTAGGCAGAAGAGCTATGCCGATAATCGAAGGAAGGATTTGGAATTTCAAGTCGGTGATCATGTTTTCCTAAATGTATCTCCATGGAAGGGAGTCATACGTTTTGGTAAGAAAGGTAAATTGAGTCCCAGGTACATCAGACCTTTCGAAATTCTAGAACGAATTGGGGTTGTAGCTTACCGATTGGCAATGCCGCCAAGTCTCTCCAAAGTTCACGATGTGTTCCACGTATCTCTATTGAGGAAATACATGCCTGATCCGACACATGTTCTCACCTATAAGGAATTAGAACTGGAACCCGATCTCTCTTATTGTGAAGAGCCCGTCAAGATTCTTGATACGAGAGAACAAGTGCTGAGAAACCGGACGACGCGTCTGGTAAAAGTTTTGTGGAGAAACCATAAGATGGAAGAGGCAACGTGGGAACCCGAGGAACTTATGATGAAGAACCACCCGAGTCTTTTTATGCAGTAATACCCTAGAAATTGCGAGGATGCAATTATTTGAAGGAGGGGAGAATGTAACACCCCAAGCTTCTACGGTACACTTCTCTTTGAATAATGTGATAGCGTGTGTTGTACGCAACATCGAGTTCTAACACACCATAACTAATCAAACTAGCCGTTATGAATAGTAATACCTACTTTTTGAAATTATATATATATATTATATTTGAAAATGGACTTCATTTTTGGATTCGGAATATCGAATTTAGCCTAAGGTGAAATTTTGGTACATTTCGGATAACTTTCATATTTTGATGAATAGTGAAAATTACTAAGTTTTAATTAAAAAAAACTTTTTTAATCAAAATAATTAATAGTGATAAATTATGAATTTGAGTAGTTTTAAAGTATATTTAGAATATATTTTTACCATTTAATATAATTTTGGTCATTGGACATAATTTTACAATTAAACCGAACATAAACAAGTGTCAATCTTTTGATAGTTATTATCTCTTAAAAACACGCTTTTTGTTTTGACAGCGGGAATTAATTTTAAATTAATTTCTGCCACTTCTGTGTTTTGAATTTAGAAAAATGGATTCCATATTTGGAATCAGGATGTTCAAATTGTGTAAATAGGTAACTTTTATTTTTAGACATTTTGAATAGTTACTGCGGTAAATATTTTATTTACCATGGTTAAGGGTAAATCCGGTAAATAAGGGTTAAAAAATAATATTATAATAATACTAAATTACCCTAAAACGTGTCTTAACCCTATTGGTTGATACATGGTCGACCATGGGAATCTTTGGGTCTATTTTGGGACCCCATGGATCCACTTGTAAGTGATAATGACACATTATATTAATAAAGCTTAAATAAAAATAAAAATGGCATAAGCTTACATCTTTTAGAAGAACAATTTTTACATAGGGTTATACATGTTGGATTTTCGATTATAAATATTCATTACAAAGCTAAAACTATTTCCTACATAATGATATTTTATTTATAATTTTTAGACATTATATAAGTTATTTTATTTATGACACAATGATGATGCAGTAATTACTATAATAGTGAAAAATTAAAATAATTAATATTATAAATACCCAAATAAATATAATATGAAACTTTTAATGAATTAAACTAATTTTCTAGGATAATATGATATATTAGGATTGATTTAATTGACTTTGTTAGAAGTAATCAATCTGTTATGAGTTTCAAAAAAATCAACTATTGAATAGTGTCAAAATTGACATAAAAGAGTTCTTAAAACAAACATTATATTATTAATTGATATTAAATTCCTAAAAATCTAAGGTTCGGCCAAGAGACTTATATCATGATAGGTTCATCATTAATGTACCACTTGGGGGTCTCTTGGATGTATATAGTAAGTTTATTAACCATATTATATAAAAATACAAAGAGACATTGTAAAAGTGAAACTAATTAACTTAGAGTTAATACTTAAAGATAAGGTTAATATAAGTACCCAAACCTGTCTAAATTCTATTGTTTGAGTGGTTTTCGACCTATCCCCACCTTAGCCTTTGAATAATCAACTTTGGATCCTTTAGAAACCGAATATGAATTTATTATAAATTAATATTTCTAACTTTTCCAAAGGTGCCCCTCACCCCTCTTATAAAAGGGAACTCCTCCTTCTCATTTCTTCACACCTTCAAAGCCTTTTGGTTCGGCCAAACTCTGCCCAAATACTCTCCCAACATCCCTCACTACAACCTAGAGGCCTTATTTTGATCAGAAAGCCAACCTAAGGAGCCCTTTTGATCAAATCAAAAGGAAGAACCCGAAGAAGAGGTAATGATTTCACCACCCTTTTCTAAGTTCATTTCTTCTTCCACTTCTTCTTCCTTTGTTCTTACCATTATAAAATAATAACTCCAGTATCTCACATATACTGTGATGTTATTATAAGTATGGTACAACCATATTCAGTATTCTATCCACCCTTTGAATAACATGTCACCATACGTGCGTACGTACGGCTTACCGTCTCCACGTCGTGGTGTAATTGTTATTCAATATAATATTATTTGGATGGGTATAATAATGATGTGTAACTCATGTAAATAATAAATATAACATGTTAATGATTCTGTATATATGATATACCATTCATTTATATATTATTTTAATATCAAAAGAATGATATTGTCGCTCGTGTGTACGTACGGACTACCGTCTCCACGAACGCGATGAGATTCATTCTCCATCGTAACCATTCAAGTATAATTATCATTTGATGATTTAAAAATGATGTTTAAGGACTAGATATCCTTCTGGATATGAATAAGATACAACAACCATGGCTTATGTAACAAAACATATAAAGAAAATGAGTAAGTTAACACCCGAAACGACGATAATTCTAAGATATTATTAACAAATCAATGTTAAAAGATCATATATGATATCATATTAATATATATGATTCTTGTATAATTTAATAACAATTATTTCACCATTATACAGGAGGTTAACCTACCCCAACCAAGGAAATGTACAAGGTAAGGGTTATTTCACAATCTCTTCATTATCCGAGGTTGTTTATACGTAATAATCTACTGGGATCTCTTTATCATCCACATCCATGTTTCTTAAAAATGTATTTCAAAACATTTTTACTATTTACTAAAATATGAGTTAAAGTCATTTATACCCTTTTTTACTTTTATAAGTGGTTTATAAAGGAATCTTTCCGTCATTTTCAAAACAAGGTCCTTTTTAACCTTTTCGACAGAATTGAGGTAAGAATGTTTTTTTTAACTTATACGGCGGGTGCAGTTATTTTACGCCGTTATAAAATCTTCAAAGCTTTACTTACAAGATTATAAGAATATTTTCAATGAAAATGTTTTATTTTATATGGATCTTAAATGATTTCAAAATAAAAGGAGATATTTCTTTAAAAAGAATTTTGATTTCATCTATGTCAACATCCTTTGATGGATTTTAAGATTATTTGAAGTTGATTTATTATGATACAAAACTTCTATATTGTATTGAAGGTTTTGTGATATGTTTGACTATGGATGTGCTATTTTTATACCATTCATAGTTTATGGTGAAATTATTGACATTTCGTATGCTAGTTTTAATACGAATGTTTATGTTATGTTTAAACCTTTTCATATGGGAATGCATTGGACTTAATAAGTGACGGGTGGAGCCCGCTATAGCTCCTCGATGCATCGGTAGGTCTCGTGAGACAAACTAGTGTCTTGGCACAAGGCCTTGACAAAATCTTATTTGTAGTCTTGGCACGAGGCCTTGGCTATGTGGTTATGATAGTCTGGCACTATGCATTCCAACATTTTGAAAGTGGTTATTGATTTTTGCATGTGATTATTCGATTAGTAGAATATCCATGTGAATAATTAAATGGCATTATTTCATTTTATTTATGCCATACCATGTTTAAAGTTCATATTTAAAAGGCTTTTGTTTTAGTTATACATTGCCTTAAATGTTTATTCTTATTTATGAATGTTTCCGCTATATTGTTATCCTTACTGGGAATTTGAGCTCACCCCTTTTCTATGTTTTATTTTTCCCAGGAAGTGAAGGAGTAAATTATGAATGACCTGCAGGGATTTTATGAGGGGATAATAGTGTGGTCTATTGAGACATTATGTTGTTGTAGTAGTTTTTCATTTTATAATGTAATGTAAAACTTATGAATATATCTGGCATTTTCCAAGGCTACTAAACCAATCGGTCTTTCGAGATTTGATCTTTCTTGTGATCATGCCAATGTTATGTAATAATGCACCGACTCTAGGCAACTAGGGTCGGGGCGTTACACCTATCTCACATTATAATTAATTGATTATGAAATTTATTTTATTTTTTGTATACTTAAGGGGGATAAATTATTCATAAAGTATTAGAGTTGAAAGATAACTTGTGTTTGGGTAAAAATTAGAAAACTTATGTTTCTAAAAGATATGATTATAAGTTATGTATTCAGAATTTTTTGAATATATAATAGGTATGAGTCCTATTTAAAACCTTGATCTAGTATCAAGGCCCTATTCTAACTCACAATGTTGTGTCATGAAAATTGTAATGATGGTCCTGGAATATTCATATTGTGTTAAAGTTTTTTTCTAAATTGTGAACTACATGGTAGAGATCATAATCTATTATTTAAATTGTTTCCTTGAATCATTAGATATAACCAGTGGTATGAATGTTAATTTTATGATAAATAAATTACCTTAGGCTATATATTTAGTTTCATAAAATAACAAAAAAAGAATAAGATAACTCAAAATAAAGAGGTAGTAATGTGAATGCTTTTTTCTCTTTGTTTCTATTCAAATAATATGGTAGTAGATGACTATTATTTAGTATTGAAAATAATAATATAAGAAAAGGGTCATATAAAATAAATGGTATTGTTAGGATGATATCTTACTCATCTATAGAATGGTTGTGCCCTATGAAGAAATGAAATTTTATAGATATCATCTGGTATCACAAGTTTATCATCAAAAATTGGTATCGTTTTTCCCATCATCTGGTATAGAACACAAAATTAATTCATCATTTATTATGAATTGATGGATTCCTTCAAGTGTTTTTGATATTATAAGAAGAATTATTCAATGGTGTTTAATGGTTTATATTCTTTGAAGCTTGATTTTAGGGATATATGTAAGTGACGTTGATAAATTTGAGGTTTTTAACATAAACTCTTGTTTTTTATATCGAGTTCAGACTAAATACACATAGATAATATTTCTATTACATAACTCCATGTGGTAAATTCATTAATTGAAAATATTATAGGATAATGATACTAGAAAGAATATATGTTTCGAAGCTTGAAAAATCAATATCTAAATTACTTTTATTCATCGATCGGCTTTTGGGATAAAATAAAAATATAAAGATATGTTTTTAGAGGCTCCAATGGTCTAATCATTATTTGGTTGGGATATCCTAATAGTTTTGTGGGGGAAACATAGAGGAAATATAAATAATTAAAGCCATTATGAAATTTATCCAAGATGGTTTTAAATGTAAACTATAGGTAGAAATTAAGATATGAAGAGGTTTGAAGAGGCCAATATTAAAGGGGATGGAAGATGATTTCATGTTCAATGTAAAGATAAGATTCTCCCTATAAGGATTTCAGATGTTTTGAAGAATCATCATGGTACCACAAGACCATTATAGAGGAAATTGGGTAAATTTGAACCATGGTTTTAATAGAAAAGGGGGAGTATAGATACATAGTGATCCCAATGTGTTGGGTCCACTAGGTCAAATACCATGAGTGGGGGTGAATCAAGGTATGAAAGATTAAAACTACTACCCATTCGGATCTTTTTTTTGTAGTTAAATAAAACACATGTCTCACTTTATCACATAGAAATATATGAACATAAATTAAATCATGCATAGGAAAAAAAGATTTTTACTTGGTTCACACTCACTAAGATACATCAAAGGAGCATACAAAAATGACGTGTCGATGTACCAAATCCACTATATCTCACTTACAATTATAAGGTTCGGGATAGATCTTTTATCCCTAGGCTCATTGACATTATAAGACTTAGGGTTTTTTTCACTGAATTCACAAGGGTCACTCCTTATGTCTCTTCCTCTGGATCAATGCTAGTGGCACGGATCATTATCTTCATCATCCTTTTCTCACTGCACTTAAAAGGGATCCACTCACAGTTTATGGAATTGTAGGACCCTTCATTTGCATTAAATCATGCATCCTTAACTATATATAGATTCTATATTAAAGTATCCTTTTCTCCCACAGATGAATTCCACCATTCCGCGTACTGTTAGGTAACAAAAATAACATTCAAAAACTGATTTCAATATTTGGAAAGCTTCCTTGTGTTTTTTGCAAACCACTTTCTCCTCTCGTGTATTGTGTAACGGGTATGGTACGCAGAACACCTCCCCCATGTACCACCACCACTTCTGTGAACCAACCTTTATCCGAAGACTCCTCTTCCTTCTCTGTTGCATACCACCGCCACATACCAACTCCTTAAACCTCCTATGAAAATTACTTTTGTGAATTGCCTCTTATTCTACATGTGAGTTCTTCTTTTGTGGACCACCTTCCTTCTGCAGACTCTTCTTCCTTTGTGGGCTTCAACACCTCACAATAAGTTTCAGCAGAATTCCTTCTGCATGAACCAATTCCCTTTAAGGAATCTTCCTCCATGAACCACTTATCCTTCACAAAACTCTCCTTCATACTACACCTTCTACCTCATTATACCACGTCCTTTTGGAGTTCATTGTTTCCCTCAAAAACCTTCGGTGGAGTTTCTTCCATGTGAACCACTTTGGGACTTCACCGAATTATCGGATCAAAGTAATGTTATCTAATGATATTTTTTCCCACATTAATATTAGGATTATAGCTACTTATATAGACAAAGATATCCATAAAGATTTCTAATTCAAGATTTTCTAAATCTTGATTCGATACACCCTTCTTTGCATACCACTTCTCTAACCGCGAACCACACCCATTCCGCGAACCATTTTCTCATTGTGGTTTGTGTACTACCTTTTCTCCTACGTGAATCCATTCTCTTCTACCATCATACGAACCATAATTCCTTCAACATAATGCATGTTATTCACCACAAACCATTTTTGGTTTTGTGAACCACTCACGCGTAGAGTTCTTACTGGCTGGTATGTGGCCATGAACCATTCCCATACATGGTATGCAGACCACATTATAAGGTACATGGTTCCCTTATTTTGATGATTTTATTTTCAATTCTTTATTTCATTCACTCTTATGGGGAAGACCATCATTTTCCAATAACAGAATCCTTATTTAGAGGCCCAAATAGTTGGAAAGCAATGGTAAATTGTGCCACCATAAAAACTTGTCTTCGGAAAACACCAACCATACTCATTTGCAGTCATTTGACTTTGTCAACAAAAAAAATCACACCCAAAACTTACCAATATGACACCTTGAAAGATTTTCTTCCAAAAAACCCCTCATTGGGTCTTTTGAGAACACATTCTTAACAATTATTCACATCTTGATACATCTTTAAGGATTCTTCTATCATCCGCCATCATTTCCATATAGCGATTAAGATAACAATCAATGATTTACTCAACACATGCTCTAAGCCCACTTGAGCCACTCTTGGCATGAGAAACAAGGGTAGTATGAAATTTTTGTCAATGAATCACTTCACTCCTAAAACCAATTCATTAATCCAAACAAATACTTTCATCATGAACCACAGTTATCATGATATTTAATCTTTGATCGATCACTTATAGTATCATGTGATTTAATACTCCCCCTCATGTCATTGCTCCTCCTAATAGGTTTATCACAACTTCATCTAACCTTATCTTGATGATCCACCTAACAACTTCTCCCAGTGTCTTGAATAATATATTTTTCATTTCATCTATAATTGGTCCCCCTTGAATAGCTACACATTCTCCCCCTCCAAAATGAACTGGAAGGGAAATTCAAGGTTGTTTGTAGTAGGTTAAAGAATAGATATTAGTAAATTCGGGGAATAAACATCGTAACTTGGGGAGAGGGTGTCCCACAACCACACTTTTTCAAGTGAGGGGAGTCTATTGGACTCCCATATCTAGTCGATTCCTTTCAAACACTTCTTTGGGTAAGGTCTTTGTAATAATATCTAAAACATGTTGTACTGTTGGAACATACTCCAAGTTCACAAGCCCTTGATCCACCTTCTCCCTGATAAAATGATATTTGATTTAATAGCTTTTTCACTTGACTGACGGACTAGATTTTTGATAATATTTATAGCACTAGAATTATCAAAATGAATTCTGATCAGATATTTCATTGCAACTACAATATCCTCAAGTTGCTGCTTTATCCACAATTATTTTTGGTGTGCTTGAGTTGCCACAATATACTCAACTTCTGTAGTTCATAATGAAATACAATATTTTTTATTTCTCAACTAATAAATACCCAATTGACCAAGACAGAAATCACTTATATATGTTTTTTTCTAGTCATCTACTGAACTGGACCAATCTACATCTATATATCCCAATAACTCCTACTGAGAGTGGTCATTATACATCAAAATAAAATCCACAATTCCTTTGATATACTGAATTATTCATTTCACTACAATCATGTGGGTTTATTTGGGATTTTTTTGATATCACACTTCTTGGCACATGGAAACAAACAATATCAGGTCTTTCCACTATCAGATACAATAAACTTCTAATAATTTACATGTATTTTGTGATATTAACTGCATTTCTATCATCATCCTTTGATAATTTTATTTGGGTAGAAACTAGAGACTCCATATCCTTGGAATTTTTCATTCCAAATCATCATAAACTATTCTTAGAATATTTAGATTGAGAAATGATAGTTCCATTCCGTCCCTATGTCACATGTAAACCAAGGAAAAACATCATCTCACCAATCATTGATATTACGAACTCACTTATCATGAATTCAAAAATCTATCTTCATCGTGCTTCAACTGATCCACTGAATATTATATCATTGATATAAACTAACACCATCATCCTTTTATTACTGTCATTATTGAAATAGAGATTTTAATAAACTCCCCTACACTGAAAGCAACGCTTATTCAAATACTGATCAAGTCTTGAATACCATGCTCTTGGTGGTTGATTTAACCCATATAGTGTCTTCTTCAATAGAAAAACACATTTATCATCTTCATGAATGAGAAAACCATTTGGTTGTTCAAGATATACTTCTTCTTCTAGAACTCCATTCAGAAATACTGACTTGACATCCATCTGGAAAACCTTGAACATTATTTGCACTACTATGGCCATGAATAATATGACTGTATCCAGCCTTGAAGTAGGTGTAAATTTCTTATCAACATCAATACCCTCTATTTGAGAGTAACCTTTTCACAAAAGTCATGATTTATTTCGAATCATAGAAACATCTGGATTTATTTTATTTGTGAAAGACCCATTTCGTCCTAAAGACATTCTTGTATGCAGCTCTCAAAACAATCTCACACATCTGATTCTTATCAATTTGGTCAATCTCTACATTAATTTCTTATACCCAATTCTCATCTCCAACTAATTCATTAAAAAGTTTAGGATCTACTTATGATATGTATGATACTTTTTATAGAGAATTCATTCTTTCTATCTATACTGGCACTTTCTGATCCCCATTATGTGATGCCTATGAATTTCATCACTTCTTTTCTGTATTTGTGTACATTATAAATCATTCTCATCATTCTCATCATCTGAGTCTTATTCTGAATCAACCAATGGAACTTGAGTGTGTTTTGATCATCTTATCTCATCATCATTATTCTCTAGATACTGATCATGTATTTTCTAAATATTTTGATCATTCTACACTATCGGTACATCATGACTTTCCATAATATTTCTTAATCATTTATTGAATCACTTATATTACTTTTATTTCTTTGATTATCCCAGAAATATCCATTCATGTCCATGAGATTTAAAATTCATGTGTTACCCTTTATTGAGAACGAAACACTTAATTCCAAATATTCAAAAGTACTTTAATGATGGATTCTTTCCATACCATATATAATATGTAGTTTTCTCTTTATTTGTACACAATAAGGCTCTATTTTATGTGTTGACTTCTGGAATCACTGCTTCTTTCCTAAACATCTCTGGAAGATCATTCTCAATGAGCATTATTCTATCAATGTTGTTCACAATCCGATTTATTCTCTCAACTACTCCATTCTTATGAGGAGTTCTTACCATTGAAACTCAATGCGTTATCCCATTTTTCTCAATATAATCCTCCACTTTTCTATTTGTTAACTAAGTTCCATTGTCAATTCAAATCTTTTATATTGTTTTACCAAGCATCATTTCACATTCTTGTCGATATCTAATAATGAAATTGAATACATCAGATTTGTGGGTGATGATGGCAACCCATTCTATCCTTATATAAACATCAATGAAAATAATATAATATCTCCTCTCACCAATAGCACATGGTGATAATGCTCCACAAACATTAATATGAATCAACTCAAACAATCTTGTTGACCTTTTCTATTTTTCATTATATGTATTTTGAATAATATTCCCTTATTGGAAGGCATCACTCATATGTGTATGATCTTGTGATAATCTAGGAAGATATTGAGCAGCATCATATTTCTCAAGATCTTCCAAGGACATTTGGATCATGTGGAAAAGAATCTTATGTTATAGATTATTTTATTCTTTCTTAGACAGAAAGAACATATCTTATTCTCCAATCAGAAGGTAGAGATTCCCTTTTTTATACTTTCCCTATAACATAACAGCACCATCTTTTTCCTTGATGACAAATAACATCTTATAAAATCTTATTGCATTTCCCATGTCACACAATCGACTTACACTAAAAAAGTTGTGACTAAGACCTTCAACAACCAAGACATCCGCATGTATCATATCATTTCCCCAAAATATTTACTTTCCCAGAGACAATAGGTTTCAACCCTTCATTATTTCCAGATATTACAATATTTTAATTACTCATATTTTCCTAGTTTTATTTTTAGAAAATCTCTGGGAAAAGTCTGTGACCAGACACTAAGATGGTGTGCGATTTTAAGGCCCAATGTTCCTAGAATGGTTTGATGAAAAATGTTAAATTTTTAATAGTGTGCATGAGTGTTTTTACTAAGAAAGTGTAATAACTCTTAAATGAGTTCCTGGATCAGAAATATGTGGGCATGGCTATATTCAGGATAGTGGGTTTACCTTAGGCGCGACTAAACATTAGTTTGTGCGGGTCTCCGGTGAGAAAACCTAAAAATGGCATAATCGTAAATAAAATTATTATTTTTTCAAATCCTTATAACTCATGAATGATGATGCAGAATGAAAATACATGACCCAAATTGAGTTTTTAATGGGGTTTTTTTCTTAGGAAGGGCCTAACCTTGACTAGCATGGGTCGATGGTAAAAGTTAATTTTCAGACATTTTAAAAGATAAAAAAATAAACTTCGAATAATGTTTTTATATTTCTTTTAATATTTCATAGCGTTGTAGTGACACTTTGATTCCATGATAAACTAGTTGTCTCTTTTCATAAATTAAATAGCATAGCGATGCTACAACATAGTAAAATGGAGACCTTGAAATGTGTTTCTTTATTTAACATCTTGACAGGGATACCAGATCAGATGAAAATTCTAAGAGAAATTCCCTAGAAGCTCTGGAAATTAAAAGTTGTTGGTGAATTCCCACTACAGAAAATGAAAAGTAGTGATAAACATTGATGGATCATGGATCACAGATCATGGATCGAGGACCAAGGATCAGGGATTGACGAATGATGATGGTCCCACTCTGTTAGTTACCAATGAGTGATCCAATACTCATGGTTGGGGTTTTATTTCTATGTGATTTCCTTCTTCCATTTATTCTTTCAAACGATGAACGTGGATCAACCATTGAACTGGTAGATCCACAGGTCAATTGTTCTTATGGGATGGGTATCTTATTGTGAGGATTAATTTTCGAATTAGATCTTTTTTATTTTTAATTCATTCTTCATGATCCTGCTAACAAGAATAAATTTAATCCAGCACTAACAAAGTCCTTGATCCATTATTCGAGTGTTCTAATATTTCTCCTCCCCTACCTTTCTTTTCATTCTCTTCATTCTTTGTGAGTATTTGAGTGGATAGATTATTTCACCTTTTATATGTGTCATAAAAATCTTGAGGCTGAGAATCTGACACCGAATACAACTTGTGAAGGTGTTATGGCAGATAAGGCACGAGATGAGGCCATCAGTGGAACAATCACCAGTGGAAGTAGCACTGGCCCAATGACATGTCCTTGAGAGGAAAACATTCGTCGGTAAGGGAGCGGGCAGTGGTGGCATTCCACGGTCTAGTAGGACCACGACAATGGAGCGACCCTTGTTGGGGGGGGGGGTAGTATCACAAGTGGCCTCCAGATTGATAGTAGGTGGTGGAAGGGCATGCAGTGATAGACAGCCCTAGGGGGGGAGTGTGTCTTGCTAGAGCCACATTATATAGTAGACCTGCAACTTTTCAGTGGGTGGAACTTGTCACACGGACCAGCCATATTGACCGAATAGATAGCTGACTGGCCGTATTGACCAGGGAAGGGCGCATCCAACTGTCCATTTCCATTGCAGGTGGACCGGCCCGCATGTGATGGGTTGGGCTTGAGAAAACCAGGACCCCTCGGGTATCCCCACAGGCAGGACTCGCGGCCCAGAATGCCAGGATGACAGTTCTAATCAGACCTAGCTGGGGTAGGACAGGCCCAACTAGCCGGGTTGACTCAGTGACTTAGGTCGGTCTGACCTGGTTTGATCATACGAAGACCCCACTATCCCCTTTTTCCTAAAAGGTCCAAAACTTTCAAACCGAAGTCTGTGACAATCCATTTTCAGCATTGGGACCATTACAATGAGGCGGTCCTTTTTTGATGCACTTGTGTGTTTTTAATGAGGATCAGAATAGTTGTGAAGCTTCCCCTAGGTTCTTTTCTCACAGTTTCGGTACGATATTGCGTCCAATTCACTTGGAAGAAATCCCCTCAAGAGGATAGAGTCTCAGATAGAGTTGTGGCATCCTCATTGGGACTAAAGTGATACTCTATCACCACTTTTGGTGTTTCTTGGGTATTGACATTACCTCCGAGTGTAGGGAAATAATCATCCATCTACTGGGCCATATCAGTAGGGTTCACTGTATTCTCTGAGGATAATCCCCGACATTATGAGCCACATCGGTAGAGATTATGGTATTCATCGATATGAATCCCCTACATTATAGATTAATATAGGTTGGGTTAAAGGTATTCTCTTAGGGGAATCCCTATCTATAAATCATGGTCTTATGGCTACTTTTTTCTCTTTAAGTTCCATATTAGTGTAACCTTTTGTAAGATTACATGATGACATCAAGGCCGGATGAGTGAATTCTCCCTGAACAAGTATGCCTCAAGTAGAATCGTCTAACCAAGGATTAGCTATGATATCGAGACTCCTTGTCATAGCGAGACCAAATGCCTCATGGAACATTATTACATATCGATACCAGATGTTCTCTTGGATAATTTAGGAAGAATTTTTGTACATTATAACTATCATATATATTGAGGAGTGAGATCTTCTCGAATCGATCATGATATGAGTGGAGCCATATGGCTAGAAATCAATGAGACATTGAGTCTTGAAATCCTTTATGAGTATACCTGGGTGTACTTGTTATATGTTTTGATGACAGATACCTATGTTGAGCTAATAATTTATTCGTAGTGGTGTTTCATTTTTGGTCTTTTACTTTTTGTTTCGGGGTTCCCTACTGAGTATTGTTTTAATCACCCCTACACAGGCTTTTCCCACATGTGTCATGTCTTGTGTAGATGATCGAATTATTGATGGTGTTCCAGGAAGACTTGGACTAGGTGGGGATAAGTGTTCTCAGATAGACTGAGGAGTGTTCTAGATTCTTCCGGATTGTAGTCTAGTGTCGTACCTTGTATTTGGATCAGATGTGGTTTCCTAGAAATATGATTCAATACTTATGTTACAGACTCTTTCTTTTTAGTGGGCTTATATTCTATCCCAGTTTTACTTTACTACTTTTCTTTATGTGGTACTATGTTGTTGGGTTGTAGTGGTATGAATACATTTTCCTTATATAGTGTTTTTAGTTTTCAACATCTTAGTCTTGTAGTTATGTTCATGTGTAGAGATTCTTATAAAAATGACTCCCATTTATGTGGTGTACCTACTTGGAGATAGTTTTTAGCTACTATCCTATTAGAGGCAGGCTTGGGATAGTCACATCACAGGCCTCGAGGGATGGTTTGTGAAAGAGTAGTATCAAAGTAGGTTGGTTCAATATTAAGAACCCAGATACAATGAGTTTGGTTTGGGTAAATGGTGTAGAGTGTTTTGATTTCGGATTTATGGTCTGGGAATCCATTTTTGGTGTAGTGTCCAACGTATCTATACGCTAGGACCCCAAATTCTATTTTTCATCTTGGTACTTGAAAAAACTAGTTCATGGGAAAATGAGGGTACATGCATCGTATAGGAGTGAGTTTGGTTTTCTATGTCCTTCTTGAGTTATCTCACCAAGTATACACTATTGATGTGGTACATCTTTTTTTGTTTCAAGATGCTTCCACGTAGATAGTCAGCCATGATTACACCACGTGATCATGAGTACAATCCATGGGGTTGATGAGGTATGGTTATATGAATTTTTACCAGAGCCATCACCTTTGGGTGGTGTACCAATTGTACCACCACCTATAGAGTAACACATTGTACTCATTGTACCAGCGAATGAGTTGAGTGGGCTGAGTGCACTTCAAAAGTTTCAGTGAAAAATACCCTTCATGTTTCAAGGAAATCCCGAATTTCAGGTGGCTGAGGACTAGCTTGAGGTGGTTGTCATGTTTTCCGCCTAGTCTGGACACCATTAGATCAGATTGTGGACTTAGCGGTGAGCCTTATACATGGATTAGTAGGGTGATGGAGGGGTTTCGATTACCTAACCATTCGATGAGGTGAATCTTCCATAGATGTATATTGAGAACATTTCTCATAGAAGGGGATCTCACCATAAAAGAAAAAGGATATGTGTGCCTAATATCTTCTACATATTCAAAAGGATGACATCTTGGTAGCCATGTATTCATTAAGGCATACTGTCCGTTCCTGGTACTCGAGGACAATGATACGACCATTGCTTCAGGTCTCAGACCTATGAGCGAGGTGTGTTTATGGAAATATGAGCCAACATTATTCCTCTGTACATTCCTACTTATTTTAGGGTTCTAGAGAAAACCTTTTTGGTTGAACGTCCTTTGGTTGAGTGGATACGACTAGTGTATGTCAACAGTGGGAAAGGAGTAGAGACCCCAGGTGTTAGAACATGATTTTAGTATTAGATTCTTGGACATGTGATAAGTTCTAAGAGGAGGTCCCAAGATAGGGGATCTACAGTTTAGGGAAAATAGGGTGAGATGCATCATCCTAGAAAGATGAAATGCTTTTCATGAGATGGTAAGGGAAATCTCACTAGATAATGTACAGCCCGTTTTGATGCTGAATGGGAAGTGGTTCATGGGCCATCGAGGTAGATACAGTAACATGAACATATTGATTTGCAGGGTGGAAGATGTGGAAAATAATATGGGAGAGTAGTAAGAGGTGGTATACATTTCAACATGATACCACCACCACCCCCATGTGGTCCACACTGGGCTCAAGGTTCTGGAGGACAAGGGGAGGGGTAAATGAATTCCATCAAGGTATATGACCCAAGGGCTCGAGGAATGATTTGAGGTGTGATCTATGTCTACTCTTATATGTTTTATTAATAGAAATATGTGATAATAATTCTTACTTATCATTAATCTTATTCAATACCTTGAGTTTACAGTTAATCTGTTGACTTGAACCTAATGTCAAGAGGTACCTTTGGGAGGAGATTTGATAATCACACTTATGAAGACAGTGTTATATGGACCTTGAGGAGGGAGTTTTGGTTGGAACCCCTTGGTGATAGCATCGAGTCCTTAAAAAATCATTCATGGAATGGATTGGTTATCAAAAGTCCATTACTAGATTGACTATTTTAGGAAAATGGGTGCAGTATATCTATGGTGATGGAATGGGGTTTTCCTTATTCAGAAAAAAAGGAAACCCAAGAATCATAGGATAAACTCATACATAGGAGGGTATAGATGATCAATATTGATTTAGTTAGCCTTACCCTGGGGGCAGTGGATCTTATGAGTTTTCAGTTCCTAGTTGTAGTGTTGGACTACGATGATGTATTCCCTAATGTTGTTCCTAGTTTACCTACCCATATGGAGATAGACTTATGCATTGTTCTACACCCCATGATGGTGCTGATATCAGCATCAATATATCAAATGGATTTTGCAGAGCTTCACGAGCTGAGGGTGCAGGTGGAGGACCAGAAGAGGAATGACTTATTAAAACCCAATGTTTGAGGTTATGTATGGATTAATAGAAAATTAACTAAGTGACTTTGGAGAATGAGAATCCACCACCAAATGGTAGAAGAACACTTTGATCAGTTGAAAGAGGCATCCTTTTGCGTGGATAGAAAGATACATGAAGTCTTTTCAGTAGTTAGGATAGAGTTTGATGAGAACCCTAATATTGAGTATTCTATAGGTTGGAGTTGAGTACATAGTATTTTGTGATTCATTAGGGACCAAAATTGGTTGTGTCCCAATGTAGAGGAAAACGATGATTGCCTATGGTTTATGTCAATTGAGACCACATGAGTAGAACTATGTGACCCATAATCTTGAGTTGGCAGATGTAGTCTTCACATTGAAGATATGGAAAAACTACCTGATGGGAAATCAGTTTATCATCTACTCAGACCACAAGAGTCTCAAGTATATAGTCTCTCATAACGTTTTGAACATGAGACATAGGCATTGGCTAGAGTTACTCCCGGACTATGACTTAGGGAGAGACTATAATCCTGGTAGGGGAATCATGGTAGGAGAAGATTTCAGTAGTATATCTAGTTCTTAATTGCTGAATTAGGAAATAGTTTAGTTGTCCTCATTATAGTTATCCTTCATTGATAGAGATGATACATCTTAACTCAAATTATTGTTTTTTACCCCTCCACTAATATAGTGAGTTGGGGAGGCACAACTCATTGATACTGATAGTGTGACTTTACGTGCTCAGTTGTCCACGAGGAATGCCCATGTTGGATATTTAAAAGGTGGGGCATCTAGTTCCTTTCAAGGGATGATCGGTAGTATAAGTGGATGCCTAGAGTGGAAAGATGCATCGAGATATGCATGTGGGTGTCAATGTGAACACCAGGGATGACAGAATAGGTTAAAGCTAGGCGTACATATGGATATAAAACATAATCTCTTATTTGAATCAGTTTTGGGGTTTGTCAACTCACTGTGTTGGTCCCCTATTCTTAGAAGGGGTTTCTCTTTTCTTTCATAGGGTTCTATAAAAGTATTAAGAAATGATATCAATTGACATCATGATGGGTTTATCTCATATGTCTAGGGGAAATGATTCCATCTGGGTGATTGTTGACGGACTCACCAAGTCGTCCACTTATTAGATTTTCAGGAGCAGTGTCCAGTAGAGAGTTTGGGATGCATCTATGTGCAAGAGATAGCTCGAACCCATGGAATACCATAGATGATAGTTTCTAATCGGGATGATCGATTTCATCCAAGTCATGGAAATTGAGGATTGGGAGGAGATGACCCTCCATGGGCAGTCGATTTCTTTAGTGTGTACTCAGTGGAACATGAGAATCTCTAGAAGAGCCCCTAGGAGTGGGATGCTCATTTTTGTGCATGCACCCTCATTTATTTGGGTATCACTTTGTTTGGATATAGGGGTCATAAAGCCTTAATGTGTCTAGAATGTAATTAATCAAATTTTCCCTGTTTTATTTTTAGAAAATTTTTAGGAAAAGTTTGAGTCCATGTGCTATGAAGGCATGTGATTCTGAAGCACAGTGTTCCAGGAATGGTTCAATGAAAAATGTTAAATTCCTAATAGCTCACGTGAGTGGTTTTCATGAAAAAAGTGTAATAAATATTAAACAAGTTACTTGATTAGAAATATAAGGGCACCATTACTTTCAGTATGGCAGGTTTACCCTAATTGTGACTTAACTTTAGTTGGTGCATGTCTCCAGTGAGAAAACCTAAAAATGGCATAACCGAAAATGAAACAATTAAATAAAATTATTTTTTTAATCCTTAAAACTCATGAATGGTGATGCTGATTGAAAATTTGATATCACCATTGAGTTCATATTGGGGTGCTTTCCTTAGGTGGGGCCTAACCCTGACCAATGAGGTTTGAGGGTATAAGTTAATTTTTTAACGTTTTAAAAGATAATAAAGTAAACTTCGGAAAAAGTTTATTTTTTTTCTTTTAACATTTTCTAGTCATTCATTAACACTCTAGGCCATGAAAAATCATCTATTTTCTTCAAAAAATTAAATAGCATGGTGACACTACAACATATCTAAATAGAGACACTGAAACATGTTTTTTCATTTAACATCTTGACATGGATACAGGATCAGATAAAAAATCCAGGATAAATTCCTTAGAAGCTCTAGAAATAAAATTCATTGGTGAGGCCTCTCAGTAGTGAATGAAAATTAGTGACAAACTTTGATGGATCATGAATCGTGGATCATGGACCAAGGATTGGGGATCGACGAATGAATGCAGTGTAACTCTGTTCTTCATGAACAACCAATCCAACCCTCAATGTAGGGGTTTTTTTCTATGTGATTTCCTTCTTTCTGTTCTACTTTTAGATGAAAAATTTGGTTCAACCAATAATTACATTGTTCTATGGGTCAATCATTCTTAAGGTATGGGTGTCTTGTTGTGGGGATTAATTTTTAAATTAGATCATAGTGATTTTTAAATTCATTCTTCATTATCCTGCTAACAAGAATGAATTAAAACTGACATCAACAAAGGAATGAATATATTCTTAGGGTGTTTTGTGTTTCTACTTCCCCCGTATTCCTTCACTTTCTCTTCATTATTCATGAGAATTTGTGAGGATGGATTATTTCCCCTTCAAACAGTGGAATAACAATACTGAGGCTGAGTATCTGACACCGAAGCAACTCTGCGGAGGAGCGATGGTAGTCGTGGTGTGAGATGGGGCCAGAAGTGGAGCGGATGCCGATGGAAGTGGCACCGTCCTGGAGACACGACTGGGCTAAGAGAACGGTCGCTGGTGTGGGACCCGGTGGCAGTGGTGCACCACAGTCGAGTGGGACCACGATGGTGGAGCGACCTGCAACACGGGGACTATGGGCAGTGGCATAGGCGGCCGCTAACTCAACGGTCAATGATGGAAGGGAATATGATGGTGTAAAACTACCCTGTTGGGGGGGTCACACAATGGAGGTATTAATATATCTATAGACATATTGGATTGAATACTTGCAGCTTTTTCATTGGTGGTACTGGTCACACGGACCTTCAATGTAGACAGCGGACCGACCGTGTTGACCAGGGTGGAGTACGATTAGTTGGCCACATCTAGTGTAGGTGGGCTATCATGTACATAGTGGCCCAGACCTAGTGGGATGGGTTGGCCACCCCGAGTCATGTCGGGTTAAGTGGGGTCGGTCCGACCAGGTCGGACTACACCCAGACCCCACCAAAACCTTTTTACTAAAAGACCCATAACTTTCAAACCGTAAGTCCATTTGATGAGGTGTTTATAGTGTTGGGACCATTGTTATGAGGTGGTCCTTTTTATAAGGATTTGTGGTTTTTTAGTGGGGAAAAGTATAGGTGTGAATCTTTCCCTTGGTTCATTACTCTAGGGTTTGGTAAGACAATGTGTCCACTTCACAGTGCAGAAATCCCCTTGAGAGGATAGAATTGTGGTATCCTCCATTGGACTAGAGTGATACTCTGTCACCCTAGATGAAGTTTCTTGGGTATTGACATGACCTCTAATAAGAGGGAATTAATCCTCCATCTAGTGTGTTGTATTAGTTGGGTTCGAGGTATTCTTTGAGAAGAATCCATTACGTTACGAGCAACATTGGTAGGGTTCGTGGTATTTATTGAGAAGAATGTCCTATGTTGTGAGTTAATATAGATTGGGTTCATGGTATTCTCTAAGAAGAATTCCCTATCTGTAAATCATGATCCTGGACTAGCGTTTTCTCTTTATCCACATCCCAAATTAGTGGGACCCTTTGTAAGAGTCCCCGATGACATCAAGGCTTGAGGAGTGAGTTCTCTCAGAACGAGTATGCCTTGAGCGGAATCCTATGACCAAATATTATATGTGATATTGATACTCCATTTCTTAGTGATACCAGATGTCTCAGTGAACTTCATGACGTACTAAGACCATATTTTCTCTCAAATAATTTTGGTAGACTTGTTCTCTGTGCTTATTATAAGATAGCTTGAGGACTGAGATCTCTCGGAATCAAGAATGGTACGAGTGGAACCACATGGATGGTAGTGGATGAGACCTTGATTCTTGCAATCCTTTATGAGTATGTGTGTATATTATTATTATATGTGTTGGTGACATATACCTGTGTTTAGATGAAAGTTTCTTTTTAGCAGTGTTTCCTTTTTGTCTGTTTACTATGTGTTTTAGGGTTCCCTACTGAGTATTGTTTTACTAACTCATGCATAGGCTTGTTCCACATGGGTCATCTCTTGTGAAAATGGACAAATCATTGATGGTGTTCTAGGAAGACCAGAACCAAGTGGGGCCTATTTTGATTAGAAAGGTCAAGGTGTCTTCCATTGGCTTACAAACAGCAGTCCACTGTTTTACCTTGTAGTTGGATCATATGGGGTTTTCTATGGATGATATTATGTACTTGTGTTATAGACTCTTTGATTTTTGTGGGAATATATTCTATCATGGTTTTACTTTAATTCTTTGATTTCTGTCATACTCTGTTTTTGGGTTGTACCGGTGTGTATTCATTTTCCATACATGGTATTTTTACTTTCCCACATCATTGGGTTGGAGTTGTGTGCGTGTATATAAGTTCTTAAGTAGATTCCTCCCATTTTGGGATATGCCAATTCAGTTTCAGTCTCTATCCCATGGAGTATCATAGGAGGGTTTGGGGTAGTCACGGAACATGCCTCAGGGTACAGGTTGTGACAATACCTTCTTTATCGTATTAGATTCCCATCACTATGTCCTTGTTTCTTGTCATATGGTAGGTACATCTACTATCAATGATCTATATCCCAATGTGATCTTATGCCTTGAAAACAATTTTTGAAACCACCACCTTCTCAGATATTTTATTTTTGATCATTGTTTCTAATTTATTTCATGGTGTGAATTTAAACTCTTTACATTTTATAGAATATGTTAGAAAAACTTTATCTTATAGAGCTTCAAGTCTATTTTTCATTTTCAGATCATTTGGTGATACATTTGTCTACTTTGTATAACCAACCTCAGTCTACATCGACATCTACCTCTGTATTATTGATGAGAAATATCTTTCCATGTTTCCGAATCCACCACACCTGAAACAATTACCACCAAATGATAACCTGGAAAATTGAGCTCTATATGACGACCAATGTTGGTCATGTTTCCTTTGGTATCACTTCACTATGGAACAAAAATTTTGTGCATTTAATATCTTGTCACAATGATATCATCTTATACGGGGTACATTCTTGCCTAAAAATATTGCCCCACTGGTTATCCCTCGGTTTCTCTAAATCTTCTTATTCTTCTTTGTACCCCACATCATTCTTCAATCTTGGAGTGGGTGATTTTGTTCTAACTTTAGCCATTACTGCTTTATATTTTTGATAAATCCATTTACTAGTCTTATTCTTTATATTTTACTATTTCTTCTGTTCTTCTGGACACCTATGATCCACTTCTATCTTTTCTATTTCTTATGTATATTTTTCCTCAGTGTTGTTCTGTGAGTCAACAATTTTTCTTTATTCTTAAAACTTCATTGCTGGCCAAAAAATTCTTCTTCAAGTTCATCGATATTTTGGATTTTACCTTTTCTAGTTTTACTTAAACTATATATCTCTCTTATCTTCTCTTCAATTTTGATTTTTTATTCAACCACCTTTTCTGGGATTTTTGGCATTGAAGACCTCAGCCTTTCAATTTATATATTCAGCTCATAATTTTCTTCTTTCTACTGCTGCATATAGAGTTTGGCATCACTAACAACATTGTTATCTTGATTTGTTTTAGCCCTCAAAATATCTATATCTTCAAGGGAAGCTTCTAATTAAACTTGAAGATCAAATCTTCCTTAAATTTCTCCTTCATCATTGTCATTTTCTTCTCTTGTTAAAAAATTTCTGAAAACTACCGCCAAAGCATCTAATTTATGATCCTTATAGTCCTCTACTCTTCTACATCTGATTCTATGAAATTTCATCATCATTTGAATGTAGATTCTTCTTTTCGAAGAACATTCTCTTTGTACATCTTCTACCTTTTACATTTTATGAATACTTCTTTTGGGGAATTTCATCATTGTCTTCATTTTCCTCATCAAAATATTTTTGGACACTTTACTAAAAAATGACCAATATTTCCACATCAAAATCATGCATATGGATGTTTACCTTTGAACATTATTTGTCCCCTTTGTATATTTAAGGATGGAAATGAAATGATATCATCCAAATTTTCCTCCTCATGACTATCTTCAATAGAGAGATTCTATAAGGCCTTGAATGATAATTATTTGGACATCCCCTTTTCCACTGCATCATTGTCATCATTTATTGTTCCATATCCAACGAGAGTACAATGTATGTTATCCAGTGTCAGCTCCTTTGGATCTTCATCTTCCAATATAAAAAACTTTAGGACAAACCAAGGTGGAAGTTTTCTCAAGATGCACTTGACAATATTTTTAACATCAATAATTTCCCCAAGACTGTGCATTTATTCCATGATAACATTCACTCAATCAAGGAATGCATCAACATACTCATTAGGGTACATTATAAAATTCTCATATTTATTCCATAGAACCTACATCTTTGCTTCACTCACTTTTGATTCACCCTCATAAATATTCAAAAATTATTCCTACATAGAATTTTATGTTTTACATGTCATCCCCTTCATATAAATTACATTTTATAGGGATCCCCCTAAAGCATTGATCCCTTTAGGATCAATATCCAATTTTCGTGATCTAGATTTTGATAGAGCACCACTATTGATACAGGTTGATATTCCATGCATAGATATTATAAAGACATCCATTTCTAATGATTGTAAGTAGTGTTTCATCTGATTCTTCCAAAGATAAAAATTATTTCAATCATAGATATAAACCCCTTTGTGATTGACCACCTCTATTTCTTCTATTGAGAGAGATTCACTGACTTGTAAACTTTACCTATGATACCAATTATTAGTTCCACTATGTCAAATACCCTGAGAGGGGGGTGTATTGGGGTATGAAAGATTAAAACTACTACCCTTTGGGTCTTTCTTCCTCGTTAAACGAAACACGTGTCTCCCTTTCTCTCATAGGAATATATGAACAAAAATGGAATCATGCAAAGGACACAGAGATTTTTACTTGGTTCACCCTCACTGGGATACATCCAAGGAGGATACAATAGTGATGTGCTGATGTACCAAATACACTAAATCTCACTTCCAATTACAAGGTTCGTGCTTGATCTTTTATTCCCTAGCTCACTGCCTTTACAAGATTTAGTGTCTTCTCATTGCATTCCCAAGGTTCACCCCCTATGTCTCTTCCCCTAGATCATTGTTAATGGGAAGGATCACTATCTTCCTCTTCCTTCGCTTGCTGATCTTGGAAGGGAGACACTCACAGTGTTTGAACTTGTATGTCCCTTTTGTTGCATGAAATCATGCATCCTCATCTATATATAGATGCTCTATTTAGGTTCCTTTTCACCCATAGATTAATTCCACATTTCTGCATACTGTTATGTGACAGAAATGACATTCGCAAACTGAATTTATGTTTTTTCAAGCTTCCTTGTGTGTTCTACAAACCACTTCATCCTCTCATGTACTGTTTACCAGATTTGGTATTGGGAACACCTCCTCTGTGTACCTCTGACACTTCCACAAACTTCCCTTTATCCATAAACTCTTCTTCCTTTATTGTTTTTTAACGCCTCTGTATACCAAATCAGTGAACCACCTCTGCAAAACACTTATGTGAACCGCCTCTACTTCTTCAGGCAAGTTCTCCCTCAGCGGAGCACCTTCCTTCTACAAACCCTTGTTCCTTTGTGGTTTTCAGTACCTCACAAGAACTTTTGGCAGAATTTTTTATAGGTTAACCACTTCCCATAATGATATCTTACTATGTATACCACTTCTCTTTCATAGACTCCCCTGTGTACCACACCTTCTTCCTTCGTGTACTTCATCCTTCGCATGATATAGTTTCTCGCAAAAACCTTTAGTGGAGTAGCTTCCATGCGTACCACTTTTGGACTTCACTAAATTGCCAGAGAAAAGAGATGTTCTCTAATGATATTCACCCTCACTTTAATCATCTTATTAGGGGTCCTTATATAGGAAAATATATCTTCGAACGATGCTAATTCATTATTTACTAAATCTTGATTCGGTACGTCCTTCTCTGCATACCACTTCCCTCTCTGTGAACTACACCCATTCTGCAAACCATTTTTCCACTTCGGTCTAGATACTACCTTTACTCCTACACAGTGCCATTCTCTTATGCCATCCCACAAACCGTCATGCCTTCCTCATACTGCATTCTCTTCACTAAATACCATTACCATAAACCATTTTTGGTTTCATGAAATACTCCCGCATACCATTCTAACTACTTGGTTTGCAGCTGTGAACCATTCTTGAACATGGTAGGAGGACCATATTACAAGGTAAGTGGTTCCCTTATTTTTTCAATTTTCTTAATAGTCCTTCATACTATTCACTCATATGAGGATGACCTTCCATTTCGAACATCAGACTTCTGATATTGAGGCCCAAAATTTAAGCAAACACTAGAAAACTGCACCACCTTGAAAACTTATCATTGGAAAACACCAACCATAATCATTTTCGGTCATCTGGCTTTGTCCTAAAATACAATCACACCCAAAACATACTGAGAGGACACCTTAAGGATGTTTTTCCCAACACAATGAATTTTAATGAAAAAGGGAGGGATTATAAAACTTTTTATCAATATAGTGTTTACAAATAATTTTGTGCTTGAAACTGGTATTTGGATTATCATTATAATATCAACAAGAATTCGTATGTAGAGAATGTTCCAAAAAAAGAACGTTTTTTCGTATTTATTGATAATAGTTTTTGGATTTTTAAATGATGAATGTCAATGAGTTTCTAAGATGTTTTAGGTGATTCTAGAAGAGAATATATTCTTAAAGCTGAGTAATGAATAGGTAAAATAGAATTTATTTGTTGATCTTCTCCATTGATAGTTGTGGAATTATAGTTTATTTGTTTGTAAATATATTCATGTTATTATTAATTTGGTTGGATATTTTTTCGTTGAAATTAATAACATGTTTATAAAATGAAATGTAGTGCTCTTGTAGTTGAGTATTTTTTCTGGAAGAAGGAAATGCAATGTGGTACATTCCTGAGAATCATAAGGGTGAGTGAGATGCTTCGTCATATGATTTACACGGGAGGAAAATTGTAGTAGTTTAATCATAAAACCAAAATTAGCTTGAGACTAATTTTTTATGGATGAAAATATTCTAGATTTTCTTTTAGTTTTATATAAATATCAGTATAATGAAGACATTTGTGTAACATTTTAGGGAAAATGAAAAATTCTCTCCTAATTAAGGATAAATTTTATGAAAGTAAAAATCACATAAAATTTAAATGTAATGGAAGAATTTTTTTCTCATGTGAATAGTTTTGTGAGTATGATAAGTTTTCAAAGAAAATTAAATAAAACAATTAATTCCAATAAAATATCAAACTTCCATGCGTGTGGGTAGTTTCTGTACAAAATAATAGTATATGAATAATTCTCTTCAAAATATAGAAGTATATGATGTTTGAAACAAGAGGATGTTTCACAGAGGTTTTTTTGTATAGAAGAGGTTCACGATTGAAGAAAAGCGTCATAAATTTCCCAATGGCGAGGTTTCATGAATGGAAGGATTCAAATTGTGGGACATTTTAGTGTGTTCCTATAAATAAAAAATCACTAAATAAGGAGAGAGAATGTAAGGGAATAATTTTTGGAAATTCAAATACTCTAAATTATCTAATGTAAAAATTATGTGAAGGACTCACTCTATCCACCAAGTTATGAAAAATGATTTATGAAAATCACAGTGTTCCATAGACATATTTTTTTATGTAAACATTAATTTTTTTAAAAAGAAAACCTTGAATAAATGAACATAATTGAAAAAGGTGCATGGACATGGATATAGAAGGCCTTACATACCTAATATAATGTTGAGTGAATTTAATAATTTAAAAATTAAATATAGATAAATCATAACACATTTCCAAATATGGTGTCTTGGAAATGTAAGAAGGATGAGTTTCATTGACACATCAGGGTTCCTGGGGAATTAGATCTGGAGAATAGAATAGATAATTCAAGGGTAGAATTAACTATAACTTGATTTATCTTTTTCTATTATGATAATATGGAATACAAATATTCAAAACTCATATTCAATTATCCATATCAACGGTCATATAAATAAATTATAGCAAAGAAAAGTTCAATGGATAATCAAAATAGATGATATAATGGAATCAGAACCTCCCTCTAAAATAGGATATAAAATTATTTACATAAGTTATTAAATAGATACATAGGTCTATAAACAGTTAATGTTCCTTAATTTAATAATATACTAGAGTTAATAAGAGAGATTTTCCCTGGGATCGATACTGTGAAATCCCTAAAAATATTATTAACTATCATTAGTATAATTACCCTTGGTATGTAAAAACATCATTAGTGTATTGTACATTGATTATCCATTATGTGGTGAACCATTATTGTACCCATTTCATGTGTATGATTTATGTTTATATATTTTTATATTTTATTTAGTAATATAAAATACTCCAGAGGTTAAGAGATTAAACCAATTACTTCTAATCAGGGAAACTTTATATAGGTCATACAGAAACTGAAATAAGTTAAGAGTTTAAATCCATTTTCATACCCATATTAGGGCATTTTTTCAACCAAGTACCAACACATATCCTTGAAATGTGGGTATTTAGATCTTTTTTCCTCTGTATCCTTTTTGATTTGATCATTAGTCGTGAAACTCTATCCTTTATTTATTTTCTCTATATCCATGTAACCATTCTCCAAAATCCATCTATGTTTTGAGTTCACATTATACAATTTATTTATAGCTCCTAAAGTCTCATATATCATGAGATTTTTTGAGATGGGATTTTTATTAATAAAATACTCTATATATAGTTATTTATTTATCATGGTTGATAAGAAAATTAGTTTTATGATCAATACCTTTTCTCAGTATGTCCATCTTTATGTTCTTGGTTAAAAATATATGGGTTTATTTAGTGTTGTATAGATTCTGGTAATCAATAACTTGTGATAGTTTGGTTGGTTGTTTGGATTGGAAAAGAATGGGGAGGTCACCTACAACTATAAGAAATATTTACACTATGAGTTTTCAATTCATGTTATGAATTATTTAGGGTAGGCCCCATGAAACTCATTCAACGTGTGAATGTTTAACAGAATACAAAATGAAACTAATTCAAGTTGTGAGATTCACTTTACGATGTGAAATTTCTTTTCTAGATTTTATGTATTATATAGAAACTTTATCAATGAACATGGAAAAATAGGCGTTCACAATGTGAACCCTTAATTCACATAATGAGTGGGGTGTGCCTATTAGGATATTTTAACCCGAGTGCCATTAGTTTCTTAGATCACTCACTCTCATTATTATCTTATTTTCCATCTATAAAAATGGTTATTATTTGTCTTCTTCATGATCCAAAATTATTCTCCATGGAATATAGTTCTTCGAGATCTTGAGATTAAACGAATTTCTCTTGGCCCTTCTTCTCCATCTTGATCCATTATTTTTTACACCAGGGTAACCCTAGTTTGGGATGTACAAACAAGGATTTTGATATGATTTCTTGTGATGATGTATGTTTGTTGGTTTTCAATGAAGTAAAGTAAGGAGGAACCAAGTTCTATCATGATCATTTATTAATTCCAACATCCTATATACTTTTGAGGTAGGTGGTCTTAGTCATCTCCCGAAAATCTTGTTAGATTTCTTTTCTTGTTTGTTCAATAGAGGAAACTGTATTGATAAATGATTTTAATAAATAAAACTTAATGTTAATCCACTATTATTTAATAATTTTGTATGTATAGATATTTCTAGGATCATTTTTGTCTGTCAGATAAATGACGAGGCTTGCATCCACTGAAGTGGTGTGCCTAACCTAAAACCTATGATAAATTGGCATTGATAAATCTGGAATTTGGATTACCCCTGAAATTTTTTGGACATGGTAATTTTTTAATTGACATGTCTAATAAGCACATGATTTGAAACAATGAATTGACATTATTATGTATTTTTCATGATAATAAAATAAATATATATATAGTTTCATGAGAATGGTATATAGAAGAAATTGACACATGGAATAAAATATTTATAATTATTTTAATAATTATTATCTTTTCTTACCGAAATCATTTTTTTAAATTAAAATGATTTGAATTAACCATTGTTGTTTATAATTCCATGTATGATATTTATTTTTCTTGGTCATGTGTTTTAATATATTATCATTTTATCTTAATATAACTCTATTTGTTACTAATGACTGATTGTGGGATGTAACCTGGAATATTAAGAATTGATCATTTTATGACTTATGCTTGTGTTTTCTGATTTAGGTAACTATATGTGATGCTTGAGTGTAAGGTTTATGGTTATATCCCCACTTTAGGTCAAGAAAAAAATATTCAATATAACATAAGGGTGATATTAATGGGGTATGGACAACTTAAGCATAAGATACACTATCATTGTCTTCCGGTGGAAGAGATGCTTGTTTTCCCGAGGGAAACTTTCACTAGTTCATGATAAGATATGGGTGATTCGTTATCAATAATAGAATAATTCAAAGATATTGGTGATTTAACCTATGTAGGAGAAATCACCACTTGACAGAGACATCTAACGTGAGCTGATGTTGGTTTGGATAACCCTAAGTGTCACCCTAGAGCTCAAGGTTTGGAATATTTACTTTATTTTCAACATTGAATTATTAATAAAAAACCTATCTTTTGTGTTTCAACATTCATTGATTATTCATGATGGATATGATTAGACAACATGGGTGTTTTCATACTAATATGTAATGATACCTTGTTTCAAAACACTTTAGTACCCGTGAATATTTCTTGGATGGAGGTCTATATAAGGGAAAGGGGCCTTATGTTTATTGACTACTTTCTAGATGTGTCGTAGATTGGAAATGGGGATAACATGGGTTTTGGTACTACAGATTTTAGAGCCTTAATTTTTTTTATTCTATCTAGTAATTTACTTATATAACATTCATCAAGACTTATAGTTTCATTCATCCTTCAATAACATCATATTATTTTTTGTATTATTTTTTTTATTACCCTTTTTTATTGTTGGTTCATGTTTTTTTATACAAATGGTTTATTCAATTTTTTACTCAACTAAAAAAGGAATTATATCTCCATCCTATTATTTACACTCTTGCTACTAGTTAGCAGCCCCTGGCATGCAGGTAGGCACACATGAGGTACAGTAGTTACACAAATTAGTCACATGAGGGAGAACTAGCATGGGGACATTAAAAAGTGGTATTAGATACTATTACTAAAATACTTGGTGATGTTAAACAAGATACTATAGTGTTTCTTGGTTTGAAAATGAGTTCACTAATGGGTGTGTCTGACCCATGTTCTAGGTAAAACCTGAGTTTCTAGGGATGATATTATTGTCCATTTTATTTTCATGTTATAGTTTCTCTGTTACTTGAAATTTTATGATTCACTTGTTTTGTGATTCTACTATTTATTATGATTTTACTCATGGGATGGTACGACATGAGATGTGTATGAATACATCATGATAGGAATGTAGGGATATATACCATCATGTATTGTGCATTTTAGGTACATAATTATTGTGTGTGGTATATTTGTCTACCAATTTTGTGAAATGTGAATTCCCATTTTATATATGGTAAAATAGACTAAATAGAACTATGATATTACACTGATTCGCTTTCCAAGAGAATTATAATGTGACCATGATCCATTTTTTAATTGTTGATGTTATAACCTATTGAGGATGAAATTTTTTGTATCATGTATCCTACGGAATGTGATGAAACTTGTTGAGAAAATTCTTCCACATTATCATAAAATTGAACATCAGGAGAATGGATTTAATCACACTCCTAATGAAAATAAGATGAAACATCACGTGGATTTGGGAAATTATAAGGATGATAAGCTTTACAAAAGATTATTGTCGGTCATATTCTCTATGGGAATGGATAATTCTCATAATCTTCTTTCGATTTTTGAGTCAATGGTAGAGTCTCAATAGCAACATCCTCTTAAAGTCACTGGGGAGGGAGGCCCCTAGGAATCTGAGTTCTAGATCATGTAAGTATAGATTATATTTAAGGACATCTATACACCATGGATAGGAGGATGAATGTGGTTGTCTATATGCTTAGTGGACCAGCCAAGCATTGGTGGGATATCATGGAAAAATGAATTAATCAAGTGGAACAAACCTAGAATTAATTCAAGGTTATGTTCCCAAGCCACTTCCATATAAATAAATTGAGTGATGAGATGGATAAGGAGTTCATTATCTTTATTCAAGGGAGAACATTAGTGATAGACTATTCTAGATGATTCAATAACCTGTAGTTATTTTCTCTGTTCTTAGTAAATTATATAACTACCATGATGAAGTGTTTTTAAGAATCTATTCACTCTAAACTAATGTCTCAGAACAAAATATTTTCCAAATAAAATTCATAGATTCATTGAATCGGTGCCTCATTATGGAAGATAACATGAGAGATTCCCTGATTGGTGACCAAGCATCCTCAAATGGGTGATTAGGGAGCTCTTAGTCAAGAAAGAAGAAACACTACAATGACTATTATCAATAGTTAAGTGAAGAGTAGATCAATGATGGTAGTGGAAATATGTTATAATATCACTGCTTAGTGTTGTGATTTTAGTTTCATATGTCTATCCATAAGCACTCAAAATTTATTTACCTTAATGTTTTGTTTCATAGATGCAATATGATGTTCAATCTATAGAATTTTTATTAGGGCATGAAATACCCGGGATATGATAGTGGATCAAGGAAAAAATTAGAGTATGGGAATCACTCAGCTACCCCTCATCATACTAGTAGTTTGAGTTCCACTAGATCCTCAATATCAGGTAGGGGATGGTATACTAATGTTGGGATAGAAATATAAGAATGGGATAGAAATACAGGAGAGTTAGACTGGATCATAGTGTAAAGGGGAGAGTTAACTTTATACAACATTGTATACTCTGATCAAACTTGATGTGGTAACTTCTACTATTAGAGGTATGAATCTTATATCATATATACTTTCAAGAATTTTATATGATATAGGAGAATCAAATTCCATTATATTTAATCATTTTGTAAAAATCATAGTTTTGGTTAGGGATATATTTTTTGGATTTTTTGAACATAGAGAAACCCTTGGGAGTGAAATTAGAGGGTATTTAGAACTTCAAATAGCATTCTCTTGATGTGGGTAGTTTCTATTTCCTTTATGAGTTATGTTTTATGGAAATAATAGGCTTAAATTTGTTTCTAGATATATATTGACTAGTTATATAATATTAATATATAACTTCTTATTCGAGGAGTTTTTCCATTCTCTCTCTAAAAGGGGTAGTTATGTTTATCGGGGATGATGTTATTTTCAGTTTTATCTTTCAAGTCCAACTCGGTGCAAATTGTATAATATCACAACCCAGTTAGAGGTCCTAATTATGGAAAACATATATTTTTTATAGATTAATTTTCTACTTGTAGTGGATTGTTATTAGGATTCTTTCTCAAAATAATGCTCTAAATTTCCACCCTATTGGTAGATTGAGTTCACTATTGAGTTGGTGTGAGGGGATGAGCCCATTTCTATTATTCCTTATAGTATGAATCTAGTAGATCATAATTAGATTTATGTGATATTGGAAGATATTTTGGTAAAGGTATTCATATATCCTAGCACATCACCATGGTTTTCTCTCAAAAATTTTTCATGAATATTTATTAGACTTTATCCTAGTTTGTGGAATATTAGATATTGAACCAGATGACAGTCATGAATTGGTATTCCATTTCATGCACCAATGATTGATTTTATTTTCTTAGAGGTTATTTTATTTTCTCCAATTTTTACTAGTGGTTAGGGTTCTATTATTTTGGGGTGATACTGTTAGATATACATCATACTTCATTTATGAGTAGATACAACTTGGATGAGTTCATGGTAATGTCATTTGGTATAACTAACTCACCAGTTGTATTCATGTATATTATTAATATGATCTTTCATCCATTCCTAGATTGTATTATTGTAGTATTCTTCAATGAAATCTTAGATTAATCCCTGTATGTGGATGATCATGAAAAATTTCTTGAAATCTTCACAAGTATACAGTGATATCATCAATTTGACACCAAGAAATCAAGAATAAAGTTATGGATTGATAGAGTGAAATTATTGGCTCATGTTATCTTATTTGATAGAGTTTTAGTTGACCTATATATGATTAAATCTGTGGTATCTTATGACTGGGTCAATAATGTTTTTGGGATTCGATGATTTCTTATTCTAGATGGTTATTAGCAGCATTTTTTCCATTGTTTCTCCCATATGGAAGCAGTAATATCCAAACTAACTAAGTAGACGATGAGGTTTATTTTTTAAAATTATTGTGAGAGGTACTTCCATGGGTTGAATGGAATAAGGAACTCAATCATTAACCTTTCATTAGATACAATGGCTATGTAATATATCATGTACTTAGATGCATCTAGATTTAGACTCATAGTAGTTTTATGGATGAGGAATGAGTGGTTTCTTATAGCCCAAGGTTGTTGATATCCCATGAGAGGAATTATCCCACTCACAATTTGTAGTTTTATATGGTGATACACACCCTATGATGATAGAAAAAACATCTTTTCAGAAAGAGGTTTGTGGTATAAATGGACTTTAATATCCTAGTAAACATATTTTACTTTGTCAGACTTAAATATTCAATAAAGGAGGTTGATTGAGTATCTTCAATCATTCAACACTGAGATAACATATACTACAACAAAAGGAAATTCTTGTTAGTGATTCATTGAGCTATAAGACTCAGAAAAAAGGAGTATAAGAGGAAGTGACATGTGGAATCTAATGGGACTCTTCATAGATATAATTTTAGATGTTCAAGAGCATCAAGGGAGGGAGGTTATGATATCTACATCTATTATTCCCATTCCCCTAGACCATATCAAGAGATATAAGATGTCTTATCTTGATGGATTATATCTAAGGGGATTATTATATAGTGGGGATCCCCCATCAGGATGGTCTCTTGGTAACAGTGATGTTCTTTATATTCATGGTCATGTATGGGGTCCTACAGTTTTATGTGAGGAGTTGATGACAGATTTTCATTATTCTATATGTCTTCCACATCCCATCGTAACAAATATTTATTTTGATATTAATATTAATTAATAGTGTCTAGGGACTAATAAGTTGGTAAATGTGTTTCTAGAAAGATCTTTCACCTTTTAAAATTTGAAAGACAGGTATTATCGGTCTACTAGGTCATTGTATCCTCTACCAATTCCGGAATGAAAGTAGTATGATTTCAATATTAATTTCATGATAATATTATCTAGTAAACCATTAAATATTAATACAAAATGTGTGAAAATTGATCGATTGAGGAGGGTATCCATATTTTTTCATATCATAGAGAACTTCAATATTGATGATTTTTATAGTCTTTACATGTGAAGTATTGTTCGATTTTATAGTATTTAGAGGAGTATATCTTTGTACATAGATTCCCATTTCACATCATTGTTTTGGTTGGGCCTCAAGAGGATTTAGTATTGAATGTTTTTTAGAGTGTATCTTATCATGCATAGTCTAAATTTCTGTTTATGTGGACAATTCAGAATCAAGAAGACATGTTACAAGCATGTGTTTTGGATTTCAAAGGATCATGATATAAAAAACAAACACTCATGGAGTATGAATATAACAACATCTCTTAAGAATAATTACAAATTCATCCTTTCTAGGATCTTTATAGAACCCATTCCATTTTCCTCTATCTTGGTTGGAGGTGGGTGAGTCATCAGTTGTTAGACGTAATCTCATATAGGAGACATCTGCCAAAGTTCATTCAATTAAAAAGTGGTTAGTGACCACTCATAGTTGATAGAAATTGTACGATTGACATTAAATATGGCCTGTATAGTTTAAGGTTTTTTATTATTTATTTCTTTAGGTGTCTTTTCGGTTGGGTAAATTCTATACTAAAAAGAAAGTGGGTTTGTGCCTAGGTTTTTCAAAATGTTAGTGATAGTGGATAAGTTCAATGTAGCGGCACATTTTTTATACCTTCTATAGTGTAATAGTTGTATGCATGATGTTTTCTACATATTACATCATTGAAGATTTCATCATGATCCATCTTATTTGATAGATATTTATGTCATTGAGTTGGATGTTGATGCATCCTTTATGGAGCATCCCATCTATATTGTGGACTCTAGTGAGTATAATCTACATTGAAAACCCATACCTCCTTTCTGAGGTTATTGGAAGAATGTAATTATTCAATAAGAGACCTAAGATAGTTATTCTGATAAGAATACATAATGGACATACTTTTTCCCTGAGACCCCATAGTTATGATATAGAGAATAGCTTAGGGATAATCTCTTAAATGATTGGTATATTCTAAGATCTAAACCTTTTTTAGGTATAATCATATTTAAGTTTTGGGTCAAACCTATTTGGGATGATTTATTTCTTATAAAAATTTGTAATAAAGAGCTTTTTCAAGTTGGGTTTTTTGTTTTGATGGGAATGAAATGGGAGGTGAATTACTGCAATAAGAAATATTCATATCGGCAATTTTATTTATAAGAAACTATGGAACTTATACAATGTGTGAATAGTTTGAGGAGGACCCCATTAAAATACTCCAAGGGGTGATATTCAATTCACATTGAGAAATTTACATTCTGGGATTTAAAGTTGAGCTTATGGGTATTAAAGCTAAGCTTATGGGTTTTTAACATAAATGTAAAACCATGGATTCATGAAGTGAACCCATAATTCACATTGTGAATGGGATGTGATGAGTAGATTATTTTAACCCTCGCATCCTTTAATTCTCATATCAATCACAATCATTTTTATCTCATTTTCTATCAATCACATATTTGATTTTGGGTCTTATATTTTATCCAAAACATTCCCCATTGGAACTTGTGTTTTCACACCTAGATATTGAAGGTAAGTCTCTCAGCCCTTCTCCATCATGATTCTTCAGTTTTCCCTTCGGTGGAATCCTAGTTGAGGATGGTCAACCTCAGATCTAGATCATATATACTGTGTTGATGGTGTTTTTTATTTTTCATTTAAGGGAAGGAGGAACCATGTTATACTATTTTCATTGAGTAATTCCTTTATCCTGTCTACCTTTTAGGTAGTTGGTATAGGATATCTTCGAATAATATTGTTTAGTGTTATTTTTCTAGTATGTGAAACACTTGAAACAATATTGTCACACCATGTATGTGAGTGAAATTAAATGGTAATCCAATGCTATTTAATAATTTTAAATGTCTTGAGATTCCAAGGATCATTTTATATATATTATAGATGAGACAAGGATTGTATTCACTCAAGGGGTGTTCATACCCTTTAACCTATGATTAAATAGCCTTAATTAGTGTTGAATTTATCTTACCTGCGATATTTTATTGACATAGAAATATTGTAATTGTAATGAAGGGGAAGGACATTATGTGAAATAATGAATTAATATTCTCATGGATTATACATGATAAGATGATGTAATATATATATATATATATTATGGAATGATAATGAGAAAAAGATATATTTTATACATGGAATAAAAGAATTACAATAGTGATAACAATGGTTAACATAGATTAATATAATAAATAGTTCTTAATAACTAATTTTATAAATTAACCAATGTGATTTATTCTAACATGTATGATATGCATGATTATTGGTCAAGTGTTTTTCCTTCTCAACATTTTCTCTTTACATGACTCTATATATGATAGATTCAGGAGGGGGATTTGTTACATGGCTTGTTGAGGTTTTTTATTGTTGTGAATTATGTTCGTGTTGTTGGAACCAGGTTCTTCAAAGCATGATTTGGTGTATGGTTTGTGTTTGTTGTCAATCATTAGTGAAAGTTCAGGGTGTGAACCAACAAAGCGATCATACCGTTCAGGAAGAAAATAGTAGTGAAGGTGGCGCTGTTTCCCAGTGTTTGCCAATTTTTTGGGCCTGAAAATCCGTAAATAAAGTAAAGTGTTTTTGGCAAAGATACTTGCGCGCCGAGCTCTTGGAGGATGAAAGACTTGCGCGCCATATGTTTTTGAGGATCAGAACATCACAATTTGGCTAAGGAAAGAAGGTCGCGCAAGTGTTGGTTGGGTCGCGCAAGTAACTTGCGCGACAGAGGATCTGGAGACAGGACTTGCGCGCCGTCGAGGGACTTGCGCGCCGATGCGCAGGGGGTCCAGTTTGCCTATAAATACTGGACCACCCCTCCTCATTTCTAACGGAGTTCAAGGCCGAGAGATTGTTCGAGCTCTCGTCGCGCAGGTGGTTGAGTCGCGCAGGTGGTTGTTTTGTCGCGCAAGTAGAGCTTGCGCGCCGGTGTTTGGCTGTTCTCCCAAGGCAGTTTGGAAGAGAAAGGAAGTGGATTGCGCAAGTATTTAGTTCAAGAAGGCAGTGTCGCGCAGGTGATTCAGTGACACTTGCGCGCCTGTTTAGTCTTGCGCGCCTGAGACTTGCGCGCCGCCGGGAGACTTGCGCGCCGGGCTTGAAAAGGAGACCTAGACACTATTGAAGCACGCCTGCCTTGCTGGAGCTGCACGAAATCCGATAAACTACTCGGTTCATTCGAGGAAAAGTGATATTCTTCTTCTGGTGAGAATCGGACTTCAATAGAGCATCTACATTCAACAAAGGATGCACTCTTATGCAAATGAAGAAGAGACCTACACGTCTATAAACTGAGTGGGACTTCACCAACGGCAGTGAGCCAGGGGGAGTCAACGGGAGTGACCCGAGGGACGCAGTGAGCTATCCCTGAACTATTGTAAAGGCAGTAAGCCTGGGACAGAGTGTCTGTACCCGAACTTTTGTATCCGCGGCTAGTGAAGCATAGTGGATTTAGGTACGACCGGCAACCTGTCGGCGTATGCTCCTTGGACGTAGCCCATAGTGGTGAACCAAGTAAAAATGACTGTGTCTTCTCTGTGCATGTGAATGTTTTCATTTTGATCGTAATCATCATACAGGTTCAACAAGTTCTTACCAACGTGGGAACAAGATCCAACAATTTAAAAGAAAAAGTGGTCACCCTGATTCACCCCTCCCCTCTCAGGGTGTCCCGGGGTCCTTCAAGTGGTATCAGAGCCAGGTTGCTGGTGTTGAATCTGACCTTCTTCATCATGGAAAACGCCGTCAATGTCAGGGGAGTCCCTCACTTCGATGGAAGCAATTTCCAGATCTGGAAGAACAGAATGAGATCTCATCTAAGATCTCTTGGAATGGAAGTTCTTTTTTCTACTATGCAAGGAATACATGTCACTGATCCAACAGGTCTGGCTATGACTGAAACAGACAGGAAACTTCTTGATGCAGATGCTAAAGCACAGAATGCTCTCACTGCTGCCCTTTCTGATCAGATTTACCTGAAGGTGATGAATTGCACCTCAGGAAAATCTATGTGGGATAAACTTGAGAATATTTATGAAGGTGATAGCAAAGTGAAGGAGGCGAAACTACAAGTGCTGCACAATCGGTTTGATGATCTGAAGATGCATCCAGACGAGAATGAAGACTCTTTCTTCAATCGAATTACTGAAGTGGTTGGAGCAATTTGGGGTCTAGGTGAAGAAATCAAAGATATTGATATTGTAAAGAAAATATTAAGAAGACATCCACCTCTTTATAATGCGAAGGTGTCAGCTCTTGAGGAAAGAGATCTTTCCAAACTTTCTTTAGATGACTTACTGAGCAGTTTGGTAGCATATGAAATGAGAGTCAAACCAGAAGATGCTACGACTCGGGTGAGCAAGGAAATGGCATTCAAGGCCATGGATAAATTGAAAATCTCAAAGGATAGTAGCAGTGATGATGACGAAGAGAAAGAAATTCTTTCTCTCATTGCAAAGAAGTTCCAGAAGGGGAAAGGGAAATTCAAAGGGAAGTTACCTCTCGCATGCTTCCGTTGTGGAAAAGTTGGGCATATTGCCTCTCAGTGCTTGAAGAATATCAATGATGATGACAGTGAAGATGAAAACTTCAAGAAGCCTCAAAGAAGGTTCTTCAAAAAGGGAGACTTCAAATCTGGTAAGAAAATGCAAAGGAAGAGTTTTGTCTGTGAAGAGGAAGAAGATGACAATGAATTCTGTGATGAAGAAGAACCAGAATTCAAAACTGGGAACCATGCTTCTATGATGGCCACTGTTGAAAAGTCAGAAGATACTGATGGTGAAAAACAACTGAGAACTTGTGTAGATCCTGAGGTGCAACTTAAGGATGCAGTTAGTAAGCTTAAGATTAAATGTAAGAGCTGCAATAAGTGGAAATCAATTTTAGAAGAATCAACTGAATATGTTGATCAACTTGAAGCTGAAATTGAACGACTGGAAGAATTTGTGAAGGTACAGTCTAAAATAATTGAAAGCAATGATGATGCAGTTGATCTGAAGCTGAGAATTGAAGAGCAAGCAAAGGTCATCAATGACCTCACATCCAGACTGGATGAAAAATCCAAGACTGTTGAGGGTCTTGAGGAGGAAGTAGTTACTCTGAGGAGTAAAATGGAGACAGAATTAGTTCCAAAAGAATCGAGGAAGAAAATACAGTTCGGAAGATTCTCAGATGCAGAATTACTTGCAAGAGCCAAGTGTGGTTCAGATGGGGTTGGAAAAGTCTTGAGTGATCAAAGACCTGCTTGCATGGGAAAGAGTGGAATTGGCTGTGAGGCTGAGTCATCAACTGCTGGAAGTGCAAAGATCCAAAAGATAGATAAGATGAAAGGTGAACATGTTGAAATGTTACCTAGAGTGCTGAAAAAGGAACCCTCAATCCAAACTAAAAGGAGACCTGAAAATTATCCTCAAACTTTCAAAAATGGCAGACAGTCTTACTATTCTCCCAAGGAAGAAGCTATAAGGAAAAATTCAAGTGAGAAGACATTTCTTCTCATGAAGTGTCAGTTCTGTGGCTATCTGGGCCATACCATGTCCTATTGTGAGGAGGCAAGAATCTATCTGAATGGAGAAGATATAAATGCTCAACAAAGGAGAACAATTTCATATCCTAATTCTTATAGAAGAAATAATTTCTATGGATATTGTTTTCATTGTTCTAACTTTGTTCATAAGGCCATTAATTGCAGGCAGAGAAGGGACATTGACACCTCATACAGAAGTTCCAGACATGTCAAGTCTCGTCAGCAAGACGATGTTTCTCTTTCAAATAGGTTCTCACCTCTTAAAGAAGACTTTGACTATGAAGAACTTGGGTTTGCGGAAGAGATAGTTGAAAGGCCATCAGTTCTATATACTCAATCTAATGTCTCATGGAAGGAAAGGAGGAAGATTGAGAAATCAAACCTTGCAGAGGTAGCTCTCAAAGCCACAAAGAACAACAGTACCTGGATTCTAGATAGCGGTTGCTCATCTCATATGACAGGTAATGCCGGTCTACTTACAAATATCATAAAGAATGTTGATGGTACAGTAAGATTTGGTAATGATGGGGCCCTGAAAATCAAAGGGAGTGGAAGTACCAAATTAGCTAATGGAGAACTAAAGAAGACTGAAGTCCTTTACGTAGATGGCCTACGTCATAATCTCCTCAGCGTGAGTCAACTCTGTGACTCAGGACTTGTTGTTACTTTTAATCAGAAAGGCTGCACTATCAAGGGAAAAACTGGAAATTCTCTCATGAAGGGATGCATAACAGAAGGAAACTTGTATCAGGTTGATAGTGAAGAGAATGTATGTTACATGACTGTTGAAGAAGAAAACAATCTGTGGCATCGGAGATTGGGACACATCAATCAACAAGACATGGAGAAAATATCAAAATTGAGAATTGTCATGGACATTCCCAACCTAAAGCGTGAGCGTGAAAAATCCTGTGATGCTTGTATTCGTGGGAAGCTGGTCTGCAGTTCATATCGGCCAAAGAAGAAAAAGGCATCTCACCTTCTTGATCTGATTCATACAGATGTTTGTGGTCCAATAAATGTTGTCGGAACTCATGGAGAAAGGTACTTTGTCCTTTTCATAGATGATTACAGTCGAATGGCATGTGTGATGGTCATTCATCGGAAACGACAGGTCCTTGACTGCATGAAAACATATCGGCGAATCGCCGAGAATGATACTGGACGAACAATCAAAGTGCTGTGATCTGACAACGGAGGAGAATACACGTCCATTAAATTTGAAAATTATCTGGAGAAGCATGGGATACAACATGAGGTAGCTGCTGTGAGAACTCCACAACAAAATGGAGTTGTTGAACGAAGGAATCGACAGGTGAACAACATGGCACGAACTATGCTGATTGAGAGTCGTATTCCACGACATTACTGGAAAGAGGCTGTTCAAGCTGCAGTGTACATTCAGAATCGAACAGGACTTTATATGGGTGAGACAAAGACACCATATGAATTGTGGCATGGACGGAAGCCTTCTCTAAAATACTTTCGTGTCTTTGGAAGTAAGTGCTTCATCAGGAACAAAGAAGGAAATCAGGGGAAATATGGTGACAATGCAGATGAAGGAATCTTCCTCGGTTACTCAATGAACAGAAAAGCCTACAAATGTTTCAACAATCGTTTGGGAAGGATTGTGGAAAGCAATGATGTTAAGATAATTGAAGAGAAAACCACAAATGCTTCACGGACGTCATATGCTGATGTGATAGAAAGTCATGAAGAATGTGAACATGAAGAACCTACAAATGCAGAAATAGAGGAAGCTGTTCAAAACACTCATCAATCACATGATGATGTTGACTCAGAAGAAGAATCTGAAGAAGAAACTGTGGCTGAAGAGAATACTACTGAACATCGCAGGAGAAATCGAAGAGCTGAGATTGATCCATCCAACATAATTGGGGATAGGAGTGCACCCACTCAAACCAGAAGGATGAGGAATACCACGCAATCTGCATTTCTATCAGTTGTAGAGCCATCCTCCATCGAAGAAGCTGCAAAAGATGAATCTTGGATGAAAGCCATGAATGATGAATTAGATCAGATTGATAAGAATCAGACATGGGATCTTGTCCAGAGACCCGAAGGTCACAATGTGATTGGTACCAAATGGATCTTCAAAAATAAGTTTGATGAGCATGGAAGTGTCATCAGAAACAAGGCACGACTGGTATGTAAAGGATACTCTCAGATTGAAGGCATTGATGTTGAAGAAACCTTTGCTCCAGTGGCTAGACTGGAGTCAATAAGGATTTTCCTTGCCATGGCACTCCAAAGAGGATATAAAGTATATCAAATGGATGTCAAGACAACATTCTTGAATGGTGTACTCGAAGAAGAAGTCTACATTGAACAACCAGTGGGCTTTGTCTTGGGTACCGATGAAACAAAGGTCTGCAAACTAAAGAAAGCTCTATATGGTTTGAAGCAGGAACCACGGGCGTGGTACTCACGACAAGATTCATATCTCAAGAAGTTAGAATTCAAAAGAGGAGGAGTTGATCACAATCTCTATGTGAAGAATTCTCCAAAAGATCAATTCATGGTTCTTGTCTACGTTGATGATATCATATTTGGTGGCAGTAGGAAGAAATCAGTGGATGAATTTTCCAACCACATGAAATCAGAATTTGAAATGTCTATGATTGGGGAGATCACATATTTCTTGGGGCTGCATGTTATTCAAAAGAAGGAATACACATTCATTTCTCAGGAAAAATATGCAAGAGAGCTGCTGAAGAAGTTCAATATGCAAGACTCCAAACCAATGTCAACTCCGATTGCAGTTGGAACTAAACTTGGAAAGCATGAGGATGGGAACTCTGTTGATCCCACCATGTACAGGAGGATCATTGGTAGCCTACTGTACCTGACAGCGACAAGGACAGATATTGTCTTTGCAACATGCCTTGCGGCCCGGTTTCAGAGTAATCCAAAGGAGGAACATATGGCAGCAGTAAAAAGAATCATGAGGTACATTCAAGGTACACATAACTTCGGGTTATTTTTTGCTGCAGGCAGAGACAGTGAATTATCAGCATTTTCTAATGCTGACTGGGCTGGTGATGTTGTAGATAGAAAGTCCACTAGTGGTGGAGCTTTCTATATTGGGCAGAAATGTGTTGGCTGGTTGAGAAAGAAACAAGAAAGTACTTCTCTTAGTACTGCTGAAGCTGAATATATCTCCGCCACAAAAGCATGCACTCAACTTCTTTGGATGAAGCAGCAGCTAACAGATATTGGTGATAAGGTGCAGTAACCAATGGTGATTTATTGTGATAACAAAAGTGCAATTGATCTTACGAAGAATCCGGTTCAGCATTCTCGTACAAAACATATTGAAATACGGTATCATTTTATCAAAGAAAAGGTTGAACAAGGCGTGATTAAAATGGATCATGTTGGAACAAATGAGCAAGTGGCTGATATCCTAACCAAGCCATTTTCCGCGGCTGTGTTCGAGAAGCATCGGTTGAACCTCGGTGTTCGACCACCTCCTACTGCATAAGGAGGCTCCGGAAGTCCCCTCTCCCCGTGTGTTTTGACTGTTTTTATTTGTTTATGGCTGTGATGCAGGTTTATGGGGGAGATACTATCCAGGGGGAGTATGGCTTGAGCTGAACGTTGAACAAACTTTTTGGTCTTTGGTTTTATTGTCAATGGGGGAGAAAGGAATAAATTCAATGCAAGAAATTCTTCTGTGATGATAAGTTTAATAAGGATGTGATGAGAAGTGTAAGCTTGTGATGAGAAGTTTAATAAGGATAACATCGGGATGGAGAATTTCATGTATGATTTCAACACACTAAGACCCAATTCAAGCTTTCTCTCTTGTTTTCTACACCGAGCATTGCTCACGTAGACTTAGAGTGTTAGCTGAGTTGATTCTTGCGTTTTGGATTTGCTCATGGTTGGAGATCTATTGATTTTATTCTGATTGCCAACAAACCCAAAGGGGGAGATTGTTGGAACCAGGTTCTTCAAAGCATGATTTGGTGTATGGTTTGTGTTTGTTGTCAATCCTTAGTGGAAGTTCAAGGTGTGAACCAACAAAGCGATCATACCGTTCAGGAAGAAAACAGTAGTGAAGGTGGCGCTGTTTCCCAGTGTTTGCCAATTTTTTGGGCCTGAAAATCCGTAAATAAAGTAAAGTGTTTTTGGAAAAGATACTTGTGCGCCGAGCTCTTGGAGGATGAAAGACTTGCGCGCCATATGTTTTTGAGGATCAGAACATCACAATTTGGCTAAGGAAAGAAGGTCGTGCAAGTGTTGGTTGGGTCGCGCAAGTAACTTGCGCGACAGAGGATCTGGAGACAGGACTTGCGCGCCGTCGAGGGACTTGCGCGCCGACGCGCAGGGGGTCCAGTTTGCCTATAAATACTGGACCACCCCTCCTCATTTCTAACGGAGTTCAAGGCCGAGAGATTGTTCGAGCTCTCGTCGCGCAGGTGGTTGAGTCGCGCAGGTGGTTGTTTTGTCGCGCAAGTAGAGCTTGCGCGCCGGTGTTTGGCTGTTCTCCCAAGGCAGTTTGGAAGAGAAAGGAAGTGGATCACGCAAGTATTTAGTTCAAGAAGGCAGTGTCACGCAGGTGATTCAGTGACACTTGCGCGCCAGTTTAGTCTTGCGCGCCTCAGACTTGCGCGCCGCCGGGAGACTTGCGCGCTGGGCTTGAAAAGGAGACCTAGACACTATTGAAGCACGCCTGCCTTGCTGGAGCTGCACGAAAGCCGATAAACTACTCGGTTCATTCGAGGAAAAGTGATATTCTTCTTCTGGTGAGAATCGGACTTCAATAGAGCATCTACATTCAATAAAGGATGCACTCTTATGCAAATGAAGAAGAGACCTACACGTCTATAAACTGAGTGGGACTTCACCAATGGCAGTGAGCCAGGGGGAGTCAACGGGAGTGACCCGAGGGACGCAGTGAGCTATCCTTGAACTATTGTAAAGGCAGTAAGCCTGGGACAGAGTGTCTGTACCCGAACTTTTGTATCCGCAGCTAATGAATCATAGTGGATTTAGGTACGACCGGCAACCTGTCGGCGTATGCTCCTTGGACGTAGCCCTTAGTGGTGAACCAAGTAAAAATGACTGTGTCTTCTCTGTGCATGTGAATGTTTTCATTTTGATCGTAATCATCATACAGGTTCAACAAGTTCCTACCAACGTGGGAACAAGATCCAACAAATTAAAAGAAAAAGTGGTCACCCTGATTCACCCCTCCCCTCTCAGGGTGTCCCGAGGTCCTTCACGTGTTTCGTTATTAAGTTCACCATATGTGATTAAAAATGGTAAATTTAACAGTTAGTAAGTATATTAAAGCTAATATACTTGATATTTGAAACCAATTTTGGGTACGAAATATGTGGTGTGAGCAACTTGAGGGTAAGATGTACTATCATCAGATTCCATAGAGAGATATAATTGTTTTCCTGAGGGTGAGTTTAATTATTATATGATTTGATATGGTAGACTCATCCTCAAATGGAAAATATTCCAATGATATGGAAGATTCATTCAAGGTAAGGGAATCCACCACATTAAAAATTTATCTGACAAAGGCCAAAGAAAGATTGTTTAAACTAGAGAATCACCTAGAGATCTTGGGATAGCTTTTTTACTTGATGTTCTATAATAAATTTTATATAAATTCATTATTTATTTCTTGAACTGATTATTCATGATATATATGATTATACACCATGTCCATTGGCTTATAGTGTTTTACTCATACTCTTTTCATATGCCTCCTAGTACATGAACTAATTTAATGGATACTGGTTCGGATAAGCGTAAGGGGACATGCATAGATTAAATACATTCTAGATCATTTGTAGTCGAGGATGGGATAGACATTTGCTTCCATACTAGGTTCCACCCATCACATAACGAAATCATACATATATTTTCCACAATATAATAAAACATTTATCATATCATATATATAAAAGAGTTGGGTCTCATAAACATCATATCATAATTATTGAAATGAAATGGCTGTCACAAACATTTCATCATATCAAAAAATGTGGAAAAGTGATAGGTTTTATAATAATTTCATCATAGAATAACATGTGAATGTAGGTGGGTTTCATAATCATTTTATAATGGCATAACCCGTGGAAGAGAAATGAGTTTCATAAAAAATATCATTGTAAAGATAAACCATTCAATGAAAGATAATAATGGTTTACTTGGATCATCTCTCTAGTAAAGAATAAACCAAATAAAATTATGTCATCATAGATGTAGAATGACTATGAAATATCACTAACAGTATTTCTTAAGGAAAATAACATTTCTTTGAAAAAAAAATTTTATGACGTAGAACATTTTCAAAAAATATATATATTAAAAATCTCATTGATAAAATATGAATCAATATTTAAAAATAATTTAAAATATTTATTGATTGAAATATCCTTTCTTATTTGAAATATTATTTTTTGTAAAATAAAACATTTTGAAAACCCTTTTCTTTCAAAATAACCTTGATAACTTATAAAATATTCTTTGAAATTAATTTTAAACACTTTTTAAAACATAAAAAATTAAACTATTTTTACATGAAAATTATATCAAAAGTTCATTTAAAAAACATTTTTGATAAATTTTTTAGAAACTATGATTTTTTAATAAAACATATTTTCAACCGAAGAGAGAAATAATGTTGAATTTTTTTAAAATGATTTCTTAATTATCTTATGTACCAAAGAGTATAAAAGTAGTTCTATCGCATAAATAAATAATGAATAACTGTAGGAGAATAAAATTCATGGGATTTGATCTGATATGAATCATATGTTTTCATCAACCGAACCATAATCATAAACAATCCCAATAAACAATTACATTGTAGAAATAAACTCATACCACTTTAGTGACTTTGAATCATAATCTGAAGGAAATAATAACATTACAAGAACAATAAAATATTATCAAAATAAATATATTCATGATACATTACGTCAAATGAATTTTATATACACATATTGAAATAATATAGGTTCATAACCTAACATGTGTATCAAAGAAAGAAAATGAATCCAAATTTCCTTATATATTTGGTAATTTATTAACCATAAAATCAAAGAAAAAAAGTATAACGACCTAAAATTTTGTCAATGTAATTTCCATTCTAATAATTATGTTATATAGTATAAATATCATACATAACATAGAGAAACCAATGTAAAAAAGTATTCTCATAAATGAAGAATGATAATTTTTCCAAAAAACAAACAACTAATAATTCAAAAATACTATAGTTAGACAATAAATAGAAAATAAGATAATAATAATGGGAAGATTTTGATATTCTCAGCACACAATAATTACCTCCCTCATGTATAATGTAGTAAATATAAAATATAATGTTAACAATAAAAATTCATTAAAAAGATGAAATTATATATGACCTTGATAGAAAATCTTAGTAAATGAATAATGAATAAAATAAGTGGCGTTTATTGAAATTAAGGAACCAATATCATGGGAATAGTAACCTGAACAGTGAAATAGTAATGTGACCATTGGGACTAGTAATTCAGACATTAGAATAGTAACATCTCCAATGAAAGTATAAATAAAATTTAATTACCTTATAAATAATAATATGATATATATATATATATATATTTATATATATCATAGAATATATAAATAATAGTTTTAAAAATGATAAATTAAGTGTTGGTATTTTTTTGACAAGTAAATGTTTATTTAAAATTTAATAATTTATATAATTATTTAAAGGAATTTTTTTTCATAATTTAGATTCATAAATTAATATTGTTTTTATTATAATTATATTATAATTTTATGAGACATTAATTATTTTTTCAAGGCGTCATAAATCATTTATAATATTAAAATATGAATTTTTCAAATAAATCATAATTTTAGATATAAATTATATTTCTCATATTAAGAAAATTATTTTCTTAAAATTTAGTCTATTTTTTAAATATACATGTTGAAAAATAGTTAGGGTTAGTTTTTGGGATTTTTCTAAAATAGTTGAATTTTTTTGTGAATAGAGAAATACGGTAATTTATGGTATTAATAAAATACATTTTTTTTGAGTCATTTATGATTAAAGATAATATTATCTCTAAATAAAATGCTCTAGTTACTTTATTTAGTCATATAAATCAACACTACTGATAGTCTTGTGAAAAAATAATAAACTAATGAATAAAATAATCAAAAACACCCCTATCATCCCCTATAAATAACACCCCTCACCACCCTTTTCCCTCAAACCTTATAAACTTTGTATATTGTTAATATTATACCCAATTATTATCCTAATAATATTTCACATGTTTTTCCTTATTGGTCTCACAAAAATACCATTTTCATGTCCCACAATGTGGTTATCATAGATAAGATATTCAAGAGGTAAAATCCTCCTCCATTCTCTTTTAATTTATTTTATTTTATTATCCTAATGTAAACTCCCCTATACAAAATAGAATTAAAACTATTGTATCATATATATAATGTAATTTTATTGTGTAAAATAAATATCCATAATCAAATATATTCCCTTCACCTTTTATATTAAAAAATATCATTCGTGATATGTCTATTCTCCACTTTCATAGATGTAGATTTTTTATTTTCCATCACTGCATTAATGGAAAATAATAAAACAATTATAATTGTTAAAAAATGGTTTAATATGTATATTAAAACATGTTCCATGTTCTGGATCTAATATATATACATACTATTAAATAATAATACAAAACCTCTTTGTGATGATCGAATAACTGCCAAAATAAACAACATATCTATTATTAACATTTTATCAAATGAATCATATTCATATTAGATAAAAAATGATATATGGGACCACATAAAATTATAAAATTATATCAATACCATTTCATTACACCTATGTAATTTTTCTTCCATTTGAAAAGATCTTCTACAATTATAATCAATGAGACCGACCATAAAACCATGAAACAAATGCTCACAGAACAAAGAAAAAACTTATACATTATAACTCATATAATGCCAATAAATGAACATAGATAAATTATAATAAATAAAATATTTGTTGAATAGTTTATAAATTAAATTATTAATTAATATAAATTGATTCTTCAGGATATTAGGTGAATATATTGAACAGATTCGAACATAAGTTAAGAGATATCTTCGAACCTCAATTTTTTCCTTTGGGTTACGCTTTCCCTCTCTTTACCCCAATTTAATTCTTAATTATTCTTATTTACTCCACATATATTATGTTTTATGTTGAGAACATATTTACCTAGATCATTTCATATTTATTTTATAGGAAAATAAATGTTTTATAAGATTCCCTTAAAAATTCCTTTTAATAAGAAAGCCTGATTGAAGTAAACATCCTCATTTCATAACTATTTTTTAATCACAGTCAATAATCTATTTAAGGACACCAATATTTTTCTAAAATAACTATTTTTATCATTAAAAACTCTCTTATTTAATTTCTGGATTTATACAAACAATTATGACCTATCGCTTTAAAGAAACATTATTATTTTCCAGTAAACTACACTAATCTGGATCATTTATAAAGATTCTTAAACCCTGTTTTTATATGTTTTCACTACATTTGGACAAAATTTATCATTTTGTGTTACTATTTTTGATTATTAATGTCCAATTATGAATTAAATTAATTATTTAAGGGGAAAATAGTTATGTTCCCTTTGGTTAAGCCTTATGACCTGATTACGATACCCATTTCATTCCATGGGTATCCCTTATGTTTATTCCATATGCCTCATTATTTTTGTGGAAGACATATGCATGAAAATGTTATAATGGGTGTTCCCAAATAGAAATACAATTAATTGGGTAATTCTTAGTCTTATAAGACATCATGTATGAGATTATGGAGTAAAACTATTCTATTTTGGGACATTGTCTACTATGTGATATAGTCCTGACTTTTATCCTCAACTCATGTTTATGTCATGTTATATATTGCTTCCACATTCTATTGATTTTAATACATATTTTAGAATGTTATTATTTATCCTATTAATTATCTAATTATTTAATAATTTATATAATGTAAAAAATGATATAAATATCATATATATTTATTATATCTGTATTTAAAATAATATATAAAATATTAAAATGAGAAATTAAGTACCATATTCATGGAGATGGTGGGTCATATGTTTGCTTGAACATTGTTTCCATTTTCATAACATAATTAATTAATGAAATTAAATGATATATATATATATATATTTATATTCATTAATAAATAATTATTACTCAACATGTAAATAATATTTTTATTAAACCCACCCTTAATAAATTCTATTTAAAGAGTGAAATAATCACATTGCGTTGAGGAGGTGCTAGTCCACACACCCACAAACGATGTTTTCGTATTCCTAAAAATAGAAATCATAAATGTATGTGTTATATAATAATTTAATAAGCTTTAATAAATCATAAATATCATATATTTAATTTAAAAATATTATGTTCATCATTATTCCAAACCTTTAGAGGTTGTAATGGAAGAACGAATAACATTGGTTGTGAGGCCGTAGTCTGTCGTACACACAAACAATGATTACATATCCCATATGACAGAAGTGTGTGTGGGGGTTGGTCATAAAATTGACATAAAAATATATGTGTATATTTATTATACATATGATATTATATAAAAATGTAATAAGAATAATTTAATAGGTGCAGAATTAAATAAAACAAAAGTTCTTATTAAAGAATGTTACCTCTTCTTCGGGTAACTCGTTTTGGTTTTCACCAAAGGACTTCCTTAGTTTTTTTCTGATCAATGTGAGGATTATAGGGTTATAGTATGAATTTAAGGAGTTTTTATAGGTTTTGGATGATCCATAAGGCTTTATTTGTGTGAATATTGAGGGTCATGTGGTGGCCTTTTATAAGGGAGGTGAGCGGAAAACTTGTGAATACAAAAAATGTCAACACAATTGGGAGGTCAATATTACATAATGTTACTCCAATAATAATAATTTTATAATGAATGATGTTATATTGTCTAAATATTTCAATAAAATTAGTATTGTACAAGTTTCTAGGTAATTTCCCACCCTTAATTTTAAATTATACCACTAAGTAAACTCATCTTTACCTTTATAACTACAATTAATTTTATTTACATTCATTAATTTTTTTGGTCAAAAAATATGTTGAAATTAATAAAAATTATAAATTATGATTATTAAAAATATTTAACCAATTTATCAAAATTCCAATCACATATGTGGAAGAATATAATATTAAATTAATCCGGAAGACAGGATGAATCAATAGGTTTTTGAAGTCAAAAAGTTCAAAATATTGAAATTGTTTTACATAAAATTCCAATGTAAAATTGATTCAAATGAACCAAATTATATTTATTGATGTATATTTAAACAAATTTTAATTTAAAAAATTGAAATTTAATTTCATTATATCAATAAATAATTTGAAAATTTTGTTTCTATTAAAATTCAATTTTTTTTTCACTATTCATCAAAAAATGAATCTTCTAATAAAAATACAAAAGAAAAATAATATAAATTAAATTTTCATATAATGATTCAAAAAAAGAATATTATTTTTCAAATAAAAATTATAAAGGTTAAAAAATTAGTTTTAAGACAATCACGCCATTAAAAGGTGGAAATGTCATTTTGAAAAATACATCTCTCTATGCTAAAAATTGGATTTGTTATGATTTTATGTCAATCAAACTTATTGAATGAATTTGAAAAATTTTTATTGAATTTCTAATATATAAATTTCATTAGTATTTATCACATATTTTTATTAATTTAGTTTATTTAGATAAAACACATTTTTGGGAAGAAAAATAGTTTTTTCCTAAAAAACCTTTAGATTCAATTGATTTTTTTTCATTTCCCATTAATTTATAACTAAAGAATTATATTTAAAAACATGTGTAAACCATTGTTTTATAAGTTATTTAATATTATTCATATCAACCACTCTATTGGGTATTTGATAACTAAAATAATATTTTATTATTAGTATTATTAGTATGTTGTAGTTCAGTAAAACTCAGTCTTGTGTGTAGTGAAAGCATTCAATGTAACCTAGTATTCTGTGTAACAAAATAAAAACATAGTGTTTCATATAAGAAAATATATGATCTATTTTTAATGTAATGAAATCGTACCTTGGTGTTGTGTATAACAAAACATAACTTGAAGAATCATATAAATAAATCTTAACTTGGACTAGAGTGTAATGTAATCCATCAAATGAATTTAAATTTATTCGGGAAAAATAATTCATTAAATATTTGGGTGTTACATTTGACGCCCACTAAATTTTGTTTCTTCCTTGAAATTAGTCCAGTTATTTAATGTTTTAATACTTTATAGTTCCTTTCATAGAATCCCACATCGTCAAAATGAATACTAATACTTGCTTTTAAAATTTAAAGTTGGAAACATAATGGTTTCCGAAAGTAACTCATAATGAGGTATCCATATAGGATAATATAGGTGGGAAGTAAAGATTTGGGAATGGAATAAAAGAATAAATAATTATAGAGTGATAAAGTTCACTGATTATAATAAAGTGTATGATCTAGAGAAAGTTAACAATAAAAAACCATAAATATATGATGAGTTCAGGGGCAACTTAGTTTCTTAGAATTGAAGGTAATGGGATAAAATTTTTGTTTCATGATATTTTTCATAAATCTATATAATTATCAAAACTAGATATTCTTATTGTATTTCATCATAATCACACCCTTTAGTTGTACCTTGATAAATGTAAACTTTATATCTTACTCCAGAAAATGAAGGTGAATTTTTTATTCCTAAATAACTATCATATCATGAGATCTATAAATAGAGTGAGAGTTTATTCCATCTATATTTAGTGAAAATTATAATAAAATGGTTATCATTGGTTATCCAATAGGAATAAATCATCCTATGGTGAGATAATACATAAATCTCTAAAACCAAATCTAATGCTTAACTTAATGAATTTCATTAATAGTTCACCTTATAACCCTTCCAAAAGATGACAATCCAAAGAATGAGAAAGAATGTCACTAAATTTATCAAAATAAGCTTCAAATTGACTCTCCATGTATCATTAAGTATCTATTGGTTTTTATATACCAATCAGGTGAATACATTCATCATTTATTCTCTTGAAACATAGTAAAACCCTTGAATCACCCTAAAACCGTATTCAAAACGTACGTGTTTGTTTTTTCCTCACATAGACTATAGATTATTGGATATATACATTAAATTTAAAAAATTTATAAAATTTATCAAGGATTATAATAAAAAAAATTAACAAATCCTTTTTTAGTTATCAGGTCATCAATAATATCCAATTTACTTTGTCCATGTCAATCATCCATTTATTCAATATAAACAAACTTTTATCAACATTAGTAAGACATTAAGAGGTACCATTACTTGATCCAAATATCCCCACTCCATTAAATAAATTATTTAGTCCATTGGAACCATTCAATATATTTTTGAAAATAATTAATGATAAACATATACATCATGATTCAAATAACATAATTCTTGAATTTGAATTCATATACACTTCAATAATTCCACATTGTTATTAACGGTAAACAAGATTTCATCATCTTATTACTTAATAATCCTTTACTAGAATTGGAAATATGAATTATGTCATAACATTTATAAAACTCAATTTAATCATGATTATAAAAAATACTATTAGAAGAAAACACAACTTTCATATGTTGCTCATGGTCTCTTCATCGTCATAAAAAAGACAATATCTCATAAATCCTTTCTGGTTTCCTTTATGATATTTCCCCCTCAGAAATCTATTTGAGAAATTCCCATACATTATTCACATAAAACATTTATTTTTTATAATACCTTAGGGATACCAATATTACCATCCATTTAATTAACTAAACTCCTCATTTTACATAGAAGATTCATACTATGTGGCCTTATTTACCGTACATAAGACATCTCTTCATTCCTTTGAGATATTCCCTTGAGTTATTATTAAAACATTTTTGACATATAGAAAACAAATTTTTTATTCATCTGTGGTTACCATCTCCCGATCTCTTAGAAAAAGCTTTTGTTATATTCTTTGGTTAGATTGAATGTTGGTTAAGGTATACATTGTTAATCATGTTCCATGAAAATTTTTTGGGCATAATAATGAAATATTTTACTATAGTCATCAACCCATTTGAATTATCATCAAAAAATTGTTCGTCACATTCAATATTAAACAATTTTCCTTATTGTCACATCCATTTACTAAAACAATAATTCATATAGTGAGAAACACTTATCATAGTGAAATCCACATAATCATGAAAAATCACTTATATGGTTTCTAAATTATGCAACCTTATAGGAAATATTCATTACCACCAAGTTTATTTATATTTATCTTATATATAACCCCTTAATGACAATTCATATATAGTTTGTGAACTTCCAAAGCATATCCCTCATGAGTGTCAAACTTGGGGTGTAGATACTTCAATTTTCATGCACCAGTTTTTGATTGATTCTAGCTTAATACGGTGTTTGTGGGGTTCTTACACCTATTTAAATCTTTTTTGAAGCCACATCCACTTGTAGTATCCATAAAGGGATACAATGTCTTAGAAACCACTCTCTCTATCCTTTAAAAAATTTATAGGAAATTTTCTTATACTTAGCCTCATCAAAATAATTATCCTAATAGACATCACTAGATATATCCTTATATATGTTACTAGGGTTATCAATAAGGTTTTCTAATCCATGTTTCCAAAGTTTGACTAAACCTACCCTTTGATACCATAAATAATGAACCATTCCTAACATACATGGATATTACATTTTTATGAATATTCATTCCATTACACAATCACATACCCAAGTAATGTTTAGTAAAGTTTATTTGGAGACATAGAACCCAATCTTCTAGTCTGGTGAAATATCTTAACTATTTTTAATAAATATAATCCCCTTAAGTACACCAATATAAAACCTTTCTCCATAACCTGAGGAATGTAAAAAATAAATAATGGTTATCTTAGATACTCAGTAAGGGTAAATAAATGAGAGACATAAGTATAACATGAATATAGGGCCCCTGAACATAAGTATAGTTTCTAAAAACTACATCCTACATATCAAGAATCCTAATCATGAGTCATGTAATTATTATTCGTTGTCTAAAAGACATGAAACATAAGGAAATAAAAGAACATGATTCAAGAGAGAATAATAGTGGAATGATCTATATACTTTTTCCATACACATAAGGACAAAATTTATTATGCCAAGGCTAGCCACAAATTGATTCATAACTTGTTAGGCTTGGGCTGACCATCTATGTAGATTAAATGGGCTTAGAATAACAACCCATGTACCCTATTTTTGGGGTTTGGGATAAAACCTCTATAACCTCTTTTTTTAATCCTTTTCCTAGTACTAGTGCACCTTCTTTTTGCTATTATGGGATATAGCCAGTGTACTCTCTTTTTGCGGGATCAAGATATATCCTGTGTACCCTCTTGTTTATAGGCTTGGTATAAAACTTGTGTACCTTTTGTTATGGGCTTGGGTATGACATGGGTACCCTTTTTTCTTCAATATTGGGTTATAACTATTGTACCCTCTTATTTTCGAGCATGGTCTACAAATAATTTATCCACTTGTTTTTGGGATTGGGATACAACCTTTGTACCCTTTGAGAACATATAACCTTCATCCTTACCAAATTAATTGGAGGGATATATACATACCACTCATCACATAATTAAATTATACTTATATGTTCCATAAGGTAAAAAAACATTCATCATATCATAACTAGTAAAAATATGGTTTTCATAAACATCATATCATAACCCATTAATGGAAATAGTATCATAAAACTTTCATCATATCATTAATTATGAAAAAGGGAAAGGTTTAATAATCATTTCATCATAGAATAGATCATGAAAGGAATAATTTTTCAGAAGAATTTTATCCTTGTGTGACCCATAGATGAGAAATGTGTTTCATAAAAAACATGTCATATTATACATAAACCATTCAAAGGAAGGATAAGAATTTTCTCCATGGATAATATCCACTTTAAATAATAATCTATATTAATTAATATCATCTCATATGGTTAAGGATTTTGAATGATCAGTTTTAGAATTTAGTAAGGAAAATAACCATTCATTAGGAATCATTTTTTTGAGACATAATTTTTTTTCAATATCACTTTATTTGAAAAACACTTTGAAAAGTTATGAATAAATATTTAAAAATAATTTAAAACTTTTCTTGTAGAAAATATTCTTTCATATTTATAAAATTATTTTTATATAATTAAACATTTTGGAAATATTTTTCTTTGAATATAATCATGAAAACTAATAAAGGAATACATGAAAAAAATTTGAATTTTTTTTTTAAATCCTCTTCATTGAATATGATCCTAAAATATCATTCTTAAGAAATTCATTTTTCTATAAAATATTGTTTTTGAATAAAATTTATTTTTGACCGAAGAGAGAAATAAATTTATATTTTCATATAAACATTTTCATAATTATCTTAAGTACTATATAGTGGGAAAATATTGACATTACTTGAATATATCATTACTAACCATAGGAAAAGAAAATTCATGATTTTTCTCTAAATATATATCATATGGTTTCATAAATGGAATCTTAATCGTAAACAATCCTAATAAATAGTGAGATTTTAGCTATAAACACTTAAAACTTTGGTGATTCTGATTCGTAATCTCAATGAAATATTAACATTACATGAATCATAAAATGTCATGAAAATATAAATATTCATGGTATAACATGTCAGTGGGACAATATATATATATATATATATATACAATCCCTACATTTTTCACTTGCATATTACATCATTTTAAAGATAAAAAAATATAATACCATTACCAAACCATTATGAAAAGATTTATTTTCTTATGAAAATTAAGTCCATACATAAGTTTCAAAAAAATAAAACTAATTTTTTTAAAAAAAACTTATTATTTATATCTTTTAATTCTCTTATTATCATTAGTGCAAGTAATCATATTAGGATATACATCAATGAAAAGGGGTGAGAAAAAATCACAGTAAGAGGATGAATAAGGGATATAAATCAATATAACAGAGGGGAGAATTGTCATTATAATAATTTAATATGAATTGTATAATCTTCAATATCAAAAGTTAAGAAATGAGATAACTTCATGGAATATTGAAATTCATAAAAATTAGTCACCGTGTCTTTGTGGTCAAATAGTACCCATTGTTGTCAACAAAGCTAGCATCATGTCCATGCATAACATATGTCCATAATCATAACATCCTCATGTGAGAAAAGATAAAATCATATTCATGAAAAATAAACATAATATCATGAGATACATCAAATTACCTAATTCATTGGTGGGATATATAATTCCAGGACCACTAATCGCATAATAACATTTTTATTATCATTCATGTTACACAGTATGTATAAAATGAAAGTCATGAATTAAATACAAATATTAGAATGGGTTTCATAAGGATTTAATCATGAATAAATTAATGAATAAGATTTTGGGTTTCCTAATTAAAATGGGTAAAACATATTTTTATGATAATCATCATTCTTGAGAGAAAATTATACAACACAAGAGGTGTCAATAATTTTTCTGAGAAAAGAGTTTTAAAAAAAATATATTTTTATTTTTCATAAAATAATATTCAAAACATGTTTATCCCTTTACATAAAATGTACAAATAATGAAAGTATACTTTAGGTATATTAAAAGAATATTCATAATGACATTTTTCAATAAAGAGGGATAACCCAAAAAAATAGTCGAGTTTCAAGAATCCCCTTACCATATATTAAAATATGTTTTTCACTTGCACTTAATGTCCTAGACAATAAAATTATATTCATTAATTATATAATTAAGAACCTATTCAACAAATATTTTATTTCTTATAATTTTATTTTGTCAATTTATGTCTATTTTGATGTGTTATAGTGTTAAATAAGCTTAAATTTTATAAAATATAATTTTGGTTTTCTAGTATGGAGATGATTCATTTGATAAAAGTTTAATAAAAAATGATTAATTTATGTTTTTATGGTTTTTATGACCATCATGAAATAGTTTAATTTTATTTAATATTATATTAAAAAATTAGTTAAATAACTTTAAAATTTTTATTATATACATATTGAAATCATTTTTAACTAAAATAATCATTTTATGACCATCCTTGAAGGAAGTAATTGAAAATAAAAACTCATCATCTGTGAAGGTAGTGAATTGACACATCATGGATAATGTCTGCCTTCTATGAATAAAAGAAATTGGAAAAAATATTGGATGATGGATATTCCATTAACATAATAAAATTTTATAGTATATATTATATTGTAGTTATCAAGTCTATTGGGATAGTGGAGGAAAGGAGATGATAACAAATTAAATGAAACTAAAAGGGAGGAATTTAGGATTTTAACTCTGGAATGTTTTCTCCTTGAGATCCTCTTGAAGGAACTTCGATGTGGCCATTTTTTATACCTAAAGACCTTGGATGAAGTGAATATTCTTTGTAAAATAATTAGAATGATTTTATAAAATTTAAAATTCCGGGAATATGTGAGGGGAAGGGGTGGTGGTGGTGGTGGTATTTATTGGGGAATAGAGGGGTGTTTTCTGATTATTTTATTCATTTATTATTATTTTGGATAAATAATTCCAATAGTGTTGATTTTCATGACATAATAAAGTAGAGAACGTTAGTTCAAGATAATGGGAAATTATATCATCCATGACTCAACCAAGACTCAAAAAATAATTTAATTACATATAATGTCAAATATAGTAAATTATCGTGATTCACAATTTAATGAAATTCAACTGATTTATAAAAATCCCCAAAATTAACCCTAATAATTTTTCGATGGTATATTTCAAAAATGGACTCCATTTTATAAAAATAATTTTCTAAATATGAGAAATAAAATTTTTAAATAAAATCCTCATCTATTCAAAAAATACATATTTGAATATAATAACCAATTTTGTGACATTTTTACAGATTAATTAAGGTATCAAATAAGTGACTTATAATTATAATATAAAAAATAATATATTAATCTATTTAATGAAATAAATTTTATTAATTATAAAATTGAGATTAAAATTTTACATTTTACCAAAATATTAACCCTTAATTTATTATTTATAAAACTTTAATTTATATACAATGTGATATAATTATATCAAATTTTCATCTATAATGTTCCAAAATTTTATTTATAAATTCTTAACTGAGGTTAAAATTCTATTGGTCAAGTTACAATTCATAATGGTCATGTTAATATACTAATGGGCTAGTTATTATTCCATTAGTATATGTTTTTTAATTTCTATTAATAAAACATATTTAATTCGTTTTTTATGAGATTGTTGATTTTATATGTTATCTATGTGATTTCTATGTTTTTTTACATAATTATATTAATGGAAATTCACCTTGATAAAAGTTTGGATCAGTAAATTTTCTTTCCTTATGAAATTTCATCCTCAAAATTTCATTTTACATTCTAAGGTGAAAAAATGCGAGGGTATTATATAAAAGGTTTGAATAATAAATTAAGTCAACAAAGCATGAATAATTTATCCTTTTATGAAATTATCACCAAAGGAATATGTTATGGGATCCCTATATTAATAAGTTTTCTAAAAAAATACAACTAGATTATTATATATACTTAGTCTTATCCAAAGGAGTTTCAATAACATTATATAATCCTAATTCTTTGATTCACTAAAATGTGATATGATACAAACTATAGCCTCCCTAATTTTTCTTATGTGACTATTACATCATTTTAAAGATTAACAACATAATAGAGTTATAAAACCAAGATCAAACAGTTTATTCTATGGGAAAAAATAGGCACATAAATAACACTAAAAATAATATAAAAAACATTTATTTAATAAATTCTTCTTTATCCCTATAATTCTCAGGTCCTCCTTAGTACATGTAGTCACATGAGGATATACATGAATGAAAGAGGGTGACCTAAAATCCCAATAAGATGATGAATAAGGTATATGAATCAATATTACATGAGTGAGAATAATCCTCATAATAATTTATAAGAATGTAATAATCATCAATAACATAAGGGATGAAATTTGATGAAGTCATGGAATGTGGAAATACATAAAAATGAAACATCATGTCTTAGTTTTAAAAATACCACACACATTTGTGAACAATGATAGCATAATTTTCACAGATAACAGATTTGAATAATAATAACAAAATCTTGTGAAAAAAGATATCATCATGTTCAAACATAATAAGGATAATCTCTTGAGATACATCACAATGCCCAATACCTTGGATGACTATAAAATACTTATCCAACTCATCAAATAATAACATTTACATATTTAATCATGAAACATAGAATATATAAAAAACATAGTAATTAAAAAAACCCAAGTAAGTGAATGGGATTCATATAGTTTTCTTTAAGAATAAATTCTATAATAATCTTTGGGTTTCCCAAATGAATAATGGGTAAAAAAATCATATAATAATTATCATTAGTGGTTGATAATGAAACAACTTAAATAGAGTCAAGATGTGTTTTGAAAAGAAGAGCTCTTTTGAAAAAAAATTTGTATTTGTCCTAAAATCAGGTTGAAAGAATGTATATCCATGAAAACAAAATGTAAGAACTGTGAAATTTTATATTAGGGATATTAAAATAATATCCATATTTAAATTTTTAATTAATGATGGATAGCCCAAAGAAAACGGAGTTAGGTTTGAGAATCCCCCTACCATATGTCCAAAAGTGTTCAACACAAGCACTTAGTATCCTAGATAATAAAAATATATTAATTTATTACATAATTAATATCCAATTATAAATTTTTTTGATTGATTATAATTTATTACATTCTTATATGTCCATTTTTATGAGTTATAGAGTTTAATCTCATCATTGTAGGGATATCATTTTTAATGGTTTCATTGTTGGTTTAGTTGTGTATAATTATGGAAGTTCTTACAAAATGTGAATATTTTTACACAAGTGAAATAATATGTTAATATTACAAAATTTAAAGATTAAATAGACTCATATATCAATTTTATTTTATTTTTTAGGGATGATTTATTTTATAAAATGATAATGAAAAAAAGTTTTATTTATTTTGGTGGTTTTATGACCATCTTGAAATAGTTTCATTTTAATTAATATTATGTCTATAAATTAGTTCCATAAAATTATAAAAGTTATAATTTACATATTCACATCATTTTCAACCATAATAATATTTTTATTACCAGCCTTGAAGATTGTGATATAAAATGAAAACTTTTCCTCCATGAAGGCAGTGAATCAACACATTAGGAACAATCTTTTCATTTTCAGAATAAAAGTAGGGGGAAGATGATTTATAATGGATATTAAACAAACACAATAAAATTAATATATATATATATATTATAATTTAGTGATAATTACTCTTTTTATAGGGGATTCAATGATAGGATTAGAAATGAAAATAAATTAAAAGAGTAGGATTGCGGATTTTACCTCTTGAATGTGGTCTCATTAAGAACCTTAATGAGGAACTTGGGTCTGATATTTTTTAAATAATAGTAGGCCTTGGATTTGGGGAAGTGAATTGGGAGGGAATTTTAAATATTTTATAGAATATATAAATCTTTGAAGGTGTTATGATATGGGTTGGTGAGGGGTGGTATTTATAGGGGAGGATAGGGTTTTTTTATTATTTTATTAGTTTGTTTATTATTTTGGATCAAGAATACCAATAGTGTTGAATATCATGACCAAATAAAGTAAATATATCAGGGGAGATCTATAAAATAGGCACTTATATCATCCATTACTCAACCGTGACTCAAAAATTCAGTTATTTTCTTACATTGTAAAATATTGTAATTTATAATATTTCACTATTCACTAAAAAATTAACTATTTTAGAAAAATACAAAAAAATCATCCTAAAAATTTTCTGATGTGTATATTTCAAAAATAGACAAAATTTTATTAAAATAAATTTCTAAATAGGATAAATTTAATATTTAATTAAAATAATCACTTATTTGAAAAATACTGATTTTAATATTACAATCAATTTTATAACATTTGATTAATTAATTATGGTCTCATACAATATTATTATAATTATAATAAAAAAATAAATATAAATTTGTTAATATATTTTATTAAGAATTTTTTTATTTGAATAATTATATTTATTATAAAAGTTAAAATAAAATGTTACATTTCATAAAAAATATCAACAATTAATTTATCATTTCTAAAAGATTTATTTTCATATATTTTGACATAATTTTATCATATTTTCATTTATAATATACCAGAATTTGATTTATACTTTAATAGGTGATATTATTATTATATTTTCAACATTACTATTTATAATGGTCATGTTACTATTCCAACGATCGTGTTACTTTTTCATGGGTATAAGTTTCTTAATTTATATAAATACCACTTATTTCATTGTTCATTTTTGAGAATAATGTTTTTATTGGATTATTTATGTGATTTATTTATTTATTGAAATAATTATAATAATATAAAATTACAATGATAAATTTTTGGTTTGTTTCAATATACAACTCATAAAACAATATAGGTTCATAACATAACATGTGTCTCAAAGAAGGAAAATTGATACAATTTTTTTATTTATTTGGTAACATTTTAACCGTAAACCCAATAAAATTTATATCCTAAAATGGATATTTAAATACAAAATATTATCATTATAAAAATACTAAAATATGTTCATGGGAAGTATAGAGACCACATAAAAGAAATCGTGTCTCATGGAAAATAAAAGTGAGACAGAGATCCCTTGCTACTTGAATAGATTTTGAATCGTGATCCCTATGATAGAATAAAATAGATTGAAACATTTAATGTTATTAAATAAGATAAGTATATTATATAACATTACATATGGTTGTTTATAAACCACACAAAAGAAACAAGTGGTGAATATGGAAGAAGTCTCACAAAATTGAAACTAAAAGTTGAAATCCCCTTACCTTAGGTTGTGGCTCTCTTAATACTTATTCAAATATTATGTATAATAAATATAAGTTTATTATAAATTTATCAAATAACCATATTAATATATATAATACAAATTATGATTTAAATATGACTATATATTACATTTTTATTAACAATTAAATGTTAATGTTTGGTTTTCTTTAATAACCTCTCTATTTTTCGTATATGTTTTTACTTGTTATTCCGGATCCTCATATTTAGATCATTATTTAATTAATTAAAGAATATCAAAAAATAAATTAATATAATATATATTATTTATCTATGTATTTATAATAAATTATAAAATATATAAATATGAAATGAAATACATCATTCATGGAGACATTAGATCGTACGTATGCATGAGCGTTGTTTCCATTGTATTTTCATAATGAAATAAATAGAAGTTAGTTATATATATATATATATTAAATAAAGTATAATTATTATTTAATATAAAACAGATATTTTTATTAAACTCATCCATAATACATTCCTTGTAAAGTGTGAACAAATCACATTGCTTTGAGGAGGCGGTAGTCCACACATCCACCAACGATGTTATTGTATTCCAAAAAATGGAAAGCTTAAAGGTATGTGTTATATAATACTTAAAAAAGAATAATTACATAATTAATATTATATATATAACATAAAATATTATTTCAATCATTATTCACAATATTAATATGTGGTTATGGAAAAATGAACGGCATCGGTTCACAAGGTCGTTGTTCACCGTACACATGAACGATAATTGTGTATCAAATTTGATCGAAGTGTGTGTGTGTGTAGTTAATGAGATTAAAATAATGAAATATAAGTATATTTATAAAATATAGGTTATTATATTATTTTATAACAATAATAATTTAACGTTTGGATAATTAAATAAAATAAAAGTGCTTGTTAAATTATGTCACCCCTTCTTCGGCTGACTTTTTTTGGTTTTCACCAAATGAAATCCTTGGTTTATATTTTTTAAAAAGTGATAATTCTAAGATGGTAGGATATATTTGTGTAGATTATTTTTTAAGATTAATGATGGTAAAAAAAATTATTGATATGTCTACAGATATGGGAGAGTTTGTGTCCTTTTATAACAGAGGTGATTGGAAAACTTATAAATACCAAAACGTTAGACATTATTGGGAAGTAACCCTTACGTAACGTGTCTCCAATAATAAAACATTTTATATAAAAGAGGGTATATTTTATAAATTTTTCCATACAATGGTTTATTTCGAAAATTTTCTAGTTCGTTTTCCGGCTTATGGTAAATGTTTAACCACTAAGTAAACTCATTTTTAGCTTACTTACTATAACTAATTTAAATTACTTTTACTGTTAATTTTGGTCAAAAACTACGTTTTATGTAATATAAATTATTAATTATTATGATTCCAAATATGGAATCCATTTTTCTATATTTCAATAAAAAAATATCTAGAATTTAATTTATAAATAATCTCATTTTTAGGACAAAAAATGGGGTTCTAAACTAAAAAAGTTCAAATGTTTGAAATGTTTTTCTATCCAGTATCAATATGAAATTTCTTTCAAAGACCTAAATTGGATTTATTAATGTATATTATAACTATTTATTATTTAAATCAAATTTAAACTATAAATTATCAATATAAATAAATTACTTATTATTGTAGATCTCAATTAAAATTCTATGTTTTCACTATTCGTCAAAAAATGAGACTTCTTAGAAAAATCCCAAAAAATCATAAAAAGTGGTCTTTGATATTAAAACATCAAAAAATGAGATTTTTTAAAAATTAAAAATATAATTTTTCAATAAAATATTTAAAAGAATCTTCCATTAAAAGGCGCAAAAAGATTCTTTTAAATAATACAATTTTTTATGCCTAAAATTGTATTGGTTCAGATTTTATGCTTATTAAACATATTGGATGAATTTTAAAACATTTAGTTTTATTTATAATATTTAATTATCTTTAATATCACTCAATAATTGTGATTAATATTATTTATTAAGATAATACTCTTTTGTAGGCATAAAAATGTTTTTTTTAAAAACCTTTATATTCAATTGGCTTTTATTTTCATTTATAATTAATTGATATCTAGAGAATAAATTTTATAAAGTTGTGTATATTATATTTTCATAATCAAGTTAATCTTATGCACGTATTTCTTCCAATGGATTGGTTGTAACTAAAATAATATTTTAATAATTACAATAATGGTATATTGTAGTTCGGTAAAAGTATTTGTTGTGTGTAATGCAAGTTGTCAAAGGAACTTGGTATTGTGTCAAACACAAGGAAAACATAGTGTTGTGTGTAACATAGTAGATGATTGTTGTTTTATGTAATTCAATCTATGGTCAGTGTTTTGTGTAGAATATTATTGACATGGTGTTGTGTATAAATCATTCATAACATGGTGTATTGTTCAATGAAATCCATCAAGTAATTTTAATTTATTAAAAAATAATAATTCTTAAAAACATGGGTTGTTACATTATGGATATCAAGACCTGTGCGGTTTTCCACCACATATAACCTTGAATATATGTTAAGGTTGACATACCTAAAACCTCACTGGATTTCCTTTAGATCTAAATCGAGGGAGAATATATATATAAACACTTGATTATTTATGAGTGATGGACATACTATTTCTCATCCTGATACCAACAAGGGAATTCAGATCAAAGATATTGTCTTAGTTTTATCACTCTATCCGATATGAATCTGATGAAAGAGGCTACCTCCTTGCATAGGGAGGCTACCAATGGGAATGAGGTCATGCTTGAATAGGGTCATCCATCTCAGATTAACAATCAAATAAATGTTTTTTTGGATTCTTATGTAGATGTAGTGAGTCAACAGAACCTTTTGGAATTGAGTTTAGGAGGAAAATAAGAAGAGGAAAGGCTTGGAAAGATAAAATAATTATATCATTATAGTGGTTTGAGTGTTATTGATGGTATGATAGGGGAATAATAGGGTTTGTTCTAGAATTATTATAGAAACCTTCATAAATTCTAGTCTAGCAAGCTGTCCAATGAAAATTTTAATGGAATAAGATGTTTGAATATACTGTCAGTGTTGTCTAGGTGTGATCATATCCCACATCAAGGATAAATTATAAATATTGTAGGCCTTTAAGGGAATAATCCTCTAGGAGGATGGTTGAATGAAAAGGAAGTGTAGGAGGACTTAGAATCTGAATGTCTATCCAATGAGAGAAAAGAAATGGAAGAAGGGGAAGATTATCATCTATGATCAATAAAGAAAGGAAAAAATATCCATTTTCATTTGGAGGGTTTCATTAAGAAAGTGAGGTCATCACGAACACAAACAAACTACTCAAATTTACCCAGTCCATTAGTTATAATATCCTCTAGAAAAGGCCCCTTATTTTTGAAGAAATTATTTGTTGTGGTGGTCTTTTTAAAGTAGAGGGATATTGGAATGGGAAATCTAGATAATGGAGGTAAGTTTTTATTAGAAAATGAAATAACTGATTCTTATGGGGCATAAATTTCAAGAGGAACTTGGAATTCCTCCCAATGATGAGGTTGTGGGAACTCATGATGATAGGGAAGTCATCCTAGATCCTAAGATGGGATCAATTGACATCATTTTGAAGGGAGATGAAAAGGATGAATTTGAAAAATCAATTATATAGAAGCTTTTACTTCATTATAATGAATATATGCTTTTGGATTCCTTCTTGATCAATATCTCAAAGGAGGATTCCTGTAGAATGTTTGAAAGGTTGTGATGTGTTGATCTGAATGAAGAATAGGCTTCTTGGATCAATAAACAGAATTTGATTATGATATATAGATTCAATGAGGGGAAACATGCATGGAGAATCATGTTCATACGTGGGAAAAGGTGGCCTACTATATTGAGGACCTCATAAAATACGATCCAAACATCATGGATGAATCCATATAATGGCTTTTATATAGAGGTAAACAATTCAAATTCTTTAAATTATTCTGGAATAGTCTGATTATCTTGTATGTGGCTTGATTTTATTTTTGTTTCATAGATTTTTTTTATTTTCCCTATTATTTTTTATCACTCTAGATATTTATTAGTGGTTATCCTTGGAAGGGAGTTTTTTTAGATCTTTGATTATAGGTATGATTCTTGTGATGTTTTTTTTAATATTTTGGTTGGATTTTTTGTGTCCTTTTTTCTGTTTGGGTCCCAATAAACCTGTAACACCCTAAGATTTTATGAGAAGTATCCTTTTTAATTTATTTGATGTCTTGTGGTGTATTCTACACTAAGATTATTGTGCACTATACGCAACACCGTATTAGCTTGCAGTATTCACAACACTATTCTTGGATCGTGTTACAAAAAATTTCAATTTCGTTTGATAGAAGTTATTATACACAACATTGAGTGTATATATATATATATATTCAATGTATAAATGAAATATGGTTGGATTATATTATACATAACAACAAAGAAATCTTTTACTACATGCAACCTTGACTTGGCTTGCATTACATGCAATCACGACCTTTCTCGATAGCGTGTGTCGTACGCAATACCAGGTTTCACTAAACAATGATATGTTATAAAAACTAGCTGTTATGAAAATTAATACCCACGTTTTGAAATTTTATAAATTTTATCTTTCAAAATGGACTTCATTTTTGGATTCAGCATATTGAAATTATCCTAGGGGGAATTTTTGGTATTTTTCTGAAAACTTTCAATTTTTAATGAATAGTGAAAAGCATCGAGTTATAGTTTAAAACAGAATTTTTATTTAAATAATTATTTATTTTATTTAAATTTATTTTAGGTAAAAATTGATATATAATACCTATATAAGTTCAATGTAATTCATTGGAGTCATTTTATAATAATTTTAGATATATAAAAATTTTGTTGAACTTTTCACCGTCTTTTACCCACCTCCTAGGAGAATTTGAGAATTCACATAAAACTTAATCTTACCGCTTATTTGAGTGGAATTTTGAAAATCCGAGAGACACGGTTAATATCAAGGAGTAAAATGCGGTTCAATAAGATAAAAAAATTTTGGTGAATAGTAACTTTTACTTTTATTTACCATAGTTAAAAGTAAATAGGGTGATTAAGGGTAAAAATGATATTATTATTACTCTAACACATGTCCTAATTCTATTGGATAAGTCTAATTCGACCAAAAACAACCTTAGGAATAAAATATGACCATTTAGGTCCACTTAGATTAGATTAGGACATTTATTATTAATTAATTTATAGAAGGGTTAAAATTGTCAAGATCATAGTTTAATAACTAAATCATTTTTAATATAGGGTTATACATAGGATAAATTCGAATATAAAAATTCATTATAAAGCTAAATTGATTTCCTACATAATGTTATTTTATATATAATTTTTAGAAATTAAATAATTTAATTTATTTATGACACAATGATGATGAGGTAATTACCTTATTAATGAAATATTAACATAATTGATGTTATAAATACCCAAATAAATTTAATTTCAGACTTTTTATGAATTAAAATAACTTTATAGGTTAATATTACATGTTATAGTTGATTAAGTTAACTTTTTTTGAACTAATAATGTTGTTATGATTTTCACAAAAATCAATTACCAAATAGTGTCAAAATTGGCATAAAATAGTTTTTAAAAAAAATATTATATTATATATTGTTATTATATTCATAAAAATATATGGTTTGGCCAAATGAATTATTTAAGGTTATATATATATTAATAATTAACCACTTGGGGTTCATTTGGCTTGTTATAGTAAGTTTATTAACCATATAGTGTAAGAAAATAAGAAGACACGGTAAAAGTTAAATTATTTAACTTAGAGTTAAATCTAAATGATTAGGTTAAAATAGTAACCTAAATTTGTCTAAAACCTATTGGTTGAGACTATTTAGACCCATACCCTCTTTATCTTCAAAACAAATCGATTTTTAGCTATTATATACCGAATATGACTTCATTATAAAATAATATTTTATGTTTTTTCAATGGTTCCCCTCTCCTCCCTTATAAAAAGGGCACCCATTCCATATTCTCTTCATAGAATTTTGAGCCTTGAAGTGTAAAGACCCATAAAATTCAAGGGAAATTTTTTTATTAATTTTCTTTGGGATTTTACAAGAACGCAGTTATTGACGGCACCTGATTCTGAGGCCCGGTGTGCCCGAAATCATTTTTCGAAGTTTAGCTCGGGTACTTTCAGTGAACGAACGAGCGGGGTTTTATAACTTTTGAACCGGTGCTCAGAATCGAATTCTCAGGGCACCGATGGTATCACAACACCGGTAATTACTTAGAAACACCTTTTTCAAAGTTTCGTTTTCTCGGGTGTGGTTTTTAAATTTTGGGGTTAACTAAAGGAATAAAAAAAATTAGACGCACAATTTTTATTTTAATTCAAGTTGTTTAACCAAAGCTAAGTGTTGGGAGTGGGACCCACAATATCCTACCCACTTGGTAGGATATTTGTGAGGTGGGGCTCACACGAGACCCATCATTTCTTTTCTTCCTAAACCCCCTCCTTTAATTAAGTAACGCACCCGCACCCCTCCTATTCATGAAGTCAACCTTTGCGTTTATTCTTGTTAATAAACGCCTCAGTAATGGGCGGTTTAAAACTCCTCAATTAATTTTTTTAATTGATTGTTTCTTTTTTAAATTCAAACGTTGGATTGTGTTAATAAAATAAGACAACTCTTATTTTATTAGGGGTTGGTTGTGCAAGAGGGTTTGGGGAGAATTCTCTCAAGCCGTGAAGTTCTTCCTCCTCGATGAAGAACGCAAAGAATGCGAAAACATGAAGAATGCCGCCCTCCGATGAAGGTCGACAAGAACTCCGGATGCTTGGAGATTGACGACGCGACGTCGACGAATCCTTTCTCCAAAATGCGAAGATCCTCCTTCTGTGACGCCTTCTTCCGTGATGGTTAATTCTGCAACGAATCCTCACTCATCAAATTCGACGAGGTATGGATTTATTTTAATTATTGTTTGTGAATTCTTCCGTTGCCTTTCTTCATTTCTATTGGAGCCGCCTGATACCGCAATAATGGGAGGGGGTCGGACCGCACGAACACGGCCGACCCTCCTCTCCTCTTTGGTTGTTTGATGTTGTTTGCGGCACGAACAAGGCAACACGGTGCCGAAGCACTGCACGGAAATATTAATGAAAGGGGGAGAAGCAGCGCCGTCACGTCGTGCCGTTGAAGACGAACCAAAGACGTGATACCGTCACGCCATGTCGGAGAACTACAAAAGCGTCGCGGCCGGAGCGGGGCCGCAACAGAGGGGCGCGACGCCGTCCCGCCACGCCGGACGGAACAAAGTCGCGGCTGAGGCAGCGGCGGGGCGGGGAGACCGGCAGCCGATTCCGGGCCGTCGGCGTTAGAGCAGGGGGACCGGCCAGCGTCGGTCCCGTGGCGGCAGCAGCCGGCCGGCCAGAGCGGGTCGGCCGGTCAGAGGAAAACCGGGGGTTCGTAATCCCTGGTCTGCCAGTAGGTGTGCCCCCCCCCCCCCCACATGGGGGCCACAGGTTCTCTATGTGGGGGCAGCACCCCCCCCCCCCCTCTTCGCTCGGCCGTAACGGCCGAGCCGCCTGGCAACATGGCCAGCGCCAGTGGGCCGCGCCGAGCCGCCCGGCCGGACGGCCAGGTCGGGCTGCTCCAGAAGGGCCAGGCTGTGCCCAATTGGGTCGGGCCGCGCCCAAGCAGGTCGGACCCAGACCCTAGTCAGGTCGACCCGGTTCGGTCCGACCCAGGCGGTACCGGGCCGGGTCGGATCGGGCCCGAACCCCCTAATACCGGACCTCTCACGTTATTTTGCCCATAACTTGGGTTTCAGACCTCCGATCGATGCACCGTCAGCGGAGATGCGATCCTTGGACCGAGAAGGTCGTTTAGGTATATCATACTCAAGTTTTCGGAGTACTTTGGGTTTGTCCAGGTTGGTTCGTACACGAAACCAACCGAGCCCTCGGAGCGGAAACGCTTATAACTTGAGCTCTAGACATCCGATTGACGTGCCGTCGACTTTTCTGGATTTATATTGATGAGAAAAAACTTGTGGCATTCTTCTCCTGAGTTTTGGACGCAGTTGGATAATGACCGGGTTGGATTGTACCCGAAATCCAACCGGGCCCCTCTAACGGAAAAGCTGATAGCTTTCAGACCTGACGTCCTTTTGACGAACCGTCAGCGGCGTTGGTGATCATGTTGAGAAATGGTACCTATGAGCATTACCTATGAGATTTTGGGGTACAGACGAGATATGGCTGGGTTGGTTCGCACACGAAACCAACCGGGCCCCTGGGACGAAAAGGCTAGTAACTCACAGACCAGGCGTCCGACTGACGCGCCGTCTGTTGCGTTGAGACCCCTATGACGAGGCGGTCCTTTGAGATACTTCTTCGTGTAACTTCATGATACTTGGAGTATCGACCGGTAGCTCGTGGAGTAGACCATCCCGGTGACGAGCTAGCAGAGTGCAGAGACCTAGTAGCTGGCTGAGACTTGACGACTTCTGGTCTATCGACTCAGTGTATATTGGATAGCCTAGTGGGGAGTGCTTGGTAGTAGCGGCAAACCCACAACGGAGGAGCGCTTGGTAGTAGCGGTAGACTCGCGGTACTCAATAGAAGGAGTACCTCTGTAGGCTATGAGGGGGAGCGCTTGGTTGTAGCGGCATACCCATGGCGGAGGAGCGCTTGGTAGTAGCGGTAGACCCGCGGTACTCAACAGAAGGAGTACCTCTGGAGGCTATGTGGGGGAGCGCTTGGTTGTAGAGGCAGACCCACGGTGGAGGAGTGCTTGGTAGTTGCGGCAGACCCGCAGTACTCAACAGAAGTAGTACCTCTGGAGGCTATGAGGGGGAGCGCTTGGTTGTGGCGGCAGACCCACGGTGGAGGAGCGCTTGGTTGTAGCGGCAGACCCGCGGTACTCAACAGAAGGAGTACCTCTAGATCCTATGTGGGGGAGCGCATGGTTGTAGTGGCAGACCCATGGAGGGAAGCGCTTGGTTGAAGCAGCAGGCCCATAGTTCTCGACAGAGGATGAGTTCTCCAGCAGCCATGGTTTTGACATCATGAAGAAGTATACCTGTGTGAGCTGAGTCTTAATTTTCAATCCTGATCTTAGATTAGTCTGACTTGATATCCTGTGTGGATTATGTTATGCATTCTTGTGTGGATTTGGTTGTGTTTTCCTGTGTGGACTAGGTTGTACTTGGGCTCGGATGTTGGAGCCGAACGAGAATTGATGAATTCGGTATATGTATGGGCATATACCTAAGTGGTGTCGGATGTTACTTCGTGATTGTATCTTACCATGTCGATTATCCTTTGTGGATTATGGGAGACATTAGGGGGTCTCGGGGTCCGTACTGAGTAGATTATACTCACCCCTGCACGGGCTATGCCCGCACTATGTTGTGTTGGTTGTAGACAACGGACAGTGTTGATCGTAGTTGAGGCACGAGGAGTAGGTCCGTACCTGGAGGTGGACCACTGGGCGGAGCATACTCGGAGCGGACGGCTAGATCTGAGGAGCTATGGAGGCTATCTGTACCCACCCTCCAGGTGGGACTTCCGGTGGATGGCTTGACGTTGCGACCTTACTTTTCAGTTGTTGTACTCTCTTTTCAGTTGTACTTTACTTTCTGTTTTGGTTTGTATTCTGGCCCACTAACTTTTCCACACTTACTTTTATACCCATTTTTTACTTAGTGGTTGCTTCTACTTGCTTGCTCTGTGGTGTTTGTTTACTTTACAAATGCAATGCCTTCCTTTTTACCGGTAATTACGCCTTGGTGCTAGTCTCCAGCCCCTAGCCTGTGGAAGGCGGGCTTGGGGTAGTCACGGCACGGGCCCCAAGGACGGTTCGTGAAAAATTGGCATCAGAGGAGTTCAGTTCTACTGCAGAACTCAGGACTCTGATCTTTTTCTATGTGAAGCAATAGTGTTAAGAGTATTGAGTGTGGCTATCGGTCCAGGGAGTCCAGTGTTGGTGCGACGGCCGACGTATCCGTACACCAGGACCCTGACTTCTGATTTCCGACTTAATGTGTAAAAACATTGATTGCATGTGTGTTTCAAGTTTTCTTTGTGATTACTTTGTGTCAGCTCACCAGGTATACTGTTTAACCATGGCGCACTTGTTTCTTTTCAGGATGGCAGCACGACGGCAGCCAGCTAGGGTTCTGAGAGTTGTGCATGACGACAGCCCACCGAGCGATGAGGCCTCGGTACAGGGCCCTTTGACAGCAGAGGCACCGGCGGTACCTCTACCCACCGAGCCACCGATGCTACCAGCCTCAGCCGCTAACGGTGCATGTCGCTTTAGTGCACTGCACGAGTTTCAGCATCAGTGACCACCCAGGTTCCGTGGGGAGATGGACCCTCAGGTAGCCGAGGATTGGATGGAGGTAGTTGTACGAGTTTTCCATTTGGTAGGGACACCAGCTAACTTTATGGTGGTCCTTGCAGTAGGAATATGGTGGAGCTTGATTCTCCAGTTGTATGACGATTCATCTCTCCTTTGGACGGACTTTGAGAGCCTTTTCTGCTCAGAGTTTGTCCATCCACCCTCCGTGCGGTGCACATCCAGGAGCTACTACAGCTGCGGCAGGGCATCATGACAGTAGCCCAGTACGCAGGGAGGTTTATCGATCTCTCGTACTATTACACAGACATGGTACGGGACCCATTCTTCAGGGCCCGAACCTTCGAGCAGGGGCTCAGGCGAGAGATCAGAGCTTCAGTTGTTTCTCACAGCATTCCGACACAGACATGGGTGTTGAAGCGAGCCCTATTGGTGGAGAGTTTCCTTGTTGAGCAGTCTCCAGCAGCAGGACCCACCACTAGCCGGCATGTGGAAGAGTCTTCTGCAGCAGGTAGTAGACAGATGAAGCAGGGTTCCAAGAGGACTAGACCTACAGGTGGTCGACCGCATGACACAGGATCGTTTGTGCGAGGCACCCGGGGTGGACAACAACTTACCATGAGTGGACAGTGTTACTCCTGCGGTGGGGTTGGTCACATGGCTCGTGACTGTCCGACCCACCATACGGATGACCAGTAGATGAATGAGGGACCTCACAGGCAGAGGCAGAGGTTCGATCGAGGTGGACCGCATGGAGCAGGAGACCGTGGTAGGGGAGCTAGTCGTGCAGCTGTTGGTGGACGACGCTTCGAGGTGTTGCCACCACCACCACCAGGAGTTCCACCCCGACCGTAGGGAAATAGTGGACATGGGAGAGCTCATCTTCAGGTGGCTATGGCCTACGATCATGGAGATTTGAGAGCAGATGGATAAGAGCGGGACTAGCTCCAGACCTGGAGACTTTTGTTTATGCTGCCTCTAGCTTTGTTGATGTTTGTTTGTATATGATTTGTGTCTTTGTACTTTGAGCTGCAGTAATAAAAGACACATTTCTTGTGGCGTTTACCTTCCTGTCCTCTCTTTATGTTGTTACTAAGAGGTTCCGGTTTAAAAAAAACCGTTGACTTGACCCTCACTTTGAGATACCTACTGGAGGAGACCCAGTGACCACACACTGATGCCGACTGTGTGACTGAACCCTTGGAGGTGAGAGTAATGGTTGGATCTCTTGGTAGTAGCGTCGAGGCCTTACGACGTCATCCTTGGTATGGGTTAGTATCATCCATGTCGGGATTGACTGTATTAGGCAAAGAACATGGTTCATCCAGGGGATGAGACCAGATTTCTCTTATCGGCAAAGAAGAAATCTCAGCAACTCTTGTAGGTCCAGAAAGGTCCAAGTCATCCAAGAGCGGATGAGGACAGATCAGAGCAATAAAAAGTCTAGTGCTGACAGGAGGCAGGGACCACTAGAGTTCGAGGATGGTGACCACGTTTCCCTACGGGTCTCACCTCGACGTGAGTTATGGAGATGTGGCTGAGGCGACAAGTTATCTCCGAGGTTCAGTGGACCTTTTCAGGTCCTTAGCATGGTAGGCAAGGTGGTTTACCACTTGACCCATCCACCTTAGTTACACCTGGTGCACGACGACTTCCACGTATCTCAACTGAGGAGATACGTGTTCGACCCTTCACATATCATCAACCATGAGAAGCTGGATGTTGGCGATCAGGTGACTTTTACGGAGGTCCCGGAGGAGATTGAGGATCGACAGGAGCGGGTCCTACATGGATGGTTGATTCCTCTAGTGTGCATCAGATGGCAGCACGGGGACCTACAGGTGAGTACATGGGAGCGGAAGGCTAAGATGCGTGCTCAGTACCGCTTTTTTAACCCTAGTTTTTGTTAAAGCTTTACGAGGACGTAAAGCCCTGAGGTGGGAGTACTGTAAAGACCCGTAAAATTCAAGGAAATGTTTTTTCTTAATTTTCTTTTGAATTTTACAAGAACACATTTTCTGACGGCACCTGATTCTGAGGCCTGGTGTGCCCGGAATCATTTTCCGAAGTTTATCTCGGGTACGTTCAGTGAACGAACGAGCAGGGAATTCTAACTTTTGAACCGGTGCTCGGAATCGAATTCTAAGGGCACTGATGGTATAGCAGTGCCGATAATTGCTTAGAAAAACCTTTTCCGAAGTTTCATTTTCTCGGGTATGGTTTTTAAATTTTGGGGTTAAGTAAAGGAATAAAATAAAAATGGGACGCACAATTTTTATTTTACTTCAAGTTGTTTAACCTAAGCTATGTGTTGGGAGTGGGACCCACAATATCCTACCCACTTGGTTGGATATTTTTGAGGTGGGTCCCACATGAGCCCCATCATTTCTTTTCTTCCTAAACCCCCTCCTTTAATTAAGTAACACACCCACACCCCCTATTCATGATGTCAAACCTTGCATTTATTCTGGTTAATAAACGCCTCACTAATTAGGCGGTTTAAAACTACTCAATTAATTCTTTTAACTGATTGTTTCTTTTTGAAAGTCAAATTTTGGGTTGTGTTAATAAAATAAGACAACTCTTATTTTATTAGGGGTTGGTTGTGCAAGAGGGTTTGGGGAGAATTTTCTCAAGCCGTGAAGTTCTTCCTCCCCAACGAAGAACGTGAAGAACACGAAGAACGTGAGGAATGCCGACCTCCGACGAAGGTCGACACGAACGTCGGATCCTCGGAGATTGATGACGCGACGCCGACGAATCCTTTATCCGCGACGTGACAATCCTTTTTCCATGACGCCTTCTTCTGTGATGTTTAATTCTGTGACGAATCCTCGCTCATCGAATTCGATGAGGTAGGGATTTATTTTAATTATTGTTTGTGAATTATTCGGTTGCCTTTCTTTATTTCTATTGGAGTCGCCTGATACCGTAATAACGGGAGGGGGTCGGACCGCACAAACACGGCCGACCCTTCTCTCCACTTTGGTTGTTTGATGTTGTTTGTGGCACGAACAAGGCAACGCGGTGCCGAAGCACCGCGCAGAAATATTAATGAAAGGGGGAGAAGCGGCGCCATCGTGCCGTGCCGTTGAAGATGAACCAAAGATGTGGCACCGTCGCACCACGCTTGAGAACTACAAAAGCGCCGCGGCCGGATCGGGGCCACGGCGGAGCGGGGAGACCGGCGGCCAGTTCTGGGCTGCCGACATCAGAGCAGGGGGACCGGCCAACGCCAGTCCCATGGCGGCAGCAGCCGGCCGGCCAGAGCGGGCCGGCCTGTCAGGGAAAAACCTGGGGTTCGTAACCCCCGGTCAGCCAGCAGGTGCGGCCCCCCACATGGGGGTTGCGGGTTCTCTGCGCGGGGGGCAGCACCCCCCCCCCCCCTCTTCGCTCGGCCATAACGGCCGAGCTGCCTGGCCACCTGGCCAGTGCCAGCGCGCCGGGCCGAGCCACCCGGCCGGACCGCCAGGCTGGGCCGGGTCGCGCCCGCTGGACTAGGCCGCGCCCAAGCGGGCTGGACCTGGACCCGGGTTGGGTAGACCCACTTCGGGCCGACCAAGGGGGTACCGGCCCGGGTCGGAGCGGGCCCGAACCCCCTAATATCGGACCTCTCACGGTCTTTTTCCAATAACATGGGTTGTGGACCTCCGATCGATGCACTGTCAGTGGCGATGCGATCCTTGGATCGAGACGGTTGTTTCCGTATATCATACTCAAGGTTTCAAAGTACTTTGGGTCTGGCTAGGTTGGTTCGTACACGAAACCAACCGGGCCCTCCGAGCAGAAACACTTATAACTTGAGCTCCGGACGTCCGATTGACGTGCCGTCGACTTTGTTGGATTCCTCTTGATGAGAAGAAACTTTTTTCATGCTTCTTTTGAGTTTCGGATGCATTTAGATAATGGCCAGGTTGGATTGAACCCAAAATCCAATCGGGCCCCTAGAACAGAAAAGCTGATAGCTTTCAGACCGGACGTCCATTTGACGAACTGTCAGCAGCGTTGGTGATCACATTGAGAAATGGTCCCTATGAGCATGCCCTATGAGAGTTCGGGGTACAGATGAGAAACAGCCGGGTTGGTTCGCGCACGAAACCAACCGGTCCCCTGGGATGAAAATGCTAGTAACTCACAGACCGGGCGTCCGACTGACGCGCCGTCTGTTGCATTGAGACCCCTATGACAAGGCGGTCATTTGAGATACTTCTTCGTGGAACATCATGATACTTGGAGTATCGAACGGTAGCTCGTGGAGCAGACCCTCCTAGTGACGAGCTAGCAGAGTGCAGAGACCTTGTAGCTGGCTGAGACTTGACGACTGCTGATCTATCGACTCAGTGTATTTCGGATAGCCCAGTGGGGAGCGCTTGGTAGTAGTGGAAGAACCACGGTGGAGAAGTGCTTGGTAGTAGCGGCATACCCACGGTACTCAACAAAAGGATTACCTCTATAGGCTATGAGGGGGAGCGCTTGGTTGTAGCGGCAGACCCACAGCGGAGGAGCGTTTGGTAGTAGCGGCAAACTCGCGGTACTCAATAGAAGGAGTACCTATGGAGGCTATGAGGGGGAGATCTTGGTTGTAGTGGTAGGCCCACGACGGAGGAGTGCTTGGTAGTACCGGAAGACCCGCGGTACTCAATAGAAGGAGTACCTCTGGAGGCTATGAGGGGGAGTGCTTGGTTGTAGCAGCAGACCCACGGCGGAGGAGCACTTGGTTATAGCAGTATACCCACGGTACTCAACAGAAGGAGTACCTCTGGAGACTATGTGGGGTAGTGCTCGTTTGTAGCGGCAGACCCATAGAGGGAAGCGCTTGGTTGTAACAGCAGGCCCACAGTTCCCGACAGAGTAGGAGTTCTCCAGCAGCCGTGGTTTTGACATCATGAAGAAGTATACCTGTGTGAGCTGAGTCTTGATTTTCAATCCTTATCTTCGATAAGTTTGAATTGATATCTTGTGTGGATAATGTTATGCTTTCATGTGTGGATTTGGTTGTGTTTTCCTATGTGGACTGGGTTGTACTTGGGCTCGGATGCTGGAGCCAAATGAGAATTGATGACTTAGGTATATGTATGGGCATATACCTCTGTGGTGTCGAATGTTACTTCGTGATTGTATATTACCTTTTGGATTATCCATTGTGGATTCTGGGATACCTTATGGGGTCTCGGGGTCCCTACTGAGTAGCTTATACTCACCCCTGCATGGGTTATGCCCGCACTATGTTGTCTTGGTTGTAGATGACGGACAACGCTGATCGTAGTTGAGGTGCGAGGAGTAGGTCGGTACCTAGAGGTGGACCCCTGGGAAGAGCGTACTCGGAGCGGACGGCTGGATCCGGGGATCTATGGAGGTTATATGTACCCACCCTTCAGGTGGGACTTCCAGTGGACGGCTCGACGCTGCGGCTTTACTTTTTAGTTGATGTACTCTCTTTTTAGTTGTACTTTACTTTCAGTTTGGGTTTTTATTCTGGCCCACTTACTTTTCTGCACTTACTGTTGTACCCAATTTTTACTTAGTGTTTGCTTCTACTTTCTTGCTCTGTGGTGTTTGTTTACTTTACAAAGGCAATGCCTTCCATTTTACCAGGAATTACGCGTTGGTTCTAGTCGCCAGCCCCTGGCCTATGGAAGGCGGGCTTGGGGTAGTCACGGCACGGGCCTTGAGGATGGGTCGTGACATGAAGCTCGGACAAAATCTGGCAATTCATCGTCTAAACCTATCTAGTTATATCATAGAGTTTCTGGTCTTCTCAAAAGACCAACTCTAGTTCCCTAAGAAGAAGTTTAATGGAGGTGCGACGAGGAAGAGGTAATCTCTTCTACCGACTCTTTCAAGTTTCTTTCTTCTTCTACTTCTTCTTATTTAGTTGTTTCATTATAAAGTAATAACATCAGTATTACTTATATACTTATATGATATTATAAATATGAAAAAACCTTATTTCACCTTCTATCTATCCTACGGAAAATGAAATCATCGCGCGTGCGTACGTACGGAATACCGTGTCCACGCCGTGGTGTAATCTGTTTTTCCACCACCACCTTACTTGGATGGGTATAATGGTGTAAAGAATAACTATATATAGTTATTATAACATCATACTAATTCTGAGATATTATATCATCCACTCAAATTCAATTAAATAATTATGTGAACGATATCATCGCTCGTGCGTACGTACGGATTACCGTCTCCACGACGTGCTGAGATTCATTCTCCCTGTTAACCACTCAAGAAAGATTATAAAGTATATATATAATGAATAATAATGATATATATGACATGATAAAGCTACTTTATTTATGTATATATATATATATGTCATCTACTTACTTCCATTCAAGTCAATAAGAAAAAGAAAACAGCGTTCATGCATACGTACAGCCTACCGTCTCCATGAACGGTGTATTTCATTTCATTTATCTATCTATTATATATATATATATACTGAATATATATGATATATAAATCATGATTTAAATTCTGGAAGTAATTAACTCATGGTATAATTAATAATAATATCATGAACAACAATTCGAAACACGTACGATAAATAAAACGATTTTACCCAAAACGCTGCTTTAACATGGAATTTATAGAAGAACGGGAAATATAACGTCATAAGTGAACCATATATGAAATCATAACATTGAATATGATTATTTAATAAGTCAATGACATTATTTAAATCATTATATAATAGTTTCAGATACGTACGAAGCATATCAGACCTAAGGTAATGGATAATTTTGAAAATCTCATTTTTATCCAAGATTACTTATACGTAAGTATTTACTTGGGTTATGTTTACCATCCATGTCCATGTTTTCTAAAAATGTTTTCATAAAATTTTTACTATTCTTCCATGTATGTTTAAAGTCATTTTTACCATTTGTTGACTTTTTACCACATTGTATGGAAGGAATCAGTCCTTTGGTTACCATATAAGGTACTTTTTGACTTTTCCGATAAAAGTACGAGGAGAATGTTTTTTTAACTTATACGGCATGAACGGATTTCTACAGTTTTATAACACCTTACTTTCATGAGGATTACTCTAAAATATTTCATGACTATTTTCAACGAAATACTTTTCATTTTAAATTTCATGGCATTTTGTGAAAAGAAAATGATTTTGAAGAAGAAAGGATATTTTCCTCAAGAATTCATTTCAAGTGTTTTATCAAAAAAAAAAATTCCATCTAAGATGAAATTATTTAATATGTGTATGTTTCAAGTATAATTTCTCTATGATTTACATGGTTTGACTTTTCTTATGATGAAATATCCATTTGTTTTAGATGGATTATGTGATGATGGGATGATGTTTATGAAACCCATTTTATTCTTTGGGTTATGATGAATGTTTAAAGTTTATTTTGTGGCACAAGTAAGAATGATTTCATTATGAGATGGGTGGGAAATATATCTCCCTCTAATGCATTGGGTAAATATTTTTATCTCATGAGATAGACATGGCTGGAATGGTAAGTTAATCCAGTTCAGTGTTACAGGACTCGAACGAGGAGTGAACTCTATTCAGAAAGGGACTTTGTCCACTAAGATGGTCTTATAAGCAATGACTTGGATACTATGGAAATCATATCATGTGCTTAATGGTTTCCATAATTACATGTTTTATTCCCATGCTATTTTAACATGATTGATGTATATGTGCCTTATGTACTGCTATGTTTTTTGTCATTGCTAAAGATTTTGATGTTTAAACATTATGTTCATGTTTTTAAGTTCAAATGTATATGGATTGTTTTATTCTATCCATGCTTACCCTTACTGAGCATTTGATCTCACCCCTTATATGTTTTATTTTCCCCAGGATATAAAGAAAAGTTTTAGGTAAGAAAACCAAAGGGGAAGATCTTTATTGGTGATGTTGATGATCTTTCACAACGATTAGAAGATTTTGTTCCGAGTTTCCAAAGACACTAAACTATTACGATCCTTGAGTGTTGGTTTTTGTTATGTATTAAGTATTCCGAAAAAGTAATTCAATGTCTATGTACGTCATGTTTTGGGTCTCTACAGTTGGTATCAGAGTTTCGGTTTAGTTAACCTTTGGAAACTAGGATGAAAAAACTTTAGTGAGATCCTTGGAGATATTTCTAAGGTATGTCTAGGGATGTCCCTACGGTTAAGTATCAGTATAGGTTATAGTCCTAGAATTACGATAACAATCTTAGAACTAACCCTGAGATGTTATATATTGAAGGTACTCGCCCTTTATTATGTTGTTTTCCCTATCATTATTTTTTCCTCTCACACTATTCTTTTTGGGTTTTAGATAATGGCTGGAACATGAAGGAACTATGTTGATCAATCTAATGGACAATGCAATGATTTTACTCCAGAAAAAATCAATGTTATGGGAGATGGAGTGAAAAATCTTATTGCAATACTTAAACAAGCTATGAATCATTCTGGACTTCCAAATGAGCAGATAAGGGAACAATATTCTATTGAGTCCTTCATGAGGCAACGCCCACCTTTTTTCAATGGGTCTTCTGATCCACTTGTTGCTGAACAAGGGATTAGTACCATTGAAAAGATATTTTCCATACTTCACTGTTCGGAACATGAAAAATGAATTCTGGTTATTTACCATTTAGAAGGTGAAGAGGATCAATGGTGGACTCTAATTAAGAATACGAGGCCCCGAGATGAAATTGAATCCATGGAATGGGATGAGTTCAAGAACTTATTTTTCAATAAGTACTTCCCTCATATTCTTCAAAAAAATATAGAAAATGATTTCCTTGAGATTAAGAAAAAGGATGATGAATCTGTTGGTATATAAAAATCAAATTTTACAAGGATTTTAAGGTATGCATATGGCTTTATCATCCAACCTGAAAGTAAAGTTGATTGATTCTTCAGTGGATTAAAATCAAGTCTTCAAAGGGCAATATCTATAAGAGACTTCAGTAGCTATGAAGAAATTGTGCGTTGTTCTATCAATGTATAAATTGAATTTTGTGTTACATATCCATCTCATGGTTTTGACAAGAAACGAAATAGGGAGTTCAAGGAGAAATCAAAGAATAATGGTGAAAAGAAGATGAATGTTTCTTTATGCTTAAATTGTCGAAAGAAGCATGGTGGAGATTGTCTTAAAGGGACTAGAAAATATTTTAAGTGTGGAAAAGAAGGTCATCCAGTAGCTGATTGTTGAATTAATGGAAAAAGTGTTTCTAATGATGTGAATAAAGAAAATACTGTAGAGAATGTACCACCAACACTTCAATGCTTCAACTGCAAGGAAATGGGTCATTATGCTAATCAATTCCCTAATTCAAGGGTTAATGATGATCAACGTGAGCAACCTCTTAAGGAAAAGGACAAAGGGAAGTAACATTCGATTTCTATTTAGTAAGATAATGATGTTTTGTAATGATTAAGTGTTTATGTAATGGGATTTCAAAATAGTATCATGGAATCTCATTTATGGCATCGTGGAATTTTGGAATATCAATGTATTGGTTTTCAATAATTATATGGTACCGATAACCATGAAAAGTGATTGAAATATTTTTAGAAAGTGGATGATATGTTCATAATGAAGGGATAAGGAGAAAATGAAATGTTTGATAGTATGCATGAGCTCATGACTGATATAAGGACAAAGTGATATCATGGTTTGATTATATAGAAATTTTGGGATTTTGGTATGTGGAATGTGTTAAATTTTGAAAGCATTCATGTTTTCACTAAGGGTCAATGGGAATTCATTTTTCAAGAGAATACATGATTAAGGAATTCACATGTTTGAAATTTGACCAACAAGATATATCGTATGATATATGGGGGATAAATGATGGTATTCACATGCTCGATAGATGAAATTTCTAGTAATTGTTTTCTTTATACTATGATCTTGGACAAAAGTATTTTGGATAAGCCTAAAGACTGGAATGGATTATGTTGGATATATGTCAGTATTGTTTAAGGCTAGAACTTTTTTTGATATTATTTATGGAATGTTATAATAATTTAGTTTTAAAAAAAGGACAACCTGCAGGACAGGAGACAACCTGTCACGTCGGACAAGGCTGTGGGAATCGAACCCACAACTAAAGTGCGGCATGACTTTATCACCTACCACTGGCCTACAAGAAATCCTTGGTTAGTAGAAACTAGTTTTATTTTATTATGTTTTATGATAGATGAATTATAAGTCCATTTTTGGAATCATATATGATTAACCTCGCCATAGAAGGACTTATGTATATTTGATAACTTTTTCTAACCTTTTGTTTGAAACAGATGGAGTGACCCATAATTCTATCACATGATCTGCTAACACTTCACAAATAACAAATTCAACTTCATTTCTTTATGTGATAAAGTTTAAATTTGTTAAGTCATGAAAAAACGGTGAGATTGTATTGAAATAAAGTAAGTATTTCTTCTAATTCAAATTCTTCAACTTTAGGGAAATGAACTTGAAAACCAAAAATGTTGTCCTAGTGCCCTTATATCCGATGAATCAGATGGTACCTTAGAACATCACAAATTTTTGGCTTTGTGATTGTTGTATTTTTATTCGCCATGTTATCTACCACTCTCCATCAGAACTTGATGGTTAGATTTCTCTTCCATATCCATATTTTCACCTATGTTCTCATATGTAGAAACCTAGTGATTATTTAATTTGGGTAACCGTTATTTTTTATACTTCACTTTTTAAAATTAATTTTTAGTGTTCCTTTTTACGATGTGGGTTTCTATGAAAGAAACTTTGAAGTAGTAAACCATTTATAACCCCGATGAACATCGAGGGCGAAATTCATTTTAAGGGGGGTAGAGTGTAACACCCCGAGATTTTATGAGAAGTATTATTTTTTAATTTATTTGATGCCTTGTGGTGTATGCTACAGTAAGATTATCGTGCGCTATACATAACTCCGTATTATCTTGCAGTATACGTAACACTATTCTTGGATCGTGTTACCCAAAATTTCAATTTTATTTGATAGAAGTTATTCTACGCAACATTGAGTATATATATATATATATATTTATATATATATTCAATGTATAAATGAAATATGGTTGGATTATATTATACACAACAAAAAAGGAATCTTGGACTACACACAACCTTGACTTAGCTTGCATTACACACAATCGCGACCTTTCTCGATAGTGTGTGTTGTACTCAATACCGGGTTTCACTAAACAACGATATATTATATAAACTAGCCATTATGAATAGTAATACCCATGTTTTGAAATTTTATAAATTTTATCTTTCAAAATGGACTTCATTTTTTGATTCGGCATATTGAAATTAGCCTAGGGTAAATTTTTGGTATTTTTCTGAAAACTTTCGATTTTTGATGAATAGTGAAAAACACTGAGTTGGAGTTTAAAACCGAGTTTTTATTTAAATAATTATTTATTTTATTTAAATTTATTTTAGGTCAAAATTGATATATAATACTTATATAAGTTAAATGAAATTCATTAGAGTCATTTTATAATAATTTTAGATATATAAAAATTTTATTGAACTTTTCACCGTCTTTTACCCACCTCCTAGGATAATTTGAGAATTTACATAAAACATAATTTTACCACTTTTGTGAGTGGAATTTAGAAAATATGATATACATGGTTAATATCAAGGAGTAAAATGTGGTTCAATAAGAAAAAAATAATTTTTGGTGAATAGTAACTTTTTACTTTTATTTACCACGGTTAAAAGTAAATAGGGTAATTAAGGGTAAAAATGATATTATTATTACCCTAAGACATGTCCTAATTCTATTGGATAAGTGTAATTCGACCAAAAACAAACTTAGGAATAAAATAGGACCATTTAGGCCCAATTGGATTAGATTAGGACATTTATTATTAATTTATTTAAAGAAGGGTTAAAATAGTTAAAATCAAAGTTTAATAAGTAAATAATTTTTAATATAAGGTTATATATAAGATAAATTTGACTATAAATATTAATTAGAAAGATAAAAAGATTTCCTACATAATGTTATTTTATTTGTAATTTTTAGACATTAAATAATTTAATTTATTTATGACACAAAGATGATGTAGTAATTATCTTATTAATGAAATATTGACACAATTGATGTTATAAATACCCAAATAAATGTAATTTGAGACTTTTTAGGAATTAAACTAATTTTATAGGTTAATATGACATGGTATTATTGATTTAATTAACTTTTTTCGAACAAATCATTCTGTTATGATTTTCACAAAAATAAATTACTAAATAGTGTCAAAATTGACATAAAATAGTTTTTAAAACAAACATTATATTATTAATTGTTATTTTATTACTAAAAATCTAAGGTTCCGAAAAATGACTTATATAAAGTTATATATATTAATAATGAACCACTTGGGGGTTATTTGGGCTTGTTATAGTATGTTTATTAACCATATAGTGTAAGAAAACAAGAAGACACGATAAAAGTGAAATTATTTAACTTAGAGTTAAATCTAAATGATAAGGTTAAAATATTAACTTAAACTTGTCTAAAACCTATTGGTTGAGATTATTTTGACCAATCCCAACTTTAGCTTCAAATAAATCAATTTGGAGCTATTATAAACTGAATATGACTTTATTATAAAATAATATTTTATGTTTTTCCAAAGGTGCCCCTCCCCTCCCTTGTAAAAAGGGCACCCCTTCCCTCTTCTCTTCACACCCTTTTGAGCCATGAATCTCGGACAACCCCTGAAAATTCCTCTTTTAAAACTCTCTAGTTATATTATAAAGGTTCTGGTCTTCTCAAAAGACCAACTCTAGTGTCCTAAAAAGAAGTTTAAAGGAAGTGCATCAAGGAAGAGGTAATCTCTTCTACTAACTCTTTCAAGTTTCTTTCTTCTTCTACTTATTCTCATTTAGATGTTTAATTATAGAGTAATAAAATAAGTATTTCTTATATACTTATATGTTATCATAAATATGAAAAAGTCCTATTTCACCTTCTATCCATCCAACGGAAAATGAAATCACCACGCGTGTGTACGTACAGAATACCGTCTCCACGTCGTGGTGTAATCTGTTTTTCCACCACCACCTTACATGGATGGGTATAAAGGTGTAAATAAAAACTATATATAGTTAGTATAACATCATACTAATTATAAGATATTATATAATCCAATCAAATTAAATTCAATAATTATGGGAACGATATCATCGCTCGTGCATACGTACGGATTACCGTCTCCAAGACGCGATGAGATTCATTCTCCATGTTAACCACTCAAGAATGATTATAAAGTATATATAATGAATAATAATGATATATATGACATGATAAATATGATTTATTTATTTTTATATGTATGTGTGTTTGTAATATAATTACTTTTATTCAAGTCAATACGGAAAATAAAACAGCGTTCATGCGTACGTACGGCCTACCGTCTCCATGAACGGTGTATTTCATTTCATTTATCTATCTATTATATATATATATACTGAATATATATGATATATAAATTATGATTTAAATTCTTGAATTAATTAAATCATGATATAAGTAATAATAATATCATGAACAACAAGTCCAAACAGGTACGATAAATAAAACGATTTTACCCAAAACACTGCTTTAACATGGAATTTACAAAAGAACAGGTAATATAAAGTCATAATTGAACCATATATGATATCATAACAATGAATATGATTCTGTAATTATTCAATGACAATATTAAAATCATTATAAAGGAGGTTCATATACATACGAAGCATATCAGACTTAAGGTAAGGGATAATTTTCCAAATCTCATTTTTATCCGAGATTTCTTATATGTAAGTATTTACTTGGGTTATGTTTTTCATCCATGCCCATGTTTTCTAAATACGTTTTCATAAAATGTTTACTATTCTTCCATGTATTTTTAAATTCATTTTTACCCTTTTTTGACTTTTTACCACATTGTATGGAAGGAATCTTTCCTTTGGATACCATATAAGGTAGTTTTTGACTTTTCTGAAAAAAGTACAAGGAGAATGTTTTTTTAACTTATACGGCATGAAAGGATTTCTATAGTTTTATAACTCCTTATTTTAATGAAGCTTACTCTACAAGATTTTATGAATATGTTCAACAAAATACTACTCATTTAAAATTTCATGGCATTTTTTTAAAAGAAAATGATTTTGAAGAAGAGAGGATATTTTCCTCAAGAATTAATTTCAAGTGTTTTATCAAAAAAAATTTCCATCTAAGATGAAATTATTTCATATGTGTATGTTTCAAGTATAATGTTTCTATGATTTACATGGTTTCACTTTTTGTATGATGAAATATCCATTTGTTTTATATGGATTATGTGATAATGGGATGATGTTTATGAAACCCATTTTATTCTTTGGGTTATAATGAATGTTTTAAGTTTATTTTGTGGTAGAAGTAAGAATGATTTCATTATGAGATGGGTGGGACCTCTATCTCCCTCCAATGAATTGGGTAAAGATTTATATCTCATGAGAAAGACATGGTTGGAACGGTAAGTTAATTTGGTTCAGTGTTACAGGACTGGAACGAGGAGTGAACTCGATTCAGAAAGGGACTTTGTCCACTAAGATGGTCTTGGCAGCAATTCCTTGGCTACTATAGAAATAATATCTTGTTATTAATGGTTTCCACATTTAAATGTTTTATTACCATGATATTTTATCATGATTTATGTATCTATGCATTATGTACTGCTATGTTTTTTGTCATTGTTCAAGATTTTAATGTTTAAAAATTATGTTCATGTTTTTATGTTCAAATATATATGGATTGTTTTATTCTCTCCATGCTTACCCTTACGGAGCATTTGAGCTCACCCTTTATATGTTTTCTTTTCCACAAGATATAAAGAAACGTTTTTGGTAAGAAAACCAAAGGGGAAGATCTTTATGGGAGATGTTGAAGATCTTTCCCAATGATTATAAGATTTTGTTCCGAGTTTCCAAAGACTCTAAACTATTACGATCCTTGAGTGTTGGTTTTTGTTATGTATTAAGTATTTCACAAAATTAATACAATGTCTATGTACGTCAAGTTTGGGGTCTCTACACAACCCCTAAAAGTGTCTTTCATGAAATTAAAATATTTTAATATGTTGGTAGAGTCAAATAGAGGTTTTGAAAATAAATACATTATAAAAAAACAAATGGTTTTGGGAAATAATTAATCCAAAAAATTCATGAATATCTTCTGAAAAAAATAATATTTAAATAAAATACATATAAAGGTATTTTAGAATATAGATAGGGAACAAGAGTGAATGAGAGAATAACATAACAATAAAGAGTTGAGTTGAAGATTCCCCTAAACTTATTTCCTATTTAGTTTCATCATGTATACATATCTTATGTAATTCAATTGTGTTTGTTAAAAAAAATTATCCATATGTATATTACATTCATTTATGTCATTCCAGATCAATTATATTAATTTTAATTTGTTAATTAATATTTTATTGAGGATAAAATAGTTCGATGACATGTTCTATGTGAATTATTTTATTTTCATTTAAATTTTATTGATTTGATTCACTATTATTTATCAATTTGTATAACATAAAAACCACAATAGTACATTTAATTATATATTTAAATATTATATATAGGCTATGATAACAATCTATTAATTATGTGATATGTAAAGAACTATCCACATCCTCATTAGATATTAACCGACCATTAATTTGACATGTCAAAGTATGGATAGATAGGTATTAAATATTTTTATAAATATTTTATAATAACTATATAGTATAATAATAAAAAACATAGATATATAATATATAAAAAATCTATAAAAGAAAATATTGAATTGAGAATTCCCTCATATGTGGTAAACTTGTCATCAATAATTCATGTCAAAAATAGTTTGTGTGATTGTTTTTTTGTATTATAAATAATTTATAATAAATATCCTGTATCATAATGAAATTTATATAATTATGATATTCCTATTATTTTTTTGGAATGATTGGTATAAATGTGAAAATGGGAAAAATGTATAAAATAAGAGAAATTGAAAGGAAGAGGGAATATTATTAAGCTGTAATTTATGTTTTAACCTTTTGAATGGCCAAATAACTTTCTGGCTTGGAGTTATATGAAATGTAGATGTATCTAAATATCTCAAGTGGATTAATATAATAAAAATAGGCAAATATTAGTCTGTGAAAATGATTTGGGAAGTCAATTCCTATGTGGTCAGAGGGGTGTTTATAAATAAAGAGGGTGTTTTCAGTTAAAATAATGAATAAAATATACTTATAAGACTAATACATGTTTTATTTGTTTTATTTGAGACAATGAATGATATTTTACTTAAAATATAATTTTTATAACATTTAAAACGTTAAATTAGTAAATTAATTAGATTATACAATACAGAGAATGAAAAAATGAAATATTGTTTTTAATGGAATACATTAAAGATGTTGGAAAATATATTTTTCATTGTAAATTTATTATATTATTTTTAAATATATTATTAATCTTATTAACCAATTTTTTGGACAAAAAAACCAATCTTTAACATATTTTTCATTATTTTATCATTATTATTCTATAAAAACATTATTTTGGGAAATTATATTTTTTCCATTCAATAAAAAATTAAACATTTTCTTGAAATTTAAAAACAATTAATCTTGGGTAATTTTGATGTGATATTTTAGAAAATGAAAGTTACCTTTTTTAATTTAGTTTTCAAAAATATTATCTTTTAATATATAATTCTTAACATAAAATTTTATGGTTTTTACAAAAAAAATAGAATGATATTTAATAGAAATATGAAAATAACTATTTTTTATTTTTCTAATTCAAAATTTTATGATATTTTTCTATCTATATTTAATGAACTTGTTCGTAGAAAATATTATTTACAATCCATTTTACTAAACCAACAGTCATGCTATATTCTTAATGATGATGTTCGTATTCTAATGATTATGTTACTATTCTAATAATCACATTAATATTCTAATGATCATATTAGATTTATATTTATTATAAATACCTCTTATCATATTAATTAATCTTTTAAATTATTTTCTCTCAAAGTTCAATATATACTTGAAATCATTAAATTCATATTTCTATTTATTTGTTTTCTTCTTTAAAATTTCAATCAAATGTGTGATAATTCATAGAAACCATGAACTTATGTATTTTAAAATTATACTTATGTTATTTACTTGATTATATTATCCCATTGAACTATTTCTTATTTAAAAGATTTTATTTATCATTCATATGTGATGTTTTATATTGATAATATAGTCTTGCATTTATTTTTATTATTTCTTGTAGGTATTTTATTCTATACGTTATACAAAATCATGATAAATATATTATGAAGTAATATTTGATATTGAAATATATTTTCCATTAAAAAGAAACCAATTATATTTTTACTATAAGAAAATAATTTGGTGCATCTATCATTAGCTGAAAATCAGATAAATTTGGTTCCTTATGAGATGAATTTGAATCATGAATTAAGGAAGAACCATTCACTAAATGAGATAGAATTATAGTCCACGAAAAACATACAATATATAATGATAAAGATATAGAGGTGTATATAATTGGTATATTCCAATCACTCATGGAATGCTAATTCAAATGAAGAAATTAGTGGTTCAAAGGTAGGGCACCCATTAATTTTTTGTGGTGTTAAAAATTGAGTTATATATTTTAAAGGTGATTAGGGAGAAAAGAGGGATAAGTTTGAGAGTAATATTGTATAAAATTAATAGAAAAAAATCCCCCCTAAAAACACCATATCTATAAATACACATGGAAAGAATATTTAAATGATGATCTTAATAGTAAATGAAGAATACAATGATAAAAATAACTTTGAATAAAGTCATTAATAGATCAAATATAATTTGGATAAAGATTTAATGGAAATCAGTGAGAAATAAACATATAAATCAATAGAAGAAAATCAACAAAATGAATTTCTCAATATCAATTTAAACTCAAATGAACTCTCATAGATATACAATTACAAAGAAGAATAATTAAAATTGATGAAGTCATAAAAATTCCCATAAAATGTTTTTAACATCTAAAAGAAAAAATAATTTGGTTATGAAAGGATTTTGATAATCAATCCACCAATTAATAATCATCTAATGATATTTTTTATTCATAGATAAAAATTAAATTAAATGATAATGTAATCAATGATATTACTACTTATATTATGGAATGAAAAGATAAGACAAAAAATCAAGATTTATTTGTTTCATTAGAGAAAAGTTTTGAGACTTGAATAATGTCTAGTGTTTCTAATAAGAAGATTCATTGTAGAATTTATTCTTATAAATATGTCATATTATCCCCTTCCAAGTCTCCAATATTTAAAAAGAAAAAAAATTACATGATTATTAAATTTTTCTTTTAAAATATTTTGTTTAATAGAGAAGTAGTAGATCAGAGGGGAGATTATTTACACATAAAAGATAATTTTTAATCAGATCTTTATTTGATTTTCCCTCAACAACCATGTTTCATTAACGATATAAATGAGTGAAAATATAAATAATAAAGTCAAGGAACTCAAGGAAATCCATCAGTTTCCCCATCAAGACCCATTATATATGAGAATTGTCTTCTGATTTCATGTTCTATATTCATGGAGTCACTATAAAACAATATTTTTTTATATTATATGTTGTCTTGTAATTTCCAGCACATTGATGACTCTGAGAATCTTTTGTTGATGGGATATAGAAATATAACATGGACTATAAAAAAATACATGCCCATTATGATCCCTATATAAAGAACCACATCCCTAAGGACCAAGATCAATATTTGAATCAATATTCATGTTGACTTTAAACTAACCTTGGAATGGAGTATACTAATCAATTTTAAAAGTACCCAAAAACTGACTGAAATTTCAATTTATTCTGATACTCTTTATAATAATGTGACCAGGAATGGTTTTATTTGAAGAAACCATTTGAAGGGAGTTTCAATCCCTAAAAGAATCTATAAGGCCTTTTAGTGAAGCCTGAAGATTTAAATTTCACTAGTAGTGGACAGTGATGTTTCCTTTTCTCCTTATGATGTTTATAGTTTCAGCTACACTAAAGAAAATAATATTTTAATGCTGATAAGACATTTACACTCTAGTATAGTTTAAGAGAACACCAATACTAGAGTTCTAATTAGAGTGAGGGAAATCAAAAATATCAAAAAGTGAATTATATAGATTCTATGATGAAGGGCATCCTAAAATATTATGGGTTTTATCCACCTTGATATGGTTATGAAGGAAACATTTAGAGCATAGTGTGATTCCAAAGTGCTATAAACAGACCTTTATGGGTCCCTTCAATGGGAAATCTATAAAACCAAGGTAAATCATAAATTATTTATATATTTATTTTTGATATTATGAATCTTGTAGAGACCCGAGCTATCATTACCATGAGACAAGTGATAGAACATCGTGGAATTTAGATGGCTCGTTTAGATAGGCTTATAATAAAGAAAGTCTTCTGAGGCACTAGATGAGTAGTCACACAAATATATGTCAATATCCAAAAGTAAATTCATTCATGGGGAGTGTTACAATATTCTTTATTTATTAGATAACTAACAATATTGGTAAAATTATAATTAGATTTTTTAAATGATAATCTAAATCCTCTATAAAAACTCATAGAATTAAGTGAAGAAAAATATGATAGATAAATATTCATAATCAGTAGCTTATTAAATACCAAATATCTATTCACATATTTTAATAATCTGTAGGGAAAGGTATAAAATATTACCCTAAATTAGGGACAAATTTCCTTTCACTTTTGTTCACACTATAACCTATTTTGGAATGGATGAAATCTATAAAAAATGAAATAAACAAGAAATACAAAAAATTATAACGAGAGAATATCCTTCATTTAAAATAAAAACTTTCTTTTAAGGTTAATGTTTCTATTAGTATAATTTTAGTAATAAATTTTTTTATTTTAGGAAAATAGTATGTGAAAACAACTTTTATCGAATCCCACTAAGAATATATATGAGACAAAAAAATTATTTCCTTTTGAAAATATATTTTCACTATTAGTGGAGGAATAAAATACTAAATTTATAGTAAGAAATGAATAAATAGATATACCCACTTATTTTAACTCTACATGATGTCTCTTGGAATAAAAAAAAATAAAACATATCGGTATAGTTTATAAGAATACATTACATCTACACATATATTCAAGATAGTGAGTGTTCGTATAATATGACTTATATATATATATATATTGAGGAATATAAAGTAACATTATAATGGAACTATTTTTTGGAAATGATAGAGTGATTAAGATTAAAGTTAATTAAAAATGATTCTTACTTTTGATGAATTAAAAAATAGCATTAATATATAAATATATACCATAATACAATCCCTTATTTATAATCCAATTTTGTGACTTGTTGAATTAAGTTATATTCAATAAAAAATCATAATAAATTGGAATGGTGAAAATATATTGATGAAATTATATAGACTAATTGAAAATATAAGTCCTTTTTTAAGAGAGAATAACACCAATTTTATCATGATGGCAAAGAATAATAGATTATGTCATCAATTGATTGATGAAATTTATCAATAAATTTTTAAAATAATTTTAATTATCAATATTGTGATTTATAATTATAGTATAATATGGGATAGTGAAAATACATGTGATTCTTGCATGAGAGGAATACGATAAAAAATATTTACTTGAAAAAGAATAAGTGAGAATAAAATTTTCTTAATTTTATAGACACTAATATGTGTGACCCAATAACATATCCAAGAATATGAGGTGAATATTACTATATATAGTTTTTCATAATTATAATAAAAATAGTTTTATAATGTTTATGAACATAAAAAAGGATGTTATGGAGAGAATCATAATGTTTAAAGGGTGGTCTGGGAATGGAATATAGTAGTAGATCAAATTTCATCAATTGGATCTTGGCATGGAGTACACCACCATTTATGTTTAAAACTATATAGATAAATATGGGATAAAACATGAGGAATCAACCTTTATTGTTCAATAAAAATAATTATTTAAAGGATAAATTAGTAGATGAATAACATTGTCAGAAAATTTCTCATTGAGGGTGGAATATCAGAATATTAAAATAAAGATAAATTTTAATGGATCAAAACACTCAAGATAATTATTTTATATCTCCCAAAGAGTAGAAAACATATTATATAATATATCCTGGATGAAATAAAAAACTAAATCATAAATATTATTTGGATGTAAATATTACATATAGAGAACGAAAGGAAATAAAGGAAATTATAATGATATAGTTGATAAAGGAGTCATTCATATTTACTCATCCAAGAGTAAATCATATAAATAATTACACAAGACATTGAATGAAATCATGACAAGTAATAATGTTTTTGTAATTGAATTAAAATCTACAATAAAATATATATTTTCTGATTTATTGAAAATTTATGGGGAAAATATAAATATATTTTTTAGAGTCTTAAATAGTCCAATAAATTATGTGAATGATGGGGATAAATGAAAAATTAATTAGTTGTTAATTGTTAAAATTCATAAACATAATGAAAAAAAACTAAAAGAAAAAATTGATGAATATTATATTATTAGAGACATGATAACTCTAAAAAAATTAAATCTATATAGAATTTTTTATCATAAATACCTTTTATATATTGGGTAGACTTAATAATATTTTAAAATTTGTTAAAATAAAAAAACATAGATTTATGTTATAAATGATGTGGAAGATTAAGTATTAAAAAATCAGACATGAAAGCTTCTAAAATGTATAAATAATCTCAATATCATTAAAACCAAGTGGGTATTTAAAAATAAATATTATTATTATGGGAATGTGACATAAAATAAAGATATTTTTTTTTTGAAAAAGATGCAATCATATTGTGGTAATATTTGTTCAATGTAATATTTTTACTAGTTTCATGACATGAGTCAATTTGACTATTTATATTATTTTTTATTCAAAGAATATAAAAATATTATTAAATATATATAAATATAGTATTATTGAATTTAGTTCTTATTGAATTATTCTATTTTTATTAAAATATGTTTTTTCAAGTAGGTAATGATGAAGCAAATGTGTTCTAATTGGGAAAGTCGTTTTATGGTTTAAATAAAACAAATGGATTTGTTTGTTTTTATACACTCTTACTTAATTTTTATGGAATTAAACAGAGAATGTGTTTTATATAACAACTATATGAAATCATTAATATAAGAGGATTTCATGGTACTCATCTACATTTATTAAATTGGATTTGGCAGAATTAGCCAGAAATAATTAAAAGGTGTTGTTAAATTGATGACTTCATTATTTGAGATATCGATGATATGTGAGATTACATATATTATGTGGGAGTATGTTAACCAAAAGAAGGTATATAATTTTATTTCTCAATAAAATATATCATAGAGTTTCAAAATAAGTTTAATGTATGTGTTTGTAAGTCAATTTCCAAAATAATCATGTTTGGAATGAACGTCTTGAAGAATGATAAAGGAAAAGTTGTGGATCAAATTTTTTTTCATACAATGATTTTATATTGTTACACTTAACAATAAATAATGAAATCAATCATGAAACTATTCTTATTGTTTGGTTTTGAAATGAACAAAAAATAATAATATTTCACTGTAATAAAAACAATCAAGGAGTATATTTCAGGCACCATTATTTATAGTGTAGTGTTTGATAGATGAAAATAAAAATGTTTTCTGTATATCCAGTTATAGATTAGGATATGGAACTTGTGAAAATAAAATCCAGAAGATGAGATGTATAATTGATTATAAAAATAATCATGGTATATATTATTATTAAATTAGAAAATACAAACATGAATGCAATAGAATAATAATATGTTTTAGTTTAAATTGAATGTACTCATTCGATATAGGAGAAATAAAATAGTTTATTTAAAATAATAAGTGTACAAAACTATGGAATTTTTTTTTTGAAAAAAAAGTGTGTTATTGAGTAGATAAATAATCCAATAAAACACTCATGAATGAAAAATATTCAAATATAGAATTTATTCTATCAAATAACAGGTGGAGTAAAGCATTTATATAGTAGATAAATTTAGTATGTATAAGAAATTGGATGACATTATTTCTAAACAATTAGCCACAATGTTGTTTTAGAATCATTATTTGGATCTTAGTTTCAAAGAATCTCTTATGGATGGAGATGGTTTAGAAAAATTACCTCTCCTAATATGAATTTACCATATAACATTTTTAATCATGATTTGAATGAAATTGGCCTTTTGGTTTATTTTGAATGGGAGATAAAGAAAGAGTGAAATTGTTAAATAAATTTCACAAAGTGAACAAATAAGGGAAATATTATATAATAATGATACTAACATGTGTAATTAGAATATTGTTTCATGCTAAGGGGGAGTAATATACTCCGAATTTATAGATAATTTATCATAAAATTAATTGAGGAGATATCATATATGGTGATGATTTAAAAGTATGTATGAATAAAAGTGATGTCATATGTGTTTCAGTAGATTAGTTGGTGATTTATTAGATATCATGGTCTATGGTAAAAACATAATTCTTATATGAACTATTTTTTTTCTAAACAGAGCATGGATAACATATATTTAGAGTGATAAATGAGTTATTATATAAAAATTTATCTCTACTAGAATATAAAGAGTTTTTAATTCAATTGTGGATTTCTAACAAAACCAAATAGGGGTAATTTTAAAACAAATTCCATCTAATAATAAGATTAGTGGAACATGAAATTTTTTATTTAGAGAATATGGGAAAAAGGATAATATTTAAAAAAATTAAAAAAATTATTATATTTATTTGAAATAAATATTTTTTGTGAGTAATGTAACTTGAGAGACCTGGGTAACGTTTAGTTATGTTTTGAGGATAATTTGAAAAAAAAACAATTGTGATGAAACTGTAGATTATATGAAAAACTTTATTTCCATGCTATAGTATTTTATTATTGAGTTTCTGAATAAATTAAATTGAATATTATAATATAATGGTAAATAATAAAAATTTAATTTGTGTATCATCCAATATCTAAGAAATTTATATTTTGAATTTTCCTTCTGAAAAATATGATCGTTTCATATTTTCTAATATAATATAAAAACATGCACCACATTAGAAAAACTAGAAAAACATTAATATGATAATATTGATCATTATATTTTGTTGATAGATATAAATAATAAATGTAAAATAGTATAATTATAAAATAAACATAACAAAAATAAAATAACTAGAGTATGAAAATTTGGATCATTTTTGACTCCTAGAATATTCACACTAACTAAAAAATGTAAAAATAAATTATAACTTTGGAAATAAATTAGTTTTTTAGAAATTAAGATTATAACATTAAGAGTAATTGAAAGAAATAATGAATGGGAAAAATATAAGATATTTTTAGAAAGTATAAAATTTATAGAACCATTTAAAATATGATTATTGGAATAGAATCCTAACCATTGTATATAATAACCTGATTTTTAAAAGTGTTAAATATAGAAAAAAATATTTAACAATATGAAACAATTATTTTATTTTATGAAAACATATAAGTTTTATTTTCATTATGTTATTTTTTATGATAAATATTAAAAATTTATATTAACATTATATTTTTTTAAAAAATTATATATATATATATATTATAAATAATAATATATTTCTAATAAATCATAAATAATTTTTCTTAGTGTTGGAAATTTGATCATATAATAAAAATTATTATTTCTCAATGATTGATGCATTTTAAACAATTAATCAAAACATATGAAGAAATTTAATTTCCAAAAATGGATTTATTTTTTAGAATCAACACAATTCTATATGGTTATTTTTTGCTATATTTCACAAATAATAAAATATGGAAGTGAATAGTAAATATTGTATAAGAATAGTATTTATTTATTGTTTATATAAACAAATGATTGAGGTTTTTATAATTTAAATGAATATTTTAACAACCCATTTACAATTAAATCTTATGATTCATATTGTTGAATCACATGTTTGATTAATATTTGAATACATAATAATTTATTCCATTATTTTATTCTAAAACAACCCTCCACCCTTATAAATACCACCCTATTCCAATGAATTCACATAAAATTGAAAACAATATTACATTAAGAATATTTACCTAAATAACATCTATACTTTCTTATCCATTTATTCAATTTTTTGGATTCACCAAAAGACTAGTATAAGATGAGTTAAATAGTAGCGGAAAGAATCCCCATAAAATTGATAATGTAATTTTTCTATTTCTTAAACCTATCAATTTATTTCCCTTATTCCTTCTAAATAATCCTTATAAGTATCATAATATTGTATTTAATCATATATTGAAAATTATAATTCAAATATAATATTAATTTTGTCATCATATACATTATATAGTCTTTTTTATAGTTTCTTATATTATTCATCTCATCATGGATGGTTTTAACCACGTATAAGGATGATGTTATAAAATAACTATTATCGAATTCATACAAAATTAAAATGAACTATATTATTATTAAATTTGAACATAATAAGGGTATTATAATTTGATTCATATTCTATTATGGGTAAATAACCATTAAATTAAATAAAAAATTGTGTTTAAAATGGTTAGTAAAACTATTTAAATAAAAAAATATTAATTGATAAAATTTATTCCAAATATACTATGGATATGTTAGAAAACATTTGGATATTTCTAACCATTAAAATATTTTGAATGGAATGAACATAAACTCACAAAACATCAGGATTTCTAGACTCATTGGATAGTAACTTGAAACATTGTCAATAAACTAATTCGATAATGGAATAACCAACCGGAAATCCTTAAGATGGTGAATGTGAAGATAATTTTCTAATTAATGGATTATAATTGAAGATAAATTCCATTACCCCCTCTCTCCAAATATATTGAAATGAGGGGAGGGAGATAATAACCTCTGATTCCCTCATCCAGTAGACTCCAGGTGGGAAACCAATACCGAGGGTATAAAGACTCATGAAATTGGAGGCATTCACTTCAATAATAATATATGATCGAGGGAAAAGATGAATAATAAATAAGTAAATCCATGAAATAATTTAAAATAAACCAAAACTATCACACAATTCATGTTTAATTAGAATCTTTATAGATAAATATATCCAAAAGAAAATGTCCAAAAGAAATTTTAAAGTAGTGACACAAAAACAATCTAAATATCTGATCCATTAATGTTTAGCACTATCCACATAGTCCTCAGGGAATCATGAATATCAGTTTTTGTACATACGGTGATCAAAAAATTATACTTAGTAGTAAAACCAATGTATTTAATTGAAATGTGAAAGAATAATGCTAATTCACATATGAGATAATAGAATAATTAAACAACACCTATACCAGTATACGAACCAATACTAGTCTCACCATCATACACTCATAAAATAATACAAGGAAAGTATAGTAAAATGACAAGAAGCATCTCAATAAAGGTTAGCCCACACCGAATTCCCATTTTCCCCTCTCAAACCATAACATCATACTTCATGGAACTCTTATATCTTCCATATAACATATATCACCACCTCACAACATATTCACATCACATCATGCTCGAAAAGACCTAGGATATTTCCCCAAAACATTTTCAAATCACATCTCACCCCCTAACATATGGTCTATCACATCAAAACTATAACCATGGATGTAGGTTATCTTGAACATGATTAAAATCAATATCATTCCCTTTTCATACCTTGCAAAAACCCCACTATAAGACAGGCCACTACACAAACACATTACATCCCACCTGAAAACACCATGCCCACCACCCCTTAGTATGGTCACATCACATCTTTCCCAAAACACCTGGTCCACCACCCCACAAAAAGATCATCTAAAATATCACCCTAAAACACTAGGTTCGCCACCAAATAGCATGATCACTTCATATATCACCCAAAAACACCTAGGCCATCAACTAGTGTACTAATAAAAATCTAGCCATCATAGACTGTGTATATCTACTATCCTAAGAGAGAGAGATAGAGTGGGAGAAAGAGTAGATATCCATCCATCCATCCCCAACATTAGGATGCCCGAAAAATACCTCTTGTATGAATATATGGGTTTATTCATGTAGTGATTGATGAAATTGGGGTCCATAATTAAAGGATAAAGAAAATTCAAGTATATATGTATATCCAAAAACATACCCAACATGTGGGTTCACACCAAAACACTAACCAAATAACAACATCACCATATTTTTTCCAAATCTAAATTCATAACATCACAGAGATACAAGGCACATCACACCACCAACCAATTCCATTTTCCAACCCATTCATTTACAAATTAGGAATAAACCACATTTAATCACATAGACCATCATTTATTTATTCATTAATCATTTCCATATTATTAACCAAACCAAAAACATATAATTTCAATCATTAAAGAAAATTTATTCTATAGATAAAAAGTCCTCAAGCACAATAGAAACACCCATCACAAGTGTCTCATCATCCTCATCATACCATCACCTCACCGCCCCACAAGCACAACTAAACAAACCACCACCTCACCACTCCAAAAGAAAAACCAAACAACCACTACCTCATCACCCTAAAAGAACAACCAATGAACCACCACCTCACCACCTAATAATAATGAAAAAACCTACACCTCACCACCCAAAATTAATTTCCAAACAATAACCTCCTTGCCATAACAAAATCACTACCAAAAAACAACCAGCTTGCCACCTCGAAACCATGGCTAAAGAATAATCACCTCACTACACCAAAATCACATCCACACAACCACCCATCATCCCTACATCACTTTGTAATCACAAATTTCTTCCCAAATTCATGTACCTACATTACAACACATCAAAAAACATTTTAAAGATTTTAAAAAGGGGATTTTATCACATAAAAAATTATTTTATGGGTGTCATCATATAAGTCATATTTAGAGGAATAAATTTTAATTAGAAAAATATAATTGGTTATTAAATTTATATTTTTTGGTGACATCAAACCAATTACAAGATACATAACAGTCAAAAAATCATGTCATCCTGTGAAAATAAAAACCCCACTAGCTTTAATTTTCTATAGAGAATTTAGCCAATATAATGGTATTATAAAAATAAAATAAATGATGTGAGATAATGATAATAAAACCTATTTCCACTTAAATTTCAATTAAACTATTATTTATCTTCATAAAATAGTGAAAAATATATTCCTAAGGATAATCAAAATAAAACTCATCTCGCATGATACATAATAAAGTAAAACAATGTATTATGTACTTCAAATAGGCTTTTCCAACTTCTTGTGAACCATATATAGAAGAGAAAATAAACATGAACCATAACTCCATAATCACCCATGGATCAACATAAACCACATAATGCTTTATGGAAAATGAATCCCAACTCACTATCCCAAAAAAACTACCAGACCATAGAGAATTCAAAAGATAATGATGAAGTAAAACCATGGGGAATAGAAAAGAAATCCCCACGAATCACCAACCATCATCCACCAGATCCATCCAATAAATGTAGGGAGAAGATGGAAAGAAGAACCCTAAAAACTATTTATCTCCAAAAAGCATTTTTGATGATGGTTTCTATAAGTGATAAGAATCAGCTGACAAAAGGTATTATAACATGACATTCCACTAGTTTCATGTCATGTAAGCCTAACATGACATGTAATGAATGTGTTTCATGAATATTCCATATTTCACTAAAAAATTTCCTCATCTATTATTTATTACACATAATGTATTACACTTAAAAGATATGAATCAATCTCAGATTTTCCCCCTCTCACAATTTAAAATCCATGAAACACCAATTCACATCGTGTAAACATTTCATGATTTGTATTTCTTAAAGAATATATTCTACATATCTTACCACCATAGAAACTCTTAAAGCATCATTCAAGTCACCCCCAACACCCAAAACCATTAAAGTAGTGGAAGTAGAAGGAATATACTATTACATAAAATACCTATCAAACTATTCTCACCCGTGAGAATCCAAAACCTATCCCATATTGAAAGGGGTCTGAACAACCACCACGTGAGATACCTCTAAAAGATCTCATCATACCCAAATGATACTCCCAAACAAATACAATAAAAATATGGACAAAGATCATCTCAAGAATTTTCATCATGATAAAACCAAAGAACCACAAGCATCTGACCTCAATACTCTCAAAACAAATAAACACATCAACTAATAAATCACGTAACCCAGAACATATGAATCATGGAGTTCCATCATCCATATCAAAATACACTCTATTATGGGTGGAACTAACTCACCTACATAGATTTAATCTCATCATAGTACACTGAATCTCAATTAGTAATCATTTCCTAACATTTTCATATGTTTTATCTTTATCAAACATTTCAAATTACAATATCAACTAATATAGAACATGTCATAACATAAAAAGATCAAAACATCACATCATCTAGGAAAACTAAAAAAAGAAAAAAAAATCATAAAATAGATCTGGGTAATGGATAAGTATATGCATGTCTCACTCCCAAGTACTCTTCTCTAGACCATCATTCCTTCATAACACATGAACCAATGAAATGGTCCATCCATTCAATGGGTTCCCTTTGTGATCCTAGATCTTTACTGGAATATCTATGAACTTCATTTAATCCTCAATATCTAACTCTCTTAGTAAATGACATGGAAGAAATCATGGAGATTATGATGAAGTTGAGGGTTGTGGAAGATGTTGTGGAATGTATCAATAATTTGTGTAAACCTTAACTAATACACCACCTCTCCAACTCGCCACAATACCTCAAAGGGCCCAAAAAACCTATGAGAAATCTTACTCCCACAACAAAACTTCCAATTCCCACATCAAATGGAAAACATAAAGAAAATTTTTCCCCAACCACTACCTCCAAGACACTCCTCATATGATCAACATATGACTTCATTCATTCTTATGCTGATTTTATCCTCTCAAAAACAAGATGAACATTATATGTTGTGATATTGACAACATTATGACCAAGAATTTCTCCCTCCCTAAACTTTATCCATCATAATGGATAATTAAATGATCGCCCATAAAGTTTCTCAAACCAAGATGCACTAGCAGAATAGTGATAGATATTATTGTACATAATCTCTAACAAAAGGAAGGTTTCATACACACAACCTAGTGAAGTCTAAGATGCATTCCCACAACATATCTTTTAGTGTAGGGATGGTCCTATCTATCTATCCATTCATCATTGGGTGGAATATAGTGCTTGGAAAAAACTAAATTCCAAGAGCATATTGTAATCCCCACTAGACTTACAAGGTAAAATTGTAATACTTGTCTAAGATAATGGACTAAAAAATCCATAAAACTACACCAAATTATCCATATACCTCTCAGACAAATAATATATTAGGCCTACCTCCATGGTTTCTAGGATATATGTTACTTTTTCAGTTGATCCATGATGACCAATATAGAATCACAACCTACCTGAGCATAGGGTATCCCTATGATAAAATCCATTGATATATAATCCCATATCCACTTGGGAATATAAATAGAAAATAGAAAACCTCCAGGAAAATGATGCTTGACGTTTACCTATAAGGAATATAATCACATATCCATGAAATCCACCACCGCCTGTTTCATCCAAAGCCACCAAAAATGACTCATAAATCCACTATAAATATAGAATACTCATGGGTTTTCCCAAAAAATAGATGTATGAAACTCACAAAGGAATCCCCCACACATCTCTACCAGAACAAACAGACCCCCCCTAATACATCTTCAAGTTCAAACCATCATTCAACCATCCCTACATAGAATCACTATAGCCAAGTTGATTTCACATCACCTATTCCTCTTAGTATACCCAATATAAATCCTCTACCATCCACATCAGAGATGATTACACCTTAATTTGAGTCAAATAGACTCTATCATAAACCACCCATGCAACTATGTGTATGGTGGTAAACTCCTTCATCACTCTCTAAACATCACTATAATCCTAAACAGATTTCTTCTATTTTTTTTTGATAAATGCATCAGTTACAACATTTATTTTTCCCTAAGGTGTAAGAGATATCAAAATCATAATCCAGAAAAAATTCTATCCATCACATCTTTCATATATTTAGATCACATTGTGAAAAGATATAAATCAAGGTCTTGTGATAGGTGAATAATATATAGAACTCCCCAATGAGGTAATTCGACCATAAATTTAGTTCAACTTCAACCAATTCTAGCTCCAAATCGTGGTTGAAATAGTTATGCTAATGGGTACCTATTTTTTGAGTCACATAAGATATCACTATGTTATACTGCATCAACATACACACCAATCCTGGATATGAAGCATTACATAACTCCTCAAACATCACACCCTCCTTAGGAAGCTAAAGAACCATTGCACTTACTAGCTTCCCTTTTAGGTAACATAACACTGGATGACTCTAATAAGTCTACACAAATTACATATTTTTCCTAGTCAAAGGTATTATCACTGCTACAAAATGAGGTAAATGATAAATATACCTCCAATAATATCTTATAATATCTAGAAAACTACAAACCTATTCCATGTTGTGGGGTGCTTCATAAGAAATTACTACCTTGAAAATCAATGTGTCTACTACTACACCCTATTGAGACACCAAATGCATGAGGAAATTCACATCTCATTTACAAAACATACAATTTGAAAACATTCCATAGAGATGGTGGCATAAAATAACATACATGATAGATATGATATGATTATCATACTCCTCTTATGAATTAGATTAGATAAATATGTCTTCATTAAACATGACTAGGCACTGGTCCAAGAAATCATGGAACATTAAGTTCATGAGTCCCATGAACATAGATAGTTCATTTGTGACATCAAACAGTATTCTTATAAACTCGTAGTTACCATACCTATAAATAATTTTAGTCTTTGGGACATCTCCCATCTCCACACACAACCAGTGATATCTCATCCATAGATCAATCTTAGAAAACCAACTCTCCCATATCATCTACTCAAAAGGATTATCTATCCTCATGAGTGGGTAATTGTTTAGGTATGTTACCTAATTCAACCTGTGGTAGTCTATACACAACCTAATACTACCATACACCTTCTTGGAGAACAACAACGGGGAACCCCATAGAGGTACAAAAGGAAGTATAAAAACCTTCTTCATCCAAACCTATATCTGAATCCTTGAATCCAGCATCATATTAGGATCTATCTAGTAAGGATCCATCAATATTAGAGAATCAATCATCTATAAGTCAATCCTGAAATCAAAATAACATTGAGGGGGTAGCATTATAACCTCCTCAAGGAAAAAAATCCAAAAAATCCCAATTTAACCTAGGGACATATATTATCCCAAAATCCCCTTATTCCACTTACAACTCAATCATCATTGAAATAAGGATCTCTATATAGTGACTGCCCACTTGACAACATCACATTCTAATGAAAATTACATACTGACCATCCAAATCTGAGAACACAACTCTCATATATAAATAGTTGATAAAAATGTATATAATACCCAAAAAAAATTCTAGGATGACATCATAAGGCTTCATATATAGAATGAAATGGTCCCCATAAGATTTCCATTACCCCATAATAAGTATACATCGACAGAACACATCAAAAAAGTCGGTCTGGTGTTCGAATGGTGGAGTCAACACCAGGGGAATGAGAATTCTCTTGACATCTTGTCCAAGTGTATAGACTAGAGTGGGTGTAACAAATAGGTACAAATATTATAAAACAAATAAGGTAAAAAAGGGGTAATAAACAAATTAGTAATTTCTATGATGATCTCTAGACCATCTAGAATTTTCACCTACACTATATGAAAATGATTGTGCCAAAATCTTATACCTCTCTATTAATGACCAACTCTATGACCATGTTTGGGTCGAGGTCCTTGAAACTGAGAAGTATTCAAAGGTCATCCTAAACTTTCTAAATCTCCCCTTGATAGGGAGTAATCATGCTTACCCTATAGCTGAAATGGTATCCCTAGAAATAATTAATAAGGATAGTGCTAACCCTGTCCACCTCCACCAAACTGATCACAAGGAACCACAATGAACTGGTCCTAGTGATGTCCATGAACCCCATAACCAAAACATACAATCCTGATATCTTTGGGAATATCATAGATATCATTGGCCTCATAAGGTTGAAATGGATTTTGTTGAGGTCAACACCACAATGATAAAAACCTCAAAGGTCCTGATTCCTGAGAGCTACCACAGACAACCCATCTCCTTGTAGAACCCTCAAGATTCCCCTATTGTGGTGAACCTCCACACGAGTTCATACACTTCATGACATATGTCCTATAATGAACCTCCAGATATCTAAGAAATCTAAATTGAGTCACAAATACTAGATAGAATGATAGATTCCCCCTCAATAAATTGCACATGAGTATCCTCATATAGAAAAAGATAATTGGAAGAACACATAATGTCCTTGAACTTAATTCCCAACTCCAACACTAACATACTCCCCTTATTAAGTTAAATAAGTTCCTACCTCTTAATCGACTTCATGGATGATGAAATGATATCTTCCATAAGACCTTCTAAATGTTGAAACATGAAACATCTTCCACCTCCTTCCCTCCTATATACATTGTACAAAACCAACCCACAATTCTTTACATCTGAATGACTTCTAAATGGATCCATTACTCCATAGAGTCCTATATCAAACTAATAGAGATCTCAATCTCATCCAACCAACTCCCTTTTCTATATATTAAATACTACCCTCATACTTACCCAATGCTTATGGTTGAGAATTATGAAATTCCCTTGGCCTTTGATCATCCTCCTCAACTAAATTGACAGTAAAGCAAAAAAAATAGATTTGACCACTACACCATAACTTCCCAAACCACATGCATATGATGTCTTAGAGCTGTAGATAAAAACAAAACTCAAACTTCTTAAGCCTGATCATATGTAATTTTATTTAGATTCATTTTTTATCCCATTATAAATTGTAACCTTCCAAAACAAACCAATTCAAACAAGAACACAAGTCAACTTGTTTCATTACCTCTTCTAGGTATCTACCCTACAAACAGGTCCAACACAAATGGTCATTCAATAAGATTATAGTCCATAAACTAGATCATCATGGGGCCCTAAATTCATATTTCCTATTTGTTCTCCCAATCCTATGTCACATACTAAGGTCAACTGGAATTTCTTCTAAACCATACCATGCAATCCTCACTATGACCAACTCCTAAATCCAATATATCCCTCAACTATCACCCCTGATACCAGTTTCTCATGACCTATCCTACCAAATATATCGCAATGAGGGGATAGATATAATGACCCATGAGTCCCACTTCCAGTATGTCTTGAGTCGGAGACTAGCTTAGAGGGTATATAAATCTCATGAAATGGTAGGAAATACCATGTATAATAATATTGAATTAGATGATAAGATGAATTATCCACAAGAAGCTCAATGAAATAATATAAAAGAAACCAAAACCATCTGATAATGCATGGATAATTAAAACTGACATAGATAAAAGTCTCTAAAATTAAATACCCAAAAGAAAATATAATGATGCAATACCATTACTATGAAATATCCAAGCAAGTAATGTCCAATAGGGTCGATGTATTTCCCCTACAAACCTGAAAATTATTTTATATGCATCGGGTGCGTATACAAGTATACTCATTTGGAAAACCAATATCTAACATGAACATGTTAATGAAGCATAGTAATGAAGATGTGAGCTAATAGAATTCCAAACATCACCTTTACAGGTATAATAACTAAACCCAATTTCATCCAGGCACACTCATCAAATAACACAAGCCATGTATAGTAACATAATAAGAATCGTATCAATAAATCATACCCCTCACCACTTTAACTCTAATTTTCCTCTCTCACATTGCAACTTCATACATCCAATCATTCCCATATCTTATGAATAACATATACCACTAACCAAAAATAGGTTAACATCACATCACACCCGAAAACACCAAAGTGACCACCCCATTGAATAGTCATATCATATATAACCCACATACACCTATGAAATCACATCACAACCATAACCAAAGTATTATGGTATCATGTTGATGAAGGATATCAAAGTTATTCCCTATGCCTATTTGGAATGACCTATACCATTAAACTCCCTAAAACATTATCACATCACATCCCTCTTAAAAACACATGGGAACCACCACACAACATGGTCACTTTAAATATCTTCTAAAAACACATAGGCCATCGCTCCCACAAAATGATCACATCACATATCGCCTAAAATGTAAAGACCCGGAAATTTCAAGGAAATTTTTTTTCTTAATTTTCTTTGGAATTTTACAAGAACGCAGTTTCTGACGGAGCCTGATTCCGAGGCCCGGTGTGCCCGGAATTAATTTCTAAAGTTTGGCTCGGGTACGTTCAGTGAACGAGCGAGCGGGAATTTCTATCTTTTGAACCGGTGCTCGGAATTGAAATCTGATTGCACCGATGAACTCACAACGCCGGTAATCGCTTAAGGGAACCTTTACCGTAGTTGTGTTTGTGCGGGAGAAGAAGTTAATTTTTTGGGGTTTTATTAAAAAAGTGAATAATATTGTTAAATCAATTTTATTTCATGTTAAGTTGTTAACTTCTCCCATGGGAAGTTGGTGGTGGGACCACATCCATCCAACTTCCCATGTGTGGATATTTGAAAGGGTGGGGCCCACACAAACCCCTCCCCACCTCTTCAAATTCCTTAACTTTCCTAACCCCTCTAAACCCCCCCATTTAAGTTTTGATAACTTAACACCTCCTTAATTTTATAACATCTAATGTTAATAACTTAAGTGAGTTAAATATGGGTTTTGAATTTCCAAACTCTTGAAATTCAAAACCTATATTGGGTTAATAAAATAAGTGGGAGGATTATTTTATTTTGGGGTTAGTTGTTCTTGTGGTGGATACTTGGGAGAGAAAAGGTTAAGTCTTCTTCTTCTTCAACATCGACGAAGAACGCGAAGAACACCTCCAACGAAGAACATCTCCACCGAAGAACGCGGCGTCTTCTTCCAACGACGTTTCCCCTTCGAACGCACCTCGACGACAACGGAGTCGACGTTCTTTCCCCGCGACACCCGACCTCCACGACGCTCGTCTTCCGCGGTTTTTTAACGTGCTCCGCACTTGAACCGAGGTAGGGGTTTATTTATTTAATTGTTCGTGAATACAAACTTGGTTATAATCGTGGATTAAAACCCTTTTTGTTATTGAATAACATGAGGGGGTCGGACCGCACAAACACGGCCGACCCTCCTCCTTTGTTTTTCGTGATGGTATCTTGAGGATGATACGAGAAAACGTGGTGTCGTCGCACCACAAGATTTATTGCGGAAGATACGTGCGGCGCCGTCGCGCCGCGCCGTGGAAAGAAATCCAAGAACGTGATGTCGTCGCGTCGTGTCGAAGAAAGTCAAAGGCGCCGCGGCCGGAGCGGGGCCGCGGCGGAGGGAAGCGATGCCGTCCATCGCGGCGAACGGCATAGGCCGCGGCCGGTTCCGGGCCGCGGCGGAGCAAGATGACCGGCGGCCGGCACCGGGCCGTCGGTGTCGTCGAAGGAAGGACCGCCTGTCGCCGGTCCTTGGTGGCGAAATCGGCCGGCCAGTGCGGGTCGGCCGGGCAGTGGAGACCGGGGGAATTAATTCCCACGACCGGGTCTTCAAGCGGCCCCAATTAAGGGGTCGCGGTTTCACAAAGGGGGGGGGGCTTTGCCCCCCGCGCGCGGCACCCGAACGACGCGCTGGCCGCACCGCCGGCCGGGTCGCGTCGCCGGCCGGGCCGGGTCCAGCCGGACCGGGTGGGGTCGACCCGGTTCGGGCCGACCCAGTTCGGGTCGGACTAGGGGGGGTCGGTCCGGGTCGGCCCGGGCCCAGACCCCCAGTTTCGGGCCACTTTTGGTCAAATGCCCGTATCTTGGGCTACGGGCCTCCAAACGACTCGCCGTCAGCGGCAACGCGATCCTTGAATCGAGACGGTCGTTTCAGTATACTATACTCAAGGTACATCTTCCTTTTCGGGAGGCTACGTGGTTAAAACTCCATGGTTAAGCGTGCTTGGCCTAGAGTAGTGATCAGGATGGGTGACCTCCTGGGAAGTTTCCCAGGGTGGGTGTGAGACGGAAAAGCCAATAACTTCCAGACCAGGCGTCCGTTTGACGCGCCGTCTGTTGCGTTGCGTTCCAATTGACGATACGGAACTTTTGGCATCCTCCGCCCGAGTTTTGGATGCAGATGGATAGTGGCCGGGTTGGATCGCACCGAAATCCAACCGGGCCCCTGGAACGGAAAAACTGATATCTTTCTGACAGAACGTCCGTTTGACGAACCGTCAGCGGCGTTGGTGATCGCGTTGAGAAACGGTCCCTATGAGTTTACCCTATGAGAGTTCGGGGTACAGTTGAGATACGGCCGGGTTTGGTTCGCTCATGAAACCAACCGGGCCCCTGGGACGAAAAGGCTAATAACTCACAGACCGGGCGTCCGATTGACGCGCCGTCTGTTGCGTTGAGACCCCTATGACGTGGCGGTCCTTTGAGATACTTCTTCGTGGGACTTTGAGATACTTGGAGTATCGACCTGTAGCTCGTGGAGCGGACCCTCCCAGTGACGAGCGTGCGGAGTACGGAGACCGTGTAGCTGGCTGAGACCCGACGACTGCTGATCGAACGACTCGGTGTGTTACAGAGGTGCGCTTGGTTGTAGCGGCACATCGGAGCGCTTGGTTGTAGTGGCAGACCCACGACAGAGGTGCGCTTGGTTGTAGCGGCACATGGGAGTGCTTGGTTGTAGCGGCAGACCCACGACAGAGGTGCGCTTGGTTGTAGCGGCACATGGGAGCGCTTGGTTGTAGCGGCACATGGGAGCGCTTGGTTGTAGCGGCAGACCCACGACAGAGGTGCGCTTGGTTGTAGCGGCACATGGGAGCGCTTGGTTGTAGCAGCTGGCCCGCAGTACTCGATGGGTGGAGTTCTTCAGCAGTCTTAGGTTAGTGAGCAGTACCTTGGAGTCGTGACAGGACCACTGTACACTCTAGAGACGGAGCTCTTCAGCAGTTACGGTTTTGATAATGAAAATCCTAGTTGAGCTGAGACTTTTGACCTTGTGTTTACCTCATGATTGAGATGGGTCACTTGCTAACTTAGGTATATGTATGGGCATATACCCGGGTAGTGGTTATCCATTGATTTCACAATCCTTGTGTTTCCTCATGATTGAGATGGGTTACTTGATAACTTAGGTATATGTATGGGCATATACCTAAGTAGAGGTTATCTGTTGAGATCTTTTTTATGGTTATCCTTGTTAGTTTAGTGAGACCTTGAAGGTCTCGGGGTCCCTACTGAGTATCGTTATACTCACCCCTGCACGGGCTATGCCCGCACCTCGTTGTGTTGGTTGCAGATGACGGGCAGTGCTGACAGAGGCCGAGTGTTCGAGGACTGGACGGTACCTAGAGGTGTACTATATGACGAGATGGTACCTGGAGGAGGACCTCACGACGAGATGGTACCCAGAGGTGGACGTGATGACGAGGCGGTACCCGAAGGTGGACCACTGGGCGGACATACTCGGAGCAGACGGCAGGACCCGAGGAGCAGAGGAGCTATCTGTACCCACCCTTCAGGTGGGATTTCCAGTGGACAGCTCGGCGTAGCAGCTTTACTTTTCAGTTTCTGTTTTCCCTTCGAGTTGTACTTTACAGTTGGGCTTGTATTTCCGGCCCCTTTTTACTTTCCGCACTTACTGTTGTACTCAGTTTTTACTTAGTGTTTACTTCTTCCGCTTGTACTCTGTGTGATTGTTTACTTTAAAAAGGAAATGCCTTCCCTTTTTACCAGGATATACGCCTTGGTGCTAGTCGCCAGCCCCTGGCCTATGGAAGGCGGGCTTGGGGTAGTCACAGCACGGGCCCCGAGGATGGGTCGTGACAAATTGGTATCAGAGGAGTTCGGTTCTACCGCAGAACTTATAACTCTGATGTTTCTTTCTGTGAAGCAATAGTGTTGAGAGTACCGAGTGTGGTTTTAAGTTCAGGGAGTCCAGTGTTGGTGCGGGCGGCCGACGTATCCATACACCAGGACCCTGACAACTGATTTCTGACTTTGTGCACGAAAACACTAATTGCGTGTGTGTTTTCAAAGGTTTTCCCTTAAAACAGCTCAAACCAGGTCTGCTCACCGGGTATAAACATTTGACCGTGTCACGATGTTTCTTTCAGAATGTCTTTTCACGGACGACCAGCTAGAGCCCCGAGAGTGGTACGTACTGACAGCCCGCCGAGCGACGAGGCCTCAGTACAGGGCCCTATCCCAGTTGAGGCACCAGCGGAGGAACCAAAGGTACTGCTACCCATTGGGCCACCGATGCCACCAGCCTCAGCAGTAGGCGATGCACGACGCTTGAGCGCGCTGCACGAGTTCCAGTGCCAGAGGCCACTCAGGTTCCGGGGAGAGACGGACCCGCAGGCGGCTGAGGTTTGGCTGGAGGCTGTGGTGAGAGTCTTCAGGCTAATGGGGACGCTGGCAGACATCATGGTGATCTTTGCTACCAACCTCCTTCAGGCAGCAGCAGGCAGGTGGTGGAGCCACTTGTTCCAGTTTTGCGATGAGATGAACTTCGCATGGGAAGACTTCGAGAACTTCTTCAGGGTGGAGTTTATGCCAGTATCTCTACACCCCAAGCGTGTACTAGAGATTCTGCCTTTGCCGCGTGCTTTTCGATCAGTATCCGAGTCATATGTTGGCAGTAGACAGATGATGCAGAGGTCCAGGAGGACCGGACTAGCAGTTGGACGATCTCGGGTTTTAGGACCGGTGGTGCGGGGCACCCGAGGTGGGGTCAGAGCCAGGCGTGCCAGAAACGGACAATGTTACTCTTGCGGCGGAAAGTGACACCTGGCACGTGACTGTCCGACTCCTCGTACGATTGATCAGCGGGTGTTGGAGGAGCCACCGAGATAGAAGAAGCGGCGAGTGCTTGAGTAACAGCCGAGCAGTGGACAAGGTAGTAGAGCTCTGAGAGCAGGTGGGCAGGAGAGGAACTAGTGGATACGTCCTTTGTACTTCTAGTTCCATGTTGCTTTGTATTCGTGTCTTTGTACTATGAGATACAATAATAAAAAGACACTTATCTTTGTTGCTTTCCTGTCCTTTTGTTTGGTTGATACTGAGTGGTCCCGGTTAAACTGTTGACTTGACCCTCACTTTCGAGATTTCTACTGGAGGGGACCCAGTGACCTCACACTGATGCCGAAAGTGTGACACGACCCTTGGAGGCGAGAGTGACAGTTGGATCTCTTAGTAGATACGTCGAGGCCTTACGACGTCATCCATGGCATGAATGCATCATTCATGTCAGGATTGACTATATTAGGCAACGAATGTGGTTCATCCAGGGGATGAGACCGGGTTTCTCTTATCGGCAAAGAAGAAATCATAGCAGCTCTTGTGAGACTAAAGGAGGTCCAGGACATCCAAGAGAGGATGAAGACTGCACAGTGCAGTAAAAAACAGGAAACCGGTGCCAGTCATAGAGACTCGGGCGTGTTAAGAAGAGGAAACTTAAAGGATAGATGAGTCTACGAAGCAGTAGACGTGGAGGTAGAGCTAGGAGAACAGCATGAGGTGGTGTACATCCTAACATGGTACAACCACCCGCCTTAGTTATCCCCACCAAGCTCAGGTAGCTAGAGGGCGGTGGAAAAATGCGGCTGCATGCGGTCAAGGAGTGTGACCCAATGGCTCTAAAAATGATTCAAGGGACAGTCTGTGTCAACTACTATCTGCTGAAGTAACAGACGTCGATATGAATCATTCCTCGCTTTCACAAATATTGTTCCAGGCCTAGAGTTTCCGGTAAGCCGTGGACTTGACCCTCACGTCTGGAGATACCTTGGGAGGAGACTCGATAATCACACTTACGTCGATGGTGTGGTCAGACCCTCGAGGTGAGAGTTTCGGTGGGAATCTCTTGGTGGCAGCGTCGAGGCCTTACGACGTTAGTTTGAGTATGGAATGGGCAATAACTGTTTATACTCAAATTGACGGTTTTAGGCAAACGTCGGGATGAGTTTTCCTTAGTCGGCGGAAAAGGAAACCCTAGGCAGCGCAGGGTAACTCTTGCACAGGAGAGTGCGACCGATCATTCTTGAGTCGGTCAACCTTACCATCGTGGCAGCAGCCTTTCGAGTTCCAGTTCTAATAGAAAATGGAGACCTCTGGAGTTCGAGGATGACGATCACGTCCTTATACGGGTCTCACCTCGACAAGGTTTATGGAGATGTGGCCAAGGCGGCAAGTTATCACCAGGGTTCAGCGGACCTTCTTAGGTCCCCATATGGGTAGGCGGGGTGGTTTACTGCTTGACCCATTCACCGCAGTTGCACCAGGTGCACGATGACTTCCACGTATCTCAACTGAGGAGATACGTGCTCGACCATGCGCATATCATCGACCATGAGGAGCTGGACGATGGCGATGGGGTGTCTTTCACGGAGGTTCCAGTGGGGATCGAGGATCGACAGGAGCAGATCCTACGAGGACGATCGATTCCTCGGGTGCACTTTCATTGGCAGTATGGAACCTCCAGGTAAGCACATGGGAGTGGAAGGCTCAGATGCGTGCTCTGTACCGCTTTTGTGACCCTAGTTTGTATTGAAGCTTTACAGGGACGTAAAGCCCTGAGGTGGGAGTAATGTAAAGACCCGGAAATTTCAAGGAAATTTTTTTTCTTAATTTTCTTTGGAATTTTACAAGAACGCAGTTTCTGACGGCGCCTGATTCCGAGGCCCGGTGTGCCCGGAATTAATTTCCGAAGTTTGGCTCGGGTACGTTCAGTGAACGAGCAAGCGAGAATTTCTATCTTTTGAACCAGTCCTCAGAATTGAAATCCGATTGCACCGATGAACTCACAACACCGGTAATCGCTTAAGGGAACCTTTACCGTAGTTGCGTTTGTGCGGGAGAAGAAGTTAATTTTTTGGGGTTTTATTAAAAAAGTGAATAATATTGTTAAATCAATTTTATTTCATGTTAAGTTGTTAACTTCTCCCATGGGAAGTTGGTGGTGGGACCACATCCATCCAACTTCCCATGTGTGGATATTTGAAAGGGTGGGACCCACACAAACCCCTCCCCACCTCTTCAAATTCCTTAACTTTCCTAACCCCTCTGAACCCCCCATTTAAGTTTTGATAACTTAACACCTCCTTAATTTTATAACATCTAATGTTAATAACTTAAGTGAGTTAAATATGGGTTTTGAATTTTCAAACTCTTGAAATTCAAAACCTATATTGGGTTAATAAAATAAGTGGGAGGATTATTTTATTTTGGGGTTAGCTGTTCTTGTGGTGGAGACTTGGGAGAGAAAAGGTTAAGTCTTCTTCTTCTTCAACATCGACGAAGAACGCGAAGAACACCTCCAACAAAGAACATCTCCACCGAAGAACGCGATGTCTTCTTCCAACGACGTTTCCCCTTCAAATGCACCTTGACAACAACGGAGTCGACGTCCTTTCCCCGCGACGCCCGACCTCCGCGACGCTCGTCTTCCGCGGTTTGTTGACGTGCTCCGCACTTGAACCGAGGTAGGGGTTTATTTATTTAATTGTTCGTGAATACAAACTTGGTTATAATCGTGGATTAAAACCCTTTTTGTTATTGAATAACGCGAGGGGGTCGGACCGCACAAACACGGCCGACCCTCCTCCTTTGTTTTTCATGATGGTATCTTGAGGATGATACGAGAAAACGTGGTGCCGTCGCACCACAAGATTTATTGCGGAAGATACGCGCGGCGCCGTCGCGCGGCGCCGTGGAAAGAAATCCAAGAACGCGATGCAGTCGCGTCGCGTCGAAGAAAGTCAAAGGCGCCGCGGCCGGAGCGGGGCCGCGGCGGAGGGAAGCGATGTCGTCGCATCGCGCCGAACGGCATAGGTCGCGGCCGGTTCCGGGCCACGATGGAGCAAGATGACCGGCAGCCGGCACCGGGCCGCCGGTGTCGGCGAAGGAAGGACCGCCCGTCGCCGATCCTTGGTGGCGAAACCGGCCGGCCAGTGCGAGTCGGTCGGGCAGTGGAGACCGGGGGAATTAATTCCCACGACCGGGTCTTCAAGCGGCCCCAATTAAGGGGTCGCGGTTTCACAAAGGGGGGGGGGGGGGGGCTTTGCCCCCCCCCGTGCGCGGCACCCGAACGACGCGCTGGCCGCACCGCCGGCCGGGCCGGGTCCAGCCGGACCGGGTGGGGTCGACCCGGTTCGGGCCGACCCGGTTCGGGTCGGACCAGGGGGGGTCGGGCCGGGTCGGCCCGGGCCCAGACCCCCAGTTTCGGACCACTTTTGGTCAAATGCATGTATCTTGGGCTACGAGCCTCCAAACGACTCGCCGTCAGCGGCAACGCGATCCTTGGATCGAGACGGTCGTTTCGGTATACTATACTCAAGGTACATCTTCCTTTTCGGGAGGCTACGTGGTTAAAACTCCATAGTTAAGCGTGCTTGGCCTAGAGTAGTGATCAGGATGGGTGACCTCCTGGGAAGTTTCCCAGGGTGGGTGTGAGACGGAAAAGCCAATAACTTCCAGACCAGGCGTCTGTTTGACGCGCCGTCTATTGCGTTGCGTTCCTATTGACGATACGGAACTTTTGGCATCCTCCGCCTGAGTTTTGGATGCATATGGATAGTGGCCGGGTTGGATCGCACCAAAATCCAACCGGGCCCCTGGAACGGAAAAGCTGATATCTTTCTGACAGAACGTCCGTTTGACGAACCGTCAGTGGAGTTGGTGATCGCGTTGAGAAACGGTCCCTATGAGTTGACCCTATGAGAGTTCGGGGTACAGTTGAGATACGGCCGGGTTTGTTTCGCTCACGAAACCAACCGGGCCCCTGGGACAAAAAGGCTAATAACTCACAGACCGGGCGTCCGATTGACGCGTCGTCTGTTGCGTTGAGACCCCTATGATGTGGCGGTCCTTTGAGATACTTCTTCGTGGGACTTTGAGATACTTGGAGTATCGACCTGTAGCTCGTGGAGCGGACCCTCCCAGTGACGAGCGTGCGGAGTACGGAGACCGTGTAGCTGGCTGAGACCCGACGACTACTGATCGAACGACTCGGTGTGTTACAACGGTGCGCTTGGTTGTAGCGGCACATGGGAGCGCTTGGTTGTAGCGGCAGACCCACGACAGAGGTGCGCTTGGTTGTAGCGGCACATGGGAGCACTTGGTTGTAGCGGCAGACCCACGACAGAGGTGCGCTTGGTTGTAGCGGCACATGGGAGCGCTTGGTTGTAGCGGCAGACCCACGACAGAGGTGCGCTTGGTTGTAGCGGCACATGGGAGCGCTTGGTTGTAGCGGCAGACCCACGACAGAGGTGCGCTTGGTTGTAGCGGCACATGGGAGCGCTTGGTTGTAGCGGCAGACCCACGACAGAGGTGCGCTTGGTTGTAGCGGCACATGGGAGCGCTTGGTTGTAGCAGCTGGCCCGCAGTACTCGATGGGTGGAGTTCTTCAGCAGTCTTAGGTTAGTGAGCAGTACCTCGGAGTCGTGACAGGACCACTGTACACTCCAGAGACGGAGCTCTTCAGCAGTTACGGTTTCGATAATGAAAATCCTAGTTGAGCTGAGACTTTTGACCTTGTGTTTACCTCATGATTGAGATGGGTCACTTGCTAACTTAGGTATATGTATGGGAATATACCCGGGTAGTGGTTATCCATTGATTTCACAATCCTTGTGTTTCCTCATGATTGAGATAGGTTACTTGATAACTTAGGTATATGTATGGGCATATACCTAAGTAGAGGTTATCTTTTGAGATCTTCTTTGTGGTTATCCTTGTTGGTTTAGTGAGACCTTGAAGGTCTCGGGGTCCCTACTGAGTATCGTTATACTCACCCCTGCACGGGCTATGCCCGCACCTCGTTGTGTTGGTTGCAGACGACGGGCAGTGCTGACAGAGGCCGAGTGTTCGAGGACTGGACGGTACCTGGAGGTGGACTATACGACGAGATGGTACCTGGAGGAGGACCTCACGACGAGACGGTACCCAGAGGTGGACGTGATGACGAGGCGGTACCCGAAGGTGGACCACTGGGCGGACATACTCGGAGCGGGCGGCGGGACCCGAGGAGCAGAGGAGCTATCTGTACCAACCCTTCAGGTGGGATTTCCAGTGGACAGCTCGGCGTAGCAGCTTTACTTTTAAGTTTCTGTTTTCCCTTCGAGTTGTACTTTATAGTTGGTCTTGTATTTCCGGCCCCTTTTTACTTTCCGCACTTACTGTTGTACTCAGTTTTTACTTAGTGTTTACTTCTTTCGCTTGTACTCTGTGTGATTGTTTACTTTAAAAAGGCAATGCCTTCCCTTTTTACCAGGATTTATTCCTTGGTGCTAGTCGCCAGCCCCTGGCCTATGGAAGGCGGGCTTGGGGTAGTCACGGCACGGGCCCCGAGGACGGGTCGTGACATAAAAAACTAGGCCACTACCGCACAACATGGTCATATTACATGTCACCCAAAAATACATGGTCTGTCACCTAGTGAACTAACTAACCTTTGTCCATCATGACCCATGCATACAAACTCACCTATAAAAGATATCATAAAAGATCAATTATCCATCTATCCAACGTCAATACTGGGATATTAGGGAGAAAAAATCCCATGTGAATATATAGGTGTCGAAACACAATGGTCAATAGAGGTGATGTATGTATAGAAATACCATGTAATGTAAAACTATATATGTATATCCAAAGACATTCCCAAACTATGGGTTCACAACCTATAACTAACCAACACACAAAATCACCACCTTCACCAAAAATACAAATTCATAACACCAAAACAACCACAAACCTCATCACACAGGCCATGTAATGGGCAAAATTCCCCCCGGGCCTTCGTGCTATGTAATGGGTCTCCCTCTACCTAATTACAGATGTATTTTATTTTCATTAAAAATAAATGAGGCTTCGGCCCCAAACATTTAAAAAAAGAATCATCCACATTTAACCACACATCCCATCATTTATATGTTCATTAATCATTTCCATCCCATTAACCAAAAAAACCACAACTATTTCAATCATTATTGAACATTTATTTCCTCAATATCCATGCTTATATCGTAATTATAACACACATGACAACTATCTCGTCATCTTTACAATACCATCACCACGCCACCCATATGCATAGCCAAACAAACCACAACCCCACCGCTCCAAAAGGTTGTTCAAATAACCACCAACTTGCCACCCCAAAAATATCTACCTAAAAACCAACATCCCAATGAACCAAAAGAATATCCAAACAACTACCACATTGATACCCCAAAATCTGGGCCAAACAACTATCTCCCCTTTTCCCCAAAAGCACAGATAAACAAGATCCATCTCATAACCCCAAAAGTAAAGCCAAAACAAAAAAAACCTAACATCCCAAAAAATTAAAGCCACACATATAACCATCCTCCATACATTAAATCACAACCAAATATTTACACCACATAATCTCAATAAAACATCACCACAAATAAATGACCATTTCATAGATTTATAAAAGGGGATTTTATGACATTTAACTTTATTTTGTGGGTGTCATCACCCAAGACATAAATGTTGGGAAAACTTTTTGTTATAAAAATATATATGTGTCTAGAAAATTTAGATTTTAGGGTGATATAAAAACAATAAAAGTATTAAAATAAGTCACAAGAAATATCATATACTTCAAAAAAATCCCCCAACAACCATAATTTTCACTGGGGGTATTTAGCACTTACCATAATACTATCATAGTAATATCTAAGCTATAAAATAATGTGAACTAGAACCTTTTACCATTAAATTAGAATTAAATGATTCATTATATTAATTAATCCAATAAAAAATATCATCCCAAAGATAAAAAAGAAGTCCCCTCCTGCATGATACACAATAAATAGAAATGAAGGATTCACTACCTCAAAAAAATATTTTCCATATTGTTAAGAACTAAAATGAAAATAGAAAACAACCAAAAACCACATTGACATAAAAACCCATATACCATCCTAAAATGCTTCAAGGGTTATCAAGAACCAAACCAAACTGAAAATTAAAACCAAAAAACTTCAGCATAGTGAATTCTGAAGATAAGAATGAAATAAAACCATGGTGAATAAAGAATAAATCATCATGGATCACTAATGGGAATCCCTCAGATTTTATTAATCTATTATGGGAGAACAAGGATAGAAGATCCTTCAAAATCATATAGGGATCACCATAAAAAAGAGGATGGGTTCAACTAAATGAAAATATCATTCCTAAAAAGTGTTTAAAATATATAATTTCTCCAGTTTCATATAACGTAACCCTTACATGGTTTGTAATCCATGATATTAATGAAAATTAAATATTTCACCTAAAAGTACCTTGCCCTTTATTTATTCAAAATTTTGTATTCCACTTACACAAAGTGAATTTGTCTAACATTTTCCCCCTCATCCAATTTACAAGATGTGAAACACTATTTCACATCATGTAAACATTACAAGTACTTTATTTCATATAGAAGCTCTTTTGTAGCTCCAACCATCATTGAACCTCATCAATCCTCCTCCAAGACACCCCCAACACCCAAAATAGGTTATGTAATGGACAATAAGGTGAGAAAATATATAACAAAAGAATAAAATATAAAATATACTATAAAAACTATCTTAAAAATGTATTTAATAAACTTAACATGTTTTTTCATGATATTTGAAGCATGAACCATACAATTCAGGATCTAAGGTAAGGGAACACCCAAATAATAATCATTATTATTAATTTTTGAATTCCCTATCTTTACCTCTCATTCCATATCTATTCTTTACATTTACTCATTTTATATTATATATACATATTTTCCACACATATATACCTCATTTATTTCTCTTGTCTTTAGTGATGGAATTCCTCGTTTTCAAATTCCCTTCCCAATACCTTCTTAGAAGAAACCCCAATTATAGGGGAATTGTATCCTTTCATATAAAACATTATTAAAAGTTGTAATAACATTTTATTTTTAATAAGAGCCACCCTTTTTAGAAAATTCTATTGTATTCGATTCATGATTTCCAAGAAAACCATATTCCGTTATTTTCTTCGAAGATTCATTGTCTAATTATTAGAACATAATTTTAAGGGTTTTATTTCCATGCATACTTCGTTCCCCTTTTATAGTAATGTTTTATTAAATTGATCAATATCCTTAAAAATAATTATTTATTCATATATTAACTTCTCAAAATCATTAATGACATCCTTCAATGAAAAATATTATTATATATCTTTTTTTATTCATTCAGTCATTATTGTGTTACATAATTACTTCTAATAGTATTTTACTATACTTATAAATTATTTACAATTTTTCTATGTGGAACACATATGAATGCACATATTATGTTGTGATAGATATTAAAAGATTTATGCAACCCCAATTTCATTGTGTAATATCTTCATTTCATGATATACCATGCATGGTTTATGATTAATAAGTCTAACACACTGTGTTATGATGTCTTGGTACTGATCCTTGATAAATTATTATTATGTAATGTTTAGTTTTGTTTCCAAATTATAATGAATCATTGATGTTAGGATATCATATCCATTATTCCATGCTTCCATGGGATTATATATGATCTCTATATTTTAGGGAATTATGTTATTCTTATATTATCATATGTTTTACTTCATTATCATTTTTCCCTTAATGTGACTATTAGCTCACATTTTTTCATTTATGTATGTTCTTAATATATCCTATGAATTAATATAAGTTTAATGAAATTTTAGTGAAAATTAATAATATTTAAGTATATATGATTTAGTTTATTTTAAAATTGATATATTATGAATATAAAATCCTAAGGATTAAAAAACTCTAGATTTATGGGGGTTTTATTTAATTTTATATTATAAATCATTGATGTGAAATAGGATATATAGACCAATGAGAGGGGGTGGATGAATTTGTTGTCGCGTAAATCTTTTATGAATTTTTACCTATTAAATTCAAAAACATAACATTATTCATTATCGGTCTACTCACTCTTGTATATCACATCCTCACATATGAAATGTAGTAAATGAAGTTACATAGACACCCAAAATTACAATTTCTAGAACTAGGTGGTACTATTTACCTTGATTGGTTATGTGTCACATCCTTACCTGCTTCACTATATAAATATTTACTAGACTGGTTAGTGAGAATGCCTCGAGATACAATCCTGATATTATAGATTATTTAAACTTGAATAAAGGTTATGACATAGTGATTCTATACTTTTACACATATTATAACTTGATTTATGAAAACCTAAACATCAAATCACAATCTGAGGATTGTAAAGTCAAGTGTCTTGGAGATTAGTTATATAATTTACCATCATAAAACATATATTATTTAATCTTAATAATGAGATATTAATTCCATTTTATCCCTTATATAATGATAGGACAACCTGTGGGTACACATTAATAAAGGGATGAGCTAAAAATCCTAGTAAGGAAATAATCATAAGAATAAAGCACAGCACATGGGTTAGAAGAAATAAAATAGAAAATAAAAAAAGGAATATAACATGAATAAAAATATATAATTATAACATATAGAACATGGTATAATATAATAATTTAATAATAGTAATGTAGTAGAAATATATAAATAGAGAAAACTTTACCAGAGGATATATGGAGTTTCGGAGAGGATCCCTTACCTTTTGTATGAAACGGTAGGGAACTTGATCTTAATGTACTGGATAATAATATTAAGTCCCTTAATTAATTAATTTAGAACCTTTTATAAAATTATTTTATTTATTATAATTCCATTATGTAAATTTATTTATTTTTTACTAGTCATATGATATAATTTTATCATTCCAGAGTGTTCATTTTCGTTGTTTTCTTGATCAGTTTTCTTGTATGAAAAATCATATCTAATGAGAATGGTGGTAAAGAATTTAAGTTATATTTTACTAATGAAAATAAATAATTTCAAATCATATTATAAATCAAATGGTTATATGGAATGAGGATGAATCATTATATAAGAAATTAGTGATAATCATTTAGATTATTTTGGCGATTTCTCGATCATCATGAACTAGTTTTCTTCTATTATTTAATATAATGTATATATAATGGTTCCAAAAAATTACATAATATAAAGAAATATATTATAAAAAATAAATAATAATAATGGTATTATGACCACACTTTATAAAGATAATATAAATTTAAAACCTGTCATCCTTGACTGTGATAAATTAACACATCATAGATGATGTTTTCATTATTTAATAGAAAATGAGAGGAATAGAATTGGGTTATTCCATAATAATAATAAAATATCATCATATATTAGATATATTAGTTACCATTAAAATTCAATAAGTTGTGGTTAGGAGATAATAATATAAGAAAATAAATTACAATGAAATTAATGAAAAGGGAAGATGTTTTCACCTCTTAAATTCTTCTCCTTGAGAACCTCTATGAGTGAATAGTGTTTTTTATTTTTATGAGACCATAGGCTCATGGACGTGGGGAATGAGTTTGGAAAGGTTTTTTGGAATAATTTGGACATGTATAAAATCTTGGAAGGTGTTAGGAGAAGTGTAGGTGAGGGATGGTATTTATAGAGGAGGTGATGGGTTTTTTCTCATTATTTTAATCATTAGTATATTATTTTGGTTCCAGGCATATAATAGTGAGTATTATTGTGAAATAATAATGTAACTAATGAATTTTAGTTCTATCCAATTCTTCTAACATCATATAAACCTGATCCATGAGTCAATAATTATTATATTTAGTTTATACAATAAATTATCATATTTTATTACTCCCAAAAATTAAAACTATTTTAGAAAAATAAAAGAAATAACAATAAATTCTTTTCGAAATGTATAATTTAAAAATAAACTCCATTTTATGAAAATAATTTTCTAAATATGAGAAATTTAATTTTTAATTAAAATCATCGTTTACTCAAAAAAAATATTAATTTTAAAATTATGACTGTTTTATAACACGTTGAAAATTAAAAAAGGTCTTATAAAATTAACATAAAATCCTAAGAAAACAAAATATTAATTTATGAATATTTTTTATGAAAATAAATTTTATTTTAAATTATTATATTAATTATAAAGTGTGATTAAAAATTTATAATTCCCAAAAAACCATCACTTAATTTGTCATTTCTAAACATTTATTTACTTATAACAATATAGACATATATTTTATTTTTCCTTCATAAGAGACCCAAATTTTCTTTGTACATTCATGGGTGAGGAAACTATTCATTTGGTTTATTTACTATTCATAATGGTCATGTTACTATTCATTATTTAATGTTACTATTTTATGATTATATGTTTATTTAAATTCTAGAAATACTTCTTATTTAAATCATTATTATTTTAGAATTATGGTATTGTGTTCTTAATTTGATTTAATGTAATTATACTATATGAAAAAATTATAAGAAAAAAACCTTCATTGATAAACATTTTGGTCATTAAATTATTTTCCCTTTATTATATTTCTCCCTTGAATTACTTTTACCATGTATGAATAAAATAGTTGAGGGTACGTCTCCATCATTGATTCCTCCAATTCCCATTTGCCTCTTCGTACATATGGTTCATCCATAGTACTATAACTTGGTGAGTGGTTTTGTTGCATATAATGTTATCTATATGATCCAAGATCTTCCCTGGATGCTCCTCAAAATATAGATCATTATCCAATTACAAAAACTCTTAATTTAGTATGTGTGAGGGATCTAGTATGTACTTCCTCAAGAGGGATATGTAGAATACATTGTGTACTTGAGACATAGTAGGTGGATGTTTTATTAAATAGGCCAAACTCCAACATGATCAAGAAGCCTAAAGGGGATGATGTACCTAGGACTCAGCTTTCCTTTCTTCCCAAATCACATGATCCTCTTCCATGGAGATATGTGGAGAAATACCATGTCTCCAACCTTAAACTCATGATCCCATCGATGATTAATTTTATAGTGCTTCTATCGAACTTGGGATACCTTGATTTTCAGATGAATGGTTTTTACCTTCTCAACAATTTCTTCAACCATTTATGGTCCTAGATGCATACATTCACTAACTTCACCCCAACTTACTAGTGTTCTACTTCTTCTCCCATAAAGTTCTTCATATGGATTCATTTGGATTCTAGAGTGGAAATTATTTTTTAAGAGAATTAGTCTAGATTAAAATGTTTGTCACTTCCTCCATTGAATTCCATATAACACACTCTTAACATCTCTTCCATTATCTTGATAGTTTTCTCATATTGTCCATCAGCTTGAGGATGATAGACCATACTAAATTTTAGTTCACTATTCATAGAATTTTGGACATGTTTTCGGAACATGGAGGTGATTATCATATCTTGATTAGATGAAATCGATAGTGGTACTACATGTAGCCTTACCAATTATTTTATGTATATCTTTTCAAGTTTATCTATTGATAAATCCTCTCCAATTGATTTAAAGTGATATATCTTTGTAAGACAATCCAAAATGAACTATACATCATTGTTCCTTATGGACGTCATAGGATGTATAGGGACAATGTCCATGGTGATTTTTTCCCACTTCCATGTTGGTATGGGTAATGGTGTCATTATCCATTTAAACCTTTTTCCATTAAACCTTCACTTTCTCCTAAGAAAGGAACATTAATGTATTTTTAGTGATCTTATTATCCATATTGTCCCACCAATAGTTATCTCAGAGATCTCAATGTTTCCTTGTGCTCCCTAGGTGAATAGAGACGGTTAGACAATGCACGTCATTCAGAAGATATTTATTTTTCTCTATATTAGATAGTATACATAGTGATATCCCAAATCTCAAAAATAATTTCTCATCCATTGGGAACTATGAGAATTTTACATTTCTGATTGCATCCACATTTTTTACATTTCCATGTCATTTCTTTGAACATCCTTTATTTTCTCCATGAGGGATGGTTGAGAAATCATTTAAGAAAGGATTGATGATGGTACTTCCTTAACTATTCCCATGTTCATCCTTTTCAAGTCTCTAAAGATTCGATACTTCTCAATTGTAATCATTGATAATGATGCAAGATCCTCATCACATAGAGCATCCACCACTTTATTTTCCTTACCATGATTGTAGCATATTGAGAAGTCATAATCCTTGGGAAGATATAGCCATCAATGTTGGTACATATTAAGATTCTTCTATGTGAATGAATATTTCAGGATATTATGGTCAGTAAATATATCAAAATTCACTCTATAAAGATAATGATGTCAAATTTTCACCACAAAGATTACAACTTCCAACTCCATATCATGTGTGTGTTAGATTTTCTTAAGAATTTTCAACTACCATGATTAATTGGCTTTCAATTTATCACTTTTAATCATTAACTAGCCTAAGAACTTCTATTAAGCATATATTTATACTACAAATAGTTCCTCACTTTTTAGAAGTGTGAGTAATGGTGAAGTGATAAGCCTCTTTTTAACTCTTTAAAGAAGTCCGCTTATTCATTGGTCTAGAAAAACATTTATCCCCTCTGAGTCATCTCTGTTAGGGGTTGGAAAAACATGAGACTTTATTCACAAACTATCGTTTATACCCACCTAGAATAAGGAAACTATGGATCTTCATTATAGATTTTTTCCTTGGCCACTCATTGATTTCTATTGCCCTTGATGGGTCGAAAGACATCCCTTTTATGATGATAACATGCCCCAAAAATGATACATCCTACATCTAGAACTCACATTTACTTTTTTTATATAGTTTCTCCCTCTCCATAATCTCCAATATAGTATTCAAATTTTACTCATGTTCCTTCTTGCCCTTGGATTTTATCATTATATAGTCAATAAATACAACCACAAATTTTTCAAGGCAATATCTAAAGACTCTATTCATCAATCCCATGAATATTTCTAGTGAATTAGTGATTCCAATGGTATTCACTAAGAACTCATAGTGTTTATACCTTATTAAAAAGGAATTTTTGGGAATATCTTCCTTACTCACCATTAATTAGTGATATCCCATTGTAAGGTCCACCTAAGAGAAATAACTGGCCTGATGTAGTTGATTGAACAAGTCATCTATCATTTAAAGTGGTTACTTGTTCTTTATAATGATTGCATTGACCACATGAATGTTAATTTAGAGGAAAATTAATCAATCCTTCTTCTTGAAAAAGAGGACTGATCCACCCCATGGTGAACCACTTGTGCGTATAAAACATTTGTCCAGATTCTCTAATAACTACTTCTTCAGTTCTTCCAGATCAATGGTGGCCATTCTATAAGTTATCTTTGATATTGGTAGAGATTTTAGAATAATATAAATTGAGAACTCGGTCTCTCAGTCTCGAGGAAGACTATGCAATTCTTCAGGGAATATATCTGTGTAACCCCTTATGATGGGTATGTCTTCAAGCATGATTCTCTTGATTTTATTAATCATTTGATATGGATATGCTTTATCATAAGGAAAAAACATCCACACTAGAGATGATAATTCTGAAAGATATTCATCACCCTCCTTAAAAATGTATAGTATTAGAGGATGTTTAGGAATGTGAAGAGTGATATACCTATCCCGACAATTGATGTAGGCATTATATAAAGATTTCCAACCCTTACCTAAAATATCATTAAACTCCACCAAGGGAAGTAATATAAGATTTTTTTGGAGGTTCATTACATAAACATTAACTAGAGAGGAGATATAGTTTTGGTATTCATTAGTTTCCCTAACCTATATTCTAAATGATTACTCAAAATCAATATTTTAATGAGGTTTTTGAGTAGTTATACTAAAATTGAATGAATTTAATGAAATTATAGAACCATAATCAAAATAGTATGTTTTCTATTCTTGATGAATAATCAGTGTACCTATCACTACGTTACTATGGGATTCCACCTCAGCATTGGGGATAGAATATGCCCTTCATTGTTTCCTTGAAGGTTGTTGTTGTCGATTTCCTCCAACAACCATAGGTTTAGGGTAATGGTTCTCATAATTCCTATGTCCCTTGTAGTTGTAACACTACTCTACAGGATGAGTGTTGATATAAACCTTCCCTTCTTTTACCACATTTTTTGGAATATTAATATTCTTTCAGTAGTTATTAGACTTATTCCCTATTCTTCCATATTTGAAGAATTTATTGGTTCCCTCTAGATAGTTCCTATGATTCTTTTTCCCACAATTTTGACATGTGGGATGATGTGTCTTCTTTCAATCATGAGATTAATCTTTTTATCTGCCCATGATAAACTCCATTTTCCTTTTTATTCATTGGGCCTATGAGACAACTGAGATTCTCCGATCTCCATTTCAACCTTGAGGTCACAATAGACAATATCTTTATAGATGTCAATGTCTAGAATTTCCAATACATTTTTTAGACTTATATTTAGTCCTCTAAAGAATCATTCCACCTTTAATTCAGTGTTCATGAAAAATCTAATACAATATCATGCATGCCTTGAAATGTTTGCTTCATATTCCCCAAGAGACTCATATTCTCTCTACTTCAGTCAAAGGATATCCCTATCTGTTTTGTTATGGAGGCTTCAGGGAAATATTTTTTGAAAATAAATTTATTATTTCCTCCCAATGTACAGAATCGATTTCATCCTTAGACATTGTGTTCTTGATCAGTTTCCACTATTGATCCACTTCTCCATCAATGCTATAGATTTAAAGCACAAATTTCTCTTCCTCTAAGAACTAGAGGATATGTAATATATTTTAAATGGAGTTAATCCATTATTTTATGAGTATGAGATTAGATGATCCACTAAATATGGGAGTCATTTTCTACATGAATTATTTTATTAAAACTTTCTCTTTCTTAGGAGAAAGAGGGTGTACCACATGATTCAAGTGATTATTCATCACATGATCCAGTTGAGAAAGTACTGCCATAATGTTTTTAGAACTGATTACCTTTATATAGGGGATTTAATTAGGTATATAATCACATTAACTATAACATATATTATTTTAATATGTTCTTCTATTTCCCACCATTAACTTTGAAAAATAAAGTTCAATTATGGGGCTTGAATACTTATATAATAGGCATGTAAAAAATAAAATCTAAATAAAAAAGTATATTCTTATAAAGGAAACATAGATACTAACTTGTGATTCCTAGGTTTCAACCTAGCTTATACAATATATATTTGAAAACATATAATCTTATGAGATATTTTTCACTAATAATGGTTCAGAATGAGCTTATGAATTTACCAAATTATATCCCCTATGGGTGTCAAACCAAGTGAGAAGTAAGGCTCATTTTTGTGTACCAGGTTACCTTGAGTCAGACTGGGAAAAAACTTGTAAGATTTTTTACTCATAGGTATATCTATTCCATGACTATGTCCACATTTAGTATCAATATAGATATGTATTTTCATGATAATCCGCTTACTCTATACTTACCAAAACATAGGGATGTTTTGTTATTCTTAGTCTTATCCCAAGGTATTTGCTAGTGTTTTCTAATCTGAAACCAAAAATAACTAATCTTTTCCTTTTATACCAACTATATATACCCTATAATTTTACACATATTATTACTTTATTTAATCAAAATTTAAAATCAAATCACAATCCAAGGATCTTAAAGTCTAATGTCCCTGATAGTAGGTACATAATTACAAATCATAAAAAATAATTTATTTAATATTCATAATGAGCTCTTAACTCCATTCGATTCCTTCTATCTTCATAGGATGAACTGGGGGAGCACATTAACTAAGGGATGAGCTAAAAATCCCTTTAACAAAATAATCATAAGAATAAAGCAAAGCACATTGGTTAGAAGGCATAACCTAATGATATAAAAAGAGATGTAACATGAATAAACATATGGAATACTGACATATTGAAAATGGGATCTCATAATCATGGAATCATTATAATAGGGAGGAAAAATAAAACATGAATTTATCATGGGTCAAGGAACATTTCCCATGGAGGATCATGAGTCAAGTATAACAACCAAGACTGTTGCACATGGAGCACAAGTCAAGGCTAACCACCAAGAACGCTGCACACGACGTCTCATGAGACATAAAAATAACCAATTCATTAGAGAATTATCTTGGTGAACCCATAATAACATGTTCATGAATATGTGTTCCACATGAATAACCATATATATGAAATCAAACATAAACATATGGTTGCACATGGAATGAATTAGGTATCATAATCATGTCCAAAGGAATAAAAAAGGGAATATCAAAATGGCATCCATGAAATAACTAATTTAAATCATAAATGGAAATTAATAAGGGAAAATAGGTATAAATATTGATATTTTATTACAAAATTAAGTGAAAATATATAAAAATAGTGTTTATGAAACTTAAGAAATAAATAATTTTTGTGTGGTTTAAAGAAAATATTAAAGGTTCTTATAAATGGAAAAGGCATAATTTCATTCCTAAAACCAAAACTGAAGCCAGATATTTTTTCATGAAAAATTATTTATTTTTATAAAAATAATGATGTCTTAAATAAGACTATGGATATAAAATTGAAAATGAGTAAGAAATCGGGAAATTCATTTGAATCGGGTTTGCTTTTCGGGATGATTTGGGAAGGTATCCTTATTAAAACATGTATTACCCCATAAATTAATGATGATATAATATGATCCATATACATGAGTTTTTAAAATATAAAAATAATTCATTATATGTAAAAAAATAAAGGGTATTTACCTTGGGTGGATATAGAGAAAATGTAACCCAAAGGAAATTTAGAGCTTCGGAAAGGATCCCTTACCTTATGTCTGAAACAGTTATGCGCTTGATCTTAATATACTAGATAATAAAATTAAGTCCATTAATTAATTAAATAAAAACATTTTATACATGTATTTTATTTTTTATAATTATATTATTTTCATTTATGGCCATGTTGATGAGTTATAAGATAAAAAAATTTTGTTCTAGAGTGTTTGTTTCCATGGTTATAATGATCAGTTTACTTGTTTACTGGTATAAAAAATCATATATAATGAGAATTGATTTCTAGAATTTAATTTATATTTTATTAACAAACATCCATAAGGTTAAATTATCTTATGAATCATTTGGATATATGTATTTGGATGAATCATCAAAAAATAAATTAGTGATGACCGTTTAGATTAATTTGGTAGGTTCTCGATCATCATGAACTAGTTTTGTTCTATTATTTAATATCGTGTATATATAATGGTTCTAGAACATTACATAAGATATAATACATACATTATAATCTGGTTCATCCATAAAAATGGTTTCATGATCATCATTGAAGATAATAATAGATATTGAAAACTCGTCGTCATTGAATGTGAGAAATTAACACATCACAGACGATGTTTTAGCTTTTTTTAAAAAAATTGAGTGAAATAATTGATTATGGATTATTCCATAAAAATAATAAAATTATAGTTTATGTGAGATAATTGAGTTACCATTCCAATTGTATAAGGGGAGGTGATGATATTATAAGAAAATAAAATAAATTAGAAAGAAATTATTCAAAAGGAAAGAGGTTTTTACCTCTTGAATTCTTCTCCATGAGAAACTCCAGGAGGGAGTTGATTTTGGACTTTTGGTGAGACCAAGAGATCCTAGATGTGTGGGATGGGTTTTGGATGTTTATTGGGTTGAATTTGGACAAGGAAGAAATCTCTTAATGTTTGAGAAGATGAGAGGGAGAGGGGGAAAATATATAGTTGAAGGGATGGGTGTTTTCTCATCATTTTAATCATTAGTTTATTATTTTGGCTCCTGGAAAGAAATATTGAGGCTTAATATAACTAAATATAGAAACTAATTCACGTGATTTAGAAAAAAATGGTGATTTTATCATCCAATCACCATCCATGACTAAATAATTCATTAATTTAACTTATAATATAAATTATGATATTTTACTATTCACCAGAAATTCAATTTTATTTGAAAAATCTCAAAAAAGTCACCCTAACCATTTTTATATATGTATAATTCAAAAAAATAACTCTTTTTTATGAGTATTTTTTTTAAATGATAAATTTAATTTTTAAATAAAATAATCATTTAAAAAATTACATATTTTAAAATTATAACACATTTTCTAACACTCTGAAAAATTATCTAAGGTCTCATAGAAATAACATAAAATCATAAAAAAATAAAATATAAATTTATTAATACATTTTAGGAAAATAAATTTTCTTTTATATTATTATATTAACTATAAACTTTTGATTAAATATTTATAAATCAGAAAAATAACCAAACTCAATTTATCATTTATAAACATTTATTCGCTTATTCTAAGTTATAAATATATCATATTTTCATTTAAAGGATACCCAAATATTGTTTATACTTTCATGGGTGAGGTTATAGTTAATTTGGTTGATTTACTATTCATAAAGTTCATATTACTAGTCCCAAGGCCACATTACGATTTCATCAATTTAGGTTACTTAACTTCTATAAATACCTCTTATTTCATTAATTATTCATTTAGAGTGTTTTTATTTTGTTATAAATTTGATATTATGTGATTATAATATATGACATAAATATATGAATGGAATTTTCATTGATAAATTTTTTTGTCATTGCATCTAATGTTGGTACAGTGGGGTGGTGTACCCTATAGTCTAGTAATAAACATTGCGTAAGTGTAAAATCCTGGACATCATAAAGGTAAAAAAATTTATAATTTTTTGTTTCAATATATTATATTTTGTTAATGAAATTATTCTATGGTGTATAAGGGGCCTCAAGGGTGTTATAAGGTTTGGGGACATGGAAGGAAGGGAAACGAGGCCCAACTATACAAGGTGCACAGTTGGCAAATGGTTATGTAAACCGTGAAACATTCCCCATAAAACTAGGAAACCTTGGATAGTCGTATATCAAATAGTTGTGGTATGACTTTTAAACCATGTATAGTTTCTAAGGTAACTATGTGACCTCATTTCCCTTAGATAGTTCCTTGGTATGGTTTGCACACATTTTTTCCAATAGTGTGGGTAAACTATGCAGCCCAGTAAAGATCGGAAAATTTAAAGATTTCCATTATAGGATTTTAATATCTCCATCCAATTTCACCCACATTTCATCCTCCTCTATACCTAGAGATGACCCATTTTAAACCAAGCTTCCAAGGGTTTGATCTCCTTCATTTATATGTTGTTTAGTGTGTCATTGGTTGTCTATAAAAACATCAGGTATGTATACCACATCCCTTGACTCTATTTTCGGGATTATGTTTTATTCTTTATCACATCTTCTTCTGAAGCCCTAAACCCTATTTTTCTAGTAGAATCTAGTTTGTGGATTCAAGGAGTGTTTGTATATACATATGAGGCTATGTTTATGAGTGTGTTCATCATCAGATTCGTGGTAGATGGTTTACATGTTATATCCCATAGTTTTATTATAGATTTGTGCATGTGTGTTGAGATCTTGCTTTCATTTATTTGTTTTTATTGTTACCTCAAGTAAGATTTTTAAAATGGTTGAAAATTTATCGATTTAAACCCCCCCCCCCCATGATTCTTATGGGATGTGTTTAAGATTATTAGAATTATTTAGGACTTCCCATGTGGTGAATCAGAATTCCTGAACCAAGAGATTAGTAAAGTTAAGTATAGAGTTGAACTAGAGATAACATATATCCATATTGAACATGTTAAATTTGTTTAGTGGAGTTGAGAATGAAATAGTGATATTTGTGCCTAGTTTTTGATAATGTCATAAGGGTTTTTTTTGGTGAGGTTGAAAAGGGTTTATTTGGGTGAATTGAGTCTATGTTGAGTATATTATGAATTGTGTTCAAATGCCTAAATGGGTTAGTATATATATGAAATGATGAACATGTAAAATTGGAAATGGAATTTGAATTTAAAAACAGGTAAATGGTTGTTGTTTAAAAGTATTTATTAATATGTTTAATGGGTTAATATATGGGAATTATTGATTATACCTAATGGGTTGAAGGTAGTAAATTGGTTATGTTATGTGATATTAGAAATGTACTTAAATGAATAAGTGGTAAAATGATTGGGAAATGATAAATGAACTAAATGAAATAATGTTTAGTAATTGGTGAAAATTTTCAAATATATGGGAATTATTGAATATACTTAATGTGTTAAGGCACAATAATGGAAATTGGGCTAAATTTCTATGTAATTAATTAGAAAATGTACTAATTGGTTATGGATAATATTATTCCTATGTTGATTATTATGGATTATGATTATTATATAATTTTTTTTGTTTGGTTGTGATATGTTATTTGTATGGTGAATGGATTAATATGCATGTTCTCATGGTTGGAGGTGTGGGATAGAGGACTAAGGCTCATCTCATAGGTTGAGTTGGACTAATGGTCTAACTCTACCCAAAATGCATGGGTTAGGGAAGGTGACAATGCTCGCTTACCCTAAAAGTTTCATTCCACTCGAACTGAGGCTTCAAGATGAGGACATTGTGATTTTGTGATGTATTATCCATAGTGAGATAGGAAAGTTATTTATTCCCTTGTGCATGGTGATTGATTGCATTATACCCATTTGTAGATGATGTATGAGCCTAACCCATTAAACAGATGATAAAAAGGGGATTAAGTAATGAAGATGGTATGAATGATAAAATTGCTAATAAGGATATAAATGGTGTAAGTGTACTTGATTATATAATGGAACCCATGTTTTTTTCATATTATCATATTATTCATACTTTCATGCACTATCTATTTAGACTATATATTTTGTAGACGTCATTGGTGGTGGCCTACTAAGTTCTACTAACACCCTTCACATGCCACTGTTGGTTACCCAATCAGAGTTAATTGTTTCATGTTTAGATAAGGGAAAGGGTCTGATGAAATGAAGTTGAATCATTCTTGGGATATGCATGGATGAGGATACAAACTTATAGTTAAGACCATTTTGGTGATTCATCTAGTTGTATTTATTTTGGGTTTCCTTCATTTTGTAACTATTAGCATGACATGACATGGTTCATGTTGATTTGTGGTTTCTAACCAGTTTTGTAAGATGTCAGAATATGTAGGTTCATTTGTTATTATATAATTTTTCTACTATTTATGTTCTTAACTGTGGTTTCATACTCTGGTAAAGAGAATATAGTATCCCCATGTGGCTAATTATACCCTCACCACTATTTTCAAACCTTAATCATATAGGGATGAGCATTTGAGTTCATGTAATGACTTGTCTTGGTGAACCGAGTTAGTGGATACTAGGTTGGAGATGTTACAAAGTGGTATTATATCCAAGTTCATTTCTATGGTCTTTTTATTTTTGAGGGTATATAGGAGGTTAGGATGTTTCATGCCATAGTAATGAGCTCGTTCTTGGGAATAGAAAACCCATGTATGAGGGAAAACCCATGTCAACCTGGGTGGGAATTGCTATTAATTGTATGTGTTGTTATAGTTGAATGATATTTCACTATTAGTTGATGAAAATATTATGTGATGTGACTATTTTATGATATTTTTTCATGGTTGTAATGGAGAGATGTTGTGCATGCATGTGTCATTTTAAGAACCTAAGGGTAGATCTGGCATGCATTATGATAATCACAAACGGAATGGGTGTGTGGGAATGGGGAGTATAATTCATTACAATCCACTAATAATTTTAAGGAAATGGTGTTTAATTAATATGATGTAAATGGTTAAATAAATATAATTGTTAAAGTTTGATTAAATAATTTTGTCTAATGAAATGATAAATTGAGTTAAAATAATGATGGTAACATGCTCTAAAATAGGAAATTTACCTAAGATAAAATATTCATGTAGTAAAAGAGGATACAGTTTCAAGAGGTATTTTAAAAAAGACTTGTTATTAGGTAAATTAGTTTACCCCATGTTGAACATGAACTGTGGTAGGTATGGTAGAGGGTAGTGTTCTATGTGTGATGAAGACTATTAGGGTAGTGTATGTTGAATGGGGTGTTTAAGGATAGTGCAATATCATTACCATCTATTGTTTAAACCCTATCAATCATTATTTTACGTGACTATTGAAGAATGTTTTTTGAATTATGTTCATGAATAAGGTAGGTACTTTTGAATTTTGGTTTAATGGGGAGTTTAAAATGTGAACACCTGAGTTCAAATATGGTGGATTTAATTATAAAATTATTTGTATTAATGGAACCTTTAAGTGTACCAAGTAGTGGGTATTCCTTGTGTGGTCAATTTTACCCTTTTTATGGGTGGTCTGGGGTAGTAAGAGTTCCCTATTTTGAGAATTTGGATTTGAGGTGTGAGGCCTTACTGTTTACGATATGGAATTGGAGTTGTTCCTATGGAACCCTTGGTAGGTTTTATCCCTTGGGTTGTGAGGAGTTGTTTGGTAATGCAAGTGTGGGAACTCTCATGGGTCATGACTACGTGGAGTGTGTGATGGAACATAAGGATGGTGTCTGGGATTCAGTGACCTTGTGAGTAGGGACCCTAGCAGGTTCTATTATGGATCCCAGAGAGGGTTTTTGGCCTATAGTGTCGACATATGAATGCAATTATATTTGGTGTAGAACTTGGAATGAATGGTCACTCAGTGTTCTATGAAGATTGTTTTTCGAAATGAGGGTGAGAGTGTCATTCTGGAATGTTTCTTTGTTTATAACATGTTGTGTGTGGTTTAGGAAGAGGAACAACGACTTATCCTTGTTGTGAATCTATTCTAGGGAGTTGGTATAATTTTACCTTCATGGTGACATATGAGAGAGTTTTAATGGTATTTGTAGTGATTTTGGGTGGGTTTCACATAGGGGATGTCTATGACATTGTCAGTGGAACATAGAGAGTGTTACTCGATGTAGGATTGTCCTAGAAGGATAAGTGGAAGACTGATGGTTGATGATGTGGCTTGATTTGTGTTTACACATTTAAAGTTTTAGGAAATTCAAGGGAGACCTCATATGAGGCTAGACTAGTGATGTGGTTGCATTGCAATATGAAGCACATGAGAGTATTGAGAGGTGGAACCTCTGCATAATGAGTACCATCACGTTTCAATAAATGGTATTTTTGTGCCTCGGTTCTTTCAGAAGGTGTATAGAGTGCTTGATGGAGGTTGTATGCTTTTTTTGGAAGGGTCGTATCGCATGGATGCCTGACCTTTATGGATGGATGACGATTAAAGGAGGTATTGATGTTACCTTCAAGAAGAAGACACAACAGTGAATGAATCATGGTTAGATGATTTTTTAAGGTGACACCCAAGGTGAGGTTTGACAAGTGGTTGAGCTTGTTTGTGTTAATGGGTTAGTAATTAAGTGGGTGTTGGGATATGCTCAGGTGATGGATAGATTGTGGGATCAAAATTATAAATAAGTTTCATTATAATAAAGTGAGAAAATTTAGGGATCTACTAAGGTCCATATGTGGGATTTCACTAGTAAGGCATGATTTCAACCAGGATAAATGTTTTTGTTCTCTATAAAACCAAAGTGGGAACCCTAGATATATGAAATACTGTTGGTTTTTATTAGTGTAATAAACCGATTTGTTCGGTTGATACCCATCAGGGTGGTACCAAAAGAGAATAAGGGGTGTGGTATTGGTAGTTACACATGATATTTTAATTCATAGATGTTTGGAGAATGTTCATGGAGTTGTGGTGAGTCTTATTTTTCAATCACACCTGATCATCGGTGGTTAGGTGCTGATGCGATGTCTAAAGTAGAGAACCTTCATATCTTTGGTAGGACATGGTATCCTTAAGTGGTAGGTGACATCAGTAATGGATAAATTGGTATTTTGTTTTTAGATAACTTCTTATTTTACCTCATCTAGTGATGATCATGGAAAACATCTTGGCTTCATCCTATGTGTTTTGAGAGGCTCAAACTTTACACCTAACAACTTGAAGGTTTTTTTGTTTGATAAGGGACACCATGAAGTTTGTGCCTAAGGGAAGTATATATGGATCTGTATGATGGGATTTATATCATTAATTGTTGTTGGTGAGGTCGTTGGGATTGACAAGGTTCCAAAAAATATCATGGGATCCATTCAAAGAAGTTGGGGAGGGCATTGGATGATGTTTTTTTTCTTGTTCTAGGGATATCTAGATAGCCATGTCTATGTTTTGTTGTACATCTTATGATTGAGTGTAATCCATGTAGTGGAAATACATTGTGGATAGAAATGGTTACAACACTCCTATGGTGTGGAGGGATAAATCATTCCTAGATATGGGGAGGATAATGTTGAGTTAATGTAGTGGCACTAGGATACCAATGAGGAACCTGTGAGGGGCACGTTGGGTCTCCTAGAGAGGCCAGGTGGGCCTTGAATATGGTTGTTTATTGAGAAAAGCAATATATTTGGGCTTAGGGTGGTTCCAAATTTAATTTTAGTTTCCAATTTATAGTAGTTGATGGAGGTGGTAAGGTATAACAATGGTTAGTGGCAACATTGGTTGGGTTTTTTAACTCCCATAAAACCATAAGTAGGCTCGAGTATTTGTATTTGGGTGGTATTATAATGTGTTGATGTTTTATGGAACCTTGTCAATGTCATGTTTTATGGACGTGAACCCATTTTCCCAGAGATAGTGCTTTATTTTATTACATTTTAATATAAATAAGGAATTCGTATACCGAAGGAATGAATATATTTGTAGTATTGGAAAACAAGATACAAAAATAAGTTCAATAATACAACTTGAAAGGGAAAACAACATATCAAATTCTTTTAATCACATATAATACCCTAGATTATCCTTGAAATTCATTCATAATATACTTCTTCACAACCTAGGAAAAATAAAACTAGTGAAATTGGTGAGCTTATATGATTAGTAAGGGTAAATAATACAGTGGAAGAAATTATAAACATAAACACTAGGCATGGTGAATTACTAAAAATGCATGCCTATAAAAATAAACTTGATCATAATATGGAAGGAATAAAAACTAATTAAATAATTCTCTAAAACTTAACCATGGATATTATACTATTAGAATAATTACGTTGACTATCAATATCTAGATTCATAATGAGGGAATTCATAATGTATGATATCATAATCAATTTTCAAGGCCTCGTGCCAAGACCATAAATAAACGGGTAAAAACCCAAACTAGTTTGCCTCATGGGACCTAATGATACATCAAGGGGCTATAGTGGGCCTGACCCATCATGTAAGAAGTCTAATTAATTCCTCATATGAATGAGTAAAATCATAACCAACATATAGATTCATATTAAAACTAACATATGAAATTTAATAATATTCCCCCAATCATTAAATATGACCACTAACCATTCAGAGTAATATAGTGAATGGTATCAAGATAGAACATCCACAATAAAAATAATTATAAAAAATAAAATAAAATATGGTAGATGATATCATAAAATATTAATTTTAATTGAATATAAAAATACACAAGTTTTTTGAAATAGATGAAAATACTCATATACAATCATCGAGTAATTCTTAAGATAAATACTGTTATACTTTAAAAAGAATATTTTTTTTGGAAATAATTTTGAATAAAAATTGAAGTAAAATGGTATATTTTTTTATAATAAATTTATTGATTTTATAAAAATAATGGTGGATAAAAACATATTATAGATTGTACTTTAACATAGGTAAAAAATCGAGAGGTCTCCTTGAATCAGGATTGTATTTCAGGAAGAAGTTTTGAAGGATCCTTTTAAAACAATTAAATAACCATAATAGAAAGAAGGATTATAGTTGGTACACATATATATAACTTTAGAAAATAATTTATGTGAATTAAATAAGAATAATTATGAATTTAATTTAGATTAATAAAGACATAGAATCAACCGAAAAAAGTTGTTCAAGTAAAAAATCCATACCTTATGTCTGAACATGTTCTGCACATGGCCATTAATTCCTAGATAATCAAATTAAACCCATTAAATAATTAATTAATCACATTTTTAACGTTTATTTTAATCATTATAGTTTTATTATGTTCATTTATGGCCTTATTTATAAGTTATATGATTGAATATCGTCATTCTGGAGTGTTTGTTTCCTTGATTTTCATAATCGGTTCGCTTGTTTATAATTCATGGAATTCATGTGGAATGGATATAATTATTCATAATTGGTTTTATATGATACTAATGAACATTAATAATATTAAATGTTCAAATAATTCATTTTTTTATGGTATGAGGAATAATTATTTGGTAAAAAATTAATTAAAATCATTTAGATTATTTTGGAAGTAATTTGAATATTGTAAACTAGTTTTGTTGTATGTATTAATATTATGTATATATACTAGTTTTATAACATTAAATAGGTTATAATAAATATATTATAGTCTGTTTAAACTATAATAATGGTTTCATGACCATAACTGAAGGATAAATTGAAGAATAAAGGTTCGTCATCCACGGAGGTTGTAAATCAGCACCTCCCGGAAGATGATTTCATTTTTAAAATAAGAGAGAGACAGAGAGAGAGTAAATATATTGATGATTGATGTTACATTCAAAATATATAATTATATTATATAAATGACACTAGATTTATCATTATAATTTGGATATATGAGGTGAGTGAGATAGTAAGAAATGAAAATAAATAGAAATGAAATTAAAAGAAAAGGGGAGATGATTTACCTCTTGAAATATCCTCCTTGAGAACCTCCTTAGGGGAAGGGGTTTTGATATTTTGGAAAGATCAAGGGTTCCTAGACATGGTTATGGACTATGTAATAGTATTTGGGAAGAACTTTGAAGATCTTAAAGGCTTATAGGAGTGAGTACAAGAGAGAGTGATGGGTGGCTTTTATAGGGGAGGAGAGGAGTGGTTTTTGGATATCTTATTCCTTATTTTACTAATTTTCTCAAGAAAATAAATAATGTTTTATTATTATGACCCAAAATATTAATATATTCATGTGATTTTGAAATAAGGGTTTCTTACATCATCCATGATGCAAGTAACAGTGTATTTATCTTATAATGTATTTATACCGTAAATTATTGTATTTCACTGTTCACAATAATTCAAGTATTTCAGAAGAATCCCAAAAATTCACCATAACCACTTTTCAAAGGGTATAATTAAAAAGTGGACTCCATTTTATCAGAATAATTTTATGAATATGTGAAATTTAATTTTAAAATAAAATCATTATTTACTTGAAAAATAGAGATTTTAAATTTAAAACTTATTTTATAATACTTTAAAAAATTAACTAAGGAATCCCAAAATTATCCTAAAATAAAAGGAAAAAAATATTTACTTAGGAATAAATTTTATGAAAATTAATTTAATTTTAAATAAATTTATTAATTTAAAATTGTAATTAAATATTTATTACTCACGAAAATATCAAGACTTAATTACTAATTTCTGAAACATTCACTCCCATTTATATGGTTCCCAAATTTTATTTATACTTACATGGGTGAGGTTTCTATTCATAAGGGTATAATACTATTTATAAGGGTAAATTATTAATCATAAGGGTAAGTTACTATTCACCAAAAATATAAGTTGATTCAATCGGACTCTAAATATCTTACTGATATCAACCGTGTATGTCAGTTTTTCGATACTCCAATCACAAAAGCGAAAAAATTATGTTCATGGGATACGTTATAATAAAGTGTTTTTTGATTGAGACTCAGTGTTTCATGAATTCAATATTAAATTTATTTGTAAATTCTTGGGGTGCTAAATTCTTCCCCTCTTGCAATTTTTCATCCTTGAAATTACTAGAATGTTACCTTATAAATATATTTCACAGTTATTCATCATAAGTTCCTCAGGCTCCCATATTGCTTCTTCATTTTTATTTTTTTTCCAAAGTACCTTTACTAGTTGAGTCATCCAATTACTCAACACTAGTTATTTAGTGTTTAAAATCCAGATAATCTCTTCATATTATGATAAGTCATGTTCCAATTCTAAACCTTCATAAGTGAGGACATGTGTTGGGTATGGAATGTAATTTCTAAATATTGAGACATGTAACCCATCATTTACCCTATAAAATCTATATATAATTTCTAAATTACAATATATAGCTATAATTATCTCCATAATTTCAAAATTTCTAATGTTACTAGGGCTCAGCTTCCCTTTATTTTTAAATGTTATAATTCCCTTCCAATAAGATACTTTCAAAAAAACATGATCACCCTCTTTAAATTCCAAATACTTTTATGGATTATTAGTATAAAAATTTTTCCTACATTGATCTTCTTTGATATGGGTTTGAATAATATTTACCTTTACTGTTTTTCCTCCATAAGCTCTGGGTCCAAAAGCATCCTTTCACCAACTTCATCCTAACATGTTGGTGTACAACATCTCTTTCCGCACAATAATTTATATGGTGCCATTCGAATACTAGATTAGAAACTACTGTGGTAGGAGAACTCCACCAAAGGTAAATTCTGATCCCATATATCATGAAAGTTGTAACACCCCAAGATTCCATGGTACATTTCCCTTTGAATAATGCAATGGCGTGCATTGTACGCAACGTTGAGATTCTAACACACCACAACCAATCAAACTAGTCGTTATGAATAGTAATACATACTTTTTTGAAATTTTATAAATACTATCTCTCAAAATGGACTTCATTTTTGGACTCAGAATATCGAAATTATCCTAGGGTGAAATTTTGGTACTTTTCAGATAACTTTCATATTTTGATGAATAGTGAAAATTACTAAATTTTAATTAAAAACAATTTTTTTAATCGAAATAATTAATATTGATAAATTAAGAATTTGAGTGGTATTAAAGTATATTTAGAATATATTTTTACCATTTAATTCAATTTTTTTCATTAGATATAATTTCACAATTAAACCAGACATAAACAAGTGCCAATCTTTTGATAGTTATTATCTCTTAAAAACACGCTTTTTGTTTTGACAGCGGGAATTAATTTTAAATTAATTTATGCCACTTCTGTGTTTGGAATTTGGAAAAATGGATTCTATATTTGGAATTAGGATGTTTAAATTGTATAAATAGGTAAATTCTATTTTTAGACATTTTGAATAATTACTTCGGTAAATATTTTATTTACCATAGTTAAAGGGTAAATCCGGTAAATAAGGGTTAAAAAATAATATTATAATAATAAGAAATTACCCAAAAACATGTCCTAACCTTATTAGTTGATACATGTCCAACCATGAAAATATTTGGGTCGATTTTCGGACCCCATGGTGCCACTTGTAAGTGATAGGGACACTTTAATTTAATTAAGTTAAAATGAATACAAAAATGACACAAGCATATATCATTTAGAAAAACAATATTTACATAGGGTTATATATGTTGGAGTTTAGAATATTAATATTCATTAGAAATCTAAAAATATTTCCTACATAATGGTATTTTATTTATAAATTTTAGACATTAAATAATATAATTTATTTATGACACAATGGTGATGCAGTAATTACCATAATAGTGAAAAATTAAAATGATTGATATTGTAGATACCCAAATAAATATAATTTGAGACTTTTTATGAATTAAACTTATTTTATAGGTTAATATGACATGTTAGGAATGATTTAATTAACTTTTTTCGAAGTAATAATTCTGTTATGAGTTTTACAAAAATCAATTATTGAATAGTGTCAAAATTGACATAAAAGAGTTTTTAAAACAAATATTATATTATTAATTGATATTAAATTTATAAAAATTGAAGGATAGGCCAAGAGACTTATATCAATATAGGTGTATCATTAATGGACCACTTGGGGTCACTTGGATGTATATAGTAAGTTTATTAACCATATAATATAAAAATACAAAGAGACATTGTAAAAGTGTAACTAATTAACTAAGAGTTAATACTTAATGATAAGGTTAATATAATGACCCAAACCTGTCTAAATTCTATTGGTTGAGTTTTTTTAGACCTATCACCACCTTAAACTATTAATAATATACTTTTGAGATATTATAAAACCGAATATGAATTTATTATAAAATAATATTTTTAGCTTTTCCAAAGGTGCCCCTCACCCCTCTTATAAAAGGGCACTCCCCCTTCTCATTACTTCACACCTTCAAAGCCTTTTGGTTCAGCCAAACCCTGCCCAAATAATCTCTCAACTTCCCTCACTACAACCAAGAGGCATTATTTTGATCAGAAAGCCAACCTAAGTATCCCTTTTGATCAATTCAAAAGGAAGAACCCGAAGAAGAGGTGATGTTTTTACCAACCTTTTTCAAATTCTTTTCTTATTCAACTTATTATTTCTTTGATATTACCATTGTAAATTAATGAATCCAGTATCTCCTATATAATGTAATATTATTATAAATATATTACAACCATATTCAGTATTCTATCCATCCTTTGAATGACATGTCACCATACGTGCGTACGTACGGCTTACCGTCTCCACGCCGTGGTGTAATTGTCATTCAATAAATTATTATTTGGATGGGTATAATAATGATGTGTAAATCTTGTAAATAAAAAATATAACATGATAATTATTCTGTCTATATGATATAACATCCAATTATATATTATTTTAACATCAAAAGAATGATATTGTCGCACGTGCGTACGTACAGACTACTGTCTCCACGAACGCGATGAGATTCATTCTCCATCATATCCATTCAAGTATAATTATAATTTTGTTTTTAAAAAATAATTTTTTAGGACTTGACATCATTCTGGATATGAATAAGATACAACCTATCAATGAAAAACATGTCTTATGTAACAACATATATAAATGAAAACGAGTAATTTAACACCCGAAACAACGATAATACTAAGATATTATTAACAAATCAATGTTAAAAGATCATATATGATATCATATTAATGTAAATGATTCTTGTGTAATTAAATAAAAATTATTTCACCATTATACAGGAGGTTAACCTACTGTCGACCAAGGAAAAAGTACAAAGTAAGGGGTTTCTTATCTCACTTTTAATTCCGTGAGATTTCCATTGTTCACCACTTATTTATTACATGTGGTGTGTGTACTGCCCATGTTTGTATTCATTGTGTAATATAAATTAATTCATGTATATTTAAGTCATCATTGTATGATCCTTCTTTCATGGGTGTATGTTTCGTATGTTACCAAATCAATAAGGGAATTTGAAATTTCAATTTCCACTCATTCGACTTTACGCATACTTCATTGATTATTTTACTCCAAGATTATGTGTGGAATCACTATTCATTTTATTATGTCATAGTTTCCACTCCCCTTTCTGTGGATATACTTTTTATACACATAATCACTCCATTTATAAATTCTCATGTCACCGGTATGAACTTGATAAGAGTAATTTTTACTCAATCTCGATTTGTTGAGATAAACATCCAATTCATTGGTGTTGTTTTTACAAGAATTTGTGTGAATGTACTATGATTGTTTTACACTGAATATCCAATAATATTTAGTGTATTTATATTTGTCACACATAATTATGTCGTTGATTTATCCTTAACCTAAGGATACGGCCTTTATGAGAGATTTCATCTCAATTTACATTCCATTGAGAATTCTTTGTTGTTATACCCCAAATCACTTTTTATGTGGTGTATATAATGTACTTTGACATATTATATCATGAATCCCTTTATTCTCAGGATATTACAATGTTTTTATTTCCTCAATTATTTGTATTCAAGTGTCTCTCTTTTGGTTAGAAACTCTAACTAAAATACCATTTTTAAATGATTTAATGATTTATCATTCTAAATCATTCTCATTAATGTCCATGTTTTAAAAATGGTTTAAGGATTTATCTATATGGATATTAAAGTTTTCAAATCAAAATTCATTTTAAAATTTTCAATGTGGTATTGGACACTTTGATTCTAAAATCTATTTTGAATGGATTCTTGACAAATAGTGTGACTTTTAAATGATTTCAAGAAAAAGGGGGATATTTCACTCTAATAGTTTTGATGATTGTTTTCATCTATGTCAATATCATTCATCATTATCTATTGAGGTTAATATGATACAATGAAATCTCCCATATTGTATCGAATGAGTTATCTTTGACTGTGGATGTTCTATTTTTATACCATTCATGGTTTTTGGATAAGTATTGACATTTCATATGCTAGTTTTAATACGAATGTTTACGTTATGTTTCAAACTTTTCATATGAGGAATGCATTGGACTTAGTAAGTGAAGGGTGGAGCCCGCTATAGCTCCTCGATGCATCGGTAGGTCTCATGAGATAAACTAGTGTCTTGGCACAAGGCCTTAGAAAAATCTTATTTGTAGTCTTGGCACGAGGCCTTGGCTATGTGGTTATAATAGTCTGGCATTATGCATTCCATCATTATGAAAGTGGTTATTGATATTGCATGTGATTGTTCGACTAGTAGAATATCCATGTGAATAAGTAAATGGAATTATTTCATTTTATCTTTGATATATTATACTGATGTTCAAGTTTAAAAGGCTTTTGTTTTAGTTATAAATTGTTTTAAGTTTTTATGCTTATCTATGAAAGCTTCTGCTATATTTTTATCCTTACTGAGCATCTGAGCTCACCCCTTTCAATGTTTTATCTTTTCCTAGGATGTGAAGAAGTAATTTATGAATGACCTACAGGGATAGTATGAGGGGATATGAAGAAAAGATGTTGTTGTAGTTTTTTTACCTTATGATGTAATTTAAGACTTCTAAATATATCTAGTGTTTCCAAGAATACTAAACTAATCGGTCTTTCGAGACATGATCCTTTGTGATCATGCCAATATTATGTAATAATGCACCGACTCTGGGTATCGAGGGTCGGGGAATTACAGTTGGTATCAGAGGAATTTTAGTACAAACCTTGGAAGCTAGATTTAGATAAACTCTGATTAGAGCACGTAGACCTAAGATAAACTTTGAGGATTAGTATAGAAGAACTTAATAAAATTTTGGTATTGTAGAGATTTTGTGAGTTTTCCAAGCAATACATCCATGTCTGGATACGATCAGGTAGAGGTGGCTCTGGCATAGATGTACCTAGGGGAAAAACCTGAAAACACTGCTTTGAGCTAGACTCAAACGGGAACTGGTGCACGACAACGGGCCATGCTGCACTCTTGGTTACGACACTCCCGAGGGATATGCTTAGGATAATTTACATTTTCTTTACAAATCGATTTGAAGTATTATATATAAGATGAGAGTAAATGACCTTGGTTAATCCTAATGTGTTTCAAATTGAGAATATGGTGACATGTTAATCTCTAAATGATTTTATGACTACTGTTACTCACACAATTCTTTCTGGTTTTAGTCAATGACTGGATTCCAAGGAAGTCATAGTGACTTTGAGAATGATGTACAAGGTGGGAACGGTGGTGGCAATGAGCAACAAAATGGAATGTTGATAGGCGTAAAAGATATCGTCTATATGCCAACTCAATTATCCAAAAATATGATCAACAATATATATATTAACCAATTCCTAGAATCAATAAAGAAGAGAAAGGTGATGAATGATAAGAGCTCCAACAGTGGAGACCATGGAGAAAGGAATCCTAAATTTCCATCATGCAGGAAATGTGGAAGGAGACACCCAGGAAAGTATCTTAATGGGACAAAGAAATGCTTTATGTGTTGGAAGGAAGGACATAAAGTGAAGAATTGCCGAAGAAAAAAGAAGAGTATTATGGAAGAAGATAAAAATGGTCCCAAGAATCCATTTACAGTCATTTGCTATAAATGTAGGGGACTTGGCCATTACCCAACTGAATGACCTATTCTATAGGATATTTTCTTGGTCAAAGAAGAAGCTATGTAGAAATAAATGGTTGAAGAAATGTTTAAAAAGTATTAGTGCTCCTTGTTGATGGGTTTACTTTGGAATAATTTTCTCTTGTATTTTTAACCCTACAGTTTTCCATGTGAGAATGATATTTGAGGAAGAATTATCTTTTATATTGCGGATATAGTTATAAATAACCATTTGGTTTTATATGATTGTTGGGTTTGATGAAATTATAAGTTATTATAATTTGGGATGAAAATGAAAGGTATGAGATAAGATTTGTGGTTAAATTATGTTATGGTTATTTTGAGGAATTTATCTCATTTTGGTAATGTTATAAAATATAGTTTTTGAAAAAGGACAACACGCAGACCGTGTGACAACCCGTCGCGTCGGACAAAGCTGTGGGAATCGAACCCACAACCAAAGTGAGATTGGGATTTATTTCCTACCACTGGACTACGTGAAGTCCCTGGTTAGTGTGACTATTATTTTTAGCTAAATGATTTTATTGATCAATAATAATTTGGTTTTGGATCTTGTGTCTTATCAAATGAATACCCTTAGTATAGGAAAATGATTTGGTGATTAAGTGATAAATGTTATTTTGGAAGTTCTTCGCTTTGTTATGAAAACTATAGGCCCAAGGAAAATAGAATATTATGGGATTTCATTTGAGGAGTAATGGTATATTTTATCTATATTTTTACTATGGATTTATAGTGATTTGGGTTATTTATGGAAATGATTAGGTTAATTACTTTTAAGTATGTGACTTTAAGAGTAATTAATGTCATTTGGAGATACAATTTAACATGTAAGACTACATTCTCATAAGTTTTTCGATTCAATATTAGTTTGGATTATATTGAAGGATTTTAAGGACAATTGATTATTGAATGGTATTTATTTAACTTTGGGGTATTGATGGATTAATTTTAGAAATTAAGATTAGTGTTTTTTTTCTCTAATGGAATATCCATTTGGGGGATCATTAGATATTATACTAACCATTTTGGTTTTGATTAATCTCTAAAGACAAGGTAAATATATATTTTATCCTATGTGGATCATGTATTTCTATAGATGTTTATTCTAGCTCTTCCATTGTGACCAAGTCTTCTTGAATACTCATTTTTCAAAAAAAATGAGTTAGTGGTAAAACGTTATTAAAGAATGAAACTCTACTTAAAAAGTAAGTATATCTCTTTATGTTCTTAGTTAATATCATAAATGAATTCCTCGTCCTTATGTAATTTAACTTAAAACAAAAAATGTTTTCCGTTTACTTTTCCTACTAGGAGACTAATGACCGTTTGTCCCAACACAAGTGTGTGATTTTATTATTGTTAACTTTCTCCTGATCAGGTTTTCTATCCCTCTCCATCAGAACTTAACACATAGTTTATCGTCTATATACATTTTTTCCTACCTGGAATCCTAGTAAGGGTTATCTTGGGTGACCTTTATACCTCTCTTCCTTTCTTTTAAAGTGATAGTTTTATTGACTCTTTTTCCGATGTGGGGCATTCCATTATATTCTCAAGCCCAATATTAAAAAAATTGTGAGGATGCAATTTATTGAAGGAGGGGAGAATGTAACACCCCAAGATTACATGGTACATTTCCCCTTGAATATTGCAATGGCGTGCATTGTACGCAACTTTGAGATTCCAACACACCATAACCAATCAAACTAGTCGTTATGAATAGTAATACCTAATTTTTAAAATTTTATAAATTATATCTCTTAAAATGGACTTCATTTTTGGATTAGGAATATCGAAATTAGCCTAGGGTGAAATTTTGGTACTTTTCGGATAAATTTCATATTTTGATGAATAGTGAAAATTACTAAATTTTAATTAAAAACAATTTTTTGTAATCGAAATAATTAATATTGATAAATTATGAATTTGAGTGGTTTTAAAGTATATTTATAATTTATTTTTACCATTTAATTCAATTTTTTTCATTGGACATAATTTTACAATTAAACCAGACATAAACAAATGCCAATCTTTTGATAGTTATTATCTCTTAAATACACGCTTTTTGTTTTGACAGCGGGAATTAATTTTAAATTAATTTATGCCACTTTTGTGTTTGGAATTTGGAAAAATGGATTCCATATTTGGAATCAGGATGTTCAAATTGTGTAAATAGGTAACTTTTATTTTTAAACATTTTGAATAATTACTTCGGTAAATATTTTATTTACCATGGTTAAAGGGTAAATCCGGTAAATAAGGGTTAACAAAATAATATTATAATAACAATTAATTACCCAAAAATGTGTAATAACCTTATTGGTTGATAAATGTCTGACCATGGGCATCTTTGGACCGATTTTGGGACCCCATGGTGCCACTTGTAAGTGATAGGGACACTTTATTTTAATTAAGTTAAAATAAATACAAAAATGACACGAGCATATATCTTTTAGAAAAACAATTTTTACATAAGGTTATATATGTTGGATTTTTTACTATAAATATTAATTAGAAATATAAAAATATTTCATACATAATGGTATTTTATATATAAATTTTAGAGATTAAATAATTTAATTTATTTATGACACAATGGTGATGCAGTAATTACCATAATAGTGAAAAATTAAAATGATTGATATTGTAGATACCCAAATAAATATAATTTGAGACTTTTTATGAATTACACTAATTTTCTAGGTTAATATGACATGTTAGTAATTATTTAATTAAATGTTTTCTAAGTAATCATTCTGTTATGATTTTTACAAAAATAAATTATTGAATAGTGTCAAAATTGACATCAAAGAGTTTTTAAAACAAATATTATATTATTAATTGATATTAAATTCCTAAAAATCTAAGGTTCTACCAAGAGACTTATATCATCATAGTTGTATCATTAATTGACCACTTGGGGGGTCTCTTGGATGTATATAGTATGTTTATTAACCATATAATATAAAACTACAAAGAGACATTGTAAAAGTGAAACTAATTAACTAAGAGTTAATACTTAAGGATAAGGTTAATATAATGACCCAAACCAGTCTAAATTCTATTTTTTGAGTGGTTTTAGACCTATCCCTACCTTAACCTTTAAATAATCTACTTTGGAGCCATTATAAAATCGAATATGAATTTATTATAAAATAATATTTTTAGCTTTTCCAAAGGTGCCCCTCACCCCTCTTATAAAAGGGCACTCCCCCTTCTCATTACTTCACACCTTAAAAGCCTTTTGGTTCGGTAAACCCCTGACCAAATACACTCTCAACTTCTCTAAATACAACCTAGAGGAATTAGTTTGATCAGAAATCCAACATAAGGAGCTCTTTTGATCAAATCAAAAGGAAGAACCCGAAGAAGAGGTAATCTTTTTACCACCCTTTTTCAAATTCTTTTCTTCTTCAACTTCTTCTTTCTTGGTTATTAAAATTCTAAATTAATGAATCCAGTATCTCCTATATACTGTAATATTATTATAAATATACTACAACCATATTCATTATTATATCCATCCTTTGAATGACATGTCACCATACGTGCGTACGTACGGCTTACCGTCTCCATATCGTGGTGTAATTGTCATTCAATAAATTATTATTTTGATGGGTATAATAATGATTTTTAATTCATGTAAATAATAAATATAACATGATAATTATTCTTTATATATGATATACCATCAAATTATATATTATTTTAACATCAAAATAATGATATTGTCGCTCGTGCGTACGTACGGACTACTGTCTCCACGAACGCGATGAGATTTATTCTCCATCGTATCCATTCAAGTATAATTATCATTTGATTATTTAAAAATAATTTTTAAGGACTTTATATCATTCTGGATATGAATAAGATACAACCTATCAATGAAAAACATGGCTTACATAACAAAACATTTAAAATAAAACGAGTAAGTTAACACCTGAAACAACGATAATACTAAGATATTATTAACAAATAAATGTTAAAAGATCAGATATGATATCATATTAATGTAAATGATTCTTGTATAATTCAATAAAAATTATTTAACCATTATAAAGGAGGTTAACCTATCGTTGACCATGTAAAAAGTACAAAGTACAGGGTTTCTTATCTCACTTCTAATTCCGTGAGATTTCCATTGTTCACCACTTATTTATTACATGTGGTGTGTGTACTGCCCATATTTGTATTCATTGTGTAATATAAATTAATTCATTTATATTTACATCATCATTATATGATCCTTCTATCATGGGTTTATGTTTCATATGTTACCAAATGAATAAGGGAATTTGAAATTTCAATTTCCACTCATTCAGCTTTACGCATACTTCATTGATTATTTTACTCCAAGATTATTTATGGAATCACTATTCATTTGATTATGTCATAATTTCCACTCCCCTTTCTATGGATATACTTTTTATACACATAATCACTCCATTTATAAATTCTCATGTCATCGGTATGAACTTGATAAGAGTAATTTTTACTCAATCTCGATTTGTTGAGATAAACATCCAATTCATTGGGGTTGTTTTTACAAGAATATGTGTGAATGTCCTTTTATTGTTTTACACTAAATATCCAATAATATTTAATGTATTTATAATTGTCACACATAATTATTTCGTTGATTGATATGGCCTTTATGAGATATTTCATCTCAATTTACATTCCATTAATACTTCTTTGTTGTTATACACGAAATCACTTTTATGAGGTGTATATAATGTACTTTGAAATATTATATCATGAATCCCTTTATTCTCATGATATTACAATGTTTTGATTACTTCAATTTTTTGTATTCAAGTGTCTCTCTTTTGGTTAGAAACTCTAACTAAAATACCATTTTTAAATGTTTTAAAGATTTATCATTCTAAATCTTTCTCATTATTGTCCATGTTTTAAAAATGGTTTAAGGATTTATCTATATGGACATTAACGTTTTCAAATCAAAATTCCTTCTAAAATTTTCAATGTGGTATGGGACACTTTGATTCTAAAATCTATTTTAAATGGCTTCCTAACAAATAGTGTGACTTTTAAATGATTTCATTAAAAAGGGGGATATTTCACTCTAATAGTTTTGATGATTATTTTCATCTATGTCAATATCATTCATCATTCTCGATTGAGGTTAATATGATATAATAAAATCTCCCATATTGTATCGAATGAGTTGTCTTTTACTGTGGATGTGCTATTTTTATACCATTCATGGTTTGTGGATAATTATTGAAATTTCATATGCTAGTTTTAATACGAATGTTTATGTTATGTTTCAAACTTTTCATATGAGGAATGCATTGGACTTCGTAAGTGATGGGTGGAGCCCGCTATAGCTCCTTGAAGCATCGGTAGGTCTCATGAGACAAACTAGTGTCATGGTAGAAGGCCTTCGAAAAATCTTATTTGTAGTCTTGGCACGAGGCCTTGGTTATGTGGTTATGATTGTCTGGAATTATGCATTCCATCATTATGAAAGTGGTTATTGATATTGCATGTGATTGTTCGACTAGTAGAATATCCATGTGAATAAGTAAATGGCATTATTTCATTTTATATTTTCCATTTTATGCTGAAGTTCAAGTTTAAAAGGATTTTGTTTTAGTTATAAATTGCTTTAAGTGTTTATGCTTATCTACGAAAGCTTCTGCTATATTGTTATCCTTACTGAGCATCTGAGCTCACCCCTTTCAATGTTTTATCTTTTCCTAGGATGTGAAGAAGTAATTTATGAATGACCTGCAGGGATAGTATGAGGGGATATAAAGACAAGATGTTGTTGTATTTTTTTACCTTATGATGTAATGTAAGACTTATGAATATATCTAGTGTTTCCAAGACTACTAAACTAATCGGTCATTCGAGACATGATCCTTTGTGATCATACCAATGTTATGTAATAATGCACTGACTCTGGGTATCTAGGGTCGGGGAGTTACAAAAGTCAAGTGAATATGATCTCATCATGTCATCTATTGTTTGGATCATCCCTTCTGATTGCCGATCATTTTGAGGGTGATTAGTAGTACTCAATCGATGCTCAGTATCAAAAGTTTTTTTAAGAGCTTTCTAGAATTTTGATGTGAATTGTGGGTCATGATTAGACATAATTGATATAGGGTATCCATGAAGTCTCACAAATTCATTGATATAGAGTCATTTAATCCCCTCTAGTGGAAAATATTCTCTTATAGAGACAAAAATGTGCATATTTCATAAATCAGTCAATAATTTCCCATATTTCATCATTAATTCTTGGAGTTTTGGGAAATACAATGAGAAAATCCATGGTGATGTTATCCCATTTCTAGGCTAGAATAGGTAGAGTTTCGATGAAATCTATAGGATGTTATCGTCCAGCCTTCACTTGCTGACAGACTAAACATCTTAATACATAATCAGCAATTTCCCACTTCATGTTATCCCATAAAAAATGTCCTTCCGAATATCTATACATTTTTATATTACTAGGGTTTATAGAGAGATTCGAGCTATGGGAATCATCCAATAAGTACCTTTTCAGATCGAGTATAGAGGGAAAACATAGACTCTTCACAAATTTCATAATTCCATCCTCACACATGAAGTAATCCAACTTCCCATCATTGACACATGTTATTTTCTTTTAAAGATTATCATCATCAGATTGAGAAGTTTACATTTATTCCAATAAATATATTTTGGAAACCATTTTGAAAAGTAATGATGTTTTACTCTATGATAATTCCCATATCAATCTTTACTAAATCCATGAAAACATAACACCCATTTCGTTTAGAACTTCAATATCTTTTTTAATCAACACATCAGCAACCTTATTTTTCTTTATTGGGTTGTAGTGTATGGAACATTCATAATCTTTTAGTTTCTTGATCCTTCACCATTTCCTCATGTTTAGTTTTTTCTTTGAGAATATATGTTCTGAACTCTTGTGATCCATATATATCTCACACCTTTCACCACAGTGATAATGTCTCGATATCTTAAAATAAAGGAATATATCTCTTAATTAAAGATCATGAGTTGGATAGTTCTATTCCTAAATCTTTAACTTCCTTTATACATAGGCATTAACTCTATCATCTTGCATAAAGATACACCCAATCCCTTTATTTGATGCATCATGATAAATCCAAAATCCATCATTTCGTAAAGGTAGATTTAGGATCGTAGAATTTACTAATCTGCTCTTCAATTAATTAAAACTTTCTTCACATTATTTTTTCCATATGAATTAAACCCCTTTTTGAGTAATCTTACTCAATGGGTTGGATAATCAAGAAAAGTTCTAAATGAAACACCGATAATAACCTACTAAACCAATGAAACTACGTACCTCAGTTATGTTTATCGGAGTAGGCCATTCATGAACTACCATTTTATTTTTAGGATAAATGATAATTCCATCCTTGATAGTATGGCCAAGAAAAGAAACTAATTGGATCCAAATTCACACTTTATAAAATTCCCATATAATTCATTTCTTCTAAGAGTCTTCAGAATAATGCACAAGTGATTCTCATAATTTTTTTATATTTTGGTGTATACTAGGATATCATCAATAAATACCACAAAAAAGTCATCAAGATATTTCTTGAAAACTCTATTCATTAGATCCATCAAAATAGAGGGTTCATTAATCTGTCTAAAATTAATTTCTATAAACAAGTAATGACCATACCTCATTCGATATGATGTCTTTAAAATATCATCCTTCCTCACATGTAACTAATGACATCTAGATCGAAGGTCAATCTTTGAAAAATATTAGGCTCCTTAATGTTTATCAAATAAACCATCAATACGAGGAAGTGGATGTTTTTTCTTTATCGTAATAGCATTTATCTCCTTGTAGTCAATACATAGCCTCATACATTCATCTTTATTCTTAACGAAAAGAACAAGGGATCCCCATATAGAAAAACTAGGGAAAATAAATCATTTATCAATCAATTCCTCTAGTTTTTCTTCAGTTCTAATAACTCCACAGTGTCCATTCTATAAGGAGTCTTTGATATAGGTCTTAAACTGGGAAGTAGGTCAATATAAAACTCAATCTCCCACTCCAGATCATGTACAAGAAAATCCTCTAGAAACAAATCAATATATTATTTTACAATAGTTAGATCCTCAATTTGAATATTTATTTCCTCAACTATAGATATTTTTTTCTCCTCCTCCCCAAGAATTTAATTTATTAGTTGTAATGCCTCGGATCTGGATTCCACTCAACTGGTGCCCCGTACCTGGTTGGCAACATGGCCTAAAGTGAATTTTCCTAAATGTCAGAGGTTGCCGACTAGTAGTGAGGTACAAGGGTGTGATAGTGGGGAATATATGACCTCATTGACATAGTGTAACAGAGAAGAATAAATAATAATACAATAGCGGAAGTAATAAACAACATACATCTGAAATAAATAGTGGAAAACTGATAAGATAAATAACCAAGCATCATTCCAAAAAAATACGATGTAGCATATTATGTTATAAGAAAATAGAAAAATAGGTACAATGTAGGAATCCAAAATATATTTTCCAAAACAAAAGAAAACAAAATAAAGCTGAGAAGTATCGAAATCCTTGGCTCAATCCCATGATCTTCGGCTCCTAACAGCATCTCAAGTGCCTGTAGAAGGGAACTTACCCTTAACGACACCTAGAATAATATAATTAGTTTGGGTCCAAAAGCGTGACCCAAATATGGTGTGATAAATATTTCCTAGTAGGAAACCATTCAATATATGTGCCTATCTATCAGTGAGTATATGAAACAAGTAGTTTACAAAAAGGAAAAGCAGTAAACTAGGAATTAATCAAAAGTAAAGAATCCTACAAGTCAGGTTTTCTTTTTTCATTAATTATGTTCAGTTCAACCATTCAATTACATTGAATTATATAAGTTTCAAGATCTGTCCCAATCCCGTCAATCACCCGTATAGAGAATACTCAACAAATACCTCAGAAGGTTATCTAAACAAGTAAAGTGAGGACCGAATACAAACTTGTTCTTTGGCTTGGAAAACGCGTCATAAGTCATTCCATTTCAATATTCAACTCAACATATTTCCCATAGGAATATAAAAACCATGCACGCAGGCATAAAAAAATCCCCACCCTCGGGATTAATGAATCCTTGCCCACAGGAATAAAAAATCCTCACCCACAGGCATAACAAATCATTACCCACATGCATAATAAATCAATCAGGCTCAAGCCCAGTATATCAAAATATTATAATAATAAACAACACAAGTAAATTTCACTATTACATGGTTAAAATATAAAAACTCATCCGGTCATCATACAAATCAAGAAACAAGTTAATTAAACTATCAAAAGGCTTAAACGATATTTGGCATACAATGGGGCAAAGGGGAAATCACTAATCCCATACCCTTTAAGCAAATCAATCATAATTTTTCACAATTTCAATTCTATTATCAATTCAATTAATAATTATCAACCAAATAAGGGAAAAAGAGTTATACCTCATATGAAACCTTTTACAAATGACAATAAACGGTCATTCCAATGGAATTCACCCACGAGGTGGCCCTTAATCAAACTAACAAGCTCAAACATGCTTAATTTAATTTAATTTATGACCTAATCATCATTAGGAAACAACAAGGTTTAATTTCCAATCAATGTTACACCCTAAACATGGGAAAATTAAAATATGGCACTTATAAACAACTTGACTTGAGTGAAAGTCACAAGACCACCTACCTCATTGTAGTACGACTCTCCTAATCCAGCCTTAACATAAAATTAAATCTATATCGACATAGATCTACAAAACGAAGATAAAAACTCAAGATTAAATAACTTCATTTCCATAAAATATCATAAAGAACGGTTCAAGGGGAATCGATATCTCACTGATCAGGTTCGAATACTACTGATGGAAAAGGAATCGGTGTTTCGATGATCAATCAGGAAAAAAACATCCCTCAACCCTGCAGTTTGTGAACCTGGGTGATCCCTTTCCTGTTTTCACAAAAAATGATGCTACTGCATAATTTATCAATTAAAAAAAGTACATGTAATGTTCTTGAGACTACATCTCATGTCTGTACAAATTTTGGCCCAACCATTATAGGGTTGTTTACCAAGATTGCATGGCATGTATCCTTTAATAAACAGCATGTACCTATAAGTACATGACATCTAGTTCCCAATTATGTCATGTAATAGAATTGTAGCCATCCCCTTGAACTCCCTTCCCCCATTTTCCTAAGTACAAATAGAAAAGGAAGGATCTATACCTCAAAGGAAGAAACAGGTTCCTACAAAATTCCTCCTTAAAGAAATTCTCCCCTGAATTTACCTTCCAAGGGTGATGAATAAAAATATATGAATAACTCTAGCCATTGTGTTCATAATTCATCCTCCCTCTCCCAAGTCTCATCCTTCACTCGGTCATGCTGCTAGATCACCCATGCCAAAGGAATGGACTGACCATAGAGAACCTTCGTGATGCGATCAATAATATGAACGTGATTCTCCTCAATGGATATATCTTCCAATAACTCCACTTCCTCAGCATGAACAGTGTGAGACAGGTCCAAAAAGTAATGTCGCAAATAAGAAACATGGAAGAAATCATGCATAGTCACATACCTCTGATTTAATAGAAATTGATAGGTGACTTACCTGAACCTCTCCAGAATCTCAAATGTACTGACGTATCTTAGTGAAAGATTACCCTTTCTCCTGATTCTATTTTTTCTTAACCTTAGTGCAACATGCAAGAAAACTCGATCCCTGACCTCGAACATCAGAGGTCATCTGTGGCGATAAAAATAAGATTTATAATGAGACTATTCAGTATCCATATACTTCTAAATCAACTAGACCTACTCATAAGTCTCATTCATGAGACATGGTCCCATTAAATTTTCCTCACCCACCCCAGCCAACATAGGGGTGATCAGCATGGTCTACCATACAAATCATCATAAGGTCTCATATCTATAGTATAATGGAATCTGTTATTGTGTGAAAATTCAACCAGGGGATTATGCTTCTCCCAAGATCCCCTAAAGTCTAGGATTCAGGCACCCAGCATGTCCTACAACACCTATATCGTATGATTTGACAGGTCATCAGTCTGAGGATCGTATGTTGTGATCAGAAGAACTTGTGTACCCAACACCCTCAAAAGAATATTCCAGAAATGAGATTTAAAGAAAGCTTCTCTATCTGAAATGATAGAACGAGGGGCCCCATGAAGTATTACCACCTAAAGAACATACATCTTCCCAAGATAATAATCACCATAGGTCTCCTTGATTGGAAAGAAGTGAGAGACCTTTGTAAGTCTGTTAAGAACAACACGAATGACATTGTTACCACAACACCTCCAACATTATAAAACTCCACCAAACACACTCTTAATAATTAAAGCAATGCTTTTTGTGGTATTTTCTTTTAACTGAGAAAACCCAAACATAACTTGCATCATAATAGGGGCCTTACATTAAAGAATGGATGATCCCCGATCAACCTCATTAAAAGAAGTCATGCAATCATTCCTCAAAATACATTGTAGCCTTTTACACAACACCCACCATAAACTAGTGGAGTCTTTAAACTAGTTCACTAGAACCAAACACAAAGAATTAGAAGGATAATGATTCAAACCATCTCTGGAAGACTTATCTCAGAAATGCCCATCTTAGATATCCGACTTATTTTAATAGAACATAGCGTCCTCTCTCAAGGAACTATATTCCCCCAACGATCCCATTCACTGAATCACATACATGTCTCTTAGTGACACTAATTTTTCAAACCATCCCTTGAAAAATAAAATGTTCATTCTACAACATGAGTAAAAGCGTAATTCCAGATCCATCACACTTGAACCATTACCTATTTTAAAAGTATCACATCTGAGCCCAACTAAAAGTTTGAGATAACCTCAGATTCACCAACTCGGAGTCTAAGGAACACAACAAGGTGGTCCATACTCCTCATTATAGGTGATACTTCGGTACTTGGCCAAAATTCCTCATAAGAACACTAACTTACCCCAGAGAAACATCCACATAATGGTCAAATTAAAGAAAAGGATAGGAATCCTTGTGTCGTTTCATGGTGTTTCTACATGAGAACCCCAATATCACTAAGGATTAACCAAGCCTCATTTAAAACTACACATCTAGCAGAAAACATTGAATGAGATTATGAACTTGACTAATGTATTTCAATTATAGTGTGGAGCATAACTAACACTCTCTTAGTGCGTCCAGAATGTAATCAAGATAGGGGACATGCTCATCTATTCATAAATATTACACTAAGAGGATTTGAAGGATCACTAGAAAAGGATAGCTGAACAACTACTGGTCAACTTCCTGAAAGAAAAATCGTCTTCACTTGATAACACATCATTTTTCAACTGACCACAATGCCTTTATCACAATCCATTCCCATAAAATCTCATGCTTAATCACCATGGTCCACCAATGATCGTTGGTGCCTTGCTAGATTTTCACACACAACCAACCACATCAACGTCATGTTATCAAGAAATCAACAACCTAAATTAGGCCTTGGAAGTCTTAAAGTTATTCTAGTAGAAACGACTATCTCTGAATGGTCCTTGATTATGATAATTTTACCTAGAATGACACATTTAAACAAAACCTACATGACACTCCCCACCAAGGAGTGTCTTAAACTTCAAGAAGAAGGAAAAACCGATCCCAACGTGTGAGTTCAAAACCAACTTAAATGCATGAGTGTCGTTCAACCAGCCACAATCACCATGTCAAAACACTCAGCATGAAAGCCTAAATTAATTCAAATTTCCTATCAAAACACCCATGTCATAGAAATTACTCCTGAGAAGTGGGAAAAACATGGCTCCGAAATGATCCGGTCACTCAACTCTAGAGATAACTGAGAACATGCACAATGGCTCCAGTCACAACGATTCAACTGAACTTGATGGCTCATTTTTTAACATTTAACACTCGAAGGGTACCATGTATGTCAACATATACTACACCAATTTTACAAGAAAAATGAAAAATTATAGATAATATTCAAATGTTTTCCACCCTACACATCATAGTATTAGATTTCTCATGAAAGAACTGGCTCAAAAAACCACATCAACCCTTTACACGGATGACAATGTACCAAGTCACCCATCACATAAAGAGAGAGAGGCTCACATGACCTCCTAAGTACCTGAACACTCCTGAGGCATGTATAACTTGTTAAACTAATCATTCCCCAATGCTAATTCCCATATAAAGGGTCAAGATACAAGGATCAATTATCTGAACAAGGGAATCCTCTCAAAAAAACAAACGTCCTACCAAGAACAATAGCACCTGAGCAACACCAACGTTAGAAAGATCACAGTGGAAACAAGACAACATGTTGTAAAGGTGCTACGTACTACAGGCTATCCCCTTAAAAATCATAAGTGACGAATCCCAACACCAGGTCATACAAAACAGATTTACTAGGCTCAAAATCCTCTTTTTAATAAATCAAAAGCTAAAAAACAGCATACGGATGATCGCTCAAATCTCTGTTCCAAGGAATAACTCCAAACATTTCAAATACCCTTACAAGAGGGTCTCTAGGGGTAACAAAAAATCATGGATCAAAATCAAGGATATTTAATAGATTAGGACAACACTATCCTCTAAGTACTCACCCCTCTTCTAGCCCCATGGGACCAATCAAGGTGTCAGACAATAAGAGATCCTACCAAAATCCCACTACAAATTTTGGGTCTGGTCAAGTCAAGCCCTGAGAGGAATTCTACTTGGGATCCTTCAGGTAAACAAAAGTGAAGGCATCCTATGCGTGATCCTTAGCTAAAATGGAAATGGAGTAATCCGACATGGGATCCTTGAATGTTTAACGATAGATGCATCCTACAATATGGATCCTAAAAATGGTACAAAGAAGATAGATCCTACAGGGGACTCCCTAGAACAACATGTAAGAAAAGTAATCCCTTGAGGGATCCTTGGTAAATAGATAAAAGATAGATACATACTACACGAGATTCTCTAGGTCGAAACATACGTAGAGGAATCCAACACAGGATCCTCGATAAAAACTAGTCTCACACCCTCATAGGTCAAAAGGGAATGTATTGTAAAGGAGGCATCCTCAAAACATAGGTAATGGGAGATAGATCATAGCTCATCTCAAATCTGAGGCCTTAACTAGTTTGGTATGAACACCCAACTTATCATTCATGCCAAGTTTCACTCTCAGGTGAAAACTGGAAACGACAACTAGAGGAAGAACCACTCCATTTAGATAGAATCTCCAAAACACCCATTAAGAGTCATCAGAATTCTCCATAGGATTTACCATTGTGGTATTTGTGGAAAACTACTTAGAAATGACTACTCTCAGGTCCAAAACCGACAAAGGAGGATAAAACAGTAAAATATCCAAAAAGGGTACCATAAAAAAGTTACATGGTGTGTAGAAACCACACAAGGAATGTACCCTCAAGCACTTACATAGGCGTGTACTCCCACCAGCCTAGGTGTGTAAATATCCTAGGTATATGGCATGTAGGGACAATACACAATGTTTATACTGAATCTCTTACATGGTTGTGTAACTCTGCTTGCCTTGGTCGTGTAACTTCTTAGGTACACGGTGTGTTAGGATGACACACGGTGTGTACTCAAGTCTTTCATTCTGTCCATGTATGTAACGACCCAAACATTTTAATAATATTTATTTCCTAAATTTGTGTGTTATTTTATTTTATACTCAACAAAACTATATCCTTTAATTAATGAAGTGAGTATAATTAAATGAGACTGTTGGGTTTCGACTGTTATATGGCCATTGGTCAATATGACCGTTGGAAACTAAATTCTTAACGTTACAATTATGGTTTATAAATTCAAATGATCTTGAATAATTAATATAGAAAGAAGATTCGATGGCATCATCCAGTAGACTCGGGCCATATAAGGCCCATCTGTCAGAGCTTGGGAAGGAGGTAGCATCATTAGGCTTTTCTCTGGACCAAGCACAAGCCAAACTTCAACATGTGAAGCTTGAACGGAATTTCCTAAGGGAGAAGTTCAAGCTGATAGAAATCACAACTTCGGCAACATAGTCTGAGCCACTCCAAGATTCTATCACCATATAACACCTTACACATAGGTCCTATGCAGGTGTTATAAGGGGCCATGTAACGAAGCCTTAGTTACTTTTTGTAATCCTTTTGTATAAATAGATTTTTTAATTCCTATTATGGTAAAATTTGTAAATTTAAAATCTCTGGATAAATATAGGATGAATTTATAGAAGTTCAATATTATTGATGAATTTTGGAAAAAGGGGGTATTTTAAAATATTTTTGTATTCTTTAAATAATTAATAATGTGAATTAATTTTCAAAAAAAGTTCTTCTAAAGTTGTGTTTAGTAGGAAATTTAGATTCTAATAAGATCAACATAATTTTTAGTGAATAGTAATGTATGAATAGTAACATATCTATATGAATAGTAATGAATATAAAATCGACCAAAAAAATAGAAACTTCACCCATGAATGTATAAATACATTTTAGACATCTTAAAAGTGAAAAAAATGTCATAGTTTAAGTTTTGGTTTTTTTATATGTCATAAATATTTTATTTAGAATTTTATAATTAATTTAATATTTTAAAATGGAAATTTATTTTCATAAAATTTAATCATAAACTGTTACTTTATTTTCTTATGGTGATATGATAATTTTAATGGGACCTTTATTACTTTCATAAGGTGTTACAAAATGAGTAATAGTTTAAAAGTTTTATTTTTGGAATAAAATGATGATTTTATTTAAAAATTAAATTAAAAATATTTAAAAAATTATTTTCATAAAATGGAGTTCATTTTTGAATTCAGAGCAATGATATTAGGTTAGGGTGAATTTTTGGGATTTTTCTGAAATAGTTGATTTTTCAGTAAATAGTAAAAATACAGTTTTGAGTTTTGGGTGTTTAATGACACCATTAATGGTGTAATGATGATGTAATAATTATGGTAGACTTATGAATAGTAATATATTCTATGAGGATTTCCAAGTGGCCAATACCATTGGAAAATACCATGGGAAAGCCCATGGTTTTTCTAATACCGCCAATGAGGTGTCCCTTTTAAATTAATAATTTATTCCCTCACTTTTCCTATAAATACCAAGCTATTCCCTCATTACATTCATTCCAAAATCCTAATCAATGAAGATATGGTATTTTAACCTCCAAATAATTCCTCCCAAGGTTCCCTCAAGCCTCCAAGGTCCCATCCTTTGTGCTTTTGTAGTCACTCTTCAAGGTAAGGTAAACTTTCACCCTCCTCTTTTAAGTCATGACTTCCTTTAAGTTATGTATTATAGTTCCATTTTATTATGTGGGGGATTTTACTTCAATATATTTAATACATTTCATTTCATTTCAAAATGATGATATACCCTTTCCTCTCTAATCAATTGTTTTTCTGAATTTATAAGTGACGCCATTAGGCTACCAATTTTTTCGTAAAAGAAATCTCATCTTCTCTTTTCTTTCATGTTTCCTTTTCATGTGGTATGTCACTCAAATATCCATAACACGATCTTATTTATTTTTATTATGCACCTCTACTTTAAAATTATTAATTTCTTGATGGTAGATCCTCATCCCCTCTATTTTTATTATTTTCTAAAACCATGTTATATAGTCGTTATACTGCAGAAATTTCATCTCAAACTTTCTCTCTCTTTCTCTCAAGAAATTCTCTTGTTTTAATTAAGTGAATACCCAAACCTATTTCATTTCTACAGATATTCATAAATACACAACAATGATATATTTTATTCTGAAATTGACATACATATAACCCTCACTCCCTTTCCATGGGTTATAAATGACATAACGATCTTATTTTTAAACACCTTTAAAACGTCACAATTTTGAAATGAAACCCATTTTTTTATTCTCTATGGGTTATTTATGGAATGTTTGATTATGATCTATGTGTATCACATTAAAATAAAGACATATTAAGGGTGCGCCTTGATATCCCTCCAATGCATTGGGTAAAGAATTAATCTCTAGAGATGACAAGTTTCACTATACCTTGGTGAATAACCTTGGTAATGTTTTATGACACCTTGGGGATAAACCATGGTGATAAGTTCATGAATATCTAAATGAATTTTTATAGCCACATATTCAAGTTATGTTTCAAGTTCTTCGCATTATGATATTCCTGTACTTCCAATGATCATGTCTTTATGTGTTTTTATCAAGTTCTTATTGATATCACAAGTAAATGGATTCCTCTATTTACCCCTTACTAGGCCCTATACTCACCCTTTACTTTGATTTATGTCTCCAAGAAATGAGATGCAGTAATTGTACATAGGATGAACCTATTATGAAGACTTAAGAGTGTTTTAGAATAATTTTTTATGTTCTTTTCATGTATTATGTTCCTAATTTCCAATACACTAGACTTTAAATATCCTCTGTTGGTAAAATGTAATGAAAAGTTATGTAATAAAAAGGTGGGATTCCATAGTTGGTATCAAAGGATAGTTTAGTTATTTATGGAAATTTGGCTATGAAAACTTTAGGAATATTCCTATAGAAAATTTAAATATAGTAAAACTTCCTGGTATTTTGGTTAGTATTGAGTAAGTGGTTTATCAATCAAATACATCCATGTCTGGATACGAGCAGGTAGAGGCGGATCTGGCATAGAGGTGCCTAGGAGTGATAACTCTGACAAGGAGTTTCGGGCTTGACCCAGGGTATCTTGGTACATGACAATGGGCCTTGCTGCACTCTTGTTTATGATACTCTCAGGGGACATGTTTGGTTAATCCTAAGCATTTTATGAATCATTTTGAAAGATTTTTAGAGAAATGTAATTTTTTAAAGAAGTTTTAAGACATAAAATCCTTTATAGTTAAATGATTCGTAAATGAAATAATTTTATCATTGTGGTTTTATTCTTCAAAAAAATGGTGGGAAATAGGAGGAACCGTGCAAATGGTGACCGCAATGGACCATGTGCTAACATCCCTTTGATGAGATCTGGAATGTAAACATTCATGTGAATATTGAAGCAACTGACTCAAGTTATGGGAAATAACATGAATCAATCCGAGAGACCAATCTCACCATGAAGGGAACAACTTTTTATTCAATCCTTTATGCATCAATGACCACCATCCTTCAGTGGATCTATCGACCCATTGATTTCTGAATAGTTGATCAGCTCTATCGAGAAGTTCCTTTCTATGCTCTGATGTTTTGAACAAGAGAAGGTCACCCTGGTTGTCTATCTCTTTGAGGGAGAAGATGATCAGTGATTGGAGCTGATTAAAAACATGAGGCAAGGAGTAGAGGTAGAATCTATGGAGTGGGAAGAGCTCATAGGGATATTCTTTAACAAGTATTTCCCTCGATGGATCAGAACAAGAATGGAGAAGGAGTTTCTCGAGTTGAAGCAGAAGGAGAATGAATTTGTGGTAATCTATGAGATGAACATCACATGGTTTTCAGATTACACCTCTAACTTTGTCATAGATCCAAATGGTAATGTTGATAGATTCTTCGGTGGATTGAGACCCCATCTGCAGAAGAATATTTCCAACCGAGACTATGATAGCTATGAGAAGATCGTTCGGAGTGCAATGAAAGTCAATCTGGAGTTTGGTGAGACAAAATGGTCTCATAAATCTAATGACAAGAAGGGATATATGAAGCCTAGCTTAGGGAAGATCGTTGATTAGGTAAGAGGAGGGAATCAAGTGAAACTTCCCACATGTAATAAATGTGGGAAGAAGAATTTGGGGAACTGCCTACTTAAGAGTAGGAAATGCTACAAGTGTGGAAGAGAAGGCAATATTGCACAGAATTTTCGTAGTGAGGTGAAACATCAACTTCGAAACACTAATGAAAATACATGATGTTCAGTGATTTAAGTGTGGAAAACTTGAACACTTTTCCAATCATTGTACAAATCCGAGGGCAGTGGAGGGGAACCACCATCATCCTCATCAAAGGCTAAGGGACGAAGGTCATTCTTTTGATATCACGATAGCTGAAGTTGATGCTCTGAATGATGTGGTAGTAGGTACTCTTGTTTTCCTCTCAAATCTTGCAAGTACTTTGTTTGATTCTGGTTCTACACATTCGTTTATTTCCTCTAGGTTTGCAAAAAATTTGAATCAACCCCCGACTTGATAAAAGTAGAGTTATCAGTCAAGACTCCTTGTGGGATTATCCAAGCATCATCAGCATTTAGAAACTCTAGTATTCACTTTAGTGATTGCAATATTATCTCAAATCTAGTAGTCATTCCCATGTCTAAATTTAACATTATATTAGGGATGGACTGGCTCTCAAAGTATAATGCTAATATCCAATGTTGAAGCAAAGAAATTTCAGTATTCTTGAATGTAGAACCTAAAATTATCTTCCAAGGAGAGATATCTCAACCTGATCTTTGTCTAGAAGAACCTATTATATCGATCTTTATGGAATTGATCAGTGAAGAAAAAGAATAAAGTGAGAGTTTAAGGATAAAAAATGTCCCCATAATCAAGGAATACGTTGACGTATTTCCTAAGGAGTTTCCAGGACCTCCCCTAGAAAGAGAGGTAGAGTTCTCTATTGAACTCGTACCTGGATCTCATCCAATATCAAATACCCCATATAGGACAGAAAATGTGGAGCTAGAGGAATTAAAGAAACAACTCCAAGATCTTTTGGAGAAGGGGTTTATCCGACCAAGTGTGTCTCCTTGGAGAGCACCTGTTCTCTTTATGAAGAATAAGGATGGATCAATGTGGTCATGCATTGATTATAAAGAACTGAATGGGATCATAGTAAAGAAAAAATATCCTCTTCCAAGAATTGATGACTTATTTGACCAAATTCATGGGGCTCAATTCTTCTCTAATATTGATCTTCAATATGGTTAACAACAATTAAGGGTGAATAAAGAATATATTCCAAAAACCTCCTTCTGATCAACATATGGGTATTAAGAGTTTGTTTTTATGCCCTTCGGACTGACTAATTCACCTACTATTTTTATGGATTTGATGAATAGAGTGTTTAAAGACTACCTTAATAAAATTGTGCTAGTTTTTATTGATTATATTATGATATATTCCAAAATTCGCAAGGAGCATGAGGAACATCTAAGGTTTATTTTATAAACTCTACAGAAGGATAGGCAATTTGGGATGTTTAGAAAATGTGAATTCTGGTTACAACAAGTAGCTTTCTTGGGGAACATTATTACCAATGAAGGAATCACAGTTGACCCTGTAAAGACAAAAGTTGTAGAGGAGTGGCCTCAGCCTATAACAATAACTTAGATTCATAGTTTCTTTAGACTAGCAGAATATTATAAAAGGTTTGTGAAAATATTTTCACAACTTTCTAATCCATTAACCAAGTTAACTTGAAAAGGGGTCAAGTTCATCTAGACAAATGAGTGTGAGGAATGTTTCCAAAAGCTAAAGAATAGATTGGTTACTGCACCCATGTAAACTCTACCCTCAAGTGGAGAAGGATTCGTTATTTTTAGCGATGTATCTCTAAAATGGCTTGGGTACTTCCTCATGCAAAATTAAAAAGTCATTGCTTATGCATCTTGATAGTTGAAGACTCAGGAGCAGAACTATCCTACGCATGATTTGGAGCTGGCTGCAGTTGTTTTTTCTCTAAAGATATGGAGGCACTATCTTTATGTGGGGAAATGTGTTATATACATAGACCATCAAAAATTGAAGTATATTTTTACAAAAAAGGAATTGAACATGAGACAAATGAGATGGTTGGAACTTCTCAAAGACTATGATAGTTGAATCCATTATCATCTCAAAAGATCAAAAAAGTCACTGATTCATTAAGCAGGAAAGACCCAGTTGTTCTTTCCATGATAAGGATTCAATGAGATCCTTTGATCAATGACCTAGTAAAACTGTACATGGGAATTATAAGGGAAGGGGCATCATCAACCCTAACCCAAATGGTTTCTCAACCTTCATTACTAGAGAAGATCAAGAAAGCTTATAAATAACATTCTTTGTTATAGAAGATCTTTGAGGCTGTGAAGGATGGGAAGTTTCCTGAGTTAAATATTGATCAAGGAGGTGTACTGAATTGTTGTACAAGACTATCTGTTCCATCTACTCTGGAAATAAAGAAAGAGTTGATGAAAGAAACTCATATATCTACTTTCTCTATACATCCTGGAATCACAAAAAGGTATATAGACCATCATGATCATTATTAGTGGGATAATATGAAAAGGGAGATTGCTTACTACATGTCCAGGTGCCAGGTATGTCAGCAAGTGAAGGTGGAGCGACAACTTGCTAAAGGGGTACTGCAACCACTACCCATACCAGCATGGAAGTGGGAAACTATCATTATGGACTTCGTCATTGGTCTCTTGAGAATATCCAAAGGAAACAATGTGATATGGGTTATTGTGGACCGTCTCACCAAGACTTCCCATTTTATCTCCATTCGGGAAGATTTCACTCTTGATCAACTTTCTAGGATTTACATGAAGTAAGTGGTAAAGATGCATGGAGTTCCACTTTCTATCTTATCTGATCATGATCCAAGGTTCACATAAAGTTCTGGAGAAGTTTTCAACATGCTATGATCACTGAATTGAATTTTAGTATGGCCTATCAACCCAAACTGATGGCCAATCTGAAAGAACTATTCAAACACTCGAGGGTATACTGAGAACATGCTCAAAATAATTTAAAGGAGGATGGGATCAACATCTCCCTTTAGTTGAGTCCTCTTACAACAACAGCTTCCACTCGAGTATTCAAATGGCACCTTATGAAGCTCTATGTGGAAAGAGATGTAGAACTCCTACTTGTTGGGATGAAGTTGGGGAGATAAAGCTTCTTGGGCCTGATCATGTGCAAGAGATGACAGAAAAAGTCCATGCCATACAGCAACACATTAAGGCTGCTCTGAGTCGGTAAAAGATCTATACCGACAACCGTTGAAGGGACATGGAGTTTGATGTTGGTGACAAATAATTTATTTTAATTTCACCTTGGAAGAGAGTCAAGAAGCTTAGGAAGAAAGGGAAGTTTAGCCTAAGGTACATTGGCCCCTATGAAATACATGATCGTGTAGGAGTAGTGGCTTATCGTCTTCCACTTCCTCCAAATCTAGAACAATTTCATGATGTCTTCCACGTATCCCATTTTAGTAAGAACATACCAGACCCTTCAAATGTACTAAAAATAGATATGGTACAATTGGAACATGACCTCTCTTATGAGGAGAAGCCAGTGGAGACTTGGGATCATAGAGACAAGGTTCTACGCAACAAGACAACTCACCTTGTTAAGGTGTTGTGGAGGAACCACAAATGTGAGGAACCCATGTGGGAACCAGAGGGTTCTATGAGGCAGAAGTACCCACACCTTTTCACTTCTTAGGGTACGAGTTAAAATTTCAAGGACGAAATTTCTTATGGGTGGAAGAATGCAACGACTCGAACTTTTTAATAATATTTATTTCATAAATTTGTGTGTTATTTAATTTTATACTCCACAAAACTATATCCTTTAATTAATGAATTGAGTATAATTAAATGATACTGTTGGGTTTTGACTGTTATATGGCCATTGGTCAATATGATCGTTGGAAACTAAATTCTTAACATTATAATTATTTTGTATAAATTCAAATGATCTTGGTTAATTAATACAGAAAGAAGAGTCGATAGCATCATCCAGTAGACTCAGGCCATATGAATCCCATCTGTCGGAGCTTGGGAAGGAGGTAACATCGCTGGGCTTTGTTCTGGACCAAGCCCAAGCCGAACTTCAACATGTGAAGCGTGAATGGAATCTCCTAAGGGAGAAGTTCAAGCTGATAGAAATCACCACTTGGGAAATACTTTTCAAGCCACCCCAAGATTATGTCACCATAGCACACCTTACACTTAGGTCCTATGCAGGTGTTATAAGGGGATATGTAACAAAGCATTAGTTACTTTCTGTAATGATTTTGTATAAATAAAATTTTTAATTCTTATTATGGTAAAAATTTTAAGTTTCAAATTTCTAGATAAATATAGGATGAATTTATAGGATTTCCATATTATTGATGAATTTTAGAAAAAGGGGGTATTTTAAAATATTTTTTGCATTCTTTAAATAATTAATAATGTGAATTGATTTTAAAAAAAAGGTCTTCTATAGTTGTGTTCAGTAGGAAATTTAGAATCTAATAAGATCAACTTAATTTTTAGTGAATAGTAAAGTATGAATAGTAACATATCTGTATGAATAGTAATGAATAGTTAATCAACCAAAAAAAAAGAACCTTCACCCATGAATGTATAAATACCTTTTAGACATCTTAAAAGTGAAAAAACGATCATAGTTTATGTTTTGGTATTTTTGTATGCCATAAATATTTTATTTAGGATTTTATAATTAATTTAATAATTTAAAATGGAAATTTATTTTCATAAAATTCAATCATAAATTGTTACTTTATTGTCTTATGGTTATACGGTAATTTTATGGGACCTTGATTACTTTCTTAAGTTGTTGCAAAATGTGTTATAGTTTTAAAGTTGTATTTTTGGAATAAATAATTGTTTTTAAAAAAAATGAAATTCAAAATATTTAATAATTATTTTCATAAAATGGAGTTCATTTTTTAATTCAGAGAAACTTTATTAGTTTTGGGTGAAATTTTGTGATTTTTCTAAAACAGTTGATTTTTCGGTGAATTGTAAAAATACAGTTTTGAGTTTCGGGTGTTTAGAGACATCATTAATGATGTAATGATGATTTAATCATTCTATTCAACTAATGAATAGTAATATACTCTATGAGGTGTCCCATGTTTCCAATACCGTGGTCAAATATCATGGGCAAGCTCATGGTTTTTCCAATACTATCGATGAGGTTTCCCTTGGAAATTAATAATTTATTCCCTAAATTTTCTTATAAATTCCAAGTCATTCCCTCATTACTTCCATTCCAAAATCCTCCTCATCAATGATCCGGTCTCTTAACCTTCCAAGGAGTCCTCCTATGGTTCCCTCAAGCCCCCAATGTCCCATCCTTTGAGGTTTCAAAGTCACTCTTTAAGGTAAGGGAAACTTTCACCCTCCTCTTTTATGTCATGACTTCCTTTATGTTATATCTTATAGTTCCATTTTATTATGTGGGGGATTGTTCTTATATATCATACTATTGGCCATTTCATTTCTAAATGATGAGAGACCCTTTCATCTATAATCAATTTATTTTCTAAATTTATATGTGATACCGTTAGGCTGCTGAATTTTTTGTAAAAGAAATCGCATCTTTACTTTTCTTTCATGTTTCCTTTTCAGGTGATTTGTCATTAAAATATACACACCATGATATTATTTATTTTTAATATATACCTCTACTGGAAAATTATTCACTTATTTATGGGAGACCCTTGTCCCCTCTCTTTTTATTATTTTCTAAAACCATGTTATATAGCCGTTATGCTATAGAAATTCCGTCTCAAAATTTCTCTCTCTTTCTCTCAATAAATTCTTCAGTTTTAGTTATGTGAATAACTAGACCTATTTAATGTATATTTATTTTCATAAATACAAAAAATTGATATATTTCATTCTATAATTGACATACGTATAACCTTCACTCCCTTTCCATGGGTTATGAATGACATAACAATCTTACTTTTAAACACCTTTAATACTTCACGATTTTGAAATGAAACGCATTTCTTTTATTCTCTATAGGCTATTTATGAAATGTTTTATTATGAGATTTGTGTCTCAGATGAAAATAAATATATATTAATGGTGCATCTTGATAGCGCTCTAATACATTGGGTAAATAATTAATCACTAGAGATGACAAGTTTCACGATACCTTGGTGGATAACCTTGGTAATTTTTTATGACACCATGGGGATAAACCTTGGGGATATGTTCATGAATGTCTAAATGAAATGTTTTAGCCACATATTAAAGTTATGTTTCATGTTATTTTCATTATGATATGCCTGTACTTCCAATGATCGTGTCTTTGTGTGTTTTTTATCAAGTTCTTATTGATATCACAAGTAAACAGATTCCCCTGTTTACACCTTACTGGGCCTTCTGCTCACCCTATCCTTTGATGTATGTCTCTAGGATATTATTTGTAGTAATTGTATATAGGATTAACCTATTATGGATCCTTAATAGTGGTTTAGAAAAAAAAATATGTTGTTTTCTTGTATTATGTTCCAGATTTCCAAGTCACTAGACTTCAAAGATCCTCTATTTGTAAAATGTAATCAAAATTTATGTAATAACAAGGTAGGATTCCATAATGTACTTATACATGGCCACAACCACATGTATCTACCTATGTAAAACTACATGGGGTGTACTTAATGTAAACAGTGTGTTCTAATCAAAGCTCAACATCCCATGATTTCTCTGACATTTTCGGTGACACGGTCATCTACCAAATGGTGTGTACATAAAGTACATAGTGTGTACATGGGAAAGTCATTTTCTTCCTGAATAGAAGAACACATGGCATGTTCTCATAGTACCACTCACTGTTTTGTCTAGTTTTCAAGATATTCAGCCTCAAAAACTTCCTTGAAACCCCTGTTTTTGAAAAATAAAGCAAAATTGTGCAAATTTTTGATCCGTGGGGTCCCATACTCCCTTTGAGTCAAATCTGGGGATCGACATATAGCACATCACAACATAATTTATATTCCATGGATGAAACATGATCCACAAAATTCCAATCCAATAGGGTCCATACTCCTCAGGGATCAATGTTTGGAATCTATACAATTCAACTGTAACACATACCAATACACCTATCACAACAGCAGTCATATCTATCATGGTATGTATCACAACAGCATGCATATCTTACACACATCGATCACAAGAGCATCCAATTATTAATTCTCTCTAAATGGCATGAAAACATTCATGGCATGTCATTTCTAAAAAGTGCTTATATGATGCATGAGATGGAATACCCACATCTTATCGGGTTGGAACAAAATATAACCACAATGATATCAATAATAACAGCAAAAAAACGTGTGTGTCACCCAATGGTGAAATCTAATCAACTGTAATAGCTAAAAACCAAAAAAAATCAAAATTAAATTCGAGGTAATTTGGTTTTTCCATGTACATGGGGTAGCTACTCCCAAGAACAGTTAATTAGAAAACTCCATTTCCTTCATATCCCATTATAATGTCACCAAATAGTAAGACAAACCATAAAATAAAATCTTTTGATACCACTTTGTAACATCCTGGATCCAGATGTCACTCAACTGGTGCCCCGTACTCGGTTGGCCACATGGCTTCAAGCATATTTCCCCAAATTCCAGAGGCTGCCGACTAGTAGTGAGGGCCTAGGGTGTGATATTGGGGAAATTATTCCCTCATTACAAGAGTGTAACACAATAGAATATGTAATAACACAATAGTGGAAGCAGTAAAGAGCATAACTCTGAAATAAACAAGAGAATACATATTAGATAAATAATAAATCATTATTCCAGATGAAAGATGATGAATCATATTATGTTCTAATAAAACAACCAAATTGGTACACTATAGGAATCCGCAATATATTTTCCAAAAGAAAAAGAAACAAAAGAAATCTAAAAAGCATCGCAAGCCTCAGCTCGGTCCCATTCTCTCCCGCTCTTAACAGCACCTCAAGTACCTATAGAAGATCATTTTCCTTTATCAACCCCTACAAAAATATAATTAGTTTGGGTCCAAAATCATGACCCAAATAGGGTGTTTGAAATAAATCCTAGTAGGAAACCACCGAAGATCTGTGCCTATATTTCAGTGAGTATATGCAATAAGTAGTGTACAAAAACGCAAAACAGTAAACTTGGAAGTACTCAAATGTAAAAAATACTACAAGTCATGTTTTACATTTTCATTCATTTTGCTTCATTCAACCATTCAATTACATTGAATTATATAATTTTCATGATCCTTCCTAATCCTTTAAATCCCCCATATAAATAATACACAACAGATACCTCAAAAGGCTATCTAAACATGTAAAGTGAAGACTGAATCCAAGATTTTTCTTTGGCTTGTTAGACACGTCATAAGTCATTCCATTTCAATATTTAACACAAAATCATGCACGTAGGCATAGAAAAACCCATTCATGTATGCATAACCTAATACTCGCCCTTGGGCCTAACGAATCCTTTCCCACAGGCATAACAAATCCTCTATCGAAGGCATAACAAATCCTCACCCACAGGCATAATAAATCAATCAGGGTCAAGCCTAATATATCTGCATTTCAGTATAATAAACAACACATTTAAATTACACTCTTACATGTTTAACATATAACAAATCATGTGGGAATCATACATATCAAGCAACAATTGAATTAAACTATCAAAAGTCTTAGACGATAATTGGTGTATCGTGGGGAAAAGGGGAAATCACTAATCCTAAAACCTTTAATCAAATCAAACAAAATTTACCACAATTTAAATTCCATTATAAATTTAATTCATACTTAACAAACCAATCAGTGGAAAAACTCAACCTAATCAAAATATCCATAAATGGTCATTCCAGGAGGACACACCCATGGGGTTCCCCTTAATCAAACAAAAAAGCTCTAACATGAATAATTTAATTTAATTAATTTCCTAATCATCATTAAGAAAAAAAAGGGTAAATTTTCATTCAAGGTTACACACTAAATATGGGTGAATGTCAGTAAAACCCATATAAATAACTTAACTTGAGAGAAAGAAACAATACCACCTACCTCATTGTAGTACGACTCTCCTCATCCAGCCCTAACCTCCTATACATGCTAAAAAAATGTAGAACTATAAAATGATGATAAACTATCAACCTTAAATAACTTCTTTGATAGAAAAAATCTTTAATAATGGATCAAGAGGAATCAAGAGCTCACTGATCAGGTTCACACGCAGCTGAGGGTAAAGGAATCAGGGTTTAGATGATCAATCTGGAATGAAAATGGCCCTCAACACTGCTGTTCGCGAACCCAGACAAGCCCTTTCCTATTTTCAGAAAAACAACTCTACTGACCAATTTATCAATTCAAAAAAAGTACACGTCATATACTTGAGACTATATGTCATGTATATACCAATTCTAGCCTGACCATTACAAGGTTGTGTACCAGAATTACATTGTATTTAGCCTTCTATACACTGCGTGTACCTATAAGTACATAGTCTGTAGTTCCCAGTAATATCATGTAATAGGCCTGCAACCAGCCCCTCGACCACTTTTCCCCAATTTTTCTAAGTATAAATAGAAAAGGATGAATCCGTACCTCAAAGGAAGAACCGGTTTCTTACCAAATTCCCCCCTTAAAGAAATTCTTCCCTGAATTTCCCTTTCAAAGGTGATGAAGATAAATCTGAGAACAACTCTGGCCACTATGATCATATGTCTACCTCCCTCTCCCAAGTCTTATCATACACTAGACCTTACTACCATAGCACTTGTACCAAAGGAATAGATTGTCCATATAGAACCTTCATTCTACGATCCAAAATATGAATGTGATTCTCCTACAAGGATGCATCTTATTGTAACTCCACTTCCTCGGGCTGAAAGATATGAGATGGGTCCCAAAAGTAACGTCACAACTGAGAAATGTGGAAGAAATCATGCACAGACCCGTACCTCTGAGGTAACTTCAATTGATAGGCAACCGACACAGCCCTCTTTAGAATTTCAAATGTACTGACGTATCTCAGTGAAAGATTACCATGTCTCTTGATTCGCTTGTGTCCTATACTTGGTGCTACATGCTAGAAAATTGGGTCCCAGACCTAGAACTCTAGAGTACATTTTTGGTGACTGAAATAAGATTTCTAATGATACTACATAGTATCCATCTACTTCTAAATCAACTGAACCTACTTGGAATTATCATACACGAGACGTTGTCCTAGTAAAGTGGCCTCACCCACCTCCAACCAGCACTAGGGTGATCGGCATGCTCTATCATACAAAAACTCACAAGGTTCCAACTCTATAGTAACTTGAAAGTTATTATTGTAAGAAACTGTTACCAGGGGAATATGCCTCTCCCAAGATCCCCCAATGTCTAGGATGCATGCTCGCAGCATGTCCTCTAGCACCTACATCGTACTCTTTGATTGGACATCATTCTTAGGGTGGTATGTTGTTCTCATAAGCACTTGTGTACCGAATTCCATCTGAAAACTTTTCAAAAAACGTGATCTAAAGGGGGTGTACCTATATGAAATGATAGAATTATGGACCCCATGAAGTTTTACCACCACACTAACATACATCTTCCCAAGATCATTAACATCAAAGGTATCCTTCATTGATAAGAAGTGAGTGATCTTCGTAAGTCTATTAAAAACAACGTGAATGTCATCATTACCAATACACCTCCACCATTGGAAAACACCACCAAAAATTCCCCTGATCATTCTAGCGATGCTTCCAGTGTGATTTTCCATTACCTAGGAAAACACTATCATAACTAGTGTCATAACGGTGGTATTACAACAATGAAAGGATGAACCTCGATCGAACTCATCAAAAGTGGTCACACAATCTTTCCCCAAAAGGAATTCTGGACATTTACACTACATCCCCCATAAATTGGGGGAGTGTTTAAACTGGTTCACTAGAACCAAACATCACTAGTGCAGAAAACATTTTTTTATGTCACCATTTTTTACGTCAGTTATATATAACCGACGTAAAAATGCGGCGAGTAGATTTTTATCATCAGTTATTTTAATAACCGACGTTACAAACCACGCATGTTCAGTTTTTATGTCGGTTATCTTATAACTGACGTAAAAAACCAATGCGTAGGGGGTTTTTTACATCAGTTATTTGGAAACCGACGTATTAAACCGGATATCTACACGTTTTTTACGTCGGTTATTTTATAACCGACATAATAAACGAGAAGTCTACGGGTTTTTTACGTCGGTTATTTTATAACCGATGTAACCCCCCCCCCCCCCATGCTTTGGTTGTTTACGTCGGTTATTTGATAACTGACGTAAAAAACGCGTAGATATCGGGTTTTTTAAGTCGGTTTCCAAATAACCGACATAAAAAACCCCCCGCGCATTGGTTTCTTACGTCGGTTATAAAATAACCGATGTCAAAAACCCGTAGATATCTCATTTTTTACGTCGGTTATAAAATAACCGACGTAAAAAACCAATGCGTGGGATATTTTTTACGTCGGTTTTAAAATAACCGACGTTATAAATTTAAAAAATAGTTTATAATGTCGGTTATTTAATAACCGACATTATAAAACTTTTAAAGAAATTAAAGCCCCATGGACTGTCATTTACGATTTTTCGATTGACAGTCCGCCGGCTCGTCTCTCTCGCGCGGTAAACCCTAATCGGCTTGTTGATTGACATGCGTTAAACTCATTTTGGCTTCATTGTTTATCTTCTTCAATCCTCTCGGATCTATCATCTCAACTCTCAACATTCAAGTAAGCCTTCCAAGAATTTATTTTGTTCGTTTTTTTTCACAGATATTCTATAATTATGTTTTGCGATTTTTGTACATTTAATATAAACAAGATGTAGTGGTTTCCAAGTATGCACCTCATTACTATTTTGATAAGATGGTGATGGGATAATCTAAGATACATATGATTCATTGATAGAAGTGATAAAATTTCACATGGTGTAGGATGATTTATGGGCGGGGTGAGAGCATGACATTAGCATTGGGGTGTGAGAGGAAAACTAGTGGAGAAGTGGTATCTGAGAACCTTAATTTTAATATATATATATATATATATATAATTTTTTATACGAAAAGGTTTATTTATATGAATTATTTTGTGATTGATCCATAGTGAGTATATGAAACTATTTTTCCTTGTTTAGGTGATGATTTAGATTCCATTTTTCATAGGGATTTAGTGTGCTTCCTCAACATTTTCATGAGATGTTTTAGGGAGGATCTTACTATTTATACATGTTATGCCCACCATACATAAATATAAACAATTTTTTTGGTTTTTAAAAGCAATTTGTAGTTTTTTATAGATGTTAGTAGCATGGAAGTGTTGTGGAGTAGCGCATTGGGGTGTGAGAGGAAAACTAGTGGAGAAGTGGTATCCGAGAACCTTAATTTTAATATAAATATATATATATATATAATTTTTTATACGAAAAGGTTTATTTAGATGAATTATTTTGTGAGTGATCCATAGTGAGTATATGAAACTATTTTTCCTTGTTTAGGTGATGATTTAGATTCCTTTTTTTATAGGGCTTTAGTGTGCTTCCTCAACATTTTCATGAAATGTTTTAGGGAGGATCTTACTATGTATACATGTTATGCCCACCATACATAAATATAAACAATTTTTTTGGTTTTTAAAAGCAATTTGTAGTTTTTTATAGATGTTAGTAGCATGGAAGTGTTGTGGAGTAGCTTTCATGAGTATATAGAGTTTATTGTTTCTTCCTAGTTTTACTTTTTAGTACTAATAATCTTTTTTTTGGTTTATGTACAACAATACATGTATGAATTCATGCATAATTATCTAAATTTATTCATTTCTAACTGAGGAGGGTTACTTTTGGTTGGAGAAGATCCTAAATGATATGGTATGAATTCATTCTATCATAACCATAAATAAAATATAGTTGTATTTTATTTATCATATACATCAACTTATACTCTTCTTTTTCATCACAAACCCTTTGAGAATAAAAAACCAAACTAAGGGCTTTGGTATCCACATTGCCTTTTGTTATAGAATATGGGACATCAAAATCAAATGATTGAACATGTTCCTCCCAAAAACACTTCCATTGATTTTTATAATTGTGTGAAAATATTTACCTTTAGGGTCTATAGAAACCATTAATAACATGTTAAATAGGTAGTTTATCTAATATATTAAAACATCAAAACCGCAATCAATATTAAACTATGTAGGAGTCATGGTTTTCTTTGATTCAATGAAATTAAAAACTGTTATATCTAACTATATTTTGTTTTAAAAATAATATTCAAGCATATTTTTTTAAACACCTATAGATTAGTTTTATTTTTTAAATCGTTTTACATTCAAATTATGATTTTTTTCAAATAAACATATATTTGTCTTATCTTAAAAATATATATTTTTTGTTGATATTTGTTATAGGTAATAATGAGTCGAAGTTGGATTACAGCACATCGAATGAGCAATGAATTTGAGGAAGGTGTTGATGCCTTTTTGGAATTTACAAAACGAAATGTTCCAAGTAGTGACATTTTTTTCTGTCCATGCCTGAAATGTTTGAATATGAAGAAGTTGAAAAGTAGAGAGATAAAAGATCATCTAATTTGTCATGGTTTTAATCTGAGTTATAGACCTTGGATTTGGCATGGTGAAACTAGACTGAATGTCACTGACGATGATGATTCGCAAGATGGTAACTCTGATGGAATTGAAGAAATGATTCACGATATTGTAGCAGAACAAATTGAGATAGAACCGACAGTTGCGCGTCTATATAGTGATGCTGAAAAACCATTATATCCTCATTGTACAGATTTTATGGTTTTGTCGGCGGTGTTAAGATTGATTAACCTGAAGGTGAAGCATGGATGGAGTGACAGAAGTTTTACAGATCTGCTACAATTGATGAAAGACATTCTTCCAAAAGATAACGATCTTCCAGATTCACATTACAAAGCCAAGAAAATATTATGCCTGATGGGATTGGGATACAAGAAAATACATGCATGTCCAAATGACTGCATTATATATAGGAAGGAATATGAATTTCTTTCAGAGTGTCCTAAATGTGGGACATCAGGGTATAAGGTGAAAGAAAAATCACAGGCTGATTCAGAGATTACAAATCTCCCTTCAAAGGAATTTTGGTATCTTCCTATAATTAATCGTTTCAAACATTTTTTTGCTAATTCACATGATGCAAAAAGGTTAATATGGCATGCTGAAGAGTGGGTATGTGATGAAAAAATATGTCATCCTGCTGATTGTCCACAATGGAAGAAAATTGATGCGTAGTATTCTACATTTGGAAATGAAATTAGAAATCTCAGACTAGGGTTGTGCACAGATGGAATGAATCCATACCGAACACCTCGTAGCACACATAGTTCATGGCCTGTTTTATTGGTAATTTACAACCTCTCTCCTAATGTTTGTATGAAGCGCAAATATGTCATGTTGAGTACAATGATCTCTAGTCCAAAGCAACCCAGTAATGATATTGATGTTTACTTGTCACTGTTGATTGATGATTTGAAACTGTTATGGGATGATGGTATTAGGGTGTATGATTCTTATAAAATGGAATATTTTCAACTACATGTAATGCTTCTGTTCACTATAAATGACTTCCCAGCGTATGGAAATTTTCTGGATACAGTGTTAAAGGGCATAAAGCACGTCCAATTTGCGAACAACAGACGTCATATTGTCAATTGCATCATGGGAGGAAAACAGTGTACACGGGTCATCGAAAGTTTTTGCCTATGGAACACCCTTATAGAAGACTGAAAAAGACATTCAATGTCTCACAAAAATTTGATACTGCTCCAAAACCTTTATCCCCTGATCTATATTTTGAGAGGGTGAAAACCCTTGACGTGACATTTGGAAAGACACAGAAATCTGGTAATGATAGACATATTTGGAAGAAAAGGTCAATTTTTTTTGAGCTACCATATTGGAGGTATCATGAAGTTAAACATAATATTGATGTCATGCACGTGGAGAAGATTATCTATGATTCTTTGATTGGAAAATTGTTAGATATTAAAGGAAAGAATAATGATGGGTTGAATGCAAGATTAGACTTACTATCAATGGGAATAATTTTGGAGTTAGCTCCCACTCCTAAAGGAAGACGAACATTTCTTCCCCTGGCTTGTCATACATTATCGAAGAGGGAGAAAATTAGCTTCTGTCAGTGTCTTCATGATACCAAAGTGCCTCAAGGTTATTCTTCTAATGTAAAAACTTTTGTCTCATTGAAGGACATGAAGTTGATAGGTATGAAATCACATGATTGTCACATCATGATGCAACAAATTCTACCAGTTGCATTGTGTGGAATATTGCCCATTCATGTCAAAAAGACTATAATGAAGTTGTGTTATTTTTTCAATTCAATTTGTAACAAGGCGATTGATGTGAATGCTTTGAACATTTTGGAAAAGGATGAAATTTTTATACTTTTTCAATCAGAAATGTATTTTCCTCCAACTTTTTTTGATATAATGGTGCATTTAATAATTCATCTGGTTCAAGAAATAAAGCTTTGTGGACCTGTATATCTTTGTTGGATGTATCCTTTTGAAAGGTATATGAAAATATTAAAGGGGTATGTTAAAAATATATATCCACCTTAAGCCTTCATTATTGAAAAGTATATTTCTAAGGAGGTATCAGAGTTTTGTTCGAGCTACTTGGCTGCGGCGCAACACATAGGTTTGCCTCCATCTCGCCATGAACGAGTTAATAATGAGGGAAAGGGGATTCGCAGCTTGAAAGTCAAATCATTGTCAGCTGAACAGATGAAGAAGTTAGAATCATACATCTTGAATAACATAGCTGATGCTCAACCGTATATCACATTGCATATTAATGAGTTGAAACAATGTCATCCAAAGAAGAAAGAAATGTGGATTTTGAATGAGCACAACAAAACTTTTTTTTCATGGATTAAAAAGACTTTGCTTGGTAGATCAGATGTATCAGAGACATTAAAATGGATAGTGGGTGGTCCATGTTTAAATGTGATAACATGGTCCGGTTATGACATTAATGGTTATACATTTCATACAAAATCTCAGGAAAACAGAAGTGCAGTTCCGAATAGTGGTGTATTGGTGTTTGCAGAAGCAATGCATTTATTGAGTGCTAAGGACAAAAACCCAATTTCTGCATCAAGTGCATATTATGGAGTGATTGAAGACATATGGGAGTTTGATTACTTTAAAATTAAAGTTCCCGTTTTTAACTGTAAATGGTTTAACGGTAACAACAGTGTCAGACACGATGAATTTGCAATGACACTTGTTAATCTGAATACATTGGAAGACACAGCTGATTCTTTTATAATGGCAACACATGCAAAAAAAAATTTCTATGTAGTAGATCAATCAGATATGCAGTGGTCTGTTGTTTTACAAGGGAAAAAACAATATATTGGTGAGGATGAACTTGATGAATATGCTGATTTATGTGAGATCCCTACTTCCATAGAAATATTAACTGAACATAATGATGATCATGTTGAAGACATAGTTTGTTCCATATGGAACGATCACGATGAAGGAATTTGGGAAAACAATCCATTTGTACATTCCTAAAATTACAGGTAACATATGTTTATTTCTTGTTTACATTTATTTTTTCCATAAATGTTAGATATTGTAAGTTTTTCATTTATTAAAACATGTTTTAAAATAAAATAAGTATATGTTTTTGTTTGTTTTAAGTTTGTTTAGTTTACTTTATCATGTTTATAACCATTACATGAATTTTAAAATGCTTATTTTTGTTCACTAACAATTACTTTACCATGTTTACAATGTTTACCAGGTTTACCATTTTTACCATTTTTACCATCTTGACCATCTTGACCATCTTTGCCATCTTTACCATTGTTTAACATGCTTACCATATTACCAATGTTTACTATTATGTAATTTAGTACACTTTTCTATTTTCTGATTACAGTAGTATTAAAATATTTGAATTTGTATATTTGTGAACTGACGTTTGTTTTTTTTGATTTGAAGGATAATGACAGATCATTCAGATGATCAACACCATGATTCTGGAGAGGAGCATATTGCTAGTCATACCTCTGGGGATGAATATTCACATGCTCCTATTATGAAAAAGAGTTAAAAGGTTGGTAAACGTGGGTGCACACGTTTACCAAAATTATCACTTGCCCGTACGCAGGATCAGAGGATAGTCGTTGAGTTTGATGATGATGATATTCCTAGAGGTCCGAATGCCAAAGATTTTAAGAGTTTTGTTGCAACTCAGGCTAAGACCAAAGTAAGCATTCTGTATGATGATTGGAGAGGTGTGGATAAAGCGATTATCTCTCAGTTGTGGGAGACGATTTTGGTAAGATCGTTTGTCATTGTTTGACCATTCTTTTAATGTTTCTAGTATATATAATATGTTTAACCTCTTCTTTATTAGATGACATTTGATATTCCTGACACTGGAGGAGTCAGGAAGAAATTATTATCGTTGGCTTCCAGGAGATGGAGGGATTTCAAATCAACCCTCTCATCTGATTTCATTTATGGTCATAGGAGTCACGAAAATCCATGTCGTATATATCCTTTTATAGATGAAGACACATGGAGACAGTTTTTTGAAAGTAGAAAAAAAGAGTCATTTCTGGTAAGGGCATTGTAAACTTTTATAAACTTTCTTATATAAATGATTTTATTAAGGTTTTGTTAATGATTTCTTATTCTTAAATTACAGCAAACAAGGAAATCTCATCAGGAGATCCAATCTAAAAATGTATACCCACATAGTTTATCTCGGGGAGGGTATGCATTATTGGAAGAACAAATGACGGCGGAAAAATTTCAACAACTAAGAGTTGAGTCTTCAAGCTCTGGAGAGGTGGCCCCTCCATCCCCTACATCTAGACATGAAAAATGGAAGAGAGATCGGAAGGGAAAAAAATGACAATATCTTTCGGAAGAATCGAGAATCGTAGCTGAGAGGATTGTAAGATATCTATTTAATTTATTTAAGTTAACTATTTTCTTCATATAAGTTTCAATCATTAAATAAATGTTCAATTAATTAATACAGGACTCTCTTGAGGAGCAGAGTTCAGAGGGGACATTTAGAGCTACAGGGAGGGAAGATATTTTATTTGCATCATTGGGAAGGCCCGAACATTCTGTTCGTGTAAGAGGATATCTGGAAGGTGTATCGGTAAGAAAAAGTGTTTCCATGTTCTTCAACTTCTAACATTGATGGGGTTTATAAAAAAATAGAATCCTTGGAGGCTGAAGTTAAAAATATTAATGCGACGATGGAGGACAAGATTTGAGAGTCGGTGAAATCTATGTTTGCAGAAATGCAAAGACAATTTCAGACTGCAGCTCCCACTCCTCCACCTCCCCCTGAAGACCCCATTATTTATCCTCCACCTCTGCCAGTAGCTCCCACTCCCCCACCTCATCTTGCGGACCCCATTTTTTATGCTATGCCTCCGCCGCAGCTTCCTACATATTGTGAGTTGTATGTTGATGATTCTCAACATCATATAGTAGCATACGAGTTGGTATATTGTATAGGAGATACAGTTCATCATCAACAATTATAGGTAGAGAATCATAGGGTCACTATACAGGATATTATAGATAGATCAGCTAGGGTACCAATACCTACAGATGAGGTGGCGACAGTTGGACAGAGTATCGGCCATTTTTTAGTTTGGCCATCCAGACTTCTAACTCATTACCATAAAGGTATAAATGTTATATCTTTTATTTTATTTTTTTATTAAAGTTGTTTTATCATTTGAAAACTACTATATTTTTCAATTTTTTTCACAGGAATACTTCAAAGGTAAAGAAATACTGTATAGACAACAACAAAAAAAACAGGCTATGACATCAGATACAGATTACAGTGGTCTTGACAGATTGTCAAGATATTCACATTTGTTGTTGGGTTTTTATGAGTTTCCAATGGAATCTCATGTTTGTGGACGTGAAATAAGTGTGGTGATTACAAAAAATGATATCATGGAGCTTGTTACTGGAGATAAGTTGGGCATCAACGTGGTGCAAATTTTTTCCATGTAAGTCTTAACACCTTCTCCCTACATTATATTTATTTAAAATGTATACTTATGTATGTTTTGTATAAGGTATCTTTATAAAATTTGTGAGAGTAATGAGCTGACAGAAGTATATGGATTCATGGACCCGCAATTGATTTCCCCTGAATCATGTGCATTGAATGAGGAACAAAGAATGTTTTATATTGCTGAAATATTTAAAAAGAATATAATCACACAATGTTGGATGATGCCTTTTTGTGAGAGGTATGAAACACATTTCTCTCAAAGAGTTAATTATCTTTTAACATAAAAAACCACTAACATTAAATTTCCTTTTATCAGTGATCATTGGATATTAGGGATTTTTTTCCCAAGGGAGAAAGCACTTTATTGGATATGCTCTGTTCATGGTGATGTGCGGGAAAGTTTTAAGAATATATTGGAAAAGTAAGTTTCAATTTCTCAATAGTTTTATATATTATAATGAATTTTAAATTTACCCCATTCATATTATTTTCTAACAGTGCATGGGTTTACTTTCGAAAAAACACAAAGAAAAGAAATGCAAAGATCAAATATGTAAATGCGAAGGTAAATTTCCATTTATAATTTGTACTTTTTGATTTATTACATAAAAATAATATATTGAATTTACACTCATTCAAACAGAATTGTCATGAACAACAAGGCATCATCGAATTTGGATATTATATGTTAAGATTTATGTATGAAATAATAACAACTGGGACAGTTGTGAATTTTGACCTGGTATGATTTCCTCTTAAACTTTTCCATAATATTTCAATTTGATTTATTCATTATACACGTTAACTATCTTCTTTTTCATTTGTAGCTTTTTTATGACCCTCAACACTATACTACTAAAGACATCAAACACGTACAAGTGGAGTGGTCAAATTATTTTACAGGTTTGATTGAATTTTAGTTGTTTGTAATGTAAAATGTAATTTTGAATATTGACGTTTTAATTGTGTATTTTGTAGTTGTTTAGGTTGGATTTAGTTTTTTTTAAGTTGACAGTGTAAGTTTTGAATGTTATATAAGTGAATGTTTAATTTTTCTCTACTTCCTGTTTTGGTCTACTTTTGATGGTTTTTCTGGTATGGATTTGGGTCTGTGGGGGAGGGGTTCCAAGTGTGTGGGGGTGTGTTCAGTGGGGTTGGGGGGGGGGGGGTCCAGCGGTCTGGGAGGGCTGTCCGGTGGGGTGGGGGGACAGTCCTGGGGGGTGGAAGGGTTTTCCAGGGGTTTGGGAAGGCGGTCCAGGGGTGTGGGAGTGCTGTCCAGGGGTGGGGGGGGGGGTTGTCCAGGGGTGTTTGGGGCTATCGAGGGGTGTGGTGGGGGATGTCAAGTGGGGTGAGGGGGTGAGGGGGTGCTGTTCAGGAAGGTGCGGGGTTGTCGAGGGGTGTTTGGGGGTGTCTAGGGGTCGGGGGCAGTCCAGGAGTGTGGTGGGGGCTCTAATGGGGTGGGGGAGGGTTGTCCAAGGGGTATACATGAGGGCGGGAGCTCCAATGGGGTGGGGGAGGGCTGTCCAGGGGGTATACATGAGGGTAAGGGCTCCAACGGGGTGGGGGAGGGCTGTACATGGGGTATAAATGAGGGTGGGGGCTGTCTAGGGGGTAAGTTTTATATGTTATCTATGTACATTCTTAATTTGGATCTACTTCTGTTTTTGTGGTACGATTTCTTGATTTGTTTTCTGGTTGATTCTGGTGGACAAAATATGACTGCATTCTGTTTAAAAAAATTGGGTTTATCACATCGGTTATTAAATAACTGAAGTTATAAAATGCCTGGAAAATAGTTTATCAAGTCGGTTATTTAATAACCAATGTGATAAAATGCCTGTAAAATAGTTTATCACGTCGGTTATTTAATAACCGACGTGATTAAAGGCCTGCAGAATGGTTTATCACGTCGGTTATTTAATAACCGACGTGATAAAAGGCCTAGAGAATGGTTTATCACGCCGGTTATTTAATAACCGACGTGATAAATGGCCTGGAGAATGGTTTATCACGTCGGTTATTGGATAACCGACGTGATAAACGGCCTGGACAATTGTTTATCACGTCGGTTATTGAATAACTGACGTGATAAACTTTCTCCCGCCGGTTTATCACGGCGGTTATATAATAACCGACGTGATAAACCCCCCTCCCCCAGTTTTTCACATCGGTTTTATATGACCCGATGTGATAAACCACACTCACCCTGGTTTATCACGTCGTTTCTATATGAACCAACGTGATAAACCCCCCTCGCCCCTGTTTATCACGTCGGTTGTTTAATAACCGACGTGATAAACCATTTTCCAAGCCTTTTATCACGTCGGTTGTTAAATAACCGATGTGATAAACCCTTCCCATTTTCTTTATCACGTCAGTTCTAAAATAACCGACATGATAAAAATTTCGATTTTATGTTTTTGACATCAGTTTTTAAATAACCGATGTCAAAAAACTTATTTATAACGTCGCACGTATTAACGTCAGCTAGAAACCGACGTAAAAAAGGAAAAATAACTGATGTAAAAAACATTTTCTAAACTAGTGCATGAATAATAAGAAAGGTAACAATTCTAACAATCACTTGATGAATTATCTCAGAAATATCTAGCTTAGAAGGCCGACATATTGAAAAAGAACACAATGTTTTCTTCCAAGGAACCATATGCCTCCAACAATCCCATTCACCGAATCTCATACTTGTATCTCAGTGATGTTCCTTTCTCAATCCATCCCATGATAAATAAAAAGGTCATGCCAAAACATGGGTAAAAAAGTAATTCTAGACCCATCCCACTAGAACCATTACCTCTTTTCAAAGTATCGCATATGATCTTGACTTAAAGTCTGAGATAACCTTAGATTAACCAACTCGGAGTCTAAGGAACTCGCCAAGGTGGTCTATACTCTTCTTTACAAGAGAGACTTTGGTACTAGGAAAAAAGTCCACAAAATAACACTAACTGAACCCAAAACTTCATATGTCTGGTGGTCACATCGAAGAAAAGGGAAGGAATACCTAAGCCCATCGAAGGCGTTCCTACAAGGGAACCGAAGTATCACTCATGAATAACCAAGCCTAATTTAAAACTATACATCCAGGGCACAAAACAGAAAGAGATCATGGACTAGCCCTACGACTTTCAACTGTGGTACAGTGCATAACTGATGCTCTCTTAGTGTATCCAGAATGTCATCAAGATAAAGGATAAGCTCATCACTTAATAAAGGGTACACTAAGATGATTTCAAGGATCACCAAAAATGGATAGTTTAACTACTACTGATCAAGATCCTAAAAAAACTCAACTTCACCTGCCAATGCATTGTCATTCATCCGACCATAGTGCCTTTATCCCAATTCATTCTTTTAAAAGCTCATGCTAAATCACTGAGGTCCATCCATGATTATCGGTGACTCACAAGGGTTGCACACACAACCAACCGCAACAAAAACATTCTGTCAAGCAAGAAACAACCTGAATTAGGGCTCTCAAGTCTCAATGGTATTCAATTAGAAATGACCATTTCTAAATGTTCCTTGATTGTGATTCTTCTACCAATAAAAACACATTTAAACAGAACTGCCATGATGTTCCCCACCTAGGAGTGTCTTAAACACCGAGAAAAAGGAATAACTGCACTCAACACATGAGTTCAGAACCAACTTAAAAGCACAAGTGACATTCCACCAGCCACGATCACCACATCAAAACACTTGCCATAAAATCCAAAATTAAATAAACCAGTGTGTCAAAACACTCATTTCATAGAAAGTCCTCCTGATCAGTGGGGTGAACTTGGTTCCAAAACATTCAATTCAATCTAATCTAGAGATAACTGATAATAGACACATCAGAACAAGGATCAATGATCTAACTAAAATTGAAAGGTTGTTTTTTAAAATTTAACTCTCAATGGGTACTACGTATGTCCACATGTACTACCCTGAGTTTACAAGAACAAACAGAACACTCTAGATATTATTCATAGGTTGTCAACCCAACATATCCTAGTACAAGATTTCTCACGGAATAACAGACTCAAAAGAAACATCGACCATTTACACGGATGTTGACATACCAAGTTTCCATCACATAAAGAAAGAGAACATTACATGACCTCCTAAGTAGCTAACCATGCCCGAGGCATGTATAACATGCTAAACTTAGCATTCCCCAATGCCCATTCCCTTATCAAGGGTCTAGATACAAGGATCACTCATCCAAACAAGATAATCCTCTAACTAGTGCAGAAAATGTTTTTCACATCACCAATTTTTACGTCAATTATATATAACCTATGTGAAAATCTGTGATACGTGGTTTTTTAGGTTAGTTATTTTATAACCGACGTAAAAAATACGGAGAGTAAATTTTTTACATCAGTTATTTTAATAACCGATGTCAAAAATCCCGCGTGTTCGTTTTTTACGTCGGTTATAAATTAACCGACGTAAAAAACCAAAGCACTGAATTTTTTACGTTAGTTATTTGATAACCGACGTAAAAAACGAGGTATCTACAAATTTTTTACGTCGGTTATAAAATAACCGACGTAAAAAAGGCCGAATTTGAGGCCTTTTTGACTTCAGTTATCAAATAACCGACATAAAAATGCAACCTGCTGATTTTTTAACATCGGTTATTTTATAACCGACGTAAAAAACCAACACCTGGAAGTTTTTACATTGGTTATAAAATAACCGATGTAAAAACTATGGTTTCTTATGTGTTTTTTTAAGTCGGTTATAAAATAACCGACGTAAAAAATGTGGTATCTGATACATTTATAATGTCGGATATTATAATAACAGACGTTATAAATTTTATTAAAAATAGTTTATAACGTCGGTTAATAAATAACCAACATTATAAAACATTTAAAAAATTAACAAGCCCCGTGGATTGTCATTTATGATTTTTTGATCGACAGACCGGCGACTCGTCTCTCTCACGTGGAAAACCCTAATCTACTCTTTGATCTTGTTTCATTAAACTCGTTTTTCCATTATTTTTTATCATCTTTACTCTCCTCGGATCTATCATCTCCACTCGCAACACTCAGGTAAGACTCCCATGACTTTATTTCGTTCGTTTCTTTT